>CM060560.1:78838324-81238324 GCA_030625065.1 Alectoris magna
TCAGGCACCTTTCTAAAAAAGTTGGAGTTTGTTGGTTTTTTGTTTGGGTTTTTTTTTTTTCCCAAATAATAAAAAAATACACCTCTGTAGCCAAGCAGGAGTTTGGATACAGCGCTGAACTTGGCGGGGGTAGGCAGAAGTCGTGCTTTGGAGCGGGGTGGCAGTGGTGCTGGGTGGTGTCAGCTGCCGTCACATTTGGTGATGTGATTCTAAAGCCCTCTCTGCAGTTGGTAATTTATTGCTGACCGTAAGGAATGTAGTGCCTGCCTTTAATTGCACGTAGTCAGAAGCACGTCTTTAAACAAACAAACAGAGATTCAGAGAAATGTATTTTTCGTGCCCGTATTTGTATCGGCAGCACCTTTCGTATGCCCTGTATGTGTGTAAATATTCTCTGTTTATAATAATCTGTATATGCGGTATTGACTGTCATAAAAGATTGCTTGCCGCTGAACTTGGAAATTATTAAAACAACGATAGGGCAATAATAGACTGGCAACTGTTCTCAGAACGTGACAGACTACTGAAAAGCAATTTCAGTCAGTTTGTGCAGCTTAGTTTTCAGAGGGCCTTAGGTACGTTATTGATTAAATTCTCATTTAGGAAGAAAGTAGGAGCTTTTATCTGCATCTCTAAGTTGGATGGAATGGTGACTCAAAGGTATCGACTGGCTGCGTGATATACGGCGGTCACAGTTGTCTTTTACTAAGAGGAGCACGGTGATGCTGGTTGTCATTCTTACTCTGCTGTGTGGCAGCGTAAATAGTCCCCTTTCTAACCAACCTGGTGGGAAAAGTCAATATCCCATCAGCAAAGGAGGTAAACACATCAGGAGCTGTGTCCTCTCTCATCTTCCCCTGCTCTGTATTACCGCAGTTCTTTAAATCTCCTCTCCCCAGTCATCAGAGGCACTCGTGTCATTCAAATGCACCGTGCGGCCGTGCTGCGGGGACGCTGCCGCCTGCCTCCCGCCGCCGAGATCCGGCTGCCATTGTCTTATAATTGAAACTTAAAGCTGGCCTCGCCACTTCAGCCAGGCCCCTCGTGTGTCTCCCTTCTTCTCAGCCACCCTTCTCAGCTCGCCTGTGCGAAAGTCTAAGAAGTGTTTGAGGCAGGCTGGTTATCGTGCGTAATTACAGTTCAGATTGATGGGGGGTGGGAGGTAGAAATCATGCTGGCCTAGAGGCTGGGGCTGAGCATGGCCTGCGTGGGGGCTGTGTGTGTTGTCCTGTGCTCTCAGCACTGCCCTGTCGTATGCCTTGTTCTCGCCGTCGGTGGCCTTCCCACTCTGGCTGTACGTGCCAGCTGCTTCTGTGTGTTGACACCGCTCACCTCGGTCCCTCCTGAGCTCCAGGACACTTCAAACTGTGTTAGCTGGGTTTTCATAGAGTCAAAAGCAGCCGGGTTGGAAGGGACCCCCATCCCACCCAGCCCCACCCCCTGCCATGGGCAGGGCTGCCCCCCACCAGCTCAGGCTGCTCAGGGCCTCATCCAGCCTGGCCTCGAGTGTCTCCAGCGATGGGGCACCACAGCTCCTGAGCTACAAGGATGATATTCTCTGCAGTTTGTTGGTACGAACACCATGGTTTCTGCTGGTGTGTGAGCAGTGGCAAACGAACCCACTGAGCACATTATTGATTTTGGAAACACGTGAACTAGCTGGTGCTGAATTGGTGGCAGTGTGGGTTTGGTGTTTTTATGGATCTGGTTACTGCAATTGTCATTGTTTGTTTAATTAAACCCTACGTTGAAATGATTTCAGGATCATTAAAGGTGTTTATGCCATAGTGACTTCAGTCTGTTACTGAACAGGTTCTTGTAATCAGAGTTTTTACTGTATTTGTGGTGCAGTACAAGGGAAATTTAGTTCCACTAATAAGCATAATTCCATTACCATCTGAGTAATGGCAAGAATGTGGTATTTTCAGCTCTGTTCCAACTGCCCAGAGTTGTAAACACAAATACCTAAGGCTGAACACGGAAGCATGCAGCACACCTTCCTCACAAGCGTGCATGGAAGCTGCTGGCAAAGTGCTGGCAATCAGCATACTCAGTTACTCCAACTGCCACCTCTAATTGAAATTTTAATTGAATTTTTAGAGATTTCATAGTGTCACGCAGAGCAGCTGAGTGGAACATCGTGAGCAACATGGGAGGCAAAGCAGGAGCTCGTTCCTCAGTAGAACACTGCGGGTTGTGTTGCCCCCGGTAGTTCATTGCTGAGCTCTCTTACATCCTATTTGAGGCTCTGCAAAAAACCCGCCTGTGCTGGGGGTGGAGGCGGCCCCAGGCTGCATGGGCTGCCCCATTGGTTATCCCATGATCCCATCTCCTTGGACAGCAGCCCACAGCCTGCCTGCCCAGGCCCAGCTTAGGCCAGAGGACGCCTCTGTCATGGTTGGGCATGAAAGTGCTTCGTTACCTCCCTCACACAGGCGGACCCAGTCAGCGTGTCCCTCCTCCCAGCCCCGCGCCTTCCCTAAAGTGAATCTCACTGGTGTCAAGTTTGGTTTTCCATCTGAACCTGTGCTGCTCAGTAAAAGCTCTTGGAAAGGGAATGGAGGTTTCTTTATTGCCTGACAGCATAACGTATAACCAAAACTACTCTACTCTTAGTTTTGCTGCTAGGGCGTGTGCACGTGAGCTTGTACACACGCAAATGTACAAGTAATGTCTCGTGCTTCAGACATTTCTTCACAGGTATTATCTATCACATGTTGTAGGAATTACCATCTCCATTTGTATATCAGGTAAACCTCACGTATCCCCATTGAGATACTGAGCGTTTTCATTTTAGGGCAGCACAGTGTGGAATTTTCCTGGCTGAGCATCCCCGTAGTGTTGAGCGCCACAACTCCCATCCTACACACATAGGGGGCGTGTTTGGGAACCCACCGTCTGTGGGGTGTGTTTGGGGACCGTGGCATCAGCGTTGGGCTCATCCCAGGCGGTGCCATGCCAGCAGCAGCACAGACGTGGGCGTCGTGGTTTTCTGGACTGGCCTGAAGCCAGGCTTGGCTGTAGGCAGAATTTCACCCTATGTCAGACCTTGAGGGACCCTGTGAAGTTTTCACTGTGCTAAGGAACCTGCTGCTTGCATCAGGTTCTTCCAGAGCCACTTAGTCCCACTAGCCTTCATCGTAGGGAAGGCAGCGGAAGAGCTTGCTGTGAATGCTGACTTTGGTTGCCAGCTACAACTTTGTCCTCCTTTCTCCTTGTGTTAAAATACCACAACGCACAATATCACTGAATGCAAAAGCACTTTATTTAATCCTCCTCTCTTGTTTTTATCTTTGTCCCTTCAGAGTTTGTAAAGAGGAAGCCCCTCAGGAGGGAAGTGTCCGAGGCCTACAGGAAGCTGAAGAGCACAGTAGACAAATGCCTGTCCCTGAGCGGCTACTCGGAAGTGAATCTCGGCAAACTCTTCTCCGTCAGCATGGGAAGATCCGTGGGAGAGTCCGGCAGTGAAAGACAGTGATGGACGGAACATGGGGGGAAGCAGAGGGGCCAACTACTTGCTTAAAAATAAGGATCTCCTGAGCAGTACTCTGTGTCAGGACGCACCACAGTGTTTTAATAATCTTTGCTTTGGTGGAGGAAGAATGAAAGATGAAAATGGGATGCGTGGTCCACGTGGATGTGGTACACTCGAGGTGTTTTTATCTCCGATTCTTTTCTTCACCGAAAAGCCAGGGTTATTAAAACGTGGAGCAGTTGATTTTCGCTATGTATTTTGTTATGTGTTCAGACCTATGAGGGAAAGGGGGGTGGGGGAATTGCTGCTTTAATTGGATAATTCCCAGTGAGAGTTGCTGGAATGTAAGTGATCCTAGACTTTGCTCCAGGGTATTTAGTAGAGGTGCTCTCAGGAAGAGAGGTTAGTGGAGGTCTCAGTAGGAGCACTAATGTTTTGCCTTTTCACAGTTTATCTCCTTCCTGATCATAAACATACCAATTAAAAACAATGCTAAACCTAAATGCCTTTAAATGTCCTTCTGAGCGAGGTAGGGATGCTATCCTTTCAAAACGAGGTAGAGACCGATTGAAGCCTGGAGGCGCAAAGAACAGAGGACCAACTTGTCTCCCGTATCTTCACGGGGCGTCTCTAAGCACAGTATTTTGCCAGACAAGAAAGAAATGTTTTATGTGGATGTATAGATAACGTACGTGAGCGAAACATGTTTTGTACATAGGCAGAAAAGAAACGTACGTCACTTCTTTCCGCATCTGAACGCGAGCTGTCGATAGGGAAAACTGTGTTTGGGTGGCACTGTAAGCGGAAATGGGGAAGGAAGGAGAATCTGTTCTGTCATAGTTACTGTATCGGGGGTTTTAAAGGTTTTATGAACAAATGGTATTTTCCATTTACTTTTAGTAAAGTGACAACAATACGACAAGAACAAAGAGTGAATTTGGATAGAGCTTTTGTACACCAAATATCGTTGTACTCTTGTTTGCCGTTATGTTTGCAATGCGATATATTGATGTGAGGTTATTAAAGCGTTCTTTTATATCATCGGCAGTATGAAATGCAAAGTTTTCTTAGCACTTGATGGAAAAAAAAAATAAAATTTTCTAGTGAAAGCATTGGGCTCGGTCTGTGTGAGTGTCGGCAGCTCCCTACAGGGGCCGCGTCGCTGCAGCCCGGGGCTGATGGAAGGGCCCACACCTTCCCGGTGCCTCACGGAGCGTCAGCGTTGGGCACGGAAGGGCCGTGCGTGGCTGTGCGGCGTCTGCATGGCTTTCGTTCGGCCCTGAGCGAGAGCTGCGAGCGCGCTGGGCGGTGCTGCGGGCCGGAGTGGGCGCCGGCCTCTGGAGCGTGCCCAAATGCCCCGAGCGGCTCTGGGGCCAAACCCGTTGGACTCCGCTCGTGCCCTGTCCTGGCGTGCGAGAAAGGGTGCCCGGCCCATCCGTTTGTGTGCTGGTGCCGTACCCCCGGCAGCAGCCCCTCGAGGTCACACCCGGGCTGTGGGGAGACTCCCGGGGACGTTTCTCGGGAACGTGCGGCCCAAAGCGACGCCGGGATGCTGCAGCTCCCTGCCGGACTGCTGCCGTAATTTCACTCGGGTTTGGGTTTTCGTAGTTTCGTAGCACTCGGCCCAATTGGGATCGTGCAGATCTCCCTGACGACAACCGGGCACAACGGCTCGGAAAAGCATCCCTGACCTCGCGGCATTTGTGTCTACCGGGATAATTACGGCTGAAGAGCCCGTTAATTTGGGAGTTTAGGGATGTTTAGATTCTACGAGAGAGCGGGGAACGCTGCCGCGGGGCGCAGCGGCCGGGGGGTCGGGCGGGGAAGGGCCCTTTTCCCCCGACGGGGCGCTTCGGGGTTCCTCGAGCGGCGCCGGGGCCGCGCACCGCCGGCGGGTCCCGGGGCTCCGCGTCCGCTCAGGCCGGGCTGGGCTTCGGGGGTGGGGAGGGGGGGCGGGGGGCAGAGCCGCCGCGTCCCGGGCCGGAGCCGTCCGCTCCCTGCGCTGAATGGCGCGGCCCCGCGAGCCCTCCTCATCGCTCTTTAATAGATTAACTCATCTGCGGCGGCCTCGTAGCTCAGATTAAAATTCCTCCATCCCGACGGCAGCATTATGGGGTGGTTGGAGGCTGTTTTCAAACCTCGGCGTTGAATAGCGGCGGCTCTGCATTAATTTAACCACTAAGCTAATAAGTAGGTTTCGTTTTGTTATGCTAAGCTTTATTGCTTTTCTTTTGATCGGAATGGTGTTGTTGAGCAAAGCAGCAGACAAGGCGCTCTTTGATGAGGGAATTAGCGCTCTATTCTTCCTCTATTATTCATAGCACAGTGGAATATGTAAGTACCTGAGGGTGTCAAAGGAGAGCAGGCTCTATTGCAAAGTGTTCGCCTTGTTTCTCTCAATAGCTGACTATGAGATGATAAACCGCTTAATACACCGCGCTAATTGGATGAGAGCAGAAAGCGCCGGGGCCGCGGCGGGGCGAGGGGAGCGCTCCATTCAGCGCTCCGCACTTCGGAGGAGCGCAGCGCTGCGCGGGGCTCCGTGCGCGGCCGCAGCTCTGCGCCAATGACCGCGCGGGGTAAATACGGCCGCCGCCTCTACGGCGCGGGGTAAACCTCTTTTCAGGCGGTGATGGGATTGCTTGGCAGCGCCGCGATCCTAATGAGGGCCCGCGGTAATAACCCCCGGATTAGCGAAATTGCCGCCTGCAGAAGCGCGATTCTGCCGTGCGCGGAGCTTCGGCCCGAGGAGTCCGAGCGGTGAAAGGCATTTCTTACTGCGTGATGGCTCCGTAACGAAGCCCTTCTCCGCATGGCAAAAACAAAACAAAACAAAAAACCACCCCAAAACCCAAACCAAACCAAAACAACAACAACAAAAAAACCCAACAGCAACAACAACAACAAAAAACCCAAACAACAAGACCACGTTTCGGGCTTCGCCGCCAAAAACGCCCACGGAACGAACACGACTTTCCCCATTCCATTTTATTGTTATTATCGTTATCGTTATTATTGCGCTCGTGGTGGCTTTTGAGACCCCCAATAGTGCGCGTGTGTGCCCGAGTGCGGGGCCGTGCCCGGGGCTCGCACGGAGCCGGGAGAATCCCACGGAGCCGCCCCGGGGCGCGACGGCCGCGGCCGCTTCCGAACGCAGCGCCGGAGGAAAGAGAAGTAAAATAGCACGAACGAAAAGTAAAAACAAAACGGAACAAAATAAAAGACGAAAGGGAAATCGTTAAAAGTAAATAACCCCCCCCCCAAAAAAGCAAATGCTACAAAGTAAACGATACAAAAGCAAATAAGAAAAAGGAGGGGTACATAAATATAAAAGAGGAATGAACGGAGGGGAAAAGGCGCTCGGAGACGCTCGAACGCGGGGTGCGGCCACCGCCGGCGCCGTGCGGTTTCATTTTGGGTTCTTTTTTGTCCTTTTTTTGTCCTTTTTTTTCCTCTTCGCTCTTCAATACACCCGTTCGCCCCTCGCCGCCCCCCCCGCCCGCCGTCGCAACGCCCGCCGCGCACGGAGCGCCCCGCGCCGCCGCCTCCCGGGACCCCGCGGCCCCGCGCAGCCACAGACGCGCACACCGCGACTCCGAGTGCAACGCCTTTATAACATCATCATCTCAAATATACAAAGCTCTGCAGTGCGTCGGTTTGTTTTCCGTTTTTTATAACAACGCTATGTACAGAGTCGCGGCCCCGCGCCCCGGCAGTGCCGTTCCCTTTGGTTCGCCGCGCTCCGGCGCCGCTCTTCGTTCGGCGTTTAGCACCGGAGACGGACGGAGGGGGGAAACGCGGCGCGCGGCGCTGCCGCCGGGACAACGTTATCGAGGCTCCGCCGCCGGTCCTCCTCTCCCCGCGATTATCGTTATTAATTACGATTACTATTCACACTCCCGTTCGGTCCGGCTCCGCCCGCCCTGGCCGCCCTGGCCGCCCGGCGGCTCAGCACACCTCCTTCCCCGCTCCGCCGCCGGGCAGCACGTTGAGCTGCGTCAGCTGCGCCGCGTGCTCCTTGGCCTTCAGGCGCAGCGCCGCGATGCTGGAGGCGCGCCGGTCGGCGGCGGCGCTGCCCGGCTCCCCCAGCCCCGCGCCCACCGCGCCCTCGGCCGCCGCCGGCGCCGGTTGCCGCAGGAGAGCGGCGGCGCCGGGCGCGCTGCCCAGCGGGGCCACGGTGGAGAAGAGCCTGCAAGGAAGGAAGCACAGAGCGCCGTCAGCGCCGCGCCGACGGCGCGGACGCACCGCGCCGTCCCTCGGCCCCGCGGAGCGCGCGGCCCTCGGCCAATCGGCGGCCGGGCCGGCGGCACGTGACCCGCGCGGCGCCCAATCGGCGGCGCCCCCGATTCGAACGGCGGAGCGGCCCCACGGAGGGGCTCCGCGGCGCGACCCCGCTCCGCGATCCGCGCTCCGCGCTCCGCCCCGCGGAGGGGCGACGCGGCCGGGCCGGTACCTGCCGAAGGCGGGGCTGATGAAGGCGGGGTGCCGGAACACGGCCGCGCCCAGGAAGGTGCCGAGGCCGAGCGGGGTCCCGGCGGGGGGCAGCGCGGCGGAGCCGGGCGGAGGAGGCGGCAGGCCCGGGAAGGCGGCGGCCGCGGCGGCGGCGGCGGCGGCGGTCCAGGCGGAGTCTAGAGCTGGGTGGTGAGGAGGGAAAGGACTAGCATCAAGGTACGGAGTGAGGGGGTGAGGTGCGGACAGGGGACCAGGGAAAGGCAAACCTGGGGGGTGTGTCTGAGCCCCAGCCTTTTCCCTCTTCCGCCACTTAGCCCTACGGTTCTGGAACCATACCTGCAAGCCAAGAGAGACAGCGGCGTTAGCACTGCGCCGGGCCCGCGCCGAGCCCCGCACCGAGCCCCGCGGCTGCGGCGGTATTTCCCCGTGGAACGAATTCGCGCTGAACGCGTTCCGCTGCAACGAAGCACTCACGGGCAGCGGCGGCCGCGCGCTCTCCTTCGGTTTAAGGGAGAACGAAATCGTGGCCGCGCAGCGCCGCAACGAAAAGTGAATTCGTGCAGCGCCCGCAGCGCGGACGGAGCTTCCGGGCCGCCCTCAGGGCCGTATTTCGCGCGGCTCCGTATGGTACGAAACAAAACCGTTCTCCAAAACGAGACGATGCAAAGCCTCGCCGCTGCCGCCGCTTTTCTCTTTTCTCCCCTTCCCCAGCAGTAAAAGCCCCGAGCGAAGCCGGGCTGCAGCCCAGCGGGGAAGAAAACACCGCCGGGCAAAGGGAACGAGAGGTTCCCGCACAGCGTAGGAAGGTGCCGCGGCGGCGGCTGGCGGGGCTCCCAGCGCCCCTTCGCGTCCCACCCGCGGCCGCTTCCCTCGGGCGCGGCGGCACCGCTCCCGCTGCGGTTGGGATCCCTAAAGCAGCCCGCGGGCACGGAGCCCGGAGGAAGGCCGAGCGTCGCCGGAGGGGCTCCGCTAATTCGTATTCCCTTCCCCGCGCCCCTCCCCTCGGACGGAGGGGCTCTCGCTGATAGAGCTATTTAACTTTCCCACGCCGCGTGCCCCCGGGCCGAAAGCGCGGCTCTGCCGTCACGGCGCTGTGTGACGATGGAGCGATGTGTCAACAGAGCGCAGGGCCCATCTCAGCGCCGCTAATGCGCGGGGCCGTCGCGTACCCGATGAGCCATATGGAATTTATGGCGCGTTATCAGCGCCCGATTTTAACTGTAGAGTGATTCGCGCGGCCGCGGCCGGGGCCATCTGTTCGCCGCTGGCAGCGGCCGCCCCGTGTTTGTCGTCGCCGTGGCGGTGAGGCGCGGGCCGAGCGATGCACTCTGGAATGGGGCGCAAACACCTCTAATGGCATCGCACCCGCCATTAGAGCCGCGCGGCTCGTCGCTATCAAAAATGGGCAATCGGACGGCGTTAAGCGGCTCCTCGGCGGGCGGCAGGAAGCAACCGGCACTCCGGCTTCCGACGGCCCTGTTTGCTCAGCGCTAAGTGCGCTTTTATGGAGCCCTGCTGGCGACGCGGGCCCCTCCTTCTCACCGCTCGGCCGCGGGGGCTCCGTCGGGGGCGCGGGGACGGCCCGGCCCCGTCCCGCCGAGCGCGGCCGCCTCTCACTCACCTGCACTCGGGCTTCGGTCAGGTCGAGCCGCATGGCCAGCTCCTCCCTGCGGGGACAGCGCGTCAGAGCCGGCACCGAGCCGCCCGCACCCGGCCCTACGCCCGCCGCCCGCAATCAGCGCGCATCGGGAGCCACCTTCGGCGCTAGCGAAGCGCTCCCGGCCCCGCTGCCCCACGGCGTTTCGCCGGGACGGGTAACGAAAATTACAGTGAAACCCAAACGAACGGGGCGACGCCGAAGCGCTCAGCTCCGCCTGCGGCGTCGTTCCCGGGGCGAGGCCGACAGCTGATCCCCCCCGCGGGACCCTCCGCGCCCTCCCGACAAAACGAAGGAGAAATCCGCGATGAACCCTCGGGACGCGGTGAGACGGAGCCGCGTCCGTACCCCCCCCCCCCCCCCAAGCCGGGCGGCCCCGGGTTCCCTCCTCCCTTCCCTGGGGCCCCGGGCGGGGCCGCGCCGGGCGCTATTTTTACCGGCGGCGCTTTGATCCGCGCCCCGCGGGGCCGCCCCTCTCCGACCCGCGCGGGGAGCGCGAACCCGATCCGGGCCCGGCGGAGGCGTAAAAATAGCCCCTAGGGCTCTCCCTCCCCGCCTCGGTCCCCTCGCCCCGCGCCGCCCCGGCGGTGCCGGTACCTGGTGAAGACGTCGGGGTAGTGCGTTTTCTGGAAGGCCCTCTCCAGCTCCTCCAGCTGGTAGCTGGTGAACGTGGTGCGGTAGCGGCGCTGCTTCCTCTTGAGCAGCCCCTCCTCGGAGTCGCTGCCGGCCGACAGACACACGCTCTCCTCTCCGTCCTTGCCTTCGCCGTCCTCGGGCGGCAGCAGCAGCTCCTCTTTGGGGGACAGCCCCCCGCCCTCCGCCCCCGGCGCCGCTCCCGCGCCCCGGCGGGCCTCTTCCAGCAGCCCCCCGCCGTCCTCGCCCAGCAACTCCTCCTCGTCGTCCTCCTCCAGCTCCTCTTCCTCCTCGTCCTCCTCCTCCTCCAGCATCTCCTCGTCCTCCTCCTCCTCCCCGGCGGCCGGCGCGGCGGGGCCGGGCCGCTCCTCGACGTGCGGGGCTACGCTCCCCGGTTCGTCACGGGCGGGCGGCGGCGGCGCGAAGGGCGCGTTCTCGCGGTAGCTCTTGCTGCGGCTGATGCTGACCTGCGGCGCGTGGCTGATCTTCAGCGTGTCCCACGGCGCGGGACCGGCCCCTGCCCCGGCCCCGGCACCTCCCTCCGGCCGCCCTTCCGGCCGCTCCCCGCGCGGCCCCGACGGCAGCAGCCGACCGCCGCCCGGTCCGTACAGCCGCCGCAGCTTGGGGGGCAGGTGCAGCTCGGCCGGCTCGAAGGGGGGGCTGCTCTTAGGGGAGCCTGTGGCGAGGAGAGGGGTGCGGAGGGGAGAAACAGAGAGACGCGGTCAGAGCGGGGAGCGAGGGGCTGAGATCGCCTCGCATAGCCCGGCCCGTTGAGTACCGCCCGGCCCGGAGCTGCCCTCGGTGAGGGGAATACGACGGCCCCGGGGCTACTTCTATCCCGTGGCCCGCAGCCTCGGAGCTCGTCCTCTCTGCATTTTACAAACCCTCCCGAAAATTTCCCGTTTTTCCTTTTTTGGGGGAATTTTGGATGGATCCGTGCGGTACCGGGACAGCCTACTGGCACCCCCCCGCCGCGCAGCAGCCCCGCTCTCCCCGGCTCCCACTCGGGTCAGAACGCTCGGCCCGGCGCGGGGCTCACCTTGCGCAGCGCCGTCGGGGGGCTCTGGCCGGGCGGCCCCCGCGGGCAGGCTGGGCGCTGCGCCCAGTAGCCGCACCTTGCAGGGGCTGCGGCGGCCCAGGATGCTGTCGATGCAGTAGGAGGAGAGCAGCGTAGGCGATTTGCTCTTGCAGTCGGGGCGCTCGGCGCAGCTCTCCTCGGGGTAAGGGCCGCTCATGGCGGCGGCGGCGCGGACGCCCCCCGGTGCCGCCGGGACGCCCGTCACGGGGGGAGTGAGCGGCGGCCGCGGCGCTCTTGAGTCCCCTCGGCTCCACGTGCGGGCAGCCGCCCCCTGATTGGCTCCCGCCGGAGGCCGGGCGGACGCCGGCACCGGGCGCGCCGCAAAGCCCGGCCCGGATCACCCCGGAGCGGCGCCCGCCCCGCCCCGCCCCGCGCCGCCCCTCCCCGCCCCGCTCCGTGGGGGCGGGCACCGCTCGGGGCGGCCGTCGGGGGCGGCGCGGAGAATCCCCCCTCGCGCCGCGCCCGGCCCCGCCCCGACGGGAGATCCGCGCCGGGTTTTGCTCCCGCCCGCCCCGTCCCTGCCCCGACGGCCGCGTTAGGAACCGGCGGGGCCAGGAGAGGGGGCCGCGCCCCGGGGAGCGTCCGCACGGCGCTCCCGGTACCCACGCGCGGGACGCGGCTACGCCGGGAGAAGCGGGAGCCCCGGGGCGGACAGAGCGCGCTGCGGCACCGGGAGAGCCCGGGAACGGCGTTGAGCCGCGGAGCTTTGTCATTTCCCCTCCTTTCCCCTCCCGTCCACCCAGGAGGGCTCAGCAGACCCCGTCACGCAGCTCCGGGCCCCCCGTGGCACCTCCGTACTCGGGCGGTCCCTCTCGGGGGCGGGCGGGGGCAGCTCCGTCTCCTCACCGTGCGCGCAGCGTCGGCAGAGTCCCGCGGCTCCCGGTCGCCGAAACAGCGCAAATTGGAAAGGAAAAAAAGAGCAACGAACGAGTGGGTGCGTGCGGGCTCCGCGTGTCCCGACGGGGCCCCGGGACGGCGGCCGAGCCCTGCCAGTGCCATCCGCGGTGCGAGGGGCAACGAATGCGTCGGTTCTACAGCTAAGAAAACGTGTAACAATATAAAAATAACAAAAGCAGCTCTTGAAAGGAGAAAAACCCCGAGAGAAATCGACAAAACTAAAAAGAAAAGAACGAAAGACAGAAGAGGGAACACAGAAGCGCCCTCGGCTCTCTCCGCACCGCCCCGCACCGCCCCGGGGCTCCCCGCCGCCCAACTCCCTCAGCTCGGGTCCCGCGGGGCCGCCTCGGCGCTGCCCGGTGGCACACGGGGTGCTGAGCTCTGCGGGCTCGCCTCTGCCGTGTCACTCTCTTGGTTTATTTGTTGTGTGGGTTTTTGCTTTTTGTTTTTTTAAACAAACTTTCATTCATTCGAGGTCTCTCCCTCTCTTATTTCTTCCCCCCCTCCCCCCTTCTCCTGCAACCCGCTAATTTAACACCGGAGCGCGTTACTGCAGTGTTAGGGGGCGAGAAACGAGAGGGAGAAAACAACAATACCGCAATGATCCAAATGATACAGTAGGATTACGGCAATTACCGCTCTGCTCGGAGGAGAACACCTCGCCGAGCTCGGCCAAACCCGCCGCCGCCGCTCCGGGAGAGCGGCCCGGGAGCAGCCGGGGCGATCCGCCCGCTCCATTGGCCCCGAGCGGCGGCCCCGCTCCTCTTCCCCGCCCCGCGGCCGGGGGACTCCGACGGCGGTTCTCGCACGAGCGCGGCCCGCGGCCCCACCGCCGCTCGCAGGGGGCTCTCACCGCTATCCGTGTTATTCGATTCCGTTTATTTGTATGTTCGGGCACGGAGCGCCGGCCTCCGCGCCGCTTCCCCGCAGCAGCCCCGCGCCGGGGCGGCCGCGCTGGGGGTCCCAGTGCCGCAGGCAGAAGCCGGGGGGGGAGGGCAGCAGGAGCCACGGCCTCGGGTGGGCCTCGGCTCGGGCCGCTTACATCATCATCACCATCATCATCATTAGTAGTGTTAATATTATTACCGTTAATATCGTCGTCAATATTTATTATTATCTATTTTTCCCAGCTCCCTTCGCTATAAAGAAGAAAAATGACAACAACTTTTCAACCTCCCCCTCCCCACCCCCTTCCCCAGCCCCGTGCCAGAGTTACCGCTCACTATTCTATGGAAGGAATGGTTTGCCCTTCAGCTGTCGGCACGGCCTCCCCCGTCCCGGAGCTGCAGGCCCTGCACGTCAGGCAACCTCGGTTCCCTTTGTATCCCTTTCGGTTCCCCTCTGGGATCTCCCCCCGGACTCCGCCCGTCCCCGGCCCCGGGCAGCACCCCGCGGGCAGAGGCGCAGCGGAGCGCTGCAGCAGCAGGGGCTGTTCGCACGCAATTTCTGTGTAACCACAGAGGTGTATTTTCGGGGTTAAGGCACCTGAGCCCCGGCGGGACACGTGGAGCCCTGCGGGCCCCAGGGGCAGCGCCGGACTCCCCAGCAGCGCCGCTGGCAGCGCAGCCCTCGCCTCACTCAAACGCACGGTTGGGCACCGCGGTGCGGAGCGGCGCTGCGGGCGCCCCCCGGGCCCGGCCCTGCGCAGCGCTGTGAGAGCTGGGGGGGGTGGGGAGAAGCCCGCGTGTGCCGCCCCTGAGCCGGCGGTGCCGCTGCTCACCCGGCTGCTCGCGTGCTGAACGCGCCCTGCTTGCTGCCGGCTCCTAACCTAAACGTCGGATAAGCCGTACCCGGCGGTGCTCGGGCACCGCGTCCAAACAGCCGTGCAGCGCGATGCGAGCCCTAGGCGGCTCGCATTTCCCACCCAATGCTGCTTTCCTTGGGCCCCACCCGCGGTACGTTGCTCACAGCCGTCGGAACCGGCATCGTGCAGCAACAGCGCTGTGGTGCCCGGCCCAGCCCCGGCTCCTGTGCTGTGGTTGCCAGGGCAGGTGGCAATTTCCCTATTGACGTACGCCTGGGCAGGGGCGTGCTGTCGGCACTGGTGGTCACTTTGGAGTCATTTTTCTTAAACTCAGTATTTCGTCTGTACCCAGGGCTGGGCGGAAGCTGGGGCCTTGTTCCATGCACTTCATTCAAAAAGTGCTTTCTACATCCTTTTTTCGGTTGTTGTTTTTTTATTTTCCCCTGATCATTTTTCAATTCCTTGCTGGTTCACCTTCCTGTCAGCACAGCTCTCATGGCTCGCAGGGCACAGCAGCCAGCTGAGCGGAGCCCACCTTTATTCCCCCTCTCTGCCTTGTCCCTCATGCCCACCTCCACCCCCTCAGCCCCGTGCTTGCTGTGTAGGCCTCCTTCCACACCACCCCATTGGATTCCCACTGTGCTGTCACCTGGAGTGCACCAGAGACTCTCGAGGCCTTTTGGCAGCCCTCGGGTTTCCCACCGCCTCTCTCCACCCATTCCTGTGTGCCCTCCGCAGGCTTCACCGCAGCGCAGGCCTCAGAGGCCCTGAGGGCTGTCCAAGAGGTCCGATAGAATCATAGCATGGCTTGGGCTGGGAGGGACCTCAAGGATCATCAAGCTCCAAACCCCATCTTGGCCCAATGTGAGTTCTTGGGCCGCATGGGAGCTGTGTGGGGCCGTCCACCCTGCCCTGGCTCTTCCAGGAGGTTGGTGACGGGTGGGGGTTCAGCTCTTCCAACCCCAACAAACCCCTGGATGAAACCTCCAGCAACTTCCTGGCAGCAATCCGCAGCAACTCGGGGAGATTATGAATGCGTTCAGGTGCAGTGGTCTAAAAAAATTAAAATGATGATCATAGGCTTATTTAACATTATACCTTCTGTGTTATTTTCTTTTGTATGTGCTGACTAGAACTGAGCAAAGGATTCATAACAAATAATTTATTTGTCAAACGCATTCGCTTCTGCTCGTGGAATATCCATGAGCACGGCATCATTTTCTCAAATGTGTTTGTTTTCCGTGACGCTTCAGCGGTTCCTTTAAATGCATACTGGGGTGGCCTGGCTGCAGATGGTTCCCGTGGTGGAGCTGCAGGGCCGGCCGACAGCGTGGCACCGACCGCGCTGCCCGTGCTAACGAGCACCTCACAAAGTGGGTTTTCTGCTGGTGCTCGTGCCACGGGAACGTGATCCTAATGGCAGAGGGGGTGTGAGCAGTGCTGATGCAAAGCCATTAAAAATTCAAATGAGTGCTTGGCGAGCAGAGGACACTTTCCACCCCATCCTCCCGGCTGCAGTGCGACCTTCACGCCGTGCTGGAGCTGCTGGCGGAGCTGGAAGCGGGGGAATGGCAGGAGGGCATAAAGCAGTGTGCTGGCGCTGGGCGGCGGCTCCTGCACCTGCTTGGCCCAGATGCGCAGTCAAAGTGAAATGGGGTGGTGGAGGGAAGGGCACCAACTGCACAAGGCTCTGTCAGATCTTGCCCCTCGACTCTAGCCCTCCAACAGTGTTTGTTGTCATTGTTTCCTGCATGCGCAGAAGCCATTGCCTCTTCCTTACTGAGGGAGCATCACTGTGCCATAAAGGTACAAAAAAGTGCGTGGTTAGGAAAAACCCGCACCTAACATTGTGTGTTCTTCATGGAGGCTGGTGCTCACTGATGCACGGAGTGATTCCTTCGACATCCCCATGTTAAGGGGCTGTCTGTCAGCACCTCTCTGCTTCTTTTGGTGCTGGCACCTCTCTAAGGAGCTTCTCTGGCACGAACTGCATGGGGTCAGCTGGCATATGCTCAGTGCTGCGGCATCCCCGTGCACTTCTCCAGAGCTTTCTGCTTCATGCCCCACGTCTCTCCTAATGGAAGGTACAACTGCCTGTCATGTGCTCTGTGGTGCTCTGCAGGAGGAGGGATGCTTAATGAGAACAGCTGGTGCTTTGCGGATGGAATGGCTGTCTCACAGGTGTAACAGTGCTGGGCAGGACACAACAGCAAGGTCTGGAGCACCCTGGGGCAGTCATGAGAGCACAGCTAACAGCAGCAGGGCACGCAGAGGTGGATGGCAGAGAGAGGTGCTTCTGAGATACCCAAACCAAATAAACTTCAAGATAAGATAAGAAAATAAAAATGAAGAAAAAATCTGTTACTCTGAAACAACCATGAATAGAGATGCGTTCTTAAACGCTTCTGTGGCAAAATTTGTCTCTGGAAGCACGTAACAGCTATGGCAGCAGGTGTATGTGGTGCTATAGGACAGTGTGAGTGGGTTGGTGTAGAGCAGAGCATTTCCTTCCAATCCCAGAGGTTTTTCTTAACTGAAAAAAAACCAAAAAACTCACCCTTAAAATTTGATTGTAAATTGTCTCAGCAGTTCAAACGGCTGCAATGTGATTTGAAGTTTTCCATTTAAAATAAACAGCAACAACAACAAAAAAAGAAAAATGTGTCTTAAGATTTCCCCTTGGTACGTAGTTTTTAGAAAGCTCTATAGTCAGATATTTACAGTCATACGCATGGATTGTACGATCTCGAAATCACGGGGTGTAAGTTATTATTTGGAATCAATGCGCCTTCTTGTCTCGTAGCTTTCTATCAAACCGTGAAACAGACGTGGCACTCACTGTGCTGCGCTATTGTTTCTGTTCCTGAAAACTGAAAATAATGTTACGGAACCTCAGAAAAAAAAACTAACTTTAAACAAAAGACGTTGGATTTAACAAAATTATTGTTCCTGCGTTCCTGTCTTGTAACCCTTACCTGCAACCCCTCATTCCTCAAGTCAGCAGGGCTCTCTCATGAGTGACAGTGCATTGGTGTGATGGTTTTTGTGCTGCAACCCAGGCAGCCGTAGCAGAAATGGGTAAAGTCTTCGGGTGGGCTGGAGGCTGCTGGAGGACATCTATCTGCTGGCCTTCTTTAGCACTGGGTGTGCTCCCGTCCACATTGTTTGATGACGTTCAGGAAAATGCTGTTGTTCTCTCTGAACGTGAATGAGAAAGGGATGGTCTGGCTTTTTTCTGGTATTGTCAAAATGTCTGGAGTGTTCTGAATGCCCTCGGCTTTCTAAAACTGAGTGTAGATTCTGATCTGTGAACATGGACCTTTCACTTGGCATGGGACTGCACGTCTTCTCTCCCTGAACGCGAATCTGCTGATGAGAATAATGAGACAATCATTTTAACTGTCTCTGTAATTTTTTAAATTAATAAAATTATTATTATTATTATTATTATTATTTTTAAATCAAGGACAAGGCTGTGCAAATTCAAGGGGCAAAATGATCTTTAAAGCTGAAGGCAGATTCTGACCTCCAGTAAGACGGACAAAAGGCCAAATGCCCGTAACATGTAATACTTATTTTTTTTGTCCTTTCTGCATTGAATGGGAACAGAGGCTTAGGCCCAAGAAGAGCTTGCTTCCTAAACCGTTACCATTTTTTTACAAAGAAAAATGAAGGAGAAAATGGGAATGAGGCACACCTCACTTAATTGCCATAAAGTGCTATGAAGGAGAAGACTGTGAATACAGCACTGAGATCTTAGGAAAATATTCTTGTTTATAGACTGACAATTGCAACCAAGATCCAAATGCAACCTTATTGAGTCATGCGTGAGGATTCTCAGGGAGCTGAGACCAGCTCCAGTGTAGTAGGATTCAATGGAAACAGGGCTGTGACTTTGTAGGGAAAAGCAAGTCAGATTTGAATTTGCCTTCTGACAGGAAAAAAGATATATCCATGTTTATTCAGTGTAAGTTTTAGGCTAACCTAAAATCTATACAAAACTCTGTGTGCTTCATGATTCGGGTACCTTTAAGAATGCCTAAATGGTGCAGAATGCCAAGGCTTGTTTTCAGTGGTGTTTTTAGGAATCCCATTTGGATGTCAGGAGGTGTATCCTCTGAAATGTGTTTTACCCACCTGCCCTTCCAGACCAACGAATGCAAGAGGTCTTTGTGCAAGACTGCTCCAGAGGTGGTGTCCCCAGTAGAGAGCTCCTTGGCCACACCGTGAGGTTTTCATTCATTTACAGTTTCCCAGCAAAACCCTTGAGCTCTTGTTGGGAAGGACCCTGGGCTTTGATGATGTGGCACCAACCAGGGTGGAGCCAGAGGCCGGTAGCCTTGAGTTGCACGGGTGAAAATAAGCAGAGCTCATACAGCTCTTTGGAAAGCAGTGGGATGGGAATGGTGTTGAAAGAAATGTCATTTGGCAACCTTGCCAGATGGACACTGTAGAGTCAGTGGACAGCCTGGATGGGGCCAGCAAAAACATTATGAAATGATTTGTGTTGCTCTGACATTTCAAGCAAACAGGTTGTGAGTAGTCATGGAGATCTTGGTCAAAAATTGTGCAAGAAACAGCCTACCTTGAGAAGTCTCTCGAGGCTTGCGATGACAGCCGCAGAGCTCTTGAGGAGCCAAGCGCTCGGCTCATGAGGATGGGCCACGGAAGCTGGGGATGTGTCTCCATCAGCAGCAACTCCATTCAAGGCAGCTCATCTCACCAGAAAGCTGCAAAGTGCAGCACTGTGACATCCTCCTCTCCCATCACTGTCACCGTGGCATATCAGCACAGCCTGTGTCACACAGCTCCAGGGTGGCATTCAGTCTATGCTTCACATCCATTGGCTTTCTTACGAGCCCCTGCGAGCATCGTTTCCTTCAGACACCGGCTCTACTAATGATTTTTTTTCCCTCCCCCTTGCTCACACTTTAATTGCGGGGTATGTGTGATACCCTCAGGAACAGCTATTGCCACCTGTATTATTATTTACGCTGTGAAAGCGAAGCTCATGGCAATATGTTTATTAACACCGTGCCCTGGTATCACACGAGTTAACAGCTTAATCCTGTGATTGTAAACATGTTTCCTGACATGTTCAAGCACCATCCATGTCTTTAACTTCACATCAGGAAACTGGGAGCACGAGTGGGTCATTTTTGCAGAGAATGCATCCTTTACAAAAAGTCGTGTAATGAAGAAGGGTTTTATCCAGTTAATAGAGCCCGTCTCATCCAGCATAATGTCTTTTGCATAGGAAGAGTTAAACAAAACATTTATGCGGTATAAACTTTGCTCCTAGACATTAAAATGCACTTTATTCACACCGCAGATTTCTCTCCCAGCCATGGCTATTGTTTGTCACTAACAGCTAGCTTTTGTGAAGTTAATAAATGTGCATAATAAGGACATAAAGGTATGGAGAAGTAATACTGTAATCCTTTTGTTTGGATAATCAGTCTAATGTATGCAAATTAAACCTTATTAGTACTAGGGTTTTGTGTCTGCTTATCAAAATGTGCCATTTTCATGAAAATTGGAAGTCCATTATATAAAGTTATTATTAACAATCATTTAGGAATTATATACGGTATGCAAATTAAAGTTGATTACAACTAATTAAGGGCTTTCTTTGTTATTTGACCTTGTCTGCTTTTTATGTAAATATGTTTCTTTTGGTCTGGCATATTTTTAGACTCAGAAAAGTATATTAAGACAAGTTACATTATGTATTTTTAATATATTTTTGCGTGGCGTAAAAGGCCCCTCGCTTTTGTTTGAGAGCCCAGCTCCGCACGGGGATGCTCAGAGTGGCGGTGCGCAGACATGGGCGTGGGGCAGCTGCAGGATAGTGCTGCGTGATGGACCGGCAGTGGAGCTGTGGTAGGGGGCAACAATCATATTTCCAAGGCCCTCCAATGGTTTAATGAAAAATGATAAAAAAAAAAATACCGTGACTGAAGTATAAACAGCCTTCATGCCAGAGTGGCCTTTGTTCCACCACTTATTGAACTGGATAAGCCTTAGTTTAGAGACTTCAGACACAGCCAAGTAATAAGAGATTTGTCCCAACTTGCCAGGCACTTGGCAGGACTTAATCAGCATTGAGCTCAGGATAAAAAGCTGTGACATGGCAGCACAGCCAGCTCGGGAGCATCAGCCTCTGGGTGGACTCCGTGCCTGCCAGCGGTGGAGAAGGCTGGCGTTGGGTGAAATGAAAAAACCTTCCAAAGAAAACTTGGGTGAGTTGAATATGGTTTCTACTGAAAACAACAACAGCATGTAATACAATTGTGATGTGTTTTTACATAGAGAAGAAACCTGCCACATAAGCCACTGTGAAGATGGGAGATGACATCTTCAGCGGTGTGTCAGAGAGACGTGTAGTCAGTACCTGAATACTTTCAGTCTTCCAGGCAGAGTAACAGATGCAGTAGCAAGAAAGACCGGGGAAAAAAAAGGCTGAGACATAAGGAGCACAGGCAGGAATATATGAGAAAAATGTATGAAATTTGTCTTCACATACTATTTGAATCTAAAATACTGGGATCTGAGGACAAGTAAAACAGGATTCTTGGAATGTGGCAACATTTGCACAGCTTTGCTGACCTCTTTGGCACAAAAGCTGTGCAAGAGGGGACATTAATGCTAGAAAAAATTCTCTGCAGAGGCAAGGTCATGTATAAAATTGGGGATATGCTTGCAAGCCCAGTATTCATTCTTTCCTTTCTACATCCCCAGCATCTTGCATTTCATGTCAGGAAATCACAAAGCCTCCCTGCTTGGCATTTGTGGCTCACAGGGCCTGTCCCCTGCTGCCTCTGGGATGTGTCCCACCACCCTGTGGACTTGGGTGCCTGGGAGTGTGGGTGCCCAAGAGAACATTGTACCCTGAACAGGGACAGCGATGGTGTAGAAGAGGTGTATCTGCTCTCCCTCTTCGTATCACTTTGAAGCTGCTCACGGCACAAAAGATGCTGGCTTTTCACTGCTGAAGGCCAGTTCACTCAGGTCACGCTTTGTCCCTTTCAAAAGCTTCCTGGTATCCGACGCATCCAAACCCCAGGAGGAAGCAAGATCTTCCCACATAACCCCCATGGCCAGCCAAAACCCTGTCATCTTCAAAGGCCAGATCCTGAATACCTGCAGCAAAGTGCTGGATGGGAAGTCACACACTGCTGGTGACAGGCATGACTTATTCAGCAACTATTTGAGAACGTAATTTGAACAACTGAAGAAGTTGGTGATTTGTTCCCTCACAATAGGACCACAAGGTACAATTCAGCGAGTGACTTATTACAATGAATTTCTGAGGGCTGTGACAGGGACATTTTGCTCAATGCTCTGCTGCTGGTGGGAGCTGAAAAATGGAAATCAGAACAGGCAAAACACGTCTCTACCGCATGGGGCAACGTCAGATCCCAATCTTTCTCCTTTCCAGACGATACACTGGTGCTGAAGGCAGGAATGGAGAGACTGCAGTGAGATCATGGAGGGGACATGGTGTCCCGCCAGCACTCCTACTTAATGGGTGGCATCAAGGAAATGTCACAAAAAGTAAGTTTTTATTTTAACCTTTTCCGGTAAAGAAAAAAAGTTCTAGGAAAAACATAATTTCCTCCCCTTAGCCTAATAAGAAATGAGTGTTTTCACATCAGGGTTGGGAACACAAGGCATTCAGACTAGGCGAGGCTACAAAGGCTTGAATGATTTTCTCCTACAGAATAAAGATGAAACTCTGATGCCATCAAAGGCAATAATTCAGGATTTCCCTCAGGGAGGTGAAAGTCATTGTCGTGTTTTTAAAATAGTTGCAATTTTCTGTCTCTAAATAGCAACGACTACAAAATGTGTTGCAAGGGGAATATAAAAATAGTCAAACTCTTCAAATCTTTTAATTCAATGAGAATGTAATATGCAATTAAAATTAATTATCTCATAATCGAACCGTAGACACTGATTATTGCATCATTTTCATAAGAGACATGCATCTTAACTTGCATAATTTCTGGTATCGCTGCGGAGTTAGATCAGGAAAGAATCTGGGCCCAAATGTATGCATGCCTTGGTGCTCAGAAAGAAGCAGTTGTGGCTGGGGATGACTTTTCCTCCACTGAATGCTTTTTGGTAGAGCCTCTATCCTTGTCTGTGGTGAGTAATTGATTCACACTTACCCAGCACCTCCAAATCCAATCTTTTACCTCCTTTTTCAGCTCTGTTCATCACCATCTTCCCTCCAGCTCTTGAGTTGCTCCCTCTGAGCCCCTTTGGCCTGGTGTGTGGAGCCAGGAACTGGACTCGATGACTTTTGTGGGTCCCTTCCTACTTGGGATAATCTATGGTTCTCTGATTTTGTCTCTGTGAAGTCTGCTGTTTGAGCTGCTGGTCACTGAGGGAGCTAGGACAACGTAACAGGCTCTTAAATGCTTACAGTTTGGTGAGATGGATCTTATCTTGGAAAAATTATGGCAGAGACTTGCTTCATTTTGTGTCCCTTCTCTGCGTGCTTCTGAGTTAGGTAACTTGGACATCTTGCTTGTGAGTGGGGTCTTTGAGCCTCTCATGTCTGCTGTTCACGGTCAGCCTTAAATGTCCTTTTTCAGCGGGCATCTTCAGGAGATGACAACTCTGGAAGAGCAGTTACATATCTCTTGGGTCTCCGCCACTCTGTAGTGGATGCCACCATGGATGTTCCCAGGCTAGCTCTCCTGAACTGGTGGGATTTGCACACTCACAGTGACTTTGGTTGGTTCATTTTAGTTTTGTCTTCCGTGCATCCTTTGTTCTTCTGGCACCAGGTCTTGACCCAAAAGATATTATTGTTTTCAGACCTTTTGTTAAATATGATGGCAACCAATAGCTGTATGTTTTCCTTTGATGTTGTAATAGTGCCGAATCAGAAGTAGGGTTTGGTTCTACGACTTGTTTGCAGTATGGCCTTGTGGTGGGACCCTGAGTGGCCTGGGGCCTCAAGGTGGATCCGTCTGTACACTCTCCTTTTGTATCTGTGCATTCATTTTTGTTTGCTTCTTTTTGCACGTGATGCATAACATGAGCTCTGATTTTGATTGCGCCATTTTAAAACCCCTAGACTCATTTCCTTGGAGATACCCAGAGTACACTCTTCCCAAGAATCCTTCTTCCCACCTTGTCTTTCAGGATGTCTGCTGAAAGTAGTCTTTTTTCTTGGCCTCTGTGAGTCCTGTGTAGTTTTCTTGATGACATCCACTTGCTCAGACCTCTTTGGCCTCTGCTGACGACTGGGAGGTGTGTGCGTAATCACGGTAAATGAGTGCTCTGCTTCGTTTCTGCATTATTGGGTGGCACAAGCCTCCTTCAAGTTGCTGCAGAGGTTCTTCCCTGTATGTCACTTGGACTGGATGGTAGATTTACATTTGCGATTCACCGCAGCATTGGATGAACATCTGGGGAAGCCTTGCCACGTGCAACGGGAATATTTCTTTTAATACTGACATATCCACAGCCCCACCCCCGCCTCCAAAAAAAAAAAAAAAAAAAAAAAAAAGAAAGAAAGAAAAAGAAAAAAAGAAAGAAAAGGAAAAAAGAAATCAAACAAAGAAGGGAAGTGGATTTGCACATTATTCATCCTGATAAATATAACTATGAAATGGCTTTTTGACTTTGGACACAGTTGGAGCTTTATAATAGGCTGTCAGTGAAGTAACACCTGTGATCCTAATGCCAGGGTCCATTTTTCTGATTTTAGCTATAAATTCCATTTCACAATGCTAGGGGGATAGACCTGAGTCTGTAGTCAGGGCTGAGAGCTTAATTCCTCGTCATCGTCCCTTCCACCAAAGCCTCGGGTTTCTCCAGGCCATCTCAGCTCTAGAAGGCGCTTTGATCTCTTGTTTTTTTTATGGGTGAAGATTTCAAATCTGTCCACATTTTCTTAACTGTGCTTGTGTGCCTATTAGACATAGAAACCATTTTGTAGCTTAACTTGTTCAAAGCAAACAACTGTCAAATTATTCTTCTGAGGAAAAGAGGGAAAAAAGGATCAAGTGGGTGGAGTGTAAGTAACAATTACTGTAGGCTGATAATGTTTAAAGATTCATACAAGGATGTATTTCACGGGCCATACGTGTACGTAACAAATTCGCCTACTCTGTAATCCTACTTTTTATTGACAACACAACAATCAGCTCTTTCCAGAATGGTGAACTTCAGAACATTTTTCTCCTGAAAATGCTGCATTTGAGCTCAGATAACTAATGTGAAATGCTATTGTTGGAGAAAGCCGGCAAGCCTGCCTAGCAGGTAAGGAATTCAGGCTTACTGAATACTACTGAAGAAACCTTCAGTGCCTCTTTTATCTTCAGTCTTAGATTCTGATTTTCAGATTGAAGGAGGGTGCACCTCCACAGGACTGCACCTCTGAAAGTTGCTCAGAAATAGCAGCTTTGCTATTGCTGTAGGAATGTACTCGTGTATTGAGATACGGGAAAGTGAAATGAAACTTGGAAACCTCTTCGGCAGACCTCCAGCCCAGATACCGAGAAAGTGATGGAAAGCAGCTCAAGCAAGTCATGCATGCAGGACAACATACCTGTCATTAAATAATTTTAAACTATGGAAGTGCATTTTCAAAGTGAGACTCATCCTAGGACTTCAAGCCAAACTTCCTTCTATTTCTCCAGACATGGGGTGCATCACAGTAACTCATCTTCACATGTAAATTTAGCAATATTTTTTTGCACAGGGAAGTAAGTAGGAGAATCCATCCACAGGGAAAGAACAATACATTTTCTCTTCACCTGAAGTGATTTTTTCAGCCCAGGACTATAGTGACAGACTAATAATAGAACACAGCTATGAAATGCACCACCTGCTCCCAGGAGATTCTGGGAAAATTACCGTCTAACTTTGGAAGATGCCTGCTGTCCTGACGGATTCCAGGCCCTGGTTACTTACCCAGCATGACTCTCTTTTAAACTTCATAAGCTCAAAAGAATGAAATACAAACTTTGAGCAAAGTCAGAAGACCTGTCAGCATGTCCTCCCTCTCCTAGTCCTACATCCTATGGAGAACCCTCACCTTGCCCAGCATTACAAATCATGACCCACAGTGTGGGAGTGGCTCAGGCTCTGTCCCACACTCTTCTCTGTGTGTTTGAGATAGCAGCAGCACCGTGTTTGTGTTCACATCCACGCGTGAGCTCTCTGCTGGGAGGATGCAGGCAGGAGGAAGGGTGCATGCGCAGAGTGAGGTCAGCACAGGCCTCCCCTCCTGGGAGTGCAAACCAGGTGAGAGATGCTGGACATTCTCTGCTGCCTCCCAGCTGGACACCTGCGTACTGCTGAGGGACACGGGCACCCCGGGGCAGCTGTAATTTCACCTGGAGCTGCTCAGGACTGGCGCTAAGAGCCGTGTGAGTGGCGTCCTGCTGTAATCCTTTCAGCCTCTTGCACTGCGCCGATTTCTGCAAGGGAGGGAGCTGGCTCACTGGTTCTGTATCTTCTAGAAGAAAAAAATAGAAAAAAAAATATTTTTTTAAATCCTTGCTTTTCTACCACTTCAATGTTTCCTGTATTGTGTAGCAGTGCGTTTTGCATTTTCTCTTCTTCCTGTATTTTGTAGAACCTTAATAAATAAAAGATGTGAACACAAAATTGCTATTCAAATTCGATTGTCTCGAATTATGTCTGCAACTAAACAAAAATCCGGCTAGCTGTGATTTTGTGTGATGAAGGCAGCTCAATGCTATTCAATCCAGTGGGAGAAAGAGAAAGAAACGGAGTATTAAAAAAATACCAATGAGCAAAGAAAAGAAGAAGAAGGGAAAGTGTGATAAAGAACAGCTTAATACTTTAATGGCCTGAAGAGATTTTTCAACAAAACCATTACTAACACCTGTTATTCTTCTACACTCTGTTCTCACCATCACAAAACCATTAGCTCTTTGGTAGTCACAATCTGCCGTATATCCGTATCGTGTCTTTTCACTGCGTTTTATTTGTCTTTGTCTTCTTCTGCTTGACTGGTAACATACAGCACCCTTGAGCTGTATACTTATTTCCAGACTGACTTCAACTGTTATAAATATCTGCTCAGTG
This sequence comes from Alectoris magna, assembly GCA_030625065.1. Taxonomy (NCBI): domain Eukaryota; kingdom Metazoa; phylum Chordata; class Aves; order Galliformes; family Phasianidae; genus Alectoris; species Alectoris magna. The sequence continues at coordinate 78,864,339 of CM060560.1, forward strand.
CTGAAGGAGGCAGATAAAAAAGCGATGAGCTTCGCTCGCTAGAGTTCTGAATTGCCTCAGACAGGAGAGTCTGTCAATGAAGCGCTGTGAAATAAAAATATTGCTGGCTGCTGCTTGTAATCTTAAAGAAGAAACCTTTGGTTATATTCATGATAACAGACATAAAATTCTTGTTAGAATTGCTTTTCCTCTTGCACTTCGGTGGGTACTAGAATAGCCAGAATGGTTGTTCTATAGCTCATTAGCTCCTGACTATTTTGTCCTCAGACATGAATTTAATGAGGATGTAGCAGTATGCTTTCAGTTCTGGGAGGGGATTGGGGCGTTCTGCGCTGTGCCTCCTGGCTGGGTGAGCTGCGTGACAGCATGCCCTGGTGTGTAAAGAACTGCAGCGACACTTAAGCTGCCAGGTGCAGTGGCAGCCCTGCACATCCCTTCCTTTGCAGCAGCAGCATGGCTTTTTTCCCTCTGTGATTTCAAGAAATAAACACTGTGAGAATTTGGTCTCTATGCATAAACACAGTTTAAACCTAAAAGCTTAACAAAATCCCATTTCTCCTTTTAAATCTTTCTTCTTGCCAGGTCTTCTAAGTGTTGAGTATACTCTTTAAATAATAACACCAATATCCCCTCTTCCAACCCGCATCAAAGTATGCCACAGGTTGCACTTGTTCCTTCAGCTCTAGTATTTGAGATCCATGCATTGGTTCATCGATGGATGTTCATTGCACTGTGGTCTCTGGCAGAGACAGACAAATGATGGAGGAAAGATCAGAAGATGGGGTTGTGTTCCAGATGCTTACTGCAGCAGCATCTTCAGGGGTCCACCAAGGCTTCAGAGTTTGACAGCTCACTCTCAAGGCATTTGTCACAATAAACCTGTTAATAGCACAAATCATAATGGGACCATCTGAATGTGTGCACAGGTACAGGCATTACATGGCACTTAGCAACTGCAGTTTCTGGTGTGCCGAGTTCTTCTCCAAGGGCTGTGCTTTGAAAGCCTTTCTGGCAAAGACAGCTTTTGTAGGGAGTGTAGAAATAAAGCATCCACTTTGCAGAAGCTGATACGAACAAGCTAGACTTGGCCTTATTTTGGAGAAAAGAAGGTGGCATTGGTTGCAAACTGAAGATAGGGGTTAATCATGAGATAGGAGACACCTAGAGATGGGCTATGTCATGAAGAACCATAATGGTGAAGACCTTTGATCAATGAGCAAAGATGGGTGGCAACAGATATTGTAAATTCACGGTGGTAATGAGAATCTGTGGAAGGTGATATTGCTGCTGATGCCTTGAATGGGATTGAAGCTCTGCACTGATGGTTTGTTAATGATGGTTTGGCTTGTGTGATGGCTAAAGGCTCGTTCAGGTCAGAGCAGCAAGTAAAGCCTGGACTTCGGGAGGAGAATCCACTTCAGTGTTTGTGTTGGTGAGAGCTGAGGAGTGTGTGAGGCCTGGGTGCCAGACAAGGCAGAGAAGCCTGAGAGAGGCAGAGAGGGGCAGTGCTGGGGCTGCAAGGATGATCTGGAGGGAAATTAGGTGGGGGAAGGCCCTACCCCACCTCAATCTAGACTGGCTGGCTTATCATGCTAGATAGCATGTTTCCAACTCTGTCAATACAAGGAGGACTTGGTGACTGATCCTTTAGGTGGTGCATGATGGATAATTTCATTTCTCTGTAGCACTCCCCATCCAAATGGTTTGCTCATTTAAACTCTGCTCAGCAGAGACTGTACAAATCTACTGTAAAGTTCATGCCATGACCACATTTCCTATCAATTTCTCCACCGGAATGTATATTAATGGAAACATGAGGATATATTAATTGTACCATTTTGAATAAATGTAACCTTAGCAGAGTACATTTTTTTATTATTATTTAATAATTATGAGTTCAAGCTTTTCTTCATTTCCTGCTGTGAGCTTTTAAAAGTCACTGCAATGCTGAAACATAAATAGAGTACGTGATGTAACACTTTGCCTAGGCAAATATCATAGACATTTTTACCCCAGGAAAATGCAATGAAATTAAAAATGAACGTTCAGCTCATTTGAAATTCTGCTGTATTGAAACCAAATATGGGAAAGCCAACTCAAAATGGAACAATATTTACTTCAAAAAATCAAACTAATGATTACTAAAATCTGAGTCAGCAAAAAATGTGGAAAATCCACAGAAAGCATGAATACTGCATGCTTTTTGTTTGTTTCTTTTTTTTAATCTTTAAAAATGGGCATGAAAAAAATACCCAGTCTGCTCAAGTTTTTCTCAGACATTCCATTTGGTTTGTAACAAAACCCAGGTTGGATAATGCTCAAATTGTACCGTTGCAATAGAAAGTCAGAAAGGAAGTCCAAAGTTAGCGATGAGGACAAGGTGACCAGATGCCAACCAGAACAGATGGATTATCATCTTTATTCTCTCATTCCTGGGCCATCAAATCCCTTCCCCCTCTCCTGTTTGGCTCCTTCCTATTTCCTTGTCTTTATATTTTTTTCTTTTCTTCTTTGTCTTCCTTTCTTAGCCACTTGCCTTGTTCTGACAATATGATTACTTAATACTTACCTGCCAAATTAACTGACTTATTTTACCAACGAGTGGATATACCGTTCCCTGACACTCAGTATTTGACAGTCCCACAGTCTTTTCTATGTCCACAAGTTATGCGCTAGAATGGGAAAATTCCAGTAAGTATGGTGGGCTTTTTCTACAACGCACTTCTGTTACATACCAGCATGAGCCAGTATGTATGTTGATTTGCCCTCTCTGTTTGACTTTTTAAGGCAATAAAATGTGAATAATTAAAAAATCTATTACAACCCACTCATCCTCTCTCCTTTATTCCAAAAATCACACCCAACTGACCTCTTACTGAGAATGGCGTTCCATTCGGCAAGACTCTCTCTTTTCACAATGAAAAGAAAAAACCCTATTCAGCTAATTGAGCAATTTGCTTAACTGGATACACTGTACAAATGTATAGTGGAAATGCTAATGTATTAAGTATGAGTGTGTATTTGTATGCGTGGGGAAAAAGAAATGCTATATAGCTGCCGTAGCTAGAATGCTGCATAAATACCTGAGGCAAAACAATTGTTATTGGAGGTGTATTTTGAAGTTTACCTGCTAAGAATTGTTCATTGCCAGTAAAATTGAAGTAAATAAAATAAAATTGCTTAACTTTGACCTGAAGTTTATTGCTTAAGTTTGACATGAGATATATTTATTGAATGAGCTTGGGGAATCATCTTCTTTTGCTTCTGAACACAGTACTTGGAGCCTAGCTGCGGATCTGGATACATCTGGCTAATGCAAACACACAGCAAGAAGGGGATTTCCTATGCCAAAGCACTTATCCTTGTTTTGCCAGACAACAGCCAGAACAGGGAACACCTGTAGCATTATGGTGACGTTGGTCAGTGCAGCAAATTGTAGTGCACATGTCCAGACTGGACAATGTTTTGTAGAAGAGGATTTGAAGGAGAGTTCTGTGTGTGATTATCAGAGGACTTTGAAAGTTTAAAAGGTCATTAAAAATCATAGGAGCTACTTGTTTGAAAAACTGCCAGGTGGATGACTGAGGTTGGAGTTGCTATCTGATGAAAGCAGAAGGGGAACTCTTTTGTCTTAATGAGAGACATTGCCAATGGTCAACCAGCTGTGAGGGGGCATGGAGTGAAGTCTGACAGTCATTTCTTGATGCGATAAGTTTTATCAATTTCTTGGATATTCCAGAAAAAGAATGTAAATGTTTTGGTGAGAAATAAGGAGTAAAAAACTTTACTCAAGTGATTGTGCATAGACTGTGGTCAAGCCAGATGGTCAGGAGAGCTTTGGTAGATGAGGGGTCCCAGGCCTGAAGTTATCGTTGAAGTCAATGGTCACTTTACAATGCTTAGTAGAGTGCTGCAAAACCAAATGCTACAGAAACGCTTGGTTTCCTCCCTTTCAGCAATGGTACTGAGGATATGCCTTGCAGCTCAGGCTCTAAGCGCTCTCCTGAGGATGCACAACTAGGCAGTGCTGAGGTATAGTAGAAAACTGAGGCAAAGAACACTTCAGGGACCACATCTTTGGTTTCTCCTTTTGTCAGAGTGGACAGGAGCTGAAGCTCACCCAGGAGCTGCCTCTGTTGCACCAGTTTTTGGGCAGAATGGGGCCCTGCAGGAATGCTAAGAGCGTGTATGAAGTGAAGAGTGGCTAAAAATAGGCTTTTAAGGAATAGGCTACAGCATTTGCTTGCTTTTGGTTCTTGAATTTTGCAGTAATGCAGTACCTATGTAATACATTTACATCACAGAATGTCCTATCAGGGATTAGGTCTTTGAGACATTCTCTACGAAATCTGTAGGCCTCCCACCTTAAAACCATGGCCATTTTGCTATGTAGAGAAAACAGCATTGGACTAACCTTACAGCAGCAGAATGCATTGGGAGGGCGAACACTGGAGAGGAATACCAAATCGGAATTAGGAAGTGAATGAGAGACTGGGATGATATAATAGCCTTTTATTTATCACTACCTTTTCTTATTCCCTGTTTTCTTTCACATTATAAAAATGAGACAATGGGAATAACTTAGCAGTGTGTGATATTTGAGTTTTCTTAAAATACAAGGATGTACTGAATTGTTGGTGTGGTACAGTCCACAAAGCTTGAAGGACTTTTAAACCTCTGAGCTTATCTTTTTTTTTTCTTTCCTTTTTCCTTACACAGTCAAGTCCATCATCCCACAGCAAGATACTGCTGTTACTGTTTCTCTTCAGTGTCATCCAAATTTATTTCACTTTAACACAGTGGAGGGATGACGTGGTAAGGTTTGTATTTGCCAAAGAGAAAACCAGAAGTCCACAGAGATCCATGCCTAATAAAGTATGGTTGCATCTTTTGCAGGAGGAATTCCAGGGAAGTTTTTTGAATTCCTCGAGAAGAAGATACTACTTGACAGCATTAATTTATTAAGCCTTCTTTGTCAGGTGGTACGATTCAAACCCAGTTTATAAAGGGGTGAGCAATGGCTTGCAGAGGTGAAGCAATTTGCCCACAGTCCCACCAAAGGCAGCAGAATAAGAAAAGCACACCATCTCTCTGCCCTGTAATAGCCCCAAGATCACCAAATATAAGCCGGGCTCAGAAAAAGAGAACCCCCCCACTGGGAAGCTAACAATGGCCGCAGACCTCCAAAGAAGCAGTGAATCTAAGAGTGAGGGAGCTTTTCTGTCCAGAAGCTATTTCATTACTAGCCAGTTCAAAACCTCTTTTATACATAGTGGGCAGCTTATGCATGTTGTGTGGGAAATAAGGAAATGGGTTTATTTTTCTTCTTTTACCCTCTCTCCACACACACTAGCAACGGTATGGGCAGGTATTTGACGATAAATGGATTGCCTCTCATACACAAAGGTTTTAAATAAAACGTCTCTTTTCTGACTAAAAAGTAGGTTAGTCAATTTTCAGTGGCTTTCTCCTTCCACTGAAAATCATCAGCTTATATTTGCTGTAAAAATGACACTATCATCATAAAAGCTTCTCCTGTTGGGATTCACCGCGCCATTTAGACCAGATAGCGGTGTAAAGTCCTAATGGAGAGATAAACATTCGAGCATCTTTCCTGATACTGTAATTGCCACATTTAGGTGCTGCTGTATGTGAAAACAGAAGTACACAGAAAATTTCCTTGTTCATTCCGTATGCTAGAAATTTTACCATTCTGGCACCATATGTTGTTTGTTATATACGTGTGTGATACACACCAAAGCAAAAGTTTCCTTTCTCTTTTTATGGTGATGGAGATGCTTTGTGATGTAAAATGTAACTTCTGTTCCTGTTGCCTCCTGGACAGAAAAAGTCACACTGAAAAATCACTGCTGAGAGAAAAGCCAAGGGAAAACCGCTGCAAGAAACTCAAAAAGCCAGAGAAGTGATGCTAACAGAGATGAAGTCTCAAAGCCAGGAAGATGCAACAAGACTGCTAAGCAGCATTCAAGGCTCTTTGTTGTTTGGTAGGGGCCACAGTCAGATGTACCAAAGATTTCCCTTGCCTACTGGTCAAGCCTGATGAGATTCTGCAGTCTCTGTTGGGAAAACATGCAAATTTGGCTGGGATGTGCAGGTACAGCTGGGAAGAGGCTGGTCACTCCTGAGTAGGACACATCTCCTCATTTTGTTGGGTTAATGCACTTAGCACTCTGGGTCAGAGAAGTACTGCAGCAGCCCCCATCACATCTCTCTGGGAAAGTGGCTGTCTGTGATGTGGTGAAGTTTGGCTTTCAGAAAGTGGGAGCTCGAATGAGCTCTCTGTTGAAGGCACATATTTAGGGTAAGCTTAATGCAGGTGCCCTGAGGAAAGAACTTGATTTAAGAGATCAAAGTAGGGGAAATGGTGATTGGTAGGAAAAAAAAATACTAAATTACCCTGACAAAGGGCATTTGTAACATCAGGAGATCTGAGTTTAGGAATGCACAGATTGGGAAACATATTTTGGTGACCTCTTCTCCTAGAGTAATTGAAAATTATTCAGCTCTGCTGAGTGTAACTGCCAGTAGCTTCTGCTTCAGATAATTGAGTTCTCTACCCTCAATTTGTTTGCCTATGTTTCAGGCTTTGAAAAAAATAACACTTAACCTTTTATTGTTTATTCAGATTTATTTAGACCAAATAAAAATCCCTGTGACTGTCTGCATCAGCTACGCACGTTTCTGCCGAGCTTTGGAATGAGGTGAGTCTCAATAAAAAGCAGTTCAAATAGCTCCCTTTGCTGGGGTTATTACTTACAGCATAAACAGTTTTGAACCATATTGGATGTCTCTGATATTGTTAGCTTATGGAATGGATATAGCCCTATCCCTCTCCAAAGACTCAACACAAACTTCTGTCTGGAAAAGATCTCTCATAGGACAGACGCTTGACATTACTATATCATGTATGTACGGGAATTCACTTGAAACATGACAGATCCTAAAATGTAAGAACAATAGAAAAGCTGAGTGATAGACCCCAATATGCCCTTGCTGTCAATAAGGCTAAAAGTATTCCAGACTGCACTAGGCAAAGTATTGACAGCAGGTAAACGGAGGTGCATCTTCCCCTCTATTCAGCACTGGTGAGGCCACACCTGGAGTGCTGAGTCCATTTCTGGGCTCCACAGTACAAGACAGACATGGATATACTGCAGAAAGTCAAATGAAGGGCCACCAAGATGATGGGGGGATGGGATCAGCTCTCCTATGAGGAGATGGTGAGTGAGCTGGGACTGTTCAGACTGGAGAAGAGGAGGCTCAGGGAGATCTTATCAGTGTCTATAAATTCATGAAGATAGGGTGTAAAGAAGATGGAGCCGGGCTCCTTCCAGTGGTGGCCAGTGCCAGGACCAGAAGCAGTGTGCACAAACTGGAGCAGAGGAGGTTCCCTCTGAACACCATGCAGCACTTCTGTTCAGTGCAGCTGATGGAGCACTGGCACAGGCTGCCCAGAGGCTGTGGGGTCTCCTTCCTGGAGATATTCAAAAGCTGCCTGAATGTGGGCCTGGCACCCTGCTGTGGGTGTGTCTGCTGGGACAGGGGTTGGGTCTTGGACTCATAGGACGTTGTCAACATCAGCCATCCTGTCATTTTGTAATTCTGTGATTATCCATCCTGCCTCTTACCCCTTTTATTCTAGTATGCCTAGCCAAACATTTTTATGTGTCTTAGAATAACACTGCATTAGTAGTGATGTAGGTATATTGGTTTTACTACATCTAAAGCTTCAGAAAGCACTGATTTATTTGCTGATCCACATTACTTATTTTTTCCAATGTCTTGAAACCTCTCCAGAGACAAACTCTTCCTTTGACCAGTGTCTGCTCTCAGCCTGTCAGTGATGCCCTGAGTAGTGCTGCTGTTACTGGCACTGATGGGTAACTTCAGACTGGCATATCATGTGTGAGAGTGCCAGTTTTAACACAGGTCCGTGATGTCCTTGACTTTTTCTTCTTAACTCTTGATCCTTATATTGGGCAACAGGCAGCAGGCTCCTTCTCCTTCCTGAGAAGGAAGGTAATAGGTTTGCAGTGCCAGGCAAGAGATTAGATGAGGCTTACAGGGGGGTGAGGGCGGAGAGATGGGGAAGATCAATGTGAATGTATGTACATCATTTTACCTGGAGAATAGGGTGGGTGGGGTAACAACCCTAGAGCTTTCATTACGCCTAAACTGGCATAATGGTCCACCTGCCCTGGGAGGACCTGGTCCTTGCTCCGGGATCTCTGATTTTTCAGACTGCAGCTGAGTTGGGTCCAGTTCCCTCTGGCTGACAATACATGGAAGGGGAAAACAAAGTCTTTATCAGAGACTGTTGAGGTGCTGTGGAGTTACCGCCATTACTGGGGAAAATCAGTGATACTCAAACAATGTGCGACTTCCTTCCTCAGACTTTCACAGTAGGCTTAGCCACATGGATGCTCAGTGACAGGGAACACAGCAGCAGTGGACTCCTCTGTGGACATAATGCCACATCAAGTGCTTTTATATGCTTGTAAATACAAGGATTTCAGGACTCATTTTTGCCATCTGTGGAAAAAAGATACATATACAACCCCCAGGAGTGTACTTGTGGAGTTGGGAATGCAGAAGGAAAAGCTTGTGCCTTCCTCTTCAGCCTCTGATTTCTACACTTTTAGCTTTTCCAGTGGATACGGTATGTCCTGTGGCAACATTAATGGTCAGGCACAGCAGCTTTTGGTGTTCTGAAAAGAAAATTATGACTATCCTCAACCTCTACTTTTCAGCAATAATTCTTGTCTAGAATAGCTCTATTGTTCCTCACGCAGTAGAAAACTGTTGGCTTTCCATGACTTTGGCAGTGTTGTAATACCTCTGAGGGTATGATTTTGGCTAAGACTCTATCTGTGAATAACCTTTCACAGGCAGTGATCGTGCAAACATTTTGGCATGTCAATATTCTTGCAGGCTTTTCCATGCATTAATGTATATGACTGTTGGAACTGAGGGTTCGGGCACAGAGATGTTGTTTGCTAAGGTAGTTATTTCCCTAGCATAATGTCAAAAGCCTATGTTTGGTCTGGATTGTTTTCTACAGTTCTGGGGGTTATCAAACTATATAACTTCTTAAATAGGACCGTGTTTCAGAGAGATTCATCTGTCTGAATAAATTAATATTTATTATGTCTTGCAATTAAAGGGGAATTGGACTTGCTTTTGCAAAAATGCCCTAAAGTCTCTCTTGTTTTGGTGATGGATCCAAACAATGGATCCATTTTAAGTTGTATGTTGCATGTATACTGTTCCTTACATACACGCGCGTTACACTTCCTGATGAGGAAAAAAAAAGTCCAACTCTACTACAGTTGTGTAGTCCTTGACTGACAACTAATTGATGACAGAACCTTACAAAAACACATATGTGCCAATAAGTAACAAATATGGGCATGCCAGTTTCACACTGACCTGTGTCTGAAATGTTTATCACTGTCTAGGATGCTTCTTTCATTGCCTTGCCCATAATTTCCTACATTCACAGGAAACACATATAGGAAATAGACTGGCCATAGGATGCAACGATCACTGTCATCTCAGCCATTCATTACTGCCTGTCATATTAGAAAGACTGAGGTTATGGTAGTGTTTCCTCCCTAATCAGCTGGAAGGGAAGGAGCCTCCCAGGCAGGTGAAATACCACTTACTTTCCTCTTACAAAATGGAATGATTTTGAGCAGCGCCAAACCATTAAAAATTTAGCAGTGTTGCGGAAAGGTTACAAGAGGCCACTCTGTTGCTGACACAGCCTGGGTGAGTTTAAAGGCCAGATCCTCAGAAGGCACAAACTGGCACTGTTCAGTTGACATCAGCTAAGTGATGGTGCTGCCCATACACCCCAGGGTACTTTAGAGAATTAGACACAACCAGATGGCCTGCAGTGCTGCAATTACTGTTTTACTTTCTCAAATATCATTCCAGTAACTTAATTTGCTTCTTTTTTCCTTTCTTGTTCTGTTGGTGAGAATAGCCCAGCACAATTGGAATTTGTCCACTGCAGTACAGCACGATATCAAGCCTGTGTCTTTCTATCCAGACCGATTACCAAGCTGGATGTAGTGAAGACAAGCTCTGAATGCATCTAGGTTCACATTTAAATCATGTCTGAAGTGATACACTGGCTTGCCTTCTTTCTTCCTTCTATCTTTTCTTCCTTTTCTGGCTTCCATTTTTGTTTTCTCGCAAGTCATAGAAGATTTTTTTGTGGCCTGTTTGGATACCTGGAAGTACTACAAAGATGCTGCTCATGGCACAGTTTGGGTTGAGCCTGGTTGGTAGGGACAGGTTGAAAGAAGTAATATAAATAAAAGTACATGGCCTCTTGGACCTAAGGTTGGCTGGCTTGCCAGACCCAATTCATCTATCTCACAAAAACCAAAACAATCTAAAACCAAACAGAAAAAAATTCTCCACAAATTCCTATCGGTATCATTTGCTTCATTGGCTTCCACTAAGGATATCATTATGCTCTTTAGTCCTAACCCAGTCCTAACCTGCTCAACTTTCTTGTTGAAATAGTTTGTTTAATTAATCCCCTGTCTTTTCCGTTTGTTAGTGCTATGTATTGCAAAAGAGATTTTGATGCAAGGCATCACTAAGTTAATTAGCTTTGGCCCTGATCCACCAGATTTAATGGGGGTATTTACACGTTCAAAGGTAGAAAACTGTTGAAGTGCCTCATTGAAAGGGAGAAGTTCCTATAATGAGAGGGGTGCTAGGAGGTTTGGCCTCTGTCTGCTGTGCATAGTGGGGGCACTTTGCTCATCAGCAGACAACCTCTGGTTCTGGTGAACACTGATGATGTTTAGTTATATCTTGTGCAGAATACTTTGAATGATCTTCATCATATATTTCTGCTCCCTCACCTACCCTTCTCTATCCTAGTACTGAAGAAGTTTCCACCGAGTTTGCCACATTCTCTGCACGTGTCTCAAGAAGCACGCTGGTTAAGGCCATGCAATTTCTAGCTTGAAAGATTTAATCAATGAAAGCTTATATACTGGTATCTTAACTGAATTAGTCCTCTTTGTTCATGGACCAATACTTTTTCTATTGTTCATTTGATTCTTGGCTAGGATCTTCCTGTTATCTCGTAGACTGAGATTAAAACTGATGCTATCTCTGAGTCGTTGTAGGACAACAGCACATTTCACATCAACAGACATCATTTGTTAACCTTACATCAGCCTATATGTAAGGGAGGGCAAAGGACATATGTGGCCAACTTGGCTTTGGTCCCTCTCATTGCATGGCACACCACTCCACCCACCAAATGGATGAAGCTTGGTGTCCTCTTTCAGTAAGACTCCACACCTGCTGAAATTCTGAACACTTCCATCCACGTCAATAAAGACAGTATTTCGTTCTGCGAATTTTCATGTGATTTTCTCAGTATAGGAGGATACTTGTGTCCAGCAGCACGCGTGGAGATGCAACAGAGAATGCTGAAAAACTTTTCAAACGATGACTCTTGCAATAGTGTTTTTGGTGTTTTGCTCCAGCTGTTTAAGATGCTACTTGAGTTTCACAGGTCGTTGTTGTAGGTGAGGCATTAGAAGATGCTGAACCCAACAGATCTCAGATGTACAAATCACAGACCTCAGGTTTAGTCCTCAGGTTTGGAGGATGGAAACCAAAGTGAACTGCAACATATTTTGTGCACCCAGTATTAGTACAAGCATATCCAGTGTGGGCCGACACAGCTCATACTGTGGCTGCCCCCTGCTCTGTGCCATCAGAGCTGCCTAGAGGCCCGGCCCCTCAGCACCAGCTGAGCACTGATGCTCTGTGAACCCCATCTGGGCTGAAACCGGGACATGGGGTGCAGTGCACTGCTAACTCATGTGATGGCAAATAACTTTATGGATTTTGATACATTGGCTGAACACAGTCCTGTGGACAGTGAAAACTATGCAGTTGTGCTTTCTGCTTTCTGTTTATGACACAGGAATTTGAGAATAGGTTTCAAGATTCCCGAAAAAAATCAACAATTTCTTGGTTTATTTATAACTTCATTTTCAGTCAACATAAATAAATTACTTGTGAATTTCAATTTGAATGTACAGAATTGCTATCAAAAACCTGACCAGGTCTACCAGACTTGTGTAAGACCTCTCTTACCACAGAGAAATACCTCTCACTTTGCAATCACACCTTATTCGTGTTACCACTTTTTGGCAGTACGCACATTTGTGAACAACTGTTTTGAAGGATGAAGTACAGGAAGAGTAACATTTCATCAGAAATCTTTGACGAACCCATGGAGAGTTCACTGAGAATGGCAGCCAATGCCATCGAACCAGGGTGATTCGTTAATATCACAAACACAGTGTCACATATCCTTCTGGCTTTGTGGTTTTGTTGCTTTTAAAATACGTTTTAATTAAAAAAAAAAAACATTAAAAATTTAAATAAGTTTTATTACTTTATATATATTAACTATATTACATATTTTTTGAAGGCTACTCCAAAAGTAATGCCTCCCATTTTACGATGTTGGCCTGTAATATCAGAGGTAGATGTTGGCGGTATGGCAGTAGAGGTTGAACATTCCCACCAATATTCCATTACACTATGCTGCCAAGAGAGAAATGACAGCAGAGGAGCGGTCTGACACAATGGTATCTGATAGGAAAGTGTTTATGAACCAAAGTTTGCCACTGAGTTCCTCCGTGTGGAAAAAATGGCACCCACTGACATTCACCATTCATATTAGTGGATGTGAGCACAGTGAGGTGGTGGGTGGTGCGTTTCAGCAGCGGTAACTGCAACAGCAGGTCACCTCCGCTGAGGCATGGTATGCAGACTCTTGTTCATCTCTGGCAAAAATGCATCGCTCATGGTGGTGACTGTGTTGAAAAACAGTGTTTTGTAGCTGAGAATTTGCTCTATCAAACAGTGTTATTGTGCTCTTTGTGGCTGTCACTGTTTTCATAGAAATAAATGGGAGGCATTACTTTTGGAGAAAATTATGCAGCCCAAGACATTTCACTCTGAGGCCCAGGCAAGCCAAAAAACTGGACCCCTGTGTTATTAGTAGGAGTGACATGGGCTAGCAAACTGAACTGCCTGATGGTGAACTTCAGTTTTCATTCATTCATTTATTTATTTCCTAGTATGCAGGTTTCCAGATATCTGTGATAAAGGTGGTGGATATGGTGGATAGATTCACAAGTTCAGGATGACCTTTCTACTCAAAGCAATTATGACGCACTACTTCATCATGAAAAGATAACTCCGAAGGACCTGCGGTCCTGTCTGATTCATATGTCTGTCCAGATTGCCATCAGAGCCCTTGTGAGAGCAGGTTTTAATCTCAGAAACTGTGGCCTTTGTTCACTACTGAACGGTTTTGCTGGGTGATTCCTGCCACCCCTCCAAAATAATCAACAGTGAAATACACCATTAGTGGCTCCCAAGTCTTCCCTTTGGCTGGATGTGTTGTGCTCCAATGGTAAAGAAGTAAACACTTGGTCAAGTCACGGTGTAAACCGGACTAGAGGGAGGAATTCCAAGGAACCGTGGGCTTTTCTGCAAGTTTTTTCATCTCTTATTCTGGAAAGAATATGAATGATGGTACAACATGTGCCCAAACCCAGCCAAATCCATCCTGAGTGTTCATTCACATAAATAAAAGCTTGAGGGTCCTGAGCCATACATCCCTATTTCTACTATAATTATGATATTTTGTGACTAATTTGCTTTCCCGCAAGGTGCCCAGAGCAGGGTCCTTGCTGTAGGGCGGCTGCACCAAGCAGGCCGTGTCTCTGGGCCCAGGTGGGAGCGGGGGAATGAATACAAGGCAGGCTGTGGTGGGAGCCCTGCCACTGTTAGATTTGTAGCCAATTAGCAGTGTTGCACAATTCCAGCAGAGTAACACCAGTCTCTATAGACCGGGTATACAGAGAGAAATTAGTTTAGACAAATACCTCTTAATCCCTTGTTCTTGGCTGGTCTGGAGCGCCTACTGCTAAGCGCTAATAGCATTGGGAAATCCCAATTCCCAGTGTCAAGGGCTTAGAGGAATCAGACTATTAAAGGCAGACATTTATTTTGCATTAGCTTTGATCAGTGGCTCTAGGTGAAATCTCCTTAAATAACAGAACCGTGCGGACTCCCTCTCGCGGGGCCGCGGCTTCGTCCGAGGCTCAGACCGCCGGGGCGGCCGGGGCTCACCCCGCGTGGAGCGGCGGCCTCCGGGGGCCGGCACCGGAGAAGCCCCCGAGCAGCCGGGCCGGGCCGGGTCGGGCCGCGCTGCGCCGCGAGGCGCTGCGCCGAGGAGGCGGCGGTGGGGATGGCGGCAGCGGCGGTTGGGCGATCTCGCGCTGCCCCCCGGCGGCCGTTACCGGCCGTGCCGCCGCCCGCTGCCCCGCCGCCCCGAGCCCAGGCTGGTTGCGGCCCGGCCCCCCGATCTGCCCTTCTCCCGTGCCTCTTGGCCAGGGCAGGGCTGGCCTCGCCATCCCCGGGCTCGGAGCTCCGCGCGGGCGCTCAGTGGGGCGGCGGGTCCCTGCGATGGTAGGAGCCGGGCTGAGCTTTGAGCCCGAGAGCCTCAGCCCTCTCACAGGGAAGTCACCCAGCCGATGGCCTGTGCTCTTCTAATGCTAGCCCCCAGTAACTGATCTGAGTATAGGAATCATTGAATTTCAGAATCATTAAGGGTGGAATGACCTCCAAGATCATCTAGTCTGACCCCCAACTCACCCCCACCCTGCCCACTAACATGTTCCTCAGTGCCACATTCACATGGCTACTGAGTACTTCCAGGGATGGTGACTACCACCTCCCTGGGCAGCCTGTGCCAGGGCATCACTGCTCTTAAGGAGAAGAAATTTTCCCTCATATTCAATGTGAGCCTACCCTGGCACAACCTGAGGCCATTCTCTCTCATCATATTGCTGTTACCTGGCCAACCCCCACCTCACCACAAGCTCCTTTCAGGCAGCTGTAGAGAGCGATGAAGTCTCCCCTGAGCCTCCTCTTCTCCAGACTGAACAATCCCAGCTCCCTCAGCCATTCCCAATAAGTCTTGTGCTCCAGAGCCCTCACAGCTTCATCGCCCTTCTCTGGACCCTCTCCAGGGCCTCAATGTCTTGTAGTGAGAGGCTCAAAACTGAACACAGCGCTCGAGGTGCAGCCTCACTGGAGCTGAGTATGGAGGATCAATCACCTCCTAGTCCTCCTGGCAACACTATATCTGATACACACCAGGATGCTGTTGGCCTTGGCCACCTGGGCACACTGTTGGCTCATGTTCAGCTGGCTATCAACTAACACCCCCAGGTCCTTTTCCTCTGTGCAGCTTTTGAGCCACTCTACCTCAAGACCATAGTGATACGTAGGGTTGTTGTGACCAAAGTGCAGGACCCAGCGCTTGTTGAAGCTCATATAATAGGCCTCAGCCCATGAATCCAGCTCCACTGTCTGAGTGCAAACACAATGGTGTTGCAAAAATTTTTCTTCCTGGACACAATTATTAAGCTCTTGTAACATTATAATGTTACTTACGCACTCTAGAAACTTCTAGGTTGGATGGGAAATTGCACCAACAGCTGAGATGCAAAGCAACTTCTGGATTCTGCCAGTGTTTTCAGGCTGCAGAGTAGCATGCAGGGGAAAAAAATAATGTATTATTCCTAAATACTAATTATTTGCATGCACTGGGTCTTGGTCCATAATTGGAAAGTGAGCAATCTGTACATATAAAATGTAGCAATTTCTGTACTTATGTAAGTAGCTGTTATCTAAAAATTACATAGTTTACCACGGTGTTAACTTTACGACTGCTTCTTGGCATTGCCTGGACGCGTAGTACCTGCAGAAGGCACCTGCTGGGATTCTGAATGCATCAGGTACATCCTAGCATTTCTGTGACTTTGGAGAATGTTAATAGCATGACAGTAGCACAGCAGGCTTTGTGGAGGAGCAGTGAGGAGGGAGGATGAGCAATGATGGTTGCATTAGGGCCACTTTGCCAGTGTCTAAAATAATTTTACAGACAAAATACCCATATATTAAGCCGGGATGCGAAGATAGAAGGGTGAAAGTTTTTTTTTTTTTTTTTTTAAAGTGGCCGGCTTGCAAATACTCAATTATTTTTCAGCTGTAAATAGCAAACGTGGTCTAAAGGTCCTACTTATCTCAGATTTTTTAAATTTATTTATTTATTTTTCCAGAAAAGCCTTTGGGTCTGTGTGATGGCCTTCTAATCCAGAGATTGATTGTTTGGATACACTGCAGATCCAGTCACCCTTTCTGTCCTCCTTGGAGTTTGTCTTGAGGTTAGTATCCATTATGTTGTGGTTACAGCTGCACTGTTAGAAGCTAATAACTGTAAACTGTTGCTGCACTTGCTCCAAAGGAGCCAGGTAGGCTTATTCTGCATGACGGAGCCCTAGCTCATCTCAGAGGCAGGGTTGCTCTGCAAGAGGTGAGCCCTCTGTCAACCGCTTCCTTGTGTGTAGGCTGGAAGTGCTTCCCTTTATGGAGATTAGCAGGGCCCTGCTGTCAGCCTGAATGTGTCCAGGGACAGGACATGGACATGTGTCATATGTAGGTTTCTAATGAATCAACATCTTTGAATGAAAGAGTAGTTAAGTGGAAATTCCTCACCAGAGTCCAGAGGAGGGCCACTAAGATGATCAGAGGGCTGGAGCACCTCTCCTTTGAAGAAAGGTTGAGGGAACTGGGCTTGTTTAGCTTGGAGAAGATAAGGCTCCAGGGAGACCCCATTGTGGCCTTCCAATACTTGAAAGGAGCATATAAACAGGAGGGGGAATGGCTGTTTATGAGGGTGAATAGTGATAGGACAAGGGGGAATGGTTTTAAACTGAGACAGGGGAGATTTAGGTTAGATATTAGGAGAAAGTTTTTCACACAGAGGGTGGTGAAGCACTGGAACAGGTTGCGCAAGGAGGTTGTGGATGCCCCATCCCTGGAGGCATTCAAGGCCAGGCTGGATGTGGCTCTGGGCAGCCTGGTCTGGTGGTTGGCCACCCTGCACGTAGACAGGGGGTTGAAACCACATGAGCATTGTGGTCCTTTTCAACCCAGGCCATTCTATGATTCTATGATTCTATGATCATGGCAGTAGGAAAGATGGGGAATACTGGAGGATGCTTGACTATTACAAAGACATCCAGTGGTAAAATACAGAGCAAAACGAAGTTTACATTGGAAATAGGATGTGGACTTTTATAATTTAATTTACTATCCAGATTGTTTGGAGTTGTAGATTTTTTTTTTACCATTGCTTTTAAGTTTTTAAAAGAAGACTGGGTGTTTTTATAGCAGATATACTCTAGTCCAAATCTAAATTGTTGGGATCACTGCAAGAATTACTGGATGAACTTCTGTGGCCCTTGCTATGCTGCATGTCAGACTAGATGATGCTAACAATCACTTCTGGCCACAAAAATGTATGAGTAGTAGAAAATTATAAGTTTGAGAAAAAATAAAATGATATGAAATTAACTCTGTAACAGAAATATTTCTGCAATATAAACTCCTCTTCTGTTGCATTATTTCACATTCTCAGTGAAAGCAATTCAGATTTGTAGTAGTATTTTCACAATTTAGGTCAAAACTGAGGGACTGACTCCCAGTAAAAGGTCAGTTTGTCCATCTTAGTTTGGTAATCAGTTTTTCTATAGAAGAATATCTTCCGGCAGCCATTATTTCTACTTGACTCATTCAATTTTTGGAAACTCTCATATCAGATGTGGTAGAATTGAATTGGTAATTGACTGTGCTTTTTTGATGGTTGAATGGTATTTGTATTTAGCTCTCTTAGACAGCTGTCTCCCACAATTCAAAGCAGATTTTAAAATAATGCTGTTGTTGGTCCAACAGTCCTTGAACAAACCCCTGGCCTCAAGGGGAGATCTTGCACTTGTTTGGCATGATAAAACATCTCTGGCAGTGAATGGAAGTCAGGGCAAACGTACTTTCCTCATGACTAGCTAAACTTCGTATTTTCAATTCACAGGAACAACATGTGTACATAAAAGTGATTAAAACCAGAGTTCATATTTGGGACCAACCTTTTGCTTGCTTCTTTTTCTGAAACTTGTCAAAGGAAACAAATGAAAGTTGATTTCACAGCGGCTGGACAATTCCTTTTTTTGAGGATGCAAAAGCCCCATATTGCTAAACTTTTCACTGCCTTCTCCTAGGCCTAACTCCTGAGAAAGGACTTGTTATGCCTGCAGCTGAATCCTATCTTGTGGCTTTGCTTTATTTTGAAAGCTGGGAATTTTTGAGCCTTCTGTTTCAATGTTGGATGAGGTTAAGAAAGAAAATTCTTTGCACTGAGATTTTCAAGGCCTGCTTCCATGTCCTAACAGAGATCTGGCTCAAGACAGGTTCCTCTCTTAGGTCTTTTGAGTAAGAAACTGTCTGGGCTGCTCACTTACTCTTTATCTAGGACAAAAAAGCCTATTTTCCAAGACTCTTCCACAGAAGGAGAGACATAAGAGGACTAGATATTTCTCAGCCATTTTCAGCTGCTATGTTAGGATGAAGTAAATTGCAACTTAGGGAAATTACTTCATAAGGAACTATGGGCTACTAGCTCAGCTGTAGATGTTTGCAGTACTGGCATTGGCCAGCAAACATTAATTGGGGATAAACATAGAATAACAGAGGAGAGAACAGATGGAAATGTTTTAAAAAACATGAAAATAGTACAAAGGCTTACAAAGCAAAAGTGGTATGTGTAGAAAAAGGAAAATATGGAAGGAGAGGAAGAAGGGAAGTACAGAGGACAAAAAAATGTAAACAAAAAAAGATCTGTCTTTTTTCCTTTGCTGGAGAAAGAAAAGGTGGCTATGTGTTTTCTTGCAACAGCACTAGTTGAAGTCTGGCCAAGAGAGGAGGTAGACCACTTGTTTTCAACTGAGTATGACCCAGTGGTAGGGTTTAAAAAGAAAGTGAATGTCAAAATCTTAATAAGATACTGTTTTTGCTCAAAGTTCCTTCTTTGATATGCCTAAGCATTACTAATCTAGCACTCATATTATAGCATTCAGTACTTCATGTATTTTTACTCGTTTTGCCCTGCATTTCTCTGGGAAAAAGCCTATTTGCCCATACAGCCAGGGGGAGAGTGTGAGATGGCTATTCTGGGCACCTGCATTTCAGCACTGTGAAATAACAAGGGGGAAACTACCTCCTACCCCTACACTTCAGATTCAGCCTCGAGCTGCAGCCCTGCTTATACACAACAGCCCCACACTCAGGGCCAGCTTGATTGTGCTGTTAAATTTAGAAAGTGGTGCCTGGCATGGTTTTGACCTGTGATGACTAACATTCTCCCAGATGATTTTTAGACACTTTCCTTGCTTTCAGGTCCAAATGCCCTTTAGCCATCAATCAGAGAAGAGTATTTTCTCTCCCACTTTTTCTGAGATCCACATATTTAGGCTGTGTCTAGCGTTTCCTTGCAGGTTGCTGTAACAACTATGCTCCCTTTTCTCTTTCACAGACTTCCAAACCTCCTCAGTATCAGAACAAATTCCTCAGCCTTGGAAGCACCCATTTGCTCGGACAGTCTCACATAATGTCAGTGTGTGGCTATTGATTTAACATCTCAGCAGACAAAAGGATCATCCTGGGTTCTTACACTTGCCTTTAAATGAAAGTTGTCAATTAGGCCCTTCGGCTTTGAAGAAGTTTAAGCTGACTAAACAGTCTGGAACCAATTCACTCACATAAAAGGGAAGAAACCAGGAGAAGCAAATATTGTATATTAAACCTTCTTGTTTATGAAATCTAAACAGTTGCCAAAATCCACTAGTTGCCTCTAAATCTCAGATGCTATCTAAACTTTTAATTCCAGAAGCTAAAGAGTACATTCATCCTGCCATTGTCTCAGCTGCAGTTGAACACTGCAATGACTTTTAATTTGTTTTCTTTCTTCCTGTGCTTGTACCTTGACCCCAGATCTGTCAAAATCACTTTCCTTATCTACTACTCTGATTGTGTAGTTCAGCTGTTTGAATTGCTCCACTAATACCTCTTGTTTTCTTTATTTTCTCTCCTGTAATTCTTCACCTCACATCTTCAGCCTAGCGAACATCTTTTTTATCTTCTTCTCTTATGATAACCCCTTTAACTGTTCTGTTGGATCCTATCCACTGATGGCTAATAGATTGTGATGCTATTTAGCCAGGACCTGGAGTTAGTCCTCTATCCACCTGCTTAAAATTTCCTAAGTGTTCCTCATTTTGCCTCTTTCTACTTTTGCCCCTGCACACAGGATAAAAAATCTGATGAGAGCAGAAAGTAAACGAACAACTTTATTTGCTGTGGACTGCAGCTCACATTTCTAGCCAACCCTATTTGATGATTGCTCCAATAATTGGTCTCATGCAGATTTTCTTGTAAAAATATATCCATGCACTAGTTCTCCTTCTAATTCTTTAAGCTATAAGTTCTAATTAAACTCCCTATTCTGATACCAAGTTTTTGTTCTTCTCAGTTACTATTACTCAGGTAGTGAAGAAGCAAGAATTCTACTGTCCCCTTGGGTACTACTGTGATGATTTCTGAAAGGGCTTCTAACTGTGTGTGTGCTCCTGGCAGGAGAGGCTGAGCTGATGTGCCTCTCTTTGTTGGGCTTCAGCTTGCCCATCACCTTGCCACCAAACAGGGGCAGCCCTAAAAGAAAAGGTACAAGAAATCTTGCTTCACGTATGTCTAAATTAATCTGATCCTGAGGAAAGAAGACTAGATTTTGCTCCCAGTATTACCAAAAAATAGCTGGAGCCCTGAAGCAGAAAGGCCATCCACCCTCTGAAATTGCTGTCTTTTAAATGTTTTTGAGCATTTTTAAATCGAAAGAGGTGACTCAGCCTCCACTGAGTCCCTTTGGATTCACTATGTCACGTGGTCAGGCTTTTCACATGTTAATTGTGTGAAAGCGTATCTCCATTTGTATAAATTTTGTGAAATGTCTTTTTGTTCTTGCATTATGGTAAAGAGAGGAGGGATAAAAGTACCTCATCTATCTTTTCTATCCTGCTCCTTATTTCTTTTACTTTTGATCATTTTCTTTTTTATTCATTTCATCTCATCTCTGAGGTAAACAGTCCAATTCTGTTCCATTTTATTTCATTTCTGAGGTTTTCCATGCCCCTAATTATTCTCATCACCCATCTC
The DNA here is from genome assembly GCA_030625065.1 of Alectoris magna. Classification (NCBI taxonomy): domain Eukaryota; kingdom Metazoa; phylum Chordata; class Aves; order Galliformes; family Phasianidae; genus Alectoris; species Alectoris magna. Next base: position 78,885,534 of record CM060560.1, read on the forward strand.
TGAACTCTTTTTCTATCATCTGCTTTCTTCTTTTTTTTTTTTTTTTTTTTTTTTTTTTTTTTGACATTTTAGGTGTAAATTGTTTCAGGTGCAATTTAGATCACTTAGATGTCCAAGTCCCTGACTTATGGATGCAATCAAGGACTCAGACATCTAAGTAACTAGATTGCAGACACAAATAATTACATTGCAAAATGTGCCTGCAAGTTCGGTGCCCATGAGGAACGGTTAAATCTAGACTAAATATCAGAGCCTTAATCACAAGAAAAATATCATCATCGCTCTTTAAAAGAAAAATGGACACCCCCTCCCACTGGAATATAGCACTACCACAGAAAAAAAAAAAAAGTCTGTTAAAACTCTTCCTATATCGGGCCATATTATAAGTATTATGATGAATAGAATAATCATTTAGGAAGACATAGAGCAGCATCGTGTCTGAAGATCTTACTGGAAGAGAAGAGCATGGTATGTGCTGAGCTTCTGTGATAACTGATGTTTATCGTTTGCATGTTTCCTTAAAAATGACACTCAAGATTGTTTTCTTTTTCCTTTGCAGCACTGAAGCATTTCTTCCATTTGTCTACAAGAAGTTTTGAGAGACTTTGTCCACATCTATGATTCAACATTTTGGAAAACTCAGTCTAAAAGTATTGAAAAAATAGGCACAGACTATGATTTAGTCATTCATTCTCCGTCTGAATTAAGCGTCTTTCTAAGACAAGGATTCAGCAGGCTGCAAAGCTGGGGTCAAGTTTGATGGTATTGGCAGAAGAGCTGGTGGGTAAGCTGATTTTTGAAGGAGGATCTTATTGCCTCGATTTTCTTTATTCTTTGAATCAAAGCTTTTTTTGTCAGTTGAAAAAATGGAGCTCCTCTTTCCAATGTAAAAAGTTGTCATACTTTTATTTTTTTTCTGAAAAGGAGAGCAATCTTTTTGTCTTTAGAAACAAATATCTGTAATATTCAAAATTAATGAAATATTCAATTTTGGAAATTTTTCTGTTCCTTCTCACTGAAATTTCTTAAGAATTCTGGATTACAGCTGCATTGAAAAAGAAAGCAGAATGTACTTAATAAATAGGAATAAATAAATACTTGAAGTAGGAAGAGGGCATATTCCAGAATTAGAATGAGCAACAGAAAAATAAGTCTATTCCCAATATGAAATAAAATTCAAATCTCTTCAAGTCTGCTTATAGTACAACTTGTTCCATTCTGTAAGAGATATAATATCCTCAGGAGAATTTTTGACTTCACTCGGTGCTGTATTATTTACCAGTGAATCCACATTTCAGGTAACCTTATAGAAGTATATCTTTAACCATGTGCTCCTTGTTACTCACATAGGAGGACTTACACAGAGAGGAATCATATAACTTTTACTTGATGGGCTATAATAAATCTGTGAAAATGAACATTCTATCCAGAATTATATAATATTTAATCAGCTCCTGGTCAGAAATCAGGCACCCACGATCCTATCTTCTCAGTGAAGAAGATGAGAAACTCCAAATAATTTTAAGAGAAACAGGAACAAATTCTGTGCAAACACAAATAATTTATTACATTAAAGAAAATGAGCTCATAGAAAGGAAGAAAGACTGTACATTTTTCAAACTTTCGGAGTGTAATATCCATCCGAAATTAAGCCAAGTCAGTGAGTTAGGCTAATTGTTTTGATTTTGAATTTGGACAGAAGGAGGTGCACCTGAGAAGCAGAGGTTGATGCTAATGGACTCTGAGCCGCACAGCTGATTCTTGTGCTTACTTGATCAGAGCTCTGGTAGTATAACCTACTCTGTTTGACTTTCCAGTATTGGGTTGATAATGGATAGACCTATTTTTTTCTTTTTTTACATGTAAAGCAAGGTGAGGGGGGAGCATTATTAGTGTTGCAAAACCAGGTCTTAGCAATTTGACAGTAAGCACTAACTTTAGCAATTGTATTCTACTTGAGTTGAGTGGTGTTGTGTAGGTGCAGCTTCTCTCTACTGCTCTAAACTTAAGACCTCTAATGTGGTCCCTCTTTGGCTTTACATGACTTTTTTTTGGTTATACTTCTTAGACTGCGCTTTTCTTGTTTGTCAGCTGATATGGAGAACATTGTCTCACTTTCTTGCTGAAATGCTCAGTTGCCTGTGTCCTATTGGGGACAGAATATCTGCTGTGTGTGCACTGAACACACTGTGAATAGCTTTGCATGTTAAAAAGACCTACTGCCGTAAGTACTCTTGTTCAACACTTTTTTTTTTTTTAATTTATATTACTGTGGTTCAGGGTCACAACATCACGCACAAAAATGTTCCTCTGCAGTATATAAACAAAGCAGTGAGCAAGAGTGGTATGAAAATTCAGTGCTGGTAGCTTTTGGTAGATATCAAAGGTTTGCTGTTGATATGTTCAGAGAAGTACTTTGACACAGTCTTCCTGGACTGTGATGTTTGAAGGCATTATAGACTATTGAAGATTAGGTGGAAATTTAGTTCTTACTAGCACTGGATGCTGACTGGTGGCACCTCATCTCCCCACTGCTCTTCTCATCCAAGTATCTACCTCATGGCTGTAGATGCCATATTACTCCAACGGCTATGACAGGAAGCTGTTTGAAATGTAGAACGGTCAGGAAGGCGACTGGAAGCAGTTAGTACAGATTTATGAAGAGGAAATAACTTGTGGTGAAATTACTGGCCTGAGGATGAGGAGAGTAGTAGTGGATGCTGTGAATTTAAGAGATCTTCCAATATTTTGTCACACAACAAAGACAAATTGCTGAAATATGGACTAGGTCCTGATTCCCGCTTGTGCAGAGACAGCTAGTGTCCTTAAGCCATGGCTTGTGCTGGGCTGAGAGGTCATGAGGCATCTGACAGTCTGTAAGCCTGAATGGCCCTGAAAGGATGTTCTTAGAGGTAGAAGCTCCCTCAGTTGACACCCATGGCAGTAGTAAGACAAGTGTACCTGGATAAAAATCCAGTGTTGCTGGATAGTTTGCAGTTAGAATGCTTCCTAGACATCTCTGGTTCAGGGCTACTGTGTACAGAGTCTCACGCATCCTCTACAATTACGTCTGTTTTCACGGTACTTTCAAATATGGTAAAGTGTGGTAGATATTTCACTTAAACGTGATTTCTGGCTTTTATGCCCCATTGACAAATAGTTTCAATGTTGAAAAGAGGAATCCTAAACCTTCGTTCCACCTTCCTGAAACGTAACACATGCTTTTTTACACACGTAGTCTGTAAACAAAAATCCAGACTAGAATACAATAATTTTGTCCTAGAAATGTGTATTTTCTGCTTTGACCATAAAATAGGTAAGAATGAAAATCTATGAGGCATCGAAAACTCATTGATATTGGTTTCTATCTATCTCATTTTTCCCTTTAATGGCTATTCCGCTCTCAGGAAGCAACTTCTTTCTATGCTCTCTATTCTTCCAAATGTCTTGAAAAAACAGGCTGTACTTCTCTATATACTTCAAATGTAGCCAATACTTCCAAAAATCTTCTGAAGATCTGGTGAAGTTATGAAGGACACGTGGGTAGACTGTGGGCTGAGCTATGTGGAAATCAGAGATTATTTATTTTATTTTGTTGTCTATTCAAGCACAGTTTCACATACAGCAGTTGATTTAAGTAATCTTATAAGATTTTAGATTATCTTAATTGTTTTTATGTTTCAACTCTACTATTTGCCTAATATGTTTAACAAGATTTTATTATGTTCCCTAGCCAGAATGCTTTCTTTGGATTTTTCATTTTGTTTCATTTACGTACTGCAGGGGCAAGGTTCCTAACATCTTGAAGCCTTTTTAAAGAACAGGACTTCTTCAGTCCTCATTTGGTCTCTGTGAAGTTTGGTTTTAGTCCCCCTCTTTTTTTTTTTCCTTTCTTATCTGTGCTATTTAATATTTGCAAGCTTTTAAAGGTTTGTTTTAATTTTTACTCAAACTTCTCACACTGTACTGCTTACCTCTATGTGGTGTCAGTTCCTTATTTGGCAACTCACTGGGTTCTTTGGTTCTTGACGACTCTTTTGCCTTGCAAAGAAAAAGCCATATTCCAAACTTTCCTGCTTCTTGCTCTGCACAGATTTAATGGTCACTCAGATAGTAATGCAGTGTTTGTAGAAATCTGTTGGGTCCTGATGACTTCGTAATCATTCACTGCGGCTCTCAGAAATAATATCTGTCAAGTGTTTTAAGAAGAACAAGGAACTAAATTTTAACTTTTTTTGTTCTTTAATTCTTCAGAGATAACTTGAACTTTTGTAATTACCCTTGTGTAGAGGGTTGAAAGAAACACCTTCACATGATTTCAGTTTGTCTTACATTCAGTAAGTTTTCTAATGAAAATTTATGATGGGCTTTTCATGGAGTCCTTGACAGCAGAAGGTTTAACTTTAGAATAATACCAGAAAATCTCAGAATTTTGTGATAAGCTGTGCGAGTATATGAGAAACTACTGTGATATGTTAGCAATACAATGGCTAACCTTTGAAAGCCTGGTCCTTTCCAGCCAAGGCATCCTTTGATCTTCTGTGCTTGATTTCTCTCCCCCTAATTAGAAACCAATTTGCCTTGGACAACCTGTGTATCCAGTGACAAGATGGAGGCAACATGAAGGGTGGCTTAACCCTGCTGAGTTTATTGCTCCCTGTGTAGGACTTTATATTCTTCACTGACTGTATGGAGACAACAGCTTCCACATGCCTAACCTGGCCACTTTGGTCAGGCAGGATAATTTTTGCTCTTCAAAATCATATGTTATTTTTGTGCTTTCTTTCTGGCCTGGTTATGCAAGGAAGAAGATGATGAGAAAATCCTCTGGTCCTTGATTCAGCTCAAGAGAGATGTGTTGCATTCAGGACATGTTGAGGGACTCCTGTAACCATTCCAGCCCTCTAGATATGACCCTTTGCTTTTAGAACTCCTTCATCGTGAACTGGGTTTTTGCTGCAGTTTCACAGAGCAGCATACTGCTAGGACTGTTGATTTCTCTCCTCTGTTGCTGCCAGCAGATCTCTTCTGCTATGTTTTCCTAATTTTTAAGGGTCTTCTGGCTAAGAGACAGATGCTGCAATCCTCGTCTTTCTGTAGGAACACTCTTTGATTATGTCTGGTCTGACTGAGTCTGCTAGGAGTTTTTGGTGGATAGATGTTTGAACAGTGGATCCTGTATTCAGGCTTGGGCATGAAAGAGGCCTTGATCTGACTGAACTTGCTTTTGGTGTGTAATTTCTTCTTTTCTTGCTCTGAAACTGCAAGTCGATGAGATATGAATATCTTGAGGTCTGAACAATGGGAGAGTAATATTTCCTATTAGACCAAGCAGTGAAATTCATCCTCAGTTATGGATCAGCCCTGTTTTGGCTCTAGTCCTCCAGCTCTTTATTGCATTAGGCCCTCATTAATGAATGCAGTTTTACTTTATTTATTTATTGTAAATCAATTTAGTTCTTTTTATTTGGTGGTTTTGTGTTGGAAGAGGTAGGTTTTGTGGTTTTTCCTGTGAGTCATACGGAGGTCTTGGCATTTTAAACATCTGTAAGGTCGAATTAGTGCTACAAAAGAAGGGTTTTGTGTCTGATTTGCTTATGATGAACTCCTTTCTGTTCTACAGAACCTATTTTGCCAGAAAGGTTTTTGTTTAAATAGAGTAATATTTTAATCTTGTGCTTTGGGTGCTTTTAAACCTGATTGTGTTTTGTGCTCCTATTATCCCAGTAACAGTCCAATTAGGAGTGGTTAAAAATCAAGATATTTATTTTAATTGCATGCTTATCTTTAGAGGCTATATTGCAGTAAATAAGGAACATTTGAACAAAAAAACCTAACATTGCAACATGTCTTGTCACATTATACTTACCCTACACCTGATTTCAAATGTAAATTGCACAGCATTTAGCTCTAATGAAAATACTCTAGTGAAGGAAATTGTTAAGATTTTCTGGTGCTCCCCTAGGGGTAATATTAAAACCTCCATTACTAACATCTCGCTCTGAGAAGACAAAATGTGCACTGAGAATACAAAAGCTCTGTTGGCATCTAAATGTGTGCCAATTAATTCGCAGTTACAGACCTGCAGATCTGTATGGAGATGTAAAAATAGGACCTGGGAAAGCTATTTAGATCCCTGCGTTACAGGGCTTCTTGACCCTGGATTTCTAGTGTTAGTTTAATCATGGCATTCTGCTTTCTATTTATTTATATAGTTGCCTCAATGAACAAATTAATAATTATACAGCACATTGACAAACATGCCGAGTAATATTTGCCAGATTTTAAATTAATTTAATTCAAGGGCCACTTCATTTACAGGATTCATAGGCACGTCAAGGAGTAGTTTTTGCTTCATTGCTATTCAGATTACACTGAGATTTTTCATCGTTTTTCTCTCTCCTTTTTATCTCTTTCCCCTCCCTTCACCAAGGAAGACAATTTAACTTGCTTTTCCAAATAGGTAGTTACTTTCAGGCAGGTGGAAGACAGGTAAATGATAGACAAACAGAAATGTAGATAAATGCATGGGTGACATACATTTAGAGAGATAATCATTTTTATTACGAAAAATGAAAACAATTAGGTAACACGAACACCTCATCTTTATTTTCCCATTACTTCCAATTTTCAGTCTTATCTCCTTTTGTTTTTCACCTACAATTTGCTTTGAAAATTATTTTAATTTCAAGTCTGTCTTGTGACTCTGTGGAGGAGTGTTTCTGTGTTGAATATCAACTCAGTCACACAGAAGTGCCACGATTCGTACTGTTTGTCAACAGGAACTTGATATTAGGACCAGCAACTGGCTTCAAATGTAGTATTTGAATTGCACCCACGTTTGGGGAATGTATGTCCTGAGGCAGGCAAGCGAAACTCCTTTTAGTGTAGATTGTGTCTTTTGACAAGCGGGAAGGAAATGACCATTAATTTTTAGAACAGCCCCCTTGCACCAACATAAAAGGATATTCCAAGAACAATGCTGCTTTTATTTACTAGTCTTTTTTTTCTTCTCCATTTCAGTATTCTTTTGTAGGAAACAAGACAAATTAGCATGCAAAAAAGGCTTTTTTTTTTCTTAAGAGATGGCAGATTGCTACGCTGGTCAGTAAATATCAGGGTCTTCTGCTGGAATACAGAGAATCTCAGAGATGCTTATTAATTCTTTCATATTATTTAGAAGAAGTGCAATGCTTGGTACAAGCTACTGGGTATCAGAAAGGGAACACAAGACACATCCCCAGTTTTTTTTCTAGCACTGAACATACACCCTCATTACGCTTTTTCTGTATAAAATGGTCTAGGTTTCCACCTGTTTAATTACAATAACATCCCCCTGAGATGCTAACACTTACAGGTCTTCAGTGATAGAATATCCCAAAGTTGGAAGGGACACACAAGGATCACTGAGTCCAGTTCCAGCTTCCACACCCAAACCACCTAAAGTTCAAACCTTATGTCTGAGTATTGTCCAAATGTTCCTCGAACTCCAGCAGCTTGGGGCCATGCCCACTGCCCTCTGGTGCAGAACCTTTCCCTGACCCTCAGCTGCCCATCCCATGATGCAGCTCTGTGCCATCCTTCAGATCCTGTCACTGTCACCAGAGAGCAGAGATCAGTGCTGCCCTTTTGCTCCCCTTGAGAGGAGTTGTAGGGCACTATGCAACCTCTCTTCACTCTCCTAAGGAAGAGCAGATCCTTAAGGTATTTAGATCCTTTTAGGGACTGTATCCTTAAAGGCATGAAGTCCAGCTGAAGGCAAGGGGAGCTGACTCCTAAAAGCTATGGAGAAGGGATTCTCTGTAATCACGTTTGATTTCAGAGAGGTAGTTAGTGTGAAACTGTGGCCAGTGGTTGGGGTCCATCTTACCCAGCTTCCAGGGAGAGATTCAAACACATGCGTATGAGTGACATGCTTTGGATTTCACAGTGGATACTGGAGAACCTAAAGATAGGCCTTGAGAGCTATTTCAGGCTTTGTAGGTTGCCGAAGACCTGTGCATGAAACTGACACACATGACAGAGGCCCTGGAGAGGCCTTCAGTAGCCAGGTGGAATATGCTAAAATTCTAAGATATGCTAGCACTTGTTTTGCATGAGTTGCATCCAGGCTCTACTGATAAGATCTGCATGGACTGTGCAGTGCACCACAGCCACCTGCAGAGTCCTGCATGCTGGGACATAAAATGAGGTACTCTAGCCAGGAGTGAAGCCCAACCTAAGTATCTACAAGTGGGCGGAGACAGCTAAATGAAGTTCAGCTAGGGAAACTAACGAGGACAAAACATTGGAAGGGAAGTGTGTTTGGCTCTGTTTACTCCTGGCTAAAAAAGCTGAATCCAGAGGTGAAAGTTTCTTATCTGATGCATGATTCTTGCTAGAATGTCTCAAAAATCATTTCAGAAGTGATCCAAGGGAATGCGAAAGAATTGCATGGTGACATTTGAATCAAATGCTTATTTCTAATTTGTGTGAGGCCACATAAAAAGAGGAAGAAAGCAGCTGGTAACACTTAAGATAGGTACTCTGAAGATAAGAGGATGCTGTGAAGAAGACTGAGTGGTATGTTCATACCTTTAGCATATATTGCATTTATGAAACTTGTGAGTTATCAATGGATTTTAAGGTTCTTCCCAGAAATAACTAGGAAATAGCTGTTCTTCATGTAAGACATTAGCAGTCTCTGATTCTTACATCTGAACAACTTTTCATAGGTAAAATCACTTTAGCTGGCACGATTATCACTGTTCACTGCTGTATTCAAAATGCTGCTGAATGTGATAATGAGTGATGTCTTTTTTCCATCACTTCAATACAGGTATGCAATTTATTCCACCAGTAAACACTATTATAATGTAAGATTTATAATACAATATCTCTCAACGCCATTCAGAGTGATGGTTTGAAGGAACTCGAATGTGTCTGTTATGTATCAGAGCAAACAAACCCTACATTAACAACAAAGTTGCTTACTTGGCGAAATGGTGCAGCTGGCTTGATTTGTGTGCTGGTATGCATATATTAACAGCAGCACAGTCTATGGTATTTTTGTGGCCCCCAATTCTCTGTCTTTCTATACAATCCTGACAGTACTGTTGGTACCAAACGGACAGGCATTACAATGTTGTGTATTAGACTTCTAGAGCATTAGATTTCTACCCTATAGCATCTGCACAGCTCAAACCCAAGGTCAGCACAGATAATGATCCTCAACACCACTAGCCAGACAAACTCTCATGCTATCCCTGTGCATTTAAGCTGACAATACAAATAAATACTTTCTGATGTGTGTATGTGAGGGGGTAGTGTTCTTTCTTTGAAGAGCTTTTAGATGATATTCCAAATAATTTCTAATCATTTAAAAGCCTTTTAAAGAACAGGTTCTTCTTCCAATAATTGACAGGCAAGACAATACTAGAGGGGGAGGCGAGGTGGAGAGGGGCGGAGGTGTAGATTGCTCCATATAAAAGCCTCTAAATTATGTTGTCAAAATTATAGCAACATTTTTTTTTTTTTTCTGCTCAAAAGCCTTGAAAGATCACACTCCTCCAGTCCCAGAATCCTGGCTTTTGTTTGTTTTGTACATCCAGCCTAAAACTTGATATTGTGTATAATTGGCAGCACTTGTTGAGTCTGGAATCAGTCTAGAACTGGGAACCCAGAAATGTGACTGAAATGTCTCTGTTTTTACACAGAGCCATGAGAATCAGCTGCTGCTGTTGGTACCTGTGAGGACTAGGACAGGCCCTGTGCTTTTCTCTTGTTTATTTCTCATTCTTTGTTAGATTTGCTTGCAAAAAAAGAAGAAAACTGTCAGGAGATTGTATGGTTCACTAATGTGGTTAGACACTTCTGACAGTGGGGAAGCTGCTGATCACAGGCTCTGCAGTTAGCAACAGTGTCCAGTGAGGCAGGCATTCAGTCACTTGCTGTAAATACTTTAAAACTGGTCAGGATTTGCTGGATTGCTCTCTTATGTATGTCTATGATGAAGTTGTTTCCCAAAAAAAGGAGTCTCAATGACTTTTTGTTTGAATTCAAACAGGTTCTTGATTATCGGCTTCTCAGCATGTCTTCCAGGTAATAAACTTCCCAGGGAATTTTTTCATTCTTTCTCTGTTAAGATTGAACTTTCTAATGCCATGTTAGATAGCATCAGTTGTTGCAGTAAACGTGTGAGAAGAATGATGTGGCAGCTGTACCACTGGTCATTTCACAGTTAAGTAATTTGCCCTGGAAGTATAAGCTATAAAATTTAATCAGTTTGCTTCTTGAAACGTTTTCGTGTATTTCTTTTCCAGGAATTTCTCCACGACTTGCCAAGCTACAATTCATTTCTTGCTGTACTCATCATGTCCCGTAAAGTCTATATAGCTCAAGATTTCAGAATGGGAGACGCATTTTGAACATGACGTGAAATATAACCAGAATTTCAGCTTGCTGTCCCATGCGCCACATCATTTATCACTCTCTCTTCATAAATTGGCAGTTAGACAACAAAGCTTCTAAAAAAATCTGCCTGTCTGCCCAGCCATCTGTCCTTCTACATCCCAAACACAGACCACGGCTCAATAGCTTGTGCAATTTTCAGCTTTGGTTCATTCAGAGTGTCTTATTAAAGTGGGAAAATAAGCAGACCTTCAAAAAAAGGCTGGGAAAACAAGAAAATCTCTTTTGCAAACAAGAGGGAGAGAGTGAGATGCTGTTTCAGCTTTTGGTGTTCAACTCACCGCAACAGGCGCTGAATCTTGTAGTGTTTTATGGCATCTGTCTGCTGGAAAGGCAGATTAAAAATTGAAAGGTAAATGCGTGCTGTTGTCATCCGGTGACATTTCAATAAAACCACAACATTTTTCTTATTTTTAAGAAACCTTTCTAAGAGTAAACTGTGTGCTTTTAAAAATATATACACATGTGATCTGCATGAGTTGCAAGTCTTGATATTTTTGTCAAGTAAATGAATAGACTGCAGTCACTCCTGGCTGTAAGATAGGGAAAAAATTTGTTCTGGAAACCTGCTGAAGAGGGGGACAGTTTGGCATTCTTTGGAGCAACATGAACACCTTTCCCTCCTGTCTGTGAGCTAAGCCAGCAATGTGCTGGAAAGCAGTTCAGCAAGCATGTCCGGGAGGGTGTCAGTAAGCATTGTTTTCCTGCCATGTTGGTCATGCACTCTGTCCAACTCTGGCTGCTGTGATGGAATTTGGCTAGTTATTTCCAGGTGTGTAGGATCCTGGGTAAATCACATCCTCTTGTTATGTCCGAGATTTCCCACTGGTGAACTGGATGATGCTGAATCCAACATTTGTGAAATACTCTGATCGCCTTTCATGTTGTGCACAGAAATTGCACTGCAAATTAAAAAGGAGATTCATTTAAGAACTGGAACTGAGTAGGGAAACTGGAAGCAGAACTACATGTCTTCTCAATAGTCAAAATCCAGAACGAGGCTCTGTGTTTGTCCCTTTTACCAACTAATGGCAACTGAAAGGCCATCAGCATCCAAGTAGGTGGACCACCATGTTGAGTTTTCTTTTTGCCAGAGAAAGAGGCAGAGCACATGATAGTGTACTGAATATATCTACCTGAGGGGTTAACACACTGTGACTCTTTGATCACAGTGGCTGTCTTTACTCTCTCCCAGCCTCCTCCTGAAGTGTCCTGCAACCTTCTCCTTTAGTAAGCAGGTCCATGTAGTATCCAGAGACACTGAGGTAACAAGATTATATTAATTATATTTCTAGCAAGTGTTTGAACTCTCCTAATTACTTTTTTCTTACTCTGATCAGAATTATAATGTATTTCATTTTGCATCAGGAAGGTTTTGATCATTTCTGTGAATTAAGGAAAAAAGAACTACTGTGAGATTCTGCAGAAAAATAATATTCAAGTTGCTCTGAAAGTAATGTTTCCTATTTACTTCCATGGAAATGACAACAGCTACTAGGAGTACTATCTAATAGAACAAATTATCAATCACAAACATAGTTTTTCCACATAGTGATTACCATGAGCTGTGCATTTTCACCAGCAATGAGCAAGAGCCTACATACCACACCTGTAAAAATTTAGACGAGAGAGTGACCCACTGTTGGTGTCACCACTGCTGAAACACACCACCCACTGCCTCACTGTGCTCATATCTGCTGTTTGTTCCCCATAAACATTCAGCAAGTGTCAATGAATGTCAATGGGGTCAATTTTTTCCACATAATAATATTTTCTTATGTTCACCAATTTCAAGTATCACCGTGATACCTGCAAGAATTTTGCCATAAATCAGTGATGATTCATAACTTTTAATCCATTGAGTGGTTTGCTGATCCCTAAAGAAGTATCATGATTATTTGCAAACAAGGAATTATGATTGAGAAAGCACTTTTTTATTATGATGGTACTTCTAACATGGTGCTATAATCATATGTGCAAGGTTACAGAATAATTTGCCTTTTCAGTAACTCTTATGATAGCAAGTACCAAAGGAGTAATAATTTTGTCTGCTGCCTATTGTAAACTGTTGTCAAACAGATAACCTGTCTGCATGTTCAGAACCAGCATAACCTGCTGTTCAACTCTATGGACAATGGGGTTTTAATCACTGAGGCACTTACAGTAGAATATAGGTTCAGGCTGTGCATGGAGGTACTCTAGTACTGGTAAGAAGGCTGTTACCACTGTCTGAACAGCACTTACCCTTTATTAACTACTGGAGGCAAGTGGTTTCTTTTTTTTTCTTTTCTTTTGCAAGAACATCGTTTTACTGTGCCATAAATCCTGTTCATGATTTACACTTTGATGCTTCACTCAATTTCTTTTTTCTTTTTTTGTTTTGTTTTCAACAGATTTTTAAAATAAACCAATTGGAAGTTATTTTCTTGTCACTGGAGATGGAGAAATGTGAGCTAACTCTCATGCATTAGCTCTGAAATAAATAAGGTCTTCCATCTGGAGTAATAAAGTGAGTCAAACTCAATGCCACATTAAATCTCTTGAAAGCTTTTGAAATGATTAACCAGCAGGGTGAATTATTTCTTTAGTAAGAATCACCTGCTGGTCAAGATAAGGAGAGGACTTCTACCTTTCTCTTCTTTAGCCGAGGAACAAGGTAACATTAAAGAAATACTACATCCTGAATTAAGATTATAAACACCACTGCTCATTGCCCAATAAGAGGCTTTTGTCATAACAGTAACTTTCTGCTACTTACCGAATAGGATGTAAAAAGAGAATTATACAAACTAATTACTCTGCTTGCCTGGATTATGCCCCCTTTGTCCATTTGTCTGGCAGCTCATTTGACTTTTTGACAAGAACTGGAGAACAAACTTGACTTAATGCAATGGAGCCTATAATTAGACACCTCTTTCCAGAGCCAGGTATTTTTCCAACAGTATCAGGAAAGCAAGATTCACACTCGAAAGTTGTGGAAAGCTGCACCAAAGCAACCTTATTTTCCAGGCCTTCTTTCAGCGGCATTTATAGCAGAGAGAATTCAACCCTGATTTAGAATTTCAGCTTGTAAGATACCCTGATTCGGGTGGATTTATTAAGAATTAACACTGGAGATAACTGACAAAGGCATAGTGCATCTCAAGAGCATACCTAGTGATTCAAGGGTTGAGAGTCATGTAGTGCAGGTCTTGAAGAGGTCAGTTCACTTCCTTAACTGGTGGACACATCACAATCCTAGAATTGGATTTTGGATAAGGTTGTACTCCTTGCGTTTGTGCAATGTGTACCAAAGTCTTCACTGGTTGAAGGGCTTCCTATCAAGTAGACCTTTGCTAGATAAGGCACAAATTTCCTCATGTTTAGATATGCATTGCAGTTTCATACAGTCTGGTGGCATCTAATCTGTGGCTCACGAACGTTCCTAATGCTCCATTACTTCTATCTGTAGCTACTGGGTTTGTGCTGACCAAATTTTTAAATGAGGATTATAGAATCATTGGATCCTTAAAGTTAGAAGGGATCTCTGAAGGCCATCTAGTCCATCTCCGCTGCAATGAACAGGGACATCCACAGCTAGATCCGGTTGCTCAGAGCCTTATCCAGCCTGGCCTTGAAAGTCTTCAGGGAGGGGGCATCAACCACATCTCTGGGCAACCTGCGCCACTGCCTCACCACTCTCACTGTAAAAGATTTTTTGCTTATATAGAACTTAATTCTACCCTCTTTTAGCTTGAGGCCATGGCTTCTTCCTGGCTAGTCCAGGATAAGAGAAATTGAACAGTATGTAAGCCAAGGTAACTCATGTTTCCAGAAGCACTGATGTAATCAGTATTTTACATTTTGAAGGTGAAAGACTGCCAAATATCGAACCTTATTAATCCAATTTTCATGCCTCATTGGAAAAAAGAAAACAATCAGAAGGGGGATATCGTCTTTTTTGTCCTTTTTTTTTCTTCTCTGATACAGAATGTCATAGATTTTCAAAAATTAGTTCAATAATAATTTCAAAATATTTTCCTAAATAGCAATTAATTTCTGAGTTCTTTATTTGTCAACATTTTGGAAGATGGATTTCTAGGTTTCAAGTGATCATTTCTTGTTTATATGCTTTCTTTTATGACAGTTTTATAAAGGATTTTGTTTCTACATATTAATTGTTTGTTTTTTGAAGCAGTTTTATGATACAGTTTCAACTCAGATGATCAACATTATAATTATCACCTGAAGTTTAGCATCAGCAGCGGTACCAATATAGAACATTGCATTCTGAATACTCACATTAAATTATAACTGTCTTGACAACTGTAGTGCATAGTTTTATCTGAGGAAAGCAAATGTATGGAGTGTTCAGTTGTGTGTTGATGTTTTTTTAGGTCAGACATTTGGAAACTAAGCTCATACAAGAATGGAACTGGTTAGCTCTATGTTCTATATTGTATTACTTTGGTCAGTTATATAGCACTGTCTGGTTTCCTAGGAAGGTAATGTATAAAGGAGTACTTCCTACTGATGTCAGGTACTATGCATCAATTCAGGGTTTGCTTTGCTATATGGCAGTGAAATCTCTGTAGAGACTATGACTTCTGAAGAAAGCACATAAAAGGAATAGCACTTTTCATGAGTCACACAATGAAGGAGTAGCACTTTTCATGAGTCACACAATGATCATATCATTGTGCTACCTGAGATCAAATTGATAATGCTCTTGAATACACTGGGATGCACTGTGTCTTCCCAGTTAAAAAAGAATCAGAGG
Source organism: Alectoris magna (assembly GCA_030625065.1). Classification (NCBI taxonomy): domain Eukaryota; kingdom Metazoa; phylum Chordata; class Aves; order Galliformes; family Phasianidae; genus Alectoris; species Alectoris magna. The sequence continues at coordinate 78,900,742 of CM060560.1, forward strand.
TGTTTAGCATAGGTGTAGAGATGTTTCTAACTCCCTTTGTGAAGTACCTGACACACCAAAGCAGGTAATTTTATTAACTGTGTTATTTTTCATAGGTATGTCATAAGTTTGGGCTGATTGAATTTTGTCTGGTTTGTTGGCTGGGAATCTTTTCACCCCCAGCGGGATTCACAGGATAGAAGCCAACACTGAGAGAGATTCTCTGCCCAGTTTGCTCCTTTGAGGCTGCTCACGTGGTTGAGAGGAAAACCATGCCTTGAAAGGCAGGCAGGGGAGAGAGGCTCTTTCTTTATCAGGTGCGCCTGTTAAGAAGTGACCATAATCTTGACTTTAGGAGGCAGAGAGTGTATGCTGTCAGGTTTATTTTAGTGGGTAGGCACAGGGCTGTGCTTCCACTTTTAACAGCTGCTGCTTGCTGGACTCTAGGAGGCTTTTCGATGGACTTACATCTAGATGGTGACTCCGCTTCTGTAGATCCCCTCTGGATTATCTGGTTTTGTTTCCTTATTTGATTGTCTTTTAGTTCCTTATTTCATAGTCTGCTAAAATCAAGAGACTTCTTAGACTGCTATACAACTGGAAGCTTAGACTCCATTTTCCTTCTGCAAACAGAGAGTTGTTTCTTTTTTCCTTCACCAGAGAAGCAAATAATTGCAACTTACTAGTGGAAAAGGACAGTTCTGGTCAAAGATATTGTGAGACAATAACATATTAAGGGATCAGATTACAGAACAGGTGAAGGATGAGAAACAAGAAAATTGTGCCAAAATAAATTGCTTCAATTGCTCCATGTGTCCTAAAGTGTTCTTCATAAGTTTAAGGGTGGGAGAGGAGAAAGATCATTTCTGCTTCCTTAAATGCGTCATTATATAGCACTGACTGGTTTCCTATAAAGGTAGCATATAAAAGGTACTTCCTACCATTCTCGGGTACTACAATTCAAGATTTACTCTGTGTTATGGCAGTGTGGCTCCTCTGTAGGAGCTACGACTTCTGAAGAGAGCAACTGAGAGAGAGAGCAACTTTAAGAGCGCAGGCTCCATAAGACCTAATTCCAGATATTAGATTCTCTGATGTTCCAAAGGTTCTTACTGCACGCATAAAGAAGGGAGATATCAACATTTGCTAAACTTTAGGAACATGCAGTAATAAAATCTCAATTCTCTTTGCCTCTGGAGCAATTGATTCAGATATCTACATCTATCCTGGCCAACATTAATACTTGATTTTCAGAGGTTGAACTACCTACTTTATTATGTACTACTAATATTTACCACCAGACTCTTTCCACTGTACAAAATTCAGCGTAGTTTTCTGCTTGTATCACTACAGTTGGTGAAATACAATCTCTAGATCGGTGAGCTGTGAGCTGTGATTTCTGCTCCCTCATAGTGTTTTTTGTGCTTTTCTTCTCTACTGACCACAGTGACTCTGGATTTAGTTGAATGGACCAATTTTGCTTTTGAACATATATTTGTGTTTTGATAAAAACAATAGTGTTTAGATGAAGGGAAGAGTCACTGAGAAAAAGGAAACTGTATCTGTAAAGGAAACTGTATCTGTAGCACAGCAGTGAGAAGGAAGCAATAATCACACAGCTTTTTGGCTGTTGTTACCAAGTCAGGGCAGCTTGATCTGTTGCACTGTTCATCTCTAGATGCAGGCCTGAGGTGAAGTGAATCAGGAGAGTTGGTGAGCAGCCTTGGTGGGGCTGAAAGTTGTTTGAAGAAATATTTACTGGAAACGAATGCCTTAACAACTTGCTAGTCTTTCCATGCTCTTTATAAAGTGCAGTATGGCTGATGCATAATTGTATCCCCAGAAGTCTGTTTTCTCAAATCTTAAAGAAAATAGTTGTCTTTCAATTTGTTACTTGTAGCATAGTTACCTTCCAAAGGTGAAAAAAAACACACATGGTTTGAATGGAGTACCACAATGATTCAAAAAATGAATTAATTTTTTACAGCAGTGCCTGTCTGTCTAATGGTAACCTCCAGAATGAATGGGCTTCTGTTCCTTGCTGCAAGCTGTTGCTATTATGTAGAGAAGCTATTGCTCTACCAGAAATCATGCCTAAGCCTATTATTCCAAGGAGACAATTTTGTTATAAAGAAGCGATTTGTTATTCTAAAGCCTCAACAAACAGACACATAAAAAGTGCTCATTTGGAGACATGGCAATAATTCTGGATAGGAAACTATGATGCTAGTTTGCTTCATTTGCTTTAGAGAAGAGGCTGGAATTTGATACGAGCAACAAATCTATACAAAGTCATTTCTCAAGCTCAGCTAGCATCAGTGTGATGTCCTTGAAAGTAGACTGTTTCACCTGTAAATGTACTTTGATTTGTGAGGAGAAGCTGCTGGTTTACATTTAAATATTGAGGACATTGAGCAAACCACTAGCATTAACTTTTAATGAAAGTTCAGGAAAGTGCTGAGACAGGAAGAGAGCCCATACATATTATTTTGACTTCGTCATAAAAGGTAGGTTTTCCCGTCCCAATGTGCTACAAGATTTTACTGCTTTTTCAACATTTTACTGAAAATTCCAGATACTGTAAGGTACATGGTCAGTAGATGGCAGCAAGTCATTTAGCCTGACTACTACCGCTTTTGGGCAACGCTCTGAGTACAGTCAAGCCCTCCCTTCATCTTTTAAGAAAATACCTGTTCTTCCCTGCAGTTTTAAAAGCTGCAAATATATGTATAAGCCAATGATGATTATTAATGTTATCATCAAATGAATACATAGTTGTGAATATCTTGTGTGTCTTTAAAAAAAAAAAATAGTTCTGTAGGGCACTTTCATCTTCATTTTTCTTCAGCCCAATGAACATAAATCCCTTTCAATGAGATTGAGAGTGATAAGAATTAGGAGCTGGTGCCGGAGGGAATTCCTCCTATAGCATATGTTGTTCTGCCCATAATTACCTTACATCTCCTCATGACTGTGAGTGAAACTGTCAGGATGAGAAAGTTACTAACATGTATTAACTAAATGAAGAGTAGAGCAATCATTCCTTGAAGTACCTGAACAGAGAACAAATTTACTCACAGAAATATTCCTTTCAGGAGCTACTGTAGGAACCCTTTCTATTACCCAAACTGACTGCACTTCCCAAATTGAGTTTCATCTATTAGCTCAGTGTAGGAACTACAGTGTTAGGGCTTTCTGCATCTTAGCCCTGGCTCTGGCACTACTGACTCGTGCAGCCTTGAGAATAGATGATAAAGTCTTCTGATGAAATTTGTAGGAGCCTATAAAGCACACAAGTACATGACACACCACCCAGCCTTTCTCCTTTGTGATCTTGACTTCTCCCTGATACTCCAGCATAACTATCTCAGAGCAAGAAATTTCTGTGAAGAGGAGGGAAAGGTGTGTTGGTTTTTGCTATTAATTTCTTGTAAAGCTAATTGTAATTGCAGTGGAAAATAATTATCTCCTTAGTGATGTTATAACATCAAGCAGCTTGGAATCACTGCCAAACCTTGAAATATACTAGGACCGCCTCTCTGCTGAGTGGTTAGTGTTGTTCTGCTTTGAGCTGATATGTGCTTGATAATTACACTGGCAGAATTGACACCTTTGAGTGGTCTTTTTGAAAATTAAGATTCATTTGAGAAAGGACAGATGATGTCACATTCTAAAATGAAAGATATGAAGACAAAACTTTGAGTTTCAGAGTTTACTTAGTAAATTGTCTAAGAGAAATCTAAGAATTATGTTTTACATCCTCATTTTATTATATGTATGTATCTTGCTCTGTAGCTATTTCAGGGATTCAATACCTCAAAGATTTATAAAACTAAGTAATGTAAAGGGCGTATGGAAACAGAGCCAATGTTTTCTTACATACCTAGAACAGCAGCATTTGATCAGAAGACCTCAAGGCATATCTTCAAATTTTAATTAACATAAGATTCTTGTGAGGAGAATAATTATTAATACGCTTATCTTATCAATGAGCAAATGTGGTGACTGGTGGCATGAAATAGCCCGTAACTTGTGGCGTACCCCAGGATGATGGGGAAGAGTGCACTGGCAGGCACTGTACTGATGAAACAAGACTTTCCCTCTGCTTTGTGTTCTGTACTCTACAGATGCCTTTTCTTACCATCCCTTCAGATCCTGGGCTACAACCACATCTCTTTCGATAAGTCTAGCTGTCCTATACTTGCATATTTTCCTGTCTTTACTACCTCATTTAACCTAAAGTCATGGTCTTCTAGTTACCTGCGTGTTCCCCTACTTGGTACTCTCCTTCCTGTCTACTGTTTCCTTGTCATGGTTTTGTGTTTTGTAATTTTTGCTATTGGTATTCCACATCACAACATCATGTGGAGCACAGAGAAGAAGTACTACACGTCCCAGGGGACCTCGCGGCCAGAGAGGGAAATACGTCACGGAAGCGACGCTCGCTCTCTCTCTCTCTCTCTTTCACTGCCTGGCAGCGAGTGTGGGTGTGCTTCCAAGCCGCGGCGCCTTCAACTTCAAAGTAGGCCTCTCGGTGTTCGGAAACCTCTCTCTCTCATTATATTTGATTTATTAGTTTCAATTCTAATTATATTGTATTATAGTGTGTTATCTTGCATTCCGATATCATAGTTAGTAAATAAGTTTTACTCCTCAGATCGTTGCCGCTGTTCCGTTTGTTCCCTTGAACTCCCATCTCCCTACCCCTTTTCCCTTTTTTCCCTTTTTCCGAGGGGGCCGGGGGGCTACGGGCCTACTGCCCCCTCCCCTGTCACGGACACAGATTGATCTCGATAACCCCGTGACATTCCTTCACCTCATCACTTCAGTACCCTTTCTCTGACTACCAGCTCATTTTTCCACTTTGCCAATCAGATAGATCTGTGATGTTTTCAGGGTCATATAAGTCCCTCAACTAGTTTCTGCCCTTAGTATAACAGTTCTCTTCCAATAACAGGTTTTTGTTTTATACATGCATGGTGAAGAACAGAAGGGCCCGAGTTCTTACAATGCAAACATTAGATTAATTGCTCTTTTCTAATTAGCATATAGGGATCAGGTAAATTTGGGAGTAGCTTCAAACAGCTGTAGCCCAAACAAGGATCATGAAAAGAAAGCGATTGATATAATGAAGATATGGGGATCTTTTCATGTGCATCTGACAGCCCTTTTGACTTTTCCAAAGACGCTGAGTCAGTGCTTAATCAAACCCCAGTTGTGTGAAAACATACAGGCATGAAGCACATGTTTTGACTTACAGCGTACACAGGCAGGATGTCTGAATTTTGGAAGGGTCAGAGCCCAATTTAAGAGTAATCTTACTGACCACTGGATGTCACTGCGACATTACAGGAATGAAAATGAAGGCGAGGATTTTCAGAAGCATCCATAGGATTCGGAGAAAATGAATGTAAGTCTTTATGACCATCATTTCAGATTAAAGGCCATTCTGAATGGCTTTTGAGAATTTCCTTGATACCAGCTGGGATCCTACATTCCACTGGGGTAGAGTGAGCTTTAACTTTGGAAGGTAGGTACTCTAGTCTATCCAAAAAGTCTATTAATTAGTGTCTTACTAGAATGTCATGCGTGTATTTCAGAAAGGGGACTTCCAAAAGGGGTTGTCTTTACTCTGCTTTGTGCCATTGCTGTAGTTATCATTTTGGTGATAAATTAAAATAAACTAGATGACTGAAATACATAAGTAGAACTAAAGGAGATTTTGAGTGACCTACTAATCTACCCCACCCTAGGGCTGAAATTAGATAATGTCAATGCTTATTTAATTTGAACATAACAGCTACAGAGATTTTATAACCTCATTCATAAAATAAATTCAGACTGTTACTTTCAGATCATGATTCCAAATTCTTTTTTTTTTTTTTTTTTTTGGTAAAGAAAGCAAATTAAGAGTTGTAAGGACATGCCATGCCATATAAAATAGCCTATGAAGACAGGAACTGACTACATAATGAGGTAATAAAAAAAGGTAGTTGATTAATTAAGGAAGATAACAAGCTGAGATGACTGGGCTGCTTAGCCAATACCAGAAAATGGAAAACTAACAAATGAAGACAAGTGCCTTTAGCAGGATCACTTGAATTCAAGAGGATTATTTCACCTAAAGGTCAGACCTTACTTGGAAAGTCTGATAATAAGATAACACATACTGTGGTAAGACCTACAGGACTTAAATTATCAGTGAATCATAAATATGAAAATCAAGTTTGATCTTTTGTTACAGTTTGGTATGACTGGGTTTCAGTGCTGCGCTGAAATGCATATCCCGACTTGACTAACTTAAAACAAGGGCATTGAGAAAATCATCGCCATTTGACTATCACAGGATTCTGAGCAGGTGAGAATTTTGGACAGTTGTTGAAATTCCCCATAGCAGCTCCTGCTGTGTGTTGTCCACTTTTTTTTTATTCTTAGATACATTGACTTACATCCTGGGTGAAGTGTCCAAACAGTGTCCTAGGGATTCCTGCTGAGGAAGTGATCAAATCCTACACAGATAAGACATCTGTAAAAAGTGAGTGGAAATAGTTTCTTCAGAAATGGTCTTGTAGGACAGTCTCTTGTACACAAGTAAGATATTTAGGAGATGGTACGTGTCTGGTTAGAATCTATCAGTAAGAGTGAAGTGGTGTGGGGCGTACCTTCCAATCCAGCTGAGTATACTGAAGCAGGAACTCCTGCAGTGGAGACTCCTGTCATCATCCAATAATGGCTGGGATTTGATTTTCGTTGCAGGGATTACTCTAGCCAAGATACCAGTACATGTATTTTTTTTTCTTTTTTTTTTAGCAAGCATTCTGTCTATGGAAGTCTGTTCAGTGCTGTACAGAATTAATGCAAAATGTTGGTCTATCACATTAGTGTGATTTTTCTGGGAATATTACTAAAAAGAAAATACCTGAAATTTCAGGAACAAATGACATTATTTTCAGTAATTTTAGTAATATGCTTTTGAAACTTGCCATGACCAAGCCAAGCCTTCTGCCCCCAAAACTCGAAGACAGCATCTTTTGAACAAGGCTGACTTTTACTTACCTTATGTTGACTAATATATATTTTGATTCTCCCCGAATCCTTCTGCTGCAGTAGAGCTACCAGAATTCACTTTCTAACCTCAGAAACAATGACAGCTTTTCAAGGCTAAATAGTGCCTTTCATAGCCTCACTTCATTATGCCTTGTTCCTCTTCAGAGATCTGTGAATAGGGCTACACCTTAATTACTTCTCAAGTTTCTCTATAACTTCTCCTCTGAAAAATTAAAGCAGATCACGCAAGAATGAATTAATGCACCTTTGATAGAAGTTCTGGCTTGTGGTTAATGCTACTGTATATTTTGAAATGCCTTAAGAACTACAGCCACAACGGGAATCTCCAAAAACGGCTCATCGAAAGGAGCTTTGTTTGACACGATGCCCATTAACAGAATTTCACAGATGGACAAACTTGAGTTTTATTTATTGCTCAAGTTATGCCAGAGCTTCATTTTTTATTAATGATATGGTAGTAAACATTTTTTCTCAGCTCAGAAGTTGAATAAACATAACTTTCCCTGCCCTGAAAGGAAGCCAAAATTGTGAGATGATGAATATTTATTGCCAAATTACTGGGCATAAATTCAATACCAAATGGGTAAATTGCTGAATATCAGCTAGAGCCTTCTGTGTCTCATGCCAAGAAAACAAAATGTTTCTTGTGAGTCAAGGAGATTAATAGAAGACACAGAAGTCTCAGAACATTTTATTCAGATAAAGGGATATGCAACAATTGAATGAGGTGCAGACAGAGTTTGAGATTTTGGAGTAATGGACAGGTGCCATTTCAGGAGAAGGTTCTATTACACACCAGTGCTACTAAATAACAGAAATAAGGATAGTGTGGGTTGATTTTCTTATGCTGTGAGTAGAGGCCTTGCCTCAGGAAAAATTGGGATATTTTTCATGGTGAGTTTGCTTGTAGAAAATCAGAAATAAATATCCTTTCTTTTATGGGACACAAATCCTATCTGGTGATAGTAAATCTCTTATAGGCACTACTTTTCCATTACAGTTTCACCTATGTTTGGATTAGAAATTCATCTTCTCTGATATTTTTTCTAACTTTCTATATTCTGATTAACTTTTAAGAGGCTGTCAGTTCAACAAGAAGTGTTAATCTGTATTTCCTTTCTCCAGATGCAGTATTTGTATGCAAAACACTCTCTTGGCCAGTGTATAAGCAAGTTCTCATTGACAAACTTTAAGTGTTAAAATCTCATGGCCAACAGTCTAAGTGAAGAAAATGCTTTGTTCAAAATGACAAATTCTCTGTGATGCTAATGTCTATATTTTGCTCATCTATGAAGTAATGCGCACAGCTTATAAGCAATAATGGAAAGAAGGAATCTTTGAAGAATTCAGCTAATTCTAGTCATTTTTCTCCTTAATATTCAGAAATTTAAACACTGCTACTTGAGACACAGGATGAACAGTACTGACAGGAGGCAGAGTGAGGTTAGTCCCTCAGGTACTCCCAAGGACTACCAGCAAAGGGAAAAAGTAGCTTACATACACAGCTTGCAACTGGTGACTTTATGCAGGTTGCTGGATAGCAGAGTTTTGGCACTGACACCAATGCAGTACGGTAATTATCTTTTTTTTGCGTGTGTGTGTGTGTGTGTTTTGTTTTCTTCGCTAAAAGGCTTGTTCTAACCAGATTTTTCCAACTTAAGGCATCACATGAAAACTGTAATTGAAGTCTGTGACTACATGCAGCATGTCTTTACACAAAGGGAAAGCCAAGTAACACTTCTGTTTACTTGGAAGTCAGATTTAAGAAAGAAATCCAAGTAACATCTATCTTCAGCGGCTAAATTATGCTGTACCTGGAAAGTTCTGCTTCAGAACCAGGTTTTTCTGATTGTGTGCTACATACCTACAGAAAGATTCAAGAAAAGAAAGGTTGGGTGAGAAGGAGAGAAGGTTTTTTTTTTTTTTTTTTTTTTTTTAAGTTTTTATAATTATTATCGCAGCACAGAGTTCCCTTCTTTCAAGGATGGGAATAAAAGCGGGAGATATTGCCTCCTAAATCAGTACCTGAACATTTGCAAGCTGACAGTGCAGAAAACCAGGCACACTTCTTGGCCTCTAATAAGCACTGTTTGTGAGGAGTTTGCAATTGTCTCCCAGACAAGCATTGTACTTCTCAGCTACCTCAGTAAGCCACAGTACGCAAATAGGAAATGCTGCTCTCAGAAGCCTTGGCAGGTTTATAGTGACACAATCAAATAGCAGCATTTTCCTTGAATGCTTAGTAGGTGTGGTATAGACACAACCATCCTTTCCAGCTGTAAGAGCTTTTCTTTGGCTGACTCTCTTTTGCCTGTCTCAAATGATGCTGACACGGATAGCAGCTCTTGTCTGTTTTGGTGGTGTATATATTGCCAGTTCTCACATGTATTGGTAGGGCAAGTGCAACAGTCCTTAGAGAAGGTCCTTATGCAACCAGACCTTGGGTAGTCCTTGGGGCTGTACTCTGGCATGTAAAAAGAGCAGAGCTGTTTCTTTACACTGTGCACTACTGAGTACCTCTGGGATATAGGTGCCTGTTTTTCTGTAAAGGAAATGAGTGAATGAATTAATTAGTCATTAATTTGGTTCCTCTCAAGTGTGAAGTTGTTTGACACTCACAAAGCCAAGGGGATGACTCTGCTCTCCACTACACCCTGTTTAAAATAATGAAAAAAAAATGCTTTATTTATTTATTTGTTTTAATGAAGAACACTGCTTGGAATGGTCTTAATAACTTTCAGATCCCCTTAAAGGGAAAGTGACTTTCCCCTGAAACTTCATCTAAAGTCATTTCTGCTTCAGATCCTCAGCCATGCTGACCCTTCAAATTGCCATTATGGTGTGATTTAAGTGCATATTTTCTTAACAAGTACAGTGCCCATTCTGCCAGCCAAAGATAACGTGAAGTTTGTCTGCCACAAGCATGTTACAAACAACCTTGTCATTTTTGGCTATACAAAAGAGCAGTGAAGATGACTCAAAATGAGCAAAGAAAATCTTGTCACAGTTTTTCTCTCTGCGTCCACAGAAGTGAGGTGAGTGATAACAAGTGCAATTTAAAGCATGCTTAAGTCCCCCTTCCATGAATCCTGCTCCCAGACAGGTGTGTACGCTCTGCTCCTGGTGTTAGCAGCATGTCAGCCAGGTGGGGTAGGACCAGCTGGGGATGGGAAGAGTGTGCACAAAGGGGGTGTGGGTGCAAGGGCCCCTGGACTCGCCTCTAGGCTGAGGAACCAGGGTGAGTCTTAAGGACTGTAATCATACAGACCTTGAGATTTAAAGGGGATTTAGGCAAGCTTCATGTTTCTTGCTCTTGGTATCTAGAATAGAAATGGGACTTCATTCTCCTAGCTTCTTCTATTTGTATTTTCTCCTTGAATGTTTGTTTGTGTGTTTGTATCAGGGAATCTGCTTGTGTTTTCTGCATTTATGCTTCCTGGCAGGTGCTTAAAAGATTGGTTGAGTAAATTACAACACTTAGCTGAGCTGTTCCTCTGACTGCCACCGTCCTCAGCATGTGCAAGGTCAGATCTTCACTGCAGAGGAAACACATTTAGCAATATGCTAATTTCCTTCATGGAAAGAGATTACCGATCACAGTAGATTTCTACAGCAGGTGAATGTGTAATTTGGAATGAATAATTTATTTTGAGTATTTAGCCTCGCAACCTGCTCATGGTAAGCCCAGGAGTGGATCAGAATGTTCTTATGTTTGCTGTTAAATTGTTTCTGCTATTTCTTTCTCACTGGTTTGTTTTACTGACTTTCTTGCTGAACTACGACTAGGCCACATGAGTTCAGGAATGTACAATTGTGCAATATGTTTCTTTCCATATGTAGATTAAAAAAAAAGATTTGGAGTTTTTCATTTTGAACGTTTGTTTTCCATAAGTGCTTAGCATCAGTCCATAAAAATTTCATGGGTAGTGATTTTGAAATTTGTCTTTTACAAAAGATCAACAGATAATAAGTGAAGCATTGGTATTATACTTTACGGCCAAGACTTCTGAACAATTGTATTTTTGTGTGAGTCCTTTTTTAAAAAAAACCAACCACCTAAAATCTGATATAGGAATATCCAGTAGATATTGTCCAGTTTTTTGATTAGCAAAAGTCATGACATTTATTTAAAAGCATGGATTTGGCACAGTGACATGAAAATATTACTTAAGTATTCCTCACGATCATCTTGTTGTGGGGCATGGTTCAATACTACAATTCCCCTTTGGCAGTGGCCCGACCTGCAGCATCTAGTTGGGCTGCCTGAGGACAACTTCTGAGGTCTCTTCACTGAAGGCTAATTTTATTTTTAAATAGAAGCAAGATGACTTAAATGGAATGAACTAAGCAAAAATGCCATATTCATAGAATCATAGAATGGCTTGGGTTGGAAGGGACCTCAAGGATCACTAAGTTCCAACCCGTCTGCCACAGGCAGAGTCACAATATGAAACTTGCATTAGTATCATTTGTCTTTTGCTGAAAGCTATAGAGAACTGGGAGCAAAGATAATATGGAGTGTGCAAATAAGAGATTACAGACTACGGCATAGCCTTGCAAATGCCAAGCATTCTGCTTCATGTTTGCTCCCTTCTGTTGACAGCCTGCCTACTATCAGGGACCTGGAGAGCTGGAGGCTGAAGATACTGTGTGGATTTCCCATAATGTACCTTGTGGGGGTGGTCCAGCCAAGCCATGTGCTCCTTGAGCAATGTCTTATTCCTATGCCACCAGTGGTCTATTAATTTGCTGCAAGTCAGGGTTCCTTGCTGCCATGTCTGCAGCTGGGGCACTTGGGTCCACAAAGATGTTTGAAATCACCATGTGGTGACACTGCCTCCTGCTGCACAGCAAATCTTTCTTTTCTGGTAGAAAACTGCTCTTAATTTTCCACGTGAGCTTCCAAGGAAAGTATTTCTGTTTTCTGACTAGTGACTTTTCCACATTTCATACACAGCGGCCAGGGCTGGAAGCTGTACATCCTTTCAGGGACCTTTGTCCCTTGTTTGTCCTGTCTGGGTACATGCTGGAAAATGCTGTGTCACCAGTCTGAGTGCCTGCACAAACCGAGGCATAAAGGAGCAGGTGTGAGATACCAAACCTGTCCTGCACCCGAAAAGTCTGAAACATCACAGGAGGTTTGCCCAGTGCCATGTGCTGAGAGTTGCTCCAGTTTTCACTGTGGTCCTCTGGGCTGTGCTTTTCACCACAAAATTACTTTGCATTATCTACTCATTTTCTTTATTATGAGTAACTGGTTGAGTATTTACGTTGCTTGTGGTACTCTACATTCACAGTAAAAAGAGGAAAACAACAGGCTTGGTGGAGTGGGACAAAGGTCTGGTGCCTATAATGAGAGTTCTGAACTTCTTATTTTTAGAGAAAGACTTTAATTACATATGTGTGAGCATGTGTGAATATGTGAGGAAGAGATGAAACCTGTTTAAATTTTGTCAGATGTTTCACAGGTTTGATACTGTTTTGTTTTGTTTTGTTTTGTTTTTCCTACAAAGGCTGATAAAAAACAAGTGCCATTTAGGCACAGGATTTACAGTTACTTTAATATATGCCCTGAAAACACGCGTATCTACAGGGGATAGCAGTTCAAGGAGAAACAAGTTAGTGCTGAGAAGTTCAATTATTCTCCTGAAATATCAATAATGTAGCTGGAAGAAAGAAAAAACAACAGGCCACTTCCTATATTGGATGTATTCTCAAAATGTCTATAAAGGCTTGCTGCCAGCAGCAAGAAAGTAATAACTATAAATGTTGCTCAGTGGGAGGACTTAGTGATAGAGCCCCTCTGTTTGAAATTTTACCGAAGCCCTGTCAACACAGTGCTAACTTTCATGGTTTTGCATTTTTATTTTGATTATTATTTCTATTATTCTTTGCAGGTGCATGGGTTGGTGGGTGAACTCAGGGTCTCCCTCCTGGCTTGGCTCTCTGTCTTTTCAAGTCACTCAGCATAAACCTACAGTTTTCTGGCCCTGAGCTCTAATGAAATTCATTTTAAATATACTGTTCTTGATGGTCCCTATAGCACACTTCTAGTACCTGTTGGATCCTCTTAAAGAAAGCTTAAGTGTCAGAGTGAGCAGTGTAATTGTGTTCTTTAAATAATTAACAAACTGTTTCTGCAATTCCTTTTAATTGGCAGTTAGTGTTGAATTCTTTAATTAAAAAAAAAGAAACAACAAACATTTTCCAGACTGCCTGTGACAAAATTCTATGTGCTTTTTTCTTCTGGAGGTGCTGGCCACCTGTGTCTGATCTCAGCCACACAAGATCTCATGCACAGGAAGGAATCAATGGTTACTGTGTGACTGCACATCACATGTCGTTGCTGACACAGCTTCTCCATCTCGTGGGACAACCTTTTGGCAGAAGAGGAATGTCTTAGGCTCACCTCTGAGGAAGAGAGGTTGCTGACCTGAGGCACTGCAATAGAGACTGAAAACAGATGGAGGTGAATGAATTACTTCTTTTTTGTTCCCCCAGGAGCTTAAAATGAACAATAGAGTCTTTTCCCCTCCTCATACTTCTTCATTATTTTTTTAATAACCATTCTCAACTGAAGGTTTTAAAAATGTTTTTATAGTTATTTTACATATTTCAAAATAACCTTTATTAGCTCAATACCTCTGATTATGCATGACGATGAGTCACATGTTGAATGTGCTCCTACATTTTCTTCACTTGAGTCTGTATATGTACTTACCTAATTTGGCAGCAGTGGCATGGCTAGATGTTAAATGAAATTAATCCTGCAAAGGTTAATTCTTACAGCACAACAAGAACTTTAAATGTCTGTTCCTTTCAGCTTTTCCCTGTTTCCTATTGTGGGGATCATGCCTTTAAACAACCCAAGCTCAGAAGCAAATGTGAAAATGGAGACAGATTGGTGTGAGTGTAATGGAGGCTTTCGGTGCAGCTACTGATGAATAAATTTATACAATGCCAGTACAGTTTCTTTGGGAGTGGACATGGGGTACTCCACCAACTTTTGCCCAAATGAACTCTCCCATAAGCAAATGTAGTGTGTAGTACACACATAGTGTAGTAAAAAGAGCAATGTTTTATGGCACTGAGAATCTTGTTGCTTCTTTGGCTAGATTTTTTTTTTTTAATACTAGTACGAAGCCTCATTGTACAGATATGTAATAATAAACACACACACATTCATGCATAAATATGCATAAAGCCCTCCTTGACTGAATTATTGTAAGAACTGAAAAAACATTCCTTAAATTTCTGATGATTTTTAGGATTGTAGATCCATGGAATGATTTGGGTTGGAAGGGACCTTTAAGATCATCTGCTTCCAATTCCCCTGCTATTTGCAGGGGCACCTCCCTCTAGACCAGGCTGCTCAAAGCATCCAGCCTGGCCTTCAATGCTTCCAAGGAGGGGGCATTCACAGACTCACTGGGCAACCTGTTCCGGTGTCACACCACTCTCACAGTAAAGAATTTCTTCCTCATATCTAGTCTAAATCTATGCTCTTCCAGTTTAAAGCCATTTCCCTGTCTTGTTACTATATGCCTTTATAAAAAGTCCCTCCCCAGCTTTCTGTAGGTCCCTTCAGGTACTGGAAGGCCACCATAAGGTCCTCAAGGAGCCTTCTCTTCTCCAGGCTGTTTTCATAACAGAAAGGGAACAACTACAGTTTTCAGCAAGACCAAACATTATCTTTGGAAAATAAGGAGCTTTTATGCAGTTCCATAGTCTTCTATAAATAGAGCGTGAATTTTCATCAAAAAGGATTAATTATTGTTCTTCTTATTTTTTATTTTAATACCTGAGGTTACCTGGCTTCTTTACTAGGTATTTGAAGTATCTTACTTTTTCTGTGTGCTCTGAAAAAAGTATGCAGTCAGATTGGGCGAAAAGAGAAACTTCAAAATCATAAAATACACTTGAGGCACACATTTGTGAGAGACAAAGCTCAACATCGTGCTTTGGACAATGGGCAGGTTAGGTTATAAGGAAGGCTGCTTTAAGCAGTCACCCAGGCAATCAGCTGAAATCACTTGCCTTATACATGTTATTCTTTCATTAAAAGGTCAAATAAAATTGTGCTGGAAACCCAGTGGGTTCTTTGAATGGCTAGTTACTCAGAATGGCCTTTCGGGGGTGGCATTAGGGAGAGCGTCAAACTCAGGTTTTGTTGTGTTTTGTTCCATAATCATTTTCACACTAAAATAAATAACTAGAAACCAATGAACCAAACGTTGTTTTCCTGATGATGCTATCACACTGAGATATTCCTGTCATTTGCACTCCTACTGGAGGGTGGATATGTGTCCTCCTGTCCTCAGTAAAAATACAGAAAAGTGACTCTGTGCCCCTATGCGTGATCCCTTGCTATTGCAAACAAGCTCATTGCACAGTCTTTCAGAAATGGTTCAAGCTCTTTTGTTTTTTAATGTGTAAGGTTTTCTGCCATTATCTATCCTACTACAAGTAAAATTTTCTGCTGTTATTTATCCTATCAGAGGGTTTCAATTCCTGCTTTGATGCTATTAAACTTCCCTGAGAGTTCAGCTTAAATTCATCCTTCATGGATTTTGTAATCACTTATTTATCACTGTGAACAGTGTTCCAGAGGCTGTGCTCACTTGGAATATAAGCCCATGGGTTTGGAGAGAGCAATTATATTCTTGCTCAATCTTCACTTTTCATGACTAAACAAAGTAAGGTCTTCTATTTCCTTAGTCCAGTGAGCTCCTTCTTCTTCAGACAGCCTCTGAGGAAGACCAACAGCTTCTCCTCTTGCTCTTCAGTTGAGCTTCCTCAAATGACCGTGACCAGAGTTGGATGGACTACGTTAGCTAAAAATTTCTTTGTGCCCTGTACATTATCATTAATATCTGGAGAATATATGTCCTGATACATCACTGAACTGTGCTTGCTTTTCTTCTGACACCACAGTCTTAGTGACTTGTAGGCATTTGGTCAGGAGATTAGAAAGCCTGGGTTCTTCTCTTCAGATATTTAGAGTTAATGAGAATTGATTAAAACTGTTGGAGCATATTGCAAGCTCTTGTTACATTAAATCATGCAACATATTGAAATAAAGTGGATATTAAATCCCCTGAACATTTTATTTTCACTTTGGTTTTCAGCCTGTTCCAGTGGGTGGCACAAAAAGCACAAATTAAAAACAGGTGAGTTTTTCTCACAGCGTATTCTAGCATTGTTGCCAGTAATTACTGTAGTTCTTAGTTAAAAATAGTAAGAGAGTCATGGAGGTAAGGAAGTGCATTTCTGAAATTGAGTGAGGATCCCTCTGACATAACAGTGATCAGAAGCTTTATGAGCTGTTTGGTGCCACATGTATATGAATGCTTCAATATTGTTTTATACCCAGCAGTGCCCACAGGCACAGATTTGAAAGGGTCAGGCTCAGAACTTGCCATTCTGAGAGCCCTGTGGTTGAAGCCAGGCTTGTTGGGCTTTTTGTGTGAGAGCCGCAGAACTAACCTGGGCTGTGCCTACTGAATGAAGGTACTGTATGTGCTGTGAGTGTGGGCTTTGCATTGCCATATCATCTGGCAGAACTTTGTGTGTATGCACAGTATTTGTAATTTCTTCAGTTTTGAAATGATCTTTATTATATTCAATTCCAAGTTCACAGCTAAGCTTTTGAAAAAAAGGAAATTAAGACGATCTTGTGTAAGTGCTGCAGCTAAGGTATTGCCCTGCAGAACATCGTACCCTAATGTTTTATGGGAGGATACCTGAGGTGCTTTGTGAAAGCTTATGATGGACTTACAGATACTCTATCTACTAAGACACGTCCACATGGCTGATATACAACTGAGGACTTGAAAAGAACAACTTACTTACATTTGGTTCTTAGAAATACGGGCAAAACTGAACCTTACTATGACAGGAGGATGGATTTTGTGGTGAGAAATCACCGGGGATTTCACCCATCATATAGGGTTGGGAACATCACTGTGCATTTCAGGTAACTGATAAGGGAGGCTGGAAACATTGCTGCAGATTTCTGCAGGCCTGAAGGAATCAGCCATGTCTCTGTGCCACCCTACACTTGTCACTCTATGGACTCTCCTGTGAAGCAAAAAGACTACAGATGCTGGACAGATACAAAGCAGTTGTCTGTTTTGGCCATGACAAATGCTGCAACCAGCAGTCTGCTGGGCTGTTGAAAGCCTGCTACTTCTACTGTTGGAATGGACCTTGGATGCTGAAGGAAATATGTGATGGAATCAAAGAAGGAAGGCATGAGAACAGTGCACAAAACAATTATCGACTAGAAAGAAGTTCAGTAACAAATTCTCCAGTGCAGTATTTTCCCGCCTGAGCAAACCAACTAGCCAAAGTTAACATGTCTCTGGGAGGTAGTTGTTCCATCACAAAGAAATTGTGATGAGATCTGGATAGCTTCTGGCACAAACCTGTTAGATTTTGGCAGACAGAGCTCTGAAACACCCCAGTCCTCAGGCAATTGGTGCTTAGTCTCCCAGTGGGAGCTATGAGCTTGTAGCAATTACATGCAACAGAGCTTCTCTGATTTCCTTCTCTTCACTGAGGAGACTCTGGAAGCATGAAGATGGAAGACCTGAAAAGCTGGTTTCAGGGCACTGTGGGCATTTGAGTGGCTGACAAGGAGCCCGGAGCAGGAATGATTCAATTCTGAAGTGCCTTGGCTCCAGAGTCTGTGCTCTTGGGATTTGCTGGCTGTAGGGAGGCTCACCATTAAGGTAAAGTACCATGTATCATGGGCTATGGCTGCTTTTCACATTTTACAGGGTCATGAGAGACTGACAGATACAGGTTTCTAATAGATTTGAAAGGTTGCTGAACTCTTGTAATTGTGAAGGAAAGAAAAGAAGAAAACATGAAGAGGAAAGAAATGGTGACGAAATGGCAGTTAAATGGTTTAATGGAAGTTTAATGGAAGTATGGAGGGGATTTAAATCTGGAGAAGATTTGGTCACTGTTTTTTTTTTTTTTCTCTATCTAAGTATTAATGCATGACAAATAGTCAGGAGGTAGTTTTATTTCTGGCTGTCACAGATTTTGAAGCAGAGGCCATTTAATATCATCCAGCTAAGTGATGGAGAAGAGAGTACATATGAAACAGCATTAAGAAAGTATGAAGAATCATTTATTTCACATAAGAAATAACTATGGAAAGATGAGAAGAGAGAAAGAAGCTGGAAACAGAGGCTTTGAATCCTTACATTACATTAGTCACAATCATGCAATTCTTAGAGGCTGAGGTGCCAGTAAGAGATCAGAATCTGACTGGAAGCTGAGTCAAATCCATAGAGAAAGACTACTTTGAGACCAAAGTTTAATCTTGAATAGCACAGCAGATCCCCTAGCCCTGCCTGGAGGAGCCCTGTGGGCTGTGCTCTGTTCATGCTGTGGGTGGTATGGCATCCACAGTGCAGCTGCGAGACCCACCAGAAGCAGAGGGCAGGTGCAACTCAGAGTGAATGTCCATCAGAAGTGGCAGTGATGTCCCATCGCTGTGGGGCACTGTAACTCCAGCTGGAGACATGTTATGAGGGGGCTGACCCTACAGGACTATTCAGCAGGCAGGATTAGCTAATTACATTATGTTTCCTGGGGTAAAATTTTAGCAGAAAAGAGATGTAGAGATGCTGTGATTTTGGTCACTTCTCTGCACTTTCATGACTGTGTCCAAATTTCCTCTCCTTTAAATTCAAATTCTTCAGTGCTGTCCCGATGCTGGCAGAGTGCCTGGAGGGGTGAGTTGGACTGGCTGGTGGAACTTGTGGGTGGCACAGGGTATGGTGACTGTTGATAGGGAGCCCCAGCTGCCAGGGGTGATGGGGCTGTGTGCCCATTGCCCACCACTATGGACTGTGTCATCAGCAGTGGCTCCTTTCCCCTGGCTGGTTGGGACTCAACTTCCTCCACTCTTCTCTCCCTGGGGAGGTTCTGTCCCAGGAGATGGAGGAGAGCAAGGGGCACAAGCCTCTCTCCATCCAAGGGGATGCATGCAGCTGGGAGAGGCTAAGAAGTTAGAAGGAGAGGTTGGGGAAGGGAGGAGGCTTTGGCTGGTGGCTTTGTCCCATAGCACTGCTAATTTAGTTCTTTCCATAAAAAGCCCCAAAGGAGAAAACCATTGTCCAGATCTAAATCTCTTGGACAGCTCAGAGGCTGAGCATTCAGGGGTTGCTACTGGCAGATGAGCAGAACTAGCTGGGATCTCTTCCCCATTTTCATTTCATTCTAGTCCTCAGATAACATGTCCTTGCACATTCTCATCATGGCGTATTCACATGAGCAGAGCAGCATGCCACATGCCCTGAGTTGGGCAGCTGCATTAGTGTTGCTTTGGTGACTGTGTTTCACAGTCATAAGGGAAAGAGAGGTGAAGTTGCTGTAGGCTGCATTTTGCTTGTTTCAGCTTTGAATTCTGACTTTCTGCCATAGAAAGTCTGTTTTTATTCCCACAGCAGCAGGAGAGATGTACAAAAATAAAAGTATTCAGGATGATAAAGGGCTGAGAAGGGGTGTCACTTGGTGGCTTGTGAAAACTATCCAAGCAAAGCAGGTCACGTAACTATGCAGTACCCTTAGGGAGCTAGATGCATTTTTTTTTCCCCTGCTATTCAGTAAGTGACCCAGTTTGTGATAGTTTTCAATATATTATGGCAACTTGCTCTTACATGAGCAGATGGAAGAAATCAGCAACTTGGTTACACCAGTCTGTAAGAAAAGCAAAAAAACCCCAAAAGTGAATCAATCTGTAAGACAAGCATTATCATCCAAAAAGAGAAAGTGACATTTGGTTTTCTGATAGAGATATGGGTCAATTCTGCCATTAAACCCTTTTCCATGTCACCCTTATGAAGTGCTATGCTTGAGGATCAAAAGCATTCCATGACAGTGCATCTTTTTCCTGTTGCTTGCTAGTACTAGACACTTTGAACTCATCCATATATAATTTTGTATGTGTAAGCTGTCTAAATTAGCCCAGAAGCATGCTAAAATTAAATTAGCAACAATTCAGCAGTCAGAACAAGAGAATAATGTACAGCACAACCTGTTTGGTAGATGCTTGCAGCCCAGAAGGCCAATGGCATCCCGGGCTGCACAGAAAGAAGGGTGGCAGCAGGGGGAGGGAGGTGATTATTCCCTTCTATTCTGCCCTTGTAAGGACCCACCTGGAATACTGCATCCAGGCCTGGGGCCCCTGGTACGAGAGGGATGCAGAACTGTTTGAGTGAGTCCAGAGGAGGGCCACAAAGATGATCAGAGGACAGGAGCACCTCTCCTATGAAGACAGGCTGAGGGGAGCTGTAGCTGTTCAGTCTGGAGAAAAGAAGGCTCCAGGAAGACCTCATTATAGCCTTCCAGTACTTGAAGGGGGAAGGGAACTGACTTTTTACATGGTCTGATAGTGACAGGACAAGGGGGAATGGATTTAGATTTGAAGAGGGATGATTTAGGTTAGATGTTAGGAAGAAATTCTTTACTTGGAGGGCAGTGAGGCAGTGGCACAGCTGCCCAGAGAAGCTGTGGTGCCCCATCCCTGGAGGCGCTCAAGGCCAGGCTGGATGGGGTCCTGGGCAGCCTGAGCTGGTGGGGGGCTGTCCTGCCCATGGCAGTGGGTCGGAACTTTATGGTCTTTAAGGTCCTCACCAACTCAAACGATTCTACGATTCTATATTACTAATAGGCATAGATATCAGATCAGGGAGCTTCCTGGCTTTCTAGCCAGTATTTTAAGGTTGGAGTATTTGGTGCAAAAATAAACTGCATTGTCCATGCATAATCTGTTTCCAAAAATTTCTGTTCTGAAGGCTTCTTTAACTTCTTTATATCTGTTTTGGAGTATTATGCTGGCAGAGAGCATTGGATCAGTAGAAATCTGCATGCATAAGTCATAATGAGGGCTGCAGGAAATATATTTTAGGATGGGATTGTCTATTTTAGACCACAGGTGACCTGTCACTGGGCATTAGTATACCTAAGGATAAGTTGTTCTCTGAACACCAAGGAGAGACTTATCTGGACTTCCCAGGCAACTGTGACAAACAAGACTGTTCTTGCCTGAGGCAAGAACCAAAGTTTTCTGGTAATCTGCTCCACACCGTGCTCACTGAAAATTGATGAAATTGTGGCTGTAATGCAAAGAAATTATCTCTGAAATGAGTGAAGGGGGGTGGGACTGAAACAGTGCCTCACCACTGCACAGCAGAGGCAAAATTCAAAGTGGGAAAGAGTTTGTGTTAATACGTGCCAGAGGAAAGAAGTAGAAAATTTCAAGCACAGGGAGGTGAGCAGCAGCAGCCTTCACACATCTGAGGCTGTGGGGTCCCTTCACCCGCCCAGCACACGGGGCATTGGGCACCACTGTGGCTGCTCTCCTCCGAAGGCTCACTGCTTTCTGACACAGGCCTCACAGGAGTGCTGGTGTCTGGGGTGTCAATCAGAAATGTCTTCATCTGTCTTCCGTAGTTCTCCTTCTGTCCGCAGCTCTGGCGATACACAGTCACGCTGTGTGTGGAGCCAGGGGACTGTGGGCCAGAAGCTGCCTGTGCCTGATCTCCATTCTCCCTCAGCTCTGCATGACACAAGGCAGAACAGGGGGCCTGAGGAGCTCAACTGAGCCCTTCCCAAGGTGTTGGGCTGCCCTTCTTCACATTCTTTTCTGCCATTTCCTTTCTGCCAGGGAACATCATTTTAACAATGGTCACATTCATCTTACTTATTGCAATGACTGTTCTTGGCCTGTGGTTTCTGTAAGAGATGTGCTCCAGAAAGCTTTGTCTATCTATAACTTCCCTTGCTCTGATCAGGCCTCTGGAGAACTGCTGTATCCTAGAGAATGGCTACTTGGTGGGTTTTCATAGGAATAAGAGGAGCAGAGAGACAGTAGAACAGAACCACAGAATCATTAAGATTGGAAAAGACCTCTAAGATTATCTAGTCCAACCATCAGCCCATCACTACCATGCCCACTAACAGTGTCCCTCAGTGCAAAGAGGTGACTCTCCATCAGTCTTCGCTTCTCAGCTCACTGTTAAACTTTTAGCCAGGATGGAAGTAAAATAAACAAGAAAGTAATGAACTATGTTGCAGTCTAAAAAGGGCCTGTAGCTTGATATTGAAACACGTATAAGGAATCTACCAGAATCAATGCAGTGTTAGTACAGTGACTCCCCAGTTTGTTACTGGCTCAAGTGATATTTGTGTGGGTTAAACAAAGCAAAGTTGATGAAAGGGGTGCAATAAATACTACCAGGAGAAGGAATATGGATAGGATTTTAACATTACTTCTGTGTCTACTTTTGAAAATGAAGCAGTGATTTTTCTAAGTTTTTCTACTGAGTCACAAATAAAGATAGTCCATAAGAACATGTGTAAAACAAGCCCAAATATTCTTTGTTTTCCAGGTCTACTGGTAGCCTGCAGACAGCAACTGCACAGGAGAAGTGAATAATTGATCTTACTGTCTGTCCCCCAGAATCAGTCATTTCCATCAGCCAGCAGGTGAGTAGGTACTGCTGCCTCAAATTCAGTCCAGCTCAGAGTTTGTGACATGCACCAGGCCTCTTCATTAAACATTCAAGAGGGGCATTTCTCTTGCAGGGCTCATCTAAATCCTGCATGCCTGTGCAGATTCAGCTTTATTCCTACAGTGAATTTTTACGTTCATTCTGTTTCTGCAAAAAGCTTGTATAAATCCCTGCTTCTCCAGATGGCATAGGCTCTGTAGCTACTGTTATTACACATTGCATATTACAATTATTCCTTCTCTGCTCAGACCAAAGTTCTCATTGTTCTAAAGGTGACAAACCAGAGACTTGGTACCTGTGAATTCTGTGATTGAGAAGATCACAGAGTGCCAGAACTGCTTAAAATAAAGCACTCCCAGCACTGCAAGTGCTGGACTCTCCAGCTACAGGACACATCACAGAAAAATGTGTTATTCTGAAGGCTGAAAAAAAAGCAGAAAAGCACATCCTAACTCCATGTCTATGTATGTTCCCTCATGACTTCACGTCAATTGATATGATTCTGTGATTCTGTGTGAATGTTCAATTTAAATAGAAATTGCTCGGTTTACATAATCATTTATTGGTAGATTATTAGATTAATGGAGACCATTTTGTGTTTGCAGATATGTCAGCAGATGTAGGAAAACATTTAAGCATGTGATTTAAACCAGGACTATTCTGTCTTAAAGTAATAATAATAATAATAATAATAATAATTTTTCTGCAGTGCTAGCAGATGTAACATTTAGGTGTTGTAATTAAGGCCTAAAACCACCAATAGAATGGGGAGAATATCAGACTGGTATACTTCAGCCTGTGAATTTAGAGCAGGGTCACTGACTCAAGGCAAGTGGAGGTTTCTGGCAATTAAAAAACTGTCTGGGTGGAAATTCTTGTCCTGTGGATAAGTACTTCCTTTGAGGGCTTTACCTCCAAACGGAGAAACTGTTGTAATCAACTACTGGATGGTGGTATGGGTATGGGAAGAGGGAGCCAAGTGGTATTGGGTAGAAGCAGCAAGTATGGAGCTTGTGATGTGGGGAGGGCAGGTGAGATGCCTGGGAAAATGGTTATTTTGGAGCTGTGTTTATTGAGAATATAGCTGATGCTTTAGGGTTAAGGTGCCACTGGAGAAATAATGGCCAAACTTCTCTCTGTTGTATATCAATTTGCTCAGCAGGGCAGTCAACTTGGTGAGCCCCAATGCGTAGCTCCTCTGCTTGATGGGGTTTGAAACCACATTTTCAATCTTGTGACAGAAGCACCACTAGTTCAATGACTGGGAGAACAGGAGATGTATTTCTGAATTCTCTCACTCAGAGAAGGAATTGAACTGTCTCCTGTCGACACTGTGCTTTCATGTAAAAAATGCCCTGGGGACCTCAGCTTTCTATTTTCTTTTTTTAAAGGCTGATGCAGAAGCAAGTTTATATAAAGTTACCAAACTATAGATGCTCCCTATGACCATAGGGCCCTATTTGTCTGTTTGGTTTGGTTTAGAAAGTATCTTTGCAAGCAAACTTAAATCTACAGATGATAAACACTCTCACGTATTGGTAATCAAGCATTGCTTGTTAGTAGAAATGGAGGTATTACAATCTCTACTTTCTCCTCCCTGCCACTGGACTGCATGTTCTCCCTATCACCTGCTGTGGTTACAGTTGCATAAGTCTACAGCCCCTTTATATCTGATCTGTGTTTATCACTGGTAAACTGTATGCTTTGAAGAAAGCCTGATCAGACGCAATGTTAAATTAATTTAATTGCAAGTAAAGAAATTTGTTGCTGAGTTCCATGTTGTTCTGATTTGCAGTGTCCTTTTATCTTCTGGATTGCTGATCAGAGTGTCACGTCCCTTTTGTACCTTGGCTAAATTCATCTTGCACATAGATTTGACAAAACATTCAGTTCCCAGATGCATTCCTGATTATAGCCCGCCAGGAATTTCCCGACAAAGCATGTCTTTGTTGAAAAATGCCAATTTGTAAAATCTAAATGCTCTACAGATGCATCTCTTCTTTGATGCATTTCCATTTTTCAGGAAGGTTTCAGCTTTTCGGATTTGCTCCAGATTGAATTGCCATGAGTTTGTAAGTCCAGCAAACTCTGCCTTGAGTAATAGGCTCAGGGATGTGTTATACTCCTCATCCTGTAGAAGTGGCAGCAACTTGATAAGTCCTGTGAAGCCAGAACTAGCTGGCTGACAGTGTCCAACTTTTCTGTTCCAGACCAGAATGTTTCAGAGTTGTGAATATGCTGACATTTTCCAAAATCGGAGTATTTCTCATTTCAACTGAATCTCATCGCTTGGTGGCAAGTGGAAGAACATCTCTGTTCATACGGGGATATTTCAGAGAGCTTTCCCCAGTTTTACAGGATCTGGAAAGGTAGTCTTTAAAAATTAAATCTCTTTGGATGAAGACGAAAATAAGTAGGGGCATATTTTCCAGTGGAGAACAAGAAAATAATGTAATTTTTGCCCTTTTTGAGGGGTATGGAGGTTGAAAGGCCTAATTTATCCAAAAGTCAGGCAGAATACAGGAGACTTGTTGAGGCAGTGGGAATGCACAGCAACAACAGTGGCCTTCGGCTATGTTCAGGACAGTCTGAAAAGGACAATCTCTACATCCATTAAATCTTTAACATTTCTTGTTATTCTTAAGTGAAGCTGATGGAAGAGGAAGTGGGAATATTTTAATAGTTTTGAAATGCTCTCTTTGTGAATTATTTTTCTCTGAGCAGGTGAAATGCAACACTGCATAGATGCATGATGTTCTCATGGACTGCCTCATTTAAAGAAACATTCATACCAAGCATGGTTGCAAATCTTCAAATGGCTTTTTTTTTTTTTTTCTCTTGTTATTGTGCCTCTGCGGGGTCTACATAGAGGAAAATCAGTAGATCAGCAGAATGCTGCTGCTATTGCAGAGCCTTTGTGTGGCAGTATAAATATGAACAATATTTCGCTGAATCCCATCCCTCATTATTTTGGGACCATTTCCTCAGCAGGCTGTCACACAGTACTAAGGACAAGTTGGCTTCACAACTACTTGAATGAAGTAGAGAATAAAAGAATATTTTCCTCTTTGTGGAAAGAAAACCTGCCTAGACCCAAATAGGAGGAAATCACCACAAATGCACCTTGTATCTACTAATCTAAACAGACCTATTTATTGCTGTACAATATACTTGCCAGTTCTCAGGTTGTCTTTCAGCTTATTTTTTTTTAAAGTCATCCCATTACAATGGGCACACCAGGGATAGATTTGTTGACTCACTTCTTTAAAACTATCTCATAAATATGCGGTAAGTATGTAGGTTGCTCTGAAAGTAATGCCTCCCGTGTATTTCCATGGAAATTGCAACAGATACAAGAGCACAATAACACTGTTTGATAGAGCGAGTTCTCAATTGCAAAACATGAATTTTCAACATAGTCACTAGCACTAGCTGATTTGCGTGGGTGAGCTGTTTAAGACGTTCTTCATTTTGTGGTGTGACAGCTGTGCACAGTGATCTGAAACATGACTTGTACATTACATTCTTGTTGCCACTGCTGAAACACACCACCTGCCACCTCACTGTGTTTGCACCCACTGTCTGGTCTCCAGAAACATTCAGCAAGCATTGATGAAAGGCAACGGGTACAACTTTTTCTATATGGAGGAATTCAATGGCAAATCTTTTCTTCATCTGCTCTTCCTTGTCAGACCCATTGTGTCAGACTGCCCGCCTGTTGTCATTTGTCACATGGCAACAATATATAAGGGGATATTGGCGGAAGGTTCAACACCTACTGCCATACCACCAACATCTGACCCTGACGTCATGGGCAGACATAATAGGAGGCATTAATTTTGGAGCAGCCTTCATATATTTGTGAGATTTCAGTGCTCCACAGGCCCAGCTTAAAAGCCTGGTTTGCTTTTAGATGTATCTATCTCCTCCCGATGCCTGATAGAATCACAGAAGGCTGCTAAAACATTCCTGTAGTTGTTGCACTGGAAAAGTCCACCATTCAGATCCCTCCTTGGACGGACCATTGAAGGAGCTGTGGGACATTGACATCCCCCACTGACAGAGAACCTACCCTAGATACTGGACCAATTTTAAAGTCAGAGGTTTAACAGCTCAAAGGGAGGTTACTTTCTTGGTGGAGGGATTACAAGGAAGCCCTAAGCCCAGCCAAAAGGGTACTTCAGAAGTGGATGACTGATTCTGAAGGAGCAGACAACTGCTTTCAAATCACTGACCTCTTTCTTTAACTCTCCTTCTCATGTAGCATTAGGCAGGACATTGACACCTGTGATTTGGAGCCCTGAGTATGGCAGACAAGCTACAGTGATGGGTTATAAGCTCTGTTATGGCTGGGGCTCCAAATGGTATCTTCATTTTTAACCTTGAAAATACTACCCCTGGAAACAGTAATTTAATCAGAGCCTGCAAGCACATCGATTTCTTAAATAGTCTCTCCCCCCCTCTCCCCGCCCCCAGTTATCTTTAAGGAAACGCTTGCAAATAATTTTGAAACTTCTTCAACAGAAAGAATTATTGTTCCTTGGTCTTGGAAACAAACAAAATAAAGCATTATTAAATTATGAATATTAGAATATTTAATTATTGACTGCACTTCATTTATTCTTGAAGCACTGAACACTGCTGTTCACTGGGGAAAAAATGATTATATAGTGTCTTCTCACAGGTATGGTGTGACCATTCTGGTGTTTGAAGGGTCAGAATGCTTATCCCGTTTTTTTTTTTTTTTTTTTTTTTTCCCATTCAGTTGGCTTATTAACTGTACTCTAGCTGTAGCCTTGCCACCCTTATCCTCTATATATTAATTTTCTGTCACTTGCACTTGGATCAGTAAGTACTTACTATTTCTCAAGTTGGAAGGACTATAAAATCAGTATTGTTTATGCATTTCTTCTTGGAAAATACTGTCTCTCCTGGACGTGTCTGTGCTGCTTCCTTGGTGGACAGAATAATTGCTACCACACGACTAGGTATACTCTTAGGCAACAGTTTTTATATAAAAAAACAGAAAAACTACACTCATATACATACATGCATGCATCTGCCTGCCCTGAATTCCTTAGATATCATATATTAAAGTCGATTTTGCTGTATATTCCAGTGATTCACAGACATAGACTCCATCGCTATAACTGAATTTACACATGGTAAACGCATTGCCCACAATCTTACGAAAGATGCTCAATCAGTCTCCCAATCCAAGCTGCAGACTTTCTTGCACACATGTAGAGGAGCAGGCAGAACCCCGGGAGCAGAGAAATGGGCAGCCCTCTCTACAAAGCTGGCCCAGGAGCTGGAGACCCACAGATGGGTTGATATTGGACTAAGGCTGAGTTCAACCAGCCAAGCCACTTGTTTTGGGGATTTCTACACAGATACGAAGTGAGAGGCCTGTGCACTTGCCAGCTCCAATCCAAAAGCCACGTGGATGAAACACTGCAGAATTAAATGCTTTGTGTGACCATGTCACTGATGCCACTGCAGCCTCCAGCTCTTCACTGAGACCAGCCAGACCAGGGAGAGGGCACGGAGAGCTGCATTTACCGTAACCAGCTTCCACAGAGGTACTGCATGTTGCTTCTCCTCTGCTGGACTGGGGAACAGCAGAATAACCACTGTAATACTGTATTTACACACAGGCAGGAGTTGCACTGCTCCTTTAGGCGTGTTACTTAAAAAGTAGCACGAAGATGTCGTTTTGGGGCTTCTTTTGTCTTTCTCTTAGAGCTGAGCAACACCCCTGAGAACAGTCTATTTAGAATGCAGTTAATTTAAGACTGCTTTGTTTGTAATTCCTCGTGGAATTGTCTGTGATTGCAAGGAGTTTGAAGAAAAACAATGAAAGGTTGTTTCCTTCAGTGCTGCTACTGGTTTAAGCATTGTGTACTCCTGCGGTATTCATTAACAAGAGAAAGGAGTAAAGCACTCAATTGCTGCTAGAGGTGTTTGAGAATTAACCTCTTCCTGTAGAAATGTTATGATGAATGCAAAGCGCTGGGGTAGAAATTTGCCAAAAATAAGAAGCTGAAAAATGATAACATTTTGGATTTCTGTAACATCATCAACAAAGAAGAGACTTCTGGCCAGCAAACAACTAAATGTAACACTTCTTCATTCCTTTGATTTTTGGCAGCCCCCCCAGACTTCTTTCTTTTCAGTTTATAGAACTGTTATTCACTCCTGATGCATTTTAAATTTAAAATGAAAGATTTTATTTTTCCCCCCAAAAGACCTGCTCTGTCAAAAGCTATTTTCTGCAGAATACCATTGCAGCAGAACAATTTCAATAAGCTCTTTTTGCTTCTGAGCTCAGGCTTCCTGCATAGTAACACATTGCGCTGTTGGCACTCTCCCCTCACTAACAGCCTATAGCATATTTGGTGTCATCTGTTCTGATTTCCTTTGCTGAGACACAGGCACTGTGCCTTATTCCTTTGTAACCTTGGATTGTTGATGTTTTTATTGTTTTTAAAAAGAAAACTCCACTCCATATTTAAGCATTATTTAACAAAATTTCATTTTTGACTCAACCCTACTCAGGTTTAAAGTCATAATGTAATACAAGCTGTGTGGGTATTGCTGAGCTTGTTGGCATCTGTTCTCAGGTGATGAGCATTTTCGTGTTCAATGAAGGTCACAGGATGAGGATGTTTAATAGTTGGCTCCTTCTGCCCATGCTACATATGACTGTGAACATTTGTTTGCATAGTCTTGGATTTAAAAAAAAAGAGATACATTTGAGTAGAAACAGAGAGACCTAAATGCAAACCAAATTTGCTGGCCCAGAGGTGTCAGGGTAGAATTTGTCCCCCCTTTTTTTTTTTTTTTTGCCAAAGGTCAGAAGGAAACTACTACTTCTGAACAGAAGCAAGTACATCTGGTAGGTAATCATTTATTATGGGGATG
Organism: Alectoris magna; assembly: GCA_030625065.1. Taxonomy (NCBI): domain Eukaryota; kingdom Metazoa; phylum Chordata; class Aves; order Galliformes; family Phasianidae; genus Alectoris; species Alectoris magna. Next base: position 78,930,246 of record CM060560.1, read on the forward strand.
TTTCAAAATTATTCTACTTCCTTGTGGTCTTTCGGGCTGGTGATTTGCACTCTACTAGCTGGTGAATTGGATGACAATTCTAAAAGACTAAAGGTCACAAGATATGGGATTAGTCTAATCCAAACCAGGTGTTTACATGACACATGCATGGTGCTTACCCATCACCATCAGTTTCTGTTTCAGCCAGTAAAAAGAAGCAAGAAATTCTACAGTGTGAGTCAAGTAGCTTTTTGTGAAGACAGAGGAGTCTTGTTCTGGGAGGACTGTCAAGACAGGGCAACCTGATCAGAGATGGATGTCTATACTGCAGCCTTCTCAGACTCCAAGAGGTGAATCACAACTGCAGGGTCTTTGCGTGAGCCTCACTCAGAAGGTAAGAAAACCTTTTGCCTTGTACTAGAGCTGCATATGCAGCTCTCCTTGCCAGTCAAGTCCATGGGCACTGATTGTAGCTAGTCCAGGTTAGTGATAATAGCAAGATAGCTGAGAACACTTAAAAATCACTTCCTGGAACAACACTCAGTTTTTAACCAAAGTGATCTGTAGCTCCACTTATAAGGGCTCCATAATGTAACTTTCTGTGAAGAGTTTACCGTATTGAGAGTTAAATTGGTAAGGAAGATTGAATGCAATTATTGGTCTTCTGATTGACAGCAGTAAGGCAGATACCAGGTTACAGAATGTCATTTTAGAAAAAGAAAATACTTGTCTCAAAGAGCATACAGTGGTACTTCCACTTGGATTCCTGGGACACAGGGTTATTTATGCTATTGTCACGGAGTTATCTAGATCAATCTATGTCCGTGACAGGGGGGCAGTAGGCCCGTGGGACCCCCAGCCCCAAAAATGGGAAGGGAAAAGGGAAAGGGGTAGGGAGATGGGAGCTGGACTCAAGGAAACAAACAGAGCAGCTGCAACAATCTAAGGAGGAAAACTTATTTTACTATGATATCGGAATGCAAGATAACACCATGTAACACAATCTAATTGAAAACTGACGCTAATAAATCAAGTAAAATCAGAGAGAGAGAGAGGTTTCCGAAGGCTGAGAAGCCTACTTTGAAACTGAAGGCTCATGGCTTGGAAGCACACCCACACTCGCTGCCAGGCAGTGAGAGAGAGAGAGCGAGTGTCACTTCCCTGACGTATTTTCCTCTCTGACCGCGAGGTCCCCTGGGACGTGTAGTTCTTCTTCTCTGTGCTCCACATGATGTTATGTGGAATACCAATAGCAAAAATTACAAAACCATGACAGCTATATATAAAAATGAAGGTAAAACTGGAATAAATTCATTTGTATCATACTTCTTATAGCAGTGTTATTTCAGTTTTGGTTTTGTATTTATACCAATACTGAAATTCAGACTGGCATCAGTGTTACATCAGAGATGAACTCTGCAAAATTTTTTGCCAAGCGTGATTTGTCCTTAATGTTTCTGCGTAGATGTAAAAGAGTAGGAGAAAACCTGAGATGTCTGCTCTGTCTAGTTAGAAAAAAAATGGCTTAGCATTCTGCGGATGCAGAAGAGAAAGCAGGAATGGCACTTTATCATACCCTTGCACCTGCCCTCCAGGGGCCTTCTAATCTCTTGCTACCGTCTCACAGAATGTGTTCCTCTAATAAATCTTCTTACAGCCCGTGTTTTGAAAACTTCTGCTGAGGTTTAACCCCTGCTGGGAGATATCAGTCTCAGACCACAGTTCTGAGCCTGTCCGCACTCTGTCAGTCTTCCTGCTTATGTACTTTGCTTGGAAAACTCTCTTAAAAATATACTGTTTGTGTGCAGTTCCCAGCATGGCTATTATTGATGGTTCTGATTTTCTCTTGGAGTGTGAGAATGAACAGGATTTCTAAGGCATTCAGAGTACCCCTTGTTTCAACACATAATATGGAAAACCAGATTGCCTCATTTTAAAGATGATAAGCTGTTTTGAAAGTTAATTACCTCTCAGAGATGGAAATCAGATCGTACCTCAAGGTGGAATTTGTCTGACCTTGCATCCAGACAACAGCTCTTGCAGTTTATTTATTGGCCTGGCTGAGAAGTTGCTGTCTACCAGATTTTTCTTTGTTTGCGCCTTCCTCCTGTCCATTCTGTCTTTTAGAAGCTATGTTTTGAGACTTTAGGTCTTATTACACAAAGTTTGCTCTCAAACCCTTGGGTTTTTTTCTTTCTTCCTGTGAATTTACTCCATATTACTGAAATGGGGACAACAGAACCAGGCTTGACATTCCTATCTGGCATGCCCTCTAGCAGCAAAATCCTTTCTCTGCTGTTTGACATTCTCCTTTTTTGATGCCAAGGACTGAGACAGCCCTTCATGCTTCTCAGTCTGACGCACACACCATCCCTTGATTCTGCATTCCCAAATTGCAGGTGAGATCTGCATCCCACACTTTGTCACATTTCAAGCTATTTTTTTAATGCATTGGTGTCACTTTCCATGCAAATGAAATCTTTTTGAAAGATCAAACATCTTCCTCATTATTTCCTGTTCCACTGATCTCCATAATCTGCAGACTTTTCTGACAACTACTGTAATCTTGGTAGGACATCATACATTCAAACTTCACCTCAGAAGATGGAGTAGGGATCACAATTAACATATGATATGTGGGCCCTATGATGAAGTATTTTTAAAGATAGCCATAAGGGTTTAAAAAGCCCTTGTAGCTTGTTTAAAATTGATGGCAACAGTATAAATAGAAACAGTTTTCATTATGTTTGCATCAATATGCTTTAAAATATTTTAATATATTGTATTAAATGCTTATGGCTGGGATCAAATTATTATGATTTATTGAGCCAAGAGCCAAGATATACATGGTAAAGCATGCTTTCAGAACCAGCAAGAGCTCTAAGCAGCGGTAATGACAACTGCAAGGGATTAGTAATGAAATGTTGAAACAGGGAAATTTTAGAAGAAGAAATTTTCGTCATGTCCAACTGTCCATAAAACTTTCCCTACAATTAAACTCATTCCGTTACAGATTTCTTTACTTAGTTTCCAGTTCTTCTGCAGTAGTCTCTCCTGTGAGCAGATGAGTTCTTTCTACATTATTTCTCATCACATTAGGGGTCATGGGCACATCATAACATGATTAAGCATTTCTTGGAATGAAGCAGAGTGGAAAGTGTGAGCAGAAAGCTTTTGACAGTTTAATCTATTCCAAGAACATGAAAGACAGAAAATGACTGAATTACTTAATGAAAAACAAAATGAGGTTAAATTTTGCTAGACTTTTGGGACCTTTACATTATAAATCATTAAGAATGACACACTCAAAATATAGTAATATTAAATGGGGATATTTTCTAGGTCTTCCCTTCCCTTCCCTTCCCTTCCCTTCCCTTCCCTTCCCTTCCTTTCATTAGTTGAATCTGGCTGTCTTGTGTGCTGCTGAAATCACTGACTTTGCAAAATGTCCGCATTAGGGTCAGGAAGTATAACTGGCTACATGTAAAGATGAAACAAATATAGGGGCAAGGAAAAAATTAACTTGAAAATAAAAGTGTAGGCACATTGGAAAAATGATGTGCTTAGAGGCCAAGAAGAAGGCTTGGCTCTGATAGCTAGGCTGTGGCACATCTCATGCTGCTCTCAGGCTCCTATTTACTGTGGGAGCGGTGAGGCTTGCCCAGTGATGAAGCCGCATTCTCAGTGGAGTAGATGAAGCAGGCATTTCCAAGGCAGGGAGTAGGAGTCTCCTTGGCTACGCTGTAAGGTAACTTCTGTGGGTACCCATGCTCAGGGCTGAAAAAAGCAATGTAAGAACTTGAACAAACAGAGGAAAACTTGGCTCACACACTGTTATTTCAGAGACTGAAGTCTTTGTGCCTGAATAGCTCTCTCCAGACTTTCCCTAGAGAGAAAGATCACATTTCCAGGGAGAAAGCAGAGTTCTCTCTGGGAGGAGATCTGCATAATCTGCAGATTTTTGATCCTGGGATTTTTAGTTCAATTGTGCCCCTTTAAATCACTATATTAGTTGTAAACACAAGACGTGGTAACACTGTTAAACTAGAGATAAAAAATTTTAAAGAAATAAATATATTTGGTGGAAACTATTGATTTTCCCAGTATCAAAGGATATTTCCTCTAATGATATATTCATATTCTGAAATTATGAACGGTAAGCTGAAGTACTTTGATAATTACTTCTGTTATTTTCTGTGTACTTTTTTAGTGCTTCATTTTGAAATATCTGAAATTTTGTACTTTTTCTGCCCCAAACCTTTGAAAGGTCAGAATTTTGCAACGTGCCAAATGCCTGTGTTTTTTTGAATTTGTATTTCAATACAGAAAGGATGAAAAATATTATTTTCTCCAAAAGAAAAATTGACAATGAAGAGACACAGAGACAGATATCTTGACTCACAACTAGCACAGTGGAAGAAAAGTGAGCTATCAGCAGAAATGTGCTTCACTGTTGCCAGTAATCTGTGATTTCCATTCATGCCAATTTATGAGCAGACTGGGGCCTATTTTCCTTTCGTTGTGTGTAACTCCCATTGTTGAAAATTGAAGTTATTTGTTGTATTAAAGAGGGAAATGTGGCTAGAATGTGATTGTATCTGCTTTTCTCCACTATTTTTCTGCACTGTGTGTTATTGTTTTGAATGTCGTCTTTTTTTTTTTTAATAATTTACTTCTGCACTGTTTCTCATATTCTGAATAAAGCCAGCTTGCAGTAATTGCAAGAAAAAAGGTGTCCTTTTCTTCAGTGTACTATCATTTCAAAGCTCTCTGCAGGCAAATTTGCACTTGGTTTGTTTTTTCCCCTCCATTTTGGGGTCTTTTACTTTGTTAAATCCATGCTGATGGTCCCAGTGATCTCTGTTCTGCTGCTGAATTTATTCCTTGGTTATGCACTGAGTGAGCTATTTTTTTTCCCAAAGAATTATACAGATTCAGAATGATCAGACCATGTGACCTTTATTGACAAGGGAGAGTTCTTGTTGTTCTGCGTTTTAGGTTTGTATTTTCCAGATTTCATTGCGGCTAGAAGCCATGTCCCTCCATTCTGAAGGATCCCAGGATCGAATATGATTGTCTGGATTTACCATATAACATCAAAGTCTTCTTCTGAACTTTCCCTCAAGCTACTTTTGATTGCCATCTGTAAGAAATGTGCACTTTTAGGCCTTGGTTCTAAAAGTTTACCTAAAATTGGCCAAGTGAACTCATCTTCCCAAGAAGGATATTGCTATTGAAATGCTGGATGTAGTCACATTTGCATGTGAAAATGCCCAGTATACCCAGAAAGCATGTTTCAAAAGAACATCCACAGTCAGTTGGCAGTAAATTGGGTGATGATTCAAGATATAAGAAATTTTTTTTTTTTTTTTTTTTTTAATTACTAAACTTAATAAATTTTTGTTTTGTTTGTTTGGTAGACTTATGGCTGTAGTTCAAAGCTTTATTAGCTCAGTCCCTGATTCTTTCTGGAGTATACCTGTGGACAGCATCACTTGCAGATCACCTGAATAGATGGCTGTGACCTTAGTTGTCCTGTGTACAAGCAACCTGCTTCCTGAACATCAGTTCATGAGAAAGTGATGAAGTGTTTGAACAATCAGCTATAAAATGTGGCATATCTTATCTCTGGTCAGTTTTGAACTCATTGTTGAGTTACTGAGTGCAGTAAGTCTCAGTGTTGAAATTCTCCTTTGCTAAATTCAGGCTGCTAATAAGATACAATGAAAAACACTGGGAAATCAAGTTCCTATACATCCAGGATAAAGGAGAAGCTGCTGATAGAAGAATATGGGCTTGGGCTGTTTGGAGACATGTAATGAGTCAGAATCTGTACTTCTGCTGTTCTACAAGACCTGCTGCTGAATGCCAAGTTTTGCCAACTGTGAAATTACTATTTCTGCTTCATAATGTTTTCTATCAAAACAGAATGTAGAGAAAAGGTAATAACCGAATTTTTAGAACAAATCAGACTGCTTGTCAGGACTTTTTCCTTTGGTCTCCAGCCAACAGTCTCACTTTAAAAAACTTCAGACTTGATGTCATCTCAACTGGCACAAATGCTTTTATTTTTCTCCAATTCACACAATAATTTGATTAAATTGTTTGTACTACTCTTTTGACAAAAAGGGGCATATTCCTTCAAAAATATGCTTGTATAGTAAAGTCTTTTATTTGGTAGAAGTAATGGCTACTTCCAACAGTCTTAAAAGTAAATTTAGGGTTTGATTTTTTAGACTATGGGATTTTCATAGTAAGGTTTTGGTAATGGTAGGCTACAGGGACAACCAGCTGTCCCATGCCAGATCAGAGACAGCTCCAACTGCTCCAAAGGGACCTGCTGCTGCCAGAGCTGAGCCATGAGTGATGCTGGGTGTGCTCTGGGGGAGCAGATTTTGAAAAGCAAGAAAGAGACCACGGCTAACGTGGAATTTATAGAGCATATTTCTGTCAGTTAGACCTAAGATCTTTACTGAGCAAAGTACTTGGGAGCTGTTATCCAGTGCCTGACCAGTATTACTGAGTTTAGCAAGCCTGTTTAACTGCCTAAGTACTTTGGCTGAGGTGAGGTACAGGGCATCAATTTGTTTTTGTAGTGTTTCACACAAATGACTTTCTGATACATCATACATTTGCCCACTGCTTTCTGAAGACCAACAATCCAGTGAAGAACTGGGGGTATAAAAGACTGCTTCCCATTTTAAGAATAATTACACACATTAAAAATAAAAAAGTAAATCATATACAAAGACTTTAAGGGAAGAGCATTAAGCTAGCAAATACGAATACTGAGCAACTAATGTAGGACACAGTAAATCTTTCTTCATAAGCCTAATTCATCCTGCTGTTCCTGTGCATTGTCTTTTTCTCAGGCTTTCTACTCATACAATATAAAACATGGATCTGAGCTAGTTATGTTATAAAAGTGATCGTCTGTAGAGCTTGTCAAAGCCAAAAAATATATAGTAATTTAGGCAAAGGACTGTAAGAAGAAATGTGGCACTGCTGATAAGAAGGTGATGGTATGCTGTCATGGAGGTTTGGACTTCTAGAGAATACGTCAAAGAGATCATCTACAGTAGCAGGAAAATTGCTTCAACCAAGATTTTCACATTTGTCATCTGCTTGATCTTTCCACCTTTCTTATTCCCAGATCTGAGGTGATTATGATCCATGAATTCCAAAATCTTTGGCACAAACAGCACCATCTGAACTTGCTGGAACATGCTCTTATAGGAACCTGTCAGAGCCTACATAATTGTAAAAATAATTAAATATCAGATCACTGGAAACACAAAGACTTCCAGATTGCAATCCCAATTTCCATTTTTAATCTCCATGTGTTTAAGTATCTGCCATTTTATCTTCTTGAGGGGATGAGATATATAAATTTCTTCATATTTGAAAAGACTTTACATTCATGGACATCATATCTGTCATTCCTCATCATAAGCTTAAGTACTGTGGAATGTAGGGGTGAGAATGAAAACCCAGGCTAGAATAACTAAGACAGCAGATAATGGCATAAGTAATACTTCACCTTTTGGCCACCTGTTGCAACACAGCCAAAGCCAACAGTGACTGAAAGTCATTATCATTTGACAGCTGTTCCATGAGTGTTGTAAAATGACTACATAATTGTTTTCAGCCTCTTTCCTAGTGGACAGGTGTCCATACTATGATTAGTGTTAATTGGTAATATTGTTGGCTGTCACAAGAGGAAAACTAATGAAAGAATGATGTGGACTGGAATGATTTTTGCAGGCCCAAGAGCAATATGCCTGTCTGTGTGCACTGCCTGGGGACAGAAAGTCAGCTCCGTGCCCCTCCAAACATACTGTTTACATGAATTCTCATTCTTCTATGAGAAAAAAGCAATGATGGGTTTAAAATGGAATTGAGACTAACAGTGGAAGAAAGATACAGCTTAGAAAATTTGAAATGTGTCTTGATCAATATTTGTTTGATATTAGCCTGGTTAGAAAGCAAAGTTTGGTTTGAGAAAGAAAGACAAACACGGAGAAAGAGCTTAAGAGCTTTAAGAATGCCACACCTGAAGGAGAACTGAGGAGTCCCCTTTCACTAAAGAATAACAATTAGTTGGGATGTCACGTAGCCTTTGTTTCTTCAAGGTTGTTGTCATCTTTGTAACATGACTGACTCTGGGTCTTTCTCATAACCAAAGTGCTTTTGACTGCTGAATGTGGCTTCATATCTACGTATCTACTGAAGTAATCTAGAACTGTCAGTAGTTATGAGACCAGAGTTTGCCTCATACCTGCCAGGTTGAACACTTGGACACCTATAAAATGATAGGGAAGACCATATGTGGCAGATGCAATAAATTCTCTACTCATTTGAATTAGCAAATCTCTAATTCCCTCACTAAGACATAATATCTGAATTTTGATGAACATGGGTAATTTATGTATGGGCTTAACAGGAGAGTGTCACAGTGATGAGTGCATAATAAGCTATTTAGGAAGTTATATTTCTCTGACCAAAAATCTGGATTTTTATGTCATATTCTATCCAAGTCATTATTCCTTCTCCATACACCTTAATATTTCTACTGTAAGCTACAAATGCTGAAGTGAGACCACTACAAAACAACTTGCTCTGTAAACCTATGAGAAATCAGCTTTACCATAAACATTTATGATGTGGTCTTTTCTTGATGCAGAGTGTGATAGGTTTAGGCTCATGGATGTTAGTTGTAGAACCAAATGTCACGGAAATTTGTCCAGAGTTTTCCGTGCTTCTGCAAAACAGAACACCAAAAAAAACCCCAAACTTCCAAGGTACTGGTAATCATAAAAGTGCAGCTAACAGTGAGTGAGGGTACTGTTACGTATAACTCTTGGCTCTTAAAGCAGGACAAAGTGCTTATATCTTAGAAGAACGTAGGAAAAGTAAAAAGAAAATAAGAGGGTTAATTCCCAGGAAGTGATGGTGGATGGCTGACAGAAATTTAATTATGTGTGAGAGGGAATGATACTGTTGTGCTATCATGTAGGAAAAGGAGAGGGGGCATGAATTGATTCTTGTGTGTCATTGCCTTTTCCTGAACGACTTACCAGCATGGAGCCGACTGCATCCTGGATAATGAATGTACTTTCTGTATGATCAATACAGTCTCATCACACAGCTGGCAGTATTGAACACCTTTTCTGTTTCAGTCTGCAGCATTTATGCTCTCTCGTTGCCTATTCCACCCTATGTGTTCTGATGACATGGCATTAATAAGCTTTGTTGGGGGGTGCTATAAAAAGCTTGTCTCCACACACATAGATGGACAGAGGAACAATAGGGAATCTGAATATTACCATTCTATGACCCCTCTCTGGGTGATCAGTCCCATAGTCTGAGGGTGACACTCATCATGATGACTTGGTGGGAAAGAGCACCTTTCAGACAGAGGGGCTTTGCTGCCTTTGGGGATATGAACCTTACTTTGAGAAACAAGAAAGAGTATTTTGAAACTGCACAAGATTTTCATGAGGTGTCTGGGGAGGAATAGAAGTTGCGGAAAAGAATTAAGTAATCTGGGGGGGAACAAACTTAGGAAAATAGAAGGATAAGGAGCTGAATCCATGTAAAAATGTTGCTGGTCAATGCGTTTGTACAACCATGTTCAGTTCTTCCTCAACACAGTCTGTGCTATCTTCCCACCAAACACAATTTCTAATTGTGTTGCCGTGCACCTGGCAACCCATGTTCTTTTAGCTCTGTGCCTGTGCTGGACTATCGAGTAAAACTTACCCGGGCCAAATGACTGCATGTAGACACCAATACGGTGAGCAGTAAAAATGGCGTTTATTGCGTCGTGTGGCTTATCTGTATACCTATCCTACTTCATCTACGCCCCTTAAGCATACATTAACCTTTCGACACTGAGCAAGGGGAGAGTCCTACCACGTCACATCCCAAATCCTCACTGTCACCTACTACAACATAATTGTTTTCCTAGGTGAGGGATTCTTTTTTCTGCATACAAGTGTATTTGTGCAGGACTAAGTGCCAGCAACTGGAGTGGGACCACAGGCCAAACATAAGGTGCCAGTACATGGAGCATATTCAGTTACACTTGTCAGCATCAAATATCAAAAACTATTAGGTGAGATGCAAAAGTGTCCTGGGAACAAGCTATTGAAGGAGCTATAAGTCTGTGTCAGATACTAGAGAGACCAGGGTGCGTGAGTATTGACTGCTAGAGGGAATAGACAACTACAGGAGAGAATGTAGGGTTCAAGTACGTCCTGAGAGATGCGTATGTGTGCATGAATGCACAAGGCCTCTTACTGTGGGCTTGATGCTCTGTAGGCACGTGAATCTTTGTATGTGTGCATTCAGGAAGTGAGAGGACTTGTACCAGCAGCCAGAGTGGGGCTTGCACACCCACCTGCCAGCTGCTGGAGAGACCTGCAATACAACATCCAGGTACTAGATAAATTGAGTGTCCATGGCCAGCTATTAGGTGTATCCATATGTATATATTTGCCACTTATGGTCATTTATATTGATTAGTCAGAGGTACTCTGAGTCTGCGTGAGTGCGGACTATTTCTGTCTATACTGTTCTGTATTACTTGCTGGATATATGTGCTGTATATCTAAGTGTGTATATATGCCTACAGGAAATACTTGCTTAAACTACTTTCTGCCTGGACTTCAGCACACGGAGCTGTGGCATCTTTGCCTCTATTAGGCTACTAGGTTCAGCAGTCCCTAACATGTTTATCATATACAATCATCATGAATGAAGAAAGAATCCTAGCAAAATCTATATGGGGGTATTTCTGATCTTCGGGAGACTTCTTTAGATACATTATCTTGTCTCTTGAGAATGAGGAAAATATCACTTGGGAGGTAAATATTCTTAAACAAAGAAAGGAAGGAGAAAAATGAAATGTTATATTCTAGCCAATTTTCCCTGTGGTATATTTATTCTTATTTCATTAGAGAAACATTGTCTTTTGAAATATATATATTTTCTTTTTGATAAATATAGCAATCACAGACTAGAAGAAGACAAGTGATACACTAAGGTTAGTTTTTCTGGAAAATGATTCCCTTTCCCTTGTTAACTTGCCTATTGGTATTACTCTGTTAGGATAATTATAGCATTTTATCATGTTGTCAGATCCTTTGTAATCATTTTTGGTCCCATTAAGCAATAACAGTTGCAAAAAAACCTTGGCTCAGGACACCTGTTGGCAGTTTCACAGCTGCTGCTGAAATGGAATTTCAGCAGTATTTGTAACTCCAGATAGGATGTTACCTAAGGGAGAGTAGGTATTTTAAGGGTTGCTTGGCCAGTCTGAGAGACCTGGCTTTTACAGAACCACCTCATGCTCCCAGTTCTCCCGTATCTCCTGTTGCAGGTACAGGCGGCAGTGGGTGGAACTACAGGAACTCTATAGACAGACATAGGATCTTTGTTCTCTGATTCCATTTCTTTGATAAAGAGGAAAGAATTGGGACTAATTTTATTCAGACCCAAGAAATTTATCTTCTGCTTTTATTTATGGTCATTTTTAGAGTCAGATATTTTAAATCTTTTAAGTTCAATTGCAATATATCTATTAATTAAAGCATTTACACAATGTCTGTGGCAGTAACACTCTTTGGAAAAAAAATTTCAAGTAAATCACCACTGTATGTATGTAGTTCACATGTCTTCATATGTTGCAGTCATTGTTGCCCTTTTTTTTTTTTTTTTTTTTGATCCTAGAAGGATAAAACATCCAACAGAAGCACTGCAGGTTCACACCCCTCCTTTTGCTGTGAATAGATTATGTTTTAGCAGCAGCTCAATCGTGTCAACTTGTCATGAATTAATTTCACCTGGGTCACTGGAGAGGCTTTGAGCTTGAGGGAAAGCAGTAACCAAGAGGAAATCAAACTCCTCCTAAATGCTATGTATCTTCATACTCAAAACTATGTTACTACAATTATACTGCAATAAACAATGATTACTAGAGTGAAATTGTAACAATAAACATATTTGTTCTTTTAAAGTACAACATTTCATGTAGCAGTCCTCAAGGGGTATGACTGGAAGCCCAGACGCAACACTGCTCTGCAAGGGGGCTCAGCTATATAAATATCTTTTAATTGGACATATCTTTTCTTTCTTTGAAGACTAATGTCTTCTGATAAGACAGAACTCCTGTGCTAATAGGATAGTCATGGAAAGCATCAGTCTACAGCTACAGCATAGAGATCCCCCTAACCAACTTGTTCATCTTTGGGTTGATGTTTTATTCAATGCAAGCTACCCAGATGTCTTCAACTCTTATATAATTAGACTTTATGTAAAACATTATTCTTATAGCATGAGCTATATGTACATTTTAAACCCCAAGATTTCAGCACTGTGTGTTTAAACCGTGTTTATGTTGATGCATTGATTCCCAAAAGCTTTTGCTGTTAAGTAATACAAGAAAGTCAGCAATCAGTGTACACAGTGCTGCAAAATGCTGTGCACCCTCATTCTTCCCTGGCATCAGTGGGAACCAAATCTGCCCAGGCCACTTTTAAGAGTGAGGTCTTATGAAGGGCTTTCAGAAGGCCCTACAGCTGGCAGAGGAACCTTGTTTCTCAGGATGATGTCTGTCTTACAGCAGTACTCCCAAAGTACTCAGAAAGGTGCTTTCCTTAAAAACTAAAACCTTAAAAACCTTAAAGGGATACGGCAGCCGTCTCTGATAATTAAGATAGCTGGTTCACCCAGGTTTGCAAGGTTATTGAGGATGAAAGGATTCAACAAAACAAACGAAATGATTACACAAGTGAGAGTTCATGCCTGAGCCCAGAACTTGGGCCTGGTTCAGTTTTTTGTCCCTGCATAGCTTTCATGTCTGCTACAAGGGGACACATGCCCTTTACTTCTGAAACTGTTTCTGTCCCTTACAGAGGGACACATTGCCAGGGGTAGTGCTGGTTTATGGTACCTGTCATGCTTTGGGGTTAACCTTGTGGTGGAACAACAGATGTAGTACAGCCCCTTGATGTAAGGATACCAGCTGTCTCTGTAGCTATATTCACCCAGTGTCCTGCACAAACTCGGTAATGCCCTACAAAAATATTTTTAGTCAATTAATTTACAAAAGATAGCTGGCAAGTAGCCAGGTTTTTCAATACACATTTCACAGAAAGTTTCATTTTATTGTTCTGAAAATTGTGTAATAGGCTTAATTTTCTGGTCAGGTAGTTAAAGTAAATGTAGCACATGACTTTAAAATGAAACACTTCTGTAATGCTCTTTTAAGTGGCATCACTGACTATGATCCCAGTTTGTAAGGCATGAAAACCACACTTTCATGAAGATAGAGTCATCTGAGTTAGAGTCTGTTGCAGATATTCAGATGAAGAACTAAACACTTTCCTTTTCTGTGCTAAGATAAGAACTGAATAAACTTGAAGGTAACACGTTCCTTAGAGACAGTGCAAAGTTGCCTGTACAGAAGCAGACTTTTAAGTATTTAGTGATAAAATTGCCAAATGCTTTATTATTACATAGTTCAGTTGCAGGCTCTGACCAGATTTGCACCACAGTGTACTTAATCCTTATCTTCTATGTAGCTCCAAACACTTTTTTGTCTCCTGAATGCAATACCTAGGATTGAGTTTTCCACAAAACTCAATGAGAGGGCACAGGATTGCTTTGTCATTTATTTTCCTTGTGGATAAATGATATGGAAGAGGGAAGAAGGATGCATAATGTAGTGGTTTTGTTTGTTGCTTAAAATAAAGGAAAATAACTCACTTGCCAGAAGCGCAGAGTGAGCTTAATATAATCCATTTTCATACACATCTATATAAAAAAGAGATACATATTTATTTGAATCTAGCTGTTTTATTTGTTTGTTTGTTCGTTTGTTTGTTTGTTTTTGGTTCACAGAATCATCACAGGATGGCTTGGGTTGGAAGAGATCTTAAAGATCTTGTAGTTCCATCCCTCCTGCCATGGACAGGAATACCTTCTATTAGATGGTTGCCTTCTATATCAGGTTGCCTAACGTTGAAGTTAAATCTCTCCTCTTTCAGTTTAAAGCCGTTCTGCCATGTCCTGTCACTATCAGACTGTGTAAAAAAGTCAGTCCCTTTAAATACTGAAAGGTGACAATGAGGTCTCCCCAGAATTTTCTCCAGGCTGAAGGTGCCCAGCTCCCTCAAGATTTCTTCATAAGAGAGGTAAACTTCTGATGATCTTTGTGGTCCTCCTCTGGATCCACTCCACAAATTCCATGTCTTTCTTGAGCTGGGGGCCACAGGCCTGGATGCAGAACTCCAGGTGGGGCCTCACAGGGGCAGAGTGTGGGAGGACAATCACCTCCTTATCCCTGCTGTCACCCCTCTTTTGATGCCCAGGACACTCTTGTACTTCTGGTCTGCAAGAGCACACTACTGGCTCATGCCCAGCTTTTTGTTCAAGTCCTTCTCTTCAGGGCTGCTCTCAATGTGTTATTTTCCCAGACGTCTGGTATTGCCCTGATAGAGGTACAGCATCTGGCACTTGCTCTTGTTGAACCTCATTGGGTTCACATGAGCCCAATCCTCAAGCTTGTCATGGTCTCTCTGGATGGAGTCCCTTCCTTCTATTGTATTAACTGCACCATTCAGCTTGATGCCATCACCGTACTTGCTGAGGGTGCACTCAATCCTATTATCTAAGTTGCTGATAAAGATGTTGAAAAGCACTGGTCTCAACAGATCCCTGGAGGACACTGCTCATCAGCTCCTTCCATTTGGACACAGAACTGTTACTACAGCTCTATGGCTATGGCCGTTCAACCAGCAACTTATCCACTGAGTGTCCATGCTGAAAACTCAAACTCAGAGATAAGAACGTTGTGTGGGCCCATGTCAAAAGTTTAGAAAAAATCTAGGTATCATCAGTTCTTCATTTGCCACTGATGCCATCAGTCCGTCACTGAACGCCACCAAATTGGTCAGGCAACTTCCCTTGGTGAAACTGTGCTGGCTGTCTCAGATCACCTGATCATCACTCATGCGCCTTAACGTAGCTTCTGGAAGGGTCTGTTCCATGATTTTAACTGGAACAGAGATGAGGCTCACCAGTCTCTAGTTGGATCTTCCTTTCAACCTTTCTTAAAAGTTGGAGCCATGTTTCCCTTTTTCCAGTCACCGAGGACGTGATTTTTAATCCTTTGAAATGTGTGGAATAATACGTCTATATTCATATGTGATATCACATATGTGATAAACAGTAATTTCTCTCTTCTGTTACATATGAAAAGCAGTAGGAAACAATGCATTTAGCAAGATGATGTCCCTCTCCTCTGCAATCCACCCATTTGAAGAAGAAACCAAGGAACTGAGGCAGCTCCATCAATGACAGCAGCCTGCTTATTTTTACTTTTATCTGAATCCAGACAAATCTCTTGGCTTCATATATATGGGCTGAGCTTGGCAAAGACAAGAGGAAGAACAGGATGCATAAGGGTTAAGCTGAGTGTGGTTGTATCAGAAGCTAGGCCTCTGACAGAAATTTTATTCCTTCAGCCATATGCCTCTTCCTATTCTTATTCCAACAAGAGACTTCTCTAACCCAGGACTTTTGTACACTTCCAGGATCCATTGTTATATGATTGTAATTTAGTTTCCACTTCCCTGGTGTGATAGCCAGGTTTACTCCAGCGATTGGAGGATAACTGAGACTTTGAAACTTATATTTTAGAAGAAGAACGCAAGATTTAATGACCTTCTGTTAATAGATTTTCTGCTGAGCGCGTGAGTCACAGTGAGGTAACGCTCAAGAATAACTTGGAGTTTGTAGATGAGTTAGGAAAGTTAATGGTGGAGCTGCTGGTATTTTTTTTTTTTTAAAACTGTAAATATTGTTAATTCTTTGCTCTTTAAATGAAGAGAATTATCTTAAATTTTATTTATTTATTTATTTTTCCTAAGTGACAAATTATTGCTCCCTTTGTTTTCTTATACTTTATATTATTTTTCTGTATTTCTTATCTCTCCCTCCCTGCTTCTCTTTTTCTCATTTCTCCACTCCAACTTCCTTTATAAATGTTTTCTTTTTTTTCCTCCCTTTCGTCTCCTCATGTGCCACCTTTTAAACTTCTCTCACCTTTAATGTGGCTGCCTGGTCTACATTACAACCTCCCCTAGATGTCTGCTCTTTCTTCAAAGCTAACTATTTAGCTACTGTTGAAGAACTAATGAAGAAACATAGTAATTAGCGGTCTATAAAAAGCTTTGAAACACAATAATTTTGCCCCTGATTATAGGTTGGGCTGTTGTTTTGAGCCTAAATGTATTTTACATAACTCTAAAACTATTGTCTTCCCCAATCACTGCCAGTTTACTTCAGTTTTGAACAGCTGCCTCTGGTGTAGAAGTGGGAGAGGGTTTTGTATTGATCCCATGCAGGGCAGTAAATGGTAGCAAACAACTTGGGACTTCTCTAGCTCAAAACCATTACTATGTAGAGTGGAGGGAAAAGAAAGCATCTACTAAATCAAGATTAAGTAACAGCAATCCCTTAGAACATTTTCTCAACAATAAAGCTTTCTTAAAAAAAAAAAAAAAAAAAAGACTACTAGATTTGGGAGTGTTGGGCTTCGTAACTGTTTCATGCAGGGCTTGTATCCTCATGAAAAAGCTTGTCTGGGATGATGCAGCCTTGATGTTGAAGTATTCAATATTAGGTAAGCTCCAAAGCTTATTTTGCTGCTTTTTTTTAACCTGTGAGAATGTCTACAGAGCCTTTATTAGAAGCAGATTTCCAGGTTTCTCTGCTTTTATTTTGTCACCTACAACATTTTGTAAAGCCTAACTTGGGAAAGAATTATTCTTGGCTTTATTCTCTAAGTGATCCAGTCTTAACAATGAGTCCATGATGATCAATTTAATTTATGTTTTGTCATAAACTGTTACGTACTTGACTAGTCTGTGTAATACGCAGCCTCCCTCAAAAGAGCTGTTAGATATGTTTTCAATTGCTTTGCATGAGTCATTGTTCTAGAGGGAGCTTTTGTTATAGTTTGAATAGATAGAATATTGGGATGTTAAATTCACACGTGTAAGAACAGACATATGCTGTAATAGAACTAAATCTATTCCCTATGTGTGCATGTATCGCACACATTACTACATGTATATTTGCATTACTATGCATACAGATGCACAGAATCTTGGTGACAGAAGGATTGGAAGAAAATACTCTGGTGCTATCAAGAACAAACACAATGCCTTTGGTCATGGTAATTTTTCATTATTTAATCCCGTTGCTACACATATCAAGGTTATTTACTTAGTCCCTTTCCTTACACAGTCAGTGAAGTTGTTTGTCTCTTATAGTGCTAAACCGGTAACTTCAAAAGCAACCTACTGTGAGAGAGATGGAGATGCTGATTCTGAACATGCTGAAAAGTCACAAAAAGCCTATTCAAAATGAGAAGCTGACTACCTTCTACCAGAAGAGACTACCTCTAACCTCCTGAAAGGACATAAACTGCTAAGTGGTAAATAACCCAACTACCAGATCATGGTTTGTGGAGGAGCAGGTTACAAACAAGTGAGCCTGAGCCAGAGTAATCAGGATACTAGACCAGATCTAACTGGAAACCTTCATTCTAGAGCAGTAGAAGTTAGGGGTGTGTTTTTTTATTGTCCCTTTCTAGCAAAAGTATTACATCTCTGGGTTTTTTCAGTCAGGCTGCTCAGCCATCTCACCTCACTTTGCCATCTTCAGCATGGATGCATGTGTCTGAATTAGTCACACTAAATTTCACTAGAAGGCATTTTGAAGTTCAGTTCATTTGCTTATTTCAAGTCTCTGCTTTAAGATAAGTGGTGCTTTGGTTGTGCTTCTTCCTCTCCACCAACAGCAGTGAGCACATTGCTTGGGCAGATGTCTCCAGCACAAAATGGAGATGTCTACAGTAGGTCAAATCACTCTCAGCTGAGCTTTAGGAGTTGGCTGTACTTTTGCTCTCAGTAAGCATGAGGTCAGCTATATTGTCTGAAGCCTTAGGAAGAGCTGAGTTAGTGTAGTTCACCTTGCATTTGCAGTAGGCTGTCTGCACGCATGGCTGGTTGCTACTACTCCTCTGAGACAAGCTGTCTTCTGTCTGACTGCTTAGCACTGACACAGTTACCCTGTCACGAGAAGTGCTTTCATTACTACTTTTTCTACTTTTTCTGCTGTGTGAGCCAGTACCAGCAAAAGAGGCAAAAAAATTTAGGGTTTTTTTTTTTCTTTTTTTTTTTTCTTTTTCTTTTGTTGTAACTATGCCTATGCTAGGAGTGGCCCCTGTAGTTGTGATCCTGTGTAGATTCCAGTGTGGGACCCATAGTGGGATTACTGCAGTGATCTGCGGGCAGAAAGGAACCTTGGGTTTCCAACAGTCAAAGGATGAGGGCAAAAGTCCTTCCGAGAATGGGCCAAAGCACAAGTTGCAAACTTACTTTGGAGAAGAGAAGGCTCTGGAGAGACCTCATTGTGGCCTTCCAATATTTGAAGGGGGAATGACCATTTACATGGATGGGTACTGATAGGACAAGGAGGAGTGGTTTTAAACTGAGACAGGGGAGGTTTAGTTTAGGTATTAGGAGGAAGTTTTTCACACAGAGGGTAGTGATGCACGGAAATGCCCAAGGAGGCTGTGGATGCCCCATCCCTGAAGGCATTCAAGGTCAGGCTGGATGTGGCTCTGGGCAGCCTGGTCTGGTGACTGGCAACCCTGCAAGTAGAAGGGGGGTTGAAACTCCATGATCTTTGTGGTCCTTTTCAACCCAGGCCATTCTATGATTCCATAATACTTCCCAGTATTACCTCCATAGGAAACGTCAAGTTTGTTCAGGAAACCACCTCTACCTGGCAGCAAACATAACTGATAAAACACAATCAAGCATGAAAATTATAGTATTTGGTTTGAAAAAGAAAATGCAATAAAGAAATAAATTAATTTACAATTTGTTTTTTGATTATTATGTTTTGCTATGTTGAGTTCCCTGAAGAAATCTTTGGTTTCATGTTCAGGTTCATCTTGTTTTTAATCTCATCCACTAGAAAAACTGCAAAATCAACATTGAACAGGCACAAACTTCTTTTTAAAAAGCAAGCTGTCTTTCCCATCTACTGCCAGTGACAATAGCCAGCTTTTGATTCTCACAGCAAACCAAAAGAAAAATTCTGGCATTGGTGCCCTGTTTGGGAATTTTGGAGGGAGGTTTTGTAGATTATTTTGGGTTCTCTGAACTATTCAAATAATTTGCTGGCAAGCACAAGCGAATGGCATTTTACAGTACATCAAAATCAAGCTTTGATATCTGAAAATATCTCCTTTAGTATAGAGCTTGTCATCCCTGATTCTCATGTAAGCTGCATATTTATCATAGTTGAGTGATAAATAGTGAGATACTGGTGTTTTACATGCAGTGAAATGACAAGGTCACTTTTAATTAAGCTGAGATCAAGCCTGGTTTGTATTGCACACTTCTGATTAGGTTATTTCAAATTAACATAAGTTTTTTGGAGACTTCACTGAAGTCAGTGGTGTTAAACACCAGCTGTGCTGGCAGATAAGCGTGGGATATAAGAAGGAGATAGAATTCACATTGAAATTAGCACTTGGCACAATATAATTCTCTGATTGCAAACTATGCGAAGTTGCCTGTGCTAATTGGTTGATTTTATTTGAAGCAGATGTTGTTAGCTTTCCCACTAATGATCTGGAGAGAAATTTTTTTGAAAGACATGCTATGTTAGGTTCTCTGCAGTATAATAAGCTAATTACAACTTTAAGTACTTGCAGTAATTAGCACAATGTGTATAAAGTGGTCCTGATCTTTTCACCCTGCTGCATTATTGTTAGGGCATCTTAAAAAACAAAAAGAGAGTTAGCTGGATTTAGTTTCCCCAATCTAGCTCCTTGTTTTCCCAGACTTCTGTATTAAAGAGATAATGAACTAGATTTTTATGCTTCATTTCTAAGCACACCAAACCTTTTTGTCATTATCTTTTCCCTTTCTCTAAATCAAATATATTTATTCTTATCTTGTCCATTTAGAGAAAGTCTTCTCGTATCTTAAAAATCACAATAGTAAATTGTTTTGGACAGGGATGGAGTATTCTCTTTTGATTCATTTTATCACTTGCCCACATATTACCAACATCAAAGGTATACCTGACTCACAGAAAGAAAACAAACAAACCCACCCTGAAAGCTCCCTTCTTTCTAGAGTAGTTGTGCTTACTGTAGTTTGTACTCATAGTGACAAACTGCAGTGTCTATGGTGATTGTGAACTAATGGCATTTTGCAGAACAGACATGGGAAAAACCATCAATCGAACCTGTAAAAGAAGGGAAAAGAAAAGTGGTGGCTGAAAAAGATGGATCAGAAATTATCCTCCTGATCCATTTTGAAAATGTTTAGGTCATGGGTACACTACAAAAATGAGTATTTTGAGAGGTAAATACTTCAGCTGATTGAGTCTCTCCTCTTGCATGTTTTGGTGAAACAAATTGCTCTTCAGCAACCTTTACCTGGTATTTACATCAAAGATGCCTCCCACTTCTTCGTGGCAGTCACTAGAAGCCAGACCTAACTATATGCACAGATACAAAATCTCTCAGCAGCCTTACTTTGTGGGCTGATGTGACAAACCCTCAGGGATGAGCTATGCCATTTCAGGAATGCCACTGGGGTCCTTGTTCGTACAGGGCACATAGGGGCTGGTTAGTAGATGCTGGTGCCAAACAGCATCATGGCTACTACTATGGTCAGGGGAGTGTTCCTCTGAGTTTGTCTTCTAGGATAGTATTTACTGCCTGGGACTGCAAGGACAGTTGTTTCCAGGAAGAAGACTCTTTGGATAGGTATCTTGTGGTGCCTAAAGTCTATTCACTATGAGCCAGGATGAGCTGCATAGTTTATAACCAATGGATTGTCCCCAGAGCTTGGTGGGTGGCACTGCAAGGATGAGGGTGGATACGTTCAAGTCCCATGTGCTCTTTAGGGCAGGCAGAGGGCTGTGGAGGAGCATCTACTTGTGGAGATAGAGCAGATGATGGAGCAGGTGAAGACCCAGCAGCCATAGATTTGACTAGACCCTTCCTGGTGAAGTGCAACAGGTATTTATTTGAGTGTGGTCTGGGTGCCCTTTTGTACCCCTCTGTGAAGTGCATGTATAGAAGGTGACCAAAACTGAATCTTGGTTTTAGTATAGTGCAATTTTGTTAGAATAAGAAAGGTATTTTCCTGGGTTAGCGAAAGCGATACAAGATTTAAATTGTAATCATTTTTATTTTTGTTAAACATTCTCTTTAAATATTAGCTATCAAATCTGTGTCTTGAAAATGTGGCTAGGGGAAAGAAATATTTGTCATTATGATATTGGCGAGCTTTAAAGAAAGCTCTTGAATTATCACTAAGTCATGACTCAAACCACAATTTGATTTCTGTAACTTCTTAAAAGCAGATTAACTACTTTTATTGCCTTGGGTAAAATCTTTTAGTTGCAAGTTTAAGCTAAAGCAAACATTCTCCTTCCTTCCAGTCTGAAGAATTGGTAAGTAGAGATTCTTTGTTACTTTAATCTCACTATTCAATCTCCTGCTGCATTAATTTGGTGATTTGACTAATTGGTGGTTTAACCTATTATTAATGTTCTTCCATTAATTTCCTGATGCAATTTTAATGACATCTTGATGTCACTATTCAATTAAAGTTTGTTTTTTTTCTTTTTTTTTTTTTTAAAAAGAGCAGTATTTTTAAATGTGGTTATCCATTTTCTGAATGTTAATGCCTTTATACATTCTAATAAAACTCATGGAAGTACAGAGCTGTATCTTTTTAATTAAGCAGACTGGGCTTTAATCTTGAGTCAAGCAACTGATTTACCCAATAATTCTTTTTTTTTTTTTTTTTCCTAAAATAAATCAATGTTCCTTACATCAGCATTCTCAGTCCTTTAATCCTTCTGGAGTTTCCACTGCAAAGACTACATGCAATGCATACAAAGGCTGAGGTGTGAAAAATCATCAGGAGATGGTGTCTATCAATGTTTCCTCTGGGCTATGGTAAAGTAACAAAGCAGAAACTCAGCTCTTGGCTTTGCTGCAGCTCATCCTAAGTCTCTATGCAAGTCTCTTTATTTTGTTGTGCCTCACCGCCTACTCTTGTCTCAAGTAAAACGCGGATGTTTCTTCATTTCTTTCACCTCTTACATATTTTGTCTGATGCATGTGTGCCAGAGCAGAGAGCATTTCTCACCTGTTTCTCATTCTTCAGTGCCAGCAGGAATCCTGAAGATTTGTGTGGTACCAATTGGTAATGTTAACTGCAAAATTAAAAAATGCCATATATAGTGGGATCAGAATAACTCCCAAACTGGAAAACTGGGATGGAGTGATCGTGCTGCTCATGAAGCCCTGCAGCAGCCCCACAGCCTAACATCAGCATCATGCAGATTCTGACAGCAGGAAGAAAGAAGTGCCAAGGGAAGCTGTGAGAAGGGCCATGATGCGAACAGTCATCTCATTTTCTAGCACATTTATCTAGCAGGGTGGTGCAGCTTACATGGGGCTGGCTGTGCAGCATGCCCAGCAGCAGGTGTGGTAGCAGAGCGTGCTCAAATGCGAAGCACCACCACATCATGTCCCTCCTTGGCTAAACATGCACTAAGGTCAAGGCACTGTTACCTAGCAACTAATGAGAGCTGATTAATCCATTTGTGGGCGTCATACTCTGCAGTGATGTATGTGAGCCTATGCCCGCTTCTACTATTTGTGTAGCAGCAGGAAAAGCAAGTAACAATTACTGGTGAATAGCATCAGTAATGCTGACAACAGCATCATTAGATGTATAAATAATCACTGTGAAAATTGACTTTGTTTTCAATGTTAACATCACGATTTTGAATTTCTAAATTCTGCATTCTTGCTTCTTTGAGCACTTTGGTATAGATGGGTTTTAAATGGGGAGGAATAGATTCTGACCAATCCAGGGCAATTCAGTTTTTCCAGAAAAACGAGCTCTTGTTCTTTCTTGTGGATTAAATGGGCTGGTGCACCTCTCCTATAAAGAAATGTTGAGGTAATTGGGCTCGTTTCGATTGGAGAAGAGAAAGTTCCAGGGACACCTCACTGCGTCTTTCCAGTACTTGAAGGGAACTTACAGACTGGAGGAGGACTGACTTTTTACATGATTTGACAGTGATAGGACAAAGGGGAATGTCTTTAAGTTAAAAGAGGAGAGATTTTGGTTGGGTGCTGGGCAGAAATTCTTTCCCCAGAGGTTGGTGAGGTGCTGGCACAGCTGCCCAGAGAAGCTGTGGTGCCCCATCCCTGGAAGCCAGGTTGGATGGGGCCCCAGAAAGCCTGAGCTGGTGGGGAGCAGCCCTGCCCATGCAGGGTTTGGGGCTGGCTGGGCTTTGAGGTCTCCTTCAGCCTAAACCATTCTATAACTATGATTCTCCATGTTGGCAAAATGTCCATGATTCTTTAG
Organism: Alectoris magna; assembly: GCA_030625065.1. NCBI lineage: Eukaryota > Metazoa > Chordata > Aves > Galliformes > Phasianidae > Alectoris > Alectoris magna. The sequence goes on from CM060560.1 coordinate 78,953,720, forward strand.
TGTGTGTACCAGAAGTGTGTAATCAAGCTGAAAGAAAGTGAAACTTTTTTGAAAGCCATTCTTTCAAGTTGTGGGGACCTCTGAAGAGTTAAATAAAAAAGAGGGTATTTTATAATGCATCTGCTTGCTGCCTGCAGCACACACACCAGAAGGGCAGTACCTCACCCTGTCAATGTCTAATGAACTGTGCAGTTCTATATGATTTATCATTGCTGGTGTTCCACAAGGAATGATCAATAATATATTCTATATCATTTCTTTTTACTTCCAAATGCACCCAGCAGGGCATAGGAACCTTTATTAAATTGTTGGAAAAAACCTTTCCATATTTTAACAGAGAAGACCTTTGCAGACTTAGTTCGTGTTTTAAACGCTTAAAGGCAAAAGTAAAAATGCCTTTCACATGCAGTTTGTTTATTTTTAAATAGAAGATCTAGTGGAAAAAAAAAATTAAGAATTTATATGTGGGAAAGAGACTTCAGACTGAATATTATTAAAGGAGAGATAAAACTTTAAAGAACCTGTTTTTTTTTTTTCTTTTTTTTTTTTTTCCAGCTCGATTTAGACAACAGAGCCAGAGAAGCAAACTCCCTGAGGCTCAGAAAAAAGTACCAAACAGAGAAGTTTGGCTGAGACCCAGTGTCAGCACAGTGTTGCCCTGTTTCTACTGCCCCTCATCTTCCCACTCTCTTGAACGTTCTGAGTGAGGCCTTCCATTTTCAGGCATTAATTTTACATTTCCTACCCAGTTCAGGAGGATAGTGGAATGCAAAAATGTTTCCCTTGAAACTACCAAATTGTCAGGAGGCAGAAGTGAAGGGAGAGGGACAGTTGTCTCACCGAACACCGGATCAAACTGAGCTGTAATACATTATGTGCTTCTCTGCATCATAATCATTTACCCTTCTCAGTCTTGTTTATTGTAACCACTGAGAAAATTCTACTGGATAAATTTTCTTCTGATTAGTCATTAGGCACAAAGGGAAATTTGGGTTGTCATCTCTGCTCATTGCTTTTCCTTTGTGCTAAGCTTGTTCTACCATTTACGTTTTCTCACCAGATTTCCCTGAGAAGGCTCTTTCTTGTATGCTGCATTTGTACTCCCCAAAAGACATGAATATCGAATGTTTGCCCTTTGTCCAAGTGTGCTTTGGAGCTACTTTGCTTTTCTCACCCTCCAAATGGGAAAATAGGTGATGCCACCTAAGGAGCAACTTGTAATGCCCATGGCACAGACCTTGCACAGGAGCTCAACTCAGAGAAAGTTGTTACCAGGTGCTGCTTCAGGTGTGTTTAAATTCTAATTGACCTCTGGGGCACAGGAAAGGCAGCTAGTTTGTCAAGAGTAGGAGGCTGTGCAGTAGGTTTTAAAAGCAAGCTGATATCTGATAATGTGGCTCAAAAGTTCCTATCCTCTTCTCCTAGGAGGAAGGGGACAGGATACATTTACCATAGTGGCCTTCCAGTACTTGAAAGGAGTGTTTAAGCAGGAGGGGGAATGACTTGATCCAGGTCTATAAATATCCAAGGTGTGGAGGGCAAAGTGGAGAGGCCAGACTCTTTCCAGCAGGGTATGGAGACAGGACAAGGGGAAACGGCCAGGAACTGGAGCATAGGAAGTTCTGCATGAATGTGCGCAAGAACTTCTTTATGGTGAGGGTGACGGAGCACTGGAACAGGCTGCCCAGGGGGGTTGTGGAGTCTCCTCCTCTGGAGATATTCAAGACCCGCCTGGGCACCTACCTGTGCGACCTGGCGTAGGGAACCTGCTTTGGCAGGGGGGTTGGACTCGATGATCTCTGGAGGTCCCATCCAACCCCTATGATTCTGTGATTCTGTGACTATTTACATGGATGGATAGTAATAGGACAAGGGTGAGTGGTTTTAAACTGAGACAGGGGAGGGTTGGATTAGGTATTAGGAGGAAGTTTTTCACACACAGTGGTGATGCACTGGAACAGGTTGCCCAAGGAGGTTGTGGATGCCCCATCCCTGAAGGCATTCAAGACCAGGCTGGATGTGGCTCTAGGCAGCCTGGTCTAGTGGTTGGTCACCCTGCTGGTGGCAGGAGGTTGCAACTAGATGACCATTATGCTCTTTTTCAACCCAGGCTATATTATGAATTTTATGAACCATCTCACAGCTGCTCAGGCACATGCTGCATGCAAAGCAAATGCGACAGAAAGGCCTTTATGGCCTTTAGGAGAAGGAAAATGTGCACCCACTGTAGCAATGAGAACTGAGCTGTGAGCATCCAGAGGCTGCTTGTAAAGTCTTTGACTCCTAATAGACAATGCCTGATCCCATGGCCAATTCAATCTCTTTAAAGGTAGCTTAAACATACTTTATGCATAAATACTAAGAAAGTATTCCTCTTCCTGTGCTTACAGGCACTGCAAGGCAGCAAACAGAGAGCAGTGCACAGTGAGCAGGGGTGAGGAGGAGGTGGTGGAGGACATGGAGCAGCATTCCTCCTTAGATAGTGCATCTGATCCTTTAGAGTCAGTCCTTTGCTGTTATATTGCAGTGAGCACTTCCCATCTCACGATGGACATTTCATGCACTTTCTTGTGTGGGAGAAGGATTCACACTTATTTTCAGGATGGTTCCTATTCTGAACTAGGTGCATCTTTAAAATTTGAAGTCACTGTGATCTTTCTGGATCACTTCATTTTGTCAGTGCTCCCATCTCCCTCCTGGAACACAAGTGGTTTTGTTTTGTTTTGTTTTGTTTTGTTTTGTTTTGTTTGTTTGTTTGTTTTTGGTTTTGGTAAAAATTGTCCAGCAGATAGATGGGGATGCTCTCTCAGTAACATCCTTTCATTTATGTACAGTTAAGCACTGGTAGAACCCCTTCTAATGCCTGTTTGATTATTTCAAGCAGTGGTTGCTTCATACAAACCCACTGTTAATAAGACTTTAAACACTGAGTTGTTCTCTTTTGTATGGCCCTGTGCATCCACAGTGATCTCATGAGTGACTGAGTGTCTTCTTTCCTCTCCCCAGATCTCTTACGGGTGTGAGGGGAGGATGCTGTTGTGATGTAGTCTCAGGAAGGCCTGAGATTTGTGTTGCTCCTTGGTATGCCAATAGGAACTTACTCTGAAGTGGAGAGCCTGGAAGAAACATTGACTTCTCATTGGTCATGGACACTATATTATGCGTCTCCAGCATCTCTCTAACACTTTCACCTGCAGGATAGCTACCAAAACTTGGTTGGGGTTGACACAGAAGAAGTTTAGTCCAGGATGCTCCCATTCACCAGTGACACATGTGGCCTCTGTTGTGTTACTCTGCTGTGCTACTCTGGAAGAACACCTTTTGCTTTGTGTTTCTGCAAAACATCCCAGGAAGGGGAGCCATGCTCTACAGGGTTTTACAAACCATAGGGTTTGGAAAACAAAACTAACAACATTACTCACTGAGCAGCTGAGGTTTATAACTGTGGTCCGTTATTACTGAATTTCACTGATTTGAGTTCATCAAAGTTTGACTTTCCTATAAACTCTGTAACCAATTAAAACCAAATAATTTTTGACACTCTGGGCCTTCTGGTGTGGTACCAGTTAATCACATGTTCATAAATGTGCTAACATGCAGGTTAGAAAGATGGCATTAACATTTAATGCACTTGGGGAAAATAAATTAGAAAGGTCTGCTGCAGAGGTTCTTCCCTGGTTCTCTTTCTGCTGACTGTCAGGGAATGCATAAACCTGTGACCTCTTTTGTACACAATTACAATGTATCTCCTCTATCTAAAGCAGGATAATTACAAGGTTACACAGTTCCTTGGCAGGCTGGAGGAAAGGTTACCCTCATTTTCCTCTAAAGGCGTTATAATAGTGCTGTGTGCTGGAAAGGTGCACACTCATTTCATACCATATGAATGGAGAGGAGGGATGGAGTCACTTGCCACTGCTGCTTAGTTACTTATGAAATGACAACCCAGAATTTATATTTTAGTTAGCACTATCATTCTCTTTATGCATGCAGTGTGTGTGTGTGTGTGTGTGTGTGTGTGTGTGTGCCTCTAGACTGCAGTGCAGCAGTGGTGTGCCTCTGTGGGGAGTACTGATGGCTGCTTGCGTGGCCTTCAAACTTCTGCTCCTGGCCAAGGGAAATGATGAAACAGAGTGGATTAGGAGAAACAGATGGGTTTCACACAGTCTGCCTCTGCTCAGCCGCTGCTCCCCTCCCTTTTAAAACCTGCCTGTCCTCCCAGCTGAGCAGCACCCGGTACTCAGATTTGTCCGCAGGGCTTGGCTGGAGCCAGTGCTCAGTGATTCTTATCAACATCTCCCTGGCTTCTTCTTCAGAATTAAAGCTGTGGCATTTTTAATGAAGTGCCCAAGATTGGCTAGGAAGATAGCTTTCTGAATGTGGGCCAGTGTTGTGCAGTCAAACTAGGTGCCTGTCAGATGGCAGAAACATGGTCTGAATCCATCCCAAGAAGTCAACTGGATTGATCCTGGGAACATCTGTATCCTACAAGTGTGCCTTGTCTCTTGCCTTCAGCATTAAAGCTGAAAACAGATTATGCCTGTGTCAGTAATAACCTTACCCAATAAAGTCTTAGTCAATTCAAGGAGGGGTCTGCAGAGCTGGGAACTGGGGAGCTGAAGCTGAGCCTGGTGCCTTGAACACTGTCACAACAACTGAACAGTGAGATGGCCATCTTTCACTCAGAGGAATAATCAGTTTAAGAATCACAAGTGTACTGCAGCCACCCAAGTGCTATTGAATAGATGGCAATAACATGGGCATAGCAATCAAGAAATTTTGTGCATAAAATGGATAGAAAGTGATGGATGTAGCAGCAGCCGCAGACTAGCAGATGTTTAACATAATAAATAGTGCTGCAGACTACAGAAGAAGAGTTAACATTCGAAGGCCTCCCTGGCCTCCCACCTAGGGAGATGGTTGAGTCACCATCCCTGAATATGTTTAAAAAAATTCTGTATGTGGTGCTCAGGGACATGGTTTAGAAGAGGATTGTTAGGGTAGTATGGTTAGGTTGTGGTTGGACTTGGTAATCTTTAAGGTCCTTTTCAAACTGAACAATTCTATGATTCTATGATTTAAATTTATCAGCTCACCCAACAAGCTTCTTTTATACCTTTATTCAAGCAATGCCATTCATAATTTATGTTGGACTCCCTGTTACAATACTTGATGCTCCAAATCTTTGCCTGCATAGAGATATAGCAACTCTCTGTCCCAGGTGGGAGGCAAAGTGCTCTCTTTTTCTCACAGTGTAGTTACTGGTGAGTTTACTGAAGTGGTTTAGTGAAAGATAAGAAGTCAGTCTTTCACTGACTGAAAGACAATCAGCCAGTACAATGTCAGCAGCTACTACTGCCATCTCACAGTGGAATAGAATGCAGTGGATCACCTATGACAGCCTGAGTGCTTGGTTTTCTTCCAGTAAGTCCTGACAGCCTTATACTGTGTGCATGTGGCAAAACTACTGGTCTGTAAGTACTGGCATGCCAGACGGATTTCTGTACTGTGATCCCAGGACCTCAAAACAACATTTGACCCTGAATCCAAGCAGCAAGGCTAATAATTAGAAATATATCAAAGGAATAATTGGAATTTCAAAAATGAAACGGAATGAAATAAAATGAAATGAAACAAACACAACACAGCACAACAAAATAAAATAAATGTTCCTAACATTTTCTTTGTGTTTTCCGCTGGTGACCCCATTCCCTGTCCTCCCACCATGAAGACATGACACTGCACCCTGCAGTAAGGGAGATGCCCGCTGGATGTCATGATTGCTCCACAAAAGTGCAAACACAATGTAATTTATCTAGCAGTCAAAATGTTTCTCCCGAGAGGAAGCAATTTAAGGACGTGTGTTTTGTGCAGTTATTCTCTCACTGTGTTTCAGTCTCTCATCTCTAGACACACATAAATCCATGGATTTCTTGAACTGTGCAAAGTCAGTAAGTCATAGCTAAAATCCTGAGCCGGTTGGGTTATACGGGAATTATGTGCAAACAAAACAATGACTTAAAGTTGTTCTGATAAATTGCTGAGGAGAGGACTCCTGGCATTGATTTCACAAAAAGTCAGTCCCTTGTGTGCCTATGAAAATCAGGGTCTTACTGCCATGATTAATGAAAGAGGGTGAGTCTGTAATTGCAATCAAATAGATTCAATCACTTAATTCAGTGATTAATGAGATCAACAAATCGTATGTGGGTCATCTCAGTTTTAGACTAATGCCTTGTCTGTGAGTTCTTTACAAAGAGAAAGTAAATAAAAAAATGAACCAAAGTATAAAGCTACTCCCCCTGCTGAAACCTCTTCTCTGACTGTCTGAATTCCTACCGAATGGAAAATAAAATGGCAAATGCCTTCAGACTGCACATTTCTGTAGCAGCTAGCTCTCATTTTAATTTACTACCGAAATGTATTAGACATAAAAGGAATCTTGTTAAATGTCATAATCATAATGACAATCCAAATGAAATTAGCTGGAAGAGTCAATTAGATGCAGAGGCCAGGCAGGAAGTGAAACGAGTCACTGGGAGAGGAGGATCCCCCAGACACCTCACACCATGGATTACAGCTTTAAATGTCATGCGGTAATGAATACAGTGCTAATGCTCTCGTGTTTGAGGGAAGGTTATTTGCTCAGGCTCCAGAAGGCAAGATGTTATTTTTTTTATATGGAGGGGTTAGGCAAAGGCATGGCCTAGGTAAACACAGGAACTATGCTGCAGTACGGGCTGCCTGAATGCAGAGGGATTGATTTGTAGAAATGAGTCAGATGGTTATGTAGGAATTACAAATGTTTTCAGAGCTACTGTTTTCAGGATCAAAATAGCCAGTATTTCACGCTCAACTAGAAGGGAGAAAGGAAATGAAAAAGAAGTACATTTGTGAACAGGACAGATAAATTGTTGCCCTTTAACTGAGACAATGTTAGTCCTTTTCCTCCTGCCTCTGGGTTTCCTTTTCTGAAGTACTGACGTAGGCAGTTCCATAATCCTCCTGTATATGCATGCTTGTCACTCCTACCAACATCTCTACTTATATTAACAGAACTTATAGGCCTCATCAGTGTATATTTTCCTTATTGGTCTATCTCACATAGTTATACATCTTACAGTTTCTTTGGACTGTCCAGGTACCTGTTCTTCAGACTAAATCTTTTTCAAGATCAGCTTTCCAGTTTGCTTTCTACTGTTGTATTTTTTTCAGAAAAAAAACACAAAAACAACAAACAAGCAAACAAACAAAACCTTCAGATTGTGATTATGTAGTTACACACCTTTTACGTGTCACTCAGCCACTAATATTTTGCAACTATTGCAGTAGAAGGAGGTCAAAAGGAAGATACAAGATTAACTTAGAGCTTCCAGATAACATCAGAACTATTTCAAGGGTGGCAAGATGCAATTTAAATGCTGAGTAAAGGCAGAAAAGACCTTGTGGTTTCTAAAATATGCATCTTATCTACCTCGTTCCTGTCTTGCACCTCTCTCCTATTAACTTGCAATTCATATAAGGACTTATCTTCTTCTTCTGTCTCTACAGTGAAAGATTAGGAAGGACAAAAAGAGAATAGGAAGTTCAACAAGTGAAACTGACTCTTGATTACTTAAATTTCCAGTGAATGATTTATCTTTTACATCACTGCTTCTGAGAGCACTAAAAATATGAGCAATGGCTTTGAAGTTTAATGTTTTAAATATTTTGCCCTTGCTTTGAACATAGCAGAGGAGTTTCTTTCTCAGATGAAGCAGCTCAGCTGGGATGGTCCAGGCTCCAAAAAAGACCTGGTCTACATCAAGATGCAGCTGAAGACCTCCTATGTCTGTCCCATTCATTTTAGGAGAGTGGTCAGGAGAGCTGTGGGTGAGCTGTGGTTTTTGTTACATTGCAGTGATGTTCTGTGTTTGTTTTAATTCTTTTCCTCCTGTTCCTAACAGTCTTTATGTCTTTCTGACTACTGAACACTGAGCTGACATTTCAGAAAATTATCCAGAGTTATTCTGAGACCTCTTTCATGAATTGTTAATGTAGAGCCCATCATTGCATATGTATAGTTACGATTGTTATTTTGCCATGTGCATTACTTTGCATTTATTGACATTGAATCTCTTCTGCCAATTATTACCCAGTCACTTGGTATCAGGAAAGCTTTCTGCAAGTCTTTGAGGTCATTTTTATGTTTTAATTTTTGGAACACTTTTCTACCAGCTGAAAATTTGCCATCTCACTAGAAGAGATTCATTACATTTATAGCAGCAAAGAGACTTCTATGGTTCATTCATTAATATCCGGTGAGCAGAGCTGGCTCTTTCTCCACGACTTACTCCCTGTGATACTACCTCCTTCCACAGTAATAACTGACCAGTTACAATTTTTGACCGATCTTAAAGTCACAGTTATCAATTACTGGGTTTTCTCTCTCTTATTCCATGACAGATTAATATCTTTAAGAGCTTTCAGTGCCTAAACTTACCAAAAGCTTTTGGGAGATTCTTGTACGAAATATAACCATGTCACACCTCTCCAAATACTCACTGATCTTTTAACAGAGCATCAGTAGCATTTTGAAGCAACTCTTTCCATTAGAAAGCCATGTTGGATCTTACTTTTCTCCAGTATGTCTGGCTAAGTGTTTTTTAATTTCAAAACCAGCACTACTCGGTTCACTTTATAATCCAGGCTTACTGTGTATTAGCTGCCACTGTCAAAGTAGCTGTGGTTACCACATTCTCATTCTCTGCCTTTTTCTTCTTGTCCACTGATACAAATCTAATCTAAAGTTTAAAATCTATGAAACTTCTTAGTTTAGCAGAGTTTTGCCTCTATTCCTTTACCACGGGTAAAAACCATTCGATCTCGGTTTGTCAATATTTTTTTCTATCTATCTGCTTATTGCACTCTAGGCTGGAGTGTTCACTGGGCTAATCTCCATTAGGAAGTGCACTGGTGTCAGTGGGTCCCATAGTGAGAAAGAGTTAATTTAACATCTCATTCCTTCCTTCCTTCCTGCTTATTTTTTTTATGTTCTTCAGTGATGCAGTTCTTGAGAATGTGAGCACCCATGTCATGTACTTCACAGCTGTGTTTCCTACTGCTGTTCTGCCACAGTGCAGAAATCTAGATGAGTTTACCTCTGTACCGACAGCTTCTCTGGTTCCACTGTTGTAGCATGCACACTGGGCATTTGCAATTGTTTACAAGTCAGTGTAGGGGTAAAGTACCAAACACTTTTATCATTTAGCAATATCTAGGCCCATCTGTATGGCTTTCACTACTGTCGACTGACTTGACTCACTTTCTTTGATGGCTTCGATTACCTGTCATGTGGGACTCTACAGAGCAGCTTTCCACATCTGATGGTTTCCTATGACATGACAAGGCCAGATTATAAACAGAGCGTAATGTTTTTCACTTTCTGACAATTCACTGTAAGGTAGTGCTTCTTTGACTATGCTCTTCTTCAATTACATTCTGGAATCTCTGCCTTCTAGCCAGAGATTCTTCTAGGGCTCCTGCGTGTCTAGAGTTCCCTGCTAGAGACCTCTGTGATCAGTGCTATCCAAGTGCTCCATGTAGCATCTATCACATTATATGTATAAGCAACTCTCTCTTTGAACATCCAGTGCAGCACAGGCAGTGAAGGTGCCAAGAGGAGCTGTGCTTCTATACCGGCAACTTATGAAGCAGCTTGAACAGGCTCGTATGTTGCTAGAATCTCTCTCTCTCTTTTTTTTTTTTTTTTTGGGTGGTGGTGTAATGCGTCTCAGATCCGAAGTAGACACTGTTTTCAAAACCCTAGATGTAGACCTCGTGCTTCCTCTGATGTTTTCTTCCACAGCTCCCTGGCTGCAGTGTAAAGCACTTTTCTCATGGCTGACCCTGCATGGATGGGCCCAAAGACTACTGCTTGATCTGTCTCTCCTGTTCGATCTGTTCAAAGTCTTGACGCTGCTTCAGATTAAATTTGAAATTGTTATTCTTTGTTATCCCTTGACAGAGAGGACTCACAAGCTGACTGTAACTTTGAATTTGCCTTCTCCAGACATGTGCAATGTCCAGAAAAACTTGTATTTCTCTGTAGCTAGTGGGGACATAGTTGTTATTTTATTGATCACATCCAGCAATATCTGGTGGCAATATCCACCTTGGTATTCTATTCCCAGGAACCAGACTTTTTGTGCAGTACTTTTGAACTTGCTTTATTTTATAGCAATACCAGTTTTCAGAAGGATATAGATTACTTTTTCCCCTTCTCAAACACCTCTTCTTCTATATTGTCACACACAATGAAGTCATCGAGGAATTGCTCATGTTCAGGATAAACACCCTATTCCAGTGCAATTTTCATCTGTCTGTACCAAATGGCAGGTATGCATTTGCACTCCTGTGGAAGTGTATGGGACATCCCTCCGTATGAAAGCAAATTGTACCCATCCTCTGCTGCCTGAAGGATTGAGAAAAATGCACCAATAATATCATGTTGTTGTGACATACCACTTGGCTACCTTCAACTAGTTCGTATTAGAGTTGTAGCATGACTTCATTCATGCCATGATAATTCTTTATTGACCATATGGGACTATTAAAAGATGCTCAGGTCTTGTTGATGGCTCTTTGATTCTCCAGCCAATTAATCAGCTTCTGGATGGGAACCAAGGGGTCTAAGTGCTAAATTTATGCTGTGCACCGTCATGGTAGCATTAACATGTGCTCTTTGATCTGAGGTGCGCCAGTCACAATAAGGTGCTTCTGCCACACGTCCCAGTTAGGAGGGACAAGGTAACAGACAAGGCTGGAATCCCCCTGCCAATCCAAGAGGGGTTCTCTACTCCCATACTCACATGGCATTAAGGTGCACAAACAACAGTGTCCACCAATATCTGGTCCTATATGATTCTTACACCTTGGACCCATGGTAAAAGGAGCTGAAAGACAGTCCTGTCAGGAGTGGGCCAGAAACTGTGCCTCCCAAGAATACTGCAACCGTAATGCAGCACCTTAGACCACTTGGCTATTTTGAAATATAGTTACAAGCCATACCACTGTACAGGCTGCCATAAAATCAGTCAACTCCATTCTAGCCAGGCGTAGCACAGCTCCCTAAGGGAAGATGGAGTATAGACACTGCACTGTGGAGTAGAAAATCTATTCTGATACACTTCCCAGGAGGCAGAACTGTTAGTGGGGTGGTGGGTTGAGAATAAAGGTGCAAGAACTATTTTTTCAGTAGCAGCAGAAACACTTTTTCCTGTGTGGCTCCAGATGAAGAAACATTCCCAAGATGAACAATAATGTGAATAGAATCACAGAATAGAATAATAGAATTCATAGAATGGAGTTCAAGACTGAGGAATCGAGTTGTACCTTTATGCACATCTTTTCCTTGGGGGCAACTGAAGGTCTTGAAAGATGAGAGTACCTATGGAATGGAAGTAATTGTGCCATCAATGCAAAGACCAAGGAGCTATTTATTCTCAGTAACAGATCCTTCACTGCTAATTGCATGAGGCAAAAAAGAAACAGCTGCCAGAAAACACGTAAGGGATATAGAAGATAGCTGTAGCTGTGTAATTTAGATGGCTATATGTGGATCTACAATATCACAGTGCCTACATGGAGAGTGCAGAGGAAGAGACACTTCTGGAAATGCTAGGTCAACTTCTCTACCTTGACAGAGTAGTCTGAAAAAGTATCTGCCAACATATGAAAAAGTATTCTGCCATATATAAGTGTTGGTATCTGGAAAATGACAGTTGACATTCTCTTCCGTGGGATTAGTGTAGTCTCTTTAAATGTATGTTGTTAAAAAGATGCAGAATTTCGTCCTTTCTCAGAAACCATCTCTTAAAAGGGAATATCTTAATTCAGGCTGTGAGACCCAGATGCTATCTGGAATCAGCAGGCAGCCTTTCAGGTTCAGGAAAAGCAGAACACAGAGGTCATGTCTTCTTTTTTTTTGCTTGTCTTAGTTACAAAAGCACTTTATTTCTTTCACCCACCAAAATGGTTCTGGGCTGTTTTCTACTCAAAAGGTTGGTTAATACACGCTGAAGAATTACTTTGGCTTTGCAAATAGAAAATTTAGTAACACTTGCAAAAATCCACTGATTTGGAAAGCATGAACTGATTTAAGGATATACCTAGTGAGGTAAAAGACAAGGAGATCAAGTAGATTTACCTTTTGAGCCTTATGCTTGGGCTAGTCCAACCTTTGAAGATATTTAATATTTATGTTATTATTGGGTGGCATGCAGAGGTAGAAAATCCATTAAATTATACGTTAAAAGCAGATCATAGAGCAGTCTCAAATTCCTTCTCTTAAAGATGAATTTCTTCCAATCTAAGAGCTTATATTCATGTGGTTCAGCTGTTGGTTCAGTAGACCACAGGTTTCACGTTCCAGCACATGTGTATCTGGGGAATTAGAAGTTACCTTATACTGGAATTGGTGAGTAGTGAGTAGGCAGTATCTCATAGAAGAGGGCTGCTCTGCTCTGTGCCCAGGTGGTGTTGGAAAATTTGCTTATGCTACTGAACTGTATTTGACCAGGCATGGGCTCATTCCCTATCAAGTAAACACCCTCACTGACACACTGCTGGCACCACTTCTACATTTGTACTTTCCTTTCCCTGCATGCATGTTATTGAGAAACACTATGTCTGTCTTGGGGCTGAAAACTTGAGGCAAGTTTGGGCACTGCACTGTGAAGCTGAAAAGTGTATTTTAAAAAGTACAACTCTGGTATACTTTTCTACATTGAACCAAACAAATTGTCCTGACAAATGAGTCTAGAGAGTTGCTAGTGTACATATGTAACATGGCAAAGCAAAACACAGAGATACAGATACAGACATTTTATCCAAAGCAAATGGTCCAAAGAACAAAACTGCTTATGAGAGTAATCAACTTTAAAGAGTCCTTTTCTTGACCTCAATCCTTGCTCACTTACTGCAATTAGGTCATTTCAAACTACTCTACGCCTGCTCTTGTTAATTTTCCTTAAGTACAGCAAAATAGCATTTTATTGCTTGCACAGTTCCCTAAACAACTGCATTTTCTTTGTCATATTTCCTTGGCAAATAAAAACTGCCTGATTGCTGGGTAAATTAGTATTGTTCACACGCCCATTTTGCACTTTGGAGCGTCAAATGGTGTTTGATGAATAAAACGTCTTCCTTGTTGTTGTTATTGGGTGTGTTTGGATGGGAAATAAATAAATTTTCATAATAAAAGGCATACTTTTGAATGACAGTTTTATATATGTTGATAAAACCTGCAGACACAAATCTGCTTCTGACTGTGATTTCACTAGTGTGCCACAAATTTCCACACTGTTTAATGAACAAACACACAGGAAATAATAGGCCTATTGATTTAAATCTTATCCAACAAAACAAAAAATTATTGGTGACAGTGTTCAATTCCAGGGGGAATTTGCCAGGCTAAAAAGAAACTATATGCAGAAAGCAGGATATGGTTCTGAAACAGCTGAGTTGCACAGTGTTAGGGATTTAATGTAGGGGTGACTCAGCTTAACCTGTGGGGCAAGCTCTCTCTAGAGGTCTGATGCCCTGTTGTGAAGACTGTGTGATCTACAGGAGAGTATGGCAGCTCCACTGATGTCTGCCTGAGCTTTCTTATAGCAAAACCAGGGTATGCATGTTGGGGGGGAATTGATTTGTTCTGGGGTCTCCTGCATCTATCATCACAGCTTGGCTATGAGCAAACCCTGGAAGGCACACCTGGGTCCTGCACTGTGAATGTGGCCTGATAGGTCATGTTCAGAGGCTTAAATTGCTTCATATCTGACATAAAGAAGAATACATCCCTGTGGATTCAGCCACCAAACACAGATCAACTAACTATGACAGAATGCACAGCTATTCCCGTATAAGTAAGTCTACCAGATTTATCTTCCTTTCTGGGCAATTTTGGGTAGAAATGCTAATATCAAATGTACTGACATTCTGTTCTGTGACATGCAGAGGTATTGAACAGCTTCTAGAGAACGAGATCTAAAATACTGGCCTGGCACATTTCCAGCTGACAAAACACAGTATACGAGAGTATAGAGATGTGGGAGACAGTCTTAAGAGTGTAGACTTACTTACGAGTGTGGAATATAATATTTATGTCACCAGCCTCTTTCCTGACATAGGTTAAATACTTATTTTTAATGTCAGCTAACACTGACAAAAAGCATATCACAGAAAAGTGGCTGAATAATAATTGCTTCTATGTAAGATTGGGTCAGCTGCACTCCCCTCCACACAGCAAGTGATGTCACGGTATTGTGAAAGAAGGCACAGAGGTGTACATACTAATTAATGATTAGTAAGGGGCAAAATTTTAGATCTTACAACTGGCATGGATGCCTGAAGTCTGCTAATTAAGCAGTCTGAAGATCTGATCAAAGGCATTTAAGGTGGAGTTTGCTTAGCAAGCTGCAGATAATTAGATGAAGGCTAGTAGAGATTTACTTCTGTAAAGTGTAACCTGGCACTGCTGTCTAACAAGTGACACTGCCTGCAAATCCTTTGGTTTGGATTCCTCATTGTAACAGGATAATTACTAAATACCAAGCACAGATCAGGTCAGGAAAAGGCCTTGTATACCACTTTACGGGAGAAAAAGACTGTTTAATACAGAGTGGAGTGAGGGTCCATATTAAAAAGAAGTGGATCTCCTTTCATGGAATCTCAGTGCTCTTCACTGGGGAAGAGGTGCCTCAGTTAGGATGGTGAGCGACTGCCATGACTAGTGTGGTATTTCACTGGGACAGAAGCAAACCAAACAGCTGCGATCCTGTCACTGTCTCCCTTGGCTGCTGCATTCAAAACATACTCCTTTCTTGCTTTTCCTTTTGTACTTCCATACCCTCCTCTGAGCCTCTGAGCTGAATTGAGCTGGATGCCCCAGTCCCAGTCACCACAGACCCATCTGACCTCTCCACCAGAAGCAGAGGGCAGGTCTTCCTCCAACAGCGAGTGTCCTTTGGGGATGAATCTGCAGGTTAGTTCACTTTTGCACAGAGCAGGAAGATCAACCCATCTGCTTGCATCCCATGTAAGTGTGCCACTGGTTATGTTACAAGGTCAGAGCAGTCTCTGCTGTGTCGTAGGGGGCTAGAATGAGTTCTGAGGACATCTTCCAGATGAGATGCAGCTGAAATCTGATTGACTACCTTTCTTGTCACTTGCTTGTGCACAGTCTGGAGGTAAGCTGAGGTAATTGGCTCTGTTGAGGCGAATGTGACAGTCAGCATACCCACTGGCAAATGCTACAAACTGGGGAATGTTATGAGTAGAAATGCAAGCATCTGGACAAATTTAAGTAAAAGCTAATTTAGATAGAAGCTAGCTGTAGGTTTTGGACTTAAAAATCCCGTGAGTCTAACCCCTATTAACCTGCTGGTTTAAGCATTATTTGAACATTCACTAAAATGTCTCTTAATCATTTGTTAATTCTTTCTTAAGTATTTATAAATGGGACCTAATATGAAGTGTGATTAAGCTTTGTCCATTTTGCTCAAAAAAAAAAAAAAATGCTCCATGCAAAAAATTCCCATAAATTACCCAAAGCAGCAGCAGTCCTCAGCCTTAATTACAGCATTCATTACACACTTAAGCTATCACATAAGCTCCACAGTTTAAGTAAATCTCAAGAATGTTTTTTTGCAATTTTAACATTCGTCCTCAGGGAAGCTTCTATGGAGAGACAGCAGGCTCTGAAATTAGATGTGTCTGTTGCTGTGCATTAAAAAAGCACTAACCACTGCCTCCCCCTCCAGTTCATATCTTGTTCATTGGCTGCCCTCACCTCAGAAAACTTTGCAGCCCTAAGGGGCCACTGCTGACACTGTTGTGCTTCTGCAGGCTCTAAAGCCACCTTTTCAGGCCAGTGTCAAACTTCCTTCACTGGGGTCCGGAAATTGGGGCATTATTTCCTTGACTGCTCTGGGAGGTTGGCATACCCCATGGATAAGGCTCTAATGGGGGTGAGAAAGGAAAGAGGCTTCCCACTGAGCATGACTGCTCCATCAAAGATCATTGGTGTCCATACCTTTATGGTATCTGCACACCACATGCTCATCACCTGGGTCTGGCCTCTGGGCTAAGAGCTGCAGCTTTATGACTTTATCTGTCTGTCCAGATGCAACAAGCACTTTTGAATCCTTGCAGCCTTCCTAGTTATGTGCTGGGGATGGACCCAGGTGCCCATCACCACTATCTCTGCCACATTAGGGAAAAAGGATGGGTAAGGCCAGAGTGGAGAATGATAGGAGGGAGGTAGTGGGTAGGTAGTGATGCCACCACCAATGCTTGCAGCCATATGCTCCAATCTGGTTGTGCAGCTACAGTGTAAACTGAAATTAAAATGACTGGACAAAATGGATAAAAAATAAAAGAAAGACATGCAAACTGGATTTATCAGAAACTAAAAATTTGAAGAGAGAGAGATAGAAAAGACAGCCTAAGGAGTTGTCAAGCCAGAAATTGACTAGAACATAAGTTCCAGAGATCATAAAACTGAAAGAAATTTAACATTTTAAAAATGGAATTGGGGTCATAGAAAAACTACCGAAGATTCAATTATATCAGAACAAGCAAATAATTTCCCTTTTGGAGGAATCCAATTAGTTGATCTTCCATTCTGAAATGGAACAAACATCTAAATTTTAAAAGCTTCTGTGGAACACTGTGCTAATTTCCTTGTGACTGATGTGCTTCACATGAGTGTTTAAACTTTTAATTGTTGAAGTGCCACAGGATGTAACAAAACAGTCTTACAATGCAACAACAAAAGTGAAGTGAAAAATTAATTTTAAAGCAAAACCAAAAATGTTTAAAAATATTCTATTATCCCAAACCAAATGAACTCTCACAGTAATTACTTTGTTTCTACAAAACATTAACAGCAGTGGAAATTTAATTCTTCAGGAGATGACCAGGTTTGTTATTGATTTAGTCAAGGAATAAGCACAGAGGAAAATCTCAGGGACTTTCTGCTGTTGTGCAGTCATTTGCATTAATGGATGGAAATTATAAAATATACGTACACACCTAAAATCCACAATATACTATTCAGAATGATGGCAGCTGATAGAATTAGTAAAGGTGTAAATAGCTCATAAAGAGAAAGGCTGTAGGGAAGCAGGTACAATATTTTTGTTACCCGTGGAAATGTAGAATTCATATAATTTGGGTTTAATTGTCCATGTACTGTATCTGGTATTCATCTGTTTTGAGTGTTCGCCTATTTTCACCTTAATTGCTGAAGAGACATTTTGTCTCAGCAAGGATAAAGACCGTTTTCTTTGTATGTTGCTATTAAGAAATGAATTGTGTAAAAAAATAAAAAAAAGAAAAGAAACAAAAAGGTCTTCCCCCACCCTGTGGAATAAAACCCCTCAAGCAGTTGTAAACTTCTCTGTGATTGGGGCTGTTGGTTATGTCAAAAGGATAGAGAATTTCCTCTAACATCAGAGAATGAGCAAGCTCTGCCTTTGAATGCTCATGCATTTGAGCAAATATATCACACATGGTTCTCTGGCTAAAAACAAAGGAAGCAATTAATTGCAAATTACATGGTGATGACAATTCGTGTTGAGAACTCAGCTGAATGTTCTCACTACTAGTAGCTCCCCATCCCACAGTGCCCTCTTCTGAGATATGAGAAAGTCTGAAAATGTGAAGAGATGCAAGTTCCAGCTGCTTTATATCCAGGAGTGCAACCACTGTTGCACCAAACTGTGTTAAAGACTGCAAGAAACTCTTTTAGAGACTTCCCTATGGACCCTACATTTAATTTTCCTTCCATTTGTTAGCCTTTCCTGTCATTTATCTCATATCAGTGTCGCTCATGCTTCCCATTTTTAACTATGTTTTTTTAAATTTCTCACCCATTTCACCCTTTACTGCTAGGTCAGCCATCTAAATGTTATCCAAAAGTTGCTTTTACTGGTTCTTACAGAGATAATGCTTCAGCTCTTCCAGTCATATGACATGGGCACTACATTCACTTTGGGTCTCTGAATGGACTGAACTATTACACATGAGGTCCAGAAATATCTGTACCTCCTTGATCCTGGACATGGTAAACCGACTTAAGTAGGAATACAGATCTGTTGGGAGAAAACAACTGTTAATATGCTCATACTGGTGGTCATGCAAAAATAAGCACAGTGTTAATATCAATGCTGTTCTTGGCCCAGTCAGTCTTCAGGAATAGAAAGTGTGGCATCAGTTTGAGGCATTGGAGAACTTGTATGCAAGACAATGGAAGCTGGAATGCAGATATGTGGATATTTTGTCTTTCACACATCCACATCTCAGAATTCCCTCTTGCTTGTGTATGAATTTGGTGAGAATATGGTGGCTTTCTCTCCAGATCTGCCTTTGCCCTCTTACTCATGCATTCTGTGTATTGTTGATTTAATTGTTGTCCCTCCTGATTCTGTAGCTCATGTCATTCTTTTATTAACTCTTCCTCTTTCATACCTGCTTAACCTTTCCATGATCAAATTCTTCTTGCTGCCCACTAGTATTCCTACTAATTACACTCCTTTTTTCAGTTCTATCTTTCCTAACTCCCACCTTGCTGTTACTGGCTCCTGGAAAACAGATTGCCACTGCTGTCTGTCCTTTCCCATAGTTGGATAAGCCCAAATGCCAGATAAAAGTGCATTTTTGTATTGGTAGGAGGTCCTCATATCTCTTTTTTTTTTTCTTTTCTTTTCTTTCCTTTTTTTTTTTTTTTAGCAGTAAATTCTCCCCCACTTGTGATAAGGACAACAATATGAGCTAGTTGACATAAAGGACTGTTTGTTCAGAGGGAGAGCTACTGCATGGCTGGCATGAGAACTTCAGGAGGGACTGACAGGGATTCACAGGTTACATGGTAAGCCTTGCAGACCTACAGGTTGTGCAAATTATGGTAGTTATGGACTTTCAGATGCACATGTTGGCATGTCTTCTGAATTTGGATGTAAAATGAGAGGTACTTGTGTGGCTTGCGATGGTGCTCACAGTTTGAGAAGTAATTGTCAGATGACTAAAGAAACCTGGAATTTGTAGGTATTTTTAAATTTTATGTTCAGAAAAACACATTTCATCTTCTGATGCTTTTCACAGCAATTTTCATTAAATATAAGTAAGTTTATTTTCTAATAAATGTAATAAATACACTAGCGTTACGTTGTTGATAGAGTTTAGCTTTTATTTTAACATCATGACTTGTTTTCCCACATCTCATGAATATATTCTGGATAGTTTACAAGTTTGCTCCAAGCTGATTGTTTAAGGAGAAAAAATGTCAAAATAGCTTCAAGTATCTTCCATTATGTTCTTTGTTGCTTTGCTGTGTTTCCGTCTCTATCTATATTTTATTATTAAGAAGGTCTGCTTTTACTTTTATGATGTGAAGTCTGTCAAAACAATGCATTAAATAATTCTGAATCATTATTATCCAATACTACATTTTGTTGCTTTCTTTTTTTCCCTCTTTTTTTTTTCTTTTTTTTTTTCCCCCCCCCTTAGATGGTCCGGGATTGTTGAATACTGTACGGTTGTGGCTGGAGCACTCTTTCATCCTCCTACTCAGCAGCCCTCAAACAACTGCATTCATCAGTCAGAGACTTTGAAGGGTGTTACCTGTGACTCTTCCTGGGGTCTGAATAATACAGGAATGAGTCTTATACTGATCTGGTTCTTTCTGTCAGCAGTGAGAATATGATTTCCAGTGACACTCATGAGCTATGGCCAGAGGTGGAGAAGGAAAAGAATTGTGGAATGATTTTAGAAAGTGTGCAGGCCTAAGTTATACTTAGCCTACACAAAGATTGTTTTTGGGGAGTTATATAAGATTAGATGTAGCCTACACCCATTTTCCTCCTGAAAAAATTGTTAAGAGGTTGATTTAAGAGGGTAGTGTAACACTTCTTCTGCAGGCTGTGGGATTTCTCTATGGGATACCTGGGCACCAAGGACCGGAAAGCACAAAAAAATGTTATGGGGAATCCTAATGTATTG
The DNA here is from genome assembly GCA_030625065.1 of Alectoris magna. NCBI lineage: Eukaryota > Metazoa > Chordata > Aves > Galliformes > Phasianidae > Alectoris > Alectoris magna. The sequence goes on from CM060560.1 coordinate 78,973,760, forward strand.
AATCCAGTCCCTAGAAACCATAGAGAATCATGAAGAAACGCCACATCAAGAATGCCACTTCAATCCACAACATGCTATAAACCATTTCCCCAAATTATGTGCAAGCTTATGAACTGGACTAAAATACTGAAACCACAACAAAAGGATAAGATCGAGGGCAATGTCAGGAACCACTCTGATGAAATAATAAGTAATTCCGACAAATGGAATTTCCCTACCTTGTAGATGAAAACAAACTTTTCTTCAGTACTCTTGTCATATCAGATAAAAAATTCCCCAGCTCTGTTTGAATCAATTGTGAGCACATAGGCTGCACATAGCTAAAGCATTTGCAGTGCCACCATGGCACTTTTCTAAGTGGGTGGATACAAAACCAAGCCTTTGCAATAGAGGAAAGACCTAAGAAACAAGCAGTGTTCTTTCAGCTGGAGTTAAGCAAAAATATGCTGTGTAGATATGGGTGACTCATCACCCTCTGTCCTGCAGTGCTGCTCCACAAATTGCCTCTACTTGGAGGAGGGCTGGACCCCAGCAAGTATCCAGTACTTCCCAATTCTCTGTGTGGGAGAAGCTACAGCACTAGTATCAGCTCATGGTATTTCTGATCGATTTAAATGGGAAAAAAATTATATAAGTTTTTAAGGTTTTACTGGCTGTTCCTCAACACCACTGATTATTGCCCACTATGTGAGCAATTTACCTAGCAACACTATAAAACTTTATCATCCTTTGAAAAAAAATGGGAAAGGAAAAAAATATTGGGAGGGACAATGCACACTTTTCTTCTAAAGAAAGCTGCTTTTCTTGAAAGCCATTTGATAATTCTATTGTAGCCACAGAAAAGAGTTTCCATCTTGAAAAAAGAAAGGCATAAAGATATATTCAAGTATTAATCTTTCATCCTGTGTCTGAAACTTTCGATATTTTTTAATGAAAAAACATGAAAGAATTCACATTAATTGAAAGCTGCTTTGACCTGTTGAGCACTGAAGGCAATGTAGTATAAGTGATGCTTATTTATAAGAGAAAGATATATCTACGAAAAATCTCTGTTGCCAATAAACTGTGCATTTGCAAACTGCACCAGTTTTTCCATCCTTTGGACCTCCATTGATTCCAGAAAGTGAAAACTTTTTTGAGAGGCTGTTATATCTATTTCCACTAATATTGCTATAGCGATACCTGTTCTTACTGGAAGGTTTGATGTGTAGGCTGGGGAATTTGACCTCAGCTCACACAAAATTGTCTTCTGAAATGCAGTACCTGGGAAAAGAACCTATCATGAAACTTGTGCCTATTAATATTCCTGGATGCAATTCAGAAAGATTAAAGAGAGAGGTTTTTTTTTTTTAAAAAAGCAACTCTAATGTTATGAATAACTATCCCTTTGAACTTAAAGGAGACTGGAAATTCTCTGCTAGGCTGCCTGAGATGCTTCTTAGTAGTCACTACTGTATAGCTGTAGAAATTTGGCTGGTGCCCAGGTAAGGAATGGAAATTTCATTCTGGCTTCTGAATGTAGGCTGTAATTGACTCTTTCTGAAGGTCCTTATATTTGGAAACTATTGGCAAAAATCGTATTTTGCCTTCTGATTTTCTGAACTGTTTATTAAACACATAATTGAACAGAAGCTTTAGAAGTTAAGTTTTCAAAATATTCAAATATAAAGCTACCTTGAAAGTCCTGCAATCCTAAACAAACTCACCTTCCTGGTAAAAGACAGGTTGATGGCCTTCAGTATTCAACAATTTTTTTTTAAAAATACATGTCCTTATATATGTAAATAATATCACTGGCTCTATGACGTTTCTTGAGAAGTGGTAATGAAGCTCTTTTCTTGTCTGCTGAAAATGGATACCAATGTCATTCTGTTTCCTGTTGATGGATCTCTGTGGAATGAGAATATAATGTCTTGACATTCTGAATTGAAAGGTGAAGCTGGGGCATATCCAGGATACAGACAAAATGAAGACAGTGGTTCTGTGTTGCTCAACCGCTTAATATTTGCAGTTGTTAAACATAACATTTTATGGATACAGTCCGTATCATCCCAGAAGAGATTTATACTTTTGTGCAAGCTGGAAAGCAATAGAAATAGTGTTAACAAGGTACTCCAGGCCAAAAGGCTATTGAGATCCCTATGAATTAAACATGCTGCGCACATTATTGTTGAGGTGACAACTCAGCTATGCACCTTGCTACTTCCTTGTTTGTTCCCATATGGTGAGCTAATTAAACTGCAATTTTGGAAATGCTTTCTGCTAATACTGTGAGGTTCCACATGATAATGTAACCATGTATCAGAGACGAGTAAGCATGGATAAGCATCTTCACATGAGATTGACACCTATTGCCTACATCCTTCAATTTGTCAGTGTCAGATACATATTTGAGAATAAAGCATCACATTGCCTCAGAGCAAAACTGGCACGCTGGAATCAAACTGGCCAGCCTCTTTAGAAACCATGCAGATTTTCACTTTTTCAAATTTCTTTACTTGGAAGATTTAGTTGCTTTAAGAAGCACAACTGGCCTTTCAGATATGGAGAAATGATGTGTGATTGGAAAGCTGCTGCTCTTGACCTTTCCAGTGGTGTGTGTCACAGACAGAGTACTATCCTTTTGCAATAGCAGCATCTGCAGTAGCTGCAGAGGGAAAAGTGTGCCAGAAAACAGATCTTGACCTTTCTGTTTGTAAAAAATGGGTTGAATTGTGCTTACTACAAGTTTCTGCCAATGAGCATTAACCCAGCAAGAGCAAAGTGGGCCTAGAGACTGCTGTACTTTAGAAGGAAAGTAAAATGTAATTAATTTACTTAAAGGCAAGTATATATGCACATGCATGTGGGCAGTCTTGCTTTGCTCAGGAAAGGATAGACTTTCTGGCTGTACTGTAAATCCAAAAACATCATGTGGGCCCAGTATATTGAAATCATGCAGGTTTTAGGTGTTGCATCTTAAAAGGAGAGAAGAATTTTGCACCATGGGTTTAAGAAAAAAGCTGTTCGGGCTCAGCTATTGTCCTGAGATAACTGCTAGTAAATGTTGGTGACCTTTCAGTGAAAGGATAATCTTTGGTAAATAAAGGAAAGATGAAAAATAACCCTGTAATGTGTTGGCCACATTTCTAAGGCAGAGAGGGAGAAAGGTGAAGAAGTATAACAGAGTACTGACCTAGAATTAAATGAAAGTATATCCCAGAAAATGGAGGCACATCTCTCTTTTTCCCTTCCTTTATAAAATTTGTTTTATTTCCAAGTGTTATACAGAGCTTAGCTGAGACTGTAACCTGAAATAGCTAAAAACAAATCTCTCCCTGTGAAGAAATCATTTTCCTTTGCTGGAGCAGATGTGTCGAGAATCCATTCGGATGCTCATACATCAGCAACTGTGAGGGGACTCAGCAAAAGTGTTTCCAGCACTGCAAGGAGACAGTTTAAGAAAATAAGCTGTGTACAGGTGTCTCAGGAGAAACATAATAGAGAAAAGAGTGGGAGGAATGGACCTTTTCCAAAACCTGCAAGTCATTGGCAAATATTAGTCTTGCTTGTTAGATGTTTCCTGCTATCTTGAATATAAGGACATGTTTAAAAGATGGTTAAAGACAACCTATTAACAGGCTTTGTTAGTTTGTAAGGTGCAGTTAGGAATATCATAGGAGGTCTGGGAAATTTCATGTTTGTGTATTAAGGAGAGCTTTTGTCCTGTGGTGTATATGTGGGAGAATGAGCCCCAGAGAGAGAAAAATGGCTTGAGAGTGGATGTACCTCTCTCATTCAAAGACACTATTGTGAGGTTTCACGAGTGATGGTACAAATATTCCAGAAGAAAGCAATTAAAAAAAAAAAAAAAGGAAGAAGAGTTGGAGATGAATTCAGGTGAGTTGCCTGCCTTCACTAAAATGTTCTCAGATGCAGGGATGACTTTATGACTTTATGACTTTATTCCCTTTTCCATATAAAGTCTTCTTAATGGGAGTGGATCTTCTTAGGAAAAATATGCTTTTGGAATTCAAAAGGAAAAACAATAATTCTAATTGAGAAAGAAAATGAAAAGCAGCGAACAATTTTCAAAGTTAAAAAGTGTAGGATCTGACATGAAGTCTTCAACTTGAGGGGAACAGTGATGGCTGAAGACTCCTCTAGGACTTTTTCATATCACATGCAATATGGTGGGAAAAAACAGCCTTCATAGGGACACATTCTATTGCATGTAGACTGTCAAATAACGTCCTTGGGACTTGCAGCAAGTTGCAATGGAATCCTGAAGTATTAGAATGCTAAGATGGAGCAAAAAGGAAAAGCAGAAGGTATGGATGTTACCTGTCATGTAGGGAAACCTCTATCTCTTTTACACAGATTGGTAGCCTTTCTAACTACCCCTGTGTTACTGAAGCTTGAAGCATCAAACTGCCTCCTGAGGACATAAGTCCTTGCCCAGGCCTTATACTTGATTCTACCCTCAGATGTGTGGGATGATTGATGGCTGGTCAAGGTCTTTTTGTAAATTGGCCTTGTATCCTGGATGGGAGAAGGAATAAGTTTGACAGTTACAGTGATTTTTTTAAACAGCATTCCTTGTCAGCAGTCAGAACTCTGCAGATTGCTTTCTGATCTTACTGAACAGCATGTCAAATATATTGTTATTTTATGAGCACCTTGCCTTCCCTTCCACCTGCCCATTTCCAAAAGTTTCTGGGAGTGTGAGGCTCATGAGCAGAGTGCTAATATAGCCCATAAATTTTACTTATGGCAATACAGTGCTAGAGCATGCCCTGAGGAGAAGGTTTTACAGCCCCTACCTAAATTCTTTGCTTGATATCTGCCATAATGGCCATAGCTTGATTCTAACTTGCAGTTTACTGTTAGCTGCCATACATTTTCATGTAATTTGTATCAGGGTTCAGAGGCTAACAGTTAGGAGAAAATCTCATTCTGAATCTCATTAGACCAATGCTTACCAAATTCTTGCAGTCTGGGCAGGCCCCTGCAGGCTGCACCACTGAGGCAAGCTACATCTGCAACTCAAGTGCTCTGATCACAAGCTGCCCTGAGTATTGGTTTCATCCTTCTTTTTTCCTGCACATATAAAATTTTTTATCTGAATGAAGACTACCTTTCATGAAGGATGAAAGGGTTAAACCCATTAGTACTGTACAACATAACAACAGGCTTTTACGTGCTTGGCTCTGGGAAACCATCCAAAATGCTCTGAATGTTGGGTAGAAGCATGATGGAAGTAACACCCCATGTATGTGCATTCTCATTAAGCACAGAACTCCAGTAAACCTAGGAGAATGGGTCTGACAGGTCATTCAGCAGACCTGATATACCTGTCCAAAAGTAATATATGCAACTGAAATTTGTGCTAACGCTTTCACTGTCTGCCAAGGGAGAGTTAAGCACCTGAGAATGAGATCCAAAAGAGGCAATGAGCATTGTTGTGCTTGGTTGGTGCAATGGATGAATGCAAATCAGCCCTATTAAAAGGGACCAAAACGCAGAGCTATGCAACAACTGGGTGGAAAAGGGTCAAACTCGCTTCTGTTTATTCATTTACCAGCATTTTCTTCCACTAGAAGGAAAAGATATAAACTGTATGTAATTGAATCTTACTCTTATAATCAAAAGAAACATTCCCATATTTCACACTTTTCTTACAATCTCTTAAATATAACACTGGAATAACAGAAACTTCCTTAGCTCAAACAGATAGCATCCTGAGACACTCACAGATTGAAATAATGGGAACCCTGAAAAAAAATCCCCTTGACAGAGACAGTGACACCCATCACAAGGGGTGCTCCTGTGCAGGGTGTCACATAAAGATGCAGGAAATGACATTTTGTCCCACATCCTCCTCTAGTAGCTGTTAAGTGCAAGCCCAGTAGCCTGTTTGCATACTATGTGATTGGTATCAATGTTTGTATTAGTATTCAAAAAACAACAAAGGGTGTGTTAAAAATAGCAGAGATGACAGAAAGAGGGCAATTACTTGGTTGTGTGAATAGGAAGGATAATATTAAGTTACTGTGTAATTAAGGTTAGACCAAGGTGAAGTAAAGATAGCAAACAAGGAAAGTAAGGAAAGGTTACTCATTCTGGACTCAAACCTATTCCTACAGAATTTAATGATAGGTTTATGCTGACCTCTGTGAAAGCAAGTAGGAGTACATTTAAGGTTAATTTAGAGGCATATTTATAAGGCAGTCTAGTGAAACTTGATAATATATAATAGAAAAGGAAACTGCAGACAAATAAATAGGAACTTACTGAACTGAACTCATCTTGGAAGCAGTCTGATTTGATCTGTTCTCTTGCCTCATGGTTTTGTTCCACATTAGATTATTTATGGACTTTAGTCAGAGCAAATCATTTTCAAAAGGCCCAGGCCTGGTCGTTTTCTGCCACTGGTCAATCTCAGACTGCTGAGCCGCTTACCAGCAGGGTACCAGCACTGTTTTCATGCTTGACTGGGATACATTTGTGGCTTAAATCCCATCTAGTTTGCAGCTATCAGAAAAAGCTGCATTCTTTTACTGAACAGTCGTGGAAGTTATTGATTTCTCCTCTGTGCTCAGAGGAATATTTGTTGGTGGGGTTGTTGGGATTGCCTAAAATGGTTGAAGAAAATCACTTGTGAGACACAGAAGGAAATGAAATCTTCAGAGAGGAAAGGACTTCAATGATGAAAGGTGACGGTAAATTACTTAGCTAACAAATAGGTGCCTTGGAAATTGAAGTACAAATTAGGTTATCTAATTCTTCACTGCAAACCTAAGCAGTTCTATTAATATGATTCTCATCTTGTGATAATTTTTCATGGCTCATCAGGAGCTTGCTGAGACATATTAATGACAGCTGGAAACAATGGTACTACAAAGCCTTTGTTTCCAGGTTAGGTAATGAGAATTTTTCTAAGAAAAGGAAATCAAAAAGAACCACACTTCCATGTGCTGGTACATTCATACTACCAATTAAAGTAGCACTGTATGCATACAAATGAATTTGCTGATAACTTAGACAAACAAGTCTGATCCTTTTAGCTTCACACACATTGCTCACATTGCCATGTGGGGCTGCACTGAGAATTAAGGGTAATGACAGTGTACATTGGCCATGTGTCAGGTAGGATTTTTCTGGGACAGGGACCAGTATTTTTGTCTCTGGGCTGGCTCTCTGCTGCACATATTACTCTGTAGTAAAACTTTAAAACATTATCTTCATTTTAGGAATATCTGGGAGACTTCTATTTCTTTTAGTTCCCAGAGAACCTTACTACAACTCATTTGGTGGTTAGCACAACATATTATAGTGGTAGAAACAGATGAATAAATTGAATGTAGTTCTAACTTAAAAACAGCAGTTTTCCAGCAATAGCTATGCAGAATTCACAGCTGACAAGGGAGGAGGGAAACATTCATTTTCTTTCTGAAGAGTGAATTCAATCTCAAAATGATTTCACCATGGTTTCAGATTTGGTCTCTATTCCCCTGAATGATTTTTCACTAAGTGATTAATAAGAGAAATCATCCAGCAGCAGCAGTTGCTACTTTACATATCAGGCTAAGGCAGTGTTCAGCTAGGGTAATGACAGCACAGCTGAGCAGCACCAAAGAGAGCAGGCTGTAAGGTCCATGTGGAAGATAAGGGTTACCTGCAGGAAACTGGATTCAGGACAGATGTAGTTGTGATTCTTGACAATTGCAGACAGTTGTTTTCTTCCAGTAGTTGTTGGCTTGACAGACGGCATTTTGAGAACTCAAATAGTGGACTAGTTTAAGAGCCTGAAGACAAATAATTTAGGAATACTGAAGAAGTAGTTCTTCTCTGCTTTTCCCATCAACCAACCAGTGTTCTCTACCCTGGCATTCATTTGGGCTGCATGCTGAGAAGGCTTGTCAGGGGAGCTGCAAAAGAAGACTGACTCCTTACAAAGATACTCCTTCAAACTCTGGAAACAAAACTTTTCACCTTTTGACTCTACCTCTATACGGACTACTGCTGTGACACACAACATATAGTTGTGGGATCCAGTTCATTGTCCTCAATAATATGCCCCTGCACAGTGAAATTGCCCTACTGCATCACTAAAATGATTTTTTCCTGACCCATTGCACTTTACTAATGAAATAAACTCTCTCTTCCTTCATTAATAACCTATTAGGTTTTCTGCTTCCTGTCAGTTGCAATCCTTATTTAACATTACCAAAGAGTAATCTTATTGTTTCAACATCAACAACATAGACATTTCACTCCTATTTTATTGCCAACGTGATATTTCTTACTTCAAAACCTTGTACTACTCCATCAGTAGGTTTAAATGAAGATGATCTGTAGTTTCCACAGTATCATTTTGGAATGGGAAAAGCGTTCTTTTGAGGGCATGAAGGACTGTGATTCTTCTCTACTTGCACATCAGTAGAAATAATTCTCTATGTGCTCTGTGCAAGAGATCCAGATTTAGGGTGGAAAATCTGAACAGAAAGGAGGGAAGTCAAACACTTTGCAAATCTTAATGGATGAAGAATTCTAGCAAAGCTGTAGGTAGTGTATCTGTCAAAGCCAGCTGTTTCCTTGGCATTCTGTTTCTAGGGAAAATTAAAACCCATGATTATCTGCATTCAATCTATACCATAAGAATGATGATGAGTGTAATGATCAAAGCCATGTTTCTGTCTCAAGGGTCCCTCTTCTGTTTATATGCTTTCCTCCTACTTAGGAATCACAGTGATAGATGTAGCTATCTCACACAGAAAATATCCAATTGCTTGAAATATGATTCCCTGGCTAGTTCATGCGTGTGATACTTTATTTGCTATGTCTAGTGTGATGTAGGTATCTATTTCTTACTTGTTAAAAAACTTGCAGGAATCATTTGATGCATATTAATAGTATCACCTTATGGTCCCAAATTGAGCACTGCAGTTATAATTCAGTTTCAGAGCTCTGTTGCTCTTCGTAAACCATGAGAACGAGGAAGGCTCTTTCAGATGAATGACTAGGTTATTCATTTAAAGACTGTATAATTAATCTGGATTTGATGATATGAATGCATATGTTTAAGGCTAGATTGAATGGGGCCCTGGGCAATCTGATCTACTTGATCCAGCGGCTGACAACCCAGCCTGTGGAAAGGGGATTGGAACTTGATGATACTCTAGGCCCTTTCCAACCCAAGCCATACTGTGATTCTGTGTATTATACCTTATAAAATGCTCCTTGGTTTTGGTACTGTTAAAAACTTTGCCTTGCTTTATGATCTTTGTTCATTCAGTTATTTAGACTTATTGCTCTTTCTTCGTTGTTGGTCCTTACAAAGACATAGGAAAATGAAGGAGCTATTGTCATTTCTTTAGTCATTTATTCTAATTGCTCTTTATATGCAAATCTGGTCTGTTTTTGGACCTATGGTTCTGTCCTTTTATTTTGTAGGAGGCTCTTTGGCTGCTCTGTTTCATGCCCAATATCGGACACAGATGGATGTTGCACACTTACTGGAGCCTTCCTGAAGAATCAAGAAGTTTGACAGCAGTGTGCATTGGACCAACTCACAAACAGACAGTATACAATGCCTTAGCCAAGGCCAGAGGCTCAACAGGGTTGAGAAGGGCAGTGCTTGCTCAATGAACTAAGTTTCTCACTTTAGCTCAGTGTCTTCACACCTTTGTTCTTCATTGCCTGAGTAGGTCTTGGGGTTTCAGACCACAATGCAGTGGCAAGGTAGTGACCACTTGTCATCTGGAGCTGAGCTAGCTCAGGGCACATGTCTGCTGGGAAGTTGGCTCCAGTCTGCCATGGCATGCTCAGCTCCTCAAAAGGAGCAAGAAGTGGTCTAAGTGACCACAGCAGTGATGATGATTAAGGCATATAGCGCAAGTTCTCTTATTCATTGTTGCGGTATTTTTTTTTTCTCACTGTGGCTGTAGAGAAGTTAGAATGTTATTTGGTTGGCTTAATACTATGACCGCCCTTAGATTATTTTTTTAAAAAATATATTTAGGAACTTCTCTCAAAAACAAGCCTGTGGGATACAGGATCAGGACATTCAGAGATACTTAGGCTTTATTACTTCAGGAAAATACCAATGGGTTGTAGTTTGAGACTTTCATGTAAAATATGAACTTTAGGTCCATTCTCTGAAGGTACTAAATTTGGTTATTGTCACAAATGTACTGAGTGTCTGATTCATTCTGATTTTGTCTTCTTAAGGTGTGTGTGCTGTTGGAGAGGGAACAGGATAACACAATGGAATTGCCTTTATTCATATGTGCGAATCATAGAATCATAGAATATTTTTGCTTCATTGGCTATCTTTGTCAAGTATCCACCCACCTATAATAAGGAGACATAGAAATATCACAAAAATAAAGACTCAAATGCTTAACACACTGAAGACTTGATTCAGATCTTTAATAAAATTCCCTTCCAAGTCAGCTAGCAACATCACAAGTCTGAATCTGATGACAGTGCAGAATAAAAGAATTCAATAAAAAACAACAAAAAATGAGATATAATCATTAGACATACAAGAAAGAAACCATGATACATAGCAATCTATGATTTGGAAAATGATTATCATTGTTTTTGCCCAATTTCTCTGCATTACTTGAAGCACTTTAAGCTAACACGTTTGTGCAAGTGAGATTCTTTCCTTTAGGAACAGCTCTGACCTTATATTTTTGGCAGTTCAATGGCAGAAATTATATTTTCTTCCTACTTTTGGTTTGGGAAAAAGAAAACCCTCACCTTGCCTTCTACTTCAAGATTCACTTGCTATTATGCCTCGTAACTATCAATCCTGTTTTACTTTGCTTTACAGAAAAAAATAACCTTCTAGGAGGGTACTTTTAAAAAAGCGCACCATTATTCCTCTGTACCATTGACATTTGTTGAACCTTCACTGTCATATTGGGTTGGAAATTTTGATAACGTCTGTACTTCATCTTCATATCAATGAGAGCCTGATGATCAATTTATTTTCTTGTCAAATACATTTCTTAATGGGTTGCATTTTGTGTGGCTGACTATTCTGATAAAATCAATTTAATTAACCACCAAAATCTGACAGAACGCATTCAGGAAGTGTCATTCATTTCAAAAGAATAATAATTTCAATCAAAGACAAGTTGCCAACCACTCTAATGAGGTATCTCAACATTAGTGAGATTTCATGCTAATGATCAAAATCAGACATTTTAGGGTTTATGACAAATTATGATGATAAACCAGATAGTGCATTAATACTAGGGTGCACTGTCAGTATTTATTCACCAAACCACCAGTGTTTGAAGCAAATTCTTATGAGTTCCTGCATGCATAATTTAGTAGGGCAAAGACAGAAACAAATTACCCTCTGCTCAGCTTGTCATTCAGGAGCTTGGAGTTTTACCATCGCTTACCACAGGGAGCCACACAATACCCTTACCGCAAGTCTCGTACTTGGTGGGGAGTGGATTCCCCATGACCAAATAAGCAGTGGTGTGCACAGCTTACTGGAGTTTACGTTGCTGTACTGTGCTATCACTCCATATTATTATAGTGGGAGGCTGAATATCAGCAGGATCACTTACAATACTGGATGATTAAAGTACTTCTTGACTTTCCACGAGATTTTAAATTCAGGATGAAGGAGGAGGGGAACACAGTGCGTGAGAGAAACACAGAAAGAAAAGAAGAGGATTATGCTTCAGCTGCCTTTGTGATAAAAGAGTAGTAATTAGTTTCAGTAAAATCCCATAATAGTTTTTTTGTACTTTGCAGGAAACCAAGTGGCAGACAGATAAAACAAATTACTTTACTCAGGGCAATTAGCAAGCTATTACAAGGTTCTGCCTATGTTTCCCCATGACTGCAAAGATCATGCCCTATTTTTCCAAGAACTTTATGTTCCTGAAAATCTCATCCATTTTAAACCTATCATTGTGCGTATAACACAGCCACTGCGTATCCCTGAACACAGCCCGCATTGTAGTAGAGGGCCCAAGAGATAATGAGTTCTGTGATCATGCTGAGGAGAGAGGGAAGTTTTAACATTTGCTGCTTACTCATCTGAAATAAACCTCCAGTGTTACTATGGTGCGCATGACCCTCTGACACTTAATACAATGAAAACATTTGAGTTTTATAGTCCTGCATATAGGTTATGCACCAGCATTGAAACTCCGCACTGCAGATTTAAGAGTTCATGCATTCATGGCTGATTCTTGATAGTGACCCCATTGGAAGGAAAAGAGGATTGCTTGGCAAAAGAATAAAAAGATTTCAAACTAATCAGCAATGACTATGAAAATGACTTTTCAACATTATTTTTCCTTTGAAATTTTTATTTCAAAAAGGCACCTGTCTTACCTGGGAAGTTATAGTTTGACTTTCTATAAATCAGCTGCAAAGCAAAACAATAGAATAATGCCTGATCACATATGATCCAGAAAAATTACACATTTGAAATAGCTCCTTTGAAGAAAGCCCCTTAATATGCAATCTGTGTTGTCTATCAACTAACTTTTTTGAAAATTATGCAAAATATGAAAATAATCAAATTTACAAATGGGAAGCTTAATTTAGTGGGTTTTTATTTTTATTTTTGTTTTTGTTTTTGTTTTTTTTTGAGAGAGGGATTGAGAAAGCCTTTTTCATTTTATTGAGACCTGGGGAATCATACTGTTATAAAATGTCTATGACAGTGAAGGAAGTTGTATTAAATTCTCCAGCAAAACTTTGGGCAAGATAACCATCTCTATACATCTATGCTGTCTGGCCATAATTTCAGTGAAGACTATAGTTTCACACCCAGTCCTGCAAGATACCGATCTCCTTTTCTAAGCTACTGACCACTAAGTATCAACAGTGAATAGCATTTTTCATTATAACTAGGTTTGGTAACAACATGTCTCTTTACTGAAAATTGATATTTAAAATCAAAGATTATTTTTGATTGCAAAGGTTTGTTACAGGTTATAATTTCTAGCCAGTTTCAACCTCCTCTCTGCTGTCACTTCAGGACCTCCAAACCACCTCTGCAATTTTGGACCTGGCCAGCCAACTGTCGTAGACCAGAAATTATAGCTTGTGCAGCTAGGGTGAAACCTGACATCTCAGAAGGAAAATTCATTTGCACTTTCCCATAACTAGTTTCACTGATATGATCACTTCTGTGTTATAATACAGTTTAATTGTGTGTCTTAAATGAGACCTCACACAATGACTAGTATGGTCCTTCTACCAGCTGGAGTGAAAGATACTGGTCTGTTAAGACAGAGACCCCAGTACTTGAGTCACAAAATGCTCAGATTTAACAGCAGCATTCAGAAGATATAGGTTGTCTTTGGAAATAATGTTGGAAGTGATATGGTTTGTTTGTTTAGCAATAGGAATTAGTACATTAGCTTAAGAGCCAATATATTGACTTAGCATAAGGAATTTGTGGGTGATAGCTCTACAAGATAGTTCTAAATGGGGAAGAAGTAGGTGGGCACTCAACCACCCTAGATACTACTGAGCATACCCAAAGGGACATTAGCATATATTAATGAGTCCTTTAAAAAAGAATGAATATGTATGCCAGTGTGTTGCATAAGTATGTCTTCACTGTTTATTTGTAGAACTTGAACTCTGAAAGAGCATGCTTACTTGTCAAGTTGCCTAATGCGTATTGTGACGAATAAAGGAATGCCACTTTCTGACACCACATTGGAGTAAGAAAATTTTCTTCCCGGATTTTGGATGATAGAAGGACTTTAAAATCTCCATATTAGGCAAGTCAATTTTGTTTGTTAAGAGCTCAGTTTTGGTGCTACCCATTTGGTGATCCACTGACCAGAAAAGACGCTTAAAGGAAATGTGTGTACTGTAATTATCCCTCTAATGTTTGTCTTCCATTTAAGCAGAATTTATTGCTGATTTTATGGAGTACCATTGCTACCACAATGTCATGAATTTAGAAAAAAAGAAGGAGCACTAACATAGGTTACCATGTTAATATTTTATAATGAAGTTTCTGCTTAATTACCATATTTACCGTGAAACAATGTATAATACTTCCCAGCATTTATTATTCCATGCTTAGTCTTCTGGCAATACTACTGTCAAAAACTGGCGTTACTGTTTTATCTATCCTGTTAATGATAAAGCCTGAATCCATTGGTGGTCTTTGAGAATGACGGTGCCACCATGTGTCTAACAAAACTCTGATGCTCGTCTTCTGGTGATAAAGTTCCCTTCACCCATAGCAAAATAAAGCTCTCTCAGAACAGCAGTATTTGTGCCCTAAGACGTAGTGCTACAAACTGGGGGAATCATAAAGAGAACAGAGGAATAGAGAAAAAGAGTAGCAGCATAATATCCTGTGCTAAACCTGAGGCTTCTGGCACAGACATCCATATCCTGTTTTTCTTAGTGAAATAATAAAAAATTCTTTCCTTGACTTCAGTGTAAAACACAAATGCTATTATAAACAACTTAAGCAAGGTTCTTAACAACCTATGTAAAGTGCATTTAGGATTGCAATTAGGATTTGCAAGCATGCGATTGAACAGGTATGTTAAGCTGGCAGCATCTGCAAATCTTTTCTTTATGTAGTCAGGAAATCCTATATAGCTGCTTTTGGTTGTTTCTTCACTCAGGAACACGATGGTCAGAGCTGAGGGCACACGTTGATGGGTCTGAGCACAGAGTTACCATCCTCATTAGAAACAATTACTGTTTACAGGTAAAGGACAACAGCTAGGGCTTTTAAGTGACTCTAAATGCTTTTTGGGGAGGAAAAAATGTGAAATGAACATAACAGGATATACAACCATTCTTCAATCAAATTTGGATCCTTTCTCTACACCTTTGACCATGCCAAAGTTTTTGCGATTGGAAGGGCTCACCCAGAAAGCAGTTAGGTTCCTGAACAGTGTAGCTGAAATAAAAACCAAATAATAGAAATAATTTGTCTTTGATGCAGGAAAGTACTTGGCTTTTAACTGCATAATATGGCCAAAGCTTCTCTGGACTGAAAAGCAATAAGATGACAAAGCAGACCTGGTAGATACTTGAGAGGCTGGGGTAATCTGACCGAAATTATTCTGATGAGGTATATGTAAAGGTGCCACGATCCAAATGATGTTTTCAATGTGAAAATAATGAGAATATAAATCAGAATAAAGCAAAAGGTTACTTCACCAGCAGCACTGAGGTTCTATACGGGGTAGCTGAACACATCCAGTTTTAAATGATTACGTGAATTTGCTTGTGTGAATGACAAAGGGGCTTGCTAGAAAAAAAGTTAATTAGATTTTTCTCGGCGATGACCTTTATTGCTTATTGATCAACTTGTCCTGCCAGATGGAAGAGGGAAGTATAAATGTGCTGACACACTGTAAGCTTGTGTTTGTTTAAAACGCAGTAACAAAAAGCGTTAATTTTGCCCTTTTATTCCTGACTGAGTAAACATCTGATTTTCTGCATTAATTTTGACATAAATGTTCAGATATGAACATCAGATCTTCCATTAGTAGCAATAATGCTCAGTTCCTGAGAGCCATTTACCCTTTAAAGTTCAACTTATGACTCTACAAAAATGGTCTCTTGGGGACTCTGCGGTAATTCTCAGTAATGAGAAATCTTGTCTGATAAATTTCTAGATAAAACAACTTTTTTTTCTATTAGCCATCCCTGCGCAGTTAGCTTGAAAAGATAAAAGTCAAGATGTGTTCTTTCATAGTCACAGTTTACTAACAATAAAGCATTTATCTTGGCCTTAGCAATTCTGTTGGTGGTGCGTAAGGTAGTTTCAAATCTCTGTAATGTAAGGGACTCTGCAATGGTAACAAGAGTAGTAAAGGTAATAAAAGTGTATTTTGGTCTGTAAAGCAGATAGTTATATGCTCCTAGTGTGTGTTCAGTAATACTATAATACTACATATAATTTGTAGGCGTTCTGTGCAATTCCCCCCCAAACTTTTCTCCTGATTTCCTACCATATCCAAATGCATTCAGTCACACTAAAGAGGCTGTGGCATATCTATGGATTCTCAAACTAAAAATGCTGGAATATTTTCCTTTAAACGTTGTTTTGTAAAGGAAAATATTAAATGAAAGGACACATATCATAATAGTGACTGCATAGTCTAGAAATGTGTTACTGTTAAAAAAAAAAAAAAGTAAAAAAATAAAGTCCCAAAGCTGAAATATTTTAGATGAAAAAGAAGAAGAAGTAGTTCTGCTGGATGCACTGCCCTAGGGCCTTGGGGGATTTAATTTTGCTTCATCGTGTACTCTTTTTTTTACTATGCATTTACACTCCCAGTTAAACTACATCTCTCAGGCAGACCAGGAGCACTCCTGGGAGACGCTGTACAACACGAAAGAGATGGTCTGGCTAGAAAATGAGGCATGAAGGGGAGAACAGAAACAGGAGATTTTTGAATCAAAGTTGCAGTAAGGCATTGCAGCTGCACTTCCGAATTGCATTATTTCAGTCTTGACCAGAGTTTTTTCTAAGATGGATAGGTTACACATTTGCAGGCTTAGTTTTATGAGGAAAGAAAGTCTGTAGATGGGTGAAAATGAAAAATCCTTTCCGCTATTTTTTTTTTCCAATGGGAAAATAAAAGAAACTTCCAAGGAGCTCTGTCAGAGAGAGCAGATGTGCCCTATGAAGACAGACCTGAATCCACGCAAGGTGTTGTGAAGAAGCAGGAAAGTTACACATAAAGGAAAGTTTTCAAGTTTTAAATTTTTTTTTTTTTTTTTCTGGTTGTAAAACAACACAATGTTTGTATCTGTTAAACCTTTTCAATTATTAAACAGTCCTGAAGGCACCTGGAAATTAAGGGATAATTGGAAGAAATAATAATGTGATGAGGAAATTGGGGATGCAGAGTGTTAAACTGTCCTTCAAAGTGTCAGTGATTAAAATTAATTAAGATTCATGACTAGCATTGTGAGACTCTGTGGAAGAAGGGTAAGGCTATAGGGAAATATGAAGGTTTATTTGAATTATTTTCCTCAATGGCTGTTTGACTGTTACCAGAGAAACTTGGAAAAGTTTTTGATGAATTGTTTTGCTTTTGAATCATATATATATATTTTTTTTTTAATATAAAATTAATTGCTCTGTAAATGGTAGGAAGGCTTTTTAAATTATAATACAAGGAGAAAGGAATAGCACACTCTACTTTCTAATGCTTTTAATACTCAGAAGATTCCTTCCCTGTATGTTTGCATTGTATGAAAGAACAGCAGGTAGATCTTGGTATCATTCAATTTTGAAAATATCCATGTTTACTTGCTTTTTGTAGGCAAATGTTTCCCGTGTAATATATAGTCAGTTTAGCAGGGACTTGTGAAAACTCAATCAATGATAATCACTGTTGACATAGCCAGAAAGCTCCTACTTTTCATACACTTACCTAATTAACTGTTCTTGCTTTTTGGGAGGACTCTCTCCCCCTCCTCCTTATCTCAGTAGGGTCTTATTTCCCAGGTCAACCTGTCATCTAACTTCATGCAGGAACTTTCTCTCACTCCTCCCACTGGAGGGAAAGAAACTGGATGAGAAAGCGGAGGAACAAGCCAGTCTATGTCCTGCTGATTTTGCTTGAGGTAGCACTTACAATGCACACAGCAACCACTGGGTAACATATGCAAGCAGATCCCAGAAAAGACCGGCTAGCCTGGTGGCTTAAGTTCATGTGAGGGCCCCACTGCTTCTCAGAGGAGTGTTGCTCCTTCTTGCTGTTCCTCTTCCACTGCAAAGGAGAAATCAGCTGTCCTGGTGCACAGACCTGAGTGTCTTGAGGCTCCCTGCTATGAAACCGTGAACCTACTCCCGCGGAGGTATAAGGGCTTTTGAGGGCTTTTATCAGATCAACAGATCCAACTGCTCAAAGAGTCACAGTCCCAGCATTTTTATTCTGTTAATCTTTGGGCAAAGCCATCCAGACTAGTTCTGTTTGTCAGTGTGGCTCTAGTACTGTCTACCCAAGCCCAGGTGTCCTACCTGTCCAAGCTGCCTGCATGCAATTTCTGCCCCAGCATCCAGGCTGGGATCCCCGTGCAGTGAGGCTTTCATGTGTGGAAGATCCTAAAGGACTGTGCCAGCTAAAGTTGCTAGGAGCTACAAGGATGTTGTGGGGCTTGCCCCAAAACGAGCTGAAAGCATTAGATCCCTAACTTTGAAGCAATCAAGCAAGAATTGGGGCTCACTCAATAACATCTGCTTTAAATCCAGGAGGTTTGGAATTTGAAACAGCTGAAGTTCAACAAACCACTATTTTTTTTATACAACCTTGGTGGAAAAAAAAAAAAAAATCACTCTAGCTCTGATTATACTTCTAGAGAAAGCTTTAACTGTCACAGGTAATGTAATAGGCAGAGAATTCACTGCACATCACTCAGGTATGTTGTCTAGTAAACAAAATAAATAGGTGCCCAAGTGCAAGGTTAATCTCTTTACAAGTTTGTTCTCCTCGGTTTCTTCTAGCTCCTATGATCACAGGTAAAACATTCAGGTTTGACTGCAAAATGTATCAAGCATCCCAAATCTATTTTTTTTTAACATTTTTTTGTAGTTAGGGAAGCATTTTCTTGGGATCTAAAATGTGTCTGCTAAGTATAACATAGAATAAATCCATTTAAAAGTGGGTGTGTGAGGAAACTAGTGTGAGAGAGAAAGAAGTACAATACCAGAGAACCGGTAGCACTGCAAACAGTCAGCAGCATCTGGCTTATGGTGCTGGAGTACAAAAACAAGACTGTTCCTCCTTCAGCAAGAAGACAAAATACAGAAATCTTCTATTCTTTCCCTCTGAAAAGTGTTCTAAATAACCTTATCTAAATCCACAGTTATATTACTGAAAACATAAGAAATCAGCAGAAGACATCTAAGAAAGCTACGTGCATGCATGTGTTCACATCTTTCTGGGCCCACTGTCACCTTTTGGGGAGAACCAAACTTACCAGTTACACATAAGTGCTTGGGAGAGAAGAGTGATTTCCCTAGATATTCAGAACATTGCAGTTCTAGTTATTAGTAACTTCTGTCCAAAACAAGTCTGTATTTTTCTTTTTCTTCTGTCAGAACAAAAGCACGTTTGCTGTTCTTTATGTCTTCTTTTCCCAGTGTAAAGATGTTGAGTAACTTCACACATTTCAGCTGTTGGAAAAAACGATTAAAAAAAAAAAAGCGTGCAATTGTTTAGAGCATGTCCGTGCAGAAGTAGTCCTTGAGAACTAAGGGAACAGCACCTTAAGCCAATTACATCTATTTATTGCGCACTGGTGAGCATAAGAATGAAGACTACCCCAGGCAGTGCTACAGACTTGGGGCAGAGTGGCTGGAAGACCATGTGGAAGAAATGGACCTGGGGGTGCTGGTTGACACTCAGCAGACCAAGAGTCAGCAGTGTGTCTACATGGGCAAGAAGGCCAATGGTATGCTGGTTTTATCAGAAATAGTGTTGCCAGCAGGAGAAGGGAAGTGGTTGTCCCACTGTATTCCGCTCTGCTGAGGCTGCACCTGGAGCAGTGTGTTCAATTTTGGGTCCCTCGCTACAAGAAAGACATTGAGGCCCTGGAGCATGCCCAAAGAAGGGCAACGAAGCTGTGATGGGTCTGGAGTATGTTTCTTATGGGGAGCAGCTGAGAGAGCTGGGATTGTTCAGTCTGGAGAAGAGGAGGCTCAGGGGAGACCTTATCGCTCTCTACAACTGCCTGAAAGGAGGTTGTGGAGAAGTGGGGTTTGGTCTCTTCTGTTCTCCTGAGTGATTCGTTGATAGGACTACAGGGAATGGCCTCAAGTTGCACCATGAGAGGTTCAGATTATTTATTATGAACAATTTATTCTCCAAAAGAGTGGTGAGGCAGTGGCACAGGCTGCCCATGGAAATGGTGGAGTCACTGTCCCTGGAGGTGTTCAAGAAACTTTAGATGTTGTACTGAGGGACATGGGTCAGTGGGAAATACTTGTGATAGGCAGACGGTTGCACTTCATGATCTCAGAAATCTTTTCCAACCTTGGTGATTCTATGGCTTTGTGAAATATGCTGCAAAATGTCTGTGGAGGGAGAAATTATCTTTTGCTATTTAACAGTACTTATCACCACACATCCATCTTAAAGAAATCACTAACTCAAAATCACTACATTCCTTTACCATATGTGACTGCAAAATCAGGCTTCCTAACAGGATCTCCCTTTGCGTCATGTTTCCTTCAGAGGCTTGGGTGCGGGTCCTGCAAGCAGCGAGGATGCAAGGAGCGGAGCCTATCCCCTCGGAGCCGGCCCTGTCCCGCGGTGCTGCCCGGCCACCGGGAGGTCCAGGATTCAGCCTCCCCCCATATACCTGCAGAGGGCGTCGGTGTCCACAGAGCCAGCCCGCGGCCTGCCCAGCCGTGCGAGAGGTGGCTGCTTGGCTGCTCCCGTTAGATGGCTGAACTCGCCTGCCAGGCGGCATTCAGAATACCGAAACCGAAAGATCTGCAACCGGCTGCGTGCCCTGACTGTGAATTGTTATTCTAAGCACATGGCTGTTGTAAAATTACACTATCTGCTTATGTTGGAAGAGAGAAACACAGTCATTATTTATGTGGTTTGATGATCCCGTTTACGTGATAGATCATTGCACATCGTAAAACTGTTTACTGTTCTTAACTCTGTCAATTTGCATGTGTACAGCTTAAGTGTATTCTAGATTAATTAATTCTTAAATATATGTACGTAAGGTGCTTTCTGTTTTTCAGTTTCTTTTCTTCATAGTGAGTGTCCGCTGCTCCCTGGCTCTGCATGCATCATGCTTAGAGAAGGTGGCTGAAAGAACTCCAAAAGCCTGGAGAAGAGAAGGCTCTGAGATGTCCTGATAGCGGCCTTTCAGTGTCTGAATGGGAGCTACGGGAAAGAAGAGGACAAACTCTTTAGCAGGGTCTGTAGTGACACAACAAGGGGAAACAGCTTCAAGCTTCAAGGGGGTAGATTTTGGTGGAATATAAGGAAAAAATCTTTTACAGTGGGGGTGGTGAGGCACTGGAATAGGTCGCCCAGAGATGTGGTTAATGCCCCATCCCTGGAGGCTTTCAAGGCAAGGCTGGATCAGGTCCCTGATCTAGCTGTGCATGCTCCTGTTCGGTGCCGGGGAGTTGGACTATATGACCTTTAAAGGTCTCCTCCAACTCTAAGGATTCTATGATTCTGTGATACAGGAGTATCACTTTGTTGGTAAGGGATTTGAAAATGATAGGTCTATGTTTGTCCTGCAGGATGTGGCAGGCTCTGAGGTGGCAGACATGGCTTCTTATGCACAGCAGGTGCGTAAGGTCACTTTTTGTTTAATGCATGGACTTAATTTACACTGCAAGAGACACTCTGGCTGAGACCACCGTTTTGCCTTTTGTGCAAACTCACACTTTGCTTTCTGAAGTGCTTTCTCAATGTGCACTCACAAAGGTGGGTGCCAGCACAGCTTGGCCTGGCCTCTCAGAGGTATCATCCTATTGACTCCACACAGAGTGGATTTCACAGGCACCTTTGACACTATGTGCCTTTGGTACTAGAATTGATAAAGGTAGATTCAAGCCATCATAGAGTTTGTACTATATATGCTGCCACCCTGTCCTCTACCTATTTTCCTACCTACACATTCACAAACTAACTTACATTCATTTCTTCTCTAGATTCGAGAAAATTGTGGGTGAAATCACATGCTATAGTGAACAGAATGTGGTTTGATATGGAATTTTGCACCCTGTGGATGAATAGTGGTGCTGGCACCATAGTGAAGTGTGTTCCTGGGCCCAGGTAGTGGGCTGGGGTACAGTGTTAGCATGGGGATGATGATTGCTGCACAGCTTCTTTCCCTCAGTGGCTCAAAGGCACCGCACAGGTAGAAAGATAAATGTTTGTGTTTTGTGAGTCTGTTATGCCCATGGTGGATAAAGGTCTGGATAAATCCTCCTGGCTGTCTAATGAAGAAAACAGTGCTTCACCAATATTTGCCAAGTCCACCTGGGAGTTATCAGTATGCAGCTGTGTCCTCCAGCCTCTCCCTTCAAGCTGGGATTTAACTATTACCTTTTCTCCTTTCTACAAATGTTGATTTTCACTTGTGTGTAGGATGAATATTAACTGGCAGCTGGAAAGCTGCTCCTTGTTCACCTAAGCCACTGCCCTGGCTCCCACTTTACTCAACTGATGTGTTATAGGTTTTAATAAATGCAAACAGAAAAGAAGGAGGCAACATATTCCGAGATAACAGTGGTTATCTTGTAAATGCTGGGATGAATGCCTCTTCTTGCAGGGCATAGAATTGGGCAAAATATTAAGCTGTGTTGTCTGCATGCTAGAATATGCCAATATATATTTCATAAATATAGGTCACCATTCTTTGATATTTACTTGGTAATGCAGTGGATCTCCTTACGTGCAAGGTAGTGACATCAGAAGACATTTTGAATCTAAAGGGCAATATGTCTGGAATAAATAATATTTCTTATTCCAGGAATTGTTTATTCTGAGTAACAGGAATACTTCTGAATTATTATCTTGACACGATGCTCTTTGTTACCCAGTCCCTTTTCTGTCATATTTCCCTCGTTAACCCTCTTGAGCTGTCTAGCAATGATGAGCTTTTTCCAGTAATAAGAAATATGAATTTATATTACCATTGTATGTGCCCACACACTGTAGAGATCCTCTGTAGTTCATGGCCTCAATTGAGCAGCACTGTGTTGCCTACTAAGTGTAATATTTTGTCCATTTTTCACACATTGAATTTTACTTTTCTGCTGCAAGAAGGACCAAATGAAAACAATGGATTTGTGTTCAGATATACATGTCCCTGTTTAAATCAGGTGAGTAGTGACTCAGGTGAGTAGTGACTTCAGGTACCTTTGTG
Organism: Alectoris magna; assembly: GCA_030625065.1. Taxonomy (NCBI): domain Eukaryota; kingdom Metazoa; phylum Chordata; class Aves; order Galliformes; family Phasianidae; genus Alectoris; species Alectoris magna. Next base: position 78,996,635 of record CM060560.1, read on the forward strand.
CCTCTAAACATTTTTATGACAAGGTCTGGATCCCCTCAATTTCTTAGATTAAAAAAAAAAGGAAAGAAAGAAACATTTAAAAAGATTTGTTTTAATATCATTTTCACCTCTCTGTATGAGCTTTCCAAATCTCCCAACAGATCTCATTACCATGGAGGTCTTGTAAAGTTCCAGTCATAAGATTCATTTGGTTTTGAGCAAAACCTAGCCTTTTACCAAAACAAAATCTACTATAATAATAATAACAATTAAAATAAAAAGAAAAAAAGAATTTGTGGCCTATATGACTGTGCACAAAACCCCAGACACTTAACGAACAAATAGAATGAAAGGACAAACAAACAAAGAAATATTGTTTTTCCACCTTCATGGTTATTAAAAATGTATATATTTATCTCTTTTGGGCTTTAACACAGGCTTTGTGAGTGCTTGAAATTGCCAAAATTACATCCCAACCTCATGGAGTTTTATTTAATTACTGCTTCTGTAAGCTGATAGTGCATTTTAAGGACAACATAAAATTACAGCCAGCTAAGAAATGGAGAGAGGTGGATCTTGGATGTAATGATGCATGGAGGAGGTACTTCTGGGACATCTGAACTCCAAGCAGGGGAAATAAAAAGGAGTTTCAGTACTGCCATTGATCTGTGACTCTCAACAGCTCATCTGAATGACGCTTCAAGTGCACCTTCATTTAATTACTTATGGAGGGTGTTTGAGTCCGTGAGTCCACACATATGCTGGGTCTACACATGGGACATCCCAATATATTTTGAACTCAATGAGAATTGGACGAGATAGCTTGTGGGCAAAAGCTTGATTACTGGATTGGTTTAAAAGTGGAATAAATTAACTCTTCTGAAGAATTAAGGTGAGTGACTTTTTAGAAATCTGCTCAGATCAAACCAAGGAGGGCTGAAAACTTCACAAAATCACGGAATCATAGGAGTTGGAAGGAACTTCGGAAGACCTTCTGGCCTCTACTCGTAGCAGTAGGTATGGTGCCATCACCTCATCGACTCTGCTACATTTAATCCACATTCTGGCATCAGTTCAAAGGATGCTGGAATCTGAGACCATTTAAAAGCCAAGCAAATTAGAGTGTCAGTGGAATAGTAACTAACTAAATGCACATGCAGGCACTTCAGTACAAGTGACCTGCTTTCAAGCACCTGCAGCTCCCCTGAATTCAGTACGAGAAATCTTAGGAAGTTAGGCTACAAATTCCTAGGTATAACAAAACCCTCCTCCCCTAAAACATAGGTTTCTAAGACATAGCCCAAGTCTAACAACATCTTGTGGAATTGGAAGCTTTGGATACAAAATGTGAGGTTGCATCCTCATTGCTACACTACCATCCTTGTTAGCTGTTCAACACTACCCTGAGATGCTGTTTCTCAAAAGCGTATTAGGTTTTCTTCTTTTCTGTTATTCCTCTCCATTTTACTTGTTTATGTAGTAGAATTTTTGCTTTAATCTCCATACTTTGATTAGAGCTTTCTTTATGATTTCCCCAGTTACACACAGCCTCCTTAGTACTTTTCCTTCAGTGTTGATTTTCCCGCATATTGAGAGTGGTGTTTGTAGCATTCATTCTTTTCCAGTGATGAGAGGTACTGGAGCATTCTTCCTTAAAGTTTCTATCTTGAATTACTAGGAAAGTGCATTTAACACTGCTCATCCATAAGAACTGGTTAAGTGATTTACTTGGCTGCCTGCTTTAGGCTGCTGCATTTCATTTATTAGAAATGCAGTTCAACTGAATGCAAAGAGAGCCCTTCTTTTTCTTTTCTCTGCAAATGTAGTACTTGCAGAAAGAATACGATGACTTTTTTAATGTGATATGTTGTTGCTGTCATTGTTTAGATAACTAATGTCACACTGGGGTGAAGCAAAGTGCCCAGGGTTGAGCTGCTTTCAAATTCTGCTTGCAATTGACAAACACAGCAAAATATTGCACATTCACAAAATGACAAAAAGGAAGTAATAAATACAGCCAGAGGAAATGATTAATGCTCTTCACTGAGAGTTAGCTATGATTCCTCCTTAGTATAAGAGCTAGAAAGAAACGTAACATGCAAATGTTATGTTTATGTTCGGAGTGCCCGGAGCGGGGAAGAAAGAATGTTAAGTGCAGTATGGCACTGAGATTTGGAGCTCTTTTCGCCAGAGCTGCCAATACTACAGCACTCGGAGCCTGAGCTACTCAGAGAAATTCAGTTTCTATCAGCATCAGCATTTTCCACTGTCAAAAGGTTGAAGGTTCACAACAACGCTTGTGACTCCAGGTGGCTGAGTCACTGTCCCAGGAGGTGTTCAAGAAATGTTTCAGTGTTGTACTAAGTGACATGGTTTAGAAGGGAAATACTGCTGGTAGGCAGATGGTCGGACTGGATGGTCTTGAAAGTCTTTTCTATCCTCGATGATTCTGTGACTCTGTGAAACTTAAACAAAAAGGTTGTTTTGCTCTCAGAGACTTTAGACTGTCACTCTGTTCAGCTATGACATACCCATGCTGACAAAAAGAGGCACAGAAGTTTTGCATGGTGAAATATGACCAGCAGTGCCTGGCTGTATTATTACAAGCAGCTCTGCATAGAATTTCAGAAAGCCATTGGGTTTTAAGTGCTGTTGAATATTATGGTGACCCTTGCAAAACAGACCTGAAGTTTACCTTGATCAAAGGTGGCATTTTAGGAACAAAGAGCTCTTTTAGCCTGGAAGTAAGTACCAGAGATGCACATGAAGATCATTCTGCTTTTTCAGGCCTCAGCGAACAATTTGATCTCAAACACACAGCAGTATGTTACACTCCCTTCCTATCTCAAATCCTCTCCATCATTTCACTTGCCCTTCTCCCGTCCAACAACCTGATGCAGGCATTACTGTTGATGGAGTAAAACACTGCACTGCAGTGTTTACGTGACCTGGAGCTGTAAGAGAGAAGACACTTTAAAGTGCCCTATGAGGACAGACAAATGCAACCCTACATGTGATCTGCACTCAGGGCCATGACAGATTTCAGGGACTATTAAGAGAACAGATGAAGAGCTAGTTTCCAAAGAACTGTTTCACTTTTTACTGTCAAATACATTGCAGAAGGCATAACCTCAGTGATTTGTTTTTACAGCCCCCTGCCAGTGCCCTGTGTGCAGGGGAGTAGCATCGCACCGGCACGAGCAGTTCCCTCCCAAAGGTCTTACAGGACTCGGCTTTCTGATCCATGAAATCAAAGAAGACTCAAGGAAAGACTCTGTCCACACTGAATTTCAGCTGACTAGAAACTGCATAGTGACTGTTTTAGTTTCAGCTAAGGCTGGGATGGAATTAGGACAGCTGATTTAAATTGGCCAAAGGAATATTCCATACCGTATGACACCACGTGGAAGGAGTTTTGAAGGGTATAAGAGGTCATCTTGCCCTCTTCCACTTCCTGGAGGGCTTGCTGGGTTGGAAGGTGGTAAGCAATTGCTTGTGCATCACTGGTTATATATATTTATATATATGATATACAGTCATAACTATTTTCCTTTTCTCTGTCTTAGTAAATAGTTTTATCTTTCCTCAGTGGGATGGGGGAGAGGAGTGAGTGAATGACTGTGTGGTGCTGAGCCACCCACTGGGTTAAATCACAATGGTTGATTTGATGCTCAATGTGGTGCTTATCATGGGGACTGGAGTGACCACAGGACTGGCTGTGAGAGCTGTAGCACCTACAGGACTCATCAGAACTGTTAAACTAACTTCGAGGTCTGTCAAAAAAGTCAGAACAACTGCAGGACCCATCACAGGAGTAAGAGCAGCTGCAGGGTCCATCACAGGAGTTGGAGCAACCACAGGGCTTGTCACAATGCCTGGAGTAGCCACAGTACATGTAGCAGGAGCTGGAGGAAGCACAGGACTTGTCACAAAGTTTGGAGCAGTCACAGGGCTTGTCACAGGAGTTGGAGGGTCCATTACATTGTCATCAGATCCAGAAGTATTCTCTTCCTGTTGAGAATGCTGAATAGCATTGAACAGAGCTTGACAGGCATAGGTCAGACCCCAGCACACTGCAGTGATTTGTGCCTCTTTAGGATTGCCAGAGCGACAGCAGACCTTTTGCAAATATTCTACTAGTTTTTCAGGATTCTGTAGATGTTCCAAGGTGAAGTTCCAAACCACTGGGGGTACCCACCGCTCTGGGCATCTGCACATACTATTCCATACTCCCTGCCACTCAGAACAATCCTACCTTAGGGCAGATCTCTGGGTGATATTCTTAACTAATTATTTCATCTTAAACATAGCCTGAAACACAATCACATCACATAATGATAGGAGCATATTGGTTTGAACATCCCAGAGACACTCAAAATTCTTCAGAGCTATTGCAATTAGCTCTTGAGCTCTATGGAAAGAAGGAAAGGCAAAAGAAAGGCTGTGGGACTGCTGGAAAGTGTCCTCCCCTATCTCCTTATTAGCCAGGCTCCCTGAGGAGACAAAGCAAAGGGTGTAATTACTAATAGTATTAACAATATGGCTCCCAAAACACAAAGATGACTTCAATGCCAAATGCACACAAAACATTAGTTTCTCAGCTGTCAATTTTCTCATAATATTAGCCAATGCCACACAGCACAGCAAAATAAAAACCTTAATCCAACCCCCAGTGTTGACAAACAGCAAGCTAGGTGCTACAAAGTATAGTTAAAACTCTCAAAGAGCTTCATAAATATGGAAAAATCAACCTCAACACTGTGACCAGCAATTATCAAACTACCACAACACTCTGTGTTAATGCAGGCCGCTCAGGTCTGCTGTTGTCTCAGCCCTCTGAGCCCGACTTTCAACACCAAATTGACTGTTATGTTTTAACCTGGCAGGTGGCTCAGCACCACATAGTTGTTTGCTCACTCCTCTCACACAGACTGTGTGGTGCTGAGCCACCTTCTAGTTTAAACCACACAACTGACTTGATTCATCCTCTTGGCCTTACATAGTCATAGTAATAAAGAATCAGTCAAATAAGGCTGTAGAGGAGTTATAATTTCATTGGACTTACTTATCCCTAAAATGAATAAATATTTAAATCTGAGTAATCATATGGCAACCACACACATTAGATGTTTATTGCTCAGTGCTGGCCTTGTGGTCACACCATTTTTCTTCTTCTATTTTCCTTTGTAGATTATTTGGTGGTGCTATTTTCAGTTCACTTCATATGGCTCTTTTTTTACTCCTCACGAATTACTGGAGACTAATGAGACTATTCTTCAGCAGTTACACTGAAACGATCACAAAAACGCCCTGGTTCTATTTCATATTTCAAGACGTGGGAGCACTGCATGCCATCTTGTCCCTTGAATTTCCTGTATATTAAACCTTAAGAAAGATATTAATCAGCAAGGAGTAAGACTACTGACACTGACAAATTCCTTTTTAATTTTTCAGTGTATAGTCCAGACAGGGCATCAGTGCATCAACCAGGCAAGCTGGATGAGATCTAAATCGCAGAGGGTCTAGGATGCTGGCTACCAGTCTACTTACACTGTTCTTACTATTTCCTAAGTCCTCAGCTTGTGTGGTAGAGAAGCAGAACTCAGCACTTGCACTCCTCACTGGGTACTCTAAATGCAGGTCCCACAGGGGTCTTTCTGCAGCTATGGTTTACAGAAATATGTGCACAGTGCACAGTACCCATCACTGTTTGTCAGAGGTGACAAGAGCAATTTTTGCAGTTATACTTCACTTAGAGCCCTGCTATATATATACATTTAATTCTTGTAAGTGGAGAACAAAGCCTTCTAGGCTTAAATATTTTAGTACTTGTAAGACCCTAGGCAAATAGTCTGGTGGTAACAGATGAGTACAAGAAAATATTTCTTATAGGTATCTAAGAGAACTCAAGTGCAGTCATCCCTTTAGAGATCCAAATTTCCTTTATAGTTCTGTAATCTTCTGCAAAACATTCTTTTTTTTTTTTTCTTTCTTTTTTTTTTTTCTGTGCAGAAAACCTGTTTTATCACTGTATATCTTACGGAAACAACTACCTAAATAAATCAGAATCTTTTATTAAGAAACAAACTCTTGAAAGTGTTTGTAATGGAGCGGTTCAGATTGCTTTTTCTTAATGTATTTGGTTCCATTCTTTGCCTTCAGCAATTGCCTATCAGAAAGCTCGATGTGGAGATAGAAATCAAACCAGTAGAGGAAATAACTGAATAAAAATGAAGTTGTTTGTGGATCTCCTATCATTGCGTGAAATTCACTGATGTATATTTTTTGAGATGAGAATAGTATCTCCCCTTCTGCAATCTTTCTTGTAAAATGTTGAATTAACTGGAGGCGCCAATAAATAAATGGTGCAATTACCTAATGCAACCACACTGACGTGAGTATTCCTATTTATGGACAGTTAATTACATTGGTATTTTCAGTTAATTTACTTGGAATTCTGGACTAAGCAATTATCTGGTCAGAGAGATAAAGTCACCAAACAATGTTTACTCTCATCTCTTGGTTTCACTGTTCTTGGAATTGGATGTGTTGGGAAGTTACAACTTGCATGAGTATGTGTAGATGTTGGTGCTGGATTCAAAGGTCAAAAATGCCTAAGTGGCTGCTACTTTTAGATACAGAATTTATGTTGTCTTAGCCTGGAAATTGTACTTTGCTATCTTAACTACTTAGACTATTAAAAAAAATATTATTGTGTATTTCTTTATGTTTTAAATGTTTCATTCTTCCACAAGAGTTTTGGTCCTTTTTTTATTTAATTATATTTTGTGAGCTTTTTTGGGCATTTCTGTGTCATGGTGAAATGTCCTGAATATTGTGTAAATACTGTATGTTTAGGTATTAAAATATCAAATACCATACTTAAGAAGCAGCAGTTGCTTGGACATATCAGCTGTTCACTTTGGAAACTCTTAGGTTGCAGGTCATTAAAAGTCTTCTTTAAATGTGGTGCTTTAGTTTTTCAATGTGCCATTTATTATGGCATTTTATTTAATCATTTTTAGTGCATACAAGCATGTAGTTGTCACAGTGTGAGAGACCTTATAGTTCATTTGCTGGGTAGGACAATGAATCTGGGCCATGAAAACTGTTCTGTAGGTTTCACAGTGTCTCAGTCTTCCTGTTTTTGGGGATACTGATATGTGGTAAATTCATGCATTTCTTTTAAGCTGAGTGAGTCTTCCAGACTGCATAGTCTTAACAAGGTGGTTTCTAGTTTATCATATAAGTTAGTGGAAAAAACTGAGGTTCTCAGCTCAGAGGAGCTCTTTTGATCTAGTATAGAAATACAGCATCAAAATACTTTTATGAAATGTGTGTTACTGCTGTAAATATGTGACATTCCTTAAGATTTTCTTCCTTTTTGCACTAGGTTATTTTCCCAGTTATTCAGTCTTGCTAGTAAAAAAAAATCAGGTTTAAATTTTTAAAGTAATCATTTTTGCCAGTGAGTTGTACATGCTTCTCCCTGTCATTGACCACAGCTGCTCTCCTGCAGCCAAATCTTCAGTGTTCTTTCACTGCCACTGACTCACAATAACTTCAGATGTGTAATATCAGAATATGTAATATGTAATAATAAGGCCTTCGATGTAGAATACTTGTGCTAAATTACTGTTCTATATGTTATTGGATTTTTTTTTTCTTTTTAAGGAAGCCATCTAAGTCATGTTTTGGATTTATTTTGCAGGGCAAACTTTTAATCATCCTAAATATTTTCTAACTTACTGAAGGAGGAAACTTCTCTACATCTGGGACAGATTTGCAATGATTAGGTTTGTCATGTTATTTTCAGTTTGAGTTTGACTGGGTAGGAGTTACACTAAGAATAGGGAAAAATCTCAGATGTGAATTCATACACTATTCCCTTGACTACAGCTGTTAAACAATCCCCATGGATACTGTGAGCCTTGCTTCTAGCACAGTAGTAGCATTGCCATTCTCTCTGTGCTTAGTGAGAGCAAGTCGATCCATACAATATCTCTAAGGCTGCCTGAAATTTAAAAAGGTCCCTGGGTTATTTCATGCTATGAAGTATTCATTTTCTGAATCAGATTTATCAGTACCAGTGGCACAGATGATCAGTATATGCATCAGCATCACTGCAGAGCCATATTTCCTTTAGACAACATTACTTTTTGAATAGGTCCCTCCCTGACACTTAGCAGGGTGGCAGCATTCTCCCTCTGATGGTGGAAACAGCGGGGGACATAAGGTAACAAGCTGATGCTGAATGCCCAGGAAAAGAGCTCAATCATGAATTTCATCTTAGCAAGTCAGTGTCCATGGAGACCATGGATAAAATAACAATAGATGGACATTGAAGACATCAGCATTTCTGCTAGCAAATGCAGCTACTGACAATTCCAACACAGCTATTGACTTTGAGGTACATTTGGTATTTCCTTCCAGAAAGACCAGGATGTGGACAGTTAGACCTTCACCAAATGCCACAGAAGAAAGAAAAAATGGTATGATAAGTTGCAGGCAACAAAAGTGTCTGTATGTTTCAGGCTGACAGATTCAGTGCTTAGTCAGTTTGCCACCTGATTACAGTACATAAACATTATATGAGGCATTAAATTGAGACATTATGAAGGTGAGCTGATTCAGAAGCAAGCCAGGTGTCTCCAAATATAGAATTTGAAGGTTCAGCTTCTTACCACTCCTTTTCTTCCTCCAAAAAGTGCTAGCTCTCATAAAGCAGAAATTATGGATGGTATAATTCAATGAATGCCCTAGCCGTTCATCTGGGACATCTGGACATTAATGTAATAGTGATTAAACTAAGAGTAATTTCTGCCTCTTCCCTCTCCTGCAGTTCCACCATATATTTCACCTGTCAGCATGTTTCTTTAGCCTAAAGCCTGCACCTTTTGTCAGTGTGAATGGTGCAAATTCCAAGATTAGTAACTTTTTCAGTGATGAGCCCCAATTCCAGGTTGATTCAGCTTCCATTTACTGTACCATAAATCAGGAATAAATCAATGCAAGATAGCAGGCCCAATCACACTGGATTCAAGCTGGTGAAGCATGAAGAGTCAACCTCTGTATGTCCCATTTTGGCTGTGCACTCACCTTGCCGTTTCTAGACCCTTAATTACTCAGGTTTGACAATATCTCAGGCTTATGAATGTGATGCTCCAACTTTACTGACATTTAGAATTGTCTCTACTAGATTAGAAAATGAACAGTGCACTGTAGTTTCTGGACTATCTTTTTCTCTTTATTTCTGTTATTGTTATTGAGTAGCTTTCACAAATTGAGCTCCTTTGAAAATAAAGGAATTGGACTGTCAGCTAGTTTTTGCTTCAATGGCTTGAGTTTTTTCCTCGTATATGTAGCTTTTCTCTTTAGGAAATTATCTTTCTGAAGTGTTCTCTGATTTTTATGGAAGCAGTTTGCAGCAAGGACATCTGGACATAGCTGTTTCACATAGTAGCTTGTTTGCAGAAAAAAGAAAACAGAAAAGGGAAAAAGAAGAAGAAAAGGAGAAAGAAAAAGAAAAGAGAAAAGAGAAAGAGAAAGAGAAAGAAAAAGAGAAAGAGAAAGAGAGAGAGAGAAAGAGAAAGAGAAAGAGAAAGAGAAAGAGAAAGAGAAAGAGAAAGAGAAAGAGAAAGAAAGAGAAAGAGAAAGCGAAAGAGAAAAAGAAAGAGAAAAGGAAAAGGAAAAGGAAAGAAAAGGAAAAGGAAAAAGAGAAGGAAAAAGGAAAAGAAAAAGGAGAAAGAAAAAGAAAGAGAAGAAGAGGAAAAAAAAGAAACTATACACTACTTGGATAAAGAAGATGTAGTAACTGTGAAATGTATGCTACAGAATGAATGACCTAATGTTCTCTCCTGGAAGCTTCAGCTAAGATCTGAAGCAGTGTCTGGACAGAAGGCACTTGTGAACATGTAGTTTTGTCAACATGATAATCCACACCAGGATATTTGGGAGTCTTTCACATTATCTTAATTAAATGCAGTAAGGTCTGCAAAGGACTAGCAATCAAATGCACGTAAAACAGCTTCATGTTCCTATTATATTAATAGAAGTGAGGAGAAGCTGAAGCATTTGAAGCTGTTAACTTCCTGTAACTTGAAACTTTAGCTTAACTTCTAAACTGTGGCCTATCATAATCTTATACATAACAATGATTTTGTTATTCTAATGGCCACATTTTTTAAGCTCTTTTATGAGCCAGATGGTACCATAAAGACAAACTACAAAGGATTATTTCTATATGTTGTTTTAATAGATGTCTTCTGTTGACAATGATCATAACACTCAGACAAGACACATACAAAAATTTTGATACTTTGTGATAGATAGACTTGTCATCATAAAAATGAGGGACATCCAACTTTCTTGGCATCAGTGACCCAGCAACGATGGAAAAAAGATGCTTCAGTGGTATCAAGCCTGTCCACGAAAACTTTACAAGATTGGTTTAGAGAGGCGGTGTTGAATGCAATTTTGCTACAAACTATCAACTGAACTGTCAGTCTATGGCTGTGAAATGTTTTTGGTGTTACATCTCACCCATGAAGGCAGGGAGCGGTAACCAGATTTGCAAATCTCACCCACTAGATTAAAGTGCAACAACACTCAAGTCCATACACAAGAGGAAAAAACATTGACTTTAATAGGATATTTCTGTAAAACAGTCATCCTGCATGCTTTGGCCCTCCCACAGTTATATCTACCTGAGTGTGAAGTTTTTATAGGAAATTCAGGTAGCCTTAAATTACTTAAGTTTAAGAGGAAGAAAGGAAAGAGAGAGAATGAGAAACAAAAGGAGGCAGACAGATCACCAGTCCTGGATCCAGTGCCAGGGCTGCCAATGTGTGTTCTTCATATGGCACGGAAAGGAAGCAGCAACAGCAGTGAAAAAAGAGAGCAGGATGGACAGCCCAAGCCCCTGACTATAGTATCGAAGCAAAAAGGGAAGAGATGGTCCCCGCCTGGCTTTTATTTGACTTCAGTTTCAGGACTGCCTGAGTCGCCAGACAGCAGCCAAACCAAAGTGACACTAGATCCACTCCCACGATTGATGATTTCATAGACATTGTTCTGGACTCTTCCAGGAGTGGCTGAGACATCAGCTCTCAAGGTGTTGTCTGGGCTTACAGTTAACAGACTTTCTTTTATCTTAGAAATGCAATATAGGCAAAATAGGCAGAAATGCAATACAGAAATGCAAAATAGGCAGCTTTCCAGCTACTCTTCCCCAAGCCTGTAGGGTGGCCTGGGGTTGCTGTGACTATAATGCAGGACTATAAGGCAGGACCTAATGCTTGAAACTTGTACTGTTCACCTACTGAAACTCATACAGTTTATCCTTGCTCATTGACCCAGTCTATCCAGGTCCCTCTGTAGTGCCTTTCTACCCTCTGGCAGATAAACACCCTCTCCCAACTTTGGAGCATCTTAAGCACCCCTCCAGAAATGGTAGTGACAGTCCCCTATATCCAAAGGAAGGATGCTAAGTCAGAGCAGGAGATGCTTGCATCTGGTTGCTCTCTGTACTATAAGGCATTTCAAGACTATGGCTACACCTTTAGAATTGAAGTCTGTGTGGATTGCTTCCAAATGCTTCCACTCTCTTTTGCTGTTTGAAGTAAGTTATTCTTATTTGGTTTCACCTGTACATTCTGGCAGCTGAAATGCACAGGCACAAAATGTCTTACATTTTTCATGATCTACATGTTTAAAAATACACTTTTTTTTTTTTTTCTGCTGATGAACTGATATTTGATGTAAAATTCTTTTTTTTTTTTTTTTCTTTCCCCAGTGTAAATCTCTGTTCTTTTATGTTGTATTCCCAATAGATTATTCTTGCAGCATCAAGAAGAAAAGAAAACGTAAAACTTCTGTTCCCTGGTGCACCTCTACCTAGTTCATTTTCAACAATAAATGTTAAGTATTTGTCCTTTCAAGAAAATTATGGGAAAAAAGATAATTTTCCATTTCAGTAGGGGAAATACTTTGCAACTTTTAGAAGAGCAGTTCATCAGATTTTCTAAATGAACATCTTGACCATTAATAATGCCACCCTCTATTTAATTGAATCCCCCAGCTTATCCCGTGCTCACTCTGGTGACAGTGCACTCAGTGTCAAGGTGTAATATTAAATGAGTGTGGTAAACTCTCCTTCAAGCAGAACTATTGTAGTGCATATATGATGAAGGACCATTGGTTATGGAAAAGTTTTTATGATGAGCATTCTGCAGCAGCTTAGCTTATTTTCTCCTTCATCTTTTCCTGCTTTTATTTTAATTACTTCACTTGATCTCTCAAACTGAAGCTGGAACACTTCTGCAGCACAGATAATCTCACTTAAGTCATGCCTTGCAACTAGTCCATATCAAATCTCCACTAAAGTGGCTCCCAAGAATTTCAGAAGTTATTAAAATTGACTGAGTATTGCTGCATCTGTGTTGCATTTAAAGGGACACAATGTGAAAAGATACTATTTCCCATGCATCCTCCAATACTGAAACCTGTAAAATTGTCTTTATTGAAAAAGTGAGCTCATTTGAGAATTAGATTATAGTTTGTTTACTTAAGCTTCTTACCTTGCCTGACTGTACTCTTATCTCTGTTTTTAGTTACATCAGAATACGTTTGATGATTATTGCATGACTTGTATTTCCTTGAATTTGGACTTTCAGTTAACATCAAGTTTGTTTTCTTCAGCTTAGAAGGCACAGAAGATAGTAAAAATTACCTTTAATTTACAGTTAATTTACAAATATGTGCTCACTAAATTTCTTATCAATTTCTTATTTTAAAAACACCAATCTCAACAACAGCGTGGTATTAATGATCATTCATATCCCCGTGAAAACATGGAGTTTTAGTTAATACATTGCAGCCCAGCAGTCCTAATGTCTTGACTAGAGCCATAATGGATGACCAAATCTGATGTAGTGATATACTATAAGCATCAATCCAGTTCATGAGAATAGTGTTAGCCTCACTACTGCTGTCCTAAATGGGAAGGGAATTTCATGGATGCTGTAGTTGTATTGGTGACAGAAAAATGAGGAGATGATAGATAGAATTACAGCTGACATTTTGACCAATAAAAGCCAAAAATCCGTATTCCTACGAGGTCTTCAGAATCCTGAACTGAAAATCATCTTTGTCTTCTGAAAATGGAATAGTAAAGCTGACCTGCAAAAGAGTGAACTTGTATGACAACTATAGTCTCTGAAACTGCGAAGAGCTGCTGAGACTGAGGTTTCTACATCTGTAATAAGTCAACTATAGGACTAAAACCTGAGGATAAAGGAGTATTAAACACAAACCTGAACAAGACACCTGATTTTCACAAATACAGTCACTGATAGTAGTACTGAGACATAAAAAGCTTTTCTGAAAAATAAATTTTCTAATTTAGGAAAATAAATATGCTTTTACGAGCTTAAACTTAGACACCTATTTCTGAAAAATGTGTCCCATGGTCCATGCAGCATAACTATCTGTCTGTATAACTATGGCCTTCAACATGCGCTTAAGGAGAGTGTTGTTCTCTGCTACAGACCGACGTTCAGTTGCAGTAATGCTCTGACATTTCCCTCTGTGATGTTTCCTTAAGCAATTCATAATTCACAAGTACTTGAGTCTGAACAGCATGAGTTGGACATATATCCTTGTGGATAATGCTGATTTGTGTATTCTCAGAGCTGAGAGGGAAAAAGTGGACAGATGATTCAGAGTTAAAATGCCCAGAGACTTCTTCTCAGTGCTGCTCAGAGGTACAATGCATTTTTTTGAAAGAAAGTAGAGCCTGACTTGGGCTGAACACCCAGCTTTGTTATAAAGCAGAACTGCAGCATTCTACCCCAAATACCTTTGGGGTATATTCTAAAAGGTATACCTTTTAGAAATGGCAGAGATTAAAAAGTGTTGGTATGTTATATGCCTCCCAATGTTTCATGTTCTGTGTATTTCTCAAGCAGACCAAGAGGAGAAACAGTATTTTTTGGAGGGTCACACTTCTGACTGCACTGCTTCTTTGGATTCTTCTCCCATTACTTGCAAAATCTAAAAGAGCTTTGATTCCTGACTGAATAGCAAATCTAAATATCTTGCAATTCTGTTTTGATATTTGCTGCAAAGGTAATGTCAGTACCTTCACTTTTTAAATACACAAAGAATGCATCATAAAATCTGATGTATTTAACGAATTAATGTAGGAAGAGCTCCATGTAAGTATGAAAATAAAACATGGATAGATTTGGAGTACTGTAGGCATCTTGGAAATCATTCCTAAAAACTCTCATGGTGCCTTTGGAAATTCTCAGAGTTATTCTGTCAGAGTGCAGATGAGCTTAATGAACCTGGGGATCACTGACACATCTGTGTTAGGTATTAACATGCTCCATCTGGGAGAACTGATAATAAAAAGACTAATGGCTATGCTGAAATCAGTGGATTTTGTTCCAACAATCATTCTAATGTAATCTGAAAGAGGCAAGTCAGCCTTTTAAAAAAAAAGAGTTAAAAGGAGAACAGAAAATTTTCAGCATTTTATGCAGATTAATGTAATGTTGAGTGTGACCCTTAACTCTTGCTTAGTATTAAAACAGCAACACAATGGGGAACAGGGATAGCATATATATTTTCCTGGTGATAACCCAATCATTTCATTTTTGTAAGGATACAAATAGCAATTAATCCACATACAAATTACAGACTAGTAAAAATAAAAAAATCACCTCTAAATCCTTTCACAGCAAATCTCTTTATCTGTGATTCCTTCTCTCGGAAAACATGGATTGAGTTTCCTCTGTGATAAAACTCAGACGTTGTCTGAGTGTTTTGATCCGCCTAGGGAATTTGTTAATGAGAACTGAATCCTATGTTGTTGAAGAAAGGAGACCTATCCCATACCAAAGAGGTCCCACAAATTTGGGTGAAACCTCTGTGCCACCAGAGTGGGACAGACTGTAAGCAGCCTTCTCCCCAGTGGTTGGAAAGAAGAGTAGGAATGTTGCAGCCAAATGTTTTCCTCATATTTCAGCCATCGTTCTTCATATCCTCACATTTTACAATTTCAAAGATCTCACATGAATGAGGATAAGCTTTTCATTTCCCTGAAAAGGAATGAAAAAACTCTGGAGAGAGTTTTTGACTGTAAAGTAAAGTACAGGCTGCATCAGCTTGTGAATTAAGATAAGTAAAAAGCTTCAAGGTTACCAAGCCATAGTGAATGACGTTATCTTTCAATTTTGTAGGTGTGGTTTTCTTAAATTAACAGCCTTGATAAATACTCCCAATCACAACCTTGACACTTCCTTCATAAACCTCCTAGGCAGGCTGCCTTTCCATATATAACAGGTGCTGAGATCAGGCATGGCCAAACACAACTCTGCAGAGGAAAATTAGCCCGAATAAGCTTATAGTATGTTGCCCTCTTTTGCAAAGGGACACCTATATCCTTTGTCTTCTTTGTGTCATTGAGGAAATTACAACCTTCCAGCACTACCAGGTCTGTTAATCAGTTTAAATCAGTACCAATATTTTGTGTATGGAAGAAGAGGAAAGGTCTTAGGTCTAATCCTTCCCTTCTTGTCTGTAACAGAACTCTTACTAATAACTAATAAAATCAGGAACTGCCTAGCAGTTTTTGATCCAGGAAGCAGTCTGGAAAATGCTTGGGGGTCCTTTTGGAGGAAGGTAGCTGTCAAGAAAAGAGTGGAGCATTTGCCTCGAGGTAAAACAGTTTGGAAAGGTCATATAAGAACTACACTCTCACCCAGTCTTATATTTGAGACATATTTAAACCTGCTGTGCACAAGCCCTCAAATCCATAAGCAAGAATGCTCTTAGACTGTACATTTACTTTTCCTGACAGTAAGCTTTGGGACTTAGGTGTGTTGAACTGAGAGAGAGATTTATTCAGAATAGCTCAGTGTGAGCTTCAGTTCTCAAAATAATGATTTGATTTCACCAAGAGGCATGGAAGATCTTTTTAAATGCGTGCCCAGACCCACAGGTAGCAATAGGCCAAGGTACACTCAAGGCAGTTTCTAAACAACACCCGCATGCTCTAAATGAAGCCATTATGTTGTGAATTGCAGGCACCATTGTGATTCCTTGTCTTCTGGTAAGGAGCCTTCACACCTGCTCCCCAGTGACAAAATTAGCTTCAGAAAAACCTGAGAATGCTGGAGGGACATCAGAGCAGGAGAACTGGGTAGAGGTAGTGTCAAGGAGAAAGAAAAGTAAGAGTGAGCAATGTACTTTGATTAAACTTTTCTTCCCCTGCAGCATGGAGGGCATCTTGTAAAAGAACGGCTCTGCAGGTGAGATGTTTTGTCCCCCGAGTCTCACAGTCTGTGTTTAAAAATATCATCTTTCACTTTAGGCAAAAGGAGAAACATTTCTCTTATTAAAAAAAAAAAAAAAGGAGTAGTAATTGTTGGTAGCAGAACAGATTTGAACTGCATCGCAGCAATGCAGCATCTGGTTAAGTATAATAGTCGATCTGCCGGCTGTGTCAGTGGAACTGTTTTCTGTAGAGGATTGCTTGAGCACTTGCTTTAAGTCTCAAAGATCCCAGGGTGGTTTGAGCAGCAGCATCTTCTATAATTAATTGCATGTGTAATGCAGTCCGTTTGGGAGGCCTGTGATTACTTGCCTGTATGTTACCCAAAGACATTACAATATCAATAGCACTACTAATTTTAATTAAAACTTTGAAATGTCTGCCTGTTGAAATATTCATTATTATCACTTGATTATGTTGTTTTGTAATCTGCACCCTCTCTTCATTACTGATTATCAAGTCCATGCAAAAGTGTGACACTTCAAAGCACCAGTCTTCAGAGATGTTTTAATTTTGTTTTTGTTAAGAGACAAAATAATCTCCCCCTCCCCAAAGTACTAAGAGTCTCTGTAACAGACAGAACAAACTTATCGCCAATCACATCCCCAAACCTACAATGCAACTGAGCTCCAAAATGCTGCCTGGAATAGAGCACTTATGCAGTGGTTTGTTATTTATCTCTAGATATTTTCATGCAGATCTTCCTAATGGAAATAAGATTGAAATGTTGTTCGTATCACAAGTGAAGTCAGCACTCGTCACAAAACTTCCTTTCACTTTGCAGTGTGAGACCAAGAAAGGTTGAGAGTGTGAGCACGAAGAATTACAGCTTAGGAAACACTGTGCACGTGGGCTTCATTATGCACTGCTTCCGCAAACCACATCGTAAGGTAAAATAGCCACCTATCTATGTTGTGAATATTGGTGATCAAAGGCAGAACAACGAGAAATGGCTTAATAAAGGATTCCTGATGTCATAGTATTCCTTCACAGAAATACAAAGAGGGAATACACTCAAAATATACTAGGCACATGTGGGAATCAGCTACTCCACCCTGTTTCTGTTAGTGAATGACAAAAAAGTCTCCAACTTTGTCTATAAAAGGGTCAAAAGTCTCTTCTGTGGACAATTCAGTGCACTACTGGTTAAATGATTGCAAGTGCCTTGGCTGTTCAAGAACCAGAGTAATTCACCTAGGCTGCAGTGACAGCATAAGAGATATTTCAGTGTCATATAGTTTTCATTTTAAAATGCTCTAATCTAGCATGGCCCATAAGAAGCAAACTGCCAGGTTGTCACTGTCTATAAAAATGGATTTTTATAACCTGAAATTCTACCTTCTGAATTTCAAACAATCTAGGTTTGACTTCAACTTGGTACTTGTGTATTATTATTTTTTTCTGTCAACGACCGGAAGTCTCATTTTCAAAAACTCTCCACTCATGTTTCTTTTTTGCCTCAAGAAATTCTTCTCTCAGGCTGCATCTACTGGAATGGATGGAGGAGTTTCATTGAGTTCAGCCCAATCATCACAAACTATTCTCACCACCACCCATTGAATGAGAATTGTGAAAAATTTTTAAAGCAGCTTGTAACCTGAGACTAGCTGGAATATAGTGCTCCATGGGCATTGTATTACAAGGACCTGTTGATCCCAGGCATCTAGAAAGCTACATGAAAATAAAACTTCAGCATTAACGGAGTGAGAAAAATGTAGTGAGTAACTGCTGCCAATAAATAGTAAGTCCTTTGGAAGGAAAGATGACCTCAGGAATAGAAATAAAATGTGCTGATGCTCACAGACCACAGAAGGTAAGAATCAGTGTGCCAGCACTGCAGAAAATTCTGTAGCAGCTGATATTTTTATATATGGCATAAAAATAAGCACCACCATTTCTTGTCCCGTCAGTAATTTTATTGCGTTAATTGTAATCAGCTTGATAGCAGGTATCCTTAGTGACCTATGCAACAAAATATTAGGAAGGCTGTTCTGCAGACTATTAAGGAGTGAATATAAAAATAATTCTACTCTGTAATATCTATGATATATAATATCCACAGGCACAGAGCCTGTAAGGCCTGAAGAGATTATCTGAAATCACCTGCTTTGTCCCTGCATGTGGCCTTGCCCAAGGACTTATGTGGATGGAGGTTCCTCCTTCACACCTAGGGCAGATGTGCTCAGCCTGCTTGTGGCCTCCATTTTTGGGCAACTAAGAATGGGCCATAAGCTGCAGGGAAGCAAGTTATCCAGAAAACCGACAACTTTCCTGACTTGCCCCAGTGATTCGATAGAGGCTTTGTGATATATGTAGCAACTACCTGGAAGTCCAGAGCAGTTGAGGCAGTGCTGCCACAGAACAGCTCCTCATTCTGTCATGCACAAGTTTGTGTTAGGGCCATCTTTGGAAATGGGGCAAAAGTGGGACTACACACCTGAAGTCTGTATCATACATGAATACATCCCACCCAGATTTAAAATTGTCCAGTGTCAACATGTTCGCTGCAGCAACAGCAGGCTGAAAACACCGGTTACTCACATATTTCCGAGTGCAGTTCAGAAATTCTGCCATACCATATTCATAGTCTAAATTCCAGCTCTTGCATCTTGTTTTATCACTGCCAGCTAGAGAGAAGAACCAGCTATTGTCAGATTTTTTTCTGAGCCACTTGTATCTTTCAAATTACCATGTAATTTGCTGTTTGTTAAGCTCAAGAGATGAATTACAGGATGAGTGATTTAGGTGCTTAAACAGAGGTACCATTTTAGATGCTCTAATATATCTTGCCTGGCCTTCAGCTTCTTGTTTAGAAAGCCACAGGTCACTTACAATAATTTCTCAGTTTTGAACACCAGCAGAGAACTGAAGAGGAATTACAATTTACGTAATGATGGTTATAGAAAATGGAAAAAGCCTGTTAAAGAGGTTAAAACTTACAGGACAAATGATAAAATACTTGAAGTTGGTACTGTGACTGCTAAAAGACAGTGCCAGATATACCAGCCATAATCTATTAAAAATGCTTTGAAAAGGCCAAACAAAAGCAAACAAGGTTAAACAGCAGAGTAATGGTGGTGAGACAAGGGCAGGAATTAGGCCATATGAAAAGTGAAACTGGAATAAGGGAGGAGATTTTGAATAAGATGCCAAGGGTATTGGCATCAATATGATATTGGTATCAAATTGATCAGAATGAAGGAACTCACCAGAGAGCTTGTAGGGCAGCAGATTTTTAGGGTATAAAGGGAATTCTCAGAGGCAGTCAGTCTACAGCAGAAAAGTCAGATGACTTATTTGCCCTAGCATTTGCTTGAAGGAGACTTGTGAAATCTTTACCAAAAAAAACCCAAAACACCCAAACAAACAAACAAAAAACTTGAGGATCCATCTCTAGCTGAAGTGTCAAGTTATATTTCTCCATCTGAAAAAGTTTTAGATGGTAATAAAGAATAATAAATAAAAAAAACAACCTCAAGCATTTTAACGTAGACTAAAAACGAAGCTGTGAATCAGACACAGAATGGCAGCCATCAATAGTGTAGATAACTAAATTGTTCCCAGCGTGAGGGGACTATAAAATGTCAGATGAGTACATACTACTTTGATTTTTTTTCTACTAGGAATATAAAAATATAATAAGCAACAGACTTGCTTAAATAGAAGTCAAGAATACAGCCTCTCGTGTATATACAAGAATCTGACACATGGCTAAGTATTAGCTGGGCTTTCATGTTGGGAAGTCATGCATCACAAATAACCTAGAGTTCTTTGAGGAAGTCAGGGATATATGATTATAATTACCAAGTTGATCTACTTGGATTTCAAACAGCATTTGACACAATCCCTAGTAAAAAAGATTTTAGCAAACTAAGCTGTCTTAAGATAAAAGATAAATTCCTCTTGTGGCTTAGCAAAAGCAAATGTGGTAGGAAATGCAAAGATGGAAAAATATGATTACATGATTATGTGAAAGGAAATAAAAGGAACAGATAAGGAAAGGCATTACAATGGATGCTGCTGTTCAAGAAACCTATCTATTCTATATATTCATGGTGACCTAGAAAAGATAACAGGGTGACAAAATTTGCTGCTGCTGAGATATTATTCAAGATATTCAACTCTCAGAGTGACTTCAAAGAGTTACAGGAAGATCTTGTGATGCTGGACAGTAAAATGGCAGATGAAATTCAAGGTCAGTATATGCAAAGAGATGCACATGGAGAAACATGATGTTAATTGTATATATGGAATGATGGCTCCTAAATTAGTTATTGCCTCTCAGGAGAGAGACCTTGAATTTATTGTAGCTGGTGCTCTTAAAACAGCAGTTGTTCAACAATAGTCAGAGGAGAAAAAAAATGATAAGAGTGGTTAAATAAAAAAAAGAACTAGAATGGCTTCTTTCCAGGAAAAACTTAAACAGGTTGTAAAAGACATAACTCAGGATGATATGATATAAAATATATATAAAAACAAAGAAATATAAATATTTTTTATATATAATACAAATATAGAAATAAACATTACATATATATATATGAACAGTATATTAAATAAGGAGCAAGAAGTAAAAATAGCAGCTAGAGACAGAAAATGACCAAGAGGAAGTACATTTTTACCCTGTTGAATTGTAGCACTCCTTACAGGAGGATGTTGTGATCGGATGTGGAACCGTGCTCAAAAACTGCTGAGAAGTCTGGTGTGAGCTATTAAACACCATGAAGCATCTCATGAACTTCATCAGCTACACACTGTTAGGGTGAGACAAATGTACAGTACTTTCCCAGCCTTTAAATCTTTCATTTACTACCTGCCAGTGGAAACTGTCCTTGAGGGGATATTGAGCAAGTTGGACCTTCCTTCCCGTTTGCTACAGCTAGGTTTTGTTCCCTAGCTCTCGTTATTTATCTTCTGATAGTACCAAGTGAATCCCTTCTTACTAGGCACTCTGCATGCGCAGGGGTGTGTCTCTCTCCTTGCCATGAAATGCTTACTTCGCGATCTTGTTAAGACAAAGGTTTACTGTGTTACAGATAAAGGAGTTTGCCTCAGCAAGATTGTATGCCTTGTCCAAGGTCACACAGAGAACCTGTTGCACTGTGTTGATGCTAAGATCACCCTTCAGCTCTAAATGTGGTTAGGAAATATGCCACAAATTTTAGTTATGAGCATTTTTAATTATCTGGGCCTCACTTCTGTTCATTATTCTGAGTCATTTAGGACTATGGTCTTGTTAATTATACAGCAACTTTCTGTATCCAGTGATTTAATTATAGAATATTACTTCATTGAAGGCAACAAAACTGATCAAAATAAAGGATTATTTAATACACTTAATTGAATCTTCAGCTTTTAATCAAATTAAAGATTGATTATTAATTAATTGAAATGGAAAGTGCTGTCAGCTTAACAGAGGAAAAACCAGGGAGGAATGAATGAAGGCTTTTCATAGACTGTCAAAGAAGAACAGGAAATTGGAAGGCTCACGGGTGCCCATCAATAGAAATAGAGTCCTGGTGCTGCCGGGACAGGATCATTCAATTGCCCAAAATGGACATGGCAGGTATGGCATTTCTTTCCAGGTTCTGCTCTGCACAATCTAGTCCCAGACAGAAAGGCATGATTAGCTGCTTTCCAGGAATTTCATCTGTGTAATGTGTTTGATGATACTTCAACTACTGGAGAAATTAATTTGTTAGTGTTTTAGATCATTCAGTAGACAAGAAGTGCTGTTAAAATGCATTTTCAGTTCTCCTTACAGTCTTGCTTATGATCCTATTTCTTTCTGTTCAAGTTAGCACAAGCCTTTGTAGCTCCACAGTATCCCACTGTTTCCCTGACAAACAAACAGTTGTTTGAATGTTTGCCTTTCCTTTTTTTTTTTTCCTTCTGTTCCTATTATTTTTTTCTGGAATAGCATTATATTCTTGCAACTTCCCGAAGATGCTTCATTTAATAGCAGTAAATCTTTATACCTTCATTTTTGTCCTTTCTAGACTGTTTCCTGGAATATGCCACTGTCACAACCAGTCCAACTTACATTTTTTTTTCATTTCTTACTGCCGTTTTCTGTGGTTCACCCACTGAGACGTTCTTTCTCATCCCAGCTGTCTCTTATCAATTTTACCTTTATCCTGGTGCTATGGGAGCAGAATGTCCATATGCTCTATGCTGCGGGAATCTTTTTATCTCTTCTCACATCTTTATATCCTTTGAGCTATGCAGGAACAGCTGAACGGTACCTTTATTCTGTGAACCCTAGAGACCCTAGAACTGGTCAGAAGGATCTGGCTGAAGGGAGCAGAGAGCAATGTACACTACTTTGTGAAATAATCAGTGTCTAAGATATGACCATATCAACAGTTCCTGTGCAAATAATGCAGATCGATGGTGTGCTAAAAAACTCCCAAGGCAAGTACTAAAGTTAGATAGTTCCTTCCTCAAAAAATTATGAGATTAGAGCTGCCCAATAAATGCAATTATAGTCATTCTGATCCCAAATCATATTTTTCCTCCTTTGGTTACTGAAAAACTCTCTTAAAATCTACGGCAATGTCAGCAGCAAAAATACAAGACGTATATCATGAAAATACATACATCTCAAAAAGGAAAATGTAAGGTGTAGGCTGCTATTTTGCATGGGGTGCATGATGTTACATGCAAGATATAGCAAATTAAACAGGTAAATGAAGGCCTACACAGACTTTAAATAAAGTGAAGGAATATTTTGTACTAAAGCATGCTAACCTCCACAACATTTTTGAGATGTAGGAAATCTCAATTTGAACTGTTCTTCAAACTGAGACGTTCAATCATTGAGCAACTGGAAAGTGTCCCTGCCAATGGCTTGGAAATAGACGATCTTTAAGGACCCTTCCAACCCAAACCATTCTATGATTCTTTGATTCTGTAAAGCACTTTTACTGAAAGAAGATTGCTGCCTATAACTTAAAACTCACTTCTCTCTCAATATAAATCTAATCAAACCTGGCTCCAAGACTGCCAGAGTTCAAGAAGCATTTGGACAATGCTCTTGGAAATATAGTCTGATTTTTAGGTGATGCTGTGTGGGGCCAGGAGTTGGACTCTATCCTTGTGGGTGCCTTCCAAATCAGGAGATTCTATGATTCTATGAAATGCATGATTCTATGAGTCTATGAAATTCTATTACACAGATTAAACCTCATAAGGAATGGACTCAAGACTTGGTTCTGGTTCAAGATTTAACAGAAAGGCCAAATTATTCTATTCTTATGTTCAGAAAAAATGCTAACACATATTTATTCAATCAGCTATAAATTATGGTCAGGTTTCTGATTTGTAACTATAATGTGTTACAGAATCAAGCTGAAAAGTCAGCAGCCAACTACTAATAGGATGATTCAGTTGTAAAATATCCTGACCTACTATATTTATTGGAGGATGGCATTTCACCATGCAGGACTGGTTATGGAAAGCTGATCGAAATGCTTTCAGCTAAGAAATGTAGGAGAGCAGCCAAACAATGAATCAAAAGTCAGAGGGTTTTGCTGAGCTCCAAAGAAAACCTCTTTGCTGGGTCTTGGTTGATGAGGTGGCAGGTTTGAGGGACAAAAGGCAAAGAAAGTTTTGGGAACCATATTGTAATTAATCTCATCTGCAATACTGAGACTGATGCCTGCAACCTGTCCAACAACTTTATGCATGTCTGTTGAAGTTTTATGTGGTCACACTTTTGTCTTAATAAAATGAGACTGCATAAAGGAGATAGAGATTTTTTCCACTGCAAGACAATAAAACTGCAAAAAGAGATACTCTGCTTTCACCAATATCAATTCAGCAAAACAGCTTATTTAAGAACGTACTGAATAGCCCATCTGTAAAGGAAAGGGGCATATTCCCACAGAACAGTCTTGTTGAGTCAGTGCCTTGTGCAGCTGAATAGTGGTTTGGGCTTATGAAACTGAACAGATATGATGGCTGAAAGGCTGCTACGCTTCTAGGTAATGACAGGTTTTCCATTGCCTCCAGTTCAGCCATGATTTATTTTAAGCACTAACTTCAAGCATTAAACTTTAAACACATAAAACTCTTTTCACTCAGAACCGTTGTTGTTAATAATTAAAACAATGTCAAATCAACATTTGATACGGGAGTTCTGAATTGTATAAATATGAAATATGCATTTAATTGAAATATTTAATGTTGCCTTGATTGCTTTAATGTAATGTTATATTACTAATTATATTACTAAAGTTTGATTTTAATATTTATTTTTAATATACATAAATGCATATATATAAACATGATTTCATTTTAATGGCATATTGCATTCAATTTGTTTATTTTTTTTCTCTATTTTTATGGTTTCTTAAAATATTATGTTATCATCTGTCTAAAAAGTCCAAATTAGAAACAAATTAAGCCCTCTTTTTCTTGTCGTTCTCACCAGTGCCTGCTATACTTTATTTCTCACTTAAGAAAATATAAATAATTATACAGAAAAAGAAGGCACTCTCCTTACCTTTGAGCAACTTTGTGCAAATGTAATGGATGCCCAGCACAGAAGTGAGCTTTCTGCTCTGTGGAGGGGTGAGTGAAATGATAAACCTTAGAAGGCCCCTGCAGAAAAGCAATTAGGGGATGAAGAACATGCACATTGTTTCCTCAGTTAATTTTAAATGTGTTGTGGTGAATTACTTTCTCGTTATAAATACTGGATGTGTCACAGTGATAGCACTGCTGGAGCTGCATTTGACTAAAAGCACCTAGGTGCAGTTCATGATCATTTAGTCAGAGGACAAATGAAAGGACAGCAGAGAATTTTCCAGAGTAATACAATTACCTCCCAAGGTATGAAAAAAAAAGACTGTGGAAGGATGAAATGTTAACCTCTTCCAATACTCTCTGTCATGTCTTATTCAGTAAAACCATGACTTGTTTTTAGTGGTTGGTGATAATGAAGGGAAGGTAAGCATGCCATCCTTGCAGGTAGCTCCTGTGAGTGAGATCTAGATTTCAGAATGTTACTGTCTCTTTTGGAAAAGTGTCTCTTCTAACTTCAAAAGGTTAAATAATTAAGCATTTCTGAAAATCATGTTCACTATCCCTTACTTAATTCCACCAGATAAATGATTACATTATTTGTCATGAATAAATCACAGAATCATAGGGGTTGGAACAGACCATGGAGTCCATCCCCCTGCTAAAAGCAGGTTTCCTGCACTAGGTTAAGCAGGAAAATGTCCTGGCAGGTCTTGAATCTCCTCAGAGAACGAGACTCCACAGCCTCTCTGGGCAGCCTGTTCCAGTGCTCTGGAACAGCCACCACTGCTCTCGCAGTGAAGAAGTTCTTTTGCATGCTTGTGCAGAACTTCCTATTTCCAGCTTTTGCCCATGGCTCCTTGTCCAATTGCTGCACACCACTGGAATTAATGTCTGAGTTGAAACTGTTAGTGACCTGATCTTCATTTATGTGAATGCAAGTTATATATTTATTAGAACTCAAAAAATAACTTTAATGCTGTGAGTTATTTGCACGCAGTTTCCTCCGTATGATTCTGAATATGATGGTGGTGTATTTAATTCTTGGTGTACAAAAAACAAATAGGTGATGGCAAAACTCCCTTATCCCCAAAGCACACACAAATATATTATGCTTGTATGCATGTCAGCATAAGTTTTTTTATACTCTGAGTCCACTACACAAATTAGATAGGAAAAAAACAGGGAATTAATAATGATTGTGCACAAGGCTGAACAAAGTATTTAATGTATGAAAAAATTAGTTAAAAACAATGCGATGATACTCCACCAGTTGTAACACTGGAATGTAAATGGAGTTGCATTTTCTTTTACTGCATTTTAGACTCTTTTGTGGAGTTCTTGCAATGCCACTGAAGTGGCTATTTGGAAAATTACATCTAGGCTACCTGTACTAAATATGAAACGAAACAAGACAGTCCCAACCTACTACATCTTATGAACTGAAATACAGAACAGCAGTCCTGAGAATTATGTGAGACAGATATTATATTTTACTCAAAGCCAGATGCAAAAATTGCAAAGGAAATAATGAATCAAAAATCAGGATTCTCAAAACTCAGCGTTTTCTCTCCTGCAGTTCCCAGGTTGTGCAAAACTGTTTTAAATATATGCTCATACTGCTGAGTGAAAAACTGAGAATTTGACCAAATGTCCATTGGAGTTAAATTCTCAAAGCCAGTCACCTGAAAGAAAAGATACGTAGAACCCTGGATGCTGAAAAGCACAATCGTCTGTTACACTCTAACACTGGGATCCATTTTGAGACACACACGGCAGTTCAGACAGGTGATTAGCCTGAAGTATCTTGTACGAAATGCTAAAGTACTTTTTTTATTTGCTAGTTCAGTGCCTGCTGGAATGCTGCCTTAACTCAAAAAGTAGCACTGTACTGGGGAAATGATTATTTCCCACTGGAAACGGGCAGAAACTTTTAGACAAAGCTATGATTGTCAGAAATTGCTAGCCAGAGTTGATGTGGAAACTTCTCTCTACCATGTGGGCTCTGACATGGCTTTTGTGTGTCAGTGTTTTAGATATTTCTAATGCTTCTTTACTTTACTTTACTTTGCTTTTATTGTATTTTATTTACTTTACTTTTATTTTATTTTGTTTTGTTTTATTTATTTTTTGCACTTCCGAAACAAAAATTCCGTGGCTCTGGCTTTAAAGAACATGAAGAACAATAAACTAATTTTAGGAAAAGATTAAAAGCTAAAAAAAACCTAAATATTAATTGAGCTGGGCTATTTTCAACTCCAGATTTTTTTTAAAAAATTTTTTTTTATTTTTCACTTTTCCTATTATTAGTTTGACATTTGGAAATCGGAGCAACACCATTTTTTAAAGCTGAGCAACTTTGATAGCTCAGCATTTTTGGGTGAAAGAGAAATTCCTAGACAATGCTGCAGGTAGGATATTTCACCTGTTGCTTTAAGCAGTACGTAGATGTGTCCACTGGAGCTGCGGCCCATCCAGATGGAGAAACTTCCCTGAGGAATTTTGTCTTGATGGGGACCTATTCTGGAGAAGAGAAGCAATAAGAAGACAGGAGCTGAGCAGGAGAGCACTGTGGAATGACAGCACCCTCCTTTTCTGCCCACTGTCTCACCACAGGAAGAAGGAGGGGCTAGGCATGCACCATGAGAGCAAGGTGCCAGTAAGGGAAGACTGACGGAGACAAGTTGGACTGAAATCAAGTGTAGAGAAGGGGGAGGAAAGGTTTTACCTAAGTGTTTGTTTCTTTTCCTGTTTTTTTTTCTTAATGTTCAAATCAGTAATAAAAAGTTTATGTTAAATGGCAATAAATTAAATTAAGTGCAATTCCTAAGCTGAACACACTTTGCCCATGGCAGGTCTTTATCCTGAAATGTTTGCTTTTAATGGTATGACTCAGGAGGACTTCCTGTGATGAAGGAAGCAAGGTTTGAAATAACCATGAAAGTCTCACTGGCCTCAAGTTATGGATGGATGTGTTCTTCCTTCTCCTCTCTTTCCCCATTCACTCTCTCCAGTTTTCTTATCTCATTAGGAAAGCTGGCTCCCAAAAGGAAACGACGTTGGTGACAGGATACAAAGCAGATATGCGAGAATTAGAAAACTTCTTCAGAAATGATATCGTGGAAATTCTCAAGGCGTTGCAGGATTATGTCCTTGAAACCACTATAGTGCATGGGATTACCTTTGAGGATGGCTGCACGCTGCTAGAATTTTATAAAGATATTTACATCTTTATTTAAACTGCATTATTAAAATGAATGTAAAGGAATCTGCTGTAACGCCTTGTACATTTGACAGGGAAAAAAAGAATGCACTTATTATTCTTCTGATGAATAAATGCAAAAACAGATCCTTGCTATGAAGCCTGCTTACATAGGTCTGTTTCAGATATTAAACCATCATAACTTGCCTCCAAACTACATTATTCCCAAATGCAAACAGAAATTTTTCACAAGGTGGCATTTCATACTGCACATTTGAATTTATATAAAATAAGGCATACAGTGTTCAGAATATACCATCAGTAAAAGCCTTTGAATTATATTTCTTAGAACTAGGTCACATAAAGCATTCATTTTGGGATAAGGATATGTATGTACCTGCACATACTGGCATCTTCAGCTGTGAATGAGAATATATAACCGTGTTTAAGAGATATCTGTCAGGCAAAATAATGGCATATTGTTTTTCTCTGCGTTAAAGATGATAATTACTCATAGTTTACATGAAGCTGTCACTATTACACAGCTTCTCTGATATTTCCATTCACCTCGTGGGTATCCGTGTAAGTTTACCTCCAATGTCACTTGCTATCTTGGTGGGTTTTGATCATCCCGCAAAAAAGAGAGCTGTCGTGGGAAGTGGCTTCCTGTGTCACAGAGTTCAGGACTCTGCTTCTGCAGATGGCTGTACTTTTTTTTTTTTTCTTTTTCCCATCTCACCATTCCCTATAGTAAAACTGTTTGCTGGAAGATGTTTTTTCTGTGAGAAACTATTCCAGAGTTTCACTCTGTTGGAGAACAGAGCTTTAATCTCTTTGAGGAGCTGCTGGAAAAAAATGATAATTTTCAGTTTATGCTCATTAATTCATGCACCTACAGCGACCTTTAACTTAAAAAGCTCTTCTTTTTCCTGTAGTTTGTCACAAATCATACTGTACTTATAAAGCAATAACCACAGCTATTCCCAAACTTTATTTCACTTCAAAGCATTGCAGATGAAACCAAACAATGCCTTGTACAGAGACCTAATTCCTCCCTGTTACTGAAATATTTCACCTAAACCTCTTCAAAGGACCACACTTGCATTTTTTCTTGCCTGTATTACAGATGTAGTCATTTTAGGACTGATTTGTCAGAAAATGCAAATGCTAATAAAATAGCAACTTTGAGGGAATCAGATTTTTAAGTAGATAATTTTAATAAAGGGTTAATTTGGCCCTAATGATTTTTTTACAGAATCGTAGAATACACCAAGTTGGAAGAGACCCACAAGGATCATCAAGTACAACTCCTGGCTCCACACAGGACCACCCAAAAATAAAACCCAGTGTTTGCAAGCGTTTCCAAATGCTGCTTGACTTCCATCCGGCTTAGGTCTATGACCACAGCCCTGTGCAGCCCGTTCCATGCCCACCGCCCTCTGGTGCAGACCCTTTCCCTGACCCCCAGCTGCCCCTCCCCTGACACAGCTCCATGCCGTTCCCTCGGGCCCTGTCGCTGTCACAGAGAGCAGAGCTCAGCGCTGCCCCTCCGCTCCCTGTAAGGAGCTGCAGCCATCAGGCCTCCCCTCAGCTCCTCTTCTCTGTCCTGAGCAAACACAGGGGCCTCAGCCACTCCTCATGCTTATTGCCTTCTGGACTCTTCACCATCTTCATAGCCCTCCTTTGGACACCAGAGTACAATTGACTCTTTTGGCTGCCAAGGCAAATGGTTGACTCATATTGAGCACGCTCTTAGCCAGAACCGCTGGATACCTTTCCATGGGGCTTTTCTTCTGCCCCCTATCCTCTAGTCTATACATACAGCCAGGTGATGTGTCCCAGGTGCAGAATTCAGCACTTGCTTGTTAAACTGCGTGTGGCTGGTTATTGCCTTCCAATTTTTGAAGATGTCTCCTCAAGGCCTTTTAAAATCTTTTTTAAAGATTCAACAGCTCCTCCCAGTTTAGTGTAAATTGTGAACTTACTATGCCTTCAAATCCTATATCCAAGTCATTTCTGAAAACATTAAGGAGAACTGGATCCAAAATGGAGCCCTGTGGAAACCCCACTAGCGTGCCAGCCCGATGTATCCTTGCTTATTAAAACCCTTTGAACTCAACCTGTCAATCAATTTTTTACCCATTGCATTATGTTTTTGTTTAGCAGTATGTTTAACATTTTGCCCAGATGGGTGCTATGAGAAAGAACATCAAAGAGTTTAGTGAAATCAAAAAAGGTTACATCAATTGGCCAACTGCAGCACATGCGAATTCCTATGATGATGAGGCAGTGACTGCTGGGGTAATAGGAGAAGGCAGCGGGAAAAATTAAGGGGAATACTTAAAAGGAATTAAAAAGTTATCCTTTAAAGAAGTAACAAGACCAGCTGCCCAAATGAAATGCCTCTACACCAATGCACACAGCTTGGGAAACAAACAGGAGGAGCTGGAAGCTACTGTGCCACTAGAAAATCAAGATATAGTTACCTTCACTGAAAACTAGTGGGATGATTCCCATGACTGGAGTGTGGCTATTGACAGCCTCAAGCTGTTCAGATGGGACAGGCAGGGAAGGAGAGGAAAGAGGTGTTGCTGTCTACATCAGGAAAGAACAGAATGTTAAGAACTGTCCCTAAGGAGTAGTCTTGAGAAAGTCAAAAGTCATGAGACAGGGGCAGCAAGGGGAGCCTTGTAATTGGTATCTACTGCAGGACACCTGATCAAATGGAGCCTGTTGATGGGGCTTTCTATCTCTAGCTACAGGAAGTGTTGTGATTGCAAGCACTTACTTATCCTGATAGGGAATTTGAACCACCCAGACATCTGCTGGAATAGTAGTATGGTGAGTTTTAGGCAATCCTGGAGGCTCTTGGGATGCATTAAGAACAAATTCCCAGGTCAGGTAATGGATGACCCACCAGGGGGGTTGCAAACTGGACCTTTTGCTCATTGATTCCAATGAACTGACTGGTGATATCAGGATTGGAGGTTGCCTGGGCTGTAATGACCATGCTATGATAGAGTTCACACTCCTGAGATATATAATACAGGCAAAGAGTAAAATTAGGATCTTAAATTATAGGAAAGCTAAATTCCAGCTCTTCAGGAAGTTAGTCAACAAAACACCCTGGGAAACTGTTCTCGTGGGCAAGGGCACTGAGCAGAGATGACAGATCTTTAAGGAAGTTTTCCTCAGGGCACAAGAGCTCTCCATCCCCGGGTATAGCAAGTCGTGAAAGGAAGGCAAGAGACTGGCATGGCTGAACTGTGACCTGCTGGTCAAACTGAAGAGCAAGAAGAAAATGCACGAGCAGTGGAAGCAAGGACAGTTACCATGGGAAGAGTATAAAGAGGGTGCTAGGCTGTGTAGGGATAGGATCAGTAAAGTCAAGGTCCAGTTTGAACTAAACTTGGCAAGAGTGCCAGGAAGAACAAGAAAGGCTTCTACAGGTACCTCAAACAGAAAAGGAAAGTTGAGGAGAGTGTACCCCCACAGTGAGTGACACAGGCAAGTTGGTAATAGCAGACAAGGAGGAGGCTGAGGTATTTAACAATGTTTTTGGCTTGGTCTTCTCTGATAACTGCTCATCACACAGCCCTGAAATGTTTGGTTTGGAAGGAGAGGATTGGGGAAGTGATATCCCTCCCTCTGTAAGTGAAGATCAGGTTTGTGACCACCTGAGGAACCTGAACATCCACAAGCCTATGGGTCCCAATGAGATGCATCCCAAAGTCCTGAGGGAATTTGCTGAGGTAGTTGACAAGCCATGCTCAATTATATTTGAAAAGTTGTGGCAATCAGGTGCCTGGTGACTGGAAGAAAGGCACCATCACACTCATTTTTAAGAAGGGTAGAAAGTATGACCCCAGGAACTGCTGACCTGTCAGCCTCACCCCTGTGCTGGGTGGCACAGATCCTCCTGGAAGCTATGCTAAGGCACATGGAAGACAGGGAGGTGATATGGGAGAACCAGCATAGTTTCACCAAAGGCAAATCCTGTTTAGTGGCCTTTTATGATGGTGTAACTGCAACAACGGACAAGAGAATAGCCACTGATGTTCTCTATCTGGACTTCAGTTAAGGCCTTTGACACAGTTCCCAACAACATCCTCCAAAATCAAAAGGTATGCATTTGATGGATGGACTGGTCAGTGGATAAAGAACTAGCTGCAGGATCAAGTCCAGTGAGTGGTGGTCAATGGCTCCATGTCTGGATGGAGATCAGGGATGAGTGGTGCTGCTCCCCAAGAGACAGTGCTGGGATCAATACTCTTTAATATCTTCATCAATGGCATTGACAGTGGTGTTGAGTGCATCCTCAGCAAGTCTGTGGGGACTTCAAGCTGTGGGGTGCAGTTGACACGCTAGAGGGATGGGATGCCATCCGGAGGAACCTAGACAGACTTGAGCAGTGGGCCCAGAAGAACCTCATGAGGTTCAACAAATCCAAGTGCAAGGTCTTGCACCTGGGTTGAGGTAATTTCCACTACCAATACAAGCTAGCGGATGAAAGGATTGAGTGCAGCCTTGCCAAGAAGGACCTGAGGGTATTAGTGGATGGGAAGCTAGAAATGAGCTAGCAACAATGCCCTTGCAGCCCAGAAAGCCAACTGTATCTTGGGCTGCATCAAAAGCAGTGTGGCCAGTAGGTTGAGGGAGGTGATCCTGCTCCTCTACTCTGTGCTGGTGAGACATCACCTGGAGTACTGCATCCAGATGTGGAGTCCTCAGTACAGGAGAGGCATGGATCTGGAGTGCATTCAGAGGAGGGTCACAGAAATGGTCCAAGGGCTGTAACACCTCCCCTACAAAGACAGGCTGAGAGAGCTGGGGCTGTTCAGCCTGGAGAAGAGAAAGTTCCGAAGTGACTTAATAGTGGCCTTTCAGAATCTAAAAGGGAACTATGGGAAAGAAGGGGACAGATACTTTAGCATGGTCTGTGATAATAGAACAAGGGGAAATGGCTTCAAGCTTAAAGAGGAAAGATTTAGATTATATATAGGGAAAGGGTCTTTTATAGTAAGGGTGATGAGGCACTGGAACAGGTTGCTTAGAGATGTGGTGGATGCCCCAGCCCTGGAGACTTTCAAGGCCAATCTGGATTAAGCCCTGGGCAACATGATCTAGCATGTTCCTGTTCATTGCAGGGGAGTTGGACTAGCTGACCTTTAAAGGTCCCTTCAAACTCCAGGGATTCTATGATCCCATGATTCTAGGGTAACCTTGTCATAGATAGACATTAAGCTTGCTAAATATGACTTTCCCTTCATGAACCCATATTGGCAGTGATCAAATGACTGTATTGTCTTTCAAATGTATTTTCATCTTTTTTTTTTTTTTTTTTTTTTTTTGGTTGGTGCTAGGTACAGACAACGTTTCAGTGTTTGGCAGCAAAGCTTACACTGGTGGGCTGATCTCTGTGAGAAGTACAAAGTCTAGAACTTTGCCCTGTGGGCAGATTGATTGATTGATTGGATATTTCTTTGTTGCAAAGCACAGGGGAAAATAAAAAGAAGAGAGAGTTCACAGTTTTATGTGCAATGCATATGAAAGAAGAGATACTTCCTTTGAGAAATGCAAACTCAACCACTTTCATTAATTGATCATTCACACTTGAAACAATTTATTTCCAGTTTGTTACTAGTTGTGTTTTAGCTTCCACTCTTTCACTGAGAAATGCAGCTGGGTCTGTTCCTGAACACCCGTAGCTTTTGCTGAGCCAGATGGTTTTGGTCACTGCACATGGGAATATGGCAATGAGATGCATTAGGTATGAGTAGACAATGCAGTGAGGCAGGACTTCCTGTAAACTGGGGCTGAACTGAATAAATCAGAGACTGAATAAAACAGAGAATGCTGTTAAATTTGTAGCTTGTGACCTATTTTTCTATTTTATTTCACCAAGTAAGGGGATAGTCAAAGAGTCTCCTCCAAGCTTTAATAAGCCCCTTCCTTTTCTTAGTTGAGCTCTGAGAAGAAGGAAGAATTCCAGTGAATAAATGCCAGGGAGTCAGGTTCAACTAGACTGTGAATGAGAAAGTCTTTTCTAGCATGATTAATTTTATAAAAGTACTGGGCTGAAAATTCACTCACACTGACACAGAGAAGTCCAAGTGACCTAATTTAATCCCAGAAAAGGCTACAGTACCTTATAGGCATTAACCCATCTCTATAAGAGTTTGAGGTCTGCCCTCTACATGGGGCTCTGTAGCTGTAGATAGCCTGGAGGATAGTCTGGAATGTATCTGTAAAGCAGAGGTGTAACAGGGTGTCCCATTGTCAAGGGTAGCAAAAACTTATCTTTCAAATTTGAAGACACTTGGGATAGACTTCCTGCCATCATCTTTCTCACAGTCCAGACTGCTGCAGATACAGTAAGCAATGAGCACAATAAATTGATTTTTTTTTGGTGGCACTCATCATCATTTGGGGATATGACTGTTGGAGAGGTTCTTAGGGTAGTATGGTTAGGTTGTGGTTGGACTTGATGATCTTTAAGGTCTTTTCCAACCTGAGGAATTCTATGATTCTGTGATTCTATGTGTTGTTGTAGATTATACATCAGAGCCTGGAGCAAAGATTCCAGAACAAAAGGAACAGACTTTTCCATGTTTCTGTCTTGCTTCTACCCTTTTAGGTTTTCTTACCATCTTAGAGAAGGGCAAAAGTGAGACTGAACACAACTGATGGTGAGCAATACAATCCAGAAAGGAACCCAAGGTTCCTTTCTCTGCTCTTCATATCTAACATCGGTTTCTTGGTCTCAGATGTAAAACCACAGAAGAATGCAGAGCAGATGAGACTTCCAGCATTGGTCTGGTGACAGCTGACTGAAAATGGCCACTCTCAACCTCTCAAATTTTCTATGCATATCTTCGCTAGTTTACTTTTTGTGAAATGAGCTCCAGTTGATGTTACAGGAGCTCAGGAGCCAAAGGCTTTGACAGCGTCTCCTATAGTATTCTGGAGAAGCTGGCAGCCCATGGCTTGGACAGATACACTCTTTGCTGAGTAAAGAACTGGCTGGATGGCCAGGCCCAGAGAATGGTGGTGGCTGAAGTTAAATCCAGCTGGCAGCTGGTCACGAATGATATTTATGGGGCTTGTCCCATTCAATATCTTCATTGATGACCTGGGTGAGGGCATTGAGTGCACCTTTGGTGATTTTGCAGATGACACCAAGTTAGGAAGAAGTGTTGATCTGTCTGGGGTAGGAAGGCCCTACAGTGGAATCTGGACAGGCTGGGCTGAGGCCAGTGGGACAAAGTTCAAGACCAAGTGCTGAGTCCTGCATGTTGGCCACAAAACCGCAAGTGGTGCTACAGGCTTGGGGCAGAGTGGCTAGAAGACTGTGTGGAAGAAACGGACTTGGGGGTGTTGGTCGACGCTCAGATGAACATAAGCCAGCAGCGTGCCCAGGTGGCCATGAAGGCCAATGGCATCCTGTCTTGTATCAGAATTGGCACTGCCAGCAGGAGCAAGGGAGTGATTATCCTTCTGTACTCAGCTCTGGTGAGATGACACTGAGTATTGTGATCAGTTTTGGGCCCCTCAGTACAAGAAAGACATTGTGGTCCTTGGGACATGTTCAGAGAAGGGCAATGAAGCCTGTTAGGTGTCTAGAGCACAGGTCTTGTGGGGAGCAGCTGAGGGAACTGGGCTTATTCAGTCTGTAGAAAAGGAGGCTCAGGGGAGACCTTATCACCCTCTGCAACTCCCTGAAGGGAGGTTGTGGTGAGCTGGGGGTTGGCCTCTTCTCCTGTGTAACTAGTGATAGGACTAGAAGGAATGGCCTCGAGTTGTGCCAGAGGAGATTCAGGTTAGACGTTAGGAAAAAATTCTCTGGAAGGGTGGTCAGGCACTAGAATGGGTTGCCCAGGGTGATGGTAGAGTCACAATCCCTGGAGGTGTTCAAGAAATGTTTGGATGCTGTACTGAGTGACATGGTTTAGTGGGAAATATTGGTGATAGGTGGACAGATGGACTGGATGTCCTTGGAAGTATGTTCCAACCTTTGTGATTCTATGATTCTATAGCTGAGCGGACTCCTATTGGTAGGTATGTGCTTTCCTTTTCCGTTACAGGAGCAGAGGGCATAGTAAGGGCTGAACTAGTATGAGGAGAGTCAGCTCAGGGACCTGAGGAGCACTAAGACAACAGACAGACAGTTTTCTGAACTGCTCCCTGTAGCAGCGAAGGGCTAAGCCTTTCCATTGTAAGTGAGGATGAAGAAAATTTTTATGAGGGAAAACTGTAGCTGGGGAGGATGGATGTGATCGGGGGTATGCATTCAGCTTAGTGAGGGGACTACAAGCTATAAACATAAGGTAGGGTGATTATGTTTAGACATATTAGTACTGGCTATATGTTTTGACTGAAAATTCAAATTTTGCTAGGCAAAATACAAATGAAAAAATAACAAATATAAAACTTTTGTAGTTGTTCTTTTGCAATTCCACCCCCCCCCCCCTCCCCCCGAGGTATGCAGGCTAACAGCAGAAAAGTTTGCTGCATCTTTTCGTATTCCCTAGAACGATTCAGCTGTAGTTGGATTTGAGTTCAAAAGGATGATTCTTAGAAATTGGTGCTGTCCTGGACTGAGATGTCAGTTACAACCAGTCCTATGGTAATATCACAAACTTGCTTTCACATTCCAGTGTTACAGTATATGACTCAGACAGGTTCTAGAGGCCCATCAGAAAAATGCTTATTACTGAACTACACTAAAGCAACACATCCTTTTAAAACATCAGCCAGGCGAACAATCCGAATGGCACTGTACAAATGGTTGTTTCCTTGCTTCTTCCTGTGATGTATACACTTTTGCCTTTAGCACAGGAAATGAGAATGTTTCTTTCTTCTTCCCTTTTGAAAAAGCAACTCCCTTGTTTCTCAAGAGTGGACAAGTGGAAGTCTGAATTGGCCCTCTGAATACATTTAGAAGTTGCACATGAGAAAAAAAACCCTTACTTTGGAAAGGCTTTTGACATGAATCAAAAGCTTTTGAGAGGTGGAATAGGTCAGAGCAATTACAGATGAAATTCAAAGCACTGTAGAAGACTTCTGAAAGAAGTCAGGAGTTGTAACACAGAAATAATCCACCCATTCTTTTTCTGTCACATTGATTGCG
The DNA here is from genome assembly GCA_030625065.1 of Alectoris magna. Classification (NCBI taxonomy): domain Eukaryota; kingdom Metazoa; phylum Chordata; class Aves; order Galliformes; family Phasianidae; genus Alectoris; species Alectoris magna. The sequence continues at coordinate 79,033,811 of CM060560.1, forward strand.
CACCTTGAATCACATGCCCAGCACTATATACCCTCACATTGTTGTCTTCTTCACTGGAATTTCAAAGCTTGCATTTTTCCCTCCACCTAGTGCCCATCCTCTCTCCTCTGCTACTTTTACTATAATTGTTATGGTGTCAGCTGTGCTGATCACTTCAGAGAGCTGAGGTCTGAATAACCTACAGATATACAGATACGCGTTCAATATAGCTTTTCATCTGTAGGTTGTTATTATTTTTTTTTTCTTCTTTTCTTTCACTTGCTGTATCAGTGTAGAAATGAAAGGGAGGTTACTGCAATAGCCTTAGCTTGGAATTTTACAAATGACAAAGTTATCTTTTCAAATATACCCATGATAAAAAATGAACTCCAGATCTGTGTCACTTGAATTATTTAGCCTGACTCTTAACAAACAGAGCAGCTTAAGTTCTCCATGGAAGGAGTTTAGTTAAGAAGGAGGAAGCAAATGAGGTCATTTGCATATTTGAAGTACAAGTGCGCTAGTGTGTGAACCCTACCATCATGTCAACTTTTGATAGCCATTAAAGGAAGATGATATATTTTGTTTCAGCCTTGGCGATTTAGAAGGTAACGTTGAAGGTTTCCCTTCCCCTGCAAGCTCACATTATGCAGTCTTGTTTTTTTTTTTTTTTTTAAATCCAATCTGTCTGTGTCAGAAGCCCAGCAGTAAGTCTGCTTCTCTGTATGAGGGAAATTGTTTTCTACTAACTGATGACCTCAGCGTAGCAGTTTCTTTTCCAGCACATCAAAGCTCACAGTCAGACTTGCTGCAGCAAGTGCACTTTTGAGTGGCTTTATGACATATAAAGACCCTCTTTGGCATTCATACTGTGCTTCTCTATTGTTTACAAGCTAGCAGTGAATTATTTATGGAAGTTGCTAGAGATATAACTCTCTTTTTACCCAAAAGCTGTATTTTATCTTGTGGTGAGATTTTATGTGAAAGCTATTTTGGGGGTTTATGTCCTTTTTACGTTTATTTGACAGGTTTTATGAAACCAATCCCTTGTCTCCATTTTTATTACTGTTAAAACCCATCACTGAAAATTATTACTAAATGCGGCATGGCTTTAACTGAACTGATGATATTTTTCTTTGCGTTCTTCTTCTTGAATGATTTCAGATAAAATCATACTGAACAAACAAGTAGTAATATTCTTAGCAAAGGAACAGCCATTTTGTTTCTTCATGTAAAGCTTAAGGTCTTTGGTTCATATGTGCAAACTGCATATCTTAGATCAGGGACAAATTATGCTTTGCTGCCAGTATTTTTTAAGTTATGATATCAGCATTGGCATAAAGACAAGCTGTTAATAGTGACCAATGTTAAAACTTGCTGATTGATCTTAGAAGCTATTCTATAATTTCAGCTCTGTGGGGATGAACTATAATTAGGTGTTTTCTTTCCCCAGTTTCATTGCCCTATTACTCTAAAGATGTTATTTAGACTTCTTTTGATAAACACCAGACTCAGAGTCAGTTCATTTCAGAGGGCAGAATGATTCCAGACACTGGTAGTTAAAACTGCCTGAGTAGGACTTTTCACCAGGTTTTTCACCCTATATGTATTTATTCTGTGGATGACTATCAAAATGTCATAATTAGGTCCTCTGCTGGAGATAGAGTTAAGGACTTCTCTGGCTCTGGAATTCATATTCAGACATACATGTACCATTTGCCATCTCCCAGGAAGTGTTAGCCATGTATTTCAGTCTGTTTGATCTGAGGATCTAAAATGCTTACATACATGCATTTGCAGCCTGTAAGACTAAGAAAGTAGATAACTGGATTTGTTGCTAAGGTCAGTGGCTATGCTGCTGTTATTTAGCATGGCTTTTAAATTCCCCTGCCCCCTTCCCCCAGAGAATTGACTGTACATGGAAGTATATGCCTCATGGACTAAAAGTTATGTTACTTTGGAAAACAGAAATGCCCTAATGTTGATATTTCTATATTTGCTTTTACATGGAGCTTTTTGATTGGTTTGGCAGTGGTGCAATTTGCACATCAAATGCTACATTCATTTCACCTAACTTCATGTGTCTACACAATAGATGTGTAGAGCTGACATAATCATCTTGACCCCCACTACAGTCAATAGTCAAAAATAAGTATTGGTACTGGACATTGAAATGACTCTGACTCCAAGACATCAGCCGTTCTGAACAGTACTTCAGTTTTTGTAATGTAAATGTGATACAATCATCACGTGACTCATGTTAATGACTGACTGGATCAAACTTATTTGGGGTTGATATTACTTGTCGGCTTACAGATGTAACCACGGGAATTGTTTTGAATATATAACATGGAATTTGCATAAGAGTGTAAGACCATTAAAAAATTGTTTCATTTCATTGTAAGAGAGTTGGGTTAGAAGTAACAGCTCTTGGGTATCAGCTGTTCCTCTTGGGGGTGAAATATTTATGTTGGCAGCTTCCTGTTTCTCTTCTTGGAGGAGTATACAATCTTCTGTAACATTTCATGGATGCCAAATTTTAATCTGAAGGGCTCAGTTGAATTGCCTAAACACAGACATTTACTTTCATTTGAAGTGCCCCTAACATCTGAATGGAACTGGCAGACAGTGCACAAGAAAGAAGGGAGATAATATACAGTGCTGGAGCATCAGCTGAAGGCCAGGCAGTGTATCCTGGAACAGAAGATGTCTGTGTTTCTATGTCTCAGTGTGAATCATGCCCTGATTTCCTTCTGTGATTTTCTTCAACTCTCAAGTTATGGTACTGGGACAAAAAGGATTGCTGTAAAAGTCCCAGTGGAGACAAGACACATTACACTTCTTAGGTGTAACTTCCTGTTTGTCTTAAAGATGTCTCATCTTCTATTTGTATGTAACTAAATATCTGTATATGCAGGAACCTAGTTTTAGAAATACTAAGATGATCAGGGGGCTGGAGCACCTCCCCTATGAAGACAGGCTGAGGGAGCTGGGCTTGTTCAGCCTGGAGAAAAGAAGGCTGCAGAGTGACCTCATTGCAGCCTTTCAGTACCTGAAGGGAGCCTGTAAACAGGAGGGGAGTCAACTCTTTACAAGGGTAGATAATGGCAGGACAAGGGGAAATGTTTTTAAGTTGAAGGAGGGAAGATTTAGGTTGGATATCAGGGGGAAGTTCTTTACTATGAGAGTGGTGAGGTGCTGGAACAGGCTGCCCTGAGAGGTTGTGGATAACCCATCCCTGGAGGTGTTCAAAGCCAGGTTGGATGGAGTCCTGGTCAGCCTGGTCTAGTATTAAATCTGGAGGTTGGTGGCCCTGCTTGTGTGTGTGTGTGGGGGGGATGTTGGAGCTTCGTGATCCTTGAGGTCCCTTCCAACCTCGGCCATTCGGTGATTCTGTGAAATAGATCTTTGGAATAGGTCTTGGCAAAACTACAGAAATTACCATGAAAGAAAAGCAGTTCAACTGTACAACACTCTGAGTGTAGAAGTGCAGACTTCCCTCCTGCCTGTTTATTGCTTTTCTACTCACACAGCATGGAAAACAGAAATTAGTTTCTATCTCTGTAGCTGGGGCATGGATTTCATAAGACCCCATGCCTATTTGGCTGAAATTTTTATACTTATTTCTAAATCAAGACTTCCCCATTTAGTCAGCCTCCACAGAGTGATATTTCAGAAATATAGCATGAAATCACAGAATGGTTTGTGTTGGAAGGAATCTTAAAGATCATCTATTTCCACTCCTCTGCCATGGAGCACCTTCCTCTAGACCAAGTTGCCCAGTGTCCCACCCAATCTGGCCTTGAATGCTTCTAGGAGTGGGATATCTACAACTTCTCTGGCCAACCTGTTCCAGTGTCTCACACTCATAGTAAAAAAATTTCTTCTTAATATCTCACCTAAATCTACAGAATTTCTTTCTAATAAAGCATAACATGTCTGCCCCTTGTTACAAACATTTCTCCTTCTCCAAGATAATTGAAGTACTGACTGTGAGCTAGTCTTATATGTAAAGTAGGACCCCACCTCTCAATATCTGATAGACTTTGCAGCCTGAAAAAAAAAAAAGAAAAAAAAAAGACTGTATTCAGTCAGTGAATTCAAGACCTATTTTCTGCCTGAGGTGGGAGACTGTTTGGAGACATGATGGGGCTAAAACCAACAAGCAATGAGGTTTATTCAAGAGAAGTGTTCATGCCTGCTCATACAGTAGATCTGCATAGCGAGCTTCCATCAAATTCAGCTGGTCCTGTAAGTGAGAGGCAAATATTGAACAGGAACTGATCCAGTCAGCTGTTTCAAGCAAAACTAAAAAATGCCTGACTAGTAAAATACTGAATGGGAAGAGAAAAACAGGTGACTCATTTTTTCTAAGAAATTCAGAATACTTCTGCTATTATTTTACAACTACTTGGTTTAACTCACTTGATTTTGAGTGTATATGTATTATTTACTTCTTAAACACGGAAGGGTATAGTGCTGCAGCCAAATGTACCAGAAAATTTCTCAAAAATTAGCAGTAAAAATTAGCCCTGTGTCTTTCACTAGCAAGCTGATTTTTCTTTTTTTGTTCTGAACACTGTCTTTGCTCTTCCAGACTTGCCACCAAAGAGCAGTGACGGTTTATGTTTGGTTCTTTAAATTCAGCAGACAAGCATCTCACATCTGGTCAATTACCTGTGTCCTACTTGCCCTTTCTGTCTAATCCCTCTCATATACAAGTCCTTTATGATGTGACAGTTGAGCGTTAAAAACAATGTGAGGTTAGATTAGAAGCAAGCTGAAGGTAACCCCTGTCTGAATGACAGATGCTTGTGTTTTACTTACACTTTCTTCTCCAGCTCAGATGCCTAAGACACTAATTTTTCATATATGATTTTACAGAAATTGAAGTTAGAAGAAAATTTGTTATGAGACATTTTCAAAATAAAACATCGACAAAATGAATTTTGCATAAAAGGTCTATTTATTTACAGTGGTGCTTAAAGGTATGAGATCCTGTAGAATTCCTATTAAAAGTGACTGAACTAATCCTGGATTTGATGCTTGGGCAATGGAGTAAAAATAAGGCACTTTAAATGCCTTGTGCTGTTGTGCTGATGGATTACACCTTCATGTTCAGTTTATGAGCAACTGTAGTGCTATAATTTTGGGATGCTTCAACATATAATTTAAACCCATTTGGAGTCAAGAAGTTCATTTCTATTTTGCTGTGAGATCCTGATTTCTCTTATATCTTGTCCTTTCAAACAGTATTCTAACATTTTACTTATGACCAATACGAGCTTGTACTGGGTGTAACGTAAATATTGTCAAAGAAAAAGTGACCATGGAATAGATGTTCCCAAGTCACTGTCAGTTCTTTTGGGGGCTATAGAACAGTTCAAGACAGAGACCTTTAGCCCTCGCACTGGTAAAAAAAGGAATATTTTTAGAAGTAGTTTTGTCCCATATTTGTATATATTTAAACTGATAGTCAGATGCTGTCTTGCTGCGCCTAACTCACATGGCTCCAAACATTCGTTATTTAGTTAATCATAACTAGTTTCAGAAAGACCAGTTTCCAAAGTGTGGTCAGATGGTGACTACCGGACTACAAAGCAATGGAAATTCATTCCCTGGGTTATTATACTGTGGTTTCCATAGCATCCAGAATTTCAAGTATAAGGGGTGCATGACTGCAAAAACTGAAGAAGGCAAAAAATGGTGCGACTGGAGAGTGATGTATTCAGTCATTAATGGAGATTATCTGAATGAAGATCTCAGGCAGTGATTCTTAGTCCCATTTAATTTTCATTCTGGATGTTACAGTTTGTTTGGCTTAATCTTCAGTTTTTCAGAAATGGCACTTTTTCAGTGATGCTGCATAATATTCAAGATTAATCTGCTATTCTGCATAGAAATAATGGAAAACATTAAAAATATATTTTAATTTTTATGCCAATATTAACAATTAACTCCATGACAAAGGATGAAGAACCCTTTTATTTCTATGTTTTCAGAGCTCTCAGCAAATCCATACACTCACTACTCAGCCCCCATCTGCCATTTCCATGCCCTTAACATGATATTTATTCACCGCAAATTAAAGCATTACCATTTTTGTATTCTGTCCCTCTGTAATAGCGGAAGCAGCGATCTAAACAGGCTGCTACATTCCACTGACATATTCATTAGGACTGAATTATGAGTTCAGCACATCCTGAAAATAGGGACTGCTTAGTACATTTGTACAGGTGTCATTTTGCTGCAGGCACAAACCAGGAAAGAAATGGCTGTATGTACCACTTGTTTTGGTAACCACATCCTCCTTTCCTCCTCAAAAAGCAGTATTCCTCTAACAGCATTTGTATGACAGTGTAAAGAAGTAAGTTGACATTTGGAAATAAATGTAGGAAAAGCAAAAAGGATCAAGAGTCTTGAGTAAATTCAGTTTAAAACATGTGACAAGGAATAAAACCCACTTGCTGCAGTATGATTTCTCCTTACAAAAAGTAAAAAAGCACATAAGTTCACATCACACCATATGTTGTTGAGTTAAATCTACTTCATAGTTTGGAGTCAGGAACATATACTCAATGAAGTGGCAGTTGTTATGGAAAATATAACTTCTTTGTTAGTAAATAACATTAAAAAGCTACAAACAACACCTTGAGTGATTTTTGATGTGGTAGATTAGCATGCAGAGCAGAAACATTTAAGGCCAAGTAACTCCTAATCACTTTAGAGGCTGGAGGAAGTGACTAGGGGTGTATGAAAGGCTGAACAAGCCTGCTTCTCTGAGAAGAGGAGATCACATAAATACATTCGTTATACTGCAGGTGGCATTTTAATATTTCATTTCCACATTTTTGAATGAAGAATGCTCAGATTGTCGATCAGAGAAAGAAGAGAAACAGACCTGTTCTTGCTGAAGACATTTTCTCATTTTATTCTAAATATCTTATGTGTATAAACCAAGAAATGCAGCCTGCCAAGTGAAAGATAAGTCAGGCTGCGTGAGCATTTATGGTCATATTTTGTACAGACAATTGTAACAAAACTGCAGCTGTTTCAGCACAGCCCTCTGAAATGTGTAGAGATGTGCTGATATTCTGCCGGCAAACCGATGTTCCCCAGTCTACTGTGTGTTATATAGTGCTTTGTACCTGAGAAGTTCCTCTATCAAATAGTGCTGTTGTGCTCCTCGTATCTGTTTTAGTTTCCTCAGAAAAAAAAAAATAAAAAATGGAGACATTACTTTTGGAGCAACCTAAGTGCTTGTAATCACTAGGAGACTTCTATCATGCTTAGCCAGAGAGGGGAGCAGGATGAGGTCGTTGGTGCTGTGTCCATGTGAGTTCTCTGAGTGTCTGTGATCCATGTGACCAGTTGTACATGTGCGTATAGATGAATAGATGTCTATATACACATGCATGTCTGTATGTAGACATTATCATGTGTGCCCTGTGTGCACATTTGCCCTGGGAATACATCTTCAGCCTTGTTATCAGCTGGACTGGGGTTATGATATGCAAGTATCCTAATCTCTGTCAGGCTGTTGGATCCAGCATACATTTCTCTAGCTATATTAATTCTGCATTATGTTTATTATACCTTCTGTTTTTCAGAAGGTTTGCACTCACTATTCATGTTAAGAGACTGATGATAAGCAGAGGTTTCAAATGAAGCAAATTTCTAATGACTGCACCTTTTAGTAGTGCTAAACTTGTATATCAGAAACATATATCCTTTTCTGAATCCTTGCCAGTAGAAATAGCAATTTAAGCCCATTGTTCTGTGAGCTGCAGTGATCTGCTGGAGCACATACACTCTAGGACAGATCAGTGTGGGTTCCAAGAAAATTAAAGATCTTTTCTCACAAGCCACTGACCAAGGATAGAGAGCAGGAAATTGGCTTATGACAGCTGTGAATCTCCATAACTCATCCAGCCATGAGTAGGAATGACTGCCTCTCCTCAATTAATCCTGGCATAAGAAAGATTGGATGCATGACAGCTGCTTTGAGAACTATCTAGATCATAATGGTTAATCTCTGAAGCCTTTACTACCAATGAAATGCGACTCTTATCTTCAGGCTTGACAAGATCCTGGGAAGCTCAAATTAGTTGGTACTCTCAAAGTAAAAAACAACTTGGTAAATTTGGGATAATTGCATATGTTTAATTAAAGAATTCTTTAGTACCTTTAGCACACTGTGTTAGTCTTGTGTCTACTGAGGGCAATTGTATTTTGGAATGCAATTTCACCCATTTTGACAGCCCTTACTCGGTTCTTTGGCTTTAGACTCTACTGTATGACCGTGTATGACATACTCTACTGTATGACTGTGTTTGAGCATACAGACTGTATGCAGAGAATGGCTGATCTCTAACAAACGGGAGTGCTCTAGTCAACATTTTATCTCTCATATGAGAAAAGCTTGAGTTTGTCTTTGAGGTTCAGTGTAACTGACTGCATGTAGCATGTGGAAAAAAAGTGTTCGGCTTCTTTCACATCCTTGCTCTGTTTTGTCCAAAAGAGGGCAGTCTATACCTGACATTCTTTCAAATTCTTTCCCTTTCTCGCGCTCTCTCTCTCTCTCTTTCTTTCTTTCTTTTTTTTTTCTTCTTCTCTACATTCAATCTATAAGTGCACAAAAGATGGTGACACCTTTTACTTACAGTTCAATATACGTGGATCCACTTGCTTTGTTGCTAATGAGGAAAAGGAAAACTGCTCACTGCAACTGCAATTTAGAAAATAATGAAACATACTTTCTCTTTAAAGTCTTTTCTTTTTTTCTTTTCTTTTTTTTTCTTTTTTTCTTTTTTTTTTCCCCATAAGTGAAAGACAAGAGAAGTCTTCTGGTTTGACGTACCATGTTAACCTGCTAACAGTTTCATCCAGGGATGTAGTGTTTGGCCATTCATGTAGTGGAAGAATGAATTCATCCTGGCAGATTTAGCCTCATGCTTCCATGTGGCACCACGTGTCTTCTCTCTCAGCATTAATGGGGCAAACACAGGCATTAGGTAACTTGTTCTTTGACTGTACAGCAACACTAGCTTACCAAGATATAGTTGTCTTGAGTAGTCAAGAATTCATCAAAGCACTGTACTGTGGAGAGTCGCTGTTGCTTAACTCTGGATTTTCTCCTTATGTCTTATTTACTGTTGCAGGCTGTGCCCTTGGTGTATACAGGAAAGAAGGAGCGCTGTTGTGCTACAAGCACACCCCCACCCCAGTGCTGTTCCTTTGGTGGTCTGTTGGTTTGTTCTTGATTTGCAGCAGAGCAGGAAGACACAAGTCCATTCCCTTGCCTTTTATAGAGAAGCTGTATGTTGTGTGAAAGCAGATTTACGAGTGACAGTATGGCAGCCAGTGCAGGAAGTGCCGAAACTTCTACTCCACAGTCAGTGATAATTTAAAATACATTATGCACTGTTCATATTGGCTCCTAGTTTAGTCCCTTTTTTCTGTATGTGTGACTGACACAACCAAAGGCATATAAAAATGATGCTTGTGAACACTCGAGATGGCCTCTATAGTTGGCATCCTGTGAATAAAACTCTCTCACTTCAACATACATATTATACAGCACACATTGTGTACTTTTTATGCACAGATGTGCACTGTAAATCTGTATATGTATAAAATGCTGTCCATATGTACGTGTACCATAAGAACAACTCCTAATGAGGCGCTGTGGTGACTTAGATAACACTATGGAGTGATGTATTGTGTGAACAGAAGACCTATTGATTAACATAAAAAAACTAGACCTATTATTACTCATTAATTTATTAACATAACTATTCATTAATGTGGAATGAATTAACCCCATCAAATTGACCACACTGTAGGAAGTTGTCCAGTACAATCTGCCATACAGAACTTTCCTTCCACCACGAAATACTGTGAGGTCTCTATGGCTATGTATTATGCCAGGAGTTTTGAGTGTATGGAAGAGATGAAGGATATACATACATATATACTCATCTTACTCTTTTCATAGTCCATGAAGTAATGCATGCCTGTCTCTTTGTCATTTGCATTATCTTATCTTCAGATCTCCTTGTGTCACCTCTTTTGTCTTTTTCCACTCTTTGTAGATCGCTGCATGACACACAGTAGGCCTTGGATGAAGCTACAGACTGATGCTCCTTTTAAATACTACCATTTCTTCACAATTTTCTCAAGAAAAATTAGAATTCACCGGAGTTTTTTTCTAAAATGAAATAACCAAGAGTGAGAAATGCTTAACTTGACAGCTAAAAGGCAGTGCTTAGAAATCGGAAAGTGAATTAATGGATGTTCAGTTTCAGGGAGCACTGAAAGACCAGAGGAGAAATAAGACAGAGTCTATCCAGTAACAGAAATCCTTCACCAGCCTCTGCCTGCTATCTTGGGCTGAACAGTATGGGTGTACCCTTCTACAGTCACCTATGAAACCAGTACAAGTCTAAAATTAACCCAAGTCTTCTATTATCATCTGTCTCTTGACATACTAGCTGGAAGAAATACTGAGCATGGGGATCTAGATAGTGCTTGGGAATTTGCATCTCAGAATTAACAGTGGGATTTTAAGGGTTTTTTTACGAATCTGTGCACCGAATTCTGTGGTGAATTTACCTTGTCTAATGATAGGTGCACATTAATCACTAAGCAAATGTAATACTTTACTCCCTCCTGTGATTATAGCCGAGGGCTAAATTCTGTCATGATCTGTACTCTGCTAACTACATAGTTAAGGAAAAAACTCTTTCAGTGATTATAAAGCCCATAGAGGTGATGAGAAAATCCATTTCCTTTCTTTTTCAGAACAATAACAATATTAAAGCAGGATCTGTCAAAAAGAGGTGTAATCCCACTTAGAAACTGTTGATATCTTGCTATCCAGTGGAATGTGGAAGTGAATTGAAACCTAGCTACTTGCTACTTATTTCTTAGGACTTCTGTATTTCACATTCTTTTTTCAAACAAAATTAAGGATATCTGTGTTTTAGTTTGCACCTGTGGGTCAAGAACTCTCAGTTGGTTTGATTTCAATTTGAAAAGCAACCATGTAAAATATTTGAGTTTTTCCTTTTTTTTTTTTTTTTTTTTTTTTTAAATCCAGACGATCTTTCTATTTTTTTATCAAGTTTTTACTTGTACCTATGTCTATATATGCATCTGTCTATCTATAGGATCATAGAATCATTTAGGTTGGAAAAGACCTTCAAAATCATCAAGTGCAGCCATCAGCATAATCTACTGAGTCCCATCACTAAGCTATGTCTATACATCTTATCTGTATCTGTCTATATCCACTGTCACTGTCTCTATCATCCATATCCGTAACCAAATGTTCATATTTTGGTTCAGTTTGAATTCTTGCAGACCTAACTCTTAGAAAGTCAGCTAAAGGAAAACAGAATACAACTACTTTTGTGCAAATAAAATCAAAAGTTCTTAACACTGCTCTGAAAAGTCAGACCAGAAGTTAAATTCTACATATTCTATCATCTGCTGACTTTGCTTCTTCTAGGCACCAGTGTTTTTTTATTAGTTACTTTTGCTCAATTCTCAGGGTTGGGTACAACCCACCTCCACAGCACTTCGAGTCTACTTGATTTCCATTTCACTGTATGTATTTTAAGTAATCTCTGAACTGGTCTCTGTTTTTCCATTTTACAGTCATATCTCTCCTATGACAAGTGTAGGTGAAGCAGTTAGTGACAAGCAAACCCGCTTCTTGACAAGGTGAGCTTGTGTCTTTGTGAATTACATTTCCAAGAAAAACTTTTGACTTCCGAAGTGATATTTGTCAGTATGATACATACATATATTTATATGTAAAGGTATATACGCTTTTGAAGACATATTCAGGAGCTGCCAAAAAAAAAAAAAAAGATGAAAAAGATGTTCATTGGGATTTTCAGAACTGTAGTCTTGTATCTCTGTCTGTGTCATGGTTTTATGGTCATCAGTATTCCACATCATAACATTGTGTAGTGCACTGGGAATTAAAGTGTTAATATGTCCCAGTTCAACATACTAACGAGAAGACAGTACGTTCCCCAGAAGACTGTTCGCTGTGCTGATATCATTCTTGCACAGGGGGGAACGCATATAAGGTGCTGTCGGGTCATCTGACTTCTTTTAGCTCTCCTTCATCACTGTTCTGCTTCGCCTCTTCTTGCTGCTGCCCAACTGCACATGCTGCTTCAGCATTACTGTAAGGCCTGCAGCTTTTTTTTCAAATACTCTCTCCCATTATATTTAGTAGTCTGTTCCTCCTCACATCGTTGCTGCTGTTCTTTTCTTCAATTATTTTGGGGTCCCCTGTCTCCCTTTTCCAGAGGCGCGGACTTTGCGAAGTCCCTCCACCCCACTAGTCATGGAACCGGGCCGAACCAGCCCGTAAACAGTTGACGTTCTGCTCAGCTACCTTTAAAACATGACCCCAGACAGTTGAGTTGAAGCATCTTAATATGATCCTCAGTTGAAGCACTTGAGTCTTTGTGATCACTTCAGAGAGCCTTTGCCTATACCAAAAGGATGTTAACTCCTCAGCTCAACATGGCTTTAGCTCAATGGGATGATACACAAATTTATTACACAGCATTACTTCTTACCATTTGTGTAGAAAGTCTGCCTTTCTCTGTTATAATAGATTTCTCCAAATTCCCTTACACGGTGCTAACACTGCGAAGGGATTTCATTTTTAAATCTAAGCTTGCAAAACCCCACATTAATACTGAGGAAGACTTGGAGAAGAGTGTCCAAATACCTATTCTATCAGACATATGTGTGCTTAAAAACTAAAATAGAGTCCAGTCATGCTTTCACATTCAAGACAAATCACCTCCCTCTATATGTCTACTCAGCTTTACCTCCCTCTTCCTTACTGTGCATTTTGACTGCTTTGTGGCTTATAGCAGGGTGAAAGTTTGAAAGAAAAGGAAAATCATTGAGAGGCACTGAGTTATACCTGTCTTTTGCTGTTGTGGAACAGAGCAGCAGAATGGCTTCACAAAGAATTTCTGATCAGCTTAATCTCAGGTCCAACATCATAGACAACAAGCTACAAGTATCAGGGATACTGCTAACATGCACTTGTTTCCTTTTCAACAGAGGGAATCCAGTTTACATTCAAACTACTGTTTCCTAAGGTGAACAGTCACTGTTTAATGTGACTGAAGAACTTTCACGCAAATCAAAACTGTCATCATGGATGGATAAAATTTAAAGAAGACCAGAGAGAGGAGAGCTGTGCAATTATTCCCCTTCCTCTCAGATGGCATTCACAGTATCAGGTTTTACTAGTGGACCAGGTCTCTGGTGTCTTCAATAAAACCAATTGGTGATGTAGCATACTGCACATTTCAAACACATATATTAGCATTTTTTTTTCTGTCTCTGGAACAAAATTTATTATAACAGGAAAAATTTAGAAAGTAAAGTAAGGAAGTTTATAGTTAGTATTTATAATATAGAGCTGCTCTGAAAGTAATGCCTTCTATTTTATTATGTTGGCCCACAAAGATGGAGGCAGATGTTGGTGTGGCAGTAGAGGTTGAACATTCCGGCCAATATTCCGTTACATTTTGTTACCATGTGACTGATGGCAGCAGAGGGACAGTCTGACACAGCGGAATTCAACGTGGAAGCGTGGGTGAAACAAAGGTGTGGAATTAAACTCTTCCATGTGGGAAAAATTGGCCTCACAGACATTCATCAATGCTCACGTAATGCTTATGGAGACCAAGCAGTGGGTAGTGGGTGTTGTATTTTAACAGTGGTGACAGCAATTTGAAAGAAAAGCCATGTTCTGCATGGCCATGCAGAGTTTTACAGGAGAGTTTCTGGTGGAAATGCATAGCTAATGGTGGCATGAGATGGAATGCGACTGAGCAGTTGGGGCCAAGGAGTTCTGGGGAGCAAGCTGGATGGATTAATTACCAGAGCGTTAAACTAGATCTGATAGAGGATGGGGATGGAGTTCCTTGTGACAGAGAAGGGCCTGGGAATGCTGTCTTTTAATAAACTGTTGTTTACTAATCTCCCAGTTGTCCAGTAGGATCTTGTGAGGACTCCTCAGAGGAGATAACATTGCCAAGAGCCCAGCTTAAACCTTCCTGAGGCCTTTTACAAACAGCTGGAAGTAGCCTTGCGATCCCCAGCACTCGTTCTTATGGGGTACTTTGACCATCATGATACTTGTTGGCAAAGCAACATGGCCAGGCACACAAGGTCCAGGCGGTTCCTGCAGTGTGTAGATGATAACTTTCTGACCCAGGTGGTGGAGGAGCTGATGTGGAGGGGTGTGCTACTTGACCTTGTTTTTACTAACGAGGAAGGGCTGGTAGGGGATGTGAAGGCTGGGGCAGCTTGGGATGCAGCGATCATGAGGTGGTAGTGTTCAAGATCTTGTGTGGAAGAATCAAAGCAATCAGTAGGAGTGCTACCCTGAACTTCAGGAGAGCCTACTTGGAGGTATAACATGGGCTAGTGCATTAGAAGGTAAAGGGGCCTATGAGAACTGGTTGGTCCTTAAACTCCACTTCTTCTGAGCTTAAGATCAGTTGTGAAAGACAAAACCATTTTTTTTATTGGCTCAAAATTTGCTTTGTGAGGCCTTTTTTGTGATAAGACTCAAACTGACAACTGTGAATTATCTAGGGGGGCAAGTGGTGGGTGTCACTGTGTCACAATACTTCTACTTATGATTGTAAAGATAAGGAAAAGCAGGACAAGCAGGGGCACGGCTTTAAAGAGCTGACCACTGCAAAGGGTGATAATGCTTGCGCATGGCAATGAAGGCACCACTCCCTGCTGGTTTATCTGTTGGGCCAAGAAAAAAAGCCTGAGAAACTGTGGATAAAAGGCCCTCACTAAATTAAGGACTGGGGAGAAGAACTCCCAAAGAAAAAAAAACCTTTGACAGAGGAATTCCCTGAGGGGAAGAAACCTCTTTGGAAGAACCCCCTTGGGCCTGCTTGCTGCTAAGCTTCCTGGCTTTCTCCCATCCCCTGCAGTGATTGGATGAGATCCTGAGATCAACGGACATACTATGAACCACGCTGAACAAAGGGTCCTTGCTTTTATCTCTTTTCTATCACCTGTCTTTCCTTCTCCATATCCCTAAGCAACTAGGACTTGTAATAAACTGGTCTGTAACCATTGGTGTTCCCCAGGAGTTGGTCCTGGATCTGGTCTTGTTCAACATCTTCATCAAAGGCCTAGATGAAGGGATAGAGTCTACCCTGAGTTTGCTGAGGATACAGAGTGGGGAAGAGTGGCTGACACACTGTAAGGCTTTGCTACCATTCAACAAGGCCTGGACAGACTGGAGAGCTGGGCAGAGGGGAACCTGATGAGATTTAACAAGAGCAAGTGTAGAGTCTTGTGCCTGGGGGGAATAACCACATACATCAGTACAGGTTAGGGGATGACCTGCTGGTGGAGATAAGCTCTGCAGGGAAGGACCTTGGTGTTCTGGTGGGCAACAGGTTGGCATGAGCCAGCAGTGTGCCCCTATGGCCAAGAAGGCCAATGGTCTCCTGCAGTGCATGAAAAAGAGTGTGGCCAGCAGGTCAAGGGGGGTGATCCTCCCCCTCTACTCTGCCCTGATGAGGCCACATCTGGAGTGCTGTGTCCAGTTCTGTGTTCCTCAGTTCAAGAAATGCAGGGAACTTCTAGAGAGAGTCCAGTGGAGAATCACAAAGATGATTAGAGGCCTGGAGCAGCTCCTGTATGAGGAAAGGCTGAGAGACCTGAGGCTGTTCAGCCTGGAGAAGACTGAGAAGGGATCTTACCAATGCTGATAAGATATCTGAAGTGCGGGTCTCAAATGGATGTTTTTTTTTAAGTGGTGCCCAGTGACAAAACATTCAGCATTGGGCACTAACTGGAACACAGGAAGTTCCAAATGAAAAGGAAAAACTTCTTTACTTTGAAGTGACAAAGCCCTTTATCAGGCTACCCAGAGAGGTGGTGGATTCTCTTTCCTGGAGAGAAGACCTGCCAGGACATTTTTCTGCTCAACTTGCTGTAGGGAGCCTCCTTTTAGCATGGGGGTTGAAGTCAGTGACCTCTAGAGGTCCCTTTCAACCCCTGTGATTCCATGAGACTGTAAATATTTGATATGGAAAAAAAAGAAGCATACAGCATCTGATTTATTCTCTGTCTTGCGCAACACAGGCCTTTTTTCCTTCATTATGAAATACAGAGAAGATAAGTCAGTCATTAAACAAAGTTGTCTCTTCCATTTAAAAAGTTTTGGGAGTGGGTGAATTTGTTACCTTCAAGATTAGAGTTTTTAAAACCTGAATGGAAGTACTTTCTTAACATTGTCAGGTGAGCGCAAAGAAAGATGGCAATGGCAGTTACATCCACTGAAGTAAACACTGTCATTTTCTTCTAAAAACACATTGTTTCATATCCATTTATAAATATAGCTATGATCTGTCATGTCTATGCAGGTAAAGAGACAGAACCAATCAGAGAAAAGAATCAGCTTGAGGCACCTGTATGTGACATTTAGGAGGCCTGGAGTTACAGTATTTTAGGAAAATGATCAGTTCAAGCATTCTCTACAGAAGTTTTCAAAAGTTAGAAGAGGGTTGGATCCGGCTTTATGTGATAAAGTCTATTATACTTTTTCATGTTGGAGAATTATTCAAATCTTAGGAACAAGGCCTCAGTAGGACACATTTCACATACAATTAATCACACGCATAAACACTTTTCTTAAATGGATCCCTGTAGGAAACTTAGCTACAGTGACTGCCTGTTTTTAAAATTAACTCTGTGAGATATATTATAGGAAAATTGTTTTTAATAAATAATATGAATTTGTTCAGAGGACATCCAATGAAGATAAAGGTTCTGAAGAAGAGAACTGAGTAAGTGAAAATCTTGGCAAATGGGATACTACAAACATAATGAAAAAGACGTTCAAGAACATTTGACCCAGCTGTATTTCCTCAGTTCTTAACACTGCTTAAGGCTTAATACCATCTTAACACCACTGCCATTAGAAGAAGTTACCCTACTGTAGATATGCCAACACATACAGTGTTCAAACATAGTCCTCTATGAAATTTTCAGCTAAAATATAATTAAAAAAAATGGATGTACCTCTATTTTGTTCAAGCTAATTATATATTGTGACTTAATGTGTTAGAAACAAGAAATCATGAAGACTGTATATTACTTTCACAGCTGGCGATCAAAACATTATTTAGTGCTTCTGTAATTATAATGTATTACGAAAATTGATGTTCAGGCTCACAATATCCACCTGAATTGTGAGACTAGTTGGAGTGCACTGGGCTATAATAGAAATCATATAAGAGAACTGTTTAAAGTATGCTAGCAGACTTTTCATTGATGATGTATTCAACAAAGTTTGTTGTTAAAAAGCCATAGGTGTAAAGCACATTAAAACGTAATTGCAGTGACTGTTCAATACAATTGTTGCACATTACATATTAGGGCATATTTTAACTATTTACTTTTAAGATATTTAAGCACCAGGACAGCCATATCTAAAAGATCATAGAAAAGGAAAAGGTAAAAGGAACCACAAAGCCAAATGACAAAGAGAACAAGAGTTATGAGCTCAATTGTTTGAGCACTGTAGTAAGTGTATGAATGGACAAGAAAGTGCTTAATGCACTCACATATGCTTTTTCCACCACGGGAAGAAATCAAAATGCACTTATCCACAGGTTGCTGTGCACTGCTGAGTTTTGACTAGTCTCCTCGAATGGTAATCATTCGCAAACTCTCAATTGCTAATGTGAATAGAAAATAAATAGACAGTAAGTTCAATTTCTTTGCTTTTCTCAGAAATTATTCTGCAGATTGCAATTGTTTGTCTAATTCTTAGGAAACCTTCACTCACCTTAATGACATCTCCATTTCAAGTCCCTTCTCCACCTTGTGTTAAATGAATAAGAAATTAACAAAAAATAAGTGGATTATAAAGCTAACAAGACGATGAAATAAAATTACAAGGGAAAAAATAACAAGCTTATACCCTCAAAAAGGGAAGAAATGGACATTTCAGAAAACCTATTAGTGACTAGCTTGTGATTATTGATCTTACATGGAAGGCAATCAAATTCAGTGGTAAGCTCCCTTCAGAGATAATTCTGTTTGAAGAGTGAACATGCATATGTGTTACACTTCTCTTGTCTACCATTGGCGTGTAGCACAGCTGCTTAATTAATGAAGGCTGACTTGGATCTAAGTTGAAGGAATTTGAAACCTTCAGCTTTGGTGTGAGTCACATGGTTAAGAGCACTTAGAGTAAAAGCAACATCTACAAATAGCCGCTGGAAGCGGGCTTTCTTTGTATAGATTGAAAAGAAGTGAAGAAAAAATTAAGGCTAGCTATTACTTTATGGGGAAAGGACACTGGATCTAGTCCCACAGAGCAGTCTGTCCCCCTCTGTATTATCCACAGCAGGTGTTATGTGATAAGTCTATACATACACTTGAGGCAGCAAGATTGAAAAAAAAAAAGCCCTGCTCACTTCCTTATAAAAATGAGAAGCACACCCTAGCTAGAATCTGCTTCCTTGGTAGCGGCCTGTGTTCTGTAGAGGTATTAGAGACCATTACTCCTCCTCCCACCTCTGCAGATGATGAAGACAATCTCAAAACCCTCAACCCCTACTTTTCACATAAGCATTCTAATCACAAAGCTACAAAACAAACATTGAGATGATATTTCTATGTCTATTGCCTTCATTCAGTTATTGAAAAACAAAAACACCTCTGCTTCACCTGTCCTCAGAAGATTATAAGAAAATTTGATTTCCAGAGGCTGAATCTGGTGTTCAGCATTTTCTGTCTGTTCCCAGGGTAGACACGTTGGGACAGCTGTCTGGGGAATCACTCAGTGAACTTAGTTTGAAATTTCTTTCCTGTGGTCTGTCGCTGATCTTGCAGGGAATACAGGTGTTCCTTTTAGGTGAAAAAGGTTTCTGAAACATGTGAACCTACAAACTTCAGCCCTGTTTGCTTGTTTGGCATCCTCTGTACCCCAAAATGTTGAAGGGAGAATGACAGTATTAACTAACACTTTTCACTGCTTATCTTTTGTGTCTAGTTAGGGATTGCCAAAGTTAGCCAGTGGAGAGATGCAGAGTTTTCCGGAGGGTGAAGTGGAGCATCTAGGTACAATTCCTGCTCTGAATTGCCCTGTTTCTCTACTTACTGATACTAAGCTACTTTTGTTAGTAGCAGTAAATCTCTTAAAGCCTGCTGTTTGCATACTATTTTCTGTAACTTGACTCTTTCTCACAGTAATATATGCAGTCCTGAAGATTCGAGGGGACAGTGAACATGTTGCAGATGTAATTTAACTCTTAAACTCTTCTTGCCATTTTTGCTGTTTAATGGTTATAGTTATCTGATCACTCCCTGTTGGTAAAACTGTGAACCGAGTGCTTCACTGTCTGAAGAACTGAAATAAAAAATCTTATATTGTAATACTGGCAACACAGACATGGCCAATAGTAGGAAGGAATTAAGTATTGCTTTGGAAGCATGGAAATTTTAGAAAAATATTCTTGGACTGCTATCAATTGCTTGCTGGCTGTAGAAGTGCCAGAATGAGCGCATGCATTGTATCAGAGAAGCCTTTTTCTTCTTCAAAAAATCCTCTTGATTTTATTTTGGCATTTATAGTGAATCAGAATCACATTGATCTGCTAGTAATTTGCATCAGTTTACTCATCAGTTCATTACACAACTCATTTTGGTGATGCAACTTCATCTTCCTAAGAGGAAAACAGAACTTGTCTGAATTGATCCAAATGGCAGTAAAAAAGCAGGTCAGGGAAATAAGACCTATTTTGTTTTATCATAAAAGTTCAATGACCTTTTACCAATAATACAATTTTAACAAAAGGTAATCATCAAAATAAATAATTTTCAATTAAGGCAGTAATGTCCTATTAAGACACACTCAATAGCTCAACAGAGCTGTATTTTATATTCAGTATTAAACCTTACAACAAAGAAATTACAGAATTTCTGTCAGGCATAGTATGATTTATTCTTCAAGAATGTGCAACAGTGGCTGGTAATATGACAGAACTAAAATTAAACTCAAGGCTTTCTGCGGATAAAAATACCCAAACAATGTCAGCCATGAAGAAGTCTGTTTTAGCTTAGCTGGTGAGGATTAACATCTTGTGGTGGAAGACAGTCGCACTATATTTTGTGTTTTCATTTATAAGCACTGCACAGATGAAAAATAAGTAGACTTTTCAATTAGCAGTTTATTGATTGCTAGCCCTCACTGGGTCGATAGACTGTCTATAACTGAGGTCTATATGCATCTACTGGAAGGAGTATGAGGAGCAGCTGAGGTCCCTGTGTTTGCTCAGCGCAGAGCAGAGGAGCTGAGGGGAGGCCTGATGGCGGCTGCAGCTCCTCACAGGGAGCGGAGGGGCAGCGCTGAGCTCTGCTCTCTGTGACAGCGACAGGGCCCGAGGGAACGGCATGGAGCTGTGTCAGGGGAGGGGCGGCTGGGGGTCAGGGAAAGGGTCTGCACCAGAGGGCGGTGGGCATGGAACGGGCTGCACAGGGCTGTGGCCATAGACCTAAGCCTGATGGAAGTCAAGCAGCATTTGGAAACACTTGCAAACACTGGGTTTTATTTTTGGGTGGTCCTGTGTGGAGCCAGGGGTTGGACTCAATCCTTATGATTATTGGTCTGTTCCAAATCAGTATATTCTGCGATTTGATTCTACTTATCTGCAGGCACTACCTACAATGTATTCTATTTCTAATTGCAATAAAGAAATAACACCTGTTCATCATATATTTCCCATTGAAAATACATCCAATATAAAGGTATGAGGGGTGATGGAATAGCTGCTTCTGCATGATGCTTTTCTTCAATGAAATGTCTGCCAAAGCTGGCCAGACTTCTTCCTTAAATCACTTGTTGCAGGTAATCCCCCCTTATTTTAAATAACACTTCATATTCTCAAAGATCAACAGGTGAAAACGAAGGGAAAAAAAAAGAAAAGAAAAGAAAAGAAAAAAGAATGTGTATGTGAACTATGAAGCTTATGCATGTAATTACAGTACCATTTTAGTAAACCTTCACAGACTTTCATTTCTCTGAACAATTCAGGTCAAGAAGGATATGTACAGTACACCTCAAGTACCGTGTTCAGTTTTGAGCACCTCAGTATAAAAAGGATATGGAGGTACTGGAGCAGGTCCAGAGAAGGGCAACGAGGCTTGTGAAGGGCTTGGAAAATCAGCCCTATGAGGAGAGGCTGAGGGAGCTGGGGCTGTTTGGTCTGGGGAAGAGGCGGCTGAGGGGAGACCTTATTACTCTCTTCCAGTATCTGAAAGGAGCTTACAGTAAGAGAGGGGCAAATCTCTTCTCACTGGTGATGGGTGACAGGACGAGGGGAAATGGCCTCAAGTTGCGCCAAGGTAAGTTTAGGTTGGAAGTTAGGAAACACTTCTTTACAGAAAGGGTTGTTAAACACTGGAATAGGCTCCCCAGGGAGGTGGTTGAGTCACCGTCCCTGGATGTGTTTAAGAGCTGTTTGGATGTGGTGCACAGAGATATGATTTAGCAGAGGGTTGTTAGAGTTAGGGTACTATGGTTAGGCTGCGGTTGGACTTGATGATCTTTGAGGTCTTTCCAACCTGAGTGATTCTATGATTCTATGCTTCTGTGAAGGTAATGAGTGCTTCTATTCTGGTTCACCCACAATAGTGTTCACCCAATAAAGCCCTAGGAAGGAACTGGAAACAGTTTTAGACTATCTGTTCCTTTATTCCACCTTTTCAGTGGTCAAGTTTGGAGGGGAAATTTATTTACAAGCTTTAGAATAATTAATGATAGTCTAAATAACTCTTACCAAATGAAATAAGAAGTGGGTGTGTATATCAGGAGGAACAGAGAAAAAGAGAGATGTCCTCTGATGGCTTTATCTCTGAAGGAATAGTATAAAAAATAACTATCCTTCCATGCTTCCAGAATTATCTTAGTCTGTGGAGCAGTAAACCATTTCTGTTTCTATGATTTCAAGTATCTTTATTTTCTCAGAAACACAGAGCATATTCTGATCCCAATCTTATGCAATATTTTAATTCCTTTCCAGTTTAGGAAATTCTTTAAGTGCTATTTGGACCTTCTAAATCGACATTTAATGTCTTGGAGAAAGAAAGAAGCAGGACCAATGTTAGCTCTTGTGCAAGGTAACAGATATTTACCCTATGTTTGTGGAAATAGACAATGGCTGAAAAGGTCAAAGACAGCTGGGAAAGAAGTGTCTAGGCTGGCGGAAGAGTAGTGGCATTGGCAGGAGGGCAGGAGCATATCACTGAGCTGTGTGGTGTTTTGGCAGTAGAAGCAGTACTAGGAAGGAAGATGTTCACTGGGACTGGGCTGAGGAGGAACCAGTGATGTTAACTGTGCTAACCAATCACAGCTAATTGGTTACAGTTAGCACAGCCTTATGCTCAACTGGATGGAGCCAATCACCAAGTTATGGGGGAATCTCACTAGTCACTGAGAACATTTTTTAATGCTTTTTACTGTAGGATAGTAGAAATGAGTCTGTTGATGGCATCTGGGGAAGAATTTATGTATTCTGATGCTTCCATAGTCACTTATTAGCCACGGGACCTTGGGATTGGGAAGCCACCCTGAGCAACATGGTGATGTCCTGCACATCTGTGTGCAAAAGGCACTCCTCATCAAAAGGGTGTGGTCTTCTGTACAGCACAGTCCTATACAAGACTTGCATATTTGAATATGTGCAGACTTTATTTATGTTGTCCACTGGTAGAACTTCACTCTCATAGAACTTTGCGTGAGCTAGGGAAAGAAAAGAACCAAAACAGAACAGAATCAACAAAACAAAACAGTAAGTGGAATCATTTGAGAAAATTTTGTCAGACTGAATAATATCTAAATCCTCCCTCTGCTCCTTCATCACTTTTCCACTGACTTGAAAAGCCTAGAATAAATCCCTCCTGCTACTGAAACTTTGTCAAATTAATTTAAAACTAACCTTTTTTGACATTATCTCATTTTTCTTCAGTATTTATCTATCCTCCCACAGGTCATTTATGTCTGTTTCTGTCATATGTTTTAGTCCTCTTGGGAAGGCAGAATATTATAGTTTTAATATAATTTTTTTCACAGCGTCTGTCTTTCTGCCTCCTCTGTCACTGAACTTGTCTCAGAGTTTCAGATGTGGCTGTGCCTTCTTCACAAGTCTCTTGGTAGGTATGCCTGCACTCTCCTCCCTGCCTCTAGGGGATAAAAGAAAGGGAAAAGTCTGTTCCTCCTTTAACCTTGTTTGTGCCTTGTCTGTTCGGAGTTAGGAGCTCCTTTTTTTCCCCTTTCTTGATCTTGTATTATTGTTCTTTTTGATGTTTAGCAAGAATTTACTTTCTTCCCTTTCATTCTTTTTCATTAAGGCTGACTTTGTAATGCATATGACCCCAAAAAAGTGATAAATGTTAAATAGATTAGTGTCACTGAAGAGGGAGAAAGAACAAATAAATAGAATGAACAAATTGCTTAGGACTCAGCCCAAAGATCCACTATGTGTCTGATGCTCACTGATCAACTAAAATCTCAGTGAAGGAAAGTAATAGTTTTATTTTGATTATATGAATTTTTGACTGGATTTCTTTCTTATTTCCTACAATCTAAAATCTTCATATTAAGGATCAATTTTCACAGGATTTAGTCACTAACATGTATTTACAAAATTTGCCATTAGTTAGACATTACTTGAGAAACCTGTAACTATTTGACATTTTTTCTGGAAAAGGAACTGGAGGTGGTTAAATCACGTTGATATAAGGTATAATAAAAGCAATCTGTTCCCTATCATCCTGTCCTTTCATACTTACTGACCTTGTACCTCTTGAACCATGCCGTGTTTTAGGTGGTGATTAGAGACTAAGGGCTGTGTCAGAGCTTGTAATTATGAGCCTTCAGTATTACAAGGAGCTTAAGGCTGAAACTTGAGAGGCAGAGAAAGAAAGGAGACTCCAGATACTAGCACCAACCAATATACTGTTTTTAACTGAAATTTACAAAATTATTACTTTTTCCCCCAATCTTATAAAAAGCTCACACTGTGTTTTCTGTGATGGAGATGTAGGGCACAGTGTAAGTGGGTGGTGTTCAGCACTTCTGATTGCCCACACCTAACAATCTAAATGGGTAATATCAGCTCTCTAACTCAGGTTATCAGTAGAGCTGTAGGCACAGGGAATGTCTATGCTGGCAAGAAATGAAGTTTAGCTATGATGGGTGCTATTTTTTCTGCATGGAGAAATTCAGTTCCACACCTTTGCTTCAGAACTCATTGAGAACAGGCTTGTGGAGAAGGACTTGGGGGTCCTGATGGACAAAAAGCTGGACATAAGCCAGCAGCGTGCACATACAGAATGAGGGAACTGGGCTTGTTCCACTTGGGGAAGAGAAGGTTACAGGGAGATCTCATTGCAGCCTTCCAGTACTTGAAGGGAGTTTACCAGCAGGACAACGACCAACTTTTTACATGATCTGGTAATGATAAGAAAAGGAAGAATATCTTAAAACTAAAAGATTTAGATTAAAAGTTAGGAAGAAATTTACTCAGAGGTGCTGAGGCACTGACATAGGCTGCCCAGAGAAGCTGTGGTGCCCCATCTGTGGAGGCACTCAAGGCCAGGTTGGATGGGGCCCTGGGCAGCCTGAGCTGGGGGGGGACAGCCCTGCCCATGGCTTGATGGTCTTTAAGGTCCTTTCCAATATAAGTCATTCTATGATTCTGTGATTCATCTACATTTCCACATCAGATGCCACTTCCACCACTTCTGCTACTTCTGCCACTTCTGTGTCAGACTGCACTTCTGCTGCTATCTGTCACACGGCAACAAAATATAATGGAATATTGGTGGGAAAGTTCAATCTCTATTGCCATACCACCAACATCCACCTCTGATGTTGAGGGTCAACATAATAAAATAGGAGGCATTTGTTTCAGAGCTGACACTGTATTTATTTCGAGTAGCAGGAAGGAATTTCTTTCCCTCAGGGGGTGGTTTTAGTGGAAACTGGAAGACCTGAAAAATTGAATGAGAGCAATGAGGGGTGCTACAGGAAATACAGTTCTAAAAGGTATTTGCACTAGCTCCTCTAAGATTTTATGCCGAATTTTCCAAGTGACAATTTATCATTCAGTGTATTCTTTAAACAAAAATACCGCTCATCCTAGCTATTAACTACATTTTATTGACAAGGCTCTTAAAAATGTCACACATTTCCAATCAGTAATTTTAAATGTACTCTTTGACACTAAGATCAACTATGCTCTCACATCTCATATGTTCTTGTATTTGAAACGTTCTCACATCTGACGTGACAAGCAGGAAGAAAGATAATAATAACAAAAACAAAAAATGTGACTGTCTTTGTGCTTATATACAGAACGTCCCTGACACCACTCAAATCAGATCCAGCGTATAAACTTAGCTGCATTGACTTAAGTGCATTTATCAATGCTTTAAGGTTTTAAGTATAAACAACATTCATATCTGCCCTTCCTTTTAGTATTTGGTAGACATTATATTATCTACAAATTGGGAAAAAGATACTTATCAAGGAAAAATTTTCATGCTTAAAGAAGTCTGAATTAATTTATGATCTCTGAAGTTGCAAGACTAGTCCTTACTCAGTACAGTACTTTAACTGCTCCTTTCTGTGATGCTTGTGACAGTGAGTGGAGCAGGGTTTTGTAATGTGTCTTAGTAAAGCAAATTGTTAGTAGGCTTCCCTTTATGTGAACTCTACAAACATCTTAAAAAAACACTGGATGTCAAAGGTATTACTCCAGGAAATCTGTGTTTATGCCCCAAACCTCAGGCAGTGGAAGAGGAAGCAGGCTGGAGAGGTTTCTGCCCCAGAGAAGCAGAAAGTGGGGGTAACCAAAAATGTAGGAAACTGTAAGGACATCATAACCTCCATGGTTTCCACATGAAACACATGTGGAAGGAACAGCAACCATGGAAAGTGGCCAAGGAAGGCCTGTGTGGTTAGGCAGAGACTAGAACTGTGTCGAACAGTAGCTACCCATGTTTGTTCTACTGCTCACTAGATGTTCACACAAAATGATTGCTAAATAAACCATCACTTTTGGGACCAAAGATCAATTTCCCCAAAGAAAATAGATGTTAAGAAGCTTGTGGTCTAAAGTGCTGTTTACTTTAGAAATAGACCGTATCCTCAGAGGTCAGATTTTGAGTATGGTGACTGGACAGGATGGAGAACACATTTAAATTGGTTTTCTGCAAGTAAAAGTAGAAGAAAGCAATTAAAATTATGACTGTACTGCTTTACACTGCTTTTTCCTTAATAGTTCAGTAAAATGAAAACAGTGTGCTGATATGTTTGGCCAGCAGAGAAAGCAAGCATTCCCTTTTCTTTCATTCTTGGCATGCCCTGATTTGAACATAGCAGATCATGGTGCTAAAGAGTATTTTGCAAGCCTCAGCAGACTCATCCTCACTTTGGGTTAAGCTGATAAACCTTTTCTGTTTCTTACCATGCTGGTTCTTTCTTTAAACATTCAAAGAATATGCACCATGACACTTTATTATTGAACATCTTGCAGTCTCTTTCAGAAAGAAGCAATGAAAATACTACCTTACAAGGCAAGAATTGAAAATAGAAGACTGTTCCAAAGTAGAGAAAAGTGATAGGAAAAACAGACACAGTAACAAAAGTATTGCATAGAATAACAAGAAGACTGCAAAATCCTACAAAGTTGCTCTATAGACAAACATTTGATTTCTTAATTACAGTTTTTATCTAATTACTGCTGCTAAAAACAGCAATATACTCATAAGGGCCATTTCTAATTTTTAAAAAATATTTTATGTAATTTTTTTTTCTGATAGCTGCAAATGGGTTTGGAGGGAATTTTACATACAAGAATCTGTGTTTGACTTTGTTCAGTAGACTTTTTATTTTGGTGCTTTTCAGAACTGTGTTAAATAAAAACGCAAAGCTTCCTGCTGGAATGTATTTTCAGTAAAACTTTTTCCTTAGAAGAAATAAATCCTAAACTTTCTGTTAGTTTTATCAAGAGGAAGAGAGAATTTTATGATTTTCCTTTCAGCAAGGGAATCTGTCTATGCAAATGTTATACAGTTTCATTTTCTCTCTGTCCCTACAGCTGTACTTTCCATTACTAGTTTCCATTCATCACATTCCTTCTGATAAAGTCTCTGACTCAAAGAGTGAAGTTCTTCAGAAGTTAAACCAGCTTTTCAGTAGTTTTAATGTGCAGAGTGTGCTGTCTGGAGAACTGATATAGGAGGTATGTGGAGCACACCTGACGAATATGGTTGATTACTGACCAGGAACCAAGAGGAGCACTGCTTAAGTTTTGTTCAGATCCCAGAAAACAGCTGCTACTAAATTGCAAAGGCTGTGTCTGCATTACTGTATACATTTGGATCTGAAGAGTTCTTTTAAAACAGTTCGGATAATGAAGTTGTTTTAGTGTATTTTTGTTCACAAATTTAAGAGAATTTTCGTAGATCTTGAAAGAATTTCCTCTCAGATTAAACAAAACCAGATGGTACTCTACAGGATTGTACCTAGCATGCTTCTGCCCCAAATGGTCATTCAGCCTGTGAGATTTGATTAAAGCCAGTCTGACGTAGAAGTCCCAGAATAAGTAAGTGTAGTGTGTGGATACTGGGTCCTCAGCATTGTGTCTTCCAATCTGGCTATATTTCCTATGTCTTACTGCCACAGACATAGCCACATTCAGTTCTCAGTTTGTGTTCAGCAGCTTGGTGAGTACTAGAGAGAGAGAAATACTTGATGATGTAAGAAAAAATAATATTTTTTTTTATAATGAAAGTACACATATATTTAAATCTGCAGTATGGCTAGTGAGTGTGATTTCACCATGTGATTGGAGCAAGGTGGGTAGGAGGTAGTTCTACTTGAACGACTGGTGCTGTAGAAAGTGAAGAATATTATCCTGAAAAAGCAGTTTCCATCTTTGCATCTCACATTCAGGATGAGTTATGACTCAAACACCTATTTAAGCAAATCCTTTCAGTAGCACTTTGTCTCTTGAACTGGATTATTCTGACTGCAGAAGAGCAGACTTAATATTGCCATACTTTTCCGGCACAGCCTTTAGATGTTATTACCTAGATTAAAGTTTGGACAGCTTTCCATGGTTTGTCCATGAAGCCATCCAAGATATTTCCTGTGCTATGCATGCTGCAACCAAAGAAACCCCAGCAGTACGGTTGCTGATGGTTTGGACTGTAAAAAAAAAAGGAAAGTATTTTCTTAACTTGTCAGCTTTATTCAAGCCAATACAAAGGTACTAAAAGCTTTCAGTAATAAACATGAAGTATATGTTATGCCTAAAACAAACACATTTTTTTCTGAAAATAAATTTCATGAGGCTGTGCGAAGAGTCTCTGAGGTTTTGAATAGTTTTTAATATGATCTGAAGCAGTTAGGTAATAAAGACTTTGGCAATGCTGAGAGGAGGAAATGAGAAGAGGTTCCATAATCCTTAGAACTATCGCTTTTTAAGTGTCTTAAAAGAGAGAATGGGAATTGGCTGTAACCTAGTCTCCTGTGCTAGCATAGGTGCAGTAGAAAGCAATATTATTTGCATGCAAATTGATATTGTCCAAATGCATACTTTTGTTTGTTGATAATGGCCAGGACTCTTTTGCAAAAGAAAAAACTTTATGTGGTAACATAGGAGAGGAAGAAAATATGCAATTTAAGCTGTAAAAAATGTGCTGTATAAGAAACCTGACTAACAAAACTGAGGCCAATTGTTCCATTTACAAGTAGTCTTTATGTTGATTTGGGAAATTCTGTAAAATAATTGTTTTGTTACCAGCCCTATATTGTTTTGAATTTGGGCACTTGTTTCTCTTCAAGTGTTAGACTTTGGCATACTGTCAGAAAAGGAAGTAACAGAGAAGTAGATCAGGATCCAAATGCTATCAGTGGGAATTTGTTCGATTTTTTAGTAGGAAAATGTTAAGGTCTGTGTCCATGCCAGAAGGACAACCTGTAGGTCCTCCCTCCACCCATGCATGGTCAAAGCAACACTGCCAGCCAACAGCAGCATGCACTGTTACTCATCCAAAAGGCAGGATCTTAGGAAAATAGTCTTGATCCAGAAATTGACAGCTTTGAGTGTATCCTCAAAGAGGATTAATCTTCGGTTATCAGTTTCAGGAGCCTCTGTGGAACATTTTGAAGACTTAAACATTGAGTGTAAGCATTAGCGTAAATATCTTGTTGAACTCAACCTAAATGAGTATCTAGGCAGTGCTTCTTGATAAAAGCTGTTTTAGTGTGACATTGATTCGATGGTGAAACAAATTCCACAGCATGTTACTGTGTCTCTGCAGGAACTTTTCAGCATGAAGAGAGATCTGCTTCTGGGTGTTTACAAAAACAGTAATGTGAGCTCTATTAGGCATCCAGTAGGGGGAAAAACATAAACTGTACATATTTGGATAATTAAAATATTAAGTAAGCATTATGTAAGGCAGGGGGGTTGTTATAAATGTTAATATTAAATTTTGACTGCAGAAGGCAGCCAGGTGTCTTTATTCCCCTCCAGGAGATGATTATGTCTTGATAAATCAAATTCCCTTCAGTGGCCTTATTGCAATTCCAGAACAGCCTAATTATTTAAGAGCACAGTGTCATTCTGCATTGGAAAGTCGAGTTCAGTAGGCTGAAAAGAGCTTAGAGCAGAACTACATAAATCCCACGAATCAGTGTTACCACTTGAAGTATTAATCAGGACTCTCCATTTTTAGGAAAGCTGCTCTGAAAGTAGTGCCTCTTCCTTTATTACACCGTCCCACAACATCAGAGGCAGATGTTGGTGGTGGATGTTGGGAGGCCAGGCTCTTCTTGGTGATGTGTAGTGATAGGACAAGGAGCAATGACCTAAAACTTGAACACAGGAAGTTCTGTATAAACAAGCAGAGAAACTTCTTTATGGTAAGGGTGACAGAGAGCCGGAACAGGTTGCCCAGAGAGGCTGTGGAGTCTTATTCTATGGAAACATTCAAGACCTGTCTGGATGCCTATGTATGTGATCTGTTGTAGGGAACCTGCTTTAGCAGAGGGGTTGGACTCGACAATCTCTTGAGGTGCCTTCCAACTGCTGCAATTTGGTGTGATTCTGCGTGATTCTGTGTATGGCAATAGAGGTTGAACATTCCCATGGATATTCTGTTACATTTTTTTTGTTGTGTGACAGGTTGCTGCAGAAGGGAAGTCTGACAAAATGGCATCTGACGTGGAAATGTGTATGAAGCAAAGGTGTATCACTGAATTCTTCCATGAGGAAAAATTGGCACCCATGACATTCATAGTTGCTTTCTGAACATTTAGGAAGACCAAACAGTGAATGTGAGCACAGTGAGGGGTGGGTGGTTGTTTGTGCGGTTGGACTTGATGATCTTTTGAGGTCCCTTCCAACCTGAGTGATTCTATGATTCTATGATTCAGCAATGATGACAGTGATAGAATGTCACCTCCTCTGGTGCAGGTTTTTAGGAACACTGCATTTAGGCTCTCATTCATCGCCAGTGAAGATGCATAATTAGTGCTGGTGACTATGTTGAAAAAGTAGTCTTTCATTGTCGATTGTTCTATTAAATAGTGTTATTGTGATCTTTGTTGTAGTTTCTATTGAAATTATGGTAGGAAGCATTACTTTCTGAGTGATCTACATATGTTCATGTCTTGAATGCCAATTTCCAAGGAGAATTTCAGGGTGTATTCCCGGTGCCCCTTCCTGCCTAGTGCTGGAGTGACCTAGTTACCCCAGTTGCTGATATGAACACGTTCATTTCTTTCAGTTCTGGTTAAGATGTGATATATAGTCCTACGTAGGATATATCATACTTATACAAAGAGGTTTGTATTATTTTATTTAGAAGAATGTTGCTAGCAGCATTATTTCTCTTGCCACCACATAGACAAAAACAAACCCTAAACTATTTTCATGTTATATGCTCATATATTGGAGTGATGTATTTATACAGTGGTGTGGACTGCCTTCAACCCTATATAAGTGTGGATATGCAGTTTTTTGTATATATGAAATGTTATAAGATAAATGTGAATAATGATGTTACTATTTTAGTTTTAATTTATACTCAAAGGCATGAAGTTTCTCTGTAATGGTTTTATCTCAGCTGTTCAAATCCAGCTGAGAGCCAGCTGTGTGCCCAGAGCTTCTCAAGGGTGTGATTATTTAATGATAAAACTCATTTTGTGTAGTAGCTGCTGATTACTATTGCAAAAATTACTTTAACAGACTGAAGTGGTAAATTTTTGAGCTGAAAGAAGGCAGGGTTAACTACTCAGAATATTGAGCAGCCTTATCAGCAGAAGTGTAGTAAGAACCATAAAATAACACTACCTGTCAAAATACTTGGCTGAAGTTTAGAGTCCAATTCATCTTACAGCGCTAAGTTGTCTGCCTAGCTGAAAAAACAACTTTTCTACCATGCCATTAAAATAATAACATTTAGTTACACATTTCTTTAAATATGAAAGTCATTCCAGGTCAAATGGGCTTTGTAAGCCTTGTATTTGACCTCCACTGTGGCTAACAGTCTGTGCTGGGGAAGACTTTCTGTTCACTCACTTTGAAGTTGGGATTGAGTTCCTTGTTCCTGTTTCTCTTCTGTTTCTGTCATACTGAGCTCAAATTTCAAAAGATAAATTATAGCTTAAAACTGCATTTTGAATTTCAAATAGGTTATTTTTGGTCTTACTGAAGTAAAGTATTTGATTTTGAAACATCCAAACTTTAAAATGTTAAAAATATCCTTTCTTCTTTATATCTCTCTAGAAGTTTAATATTTGGATAAATTTATCAATCATTACAGGAAAAAAAAAATCACTTCTACTTTGTATGTTTTGATGACAGAATCCACAGCAGAGTAGTGGTTCTAGTGGATTAAGACAACATAAGCCTAGGAAGCCACCACTAATCATCAGTGTTGGTTTGTTTGGGAGGTTTTCAGTTACTTGATTTTCAGTTTGGGAGACCTTCACAGATAGAAGCTAATGATAGTAGTGTAATCTTCTAAGGATAAAATGAAATCAGTGTTTGTTGTTAGTTTATTAAATTTATTAAAAAGTGCAGAATTAAAATGTTCACATTTTAGTTGTACTGCACAGAAGGAAGCAGCCTTCTGAAAATTACAGCCAAGGGATAGAGTATGAGGTATAAAAACTGTATCTGAGAGTTATTATTACCATCAGCTTTTATGTAAATGATTCCCCTTACTTACAAACACACACACACACCACAATTTTTCATCCCAATTTAAAACATAATTGCAGCCCTTGACAGACTGCCATTGATTTTTTTTTTTTTCATAGAATGAATTAAAATATTTTAAGTAGGAAAAGATAGAAAGGAACATTATGTCCCATTAAACTAATCAAATGTACTAAAACTAACCCCACCACTCCACATCCACCCCCTGCTGACATCTACAGCATCAAAATGGTTATGAATGGACAAATCCACTTGGCAGTTTACAAAATGAGGTCGAGATAAGTGCATGAAAAAATAAAATCAAAGCTCTTCATAGCTAGCAAGATCCTGCCTTTGTAGCAACGAGTTTAAATCAGGGCAGCAAGATCAGTAAAGTGCTTCCAAATCCTTCCAAGAGCAAATTATAATTTTCTGTTTCCTGACTATTTTTTGTAACTGCTGTGTAAGTTTGTTAAAAATACTTTGCCATTTTCCAGAGGATGTTGTGGAGGCCAGCAGTGGGATCTGACTGCAAAAAAAGATGTGCTAACTGGGAGGAGAATAGAGGAAGCTGTAAAACAGGGGCCAAATGACCAGTTGCTCGTGTGACATGAAAACAGTGGTCCTCCGTCATTTGGGGAGAGAACACTGAAAGTACAACAGTGTCCATCACTTCCTCAGGGCACCCACACTGAAGGCTTCTGTAAGAGTCCCTTCCCTTCTGCTTCTTTTCTTGTAGGGTCACTTCCGTGGTAATCTATAATTCACTCTGCAATGGTAAAACCCTTCTTACTGAGAAAGATCGTGGGAGGGGAAACATAATTCACTGTCTTCAGGAAAGCCATTTTTATATACTGTAGCAGTTTAATTACTGTGACAGTTAATCGATGCAGTTGAGCTCACTAATGGTGGTAACTCTATGTAAATGAGGAGGTTTATATTTATAAATTAGCTTTGCAGTATTTCTGTTTAGTTACAGATGAATGAAGATGAACAAGCTCAGCCTTTCATTTCATTGGATTTTGAGAAGAGCTCCATTTCAGCTTTGAGCATTATGTTGGTATAATGGGCATACCAAAATAGCAAGTCCAAATAAATGAACAATTGACTAGTGTTTTTGATTGGTGAGGTTGTGCAGTTTGGAAAAAAATCTCGACATACATCTAGGTAGCTTCACATTTATAACAAAATAAACCATTTTTCACTTTGTGCGCTCCTTAGTTGATTGGATAACACAGACTCTGGGCCACAGTCTTTGACATCTTGTCTGTAAATACATTATGTAGAGTGACTTTCTGTAGTCATACTGCTCCTGAGATCTACTGCTTAATGTTTTATAATTTCCAGGTTTTCTGAAAGGTTCCATAAGAGTACATCTCTGTTTGCTTGACCAATCTGGTGGCCTTCCGTGATGGAGTGATGACACTGGTGGATAAAGGAGGGACAACTGATGTCATTTACTTGGACTTGTGCAAAAACTTTGATATGGTTCCACACCACATGCTGATCTCTGAATTGGAAAGATAGGGATTTGGAGGGAGGCTATTCAGTGGATAAGGAATTGGTTGGATGGTAGCAACCAGAGGATTGTGGTCAATGGCATTATGTCCAGATGGAGACTAGTGACAAGTGGTGTACCCTTAGGGGTCCATCTTGGGATTAGAGGTTTTCAACATCTTTATCAATGACATAGACAGTAGGATTGAGTGTACCCTCAGCAAAATTGTGTATGGCACTAAGCTGAGTAGTGCAGTTGATACGACAGAAGGAAGGGATGTCATCCAAAGGGACCTGGACAGGCTTGAAAAGTGGGAGATTCAACACGAGATTCAACAAGGCCAACTGTCTGGTTTTGCACTTAGATTGGGGCAATCCCAGATATGTATACAGACTAGGAGAAAAACTTGTTGAGAGCAACCCTGCAGAGAAGGACTTGGGAGTTCTGGTAGATGAAAAGCTGAACATGAACAAGAGAACACTTGCAGCCCAGAAACCCAACAGTATCCTGAGCTGCATTGAAAGAAGACTGGCCAGCAGGATGAGGGATGGGATTGTTCCCCTCCACTCTGCCCTTGTGAGGCCCCATATGGAGTACTGCATCCAGATCTGGGGACCCCACCATAAGAAAGATTTAGAGCTGTTGGAGCAGTTCCAGAGGAGGATCAGGGAGATGATCAGAGGGCTGGAGCATCTCTCCTATGAAGAAAGGTTGAGGGAGCTGGGCTCATTCCACTTCAGGAAGAGAATGCTCCGAGGAGACTTCACTGCAACCAGTATTTAAAAGAAGCTTATAAACAGGAAGGATAGACTTTTCACATGGTCTGATAGTAATATGACAAGGGGGGAATAGTTTTAAATTAAAAGAGGGGAGATTTAGATTAGATGTCAGGGGAAAATTTTCACTCAGATGGTGGTGTTGCGCTAGAACCAATTGACAAGAGAAGCTGAGGATGCCCCATCCCTGGTGGTGTTCAGGCCAAGATTGGATGGGGCCCTGGGCCTGATCTGTTGGGTGGCAGCCCTGTCCACAGCAGGGAGTTGGAATTAGAACTGTTTGATCTTTAAATTCCTTCCAACTTAAGCCATTCTATGATTCTATGATTCCATGATTCTATGATTCCATGATTCTATGATTCTATGATTCTGTGCTTCTGATTAATCTCTTCTACCACATAACGAAAGACATTTTTACCACATAGATGTATATACTATAAAGTGTATTACTTATGTGAATGATTTCTTATGGTCTCATGTGTCCAGAACGTTATAATATTCTGTCAACTTTTGGTCTATTGAAAAATGCACCTCAGATGTGATGAATAATTTTGCATAAAGGAAAGACATGATCTAATGTAACAACCTGAAAGGATCCTGGGAAGAATAATTTCAGACATCTGCATACATGGAAGTGTTTCAAGAAAAGTACTTCAGTCGTTTAATGTTCATATAAATTTTCAAGATTGGCTTCTAAAAATGTGACTACCCAACACATTATCCTTTCAACTCATAGTCTGAGTAATTCAGGTGTGATTCTATTTCAGATAATGATAAAAGAGCAGTTAATACAGGTAAGGAGAGCAGAGGAAACACTGTCCTCACAGTGCTGTTATAATCGTGGTGAAAAAGAGAACTGGTCTATTTGTTACTATGTTCAGACCTAGTTTTTTATTTGAAATTTACCAGAAGAAATTTAAATACAGTAAAGATTGATTCTTTCTCACTAACAGTTTGAGAAACTGTCATCCTTTTTTTGCCATTACTTGTCATGTGAGATGATTAGATTGTTGTTCAGGCACCTATTGATAGTTTAGGTTTTCAGTGTATTTCTACTTTTCTCTGCCAAAAGAATGCAAGTCCCCCTGGGTCTTGGGTCACATGAGCCAGCCCATGGATGTCACAGGCACCTGGGACCATCTAGAGTAACAGTGGTTTTCAGTACTGAGACAGCCAAAATGCATCTTAACTTTCAAAATTATAATTTTAAATGATTTTTATACTTTTAAAAAAGCTATTGATTCCTCCTGAATGGTTCAGTATGTGCATTCATTTTATTGTTTCATACCTCAAAACTTACTTGACCCTTGTTTAGTGATGCATTTTTTCCTGTTTAGTAGTTTGACATTGGGCATTATTAAACTAACTGTAAACCAGAACTGACGTGCAATTTTGAAGTAAGTGTTTTGATTATGGTAAAAATTACCCAGCCAGAACTCCAAAATTGCACAGAGGGCCTTTGGAGTTTTGTTATATAATTCCTGGTTCACCAACTATGCCAATGCTTCTATTGATTGATTCTTGATAAATAAAATAATAAATATATAATTTAAAAAATGCATAGACAATAAATATGAATTAATCCAATATTCAGATTTCACTGTGTTGACTGTTTTGGAAACATTTTACCCAAGTGTGAATCACACAAAGGCACCACATTGTGCTGATTGCAAAATTCGTATTAAAAATTCATATTAAAAATTCATATAAAATTAAAAATTGGTGATTGATCCCTTTTTTAGCTAGCTTAAACTAAATGCTGTATTTTTACTAGTTTTTGCATTATTGAAATTAAAGTGCCTCATCTTCATGGGAAATGAACTCAGGAAGGACTGTGAACACATTAAAATGTAAATTCTCTTTTGAGAGTATTGTGCTCAGACAGTATGGAGATGAGTAGCAGCATAAAATCTTTAGAGAAATTTGAACAAATGTTCAAATGATCCCACCAGCACACATTTACAATATTTGCAGCTAGTCGTCGGATTCTTAGCAAATGCTGTGCTTTGGAAACTGAGCAACAAAGCCTATGGAACAGAAACCAATTAATCATACTTGAGTCTCATATTAAAAAAATTTTGTTAGTTCTCTATGATCATAATGAAAGAGCTCTACCCTACATACACAATAAGAATTTGAAATGTCTATTAATTTATTCTACTGATAGTAGTACACTTCTGTGTTACTGGGAAGACCCAGTCTGTTCTTCTCAGAGACCATTTCCTGATACAGACAACCAAAATGGTAGGCCTCTGAAGGGATGCAATTCTAGTAGACACTACCATTTTTCGTTTTATTTCCTGTAAACTGTATACTATCCACATACCTCCCATTTTATGAAATTACTGCGGAGGAAAGAAAATAGCTATTGGTGGTGGTAGGGGCATAATCCTGATATTTTCCATTAATGCTCTTGGACGGGACTTTGTCAAGTTATCACATGCAGATTGAACTGCAAGGAAACACTAGAACACTTACTGTGCTACTAACATCTGGATTATGAAATGATTCATTTTTAGTAGAGATCTATACATGTGTCTAGGAACTCTGTACTGTACTGCATTACTTTGGTGTCCTTGAAGAGCTGAAGTGTATGAGAATGTGAAGTATACTAATTTGAAGTCTTTCTGAGAGGAGCGTGAGATAGTAATGCATACTGTTTGTCAAACTGTGAGAGCAATTTATATGGCAATGAACGGGCTGCATGAGGAAGTCACTTTGAATCTTTGCTCTTCTGAAATGGCTTCAGCTGCTTCAGGAAATAACTCAGTTCAGGCATACCTAGTGAGTAAATGTTACACTACCTGAACCAGAAAAGTTTAGTGCTGGTCCATATTTTAACTGTCAGGAACTGTTTGCACTGTGTTAGGTAGTGCTGTGTCCTTACCAAAGCACATTTACTTCTTTTTCTCCCATAATAGAAGTATAAAATAAGAAAAATGAAATGCATTTATAAAAACTATGAATGAACTAAAATAAATACATAAAATATAAATAATAAATAAATTGAATATAAATAAATAAAATGGGAGCGAAAATGCAACCTTAACAATTGGGTTTGAGGCATGAGCCTGCAAAGAATGAAAACTAAAGGATAAATAGGGTACAAGAAAAG
Organism: Alectoris magna; assembly: GCA_030625065.1. Classification (NCBI taxonomy): domain Eukaryota; kingdom Metazoa; phylum Chordata; class Aves; order Galliformes; family Phasianidae; genus Alectoris; species Alectoris magna. The sequence goes on from CM060560.1 coordinate 79,071,494, forward strand.
TGATTGGGGAGTTACTTTGTATTTTAGCTGCTCTTTGCTTATTTCTCTGTTGATTTATTCTATAGATTTTTGGTTTTAAGTTTTCTTAAATTTATTTGAGAAGGTAAGGCTATGACACAGGTCAGTGGGTTGGTATTTCTAGGAAGGTTACATTAATTTGCATGGAAAAAAATACTTCCTCTCATAATGTAAATCAAAGAGAACGTAGCTGGAAAAAAATTGCTCCTGTTATATATTAATTATAAATGAACTCTAATAGAAAATTTGTATGCTCATTTTAAAATGATCTCTGTTTTATTTTTCTTCATTTTTTATTTTTTTTTGCCTTGAAGTGCTGAACTGAAGTAATTAGAATAAAAGATATGCTGCACTGGGGCCAAATGTGCTACCAAGGCTGTACTGCACAAGCTCTATGTTTTTGATCGTGTGCAAACCATAAGCATCATCTCATATTTTCCAATTAGGAGTAACTAATGTTCCACTGTGTGTAGCAAAACTATAATCAGTAATTTATCTCTGCTGGAAGCATATGAACAGAAGCCATCACTAAAGCTATAATTTAAAACAAAACAAAAAAACCCCATCAAATATTGCAGGTCTTTGCAGGTCTTTGACTCAATGTTTACTGGGATATTTTTTAATTAATAAAAAATTCATAAACTTCTAGGATGACATGTAGTGTAGCATAAGTTTTAGTCTATTCAAAACAGTTGTCTGCTGAAGAACAGAGGAGAGAGAAGAGATAACTGGAAAAACTTAGATAACTTAAAAAATAATGTTAATTTGACTATTCGTAGCTTATCACTTAAAACGTGCAGTTTAAGACGTGGCTAAGCCAAATACTGGAGCAGAGTTGGGTTCCAATGCTGGATGAGTGAGCTTTGGCTGAGATCTGTCATGTAGTATTTGCAAATTTGAGGGTCTTGAGAATCTGAGCATGGAAGGGATATTAACCACTTTCTTATAAGATTTTGTCTGAGCTTCTGTAACAGAATAAATACCTTTTATGGTGTTCTACATACTGTGAGATTATTAAAAAAAAAAATGCATTTACATGTAATTGACACCTGAATTACTTCTGTCTTTCCTTCCCTAAAGGACTGATAATGATCCCTTTGTTGTGAGTTCCATGATTGAAACTACAGCATGTGCTGGACTAAGTGTGAATGTCGTCATTCTGGAGGGTACAATCTTACACAGTTGCAGTAATCATAAAACCCATTTCTTACTGTCAGGCCTGAAACATGCAATAATGAATCATGTCACTTTAGTAAAAGGCTTTTTATGAGGCTCAAAGGTCACAAATTGTAAATGAAAGCACAGAAGGAAGAAAAGAGATTGATAAGCAGTCACTGAGGACTTCCTCCACGTGACACAAGAATTACAGATGGAGACCATTTTATAAAGGACAAACTCATAACCACTGAACATAGAAGATAGCTGTTATATAATATGTCTGTATTATAGATGGCTTTTCTATGAATGTTCCTCACAGAAGCTGTCCTGTCTTCTTGTCTCTTTAGTGGCAAGTGTCAGGCTGGATAAGTTATTTTGTCCACCATGTCAGACATATCCTTTTCCTTTGTTGCCGGCTATTAGATCCCTTCTAAATCATTCCTGATGATATTTCTTTGCCTTTTGCATAGTTTGCCTCTTCTAGGGAATGCTAGCACATAGCCTCTGAGGTCTCTTTAGCTTATCACCAAATAATTCTACACAATCTGAAATCTAAGTGAAAGCAGCCCGATTTCAAATGTGATGTTGCACGCTTTGCCCTCCTGCCACTTCTTACGTTCCTGAGAACTTTGCTGTGTTTGTTTCCTCTGTAAAATGCAGAAAATAATGATGGCTTTGGGCTTTATTTTCATACCAAATGGCTATAATATGCGTTGGGGAAGAATGACCTACAAATGCTTCATGTTCATTATTATGTCGACCACTGACACTTGCTTAGTTCTTGTCTGTGACCTTTTGTTCTCACCTCCTCTTTCTAGTTCCTGCATCTGATCCACCTTTTATGCTTCTTATGAACTGAACTGCTGCACTTTTCCCATGATGAATCTCTGTCCCTATTACTCTGAAAATATGTTTAACCAAAATCCTTGCTTCTTTGTTTCTAATATTTGTAGTATTTCCTGGATTAAAATCCTCAGCAGAGCTAATTAACACAGCCAATACTATTTTATTTATATGCATAAGTGATCAGAAAAATGTTAATTAGATGCTTAACTTTATGCGCTACAAAGGGATAACTCAAACTTTAGCAAGTTAATCGTCTGCAGGAGGTTGGCATGACTAATTCATAGAATCATAGAACCATTTGAGTTGGAAGGGACCCTTAAAGGCCATCTGCTCCAACGTACCTGCGATGAACAAGGACACCCAAAGCTAGACAAGGGCACTCTGTGCCCCATCCAACCTGACCAAGGGCAAATATTCATCTGCCTGGTAGAAAAACTCTTGAGCTGGATACTGTTGTTCCCTTGGTGGCTTTTTTTTTTTTTGTTTTTTGTTTTTTGTTTTTTGTTTTTTTTCCTTCTGTATACTAATGCCGATTCTTGACCCTCTGAGCTGCCTCAGTTGGTTAGGAAGTCACTTCTTGTTTTACTTTCACGTGAAGAACAGTGTTTGCAAATGTAATGCGATTAGTAACTTGGGCACTGGTATTGTTAATAAAAGGAATAAGCAGAGTAGAGAAAAGGAGCAGTAGATAGGAGCGATTGGAAAACAGAGGAAACAGGTTCCACATTCAGTTATGCATGGTGCCTTTTTTAGCTGGGTCATCTTTAAATGTCTCTGTGCCAACATGTGAGTGAATTGTTCCAGAAGAAGAGCAGACTGTGGTGTTGGAGTGAATCTGCTGCAGCACGAGTTCACCCAGAATGGCATGCTGTCCACTGACAGACAGCCAGTTTCACCTATTGTTTGTAAATGAGCCCACAAGGTCTGACATTTGGAATCCAATTGAAAATCAGTATTTCATTCAAAAACCTGAAGCAGATGACAGTTGGCCAGCACTGCTGCTTGGAACATTTCAGCGTGTAAATAAAAAGCTGGCTGGTTTCTTTTACTGAGTGTCCACTTCTGGTTCTATAAACTGTAATCCTCTTCCTGATGTTTGGACAAATCTTTCACCAAAGTCATGGCAGGAGACTGTAATTAAATGTGTGGTTCTCCAAGAATCCCTAAAATACTGAGATGAAACTAGAGCCTGATGTATGGCAGAAGCTGCATGAAAGAAAAGTACATTTCCTTGCCTCTGTGACATGAACTAAATTAGTACTCTGAAGCCAAACACTTTTGCTGTATGTAGCGTGTGGGTACCCGCTGGTGCCAGTAATTGCAGTTACTCTGCTAAAATAAATGAAAATGATCACTGTCATTGACAATCTGCTTGGGTAGCAGCTCTTGTGAACAAAGGGCTTGATATTGTGGTAACATGCCAGTGTTACCAAAACAGTTTCCTGGGAGACTGCAAGCAGACACCAGTCACCTGGCACATCCTCTCTGTGCAACATCTGAAGGAAGCCATTTGCTTGCATAGCTTCTATAATAGACTATTTATAGGGGGTTTGTGTCACGCAGTGTAGTATTTGGCCATGTGGCTGTTTGAATACCAGTGTTTTTCTCAAATATATATATATGTATATATATATATTTTTGCTAGACCTTTTAATTTAATTGAACATAATTGGCTTTAGTATATTGTGCCAAAAACAGAAGGTTGAGCAATTTTGAGCTAGTGATGAAGGCAATGGAAGAGTGTTTTACCTCATTAAAAAGACCTTTGGAGACACGTTATTTTCAGTTTAATAGTTTAGGCTTTGGATGGTATGTGCCGTTAAAAATAAACATGTCTGGAATAGCACAGAAATGGATGGGATTTTAGGATGTACCAGCTCTGTGGTAATTTCAGTTTGTTCAGGGAACAAAGGCTGATGGAGGTGTGCTTGTATTTATCCAGCACCGTGTCTCCTATTGCAGAACACCAGCAGGAAAAGAAAAACCCATGCATGGTACACTAGATGTGTCCAAATACACTTTCAGAATAAATTGTCAGGACAGGCTGATGTACTGATTTTTTTTTTTCTTTTCCTTTAAAATGCTTTTGAGAGAAGTTGCCTGCATGGCACAGTGCACAGCCAGACTGGAAGAAGAATGACTGCACACATTGTTCTCATCATCACCTGGCAGTATGGCAGATCTTTGAGCTGCTGCCTCATCCTCAGGGCACTCTGCAGCTGCTCCTCCCGAGGACATCCATTTCTCATGCTACTAATGGGATTTCTAAATAATGCAATTTACAACTGCATAGCTGTTTAATAGCAAATCATTTACTGTTAAATGATTCTTAAATTTTTTAATGGTGTTTGTATGGGGAGAGAGAGGATCCTTTGTAAACACAACCAGCTGAATCAGTGAGAGGATTCAGCGCTACTGAGGTACCAGTCTGTCTCACTTACAGTCTGCAGGAGCTGCCACCGTGTTCTGCCACTAAGACTAGAATAAATACCTGTTGCCTTATCCTCTGATCTATTACTTACCAGCATGATTGTCTGAAATATTTTTTATCCCAGAGATTATAGGCTGTCTAGACCTCTGTTTGTGCTAGTTTTCTGTAAAAGAGTATGCACGGTAGGAAATTTATTCTCAGATGAAGTTCTTAAGCACTGATGGAAGGCAAGCAGTAAGCAGCACCTTTTTACTGACTTTGCTTTTCATTGTACAGGATGGGAATCCTGTGTTGTGTCAGAGTGATTTAAAAGAAGAATGGGGAGCTTTTCTACATACCTGCTTATTTATTAATTAATTATTTTTAATTTAATATTGAACTGGAGAAGTGATTCACATGGAAATAAGTACTGTAAAATACATACTGTTATTCCCTGTGTATGTGTCCTCCCTGACTGTAAAAGCTATGAGTATGAAAATCAGTCAAGCTTTACATAATCCTTTATAGATTTCTATGTATTGCACGCTTTCAAAAGTGCAATGCATACAATTCAAGACCTACTACAAGCAGCTTACATAGAGTAAAAGGAACTCAAAAGTAGGAGCGTGTGCTAAAGGGTCTGCATAATGTCTGGAAAAATTCGTGGTGATTCTGGTGATTCCACAGCAAAGTATTTCAATATGATAATGAAATGGAACACAAAATTCCCAAGAGGAATTTGCTTCTGCTTCTGAAGAAGAACAGAAGTTCTCCAAAGAAAATGGTTAAAAAATATGATGTTAAACTCCCAAGTTTATCAATGAAACTAAGTAAATTTCAGAGAAAAATACCTAGGTTCAGGGAATGCGAAACTAGATACCTGTGGTACACCTGCAGTCCACATTGTTTCTTCCCATGACATACATTTTTCTGCAGTTTTATTGAATAATATTCAGTTACAGACTAGTTGTGATCCACAGATGCACTTGAAAAATCTCTTCAAATATCAGGAATAAAAGGACTCATCCATGGGATAACTAGCTAGTGCACTAGCATAAAATCCATGCTTAAATTCATGTAACTATTCATGTTAGAATATTCATGTAAGAATATTCAACTAGAATATTCTTACTCAGAATGAGGCCTCATCTTTAAGGTTACAATGATGAGTCAAAACACATCAAATTTATGGTACAATAAAGTGTCCTCTGAAATGAATAGGTTTATTTTCTTTTAAGTTTTGGCTTAATGCTGGGATGTACGGTAGACCTGAGAAGAGGAAAATATCAATTAAAAGTAACAGTAATTTTCAGGTCCAAATCAGCAGTAGTAATTCTTTTATTTGCTAGCTGAACAGTGTCGCAAGGAAATGTCTTCATTCCACTTCAGAGCTATTCCTTCCTTTAGGGTTGATACTGACCCTCACGTGCTGTCATAGATTGCCAGGTGTGCTATTGGAACACCCTTTGGCATGGGGACATGTCAAGGTGATGCAAAGCTTGCTTTAGTTTTCTAACACAGAAGTGCAGACTGAGATCAAGTTTGATTTATGAATAAATGATTTTCCAGGAACAAGTAAGAAGCCTGACAAACCTGGGAATTAATCTAGATTGCTGAGGTAAGCACCTAGAACATCTCAGTTTTGATGTTTTACTACTGCAACTGAAAGTGCTTCCTGTTATGGCCTTATACTTGCCTCCCCTCTAACAGTTTAAAGGTTGTTTTTTTTGTATTTTACTTCCCCTGCACTGTTTTTTGTTTGTTGAGAAAAACAAATCACCGCAATATTTTAAACAATTTAAAAGCCAGTTCCCTCACTCTGAACAAAGATATATGTGGATAAAAAACATTGTAACATTCATTCTTTCAAAAAATATTTCATTTACAAGTGGGTTTTTCACTGATGTTTCATTTTTCTAAAATAGTCTTTTTTTTTTTTTAACTTCTTAACTACTTAATTAGACTTTTTTTTTTTTTTTTTTTTCCTTCACTGTTCTGAAGAACAGAAACAGAAAGAAAGAAAGAAGTGCTCTTGTTGTTTGGAGAAATTAAATTTGCATGGGAAGAAGAGTATGCACACACCAAAATGTTTTTCTACAGAGTAAGATGTCTACAGGATATGCATCAATCACAGCAAAAAATCCCACAGCCATAACAGTAACAAATTCATGACTGTTAGAACAAAGCTCTACTACATACTTCACAATTAAATTGTGATTAATCAAAATTTCTGAAATCTAAATTATGACCACTAGGAAGCACTCAGCTCATCCGTTAGTACTGATACACAATACAATGATCATATTGTATTATACCTTGTTAATAATTGTTAGGGTAGTAGAGATCTCACACTGAAGGCATGGATTAAGAAAAAAAGTTGAAAGATTTGCTAGAGACAAGTGTGATTTGAAGACAGTTCAAGGACCCTAACCTAACCCAACCCTACCTACGTGATTTTATATGTGAAAAACAGAGACAATCAGTTTTATTCCCCATTAGTCACACAGATATTTGTTTCCACCTCCCACAGTTGCAAACCTGTCCTGCTGGTCCTGCTGCCTATCAGCTTCATGTCATGTTATGACTTGGATAGAGAGACTATCAACAGATACCACAGCAAAAGATTAGGAAAAATTGAAGAGTAAAAGATAGTTAACAGAAACAAAGGGTAAAGATAGTTTACAGAAGCAAATATGCAGAGGCTTCTAAATGGGGGACAGCAACAATCTGGGATTAGGACGATGTGGGGGGTGGAGGACGTAAAGGTAAGTGTTTTGAGAAGAGCTCAATTAGTGAGTAAGTGATAAGATGTCCACAAGGCAAGTTAGAACTGGTTTGAGGGCTACCCCTGCCACAGGGGCAGAAGTTTACAGCAAGGAATACTACAAGCCTCCAAGAGGAAGACAATGAGCCTTCATCCCATGACCACCAGGAGGAGATCCCCACTGCTCATGATGCATGCGCAAGGCGGAGGGACCATATGCTAAGGGGTTCTCAGGAATCTAATGAATATGTATGTGAATTCTGGGAAAATCATTGATTATGTGTTAGTTCTGCCTATATTTGTACCGAGCTTTTGCCCTACAGCGTGCAAGTTAGGAGGAGTGATCCCCCTTGCAACTTCTGTATGCACATCGTTGAAATAAGCATACCTGCTCTATATCTCTTGGGCTATAGAGTTTGATTTCTGCTTGTCAAAATCATTAGGATGTGGTGAAAAGACTATGTGAACACATCATCACAATGGAAATGCATCATTACTGAAGTGCAAAAGACAGAGAAAATGAAAGCAAGAGTCTTGGGGCTATTTGACCTTAGCAATGACTATAATCACTTCTAGTGAAAATTGTGTTTTCTTCAGACATAATGTCAGCGTTTGCTTACTGTTTTGGTTGACAAAGATTCTATGCCATTTCCACTGATGAGTACTAGAGACAGATAGCTAAATACACACTTCCCCAAACTGTTGGAAGATTATTACAAGGATTCACAGACAGTAGGAAAATTATAGAGAAGTTTGGAAGCTGTAGGATGGTGGATGATCAGTCTCTGCTATTCACTCTATTCACTGTCTAAGATTTGTTCTCTACAATGACTTGGACTGCTTAATTTTGATAACTGGAGTCAGGGAATGGATGATAGATGGAGACTGTATCCTCATGATATTAATTATATCTCTTCTATTAAAGGCATATACATTCATAATAAATGCATATTCTAAATTTATGAATTTATGAATTTTATGGCTTATAGAAAATGTTCCCTGGGAATACTGAGCCACTTCTTTTTGCAGCACTCTCCTGAAACCCATGGTTCTCTTTGGTCCCTGTGCATTTCTTGAGAATCTGTTAGCAGCCACTGGTCATGGTTTTCACCGTCATATGGTTTGCAAACGGTTTACTTCATCATGAAAATATTTCTTCTTTCCTGATTACTCCAACTGGAAGGATCTGCAGGGATGTTTGCACAGTGATGAAGTGTAGCAAGAGGCCAAGCATGAGGGTCTCAGATTTCAAGGAGCTTCTGAAAGAAGAAAGGACGGGTCCTGTGCATAGCTTACTTCAGAGAAGGTCTTACCAGAGAGGGATTCCAGCTGAACTAGAAGCACAGACAATTCATATCAATTTACACTTGTAGGTTGTCATCTCAGAATTGTTTTTCACCTTAATCAGCCCTCCTTTTCTTTCCTGGTGTTCAGGTACTCCATCAGATATATTGATAGATAGTAAAAATGCTCCTACTTGTTTAATTTTTTCCAGACTGCGCAGTTCAATTTTTTTTTTTTTTTTTCAGTCTCTTCTTCCACAAAAGGCTATCCATTCTTTGAGTTCTACTTGTAGCGTTTTCAATGTGAGATCTTTTTAGGGCATGGGTAAATAAAACTGAACATGGTACTCTGTCCTCAGCAGTGCTCTTGTTCTACTGGAAATACATCCTAGAATTGTTGTGTTTGGATATAAACAGATGTTTTTACTGACTGTAGAACACACTAATCTGCCAGACTCAAGCTCAGACTCAAGATCCAAACATACTTACAGAAGAAGAAATCAACAGAAAACCTGTTGGCACCAAGTAATGTGGTAAGTCTGCCAACCGTAGAGGACGTTGGTATGTCCTAATTATTCAAATAAAAACAATGAGGAAGAAGGAGTTTCAAAAATTTTGGTAGGTAAGAATGTACATAATAACGGCTTGCTGTGGTGTGTGTAGCTTTAGTTGGTCTATTGGGACCATCTCAAAACTGGTTAGGAAAGAACTCCCCATAATATTGTGTTATTTGAATGTTGATTGCGATAAACAGATGCCACCCATATTCTACATAAGAGCTAATTTTCTCCATTGTTCAAATGACCCCAGTAAATTAAATCCATCCTAGTTTTTATTTACTTTTATCTCTTTTTACAGATGCCTTTCACATTGCTTGTCTTCTTTGGGCTTTTAATTATTGTTTTCAGTATTTGAATCCCAAACATTTTCTAATAAAATAAAAAAATCAGTGTAATAGCACACACAGTGTGTTGCACACTACATACAAATCTGATCACAAGCATGATACTTGAAGGAGAAAGTAGACAAGTAAAAGATCAGCACAAGCACACATGAAGGGAAGGGAAGAGAAGGGAAAGGAAGGGAAGGGAAGGGAATGGAAGGGAAGGGAAGGGAAGGGAAGGAAAAGGAAGGGAAGGGAAGGGAAGGGGAGGGAAGGAAAGGGAAGGGAAGGGAGGTGAAGGGAAGGGAAGGGAAGGGAAGAAAAAAATTCAAGATGTGGCCCTCAGAAGGTAAAGTGGTGTTCACTGTCTTTTGGGATAGGAAAGGGGTGATTTCCTGGTACTTGAACAAACCATCATCTTTGACCACTACATCCAAGATGCTGACTAAGCTGAAGGATCCTTGGAGAATTGTCTTAGGACAGTATAAGCCTGTTACAGGAAATTGGGAGTTCATCATCATATCTGGTAGATATTTTAAATTTGCCACTAACTTGTCATCTATGATTAACGTGTCTGTTATTTCAAATTTTATGTGTAGTTCACACGATGTGACTTCAGTATGAACCAGAATGTTTAATAAAACATAAAAGTGAGCTTCAGCTTTGCAGTTTTAACTATACTTTATTTTTTTTTTAATCATCCCTACTGATTTAGATTCTTCCCAGCTTTCAAACCTCCATTTTTTTTCTTCTTTCTTGTAACATGGTCTTTCACTGTCTTCTAAGGAAGATTAGATCTTCATGCTAATCTCCCTTGATGGGAATTCTCTTGGTTGTTATTATAGCATTCTTTCTAGATTTCCAGTATGTGTGACAGTCTAACAAGTGTTCTTCATTCTTTAGTTCTATGAATATCAGATTGAATTAAATTCAGTTAAAAGACGAAACAAAGAACTGACAGTTTTTTGCTAGTTTTTAATCTCTCCAGAGAAACTGCCTACAGCAATTCTACTCAGAAAAAATATGGAAATATTTTCATGGGCATTTGCTGGCGGAAACCGTTGATTCATTTCATAGAAATTAATTTTGTTCATTAAATAACAAACAAAATTATAGGCTGTTACATTTGATCACCATTTGCAGGAGAAGATACTATAACTTGTGCCTCAGCAACCAGTTCAGAGACTCACCCTTGCTCTGTATCTCACTATGGAAATATCTGGCAAGTTGGACTAAATTGATTATGAGTCAAAGGAATAAGCAACAAAAGCTGCATGTGGCCGACCTTGTAAGAATAATGGCCCGTCAGCCAAAGAAAATCAATCTCCCTTTTCAGTACCAGTGAATTTGTAATTAGTTCACTGTGTCCAGTTCAGGCACCCAGTCCCAGAAGATGATCTGGAATGATGGATACATGGCCTGTTTGATGTTGAGGGAACCGGGCTTCTTCAGACTGGTGACAGAGGCGAAGGGGGACTGTTTAATAGTTTCATACACCTACTGAAAGGGAACAGAGCCAAAGATGATACACTGTAAATGAGCAGCCACAAGGTAGGCCAGCTTCAGCTTGAATGTCAGGTGAAGTTCAGTCGCTAGTGATAGGGCATTGGGGCGGGCTTCCCAGAAAGACAATACAATCTCTGTCCTTTGGGGTGTTCTAGATCAAGTTAAACAAAACCATGACAGTGATGATGTGGTGCTGAGCCCTCCTGCTTTGAGCAGGAGGTTGGTCAAGCTGACAACCAGCTGTTGCTTTCAAACAGCAACCCTGTGGCTTTGTGACTGTATGATTTTGCTGCATTTGAAATCACTTTGATAGGAATTTAATGTACCCTTGTCTTTTGAAATGGATTGCAAAAGATGGAAAGAAAGAACATATCTTTGCCAAGATGCACTCATATGAATGATAAATGTAGATGAATTCAAATCAAGCATTTACTTTTTACTTTTAGGGTTCAGCAGAGGAGAAAAAAGGAAAATATTTCTTTTTGAAAAATCATATTAAACAGAAATGTCTACTTATAGGAAGTTATAAGGAAAGGTCTACTTATAGGAAGTTAGGAAACTTCTTTCCTAACTGTTTTACTTCTGATTTTTTTTTTTGTTTAAGTCTCCTTAATGTCCCTGACACATGCCCCTGGAAGAGAGCAAAGCTCTCTGGAGAGGTTGTCTGGGCAGCAGATGGGGGTTTCAGTGCTTCCTGGCATGGAGTCCCCAATCACAAAGACAATGCCAGGCAATGGCACCTAGCAGCTGCTCCCTGGCAGGGGCTCTCCCTCACCCGCTGAGGTGATTCCCTACTTCGGCACAGAACCTGTCCACCCCGGAGCTGAGTGTCTCACAAAAACATGCTGTGTTCCGGGGCCTGCAAGGTTGCCCTGCTTGCTGTCTGGTCCCCAGCCCAGGGCATGTCATTCTCTGTGAGATGACGCTCCTCAGTGTGATGTCACAGTCGTTGTCTTTACACCCCTGTGGCAGCGGTGGGAGTGGTGGCCCAGTCTCTTGTGGGACCCGCAGGGAGAGGACCAGAGAGAGCATTGTGTCTATCTGGAGATATCCTGCAATGATGGAGCGGCTGAGAGCCCTTCGAGGTGAGGTCCCTCCACCTCTACGGACAGCGTGACACTGCCAGAGCACGTGTGTGCCACCAGTGTCTGTTTAAGACGTGCCAGCAGCACTGTCCTAGCTCTGCTGAGTGCAGCTGCCCATCGTGGTTTCCCCAGTACCCCAGCAAGTGGAAGGCTCTCTCCTGTCTCCCCGCCGACCACACGTGTGCCAGTGCAGCTGACCCTGCACCGTGGTGCTGGAGGAGCGTTCCTCCCAGAGCTATCTGGATGCTTGGCCCTGGCTCCAAGCAAAACCAGCAGCAGCTGCTCTCCTCTTTCAGGTCTCTTTGCCTGTGTGGGCTGCATGCCCAGATGTATGCGTCACAGGGAGGCAAGCCCTGTCCCTGCCTGTGGCGTGACTTTGCTGCTGCAGCGCCTGCAAGACCAGGAGGTGAGCTGGGGACATCCAACCATCAATCCTCGCCCTGGCCCAGTGCCACGCTCCCGTGGGCGCCAGGCCCCGGAAGCACACTGGCATAGCGATGGGTGGCAGCGGGCAAAGTGAGTGTGACTGATCTCTGTCCCCAGGGTGACCGAGCGCAGGCGTACTATGAGCTGGAGAGCGTCCTGTGGGAAGATGAGAGCCGCCCGCCATGCGGAGTGGCAAACCGGCTGCTGGCAGAGGTGTCCCAGGACCTGACAGCAGCCCAGGTGAGGGGTCACTCCCAAAGGCAAGGGGAGCTGCCTGCCCATGCTGGTGTTCTGCTGGTGGACGGTGGTGGCTTAGCCCTTCCAAAGACCTCAGACAGCCTCCTGTGCCGCGTGTCACCAGTGACTGTTTTTCAGGGCGTGACAGACAGCGTAAGGACAGCTGCCAGCAATGTCCTGGTGGCTCTGGCCCGGACGCACTTCAGCTTGGTGATGGCCGAGCTCCTGGGCCACCTGAAGGCCATGGGGGAGATGTCCAAGGAGTTTGTGCTCATCACCCTGAGCAAACTGTTCAGCAGCTACGGTAGAGTGCCCTCAGCCTCCTGACATTGATGACAACTGGGGAAAGGGATCTTTCCCCTCTGCGTGTGATCTCCATTGAGCTGGGGGATGCAGGGCTGCAGCCCCTCCTCCCTCACTGCTGGGGCTCTGACTGTGGCCTTCTCCTTCCCCTCTGCAGCTCCACAGTGCATCCCCTTCATGCGGCTGATGCTGGACAGCCTGCGCAGTGTGGTGGGCCAGGTGAGGAGTGGCCGGACCCTGAACATCGCTTGTACTGGTGAGTGCTGGCCCCAGAGCAGGGGGGCTCAGGACAGCCCTTGCACCTCACCCTGCTGCAGACTCTCACAGGCTCCCTCTTCTCTCTCTCTCTCTCTCTCTCAATCTCTCTCTTTTTCATTTATTTTTTTTAAAATCAACTATTCATTTATTTGTTTTGTTTTGTTTGGTTTTTTTTTTTCAGTTGTGAAACAATGGTCAGAAGGAATCAAGGTTCACCTGTCCTCTGGAAAGCAATGCCCCTGGCCTGCCATGGAGAAAGAGCAGATCTTTGAGAATCTTTACCAGCTCTTCTGGTCATTGCTGAGGAACTGGCAGGACTGCAAGGAGGAAAAGGTGAGCACTGCTGCATTCCCAGCCCAGGATGGCAGTGTGGACATCCATGTTGGCAGCTCTGCCTGTGCCCAGTGGGCTGAGAGTAGAGGCGTGACTAGAGGGAGTGGGCTGGCTCTGCAAAGGGCCCCAAACTGGCTCTGTGCTCGGAGCTGGATCTCCCTGCCAGGGAGGAGCCGCATGTCACAGCACTGTGGTAAAGAGAGCTGGGGATGAGGGTGTGGGGAAAACTTGCCTGCCCTCCAGAGTGAGCCCATCTCCTGCTGGGCACAGGGGTATAGGGAATGGGAAGGGAAAGAGAAAGCCCTCTCTGTAGAAAGGACAGACCTTCAGTCTTTGATGCTGGGCCTCTGCCATCCCTCTCCAGGACAAACAGGCCATCCTCAGGGCTGTGGCTGCCATGACGGCTGTCCTTCTGCAAGAGGAGCTGCACCGAGAGCATGTCTGGGACCAGCTCTTCCGGCTCGTGCGCCTGGGTCAGGAGGTCCAAGACAGCTGCAGGGTGGCCAAGGTGAGATGTTGTGCAGGGCTCAGTGTGGGCGTGGGGCTTGTGCAAGTGCCAAGAGGGGTCAGGGGCATGCAGGGTGGAGGTGGGGAGTCCTTGGAGAATGAAGGAACAGGTGTTCAAGGGAATTCTGAGGCTTTCTGAGCTCTTCAGTCACGGAAGGAACAATCCAGACAGGAGCCAGAAGGGAGCCAGGAGTTGCTGGGGCCCATCTCCTCGGGATGGGGGCTTTGCCACCACCACCGTTGGGCTCTGAGTGCCTGAGGAGCTCTGTGCTAACAACCAGGGGGACCACATCGAGTTGCATCTGATGGGGGAGAATAGGGCTGCTGGGTGGGAAATGCCTGCAAACAATGCCCAAACATGGCTCAGTTGAGAGCAGAGAGACTCTCTTGGTGCTGCTGGGAGGGGGGACAAACAAGAGTGCCTGTGTGGGAGCTTCTCTCAGCAGACAAACCATTGGGAAACAGTTTCTCTGCTCCCAAGTGGCTAGATGTGGCTTCAGCTCTTCCTTCCTCTCCTGGTCTCTTGCAGAGCCTCACTATCTTCCTGGAGGCCTTAGAGGGTGTTGAGACTGTCATACCCAAGGACAAGTTTCTGGCCATCACCAGTGCCATGTTCAACCAGGTAAGGGGAGCCTATCCTTGCGCCCACAGCAGTTTCCCTCTTGGCTAAGACTCAGGAAGACTGCAAAGCTCCGAGCTTCAGGCAGCCGCTCAGCCTTAGCTCCTGCGTGCCTGTGGCTGCTCCAGAGCTGTGCGTGTGTCCCTGAGGATGCTGTGGGGCAAGCTGGATTTTGTCTGCATGTCCTCTTCCTGAGAGCACCAAGGGAGACAAGAGCTATCAGCACAGTTTCTTTTCCGTCCTCAATGTGATGCAATTTTCTCAAATAGACCTTGTTCCCACAGCTCTCTGACAACACCAAGCAGCACAGTGAGGCTGATAGTGCAGAGCTGACCCACTGCATCCTGCTGCAGGGTAAGGAGAGGAGCTTTGGCCATGCTTGGCGGTGCCCTGGCCAAAACCTCTCTCACAGACCTCAGAAATGGGTGTGAGTTGCTTGCTAACAAAGCGCGGGATTTCCTCCCCACAGCCCGGATCTGCCCAGAGGAAACGGTCCTGTTTCTGCAGTCACAGCTGGGCGGTGAGAGGGAGGATGGATGCGTGGCAGCCCTGGGTGTGCTCGGTGCTCTGGCTCGCTCTGATGGTCAGTACTACAGGTCGGGACTTCCAGGGATCCCTTTTGCCATCTGGGTTGTGTCTCCACGCATGCTTCTGCGCATCTCTTGCAGAGCCCGTGATGACAGAGAAGCTGTCCCAGGTTGTGGAGGCTGTGCAGTGTCTGGGCAGTGACCTCAGGACCCGGGTGAGCTGGTTTGGGAAAGGAAAGTGCTGTTGGGGTGGTGATGCTGCTGCCAATATGGGCAGGACTGGGGTGACCAGAGAGGTGCTGGGACATTGACCACATGGTTGTGATGGCTCCTGCGGGGAGAGCAGGGAGAGTGGAGCGGGCAGGTCCCTGTGCTGTGCATGGAAAGAGCACAGCCTGGTGCTAAGGCCTGGCCCTCACCTCAGGAGCCAAGGCTTCTCCTCTGCTTTTGTCTCTGCTCATGCCCAAAGGGCTGCCCCGCTGAGCAGGTGGCTTCCCTTTGCCATCTGACCAGCAAAATCACACCCGCAATTGACCCCTGGCAGGTGAGGAGGGCCATTCTGCATTTCATCAAGGATGTGCTCAGTGCTAATGCCTGGAGCTGCTCAGCTTGGGATGTGGTGGGACACATCTTCAGTGAGTTCAGCCGCACCACAGGAAGAAGGGTAAGGACAGTGGGCAGCATCTTCTTTTGGAAGACCCGTGCTGCTCTGAGGCTGGCACAGAAGCACCGGTGGGGCCACACCTGAGCCTCCTGAGAGGCTCCTGAGAACTGAACGTAACTGGCATTTCAACAACACTGTTGTGCAGGCAGCTGGAGACCTTTCTGCTCAGGAAGCCCAGGAAGAAGGAGCTCTCCAAGAGCTGTGCATGGACATCCTGGGGTCACTGGATGTCTCTGTGAGTGGGATGTCCAAAGTAAGTCACACCCTGCCATGTTGCTGTTTCTTGCCTTCACACCACGTGTTCCTCATCCCATTTCAACACCCCTGGTCTGTCCTCCAACATGCTCTGAAGCACACAAGACTCAGAGAAATTCACAGAATCCTCTTCATCTCCGAGCCGAGGCAGGAATGCTGGCATACTCAACTGTCTCCTTCTCTACAGCTTCTGTGGCCACGGCTGCTGCTGTATGTGGTGCCAGCCCAGTACACCGGCATGCTGATCCCGGTCTCCCGCTGTGTCCAAGCCCTGGCTGAGAGAGGGGACCTGACGATGCAGGAGATAGAAGAACTGGATCCCCATTTCGTCAGCTCCATGTTTCAAGGTAGGAGCAGAAACTCCCCCAGTGAGCTCTGCTGACCTGTGTTAGCACCCAGAAGGGACAGTGGAGGTTTGTGCGACAGGGCATGGAGTGTCTTGGCATCTCACTCAGCACTTCTTTTTCCTCGCAGGCCCACTGCTGACTCCCCAGACACTGCTGGCACGCCTGTTGGTGAGTAGATGCTCCAGAGGCTGGTGCCACGATCCCCGAGGAGGAAGCAGCATGGACATGGGCAAGGCTGTTGGATGCTCCTTGCCCGCCAGGGCAGAGCCAAGCTGTTTCCCTTGTGTAGGAAGCTGCTGCTCTTGCTGCAGAAGTGACCCTGCTTCTTCTTGCTCTCGCTCAGGTGGTGGCAGGGAGCCCCGTTGCAGGCAGCGAACTCCAAGCTGCTGCCTTGCTGCTCATGCAAAACCTCCACAGCAGGATCCACAGAGCTGTGGGGGCCATGTGGGCTGCTGAGATCCCCCTGCTGCTTCAGTGCCTTGAAGGTAAAGTGCTGGTGGGAAGGGAGAAGCGGAGGCAGGGAAGGGGGGGAGTGAAAATGCAGATCTGCAGTGTGGCAGAGGGAAAGCGTTGCCTGCGGTCCAGTGCTTGCTCTGCAGCTGTTCCCATTCCAGGGAGACAGCACTGAGTCCTGGGGACATTTCCTTCCGGGGATCTGCCCATTCCAGGACACAGATGGGCCCTTCACGTCCCCTCAGACAGCAGTCTTGGAGCAGTTAGTTCTGTGTTCCTGCGGGGACAGTGTTTGTGGGAAGGGACAGGTCATTGTGGAGGGGGTGCAGGTCCCAGCTTGGCAGTGTTGAGTGCCCAGGCCAAGCCAGGTTTGCAGCAGCTCTTCTTTTGTGGCTTGATCCCAAGCAAAGGTCTTTTGCTTCCTGTTGCTGTGCAGAGAAAGATGAGAGCGACACGGACTCTGTGGAGTGGGAGCGCCGTCTGCTGAAGGTACAGAACTGCTGGGAGGCCCGGTGCAGAGAAGTGCTTGCCTGCCTCAAGGAGCCCTGCTCCTGCATGAGCCACCGCAGGACAAGAACAGCCTCTCAAACACTGCTGTGGAGTGTCTGCACGCCTTTGCACTGCTGCCTCTCTGTCCCAAGCCCAAGAGGGGTCTTAGGAGAAGAGCGGCTTTAATGGGAGGGAATGCTGGGGAGAGCTGGGAGAGGGACTGTTCTTCCAGGCAGCTCTCCCCAGAAGGCTGTGGCAACTTGGGAATGTGGGAAGAGGCAAAGGACAAGGGATCATTGTCTTCTCCTGTTCTCCAACAGCTCCTGAGGTCATCGCTGGAGATCATGGAGGATGAGGCCTGGACCAAGGCCCTGAGCTGTGAGCTGAGCCAGAGGCTGAGCAGCTCTCGCAGCAGCTCTGGAGAAAAGGTGGGTTACCCCTGGCTCTACCCAGCGGTGCAGCCGCAGGTGCCCAACCGGGGCTGGTGCTGTGGCTGGTGCTCTGCCCATGCTGGCTGCTCATGCTGCTTCCCCAGCCTGTGCGCCCCAGAGAGCCTTTCCCTGCAATCCGCCCGGGGGCTGGCTAAAGCTCGGCCCTGCAGCAGCTCTCAGTGATTCCTATGGAGTGTGAGTCCTTCCCACCTGGCCCTCTGCCAGCAGGTCAGGCTGCTACCACATCTCAGCTTTTTCCTTCCCTTCCCATGCAGCCTTTCCTGTACAAGGCTCTGGGTACAGCGCTGGGAGCTTGTAAGGGAGTTCTCCATATCCAAGAGAAGCTGCTGCAGCATCTGGTGGAAGCTAATGCGGAGAAGCCATCTGAGGCCCAGGTGTGCTCTCCTTCCAGCCATCTTTGGCCATCATCCCTGGTCTGTCTGTGGGGCAGAGGGCTTCTCCTGGCCCTGCTCCAGGCCTTTTGATCTCACTGCTGCCATTTCCCTCAGGAGAGGACTGGCCCAATCACTGTGGCTGGCCGCGCCAGTAGGTTCAGGCCTGCGCTAACTGCCCTTGTTCTTTTGTGCAGGGAATGATCTCTCTTCTCAGCCATGCTGCTGAGAGCAACTTCCACACAGTCCTGGACACACTCACCATGTTTTCGTCCAGGCTGTGCAAAGGCCAGAATGCGAAGATTTCCAGACGCAAGAAGGTGAAGCATTACGGGTTTCAACCTTGGCTTTCTTCCACCTTATTTTCACAGCAGCTCCTGCCTTGGGAACCCAGGTGCATTGTGGGGCACTGGGGGCCGTTGAATGAGTATCTCAAGGCATTTCTCCCCACACAGATGGAGCTGAAGAGCACAAGAGCTCATGCTACACGCAGTGCTCTCATGCTCGCCTATGGCAGCTTAGCACAGCGAGCCTCCAAGGAACAACTGCTTGCCTGCCTGGAGGGAGACATCGTGGGCAACATCCTGATGCTCTACAGCTGCAGCTGCCAGGTGAGAGCTTGGGGTTTGCCGGGGTGTCAGAGAATCCAACTGCAGCCCCTCCACGTGGGGGGATGCTGAGATGGGCCTTCTCTTTCCAAAGGTCCCTCACGGAACGGTTTGTGCCCAGATGAAGATAGAAGCCCTTCCCTTAGTGTTGCCCCCACGTGTTCCCCTTTGCAGCCCTCAGCCCTTCCTACAGTTCAAAGAATGTTCTCTCTTGGGCCTCAGGATGTGCAGAACAAGCTCGCACTGGTGCAGAGCATCATCGACTTCAGCTCTGCCTTCCATGCTGTGGATGATTCCGCCTGCTTTAACCCCTCCTTGAAGGGCAAGCTGTTGGAGATCCTGATGGTGAGTGCCTAGAGGCAGGGTTGTCTGCAGCAGAGTTCTGGGTGGTAGCACAAGGCTCGCTTCCCTGGAGCATACGGGTCTCCCTCAGCCACATGTCTCCAGCTGGTGGGGACCTTGGGTGCTGGCAGGCAGAGGCTGGGCAGCGGGCTAGGTCCACCAGCTGTGGAGCTGCGGCATCCTGTAGTGATGATCCTGTGTGTGGGAAACGTTGGAGTGATGTGGCTGGTGTGTGGCAGTTGTGTCTGTCTCTGGGCTGTGTGGAAGAGCTCTCATGTGCTCCTTGCCCACTTTGACAATGTCTCTCTGGGACTTACAGGACTTGCTGAAGAAGTATTACTTGGGCGGCCCTGTCTCCCCAGTGCCCCTCAAGGTGGTTCTGGCCCTGGAGCAGTTGAGGTAAGGGTGGGAGCCTCTGGGGTTGCAAGACAGTATTGGTGGTCCTCCATTTGGATAGCTCTGGAGGGGGCAGGGGTTGAGGAGCCACATCTACAGGAGAGTCAGCTGTGCTGTTGTGCCCTGCAAAGCTGAGGTTCTGGGCAGGGAGAAAGGCCCTGGTGCTCCTGTCCCCTGGCAGGGAAGAGAAGGGACCTGGGGTCTCCTTTCCTTCGGAGAGGGAGGTGGCTCACTGCTGCCGAGAAGGAGGCAGGTGTTTCTGGAACTAAAAACAGAGCTCAGCAGCACAGGGTAGGGCTGTTGGCTTTGCTGCTGTCCATTATGAGAAACTGAGATAGATACTGTCTGAACCAGTCTGGAGAGCACTGGTAAAGGCTCTTTCTGCTTTCTCTTCCTTTTTTCCTCCTGTCAGCAAGCTGAAGCCCTTCTTAGGAAGCAAGGACATGTATGACATGTTGGTTTTGTGCTGCA
This sequence comes from Alectoris magna, assembly GCA_030625065.1. Classification (NCBI taxonomy): domain Eukaryota; kingdom Metazoa; phylum Chordata; class Aves; order Galliformes; family Phasianidae; genus Alectoris; species Alectoris magna. The sequence goes on from CM060560.1 coordinate 79,091,505, forward strand.
AGAACATCGTGACACACCCTTCAGCGGAGATGATGCTGAAGATCAGGAAGTCACAGAAAGCAGCTCAGTACCTGCAGGTAACCTGCTGTGACTTTCCCGGCCACCTCTCATCCACAGCTTTTCCTGAGCACACAGGACCTATGCTCTGGTAGCAGCTGTGATGCCACACCTCAATCCCTTCTTCTACTTTCAGCTTCAGCAAGCATCGTTGAATGCTCTGGGCCGCCTCATGGTGGTTCTGCTGGAGACAGAGCCCAGCCGTGGCTTCTTCCAGAACATAGTCCATGTGAGTATGTGTGGAGCAAGAGAGAAAGCATGGTGCCTGTCGATAGCAGGGACAGAGATCTGGGGACTGAGAGGACCATGAGAGGGGGAGAAATCTACTGCTGACGTGCCAGCTCACTGTGAGCTCAGAAGGGGGCAGAGAAATGGGCCCTGCAGGGGGAAAGGTAGGAGCCAGCCCCTGGCAGGCCACAGCCAAGGAAAAACTCCTGGGTTAGGAGGCTGGAGTGTCTGCAGAGAGCGGGGGTGGCAATGCCAGTGCTCAGTGAGGCAGGGGTCTGTGTGGAGCCACAGGGCAGGCCCTGAGGGAAAGTACTGGGAAAGATGGGACAGAGAGAAGGGAGGCAGGAAAGGAAAGAAAAGACATCCGCAGTGAGACAGATGATCTGCCTTAGATCCTGCAGAGAACAATGACCTCAGAGAATGTTTGGGAGCGCAAGAGGGCCCTGCAGACCTGCTCCCAGCTGCTGTCTGCTTGTGAAGAGCTTCGAGTGAGTAAAGAGCCCCACCGCATGCCCCCTGCTCCTTCCCTGGTGCCCCTGAGCTGGAAGGCGAGCTCCGCCCAGCTGTGCATGCTGTGTCACCCACCGCATGGGGAAGGCACAGGCAGGAGAAGCTAGGGAGAGCCGAGGCTGCCTACAGCTTTTCTCCTGCCTCTCACCCCTGCAGAGAGGAGATGCCTGCAAGCACTTTGGCTCCTTGGTGGGATTGCTGGCACCTCTAACATGTGACCCTATGCCCACATCCCGCCAGTTGGCCGTCACCTGTCTGAGTTCCCTTCTCCGCATCCAAGGTGAGTAGAGTGTGCGCCAGCCCTCTGCTCTCCACCACAGCATAACCAGAGCCCCACGGGCTGGGCCCTGTTTACAGGAGAGAGAGGCACCTTGTGCAGCCCTTTTCTTGTCCTCTGTCTATCCCCTGTGGAAAGAGGTTCTGTTTCCAGAAGTGTGACTTTCCTTTTCTCCCTGTGCTCTTTCCAGACAAGGTGACCCATACAGTCATCAAGACAGATGACATAGGAAGCCTGTGCAAGGGGCTGAATGACCGCAGCACCATCTCTCAGCTCCAGACCTCGTCCAAAATTGCAAGAGTAAGTGGATCCAAAAAGGGTAGATCTCAGTGTGCAGGCTTCTGCACGTCCCTCTGCTCCCCCCAGCCTCTCACGCCATTTCCAGAATGAGCTGTCACCCTGAGATCACTTTTCTCAGCAAGTAGCAGGAGGTAGCAGGAGGCTCTGAGCTATGTCTGGCCTTCAGGTGCCCAGCACAAGGAGCTGATTCCATGACATTTGTTTGTGTGTGTGTATTTGTGTGTGTGTGTGTGTGTGTGTGTGTGTGACTGTGGCTGCTGGGGGGTAGGCTGTACATGTAGGCAAACACCATGGGTGGAGAAGCTGAGAGAAGGCTCAACCACTGTAGGTATGAATAGCAGGGTATGGACAGCAGGAGAGTTGTGACGGCCACTTGAATGACTGGCAAGCTGCCGAACTAAGAATGCCCTCAAGACTGCTTTATGCTTTGAAGAACTGCTGCAGATCATTGATGGGATCTCTCCTGCTTCTCATTTCTCTGCAGATCGTGTGCAGAAACTTCCCTCTGGAACACACTGTCGACTTCATGACGGCCATCAAGGACACCTTCCGGAAGGCCAAAGGAATGCGTGTGCGTGCTGCTGGGAAGTGGATGATCACCTTTCTGCAGATGAATGGAAAGGACATCTCTCGGGATGTAAGAGACTTTCTTGCATGTGTCTTGGACTTTTTCTGGCTGTTGCACTACATCCTGTGCTGTTTGCCTCTTGTGCTAAAGAAGCAGAGCCTGAGTGCAGAGCCAGGGCTTGGACAGGGTGGCTAGCGTGAAATTTAGGCTTAGGCCTTGGCAGCATGTCAAGGGAGCAGGCACTGCTCATGTGCTGAATGTCCATGGTTAGGCCCTGCAGAGTCAAGGATGAAGCAAGTCATTCTTTCTCCCCTTCTTTCAGGCGCTGCTGATCCTCTACATTCTGCGCAGCTGCACATTGTCCTTGCAGCAGAGCACATTCATGCCCTTCCTGTTCCAGGCGGTGGTCATCCTCACCCGCTGTAATGCAGAGGCCACAATTGACAACTTCTCCAGGCTGCCTGAGTCAACAGACAGGTATCGGCACTCCTGCCCTTGTTGTTGCTGCGGTCCCAGTTGTAGCTTGCCTCTGTCAGAGGGATCTGGGGAGGAAGCAGCTTTTCTTTTTCTTCTCAAAGTCTGTTTGAGGTGAAAATTACTCAGTCAAAACTTGAGACTCTCTTTTTTCTAGTGAGGCGTGGAGGAGAATAAGAAAGTTTTGTCTTCAACGGTGGAGCCGGTAGAAGAGAAGGGAAGGAAAAGGGAAGGAAAAAGGGAATGAAGATGGTAAATGTAGAAGTGGAGGAGAGGAGAAAAGGGGAGAGGAGGGGAGAGGAGGGAAGAGGAAGGGGGAAGAGAGGGGAGAAAAAGGGGAGAGGGAAGTAAAAAGAGAAGGAAAAAAAGGAGGAGAGGAGGGGAGGGGAGGGGAAGGGAGAGAATGGGAGAGGAGGGAGAAAGGGGTGGGAAAGGGGAGGGAAAGGGAAGGGAAAGGAGTGGGATTGAAAAAGGGAATGAAAAAGGAATGTGTAAAAAGGGGAGGAGAGGAGAGGTAGAGGAGAGGGAGTGGAGAGGAAGTGGAGAGGGAAGGAAAAAGGAAAGAAAAAGAGAGGAGGGGGAGTGGAGAGGAAGTGGAGAGCGAAGGAAAAGGGAAAGGAAAAGAGGAGAGGAGTGGAGAGGAGAGGAGAGGAGAGAGGAGAGAAGGTGAGGGGAGGGGAGGGGAGGGGAGGGGAGAGAGAGGAGGGTTGGGAGAGGGAGCGGAGAGGGAAAGAAAAAGGGAAGGAAAAAAGGAGGGAGAGGGGAAGAGGGAGTGGAGGGGGAAGGAAAAAGGGAAGGAAAAAGAAGGAGAGGGGAAGGGAAGGGAAAAGAGGAGAGGAGTGGAGAGGAGAGGAGAGGAGAGGAGAAGAGAAAAGAGGGAAGAGAGAAGAAAAAAAGAAATAGAATAAACAAGCTAACAAAATTGTATTATTCATTTAATAAATTAAATGCCACAATCCTGGCTATGGTGTGAAGGAGTATATTTTTTTTTTAACCAAGTTTTCATTTTAATAGCTGTCTCTTCTCCATACCTGTTACAGAATAACAGAATCACCGAATGTCAGGAATTGGAAGGAATCTCGTGAGATTGTCTAGTTCAATCCCCCTGCCTTAGCAGGAACATCTAGATTAGGTCACACAGGAACTCATCCTGGCAGGTTTTGAATTTCTCTAGAGTAGGAGACCCCACAACCTTTCTGGGCAGCACATTCCAATGTTCTGCTATCCTCACCATGAAGTTTTTTCTCATATTTCTCTGGAACCTCCTATGTTCCAGCTTGCACCCATTTCCCCTTGTCCTGTCACTGGATGTCACTGAGAAGAATCTGGCTCCATCTTCCTGACACACACCCTTTACATATTTATAAACGTTAATGAGGTCACCTCTCAGTCTCATCTTCTCCAAGCTAAAGAGACCCAGCTCCCTCAGCCTTTCCTCATAAGGGAGATGCTCCAGTCCCTTCATCATCTTTGTGGCTCTGCGCTGGACTCTCTCAAGCAGTTCCCTGTCCTTCTTGAATGGAGCGGCCCAGAACTGGGCACAGTACTCCAGATGTGGTCTCACCAGAGCAGAGTAGAGGGGGAGGAGAACCTCTTTCGACTTACTAACCACACCCCTTCTTGTATGCCCCAGGATGCCATTGGCCTTCTTGGCCATAAGGGCACAGGGCTGGCTCATGGTCATCTTGCTGTTCACCAGGACCCCCAGGGCCCTTTCCCCTGCGCTGCTCTCCAGCAGGTCAGTACCCAACCTATACTGGTACCTGGGGTTGTTCTTGCCCAGATACAAGACTCTACACTTGCCCTTGTTTTATTTCCTTAAATTTCTTCCCTCCCAGCTCTCCTGACCTAGGTCTTGCTGGGTGGCAGCACAGCCTTCTAGTGTGTCACCCACTCCTCCCAGTCTTGTGTCATCAGCAAGCTTGCTGACCATTCACTTTATTCCCTCATCCAAGTCATTGATGAATGTATATTGAATGACACTGGTCCCAGTATCGATCCCTGAGTGACTCCACTAGATACAGACCGCCAACTAGATTCACTCTGTCCCGCTGACCACAACTCACTGGCTTCTTCCCTTCAGCCAGTTCACAGTCCACCTCACAACTTGATCATCCAGACCACACTTTCACAGTTTAGCTGCGATGGTGCTGTGGGAGATGATGACAAATGCTCTACAAAAATCAAGACAGATCACAGCCTCTGCTTTATCATCCTCTGTCCACCTGGTTACATCTTCATAAAGGGCTGTCAGGTTGGTCAAGCATGACTTCCCCTTGGTGAAGCCATCTTGACTGCCCCTAATGACCCTCTTATCCTTGAAATGTCTAGAGGCAGCACCAAGGATATTTTGTTTCATTGCTTTTCCAGGGGCGGAGGCTGATCAGTCTACAGTTACCTGGGTCCTCCTTCTTGCTCTTTCTGAAGGCGGGAGTGGCATTTGTTTTCCTCCGGTCCTCAGGAACCTCTCTTCTTTCACACGACTTACCAAAGATGATGGAGAGCAGCCTAGCAGTGACTTCTGCCAGCTCTCTCAGCGCCTGCTGGTGCATCCCATCAGGATGGGTTTATGGGTGTCTAGATTGCTTAACCAGTCATTAACCCAGTCTTCATCAACTGAGGGAAACTCCTCCTTGATCCTGACTTCCTCTGCAGCCTCAGGGGTACAGGGCTCCTCAAGACAGCCTCAAGACTGTCTCTGTTATCTACTGTCCATTGCAGTTTGCATATCTGTTGGTTTAATTTTTCCATTTCCTGACTTTATCTTTTATGTTGAACAGCTGTTCATTGGAGAGGTCTCTTGACAAATCATACAGCCTTTAATTCTATATTGCAATGGACGAATGACAAAATGCTTAAATATGAAGCAAATACTCAACTTCTGTTCTTCATGTACTGTGACAAGCAGAGCCTGGACTTCATCACCGCAGTTGAGATAGAATTTCCGAATGTGCTGCCAAAGAAATGTTCCACCCTGCCCCCCTAATGTATTTAATGAGATGCTGAAATTCTACTGTGATCCAAGTGACCAGCAGCTCATTCTCTTCCATGCCAAACTGTTTTGACAGTGAATTCCTAGAAAGGAGACAAAATCTAACATTCACTAACAGAAAGACTTTAATGTGAACTATATATATATATTTTTTAATATCTCTGTGACAGTTTCAGGAGTGCTCTTAAGATGATTTACCTGTAAACGAGGTGTAAAACTGTCTTCACTTAGAAAAAGCTTAGTTATGATTATTTCTACTAGCCAGATGGGATTCACCAATATCTCTTGTCTATGTGCGGAACATTAGTAATATATCTTGATGCAGTTAATTTCTTTTCCTCATTTATTTAGACTGAATTCTCAAACACAGTGGGCCACCCTCAGAAACATGGTCTGCTCTAGAAAATCTGCAGAATGGCATAGGGAAGACTCTTCATCTAATATGAAAGTCTTTTCCCTCCCAGTAAAACTCTCGCAGTTAAAGCTTATTGTTCCCTAACATACTTTTAGTTACAGTATTCTAAATTAAGAACACCAACCTTTTTACTTTTTAAGGAGGAAAAACTTATCAGGTTATTTTCCACACAATCCTATTTTCTATCCTCTCTGAGAAGGAGAGAGAGGGAAAAAAAGGGCCTTATGAGCCTAAAACTACCTTATAAACAACAACAAAAAAGCAGCTCGCTGAGGTTTCAATACAGTTGATTCGAGTGAAGACAATCACCAGGTACTGTCTTATCAAGTTCAGAATTGTGCATTGTGACTTCCAAACAGACAACAAAGCCTGGCATGGGAGGAAGAAATGATAATAGGTTGGAGAGAGACAAATGTTACAGAAGAAAAATTTGTGAAGGGTGTAGTCCAGAGAAGTTGAAATAAAAGCCATACAAATGTTATGCATGCCTGCAGATAGCAGTTAGTTAATGCAGAATCCATCAAATGGTGCATTAGGGATTAGCAAAAGCTAAATTAAGAGTATTGGAAGACAGACTTGTGCAGAATCCCATCAAAGATCATTTTGTAGTCAACAATGACATTTAGAAAACATGCATACATAATCTTTATTCTTCACTTGCTGTCCTTCTCATTTCAGTAGACCTTGCTCCTCTACCACTGAATGGAAATGCTCCTATCTTCTTGCAGCTCATCCATGTTCCTGACTGTGCCCTCTTACTCCTCTGTACCTTCTCTGCTCTGTAGTTACCAGCTGAGAAAGAAGACTTCCAGGATGCAGTTGTGCTGTTCATCTGGTCAGTGCATATATGCTCATTTATCATCAGGAAAAAAATAATAAATGGTCATTGAATTTGGGCAGCAAAATATGTTAGATGAGGCACTAGTCTGTGCTTCTCTCCTTTGTTCAATGGTCTGTGCTCATGACAATATGTCTGCAGTCTGTAGTCCTCTGGTAGGGTTGTTGAAATTGGCTAGCAACTTCAGCAGCTATGGGGAAGGATACTGTGAGACTGATGAAGAAAAGGGCAGGCAGATTATAGTTTCACTTCCTTGGGAAGCTTAGTTAAATTATTTTTAAGAAAAAATCTGTATTCAGTGTATGATTGACTGATTTATTGTATCTTGAGGGTGACAGTATCAGAAGTCCTTGAATGTTCAGGAAACATAGGCAGAAATAGATTTTTCAGTTTTGCATCCATGCCAGAAGTATAAAAGAAGATTCAATGCTTGGGTCCCCAGCTGTGCAGGCAAAAGCCTGTGCACCAGAGTCTCCCAAAGCAGACAAACCGTAGCTGTGACATAGAGCATAGCTGCTGCACTGCACCAAGCAGTCTGGTTACGGAAGTTGGAAAAGTAGAAGAGGAAGCAGAGAAAGCACTTCTGCAGAGCAAAGTGCCGAATGGAGCAATGTCTGGTAACACCGAATGCTTACCAAAGAATTATCTAATAAAAATACAATGTACTATGCAGCAGATTTTGCATGATCACAGTCTCCCTCATGGTTTCCCCCCCAGATTCCTATTGCTTTAATTGACTGAAATTTGGCTGAAAACCATCACACTCTTTGGTAGCTCTCTGCCTGGCCATTGCTTGTCAAAAGGAGGAATACCACCAAGACTGAGGAGGACACTCAAACTTGTGTGGTACTTCATGTACTTATTTATTCTCTGAGCAGCGTATAAAATCTTAAGGGTGCTAGTCTTTCCTAACAGAAAGGAGCACAATGCATTTATCCAGTGAGCTCTCCTGCCCTGGAGAATAAACATAATGATCCATAACATATAAACACAAGCAAACATACAAAGGGATAAGGAACTTCTGGATGCCAGCTAGGAATGTGTGCATATGAATGTACACATGTATGCGTGCTAATAGTTCTTAGTGACTCTATTACAGTATGGAGGGATACGCTTAAAAAGTGTGAACATACCTCACTGTGAATATAAATGCTGGCCCTGATCTTTTTGGAGTCATCTGTGTACTCTGAGGGTCTTGGTAGCTTTCACACATTGCACAAAATTGTGTCCTTTTATCTGCAGTTCTAAAACCCACATTTAAGGCCTGTTCTTGCTATACTTCAGCTGCCAGCAAGATTCAAGTTCACAAACTTGATTTGTTCAGAGCTGTTGTACACTTGCAGGTGGCAGCATTTGAAGAATCTGACTTGTGAATGGTGGTCAGGTGTACTATACATTTGAACAACACAGAGGTTAAAGTGAAAAGTGTTCTGTCTTGCTACACTTTTGACACTGAGCTTCCTCAGTGTTTGTTAACATCTCATCTTTGCTCCACACATGCTCTGTGGCCATTTGGGAATGGTTTAGGAGATGGGAATGGTTGTTTGTCCTTCCACTCTGCAGTCCACAGCTGCTATTTACAGAACTTTACTTGAGCTTTGTAAACACTAGTTGTCTATTTTACATGATACCTCTCCAAACCAGATATTTAAATGGAGCATTAGTTTACCACTCTTTAGTGAGTAAGATTGTCAGAGATTAGACAGATCACTTAAGGACCTGAAGAGGCTGTGTCTGCTTGAAAAAATAAAAATAACAAGACTCCTCAAAGACTGGTTGACTACTGTTTCCCAGGCCCTCAATCCAGAACATTTAATTTGATGTATAGTTATTTCTAGGCCATTTTAACATCTTACCTCTCCTGATCCTCGATTTCTTTCTGGTAACTGAGATTTCATCATGCCAATTTTCCTATTATACCTGGAGAGATGGTAAGATGTTTGTTTTAGTTTTCTGCACCATGTTCCCTACAGAAGCGTCTCTCCCTAAAAAAAGGTATAATCATCCATTCTGCTTTGTTTATTCCAGGCTCTATAAAAATAAAAAATGACAATGGGAGAGTTTTGTGGAGCAAACTTTTTGTGAAGCGCCAAATAATTGAAATGCTGTCGAAAAGCACACTGCATAGAATTCTTTTAGATGCATCTTTATGCTCTTATATGCTTTTTTTCCCTGACTTCCCTGACTTTCCAATGCCTTGAACTTTAATTACAAGTCATCCAATGAGCAATTTAGACACTTGTCGACAGTAATTATTTACGTATAGACTTCTGTATATATTACATGTATTTGACATGCTTGTATGGAGTTTAAGTGTAAATGCAAAGTGTTCTATGGATAATTTTATTCTATTACTGAAATTGCCTATAGGAGTCTTACAGTTCTGAATACCTCTTAAAGCTGTCATACAGGATGTGGAAACCAGTTGACTGAGTCACCTGATAAATACAGCCTTGATTTCTGATTCTCCAAGCCATGTCACACTTCTGGTAGCATCTTGGAGGTGGACTGGGACTGATTTAATTCAATACTGCATAAACAAAGCACAACAGTGTTTTATCTAAATTCTTGTAACCTAAGTATTTCTAAGCATTTTTTTTAAATATATGTTTTTCTCAATTAAATATTGTACTAAATTTTGCATTTTGATAAAATTATGCCATGGATAAATCACTCCGTGACAACTGCAGTGATTTAATTCATTGGAGAGTACCATAAAAGAATATGTAAATTGAAGAAAGATATTGAACAAGTCAGAGCAAATAGCAGGAAAAACCTGAAAAATTACTTCTAACTTTTAAATAAATGCTCCCCAAGAACTTGAAATAAGAATCAATGTGAAATTATCTTGTCATCTGCTTGATAGAGCTGCACAGAGGACTGAGAGTGTTTATGGCGGTTTTGTTTTGCAATAAATTATGTGGCAGAGAGTGGTGGAAAAGGAATCTCTGTTGAGCCCAGATAGACTCTTGTGTTCACATATTATATTGCAGTGCTGTTAAACATGCCCAAGATGTCTCTGGAGAAAATGGAAGGTGCACTCAACATAGCGCTGAGATGCCGCGTTAGATCCCATTGTGAGCATTAGCAGATTAGTACAGCTTTTCACCTTGATAAGAAGAGGAGGTTTTACCTTACTATGGAGACACCTTTACAACCTAAGACTTGAGACCAGACGTGAGTATTTCTGCACTTTGTGGTAAATGCTGTGGAAAACCTGTTTGTCCAGGAATAAGTTGTTTTCAGCTTGGTTGCCTGGGAGTCTGGCTCTCAGAGGCAACCTCTCATCTTCCTTAAGACTCATAGCAGAAGACAATATATTCTGAGCCACGTGTCTGGCTGCATGGTGAGACCACTCAACAGGAGCTTGGATTAGGTTATTTTGGCAGCCTGGTGTTACGTTTTGACTGTAAAATCAGATTGGGATTAGGTAGAGTTTTCTCAGGTCAAAAAATCTCCCCCTGGGAAGGAAACCTGTGATATTACTAATGCATGAAATAGATATATTGAAGCTGTAAACTGTCTCATTTATCACAGTGTAACACTGGTTATACTAAACTTATGATGAAACACAGTACTACAACTCCTATTCTCTGCCCAGAGAGATGCTGTAGAGGGAAAGCAGACTACGGTTGCTAATTCCCAACTCTGTTCATGTAAAAGATCAGAAAAATGTCCAGCAGAGTGCAAGTTTCCTGCTTCTTTCCAAATTCAGAATTCTTCCAATTTCAAGTATCCTTAGTCTGTGGTTCAGATACGCCTCTAAGTAAAACTACAGAACGACAAATAACCTTTGAACGAGAAGGCTTAAGGAAATGTTGGCAATTATGAAAACTGAAAAAAAAATACTCAACAGGCAATCTCTTCTCATCTATTCCCCAACATCTGTTCACATCAATGTATACTGTCTTATGTTTTGCTTTTTTGGTGATTTCTATGGACATTTTGGAGGACAAAGAAAAAATCTGCCTACCTCAAAACAGTAGTGGTACAACGAACAAGACTTTGGAGAAGCTTTTGTATTTCTTAGTGCAAGTGTACATATTTGATCTATATGTTTTTGCCTTATCATTTTTTCAGTACTGTTTAATGACCTGGTTCAGATCCATTTCTTTATAGTTACTGTGCATCTCCATAGAAATTTAGCCTGCACAGTATTTGAATGCTTATCTGGATTTTATGAATTGGGTCTGACCAGTGGGCAAATAGCATGAACCTAAAGGAAGAGAGTTTAACTGATGGAATACAACTGATGTGTGGTAGTTCGACTAAAGAACATTTGCACAGCAAATGCATAAGATATAAGTGAAAGTTCAATTGGATTTACCTTGTTTACTCTTTGTATATATTCTTTGTGTATACGTTAATTTCCCTGAATTAAGAACAAGCAAGGCTGACTTTGTCCATCGAAATGAACTGTGCAAGTCCCAGCTGTAGTGCATAGTTTATAGTCTATAGTCATGCTGCTGCTGCAGAATTATGATCTTTCTATTCATTCGGTGTGCACCTTCTGACATCTGTGTACTGCACGAGTTTTCTATTGCAAAGTTCTTTTTTTCGTAGTCGCGTTGATGGGTGGTAAGGGAAGCACATCTTTGTGACTGGATCTTTTTAATGATTTGTGTCTCTTGTTAAGAAAGATGAGGATGCTTGCCCAGTACTATTCTCATCTTGAACTTGATTTAAGCTGTGCATAGAGAGTTTAAGGCATTAGTGGACATTTTATTTCCTTGCACTGAAATTTCTGGAAAAGACCAGTTAGACTAAATCTAAATTCCCAGATGTAGGAATAATCAACACTTGTATGTAGACTTGCTGAAGCAGCCCCTTGTTACAGAGCTATGCAGAAAAATTCAGATGACTTACACCTACAATACCTATTTATCTCCAATAACTATATAGGAAGCTGTGCTGTGTGATAAGCTCAGAAGTGCATGTGTTCTTTAAATATATTTAAAGTTTGATGAGGTGATAATTGTAAATTTGGTCCATGATCAGATAAAAAATAATCAATGCTGGTTTTGTGCAGAAGAATTTATTTAGCTGATCATTTCTGCTTAAGTATTAGAATTATCTTACAATGCAGGTAAGCTAAATCAAGGGTATTGGGTACTTAGTACTTCAGATAATAATTTCACTGCTCCACTTTTACTGGCTAAATATGGAAAAGGTTCAATGGCTTTCTCAACTGACTCATTTTTGAGTTCTTTTAAGGATCTTGACAACCAGGAATCAAAACCTTTCTTCAGCAATATCTGCAGTATTAGCAGAAGGGCGCATATTGCTGACAAAGGAGCTCTGTGAATACGAGGTGGCTGACAGAAACAACTTGTGTTTAAAATAGAAATGATTCTGTCATTATCAGTTATTCTAGACAGAGAATGGGACTTCTAGAGTAAATGAAATACAGTTTCTTCTCTTTCTGCAATAAGAAAATGTCTAATTTTTGATTAGAGCTAAGTTTGGAAAATGTTAAGTTGGGAAATGTTCAGCTATGATGAATCAGTTTTGGAGTCAGGAGAGCCTAGTGCAAATAAAGGGGACATTATAAAAAGACAAAGAAAAGAAGAAAGCAAGAGTTGCTGAAAGACCTTAGCTTCAAGGGACAAGGAGTCGTTAAAACAGTATAGTACCAACATTCTTAATGGTCTTTTATCTTCCCTTTTTGGACATTTTAAAGTATTTGTGTTCTCTCCCCTTCTCCCCCCCCAAATAATGGAACATTTCATCTTTAAAATAAATATTCTAAAGTATTATATTCTTTGAGTAGTAATTATAGATTTTTGTTTATCTGCCAATAATTGCTTATCTTCCTACTCCAGTTTAGGGAGCAACTGAGGACACTGACTGATTATTATTCTCCCTGTATTATTCTTTAATGGACAAATAAAATAGCCTGTAGGAAGGCTTATTTGTTTCTTTGTACCTTAAAACATGCTCCTTGGGATAGCATTGCTTTTTTTTCCCCCCTTTTAAATCCCATGCTTCCTATTCTGAAATGTTCATTATTTCACTGTAATTCCCCTACATCTGTATGCTTCCAAATACTTCATTCACCAGGCTGAACAGTAGGCATTGCCTCTCACCCTGGTTTCTCCTTGCTGTTTTACTAATAAGATGGAAATTCAATGGCATTTTTTCACTTTTAATTTCAGTGAGGTGTCTCCATTGCAAAAAGACAATAAACCATTGTACTAATAGTTTGAGCAGTCATTTGTCATCCATGGAGCAATTATGCTGAGAAAGATTTGACAGAATGGACCACTTTCTGTTAATAGTGCCAACACTGCTTGAAAGCAGACACTATCCACAACCCAGCCTGTCTAATGGGTATGTGTCAAAAATAATGTTTCTGAAGCAGAATCTCAGGTACTTAAGACATTCTTATTTCCTCCCCAAGACATCTGCTTAAGGTGATGAATGAGAACCTGTCGCTCTTCTATATAATTATTGTCTAAAACAATATTTGCTGATAGCTGACTATCCTTAATATTGATTACCTGGAAAGGTCAGAATGATACCTTGGTATTTTATTAGATTTATAAATAGAAATGGTAAAGAAAAAATGGGAAAGATAAGGTAGCAGAAAGAAGATTCAACAGAAGTAAAAGTGGAAGTGGGAAAGGCTGCAGAAATATCTCTAGAAAAAAACTCTCCATACAGAATAATAAGAAAAAATTATAATCTATTTATGATGTATACATATTATTAAGTATTACAAGGAGCAAGACAGAAAGACAAGAAAAATCAAAACTTGTCAGCAGGAATAATAGAATAAGGTCATATTTTCACTTACATTTAGAAAATAAGTATCTTGTCAGTGGGCATAAAAAAGAGATGAAATGTGCATCAGTTGGTTCATCCAGTAGAATTGTGAAGAAATTTTGAGCTATGAGGAGTGCCACAACTACTAAAGTTAAAAGAAGAATTTCAGTCATCAGTAACATTTTATACCCAGTAGTCATCAATACTTCGGAAATATCTTAAGACATAATCTCCAATAACTCTTCCTGGTTCATATTTTACTCTATTATGATTTCTACACTTCTCAAGGTTGTACTAGGTTTAGTAGAGAGCATTACACTAAATCTCTGAGAAGATAAAGGTTTCAGCTGCTGATTTTTCTGCTGATTGCCATTCTTAAAATGTTGAATACTTTGTGTCTATACGTCTCTGACCAACACTGTCCTTAGATCTAGCTGAGATGCATTATTCATAAACATTATGATATTCAACATTAATTTTGATGACGCTTGCACACCAGCAGAGAGCCACTGTCATTCACCAATTGGTCCTGTCAATAAAGGAAACATTTTTTGTTACCTTCATCACTTAATTTTCAGAAGGGATTGAATAACTATTCCAGTTTACCGGGACAGTGCAAACCACAATACAATGGCATGTTATGCCACCTTGGTTGTCATTTTATTCTCAGGATACACTAAATTAAATCCCTGTGTACTCCCACTACTAAAACAAAGAACTATTAGTGCACTTGTATGTGCACTTCTTATACTGCTATAACCATATATCCATGTTCATAACTTGTTCCTTCTGCTCTAATTTGTGTCAGAAGTTAATCCTGAAGGAAAGGAGCCTAAGATTTTTTTATTCTTAGGGGTGTCTTTGAGCCTGATACTGTCTGAGATGTTGTTTATGTTAACATCTGCACCATCCTCCAAAGTAATTCCAGTCCCTGTGTACTGTACTCCCATCCATTCACACTTAGCAGAAATATGAAAACTGCAAAAAACCAAACACCTCCAAGGGCAACCTCCCTCTACTTTCAATCCAACAGACTCCCCTCTTTCATTACTCATGAAAGTTTGGATTCATGGAATGTTTAGATTATGCAGTTCGTTTCCGTTCTTACTGAATAAATTTCAGCTTACTTCATTTGGTGTTATTTTGCACACCACCTTATCTGCTGAGCAGTGCATCCTGAACTTTTCCTTCAGTGGGGAATTCACATGTCACCAATCATGACTGCCATTTCTATTCTGGCTCATAGTGGTGACAATACACCTCATCACTGGTAACGATGCGATCCAGGAAGCTGCCATCTTCAGCCTTGTACTGGTACAACAGGTCCTGACAAACTTGCATACTGTGTTCTTTCTGTGTGAGTATTGTGGGCCCCACCCGGTGCAAACTTACTTTGCAGTATTCCAACATTTCCTCCATTGTTTTCAATGCATTGAAGCCAATGTTCAGATCATACATAGTTCCCTGGTACTAATCTGCTGATTTGCACAGATGAGCTGATGGAGATGCGCTTCATTTCATGGTGTGACATCTGTGCGTGACCATCAAGAATGTAGCTTGTCTTTCACATCACTTTTGCCACTGCTGAAACCACCACTACAATGTGCTTACATCTGCTGGTTGGTTTACATAAATGCTCAGAAAGCATTGATGAATACCAATGGGTGCCATTTTTTTCTGCATGGAGGAATTAAATTCCACACTCTTGCTTCATCTACACTTCCATGTCAGATGCCATTTTGTCAGACTACCCCTCTGCTGTCATATGTCACACAGCAATGAAATGTTATGGAATATTTGTGGGAAGGTTCAACCCCTACTGCCCTACCACCAACATCCATCTCTGACACTGTGTGCCAACATAATGAAATAGGAAGCATCTCTTTTGAAGCAGCCTTTGTATATTTTCTCTCTGAAATTGGTGGAGAAGTGTATGGCTTCAGAAAAGTAATGTATGGATGATGTAAAATTCTATCCTACCATTATGAAAATGAAATGTGATGTCATCATATTGTTCTTTAGATACTTGAATGTTAATGGGTATAAGAGGCCCAGAAGATAAGGTAAATATACACAGTGAGGTAAAAGAAAGACACAGGCTCTGGAAAGGTATCTTTTCTACTGTATAACAGTACTGATTTTCCATTTTTCACACCAAAACTCTTAAATCTGTGTCGGTCTTGTATCCTTTAACACGTCGGGGATCTCAGATGACACTGTCATTCAGGATTGTCAACTTGCATTTGTGTCAGTCTGCCTACTTAATGGTCTTCTCAAAAAAATTATTTTTACCATTGCAGTTATCAGAAACTCCTTATCAGATCAGAATACAGCCATCAGCTCTACACTGGGCTAACCGTGGAGGCCAAGAAGATGATTCAACTCATAGAATTCACAGCTGCTTATATACTTAGTCGTACTAGATATAAAATATTATTTCAGGTCTTTCCCAAATCAATAAGCTTTACATTGTGTTTTGGAAAAAAATCAGAATGTTTACACCCATCTGTGAAAAGCTGTATTGGTGTTAAACATCTAAAAAACTGTCACTGATGAAATTACAGCATAATGGAAATAACGTTCCCATTTTCATTACCAGGTAGTTGCTCCAGATTTTTGTAATCATAAAGCCCTTCAATGTGCTTGATTCAACTTTTGACACTCCGTAAACATTGACAGTGCTAGGAACTTACTGAAGAGCGCAATTAATTGTTTAATATTTTGAAAGGCTTTTATCTTAGAGGAACCTACTGAAATGAACAGTCATTCTTGGGTATAAGTGGTTTTATATACATTTTTGAGGTAGCTGACCTGGTCATATGTAGTGTGATATGTTTGCACGAATAAATGGCAAACTTAAAAAATAAAATTCTAAGTAAGTAAATTGAAAAATCCTCTGGCATGACATTTTCTCAAGTAGATTTCATAAATTAAAAATTAAATCCTTAGGCAGTAGCAGTTTCAAATATCTCAAATAAAATAAAAAAGCAATGGGTAGTAAATGGTTGAACAGAAAACTAATTTAAAAAAACAAACCAACACATGAAATGTGTTTAAATTTGGATGTTTAAATTCCTTATGAGCAAGGAAAACACTTTCTGTGAAGAAACTTCAAGTCACAAAACGTTCAGTATGTGAAATGTTTCAAAAGGACCTCTTTACCATTGTAGCAAGGAACTTGATATTCATTCTTGTTTCTCTTTACATACAGCTGTTTTCTTGGCTCAAATCAAACTTTGTACATAAAAATAAATTTGAAAACTAAGAAGCATCAGGATATGATATTTGGACTAGAGGAAATAAGGCCACTTTTTTTGAAATGTTTGTGCCTTAAACTGTTGACTTCACAAAAGTGATTCTTGATGGAAAGTAGAGAAAGATACACAAAACTCCTGAAATCAAAAGAGCTTCTGGATAACTTGATCCTACTTTTTCCCAACTAACGTGTCCTCAAAAAGACTGTGTCTCTTTTGTACTCTACATCTGTCACCACTGTATCTGTCACATTAAGCAGAGGCTCATACTCCGTTATTCAGTGATAAGTCTTAGTCTCCAGATTCACTTCCTGCTCTTGCTGAGATTGTTCATATTTGTGCAAGTGTCTATCTGGAGCTAGAAGCTTTAATCTACTGCTGCAGGCAGGCTACATGCCCTGCAATGCTGGCTAAGGAGAGGAGGCTTCAAAACCCGGTGGGAACCTGAGTTGCATGTGTAGATTTTCCATCAATAGTTAGGCTATTTGTTTGTGAGATGTGGTTTCCTGGACCCTAGGGTGAACACAGGATTTAGAGTTTTTTTTTTTTAAATGCATCTCCACTCCATGCTTGAGAAGTTTGGGACTGAGAAGTCTCCAGTGAGACATATCCAGTTGAGTTGCTTTAGGAATATATATCACTTCTTGAGTTTAGACTTACTCCTAGGTCTAGTAATGCTCCTTTTGAAGTCAATAGGAGTTTTCCCTCTGTACTGCAATGAAAGAAAGATCTGAGCTGCAAGCATGTACCACGAGACTGGAGGCAAAATTTGAGCCCTGGGCATCTTTGCCATGGAGTAAACCTTGTCAGGAGCCTGGACAGATCAAGAGCTGCTTTCTAAAACAGTGTTGGCTTCTGTGCATTATGGGCTGTTTTGTTCCTGCCTTTGCACTTCTTGTCAGCCATCAGGAGAAAAAAGCTAATTATAAAGTGCCACATGACCCAAGAATACTTTCCAGTATGTAAATCTACTCATAACAGTGTTGCTACCGTTGATTTACACCATTGTGAAGGAGAACAGCATCAGCCCTGAAAATCTTTCAGAACAGAAAATACTGATGGGCTCCCTGCTGTCTCACTGTGGTAGGGGAGCAGAACTTTTAAACTTCGCTCCAGATAATTAAATCCTAGAAATGAGGTCCAGATTATTTCCACTAGGGAAAGCTAACTAAGACAGGTAGTAATCCAATCCACGTAGCAAAAAATAAAAAAAAATAAAATAGCATAAAATAGCTAAAATAAAGTAACTTAAGAAGTGTCATTAATATTCAGACTTCAGGTCAAAATCTTAATGAGATTGTAAAGCTACAAAGTAACAAAAATATTTTAAACTTTCTTTTGCTGAAAGGAAAGGAGAATGAGTTAAGCTCTATTGAGATTTTTAGGCAACATTATTCTTAGCAGTGAAAGCTAATCTGCTTCAAACAACCGCAAGAACTGTAACCAGTATTTGTGTTTTAAAACTGCATTTTAAATAAACAGCTGTAAACAAAACATGCTGATGGACTGTAAATGTTGTGGCTCCCCATACAGACTCTCAGTAATCTGAGAAAAGTGATACCTGAATGAAATCTTCAGTATTCTTCAGTATTTCTGTCCTGTAATTTATTCACATCCCAAATCCCCAACATTGCTAGGAAACATAAACTTAACTGTTTTTATTGCTTACATCAAACAGTGACAGTGAGAAAGCTAATGGCAAGCAGGCAGTTTATGGAAAATAAAAGTGTCTGAAGTGGCAGGAAAAACTGTTGATTTTTCAGACCAAATGCTACCCGAAATAAATCTTCCATCTCAAGAGATAACAAAATTAAACAGCATAAGGGGTGGAATGAAATGGGAGCACTTTGCAATATTAGGTTTCCACACTCCTAGATTTAGAAAGAAAATAGACATCTATTTATTTTCTTTTTAAAGGTCTTATTATTATTATTTCGATTATGGCAAGAGAAAGATGTACTGTTGCTCACTCGGAAGAAAGTGTGATATTCTTGGTTCAGTAGAAGACCCCCTTACAGATGTCAGCCAAAAAGGGACAGTAATGAAGAACGATGAAGTAGGTAACTAAGCGTTCTCACCTGGCAAAAAGCTAGACTCTGCCAGCCAAAGCAAGTAAAGTCTAAGCAGGAGATCAAAAAAAGGAGCTGTGGTAGATTTTTGTAAAGCATACCACAACACTGATAACATGAAGTATTTTTTACTGGCAGTCCAAATCAGACATAACTATAAAGTTAACACAAATTAAGTTAAGCTTGAAGAATTTTTCATATAAACACATGTACATACATGGATAATGAAATGCCCCTCTGCTGAAATTTAGAACTAGAGCCATATGCAAATATGAATTGCCATTCAGATGTAAAATGACATTCAAATAATGAGATCATTCTTCTCTATACCTTTCTTAAGGCAAGAACATGGCACATTAACTTGCACATTAACTTGTGCTTAGCACATGTACTTACTTTTTGACCAGCTCTAAGCTGACCACAGTGATATGTAAACCTTCATGCTGAGTGTACCAAATGCCCACATTAGTTTTTGTTAACTATGCTGATTTTAATCTGCTCTAATAGTGCTCAACTGCTTTTCTTCAGTCTTTCTCTACTTCTTCCCACCAGCTTTTCTTGAATAACTTAAGTCACTTTGTGCCTGCTGTGAGTTCTTCCACTTCACTTTTTGCAAAAAGTAGGACATCAGTGCTACAAAAAGAAGTGAAGCCTAGCACTAGAACTGTTTCTTGTGTACACACTTTGATGCAAGTTATCTTCAAATTGAGGAATCCTCTTGTGACCTGGGAGCAAAGTTTTTTCTCTGTGTAGGCATCTCAAGGCTGAGTTTGGCATGTTCAGAAATGTAATTAAACATTACAAAGGAGACAGAATTAACAATGGAAACAAATGGGTTTTATTTTCTACAAACGAAACAGAAAAATATACACAATTTTATTAAAAGCATAGTCCCAAAGAAAGCTTGAGAACCATAAACTCATTTAGAAACATCAGCTGCATGAAACTACTCATCATTCAAACAAACTTCATCTGAGTTCTTCCAGTGTTAAAGCATTAAATACAGATGGGCATTTTCTGGACAGTTGCAATCCTGTTGGTCATCTGTGGCATCAGCAGGTCTCTCTAGAGTTATCCCGTCTTCCCTTTTTGTCTGTTTTCTGTCACGTGGCTATTTCTCACAGCTTATTTTGCAATTTAATGCTTGGCGCAGTTTAAGCTTCTCAGTACTCCTCTAGCATTTCTGAAAATCTTGTATTTTTGACATCTCCAGCCCCTTCCAATGCTTCGTGTACTGCAGACTACAGTCTGCCCTGGAACTTCTGGGCACATCCTGCACCTTCTCTCCTTTCTTCAATTTTGTACCGCTTTAACACTTACCTGCTATTTTGTTAACATGGAAAAGTATGATAATTTTTTTGGGAGAATTTGAACTTGAGTAATTTTAACTCTATGTTTGCAACTGAGTAACCTTTACCTGATAATTTACAGACATTTGTATGACTGCCAAATTTAGTCAAAAAGGGGAAAATGAATGATGCAGCTGACATAATTTTTTGAATCAGTAAAATCTTTGATAATTCTTAGTGGAAAACTCATATTTCTGTTTGGTTACTGCAAGGCAAAGGTAACTAGGACAGCTTCTGCATGTCAGATCTGAAGTGGCAACCATTCAGAATGACATGAGATAAACTGCACAATAACTTGCTGGAAAGTATAATCGCATCTTTATTCAATCACAGCTGAGTGATCAAGTGCTTTTGAAAATATCACCAGATCCCTACTTTAATACTTCCTGAAATATCTGGTATAATAGATATAAACATAAGTTGCTTCTGAAGATGAGAATTAGTCTCTCTTGACATTTAAATTCTGATTTGGACACTACCTTAATATCTTAAATATATCTAATTCTGGGTCTTATATCACTGCTTCAATGTTCTGCTGTTGAAATGTGCGTCTTTCTTGGGTTTTCAGGGGACCTATATGTTTTACTTCTCTTTATGTTATTCTTTAAACTGATCTGGCCTGGAAGCTGTCCCTTATTCTATATTTGAACACCATCAGAGTGATTTCCCTTCTAGCATTAGAGAATAATGAAGAATATGCTACTGCAACATCTATTCAACTACTGAAAGGAAAATTTGATTACATAAGAAATGAGTGACATTTTTGGACATGGGAATTAAAAGAAGAAAGAAAGAAATTGAGATCCAGGGATTTGAGCCTGAGATATCACAGGTGCTCTCACAGACATCTGACTTTATGTTTCTTGATAGGAATGAAAGATATCATGCAGTTACGTAGATACTGCCTGAATTCCATAGGCAGCTAAACACTCACTTTACTTTGCCCATTGGTTCTCAGGTGGGGCTACTTCTTCCACTGCAGATCTAAGAGGGAATTCACAACAGCTTTTGTTTTCAATCCCCAATGGTCCTGCCTTCCCTTTTTGCCTCCTACCACTTACTCCTCAAAAATCTCTTCTTATGAAGTACCAAGATGATAGCTCTTGCTATCTGCAGTTAATTACTCAGGGAAGTAGTTCTTGTTTTTTAAAATATTTCTTTGAAGACAAGGCTATGAAATTATTGTAGAATTGATTTTATTTTTCAGTCAGACTTATTCTTCCAACAAATCTACACCCAGTGTTATGTGTCAGCATGATGGTATTTGTGTAGACTTATGTCTAAATAAAGTTTCAAAGATACACACATGGGATGTCAGAGATGCATTGAGTACCCTAAAATGAAAATTATATTTATATAGAAGGCCTTGGTGGGGAAATTGGACAAAACTGTCTTCACAGATGCCTTCCCAAATCAGCTTCTCTGTGATTCTGCAAGACATAATGAGCACTTAGAGGATATAAATTGACCATGATGAATGCCTGCTTACAAGTCAGAGATCAGAGGTATCCCTGAAGAGGAAGCCTGTTAGGCCATATATATCCTAGCAGGTGTTTGACGCACACAGGAAAAAAAGTCAGTAGACAGAAAAAATTGTTGCCAAGGTCCCTATGCCTCCAGTATTTGTAATTCAGGTGCTTTACTTCAAGCAGGATTTGAAGTACTTTGACTTACTTTGAATAAGGCAATCCTCGATGCAAACATCCCTACCATGCAGGACTTAGATCTGATAAAAGAATCTAATTCTAAACCAAGTTCACTCCGGTACGTAGAAGTTTCACATTCCTCGCACCACTTCGTGAATTTTTCACGAGAACTCAAAAAATATTATCTATATTTGTGCTAATTCTCTTCCCTAAAATGTAATTCTTTTTGTCCCTTTGGGTATATCTGCAGTAACAATGGCAACAAGTCACATCCTGACAGTCTGTAATATCACCCTGAAGTCTTAATTCTTTTTGCTGACTTCATCACTGTACACTTGTTATCATCTATAATATCTGTGCTGCTTCTATTGAAGTCAAATTGATAATACTGAAATGTTACTATGGCTATGCTATTATAGCGATATAGATGTCAATATACACCAGCAACATAAGACAGACATTATATATAACAGTGTGTCACATAAGTAATAGTTTCAATTGTAGAGAAATTGCCATAGCAGTTTTATGACAGAATACATGACCTCTGTTTATAAGACTACAATTTTTAGTTTCCGAACACTATAAAAGTACAGATTCTTCCCTTTACTAGCACAATATGCAGTTCTGGAATCTCTCCTTTTTGTGTATTTTGTTCTTTGCTGAACTTCCACTACTGAGCTGCTTTTCGAAGACGATTCACTTGAGTTGATATTTTTAAGAAAGTTTTGTTCTTTATCAGGATTACATTCTAGACTCCAAATTATCCCATTGTTGTGTCGCTGTTATCACATTATTAACCATTCCATGTCACTTTGTGCCTTCTGCATCACACACTACAGTTCACAGTTCTTATCTTGCCTGTAAGGGTATAAATCACACAACCCCTAAGCATATCTCAGACCTAACTGTGTAACCTCAGACAGGGTTACAGGCTTGGGCTGATCTTCCCAGGCACAGACGTGAAGCTCACTGGAGTAATATTTCCTTTTCGTCAGTCACCAGGGAAAAGAAGTCCCCTAGGCATCAAAGCTAGCATCCATTTTGTGGAAAATACATATTTTTTTTGGAAATGTATTTGGTTGAAAATTTTTAGTGTTCCTAGAGAAAAAGATACACACACACACACACACACACACACACACACACACATATATATGTTTTAGAGAGAAAAAATAAAATAGAAAAAATGATGAAATTTAGAGGAATTCTGAGAAGCATTAGCATCAGTAGCAGTGATCAAGAGTAACAGTTATAAAGAGGAGAATCATTACACATGTGAAAATCACAATCTGCTTCTAGACTAAAGAACTTATTCAATAAGACAGTGGATTCTATGCAATAAATCGTGTCAGCAAATGACTTGAGAAGGCAGTGAAATATATGCCATTGCCATTGGATACAACTGAAAGTGTTGCAAAATCTACTGACTGCTTGCAATTTACGTCATTTAAGTATTTATCCAGTGGTACAGGTTAAAGAAATAGTGTTAGCATTACTTCATAAATAAGATGATCTCATTAGAGTAAGGGAAGTAAATCTTTTTTAAATGTTTAAAGAAGTCAAGTGTGAGTTACTGTTTCCAGAAGCCTGATCTGACTTAAGCTAAACAGTCTCTGTATGTTTGCTTAATAAAAAGTGTAATCATATTTTCTCAGCTGTTAAACTTGGCCCCTAGTTGCTCAGTAAACATACAGAACGTTGTCAGTTGCCTGTTGGACTTTTACAATGATCTGTAAGATCCAATATCTCAACACAAAGAGAAATATTAGAAAGTGATATAATCTCGTCCTTTTAGTCGGCAAGAGATAGAATTATCTAGCAACAGTGGAATACTTTGTGTAACTAACTACTGACATTTCCATAGCATTTTTCATTTACTTTGCCAGAGTTTGTAGACAGCATCCCTTTGGGGGATTTCCTGCTGTTCCTTTACTATATTAAAATTCAACTTAAAAAGGACTAGTATTCAAGAGTATTTGATAGAAGGAGCAGAAGTAACAAACGAAGAAACACTAGGAGAGCAGATATATGAAGGAATGGTCCAACAGATCACTGTTAGACACAAGTTATTTGGTTTACTGTCCTAAGTGGCCCAGGTATGGCCCAGTGGTTTCCATAAAAATACACAGCAGTGCAGAGAAGAGTAGCTATAATAACACAACATGTTTATCCCCACAAGCAAAAGTCATCTTGAAGAACCAGATTCATTGGATATGTCCACAGTTTCTGTTGTGGCTGTTTCTAAAGGTACTCTGAAGACCAAAATTAGCTACTATGCAAACTCTATTAGAGCTTTGGAATAGGCTCCGCAGGGAGGTGGTTGAGTCACTGTCCCTGGATGTGTTTAAGAGTCATTTGGATGTGGTGCTTGGAGATATGATTTAGCAGAGGGTTGTTTGAGTTAGGGTACTATGGTTAGGCTGCGGTTGGACTTGATGATCTTTGAGGTCCCTTCCAACCTGAGTGATTCTATGATTCTAAGGGTGTAGGCATTGCTGAAATGCACCACAGGCAGCAAGTTCCTGCAGTTGCCTGATAGGTTAGAAAGCTGCCTGGGACAGATGCACAAGGCTGTCCACCAGCTTCTTCAAACACTGAAATCCCCATGTGAATTGAGGCAGACAAGAGGTGGAGAAGTGATGCTGCTAGCTGCCCCTGGGACTGCCTTTACTAGGGAGGAAAGATAAAGACTTGCAATTATGGAAACTGCAAGATTATGATAGTAGCCTTGTGGGGTGTGGAGAACAGGCTATGCGTATTTGTACAGAAGTAGAAAACATACATAGCTCACTCAGCAATAATCTCTTGTTGAGATTCAACAACATTGTTGAGGTTCAACAAGACCAAATGCCGGGTCCTGCACTTTGGCTACAACAACCCCAGGCAATGCTATAGGCTTGGGGTGGAGTGGCTGGAAGACTGTGTAGAGGACATGGACCTGGGGGTATTGATTGATGCTTGGCTGAACATGAGCTGACAGTGTGCCCAGGTGGCCAAGAAGGCAAACTGGCTTGCACCAGAAACAGTGTTACTGGCAGGAGCAGAGAGGTGATTGCCCCCCTGTAACTCAGCACTGGTGAGGCTGCACCTCGAGTACTGTGTCCAGTTTTGGGCCTCTCACTGCAAGAAAGACATTGAGGCCCTGGAACGTGCTCAAAGAAGGGCAACAAAGCTGGTGAGGGGTCTGGAGCACAGGCCTTATGAGGAGAGGCTGAAGGAGCGGGGAATGTTCAGCCTGGAGAAGAGGAGGCTCAGGGGAGACCTTATTGCTCTCTATAACTTCCTGAAGGGAGGTTGTGGTGAGCTGAGGGTCGGCCTCTTCTCTTGTGTCATTAGTGATAGGACTAGAGGCAATGGTTTCAAGCTGTGGCAGGGGAGATTCAGGCTGGACATTAGGAAATATTACTTCTCAGAAAGGGTGGTCAGGCACTGGAATGGACTGCCCAGGGAGGTGGGGGAGTCACTGACACTGGGGGTGTTCAAGGAACGATTGGATGTTGTGTTGAGGGACATGGCTTAGTGGGAGCTATTGGTGATAGGTGAACGGTTGGACTGGATGATCTTGTAGGTCTTTTCCAACCTTGGTGATTCTATGATTCTGTGATTGCATGATTCTGTGATTCTTGCCTTGACACCAATAAAAAAAAAGAAAGTTTGCTAATAGTGGTTGGGATAAAAGAGGAGGTTTTAATTCTCACTCTGGATCTGTGTCTCCAAATACTGCTGTCTTATATCTAACTGCTTCCCCTCTGAGGCAGCAGGGCATATGATTTTAAGCAGCCCTCACCCAACATGTAGAGTACCCTCCTTTAACTAGCAGTGTAGAAGGACGTGCACACCATCCCGTTGGCTCACATCACCACTGTAGTTTTAGTATCTGGTCACTGAGCTGATGTTCAAACAACCACAGCATGGAGGGATTTGTTCTGCTTACTGTGTTCTCTTCACTACTTTTGCCCGAGTGAATTGAGAAGTGCCTGCAGCAGTGTCTCTGGCACTTTTGCAGCTGTGCTCACATATAAAACTCAAAAGGGCTTTCAAAAGGTGCTATGGCCTGCAAGTTCTTACAGATGTTACTAGCAAACTCATGCCTACCTGAGATATCTTGCAGAAGCACTAAAAACATGTATGGAATAAACTTGAGAAATGAAGAATGAAACCGAGAAATTAGTAAGTGGCTGCATGTGTTGTCTACTGAAGCAGTCAAGATTATCCACTTAAAGACATTTTCTTAGATCAGTTGATCAAAGTTGGAAGTAGCCTTGGTGAAGATGTGGTTGTACACCTTCTCTATCTTCTATGAGTAAAGTTTTTTTTTAATGTAGAATGCTTGCAGGATGTGATAAAGGTTTTGATTTGCTTTTATATGCCTTGTAAGCATGGAATCATGGAATGGTTTGGGTTGGAGGGGACCTTTAAGATCATCTGGTTCCAACCCTCCTGCTATAGGCAGGGACACCTCCCACTAGACCAGGTTGCTCAAAACCTCATCCAGCCTGGCCTTGAATGCTTTCAGGGAGGAGGTATTCACAGCCTCTGGGCAACCACTTCCAGTGTCTCACCCGTCTCATAGTAAAGAATTTCTTCCTATCACCTAGTCTAAGTCTACCTTCTTCAAGTTTAAAATTTCTTATTTCTTCTCATCCTGTTGCTACAAGCCCTTATAAAAAGTCCCTCTCTATCTTTCCTGTAGGCCCCCTTCACGTACTGGTAGGCCACTATAATGTCTCCTTAGCACCTTCTCTTCTTCAGGCTGAAGAACCCCATCTCTCTCAGCCTCTCCTCATAGGGGAGTTGCATCAGTACTCTGGTCATCTTTGTGGCCCTCCTCTGGGTCCACTCCAACAGCTCAACATCCTTCTTGAGTTGGGGCCCCCAGCAGTGGACACAGTACTCCAGGTGGGGTCTCATGAGAGTGGAGTAGAGGGGCAGAATCACCTCCCCCAACCTGCTGGTCACACTTCTCTTGATGCAGCCCGGGATACAGTTGGCCTTCTGGGCCGTAAGCGCACATTGCTGGCTCACATTTAATCTTTCATCAACCAACACTCCCAAATTCTTCTGGGGGCTGCTCTCAAGCCATTCTCTGCCCAACCTGTATCTGTGCTTGGGATTTGCCCCAAATATTTCATGTAATTGTAAAGAAGTAACTATTCCTTCTACTTGCATTTGTATTTACATTGTATTTATATTGCTCCTACATTAATATACCATTATGTTTATCATGTTAGAAACCTATAAATATCTTAAACTATTTGGTGCTAGCGGAGCCTAACTTCAGTGTGTTGTAAGAACATTCAGTGGTGAAACAGCATTCTTTCCTCATCTGGGCATGTACTAGTCAAACATATTAACATAGTTCAAGTTATCATTCTGGTAGTAAAATTGTATGCTGCCTTCTGTATCTTCAATCCTACAATAATTTCTGCCATTCTAAAGTACCTCTGAAACAGTAGTATTTCCTGGGCACTGAATTTCTTGTTGCTTAGAAAGCTTCTACGTAAATGTGATCAGGAAAGTGAACAACCAAGACAGCTGCTCCAGAATATACTTATTATAGATGCCCCATAGGGCCAGAAAGCTACCTGCCCACTGATGTTCTTTGCGGAAAGGCCATGGGTGTAATGGTTGGTTCATGATACTACGTGTCCACCACTCCTTCCTCCTCATGCTCTTCCCTTTTTCCAGTTCCTCTCATGAAATGCAGTTCTTCATGAAATACTCCAGTGTGGTTCCTTCCCATGCGGTACAGTTAATCAGGAACAGATTGCAGCATGAGTCCCACATGGGCTGTGATTCTCACCAGGTCACCTTCTCTAGTGTGAGCTCATCTCCATGGGCTGAAATTCTGACCAGGACCCTGCTCCTATGTGGGCTGTCTATAATCTGCAGCTTCCTTTAGGGAACATCCACCTGCTGCAGTAAGAGATTTTCTATGGGCTGTTGTGTGGATAAATGCTCCAATGTCTCGAGCACCTCCTCACTCTCCTTCCTTCCTGATGTTGGTGTCTACACAGTGACACCAACAAATTTTTCTTATTCCTATCTCTCTGATATTACACAAAGCTTTCTGTCCTTTCTTATACACATTTTCCTAGCGGCAACACCAGCTTAGCTGGTGGGCTCAGCTGTGTTCTGTGGAGGTGGTGTGTTTTGGAGCAAGTTTGTGCTGTCCCTGCTCAGTGTGAGGCAGTCCCCTGGTCTCTTTTCAGAGAATCCACCCTTACAGAACACCTTGCCACCAAAACCTTGCAATGTAGACTCAATGCACCAGTTAGTTCTGAACCTCTGGGAATGAATGGACAGGTGAGCTGGTCAGAAGTCATGGCAATAGCAGAATCAGGATCCCCACGGGGCTTAACATTGGTTGACATGCTCATTAACATCATGCCTGGTCAGGAGATGAAGAAAAGGACCTTTAAAACACCAGTGAATAAGTACCCTAACTAGTTGCCACACTGGAAGTTTGGCTAGGATATTGCTCAGCGGCATCATTGGCTCTGGAGAGAAACACTAAGAAAGTCCCTTTCAAATTTAATCATTGCTTTAACAGGGATTGGAAATGTGGTAGTTAGATGAGAACACAGTAGAATTGGAAAGCAAGGGTGAGAAAAGATGCAGATAAGATACCAGTGCTATTATAGAGGTATATATATTAGCTGTAGTAACTCACTACTGGCATAAAACTACACCAGCACAAAAATCTTTCATAATTTTTTTTTTCCACCTATTCTTTACAAGTTGTTCATTTCCTCATCAGTAGAAAAGAATAGCATGGAAAAAGATGCAGAAAAGTAAAATATCTTTTCGACAGCTGGATTGCATTTTTGCCTGAAGCCTTCTATATTCTTCTAGTGTCACTGAGCAACGACTGCAGAACTGCCAGTGAAAGTATTTATTACTATTCTGTATACATCACAGCCCTGCTGCCAGTGGCATGTGTACTCATCAGTCAAACACAACTACCCACTGTGTTTGATTTACTGTCACTGAATCAAATCTATTTGTGGGTTTCCATAACATAAAACATTTTGCTAGAGATTAATTCCCTGATTTGCATGTTGCTCATGGGAGGTGTAACATTATTTTCCTTGATAGATTAATTTCAAAGTCAAGAAAGATGTAACTTGATTTTTACTCTGTATTCAAGGAGGGGTCTTGTTCTATGTCATCTGACCTTTACATTAACTCTTCCTCTTGTCACTCTCATAGGCATTATTCATATTTTTGCCTGCTAGTGGAAGACTAAGAGATTGCAGCTCAGTCAGTACAGTAAGGATGGACTATCATAACACCTGGTGAATGTAATGGCAAATATGCTTCTGATCTTGGCTTTGTTGCCCTTTCTCAAGCTTGCTGCTGCAGACCTGTTAGAAAATAAAATTGTGTTTGTTCACTGACATCTCTTTTAATTCATATTCAAGGATGAACTTGGGTAAATGCCTGCAAAAGTGGTTGCTTGTGAGGAATTTATTATATGGTACAAAGGTTGCTAACTTACTGTAATGATGGCTTAATCCAAAATATTTTGGTCACTGCAAACTGGAATTTTCCAGGCAAAAAGAAAGTATTTGTATTTTTATGTTTGTAATCTAGTCATTTAATATTCATAGCCTGTTACTGTCTGGGATGATAGCCAAAGCAATGATTTGTTACTTTTCAATTCATGAATTAATTTCACTCTGTTAAAACCAAAATTCTTACTTGAATCAAAATAACGTCACTGGATTTCTTTCATTAAAGAAGTTAAAGAGGCTGCTGATTTTTCTCGTGCTCACAACATGGAACCTAGTATTCTTCACCGGTACCAGTTCAATCACGGCTGAGAAAAGAAAAAAACATAACACTGTTACCTTTCAATGCTGCTGTGCTGAGTAACAAGGAAATTTCTTGAAGCAACAACCCATATCACTTTAGAAACATCTCTGTCTGCTGGTGTATGTTGCCAATCCTGCTGAGATTTTATGTCATGTGAAAAAAATAATTCCTAACACAAAGTTAAAGATTAGAATAATTCTCTAACACTTTATTTCTTCTTCTTCTTTTTTTTTTTTTTAACTTTTTTTTTTTTTTCCCCTGTATTTAATTGAATTTTTCAACAATGGTGAAAGGAATTCAGTATCCGCAGGTATGCTGATCAAATACTATATGTTTTATTAGTTTTCTCCCAGTTAATATGATACAGCTATTTCCTATGTTGGTTGCTACACAGATGTTGCCACAAAAAAGTACTTATTGGACAGTGTGATTAATGAAGGCACGGTCCCTTCGCTGATATAGACTTTGCCTCATTTGCATAGAGTTCAAAGCAGGTCGGTAAGTGAAAGCTTCCATACTAAAAGCTCTTAAAGGACTCTGTTTAGTAGTGTGTTTCAAACAAGAAGTTGTTAATCATTTTTGTTGTTCATCAGCAAGGTTAATTAAGCACCTTGTGAGATTGCACACAACTTCTAGCCCATCTTTCTTTAGAATGGTAAGAGGAATGCATGAAGGATATCTTCAGATAAGGAGAATTTAACTTAAATTTTATTCCCTTAACCTCATGCTTAAATCAATTTCTCCAGAAAAAACAAACAAACAAACAAACAAGCAAAAACCCCACAACATAAAACCACTAAGCCATATGCATTTTATACTTCATTTCAGATATGTGCATAGCACCAAGATGTTAATACTATTCTCAGAATTATACCCAGGTCAGATTAAAAACATAACCCGTGAACATATCACTGACTCAGAGAAAGTAAATAAAAATAATAATGACTTATCAAAACAGTATTTGTCTAATATGAATATTATTCTTCCACATAAACTATGTATTTAGGACTGTCATTTTTTTTCTGTTCCCAGTGATTTTTAGCAGGGCTTCTAATTCAGCTTTAATATTACAGACTACAGTTCTCTATGTAGCGTGCCGCCTTAGCCTGAGAGAATTGTATCAGGCTCTGATACAACACAAGTAATATCTTCTGGCCTCTATCACAGTACTAAAATGCCTTGCAAAACATCCTTGTGTGAGCTTGTACTGTTAAGGTAATCACATGCCTGGGGTGGGTTTATCCATGTTAAAGTTTTATAACAGAAGAAAAACTGCTGATGAAATTCAATTAGCTTTGTAGAGTACAGAGCAATGGACTCCAGAATCATCCTTGGAGAAAGTTTTAGTAACCTATATAATATTCAGAACACAGACAAGAAACTTTTTCACATGGGCAAGAGCCAAACATAATGAATCTATCTAGTCAGATGGATGATGTTTAATGAGATAGATGTAGAAGGATGAAACACAGTTTGAAGCTACGTCATTTGCTTGGTCCACCTGGGCATACAGAAATTAAAAGCACAAAACTCCTCAGAGAACAATAGAGAGAAGTGTAAGGAAGAATAAAGCGAGCAAGAAATAATTTATTCTCCCTTTTCCTAATGGAAAGCGGGCAAGAAAGCTGTCAGTGTTCCCTGAAGGAGAGAGTGAGAGCTTTAAGTGTAAGAAGATGAACCCTGCTGGGGGGACAGAGAATGAAACTGATTGAATTTTGATGTTAAAGCTCGTAACAATATTGTTCAGAGTGTCCCTGAACCAATACTTTTTTCATTTCATTCTTTTTAAAGAGGAAAACTTAAGGTGAATTCTTGGCCCCATGGAATCTAATTAGATTTTTTTCAATGACTTAAATAGAGCAGGATATCCATTATGCAAATAAACATTCCTGTGTTCTTATCTAGCTGTTGACTGTTCTATATAGATCTGTTTGTTAAATGTTATACCTACGTTGTTAAATGTGACACAGAGCACTCCAAATATTAGACAGTAACAATATCTGGCAAAATATTTAAATCCTTCTATTGCTTTCCAAGTATCTTACATTGTTCAGGTGAAAAAAGTCTTGACACTACTATTAGAAGGGAGTTCAGTCACAGGGTTTCTTCAATGACTGACAAACATTTTCTCTCACCATCAAACCAAAAATTATCCCCCCTCAAATTAAAATAAAACACCAGAACAATCAGCTTTTAGATTCTCTGTACAGAGTTCAGGTTGTGTGGGAGTGAGGTCAGGAGTGACACTTCCTAACTGGAGTTTGCTGGCCTACCATTACTTACATCAGGCTCCACACAACATTCAGGAGGGACACAAATCAGGAATTGGTCTCCTGTAACTACACTGTTTTGAACAAATGGCTGTGGAATGTTTGGAAGGAGATACCATCAGACCAAATGGTTGTGGAAAAGGCAATAAACCTTTAAAGATTCCTAGCACAAGATAGGTCACAGTTGGTAGTGAGGCAAACAGCAAAAGAATTTTCAGAATTTCCTTTTCAGAAAAAGCATCATGATCACAAATATAATCAGAGAAACTGTTTCCCCAACACCTTTTGCAGCCATGTAGGCAAAATCTCAGATGATTAAGTAACTCTAGGTTGTTCCAAGAACAGACAGGCAAGAGTATAGATTTTGCCTTAAATTAGAAGAGGAATAACCAGTAAATAAGAAAATTACAAAAGTGTGTGTAGAGGTGCCATTATCCAGTTGTAAGACAAGTGAACACATGGGAATCTATGAGTAACAGTTAAAGAAATCTTGTTTCTGCAAAATTAATTGGATAAAAACCAATCAACCAACCAACCAAACAAAAAAAAGATACACAGAACACTTCTGCAGAATTAAGGTTATAGCAAGAGCTTGAGCTGGGTGCCTCCGAGGAGGGACCCCAAACAAACAAATCCCAAAGCAGTAATGCCCTTCCACTCTACATTCTCCACTCCTTGCCTGGCAGTCCAGTTCAATACTAATGTTAGGGCTGGAGGTCTTTCTGCCCTGGGTTGATTTTTTTATGTCTTCTCTAGATGAGCTGTTTGCTCTTGTCTTCAGGTTGCAGAATCTGTCAAAGCAGTTTTTCTTTCTTTCTTGTCTTTGAGTTCAAGCTGACACTGTGGCCTTTCTAACTCTTAACTGGGTAAAAGTTCAAAAGCCTGTGACCTTAGGCTTCAACAAACGTATCTACTTGCACTAAACAAATTCCATGCAATATTTCCATGCAATATTCTTCTACACTAAATCACACAACATTAACTTTGCAATCTTTGTTGCATTCACAGTAGAATACCTGATTTGCTTACCTGCCATCAAGAAATGAATCTGTATTACTACTGGTACATTAGAATTTTAAGAGCAACTTTGAATCTGTCACCTTCTTTTTCCTTGTTTACTAAAGAAAAAGAAAAGACCTTTTAACAGTCTCTTTGCAGCTCATTACCTGCACATAGCACAGGAGAACAGAAGGAATTCTTAAAGCTTGCCCAAAATTTGTAGCAAAGGAAAGTGTCTTTCTGTGTACCTCCATGGAAACCTGATGTGATCAGCTCATTTCAGTAATGTCCTCTGTTGGGAATATATGGTAGAATATGACTTGGGACAAATGTTTCTAGAAGCGTGAGCTGATACATATGCACTAAAGCATGGGATTACATGACATAGGCCTTATCCTCTGTACAGCATGTTGTATGGTGGGAGAAAAGTGAGACTCTTCTAAAAAAAGTCCCTAGATGCACTCTTTGCCTTGACTTGTGTGTTGACTTCTGGTATCCTTCTCAGTGACAACAGTTTCTTAGTTGTAGACTTACTGTCATTACCTCATGTTTCTTCTTATTTTTATGTCAATTTTGTCCATCCTGTCTGACTATAAAATGGAAACAGATAGGTGCCATAGGGAACTGAACTCCTTCAGATTGAGACTGTGTCTGTGGTCTCCCACTGTAGTCTCAGAAGTCAACAACAAACATAGCATAAAAATCTTCTGAAGAAGAAATAGGAGTTTCCAAGTTTTCTTTTATAGAAATACCTCAAAAGCATATCCCTGCAAGCCAAGCAACAGATGCTGTGTTGGCATGGTGTCATGTCTGCAAACTGTCAGCGAGTCTTAGAAGGTTTTACTCGGTGGTGTGCATTGTCTTATGCATCTGTGTTTGCTCACAAGCCCAATATGTATAATTGCACTGATTATTATGTGTCACATGAAAAGAACTTTGAGGAAGAAAAATCTTAGGGCAGTGTGATTACCCTGCATGTAGAAGTGTAAAACATTTATAATGTTATAACTTTCATAGTGTTTCCTAAGTAATCATTAGCATTACTCAAAATCTCAGGAGCATCTGAAATAAGTATTTTACAAAGTAAGGGTCTTATGGGTCAGTAATTCTTGAACTCCAGATCAGGAGGGTATTTTGAAGTGCATCTCCCTGAAGTCTGTCCTTTATCATACTTTGTCTTATTCTGTCCAGTGGGCTCCTTCAGGATAATTTGGAAGAGGAAGATGCCCCCTTAGAGATCATCTGAAAAGGTCCAGGCACTTTGAGCATTCAGATTATGGTTTTATAATCTGAAGTCAACCTCAGAACTTGGATAGCATAGGTCAGGATCAACAATTTCTCTCTGTAAGTGTGCTTTTAATAGCTTAACCTACCTGGCAGAGTACAGCAAGGAACAGCTGTGGGACAAGGGTAGGAAATGACTGGGAAGTGAGGCATGGACCTCTCTCAGCAGTCCCGTTCCAAAATTCTTACCATTCTCAGAGGCATCCAGAAGATCCAGATTTGAGACCATTCTTATCAGTCAAATGAAAGGTGAAAATGAGATTCAGGGTTAGTCTAGGAAATGCAATCAGCAGGTCAGGGCAACTGGGAGAGCACTGGGCAGTTAAAGCATAGTTCAGGTCAGAACTGAAATCACTGTCCTGAGATGAAATGGTGTCT
Source organism: Alectoris magna (assembly GCA_030625065.1). Taxonomy (NCBI): domain Eukaryota; kingdom Metazoa; phylum Chordata; class Aves; order Galliformes; family Phasianidae; genus Alectoris; species Alectoris magna. Next base: position 79,125,996 of record CM060560.1, read on the forward strand.
GCAGCCCACGGACAGGGTTGGGGAAAGCCCCACAGGAAGCTGGGTAAGAATGGTCAGGCCTATAAAAAATAAATACAAGGGGCCTATAAAAAGGCCCCTTCTGAGTCTGACGAATGTAGACATATCCTTAGCATTTTTTTTTTTTTTTTGCATCAAAGTATATATATATGTGTGTATATATCTGTGTCTGTATTAAAAAACAACAGCAACAACAAAAAACCCAAACCACTCAAAAAATTTTAAATAATGATGGATAAAAATGGATATATTTAGACTTCATTTGTCCAGAGGACCCCAGATTTTCTCTGTGAGGTAGGTATTGTTATTTACTGTGTCAAATCAATTTTTAAAATAACTGTAGGTTCTTTAAACCATTTGGATTACTATGCAAAATTCTTTTGTGTAAGACATAGGAAAGGACTTTGAAAGGATGAATGGAAAGATTCCTGAATGTCATGTGTCTTTTTTTTACAGTGTTCAAACTCTTTCCTGGAAGCAGCATCACATCAAAACACTTCAAAGAGATACTATGGAGAGGCCTATGGAGTTTCCTCCCTCTGAAGTCCTTGAGGGACTGTAAACTGTTTCAAAAGAGAGAAATCTGTTGCAAAAATAGATTTTAGGGGTCAGATTCTAATCTTAGTTTTATTAGCGTATATTGGAGGGGAAAAAAATCGCAAAAGCAGTGGAGCATCTTCATAATTGCACCACTGTAACTAAGATCAGATTATATGGAGACCTACTTTCAAACAGGCTACAGATAACTTCAAATTAAAGAAAAACAAACAACAAAAAATAAACAGGAAGATTTTTTCTTTTGAGATTAACTTTCCCTCTAGCCACCAGCAGAGCCAAGAGCAAAAAACTCTGACACTAGAGTGACAACACCAGTGCACACCAAATGATCAGGGTTATTGTTACTTGAAAGCTCTGTAATGCAGGCTAATTGTTTTAAGCTAGTTGTGTAGAATTAAAAAACAAACAAACAAAAAGCCAAGACAACAAACACATCAATTCATCTGAAAATATCAACTTGCTTCCTAATATTAATTTGGTCCCTAAATCTGGATGTTGGTTAATGACCCAAGCCTGTGTATCTGTTGGATAGCAATGGAATTGCCAAAATATTCACTGTCAATGTAAATATGTATGTGTAACAGACAGTGAGCAATATCACTGTGTGGTTGTGTGAACCTCTTTTGGCTTTGGCTAATCAGTTTCATAAAAGACTGATGACATGTTCAGCATTATAGGGACACAATTTCAGATACTAGGTACTAGACACTAGATACTAGATTTCAGGTACTAGATCAGGTTGCCCTGGGCAAAGAAGATAATGATGTTGCCCAGGATAAAGAGGTGTTGAAGAGTCTGACAAAGTTGAAATAAAGAGAGAAGAGCAGCATCCACATGGTTTTCATTACAGTCTGTTCTTAGATACCTAAATTAGGAGCCTTGAGTTGTTGTCACTAGAAAGAAAAAGGGGTTCTGTTGGATGACTCAGAATGCCTGTATGGCAGTTGCTAAGGCTTATCTGCAACTCAGACACTCTCTGGAGAGGTCTCTTTCTCTCCTTATAGTCTTGGGGAGTAGAGGCTCCTGACTGAAGAAGACAGGACGTAATTTTTGTTTAGACACTTCCTACAATTCTACTAATTACCACTTTACACGTGTGTATGTGAAGCTGAAAATTCATGTTTTGTTGTTTTTGTCAACAATTTGCAACCTAGATGTAAGTATATTTCTTCTAATTTGACCAAATATCAAAGCAAAGCAAGCTGTATATTTCAGAGTGAGAAGGTGATGATGGATTCTAGCTTTTTTTTTTTTTAATGCAGTCCTGATAGTGAAAAAGATTCCTAACAGAGCAGAAAGCAAACATTAGGCAGCAGTATCTTTCACTAGCAAAATTCCAGGCAGTCTGTAATCTTACAATTCCAGTTTACTTTTTCAGGTAGCGTTCTCTCTTCTCTGAACAACACAGCTGACTCACCTGTATGTTCTTGCTGTGCTGCTGGTGCCTACTTGCTGTGTACACTGCATAATTTCAACAGAGCTCAGTAACTTGATTTTTATCTATCATCTCCCAATGCAGATTTTCTGCGCAGTGCATTGAAGACTTAAGGTCCATTTTGTGCTCGATGGAGTTCCTGGGTGATGGTTTCCATTTCTTTTCCACAGGGGGACTGAATGGTTTTTCACAACAATTCTGAATGAATGGCAGCAGTTAAATCTGCCATTGTCAGCAGGGTTCTGCATAAGCATGCAACATAATGACAGCATCAGGAAGAGGAGAGGAAAGGAAAAAAAATTGGATTAGATTCAGATAATTGTCCAAACAATATTATATTAGGCTGTACAGTCATTTCACAAACACAGTTATCTGAACTATTCACCTTGTAAATACTCTCTATTAGTCAGCAGATGGCATTCATTGTACATTAACTATTCCAGCAGTATTAATGCAAGTACTTTAAAACACAAAGCGTATGGTTTTCTCAAAGAGATGCATTATTTCCTCATTTGCAGTTCAGTGTTAATTGTGAACTATTTAGTGAAAATCAAAGAAGGTAATTTTTCATCCTCATTTACTTTCTGTAACAGATTTAGTAAAGTCTACTGTTGTGTAAAATGTAAATAACACCCACAAAATCACAAAGATTTTCAGGTTACATGAGCTAATAGAAGGTCAGGCATTGGCTTTTGGCAGGAGATTCAACAATGCTGCTGAAACATTTTGGATAAGGCTAATGAGATGTTCCAGCAAAGTGTCAAAAGGGGTAACTCTCCTGTTTCTATCCTCATCATGAGTTCAGAAAGCCAAAAGCTCACTTAAAATGCCTTTGTAATATACTTCTGCATTTTCATTATTAATGTAGAGCCAAAATGGTGTGGTGATGGCATAGTTCAGCATCATAAAAGTGCCGATAATCTGCATAGACTGCCCTTTCAGCAGTCCTGGGAAGGAATCTGGCCCTTCCACACACAACTGATGTACACACTGATCTCTGGCATGCTTTGCACCTGTACTCATACCCATCTGTCTAGATGGCATAATGCCTGCTCATAGGGTGCAATATCTGTTTCAAAAGGGCATAAGTGCCAATTAAAGATTGCTTTGCAGCTAGAGTGTAGAATGTTTAAAGTGCCTTTTTCCTCTATAATGGGAAAGTCCTAGTGGAAATCAAAGGTGGGATGAAAGCTATATGCTTCAATCCTTGGTATCACAGTCACTAATATTGTATATTATGTTGAAAAGCAAAATTTGCACCACTGTAAATTTACTGAAAATTCCTTTATTTTCAATAATTTCATGAATTAATGATACATTATAGTATCATATTTTTTTCCAAATCTATCTCTGAATACAGAAATACCTTTGCAAGTTGTACTTTGAAGTGGTAATACAAATGATTGTGCATGTATGCACATATTTATTTACTTTATTTCCCTTTATCCTAGCCTCAATTTTTTTCACTATGCAAATTCTAATCTTAAATAGTCATAGACAATTTGAGTTCTCTTTGCTTATTCCTGATTACAAAGTCTGAAGATTTCATATGCTTTCAGCCCATTGGCCAAATTCTGCACTCATGAGAGTCTTTAAAATCCAACAACTGTCATCAGGAATATATTCATTTAGGTAGGAAACTATACCAGCTTTCCCTTAACCCTATTTTCTTCTTCTAATTACTGTTTGTGAGCTTCCTTAGGCAGAATTATAAGTGCATCTCCTTGACTGAGAACAAACTCAGCTACCTTTTCGTTTAATGGATCCCACATGGAAGTGTGAAGTACAATGGGACTTAGTTATCACATGCTGTAATTCACTATGAGGCAGCTCAGTGTAACAATAGGGAGACAAAGAACCATCCTAAATGGTAGTATGCTGTTAAACATGCCAGTAATACATATCCAAAAAGAAGTCTTTACAAGAGCCAGATGCCAAATATCCTCAGTTCTGGCATGATGATTTTAGTATGCATGCGAGCCAGCTGGCTGGGTATTTGGGAGTCAAATTTGACAAGTTTGGATGGTAAACAGGTGGATATTTTACTTTCATATTTCTTTTTCTCCATGCAATAAAAAACATGGTATTGCAAAGGAGGGCTCTTCCTGCCCATTTTTATTCCATCCTGTTAACGAAGCAAACAGTTGAAGAAGCACATGTGAGCACAGAGGAAACACATTAAGATGTTGTTGCTTTTCTCACAGGTAATACTTCTTCTCTGCTGAACTTAATACTCAGCACATCGGCAGAAATATCATCAAAACAACATATATATATACATATAATTAGAAAAAGGCAATTCTTTAAGAGGTATCCTTGCTAATAACTGTACATTCCCAGAAAATTCTGCTAATATATAATAAAATTTTAATCTGTAATTACAGATTTTTTCCCCTACTCTGAGGGAAAATCAGAAAAATTTCAACAGGTCTATGTCTAAAAGGGGGCATCTTAACCTTTGTAAGTGTGTCTCAAAGGTTTGCCATGCCCTGTGCTATTTTCCTGAACTGAAATGAGAATTTTTATATCCGTGTACACATGGCACTTACTATATATGTACACCATGGTACTAATGTATCCACAGCTATTTTCCAGGAAAAGAGGTAAAGAATATTTCAGGTCACTGATTCAAACACATTTTAGACTTGTTCAGTGAGGCGTTAAAACTCAGACAATGTGATCACCAGTTGTTGATCTCCCTGTCATAAGCAATAACTACAGCGCTGGCTCCTGTGACCAGCAGGAAAATGCTATCCAAGTTAGGGGGAGACATTGCCTCCAGGAGAAATGCAACTGTGATTTTATTTGTACAAGACTCCTTGTTTCAGGCGGAGCCTAAAGAGCAAGGTTTGTCTTTTCCTTTTTGTCATTTTGCAATAGAAATGATTATCCATGTAAGCTGATTCCTGCTACACATGGCATGAGGTGAGGTGTGACTTTATGGTCTGTAATTACTGGGGACAGGAAAAGGAGCAAATAAGGCCAGAAGCATCAGTGATTGTCAATTGAGACAGGGAGAATTTTTGTCTCTCAAATCAGTTTTAGGCTCTGCAGGATCCAAGAACATAAGTTAAGACAAAAAGGCCATCTGGTCCAATTTGTTTGCATGTTTATGTTTTTCTGAATCCCAGCTCCTAGCTTATTTTCCAAACTATGTCTTTTCCTTTTCTTGTGCAGAGACAATCACAGACTCTATGTAACCACTTGGTTTCATCATTTTCCTAGGTGGTTTTGAAATTGTACTTGCAACCTCAGAGCCACATTATCCTTTACTCTCTTCCATCTATTGTTTCTATTTTTTCAGTTTACATTCTGCAAAGCTTTCAACATATTACTGGAATAAACTATCTAAATGCACATTATTGCTTAGCCTGTCCTAAGGTTTTACAAGCTCTGTGACATGATCTCTCAGACCAGCCTATTTTCAGTAGCAATAACTCAAAGGCTTTTGTTTGAACAGTGCATTTTATTTGTTTATATTTTTTAAATTTCAGTTAGTATTCTTTCCAAGGTATTCTTCTCCTATTGTATTACAGAGATCAGCGCTGTGACCTGTATTCTCAAAGACCACATCTGCAGTGGAACAATGAATATCTGAATATTACTAGATAATGGTGTGTTTACAACTATGTGGTTTCCATACCAGTTGACACAGAGTCTATTATTTCACAAGATCCAGGTTCAGACTTGGCTTTGGGACTATAATAAAAATGGCTGAACTTTTTAATTTCTGGTACATCAGATTTGACAGACATCTCTGATGGAAGAGAAAGTGCCAAATGCTTTGCTTCTACCCCTTCTTTGCATGCTCTCTTCTTACATGGATACGGGTCATACATTGTGACTAGGCTTTGTGTGGAAAAGTCGAGTAGGAGAAGTGACACAGTGATGCCATTCGGATGATTGTGCTGGAATATAAGCCACCATTAGAAAAGTAAGCATAACTCAGGTTAGATGTGATTATTTTTCCTTGCATGTGGAAGAGTGATTAATCATCTTATTTCTGCTAGTGCTGACCAATGAGTAAAAGACTTTAATTATGACACGTGGACAAACACATTTAGCCAAAAGAGAGCCAAGAGAGGAGTGAAGGCCAAAAGTTATTTAGTATCATCATAATCTCAAATTTATCTGACTTGAGTCTTACAAGTGAAGATTTCTTCTACATATTTACATTCACTAAATTTTTGGAATACAAGGTATTCATTATAGGCCACTAGGATGCTCTGAAACCCTGTTCAGCTTGGAAGACAGTAAGTGGTAAGCCATCTTCATTCCAGCTCCATCAGCAAATGAGTACTTCAGGGAATATCTTTGCTTCTCTGTGTCTCAGTTTTCATTCTGTGGAAGGGGAATGTGCACCACCTTTTCTGTTGCTGTTGCCTTGTTTTTTTTCTCCCCAGTAGGTGACCATCCTAGGTGCAGTTTCCTGACTGAAAGTGCTGTTTAAGAGTTGCCAAGATTTCGTCCTACCTTGGGGAAGACATCTGCAGGATGAATTGCTCTAATTTTAGCTTGCTAATGACAGAGATTGGGAGACATGTCATATGTTTAAGCTAATTAACTGACATTGCAGTATACAAAAAGTACATTGGGTGGTGTGCCCCAGTGAAATTTACATAGTAGGGAAGAGCCACTTGTTCCCCCTAGCTATCTTATTTGTTTTGGTGGTTTGAAAAGAGATTGTTCTGCATCCAGTCACTTTTCTCTACAAAGTATAATAAAGCTGGAAACATTCACTCGAGTCACAGACATTCAGGACAGAAAGAAAGAAAACAACTTAGTTGTGATTCAGTTTGATTTATTTCTCTGGTAACAGTACCTTGAGGTGTGAAATATCATTTTTCAAGAGTAAAATAATGCTGCAAAAGTTACAGTTTTAAAAAGAAGAAAGCACATGCTGTTTCACCCCATGTTTTAGCAATGACACACTGCAGATGTTTTACTGAGCATTTTTCTGAAAGAAGCAGTCAGAATCAGGAGTAAATACACTGATTTAATCCACAACAAAAATATTATGTAAATTATAATTTATTTCTTAAGGAGACTACTGTAAGCCATATAGATGGAACTGAAGTTAGTGCTTCAGTGAAATTTACTGTGACAACGGTCCAATTACTGATGTCTGTGATCTGCTATAAAAGAGAAATGCTCTTGATGGCAGCAGAATTCTAATCATAAGCACGTAACCCACGTCAGGATTTTGATTATGTGCTTTGTACCACATGTCACATGTAGGAAGCTGAACAAGCTTCTGCAAGCTAAGTCTCTGCTGTGAGAACCCATGAATGCTGGGAACTAAAATGTGATGGTGAGGTGGATGAAATCACATCAAAAATCTGCTAGTTTCTTTATTATGTAGAAATTTTCAAGGAAAGGGATTTTTTCACTCTGTCACTTTGAACCTTCTCGTGTAGGAATTTCTTCTTAACCACCTCAGTGACACTAATCAAATAATTAATTTTCAAGCATTTATTGAGTGTATGAAGTATGTAGAAGAGTAGAAGGGTAGACTTCATATGAATTCCCCCAGTCAGGAGGATGTCATATTTTTTTTTTCCTTATTTTTTTTTCTTTATATTTTCTGTTCTCTGCCTCAATCTGCAGTACCTTCGACTGAATTCCAAAATGAAAACAAATGAGAATCACAGAATCACAGAATCGTAGGGGTTGGAAGGGACCTCCAGGGATCATCGAGACCAACCCCCCCGCCAAAGAAGGTTCCCTACACCAGGTAATAAGGTAAATAAGGTAAAGTTAAACACCCAGTCCTTGTTTTTTTGAATTAAGATACTTTATGGAGATCTAAAATATCATCTGAGAGTTGCAGGGAAGGGAGCTTAGCGGAAACTACGCTAGTCTCTTTTGTCCTTGCCCCACCTGCTCTCATCTCTTCCCCTAGAAATAACACTAAAATTCAGGATTTAGAATTTCCATTCTTGTGTAGGCAATGAGAGTTATCAATCTGCCTTCATTTCAGGTGAACATTTAAGTATCTGTGCCAGGTAAAGTGTCAGCAATAATCTTTGGTAAAAGGGCAAAAATGTGCATGTGGACTGTGGTGGAGGGCATTCTTCCTTCAGACAGCATAACCATGTTAAGAACTTATTTCAGTCTAACTCTCTTTTCTGTATAACTGTTGTTTCTTTAAGCAAAATGAGGTTCCATATATATATATATATTTCCAGAAACTTCCACTATCCTGGGCAAACAGATTTTATTTAAATCTGTCTCTTGACCAACCTTTAAGGTGTTTTTTTCAAAAACAAACTATGCAATTATTTTGCTTCCCCACATAATGATTTCTTTTCATTCTGAAGCAGAATTAAAAATTACTGTGTAGATAGCCTTTTCTGCCCTGTGCCAATGTGTGAATATTCAAATGAGATTCCCTTCCTGCTCCCACCTTGCCCAGTGAATTTCCCTTGTCTGAATTGTTCTTATTATCAAAATATGTTCTACCCACATACACTTTGTTCTTCTCATTTTTTATTGATATCACATCTCACTTCTTGACTAAGGGTTTTTAAACTTTAAAAGAATAATAAAAGGTCTTAATAGTATATTGTACAAAGAGTCAGGCTTTTCATCACTGAGGCATACTTAGTCAACCAAATCCTCGGACTTCAGTCTAGTTTTAACTAAGGCATTGATAAATACCTCTTAAGCACTCCTGCCTTTCATTTGTCTATCCTAGGTCAGCAGTCTTTATGGTGTTCTGCATCCTCACAATAAATTGCACTGTACTGTTGAAAATTTAAGATGCACAGAAGAGTGTCACAAGGTGAATGTAATCGATGCCCTTGTGAGTGCTAGTTGCTGAACTGTCAGGAGAGGGTCAGAAGAGTATGAAAGGGTAGATAATAGCAGGACAAGGGGAAATGGTTTTAAATTGAAGAAGGAAAAATTTAGGTTGTATGACAGGGTGAAGTTCTTTACTGTGAGTGTGGTAAGGTGCTGGCACAAGCTGCCCAGAGACGCTGTGGATGCCCCGTCCCTGGAGGTGTTCAAAGCCAGGTTGAATGGGGCCCTGGGCAGCCTGGTCTAGTATTAAATGTGGAGGCTGGTGGCCCTGCCTGTGGTGGGGGGATTGGATCTTCATGATCCTTAAGGTCCCTTCCAACCCGGGCCATTCTGTGATGCCTTAAACCTGTCTGAACTGGCACCAAGCTCTGTGGGACACTCAACTCCAAATGAAAATTGCAGTACCAAGGGACTTGAAAAGTGTTGTGATATCCAGAAGAATTAGCAAAACCAGATATGGTAGACATGATATACTTTCTCTTCTAAATCTCCTGTTAGGTATATGGTATATGGTCCTTTCTGCAGTCTGTCACATAAATGCAGTCACGAGTACAGAGAAACTGAGCTGCCACATAACAGTTACAACTTTATGCAGTCTGATTTCTTATTGCAGACCTGAAAATGTGTGCACAAAATCTTCCCCTGGTCTTCTACACCATGAACTATGAGTTCTTGTTTTGGGCTTTAATGCTGCCAACACTGCTCTCCTGAACACCCACGTCAGAGCTGTCCGAAAGCTGACATTTCTGTCTGTCATAAAGCTATATGCATCCATCTCCCTAGTCATGCATGAGAAAAATTTAACTTTTTTTTTTTTTTCTGCTAATTTTTGCTTCAAATATTTATAAAGAATCTTGTACTTTGTTGTGTCTTTTCTCTGAACAGCTGTTGCTTGTAGTGTTTTTTCTTCCTCTGACACCTGAGTCCCTTTGACTCTGTTTCTGCTTACACACTCTGAATCCTTCTCTAATGAGCTGTAGCTTCTCCTCATGTAAATCTCTCCCAATAGCTCATTCTTCCCAGGAGGCATGTGCTATTTTAAGAACTGCACAGTGTCACCTTATGGATTCCTCTCATGCTTGTGACATAGCTTTACTGTTTAACTTTCACTGATAAAATGCAAACTTTGCTTTGCAGATGGGGTAGGAAGAAGTTGAGAAAACTGGGGATGATGCTGACTCTCTATTTTATACTGTGTGTGCAATATAGGTACCTGATTGAGACAGCACAGGCTCACTTGTAGACAATGTGGAAACACATTTTGAAGGCTCAATCCATCTAGCCTATTTTATATTTATGATGAGGGACACAAAACCTTGTTAAGTCCTATTACTATCCATTGATATTGACTGGAACCTCTGGTGACCGCTTCAGGTGTAGGTATTGGAGGTTTCTTTCAAATATGGTGCACTTTCACAGAAAGGAAGCCAGTTCAGATGGCAGAGAAATACCAGAAGAAGCAGACAGAGCAGGAAGTTTTCACTGCCTTGATACAAACCCCAAAACCCTTTCAAGAGGTGAAAACTATGAGGGGTATTGCCAGATATTTATTATTTCATAGCTTTGTAGTATTTTTTAGAGTAGACTTTGAATAAAAACCTTTGTTTAAGAAATTCTCTATGAACATTTGTTCCGTGATTTTCAAGGAGATAAAGCAGGAAAAAGGTCTGTAGATGGTGGGAACCTGAATAAAATGGAAGTGCAGTTAGGAACTGTACATACACTTTTTTTTCCCACAGCTAATCAGTTCAGTTATATGTGTATGACACAAAGGTATGGTTCAGTTAACAGTCTATTGACTTTCTACATAGAGGATTTAACAAGAGTGTGATTAGGCTCACAGATATGTGCCACTGTTGAACCTTCAAGTACGCATTCATCCTAAAATCTTAGCAGTTACCTCAGTGATCCAGTTGACTTAATGTAGTTCTACTTTAAATACTTTTTTCTGTTCACCCTTTGATGATGAACTTTGATATCTATATCTTCATGTAAAATTATTTGATCTCCTCGTGGTTCTTTTAATCATTTGCTGGCAACAGGCAGGGAAGTAAATAGTTGGAGGATTCTTTGTTATGCTTGATAAATTTCCATTTTATGTATGGAGTTAAGTGCAGTCATGAGGCTTTTCCGATGAGCTAAGATGTAACTTTATTTTAAGGACAAACATAAATTTGTCCTCAAAACTACAAGTACTTTCTAGTCTGTAGAGAGATTTTCTTTCTTGTTGATCAGATATGTAGTATGCTACAAAATTTCTGATAAGACTACAAAGTTTACAAAGAAATGCAACTGTTATTGTTGACAAATGGTGTATGAACAATGCTACCAATGATGTTTCTATTTTTTAGAATTCTGTGTTGAAATGTATTGTTTGATTGACTGGGTTTGATTCTCTTTTGTGATGAACTTACTACAGGAAGTTTTTACTAATAATTTTTTAAAACAAATTGTTTTTTTTTTTTTCAACCCCAAAAACATACCCCAAAAACATACTGTATGACTGTTCCTTAAGTGCTTCAGAGCCATACTTAAGCTCAAAATCTCAGTGAATATTCTCCCTCATAGAAGTGTGAAGTAATTCACAAAATTAACTTGCAAAAATTTTTTGAGATTAATCATTATTGGCATGCTTATTTGATTAAATATCCTTTAAAAATCTTATTTCATAGTAATGGTAGGTAATTGAAATTCGGAAAGCAATTTTATGGAGAAATTTTTGTAGCTAAATCTCCAAAAACCTCTCATAAATATCAAGAGAAGTAGGAATAGTTTGACAGCTGCATTTGATGCTATTCTAAGTGTTGTTGTTGGGGAGGATGGGGGTGTAGATGTGTTACACTGGGAACTTGTCTTTGGAGCTTTATGACTACAAAAAGAGATTCCGAATTTTGTCTGTTAAAGCAGAAAATGGAAGTCTTCAAAGATTAATCAGCCCATTAATTGCTTTGACTAATGACTGAACTTTCATTTTCAGCTTTTCAAAGTTAGAAGATGAAGTGCACAGTTATTCTTAAAAAAAAAAAAAAAAAAAAAAAAAAAAAAAAAAAAAGGAAAATTGGTGATTCCAATATTGGTATTTCATACTGAGGAATTCATCCTTATTTTCTTCCATCAAACTGTAATTATAAAGAGTACATTGTATATTCTTCCTTAATGTACTATGTGAGAATATATTTGCTTAATTTCACTTCAGAATAATATGTATTGCTTTTCGCTGTATTGGGTTTCCATGGCAAGGTTTTGGTAGTGGAGGCACTTCAGGGGTGGCTTCTGTGAGTAGCAAACAGGAACTGCCTCCCACACCAGAGAGAACCAGTTCCAGCCAATTCCAAAATGACTCACTGCAGGACATGGTTGATCCCATCAAGAATGTTTATGACGTGTCTTCTATCATCTGAACTCTCATCCACTGTGATGTGGCCCCACAATCTCTTTAGTCTTAACTCTGTAGATAATGCAATTATATCAGTCCCTGGTGTTGATGTTCATGGTGATGATGATTTCAGCTCCAGCTGAGCTATGCCCTTCCTAAATCCACTTCCTTGAGCTAGGGAAACATCTCTGTTGTGCTAGGAAGCCTTTCCTTGCTTCATCCTCCTGAATACTTCGTGTTTCGTATTTGAGTTCAGACAGGAGATCTTTTTCATCCATGAAAGTCTTTGACCATTCCTCCTTGTCATTCTACACATGATAATGTACAGTCCTTGTTATTCTATATTGTACTTTGAGGAGGTTGCCCTTAACTATCAGGTGTTCTGAGCCACCTTGCTCTTAGGGACTGCCTCATGTGGGATGCTGTCATCCAGGTCCCTCAAGCTAAGATATACTGTCCTGAAACAGGGGTAATTATTCAAAGATCATTACCAGAGCATGTAAAAAGAAGTTTAGGTCTCTCTTTCAGTATGTTTATTGGGTTTGATCCACCTTTTACCCTGTCATATTTGCTCTCACCCTAGATATCTGGGTCAAGGATGTTACCAACCCATCTAACAGGAGATATGATGGACTTTAAACACTAAAGGCCATTTGTCTTTGAGATATTACAGTGCCTACATTGATTTAAATGTTAGTTAGGTTATTCCTGCACAGATAGCTGGATATAATCCTACAATACCTTGTATTTAAGCAGTGTATTATTCTGAGGTATACTATTCCAAAGCTGTATGTCAGTAAAACAGCATGTCCAAGGAAATGAATCAAATTCACAGAGCTCAGAGTGGAACATATCTTCATGATGTATGGGTAGGAAGTAATAAACCAATCCATACACAATCTAGAGAAATGAAGACAAGAAATAGTGGCAAGATCACGCCCCACATGCAGTTGTCAAATGATATCTACAAGATGAGTGAGAGAAATGACTCAAATTACCAGTCAGCTTCTTTTGACTATCTGAATTCCTGGTAGTTATTAAAAGGAAGCAAAACAGATCATTTTAGATCAATGATACATTTGGATGACTACACGACTTTAATGTAATGGGCTAACATAGACGTCATTTGTCTTACCAAATACCTTCCTTGGGTAGAGAGAAAACAGACATATAGAGTTTTTCTATTGTGAGTTCAAAAAATGAGTGCTGCTAGACAACAAGATTTAGAAACCTTTGCATTTTGTGTTCTTCAGAAATGTATATATTTGTTTATTTATGCAATTTTAATGCTGTGTTAATGCTATGTTGAAGCTGTGGATTGATCTTCACAGCTCCATAAGAGAAGAAACTAGAGGGACAACAAAGTAAGAGCTATTTGGCTACCCATGATACTAGATGGAGGAGCTACAGAGTTTCCCATTTAAAAGGCAAAACAGATGTGCAGATGGCAATGGGAGGAAACAAAGATCAAGTTTAGGTCTACTTTGTGAACAACGTGATATCCTTACTGTTGTCCACAGTAATTTTGATGGATTTTGAGTAAAAAGCATGTAAGGTGAATGAATTGCCCTCAGTCCTCTGCACTCTACCTTATCAAGTGAAGCTCTGACATGTATGCAACTCAGAACTGACTTCTACTTCAGCTCAGATCTCTCATGTCTTTTTCCTTGATCTTTTGTAATCTTTCTGGGTAGGAAAAGAAGTATTTTCATTAGGTTACCAACATTTTCATTTTTCTTTCTTGTCAAGTTCTTTGAAAAGAAGCTGGTTCTTGGGAAATAGAACCTGGGGAACGTACTTACCTTTTCTTATTTTAGTCACTATAACTTTACAACAACCCTAGATCTCTGTTCTATGCACTTTTACATATTCTTAATCAAGTGGCATAATATATTGCTTCCTCAGAATAAAGGTAAAAATTTTACATGATTCAAGCTTCTGCTAAGACTCTATTAATTAGAAATCAGACTGTACTGCCAGCTTTCAGCATCTTCTGAGAAGGCAGCAGAAATACAAAATCTTTTACAATCTCTTTTATATTATGCATCATTAATATACCTTTATTTCTGAAGTGGTGGCTTTCTGCTTGACCTTCTGATCTCTGTTGTTGACAAAAGAGCTTCTGGTGTGTAAGGCATCTCATTGGAAAACAATATATACAATAGATTTATCATAAACTTTGTCTCCAATAAAAAAAAAAAAAGATATTATTTGCAATATTTTGATTTGTTAATTTGTAACTGAAAAGGGCGCTGGGAAGACTTTTAAATTTTTTTCTTTCTTCTTTACAGGGAATTTCAAGATCTTCAGAACTGTTCAGAACAATATCTGTATGTAGAAGATAAGCAAGATGTAAATCAAGTTAGCTGGGGAATGTATCATTCTAACTTGTACTAATAATCTAGTACCAGTTAATTCCCAAATCATCAAATGATAATCACTGCAAGCTCAACACAGCATTAAAATGAGAGGTGTTAGTGAGACAGGTGTGATTCTGTGTTTACTTTGTTTGTTTGTATATTTTGCTAATGAATTCTAATTAATTTAGTCAGATGGGTAAATATATTGTTAAATTCCACAATGATTTATATAGAAAGCACAGTAATGGAAAACAAATAGCACTTTGTCATTATCCTGATTTTGAAGAGTGAAAATAATTACTTCCACTGACATAATAGCACGATATACTCACAGATGTGTAGAAAATGGATTTTCTAAGTGCTTGAAAGGTCAGATCATTAGTTTGTATTGCATACCATAAAATAACATCTCACAAACACGAAATCTCACTATAAACTCCCAAAACTTGAACACCTGAGGACCTACATTTACAATTAAAAAGTAGGCAAATACTTAATGGAACATTCACCATCTATCTTGCTTCCATTATCACAGTTCTGATGCTTTATTGCCATGATGGGTGTGCCCTATCCAGGAAGGGCTGTTTTGTCCTACAGTGAGCAGTGGCAGCCCATGGAGGTCACCTGGCCTCTGAGCCATGTGAGCCAGCCAGCACCGAGCAACAGTCCTCCACTGCAGAAATGCTGCTGACAGCTGAACAAGGCAGTTTTGTGCTAGCTCAGATGTCTCCATTCCTGTTCTGTGACCTCTGAGTCTGTGGTATGAAATGAGTCACTGAAAAGGAGGCGCATTTCTGACAGAAGAAAGAGCATCTAAGCATTGTGAGATGCACAGAAATGACTGTAACTATCTCTCTTTCTCTCCCTTTTATAGACTCATATTTTAAATATGAAAGCACACAATTGTTTTACTTTTTTTTTTTTGTTTATTTTCTGTTTCCATTTTGATTTTGTGTGCTCCTTTCTATAACAGCTCCACAAGGTTAATTCCCCGAGTACAAATGGGAGTTAAAGAGACAAAATATAAAATGAATATGTTTCACAGATGTTGTCTGATCATTCTCTTTGTGCACTGAAATTTCTTACCTGTATTCACTAGGTTTTTCTTTTCTTAGAACTGAAAACGCTGTTGGGGAAAAAAATATTACTCTACTGATGCAGTGACTACAATAACAAGTAGAATGACAATGGAATATTGTTCCTGCTAATAAAGATTTAAAAAAACAGGACTTTTTACAGTGTTGACCACCCAAAGGCAGTACAAACATGCTATCTGTGCTGCTGATATAGAGCATTTAATGGACAGGACAGGTGTCTCACAGTTGTCTCTATAGGATAAGCACTCGTAGATTTATAAGGCAGGTCTATGTCCAGGACTAAGGAAGATAAATGTTGACCACAATCTCCTTTTGCATGAACTGAAGCACATCTAATATATCCTGCCATTAACATTTTCATAAACTTTAAATTCTTAATTAACAGAGCAATGCTCAGGAGAGTTTATTTTTTTTAATTATCTATTCTATTTTATTACTTCATTTTATTTTGTTTTGTTCTGTTTTGTTTTGTTTTATTGATGCAAGCTACCTTAGTTTTTCCCTAGAACAGTTGTATCACAGTGGAGTTTGAGCATTTCTAACTCATAGATAAGTCTTCAAATAAAAGAAGGTGCAATTGGATGAATATCTACATTTAGTGGTCTGATGAACCAAATACACATCTGGTATACATCATCTTACTGCTCCAGTTTTGGAAAGTGAATTGAATTTCTACTTCTCTAACATAACACTTTTTCTCATACGGTTGTCTCTTTCCCTAATGCTGATAGCTTGGCTTGCTCTCTTATCATGGAGACATGGAAAAAAAACAAACAATACAGGTAAAAACATTTCCTTCTCTGGTGAAAAAATTAAACCACAGCTGTTACTTGTATAGAGACTACTGCAATGACAAACCTCTGTCTTACAGGTCTTGAGGAAAACTTGATGAAGGAGTACCTGTGGGAGAAAACAATGCATTAAATTTCTAAATAGTGCTGCTTCTACAATTCTGGTTTCATTTTCTTGTCCAGTTTGTAAGTGTCTCGTGTGCTCCTCATTAGTGAAAATAGCACAGAAAAAGTCTGCAGGGAAGAAAAGAAATCTGCCATATTCCAGAGGCTTAAAAAAGACTTATTTTTCTCTGAGCAGCCCTGAGATGCACTGAAGGAGGCAGGAAAGCAATGATTCTGATCTGACCTGATCTCCGTCTACTTTCCTGTGCTCTGTGCACACTTCCTATGGCTCTGTTTTAATAATGCTCCTTGCTGAGAGTTCAAGAGAGCAGACCTACTTTCTCTTGTACATTACAAGGCAGTTTTTATTTTATTTTACAGTATTTATTTTATTTATACATTTCAGTTCTTTTTTTTCTTCCTCTTCTCTTTTAATTATTGATTTCCAACATTCCATTTTCACATGCTTGGAAATTAGTTACACATCCATAATACTCCCAGAGAACCTTTGTAAGCCATGCGACTCTTCCTTGAGATTAGTACTTATCGATATGAACGTGACATTAAACAATACAAAACAGAATATTCTTCTACAAAGAGCAGAAAAAGCATTGTAAAATCTTTGAAGGTGAAAACTAAGAACATCTGGTTCAAATTAAATGCTGAAATTTCTCAAATACTCATCTTATAAGCTTCATGTAGTGAATAATAAGTCTGCCAACCATTCTTACGTTACTTCTATTAAGCCAGTTTCTCCCGAGTGCCCTGCTGCTGGAACGTCACAGCTGTAGTGGACAAGAGTTGAGAAACAGAAAAGCTGACTTTATTCTGTCCCTCCTCCATGATGGCTCAGTGACACAGGCTTCCATTCACAATGAAAAGCCTGCCTGCACTCCATCAGGATGCTCCATTTTGGCTTATTTAGCTAATGTAATTGTACCAGCCTGCATTAGTGGGACTGAAGCCTGTTTTCATGAAGTGATAACATTGCACAGCAAAAAAGGTACTTGCCTTATTTTTTGTTGTTGTTGTTGTCGATGATGTTTTCTCATTCTGCTTCTTAAGTTTTTCTGTTTTTCATTCTTCCTATTTTCTCCTCTATGGCATCAATGTAGAACCTTCACTACACTAATAAATGTCTTGATTATCAACATGAGAAAAAACGAAATTTATTTATTTATTTATTTATTTACACATAATCTAAAATTTAATTTAATTTACTTTGCTTTGCTGAAGTTTTATTGTTTTACATGCACTCAAATACTCAGGCCCATCGATTCCTGCTTTTATAATCACATTCTATTCTTAGACAGACACTTCACTGAATTGTACTCCATGTTTCGAAGTGAGCCCCTGTTTACACTGTAGTACAAAAAGAATGGGTTATACAGTTTGGAAATCCATTAGAATTGTTTAAATATGTGTAATATATATTATAAACATCTTTTTGGAAATTAGTATTTTAAACACAAATCATCATTCAAGCCATCAAATCAACTCCACAGTGGTAAAAAAAAAAAAAAAAAAGTAGCAGTCAAAGCAAACACAAAACCACTAAGCCAATAACTAAGCCAATGTAATTATACCAATATTTTGAGAAAATAGCTTAGCAAACTGCCAGCCAGGTATGATGTAAAAATATATCTAATCCTTTAGATATTTTAAAATATATATGTTTTTGGGATGTAAATATGAAGAAAGCAACACAGGTATAAATACATTTGCTTTTTTTTGCTGATGAAAAAGTTTTGAAAAAAAGAAATGCTAGCACGTGTAACTATTAAGAACGCATGCTGTGGCTGCATGGAAGACATTCAGTTTTGATACACATGGCAAAGAACATAGGTGAAAAAACCATGCCTATATAGACATACATACAATCCCAAAATATCCCAAAATGGATTGATAGTAATACAATGTAGGTTCATGCAATTATCAGGTGTGTGACAATTGTAACAACAATTTTTCAAGTTTTCAAACAGTACTGAAAGATGAACAACACTGTTTTGTACCTGTGATGAAAAATATACCTACTTTTTAAGCCTACTCTGTGTTATAGACACGTATATTGAAGGAGTTCAACGGTAACCCTTTGTAATTATGAATAATGTCTATGCATAAGATTCAGTCTGCTTACAGAACTTAAAAAATCAATTAATTTCTTATTAGTTGCACTGTAATGATTAAACCTTTTCAACAGGAAACAGAATAAACCGCTGAACTGAGCTTTGTGTGATAAACCCAATGCAAGCTATTAATTTTACTCATTTCTGTCTCCAGTTTAATTATATTTGATCCTATAATCCATTCACCAAGCCGGAAATAGAGGAGGTTTATTTAATCTTACCTGATGGTTAATCAGAGTAATGTAATAACTGCCGTAGAGTAAAGCTGGCTAACGACATAAAATGCATCTATGTACATTATATGCTTTTTATTTATATATTTAACTATAGAATGCATCACAAGAATTCTGTTTTCGTGATCTGAAAAGGTGCATGATAGTATAACCAAAGTATAACTAAAAAATGCAGTGCTGGATTTCAAAAGCCCAAATCCTTGCCCCACAGCCACTTCCAGGAACTTAAAAAATTCAGATCAAAAATTGTTTAAATTTTCTCCCTTGTCAGATTTTCTCATATGAAGTTATCACAAAGGGGTGAAAAAAACAGACAGTCATGGGATCATGTGGGGAATACAAAGAAGACATGGTGCAAAGGTACACGCTGTCATTACAGTTAGCATTTCTGTGGATCAGAACCTCACTTCTGCAGTGTTAAAAAAAACAACCGGTCAGAATTATACATTGAATTTTAGCTGTGGACTCACAGTTATGCTGTGAAATAGCTCCATTAATTACCTGTTTACAATATTTCTTCCTTCAATTCTATTTTTTCTAATGGAAAAGCCTTTCTATTTACTTAGTATCTAGGAGCACTTTGCTTTGCTTTGCTGTGGAAACTCACTAGTTCCCTGAGCTCTTTGTATTCTTCCAGCCTTTGCAGATTATTGTAGATGTTTTGGAATGTTTAAATGACTAATATTGCATTTTCCCACTGAGTTTGTATACCTTTTCCCACTCTCTATGTCCTAAAATCAACAGAGTCTGTCAGTGTGTTGTATCCTGATCCTTCCCTACATTTACATGATTTTCAGCTCTATGCTGACAAGAAATTTTCCAGGCATACCTCTCTTTTACCACAGAGCCATGAGTAGGCAAGAATGGTTCCATTTTTAATCCTTTACTTCTACTGGACACTATGCTAGTTCTCCTCATATATTTTTTTAATTTTTTAATTTTTTTTTTATTTTTGTCAGATCCTTGCCCAGAATATGTTTCCCTTTAGGAATTTCCATATTTTCTATCTTTGTCAAGAGCTTTCTACAAAAGGCACCATCAAATGCTTCACTAAAAATCCTCATAGTGAATATCAATCACATTTCCTTTGCTTACAAAAATACTTTTCTCATAAAACCTCACTTTTCTCTTTCAAGCACAGGTGTTAAAATGCAACAATAATTGCATGACTTCAGAATATATCTGGTTCAGAAATTCTGTCTTTTTGCATAGCAGGCAAACAGTGAGGCAACAGCTTAGTTTTCATGTAATTATGACAAAAATTAGGATTGCAAACAATGTGTCTTTTATGATTTTAGGAACATTTGAAACCCTTGTATTTCTATATTCATTTACCGTACTGCATAATACTAAAATTCCATTCAGTATGTAGTTCCAAATATAGACTGCCAACTGCTTCTGAATTAGGCCTGCTCATATTATATGATCAAGGCTGAATCAAGGACTTGATGTATACTGTTTGTTTTCGCTATGTGGTTTTTGGACAGCTTAGTGAGGGAATGGATTCAAAACAGCTTGAGAATGAATTTAATTTTGACTATAAGAGTCGTTCCACTCAAGTCATTGGCTCTTTGGTAAAACTGCTCTGGTTGCCTTTTCCATTTCATTTTACTTTTTTTTTTTTTTTCTTTTTTTTTTTTTTCATTTATGTGCTGAAATGGTCTTGTTCATCATTATATGGGCAGCATTAAACTAAATGTTTCAAAAATTTGCACTGGGACCATTTTCTTAATTTAAACATTTGTAGGCAGATAGATATATAGATCAGTGATCTACTTTTGGGCTTACAGAAAAAAGCTATACCTGAGTGCTTTTCTGGCACTGGATCTCACTGTGTCACAGTTCCAGAAGGATTAACAGCACTTGCTCAGATAACTAAAATCTTTTTATGATGCATATCCTCCATTTTCCCCAACTTGTAAAAGTTAGTATTTGATGTACAACAACTGATGTTTCAACACTGGGATTCATAGTCCTGTGTATTTTGTTTTATGTTAAAACTTGTTCTAGTTGGTGTCAGAGTTTGGTATTTTCTATGTTTGTTTTGAAAGAATCTACAAAACAAATCTAAGGAAGATATCTAAGAGCTGTTCTATTTTATAGACTGAATATTTTCATCCTTACAGTTTGGTACTCAGAATAGACACAGTACAATAAAATTAAGGTGAGGAAGCTATCTCAGCATGGTGTTCAAAGTGTTGTTTAAAAAATCTAGAGCCATCCTAATGAATCTTAAAGAAAAAAACAACAAACACATTATCAGTTTACTCAAGTATGCATAGTCTGCTTAAAAAAGGCTACTTTTCAACAATTTGTGTTCTGAGATTTATGGTCCTTTCATAACTTCACGTTTTTTTTATTCTTTAATATATCTCAGTTTGAAACAGGATAAACAAAATGATAGAGAATTGACAATTTCACTTAGTACTTACATATTATTTTGAGTTATTCTCTGAAATGTTTGGTTTCTCAGCGGGACTGTAGCATCCTAAACACATAAATATGTGCGTGAAGGAATCACAGACAATTAGTATTCAGTAGAACAGACTTATTTTAATGTTAATATCCAAATGCAATCCACAGTGCTGGAATGCTGTACCATATTCACAAATAAATATTATGGTTTAAAATAGAATTTTGTCACTGACGGTAATGTGAAAATGCCACAGTCTAAAAGTTGCTTGGGAATACTGATTTTGCCATATGATATATATTTGTTTCATTTCTGGTTTCTGTCAAGTGATGGATTATAGATGTATATTATTCTAGGTACCTCTACCAATAACCTCCACCAATCCTTTAGGAACACACTAATGTGAAGTTTTGTGCACATATGCCCATAGCAGGAACATACGCTATAAATCTCACCAGATTTCATTAGGCTTCAAGCGTTAAATTGGATCCTTAACCTGCAGTGTTTTAAATTTCAGATTTGTAGTGAATTGTCAGGACCAAAATGCTAAACAGAATTCTCACATTCTGTTGTGGATAGAATCATAAAGGTACAGAATCATTAAGGTTGGAAAAGACTTCTAAGATCATCCAGTCCAGCCATCAACCCACCACACCATGCCCATTAACCATGTTCCTCAGTGCCACATCTACACAGATCTTAAACGCCTCAAGAAATGGTGACTCTACCATCCCTTTGGGCAGCCCGTTCACCATCCTTTTAAAGACATTTTTCCTAATATTTAGCCTGATAATTGTAGCACTCCTGTCGTAACTCACTGTCTTCTGTACTTCAAAAATATTTGTCTTTTGTGAACTACAAATTGCACTTGATTTTAAAATGGAAAATGAAATATACCAGACTTAGATCTTATCTATCAGAGACCAAAGCAAATGTTAGTTTACTGAGATGATATTGATTCGGGATCAGTGACATTTCTCAGCAAGTTATGGGAAACTGGGAGAAAAAGATGCACTTCTTATTAGATTTGTGACCAGTCCTCAATAATTCAAAAAAACCAACAAAAAATTCCTCAACATGCTTTTTAAAAACACTTTTTACTAGTGCAGAACAGTTTTTTGTTCAGCCATTATTCAAAGAAAGGTATGAATGTGCAGGTGTAGTTATAAAATACGAGAGAATGATGTGTGCATGTTACTACTGTATTTTTGAAATGTTCCTCAGTAATAAAGCAATTGCTATTACCCCGGCTGAAAAATGATATATCATATTCCATCACTGAAGGAGTTTTTGTGTGCTACTTAGTACATCAGAAAAGAAAAAGGAACAGTTTCAGACTTTTCTGAATAACAGAAGGCTCCCCATATACATGTTTTATAGGCAGCATTTTAATGGTCTTAGGCTGGAAGGTGAATGATATATCGTGTCTTCACAAAAATCTTAGTAGAAAAAGGCTCTCTGATTTTCATTCTAATTTTTTTCTTACCACTTCAATCTGGAAAATTACTCCACAGATTTTGCCTTTAAGCCTTTAAGGTTGCGTTGCAGGAATATTGGTTCTTACTTACAAAATGAAATAATACAGCTGGCTTTTCAAGGTGTTGTTAAGATTCTTACAGAATAATATCAGAGTTGTATGACTGCTTGTTTTAGGTAACTTATTTTGGAAATATTGGATTTCACAGAAGTTTTCTTTCATGATTAAGATCACAATGAAAACTAGTATTATTCCAAAAAATTAGTGGTTGTATTATCAAGATAATTTAAAGAATGGCTTCTTAGACTGATCTTAACTTGATAGTAACTTTCCCTTCACTTCATTTCAAAATTAGGTTTGAGATCGTGTCTCCATCTGCAAGCATTATGGGAGAGAAGTCACTGCTACTACATGGTGGAAGCTGGAGTTTTGGTTTCCTGAATCTAAGACTTGATGCCCACTGCCATATTTAAAGAAGGAAGTGTAAGTCCACTAATTCATTGGTGTGTTTAGTATTTTAGGAAACACCAATAAACTATTCATAGCACTGCACCTTTTCCTCTAAAATTAAATTGAATAGGGTTGTATTCTCGGAGGAAAATTGAAGAAACTCTCATTTATTAGGACACACTGTGCTGCATTTAAGACAACCACTTAAAAAGCATTCAATCTTTTTTATATTTTTATTTTATTTTATTTTATTTTATTGGTAAAGTGTGCATTTGTCTATAATTATTCATGCTGGTATTTGTACATACTCTGTATTTCTTTCACATTTCTGTTGCTTTGCAAAACCTACCCAATTGTAATGAATGAACATATGCGAAGAAAAATGGGTTCATGCATGACAGAGAGTGCTTTGTCTGTTGTGTGAGGTCAAATCACTTGGAATAAATATCGGTTCTTTGAAGACAGATGTCTACTATATCCTAAATGTTTTAAGAAACACAGGGATTTTCCAGCCAGTGAATTAAACAAAAATGATTTCTTCACACTGGAATCAATGGGGCTTCACAGCTGGGTGAGCGGCTACACACTGCATGCAGATTCATAAAATAGTTTGGGTTGGAAGGGACCTTTAAGATCATCTAGTTCCAACTCCCCTAGTTCCAACACAGAGACACCTCCCTCTAGATCAGGTTGCTCAAAACCCCATCCAGCCTGGTCTTGAACACCTCCAGGAAGGGAGACATCCACAGCCTGCCTGGGCACCCTGTTCCAGTGTCTCACCACCCTCACAGTAAAGAATTTATTCCTAATTTCTAGTCTAAATCTACCCTCCATCCAGGTTTAAGCCATTTCCCTTCATCCTGTAACTACATGCCCTCATAAAAAGTCCCCATACTTGTTGTAGGCTCCCTTCAGATACTGGAAGGCTGCTATAAGGCCCCCTGAGAAACTTCTCCAGGCTGAAGAGCCCCAGCTCTCCAAGCCTGTCCTCATGGGGGAGGTGCTGCAGCTCTCTGATCAACTTTGTGGTCCTCCTCTGGGCTTCCTCCACCCTAACAGTTTGTATCAGCTATATAGAATTCCAGATTAATTCATTAGAGAGCATTGCTGCGTTTGTTCTGTTTTACCTTTAAAAATCTCTTTTAGAAATTCAGCTTATTTGAAAAAAGAGTGTTTTCCATATCTATAAGGAAATAAATTTATCCTATTTTAAGAAGCATGGCAGCTTTTATATATTTTACTTGAAATTTCTTAAAGTTTGATGTTAGCCAAATGAATCCCAGTACTACATATAATACTCTGCTTTTTGAAGGGTATATATATCTTGCAGGTGTTATTTAGTTTAATTAGATGAGGAAAGAAAATGCTAACTCTCATTTAAAGCAATTGCATGAGCTGATCTCTGGCATCCACCCCTGAGTATCTTAGCAAGACAATTTACTTTAAATGGGCCAACATTCACAGTAAAACAAATCACAACAGAAATAAAACATATCCAAATCTTTCTAGCTTTATGGAAAAGTACTGAGCAAAGCAAAAGGCTGATAGGGATTTGGTTTGGTTTCAATTAACGCTGCAAAGCCTGAAAACAATTCTGAACCTTACCGAAAAAAAATACTCTTTAACTTCTTTGGTGGGATTCATGTGAACAAATAAAGACATTCAGCAAAGATCTGACAAACTGTTTTCTGCAAACATGCTAATTGCTCTCTGTTGACTAAATAAAAAGTCAAAAAGATGACTGCTACTGATTTAGCCTTCCCCACTAAGGACGTCTCAAACCATGAGAAACAAATTCCACATTTAATATCTGCAGTGTAAATTCACACCCAATTGAAGATATGCTTGAGGTCTTAAAAAACATAGGTGTTTTAAATACAATCATGTTATTGTACATTTCAGAAGTTAAAATATGTTTCACTGAACCAGATTCAGTCTATTAACTTCTCATAAATTCACCAGGAAATAGATAATTACAAGAAGAATAGCTTGTTTGCAAGGGGTGAGTTTCAGAGAGGTAATGAGGACAAAAGATAATTTATATACTCAGCTGGTGTTTATTATCTAAAAAGAAGAAAAGAGTTTTTCTAAGATACTTTGAGAGTCAACAAGAATTCTCATAAAATGTCCCTTGTACTATGCAAAATAAGAATACTTTTTTTTTTTTTTTAAATCTTTAGTGCCATTTATAGTTCACTCTGTATTAGAGTACGGCACCTGTTGTCTCTTAAAATGTAAGTCTACGAAAATCTGAATTTTAATCTATAATATATATATCATCCTCTATTATTAGCTTGGAGAATTTTGTTCTGTGTTTATATTTCTTTTTGAGCACAAATAGATCCTTATTAGAATATTTCCAAAGATTCACAATGAAAATTATCTAGACATAGGTCAATTAACTCACCTTAGGATGTATGTATCTCTATTAATTTTAGCTAATAAGATTACAGAATATTATTTTTGTCTACTTCTGAAAGCTTAAATTAAATCCTTACCTCTGGTTCACATCACCAAATGCGATCTCTGAAGGAAAAAAAATGGTAAAACTCCTACATTTTTTAGTCTAGTGAGAAGTTCTGGAAAGGCCCAGTGAAA
This sequence comes from Alectoris magna, assembly GCA_030625065.1. Taxonomy (NCBI): domain Eukaryota; kingdom Metazoa; phylum Chordata; class Aves; order Galliformes; family Phasianidae; genus Alectoris; species Alectoris magna. The sequence continues at coordinate 79,151,837 of CM060560.1, forward strand.
TCATGAGTGTTTCCAGTCTGCTGATCTAAGTTAAAACACTTAATGGCTCACTGATATTATTACTTAAAACCTATAAATTGCACATTGGTCCTTGGTGATGAAGACATAATAGGGTAAGATAGGGTACAGGGCAGGAGTAACATGTTGCAGGGTGTATGCATCCCACTCAGCCACTAAGCACTGATGACTGCATATCAGTGCAAGTGAGGAATGGACCTTGATCTAGCAGTTGGTTGTTTTGGGGATTGGAATGTGGCCTTTCTGAAAATACTGCAAAAGATCACTCAAAATCTGTATGGATGTCCATATGCCAGCTCTTGGGCTTGCATGTGCCCTGGGCATGTCTAGATTGCCAGTACTGATGTAACCAATGATGTTCTGTTCACTGTTTCTGGTTTGCATTAAAGGCTGTAGAAAAAGGAAGATATCTTAATGGGCACAAACAAGGCAGGTCACATTCCAGGGAGCAGAGGTAGCTGGTTGTGTGCTCTTATTCTGTAGCAGGGATAGGATGTGCTAGGGCATGCCGCAGCATGAGTCCTTGATGGCTAAAGTGGGTGGACCAGCACAATGGGATGCTCAAACCTACAGCCATCCTGGCTTATATAGGCCCTTACATAGGCCCAAGTTTAAAGTGGTGTTAAAATCATAGAAACCGTTCAGATCTTTTCATATTGACTCAATTCCTTGTTCTGCTCAGAAAAAGAAAATAGGTGCGTGGCTGAGTGTTTTCCCATTGACTTATATCACCATTACCCGTTCGTTTTGTACCACACTGGTTAGTTCCAAGTGCCTGTGGACATGTATTTATGATGTCTCTTGGTCAGATGACATTTTAATAATAACTGGGCAGTGTAGGCTCACATTTTTTTGAATTAGGAATTTGCATGCATAATATCAGTTTTAAATTCATACATCTATGAATGTTCCCCTAATAAATGTTTAATAACTTATTTAAGTAAAATGAACCAAACCATACTATTTATTTTGTTGTATTAATTCATGATAATCCAACTGGCAAAGTAATGTATGAATGTATGTTAGCTTCACACAAACACAGAAAAATATTTTGGCCAAATATTTTGGTCAAATATTGCTTTCTGAGATGTAATATATTAGTATTTCTAGTGTTTTTGTACCCCTTGTATTTACTTTTTGCTCTGAAGGACCAGATGGTGTGGTTTCTAGTTAACTATTTTGTACAAATGTGTGCTTCTATCCAACAATGAAATCAGAAAATCTGACAATTTGATTTGTTGGTGCTTTTAGTAAGATTGCCTCAGCCTGTTTGTCCATGCAGCAGAAGCAGCCCTCATCTTTTCTTTTGTTCTCTCAGTTAAGTGATTTTAAATTGTTAGTTTAACTAGGTTATTCTGACTACACATATTTAGAGTTTAGCACTGTGACAAAACTTGTAATTTATATCTCAGAAGAACAAGAAGAACTAACATTTTTTGTCACACGTATATTGAAATGAGTTTAGTTTCCTTGTCAGTGCATTCTACACAGTTTTGTTTTGTTATCAAAGATTATTCTAAATCTCTTTATATTTTCTTACCAAGTTCAAACAGCTAAAATACTATGAATGAGTGTCTCATGCTCTTTTTCCTCTTAAGTAAGTTTTACTACATAATTTTACCAGTGATAAAGTGCTATAATTTGAGATACTCCATCCATTGGGTTAGACTTGGAGCATATAAAAGAGCAGAAAACATGAATAGTAATTTGCAAGCTTTCAAGAAGTATTTGTGAGGACAGCTTTTCACAGTTTGTTCAGATCAGATTGCAATATGCAGGGTACTGAATGGAAGTAAAACCCAAACACAAGTGGTGTGAAATTATGAAGCCAATGTCTTTCTATAGATGTGCCAGACCAAACATCTTAAACTTTCATATGAGTATAATTTTTGTTATTAATTATAAAAAGGACGATGATGTCTCCTTCTCCAATAAAGTCCACCTTTATTTGCAGTAACTAGAATAATTTATTTTAGTAGGAAGAGAAAAGTCCAGGGAAAAACACTGAAGTAGCACTAGTTTTGAGGCTTTCTACTGGACAGCACCAATGGATCAGGATCAGCTAATTTAAATTCTTTGTCTGGATTATTTATAAAATACTTCACATCCATGTTCTTGAGAAAACACTTTGCAAATACTGATAGCAGTTTTCCATTTCACTTATAATAAATTTATTTATTAAAATTAATTACATATTTTTAAAAATTAATTAAATAAATTTATTTATTATAATAAATAACCCATTTTCATTGGGTTATTTATGTTTCCCCTGATTTTTGTCTTAAAACTCAAATATTTTCTTGTTCGGGTGATTAAAGATGTAACAAGAAACCCTGGTAAAAATCCAGTATCCTGTTGTACAGAGTTCTAGTTTAGATTTTCCTTGTGTTCTCTGGTAAATTTCCATAAGGTGTTGCAATTTTAATGAAGCAATATCCCCTGAATGATAGCTGATTTGCACAATGATTCAGTATAAACATCCATTGCACCATAAAGAAAAAAAAAAAGTAAATTACATTATTGTTGCATCAGGCATATTCACACACCACAAAAAGATTCACATTAAATCTATATCTTCTTCAAATCCATTATTTACAAGACGACATGAAAATATGAGCAAGATTCCGATATTCCTCAGCTGACTATACTAAGGCCCTTTTAAGTAAATATATCTTTCCGTTTAGATACTTTGTTAAGATAAATTCCTGACATAATGATCAGTGTAGATAATGAGACTCCATACTTGCTAACCAAACTGAAAGACAATAAATATTTTGGAGAGTTGCTACAAGACCAATTTTATGAAAATTATCTTTAGGCTTATGACTTGTGTTAAAAGCAAAGACCTGAAATATTATTCAGACCTTGGCAGTAGGAATGTAGCAAGGCATTAGGTAACCTCCTCAACATATATACAAGCAAACTAAAAAATCTTTGTCTTACAAAAATGTCAGCTCATTTTTTGAGGCCTATGCAGTATTCCTTGATAGAGTCTGGATGTTCTTGGTAGTTAGTCACTAGAAATGAGGTTCATTCTATTTGGTCTTTTTCTGGAATGGAAAAAGCAGTTGTGTGACTTGGAAGGACCCTCTTTTTGGCTTAATAAAGGTTTTTTTTTTTTTTTTCTCCCCATTTATTTATGTGTTATCTCTATTGGAAAGTTACTTATCTAGAGACACTGTATTGCCTTTCTGCTATTTCCTAAAGCAGCTTTGCTCTTGTATTATATCAGAATATACATATAGTAGGCATTTTAATCCAGTGTTTTTATGCAGTAATGCTTTTAATAAAGAGGACATAAGCATAACTCAAGTTATTTCAATTACTTGAAATCAGCATATCTGTCTTCTCTCAGCCCTTCCCAAACATAGTGATGCAGAAAATGTAGAACTGAATAAAATGCTACTGGGAAAAGTAAATTTAATTAACTGCTATGATATGAGGCAAATTACAACTCAAAGTTCAGATCATGATTCTGGCCTTTTGCATTTCTTTTGCAACAGTGGGTATTAAATAATTTGGAGCATGAAACTAAACTATTTTTTTCTTGCTTTGGCTTAAAGCACATAGTATATGCTTTATTTAATTTTGACTCCAGATTTAAGGCCATAGTAAAGGCTCTATAAAATTTCTTCATCCTTGTCACTACTAGAAGACAATTTCACACTTTTTTGACTCTCTAAGGGATATAATACTTGGAAGTGTTAATTGACTGAATCATCAATAAGAGAGAGAGAAGAAAGGGAACATGAAACGTAATTCTGTTAAGGATTTTGACTTGGGAGTGTGGGAATGGGCATTACATAACATATATTTAGTGGGAACAAAACTTAAGCTTCTTTCCATTTCAGTAAACTTCTGAAGCTCTCAAGTAGACTACTTACACTGAGCAATAAATACACTAGTATTCTGTTGAAGATTACATCTGCAACAGGGAAAAGGGTTGAGCTCAAGACTGATGTTAATTTGTTGATAAGGTAAGCCTTTCTTCTCTCATCCAAAAGCTTGGTTGAGGAATGCCAGATAGGGCTATGAATACTGAATGGAAGTTTTCTGTGCATGTGTCAGGAAACTCCCACAGTCACTTCGTCTGTAAGAATCTCAGACTTCTTGCTGGATTTGCCAACAGTTTGTGTCTTCCATCTTTGAGCTGAAGGTACTCAGAAAGTGGATCAATGGCCATTTTTTTCTTCTGCTTCTTATCTTTTCTGCATTCCTTGTTTAATTGTATTTTTTGGCAGCTGTATCTTTAGCTGCTCCTATCATCAAAAAGAATCACAGAATTGCAGGGGTTGGGAGGGTTCTCAAGAAATCATCATCTCTGCTAAAGCAGGCTCCCTGCATCAGGTCACACAGGTAGATTGGTCCAGACGGGTCTTGAATGTCTCCATAGAAGGAGACTCTGGACAACCTGTTCCAGTGCTGCATCACCCTTGCTGTAAAGAAGTTCATTCACATGTTTGTATGGAGCTTCCTACGTTCAAGTTTTAAGCCATTATTCCTTCTCCTATAGCTATGCACTACAGAGAAGAGCATGGCCTCATCCATTTGCCTCCCACATCCCATTAGATATTTATAAACACTAACCAGATGTTGAATTTGCTGGGATTAAAACACTTAGACAGTTCTTCAGGTTCAGATTAGGAAGTAAAATGCACCCATCTGTTGCTAACCATTGTCATTTAAAACAATCCCTGTGAAACTTAAATATCAGGCAAATAGGATTGTTTATGGTTAATTATTCTGCCTTTATTGGCTTCTCTTCTTGTAGGTTAGTAGGAGAAAAATATTTCTGAGTTGTTTTAATGTCATTACTTGATGTAACAACATGTAAGAGTCTAAAGATCAGAAGATTAACACAAGTAATTTTACTCATCATTACTTTTCTGTTATAGTCCAACTATTACAAAAAAGATTGAAGGGTTTTTGCTTTATCTACTAGATCAGTGTATGTGAATTTGAGTAGCTGTTTTGAAAAGAATGGCTATCAGGTTCAAATATACCTATGATATTGCGTTGCTATCAATGTTTTTAGCATCTCTTTAATTTGTAGACTACATCTTCTGTCATGTCACCTCTTCCTTTCAGATAAGGGATAACATGGGATTAGATAACTATACACAAAAGGCTTTTTAGAAATATGAATTCAGTGCAAGGAAATTTAGGCCTGCATATGTAGATTATATATTAACAATGTACCCATGCATAATTCATAATTCTCTTTGAAAACCTAATTAAAGTAAACATTTTAAATTGGCAGCTAGGTGTATGTCTTTATTTCCAGAATAAAATTAAAGAAGAACCAAAATCAATAATTCAATTTAATGTTAACACCTCAAAGGGTAAAATAATTTTGTGTAGAATATTTAAAGTCATGAATTGATAAAGGTGGTTACTCAGTTTCTGAACAGTCTATGAATGTTTATATATCATCACTAACTCTATGATATGTTCTAAGAACTGTACAAAATAACCAAATAAATTTAAATCTATCAGCTCTTTGCATTTTAGATTTTCAAAGTAATGTTAACCTTCAAACATATAACAGATTAGATACTTCTATTTGATCTTTAGCAATTACTTCTAGTTGATAGGCCTCCAAAAGTAAAAGAATTATGACAAGAAATGGAAGATATAAAATAAAACTCTACAGACAAACAGGTGAGTGTGGATGAGTGACAGTGACAGAGAGTAAAGTAAATGGCATTTTCTAAAGAACTGGAACAGGCCTGCAAGGAAGTAATTGCTCCTATGCTTTCTTTTAGCACGGAGGGTAGAAGAAATGTCATATGTGAGCCATAAATCTCAAACTGTAGGGATTGGATAAAATGTAAATATATCATTATGAAAATCATCTCCCATTTTCTAATAAAACTCAAAAAACAAATTGTGCTATGTGGTCAGTGAGGGAGTATTAGGGATTCTGACATATGATTCACACTGAGTTGATGAAGATACCAAAGGTAGTCTGTTGAATTTCAACCAAAAAACAAGTATTTCTTAGTTCATTAAATGGCATTTTCTGCTAGAATTCCAAAGCTTTCCCCTTCCATTGCCCACTGCTATAGTCTCCATAGAATTCACTGCAATTTATTGCCCAGAACCTTATGTGGGATCTTAGAATAAAATGAGAAAAATGGATTTTTTTTTTTGCAAGATAGGACTAAAAAACCAAATCTTTATAGAATCACAGGCTCCCAGAATTGCTGAGGTAGGAAGTCACCTCTAGAGATCATATAGTCCTACAGGAAAGAATTTCCAACTTGATATCAAGTGGGATCTTCGAGTCTATTTCAGACTTTCCTTTTGTCCCAGTGGCCTGGGATGCGCTGAGACCATAGGCAAAGAAGTATCCAGTACCTTGCCCTGTTCTGTGTCTTTAATTAGCAGGTTCCCTGACTCACTCAGAAACAGGCCTACGTTTTCCCTAGTAAGACTTTTGCTGCCAGTGTGTCTGCAGAAGCTCCTCTTGTTGCTCTTCATGTCCCTCACCAGATTCAGCTCCACACAGGCGTTGTCTTTTGTGTGTTCCTATACCTTATGCCTCTAGAACCCTCCTTGGCCACCTGTTCCATGCCTTTGCCTTTTTGACGTTTCCTCTTTATGTTTTGGCTTTGTCAGGAGTTACTTGTTCATCCACACAAGACTCCTGCCACTCTTGCTTGACACCCTGCTCACTGGGATGGACCCTTCTTGGAAAGTGACACATTTCAGTATCTTTTTCACAATTCAGCATTCCTACTTCACTTTACTTTCCTAGCACAAACCTTAGATTTATTGAGTCTACCTCACCTACAAACTTAATATTGCTAGTGCACTCTTCCACCCCTAATTAGCTAAATAAAATTGCAATACTTTAGCTTTGTAATTAGTGTTCTTAAATGTATTTTTTTGCTTGCTTATCTGTTCTAATAAAATCAATGAAGAGTATGCAGATTTGGGTTGTTCTAACAAATTATAAGGTTCAAGATCTCTGAGGGTTTGGCTAGCCTCAGAGACTTTTCTAAACCACTCAGATCATCTTCAAAATGAATATTTAATTTTTTTTTCTTACTGTTAACTATAGACCAGCTATGTGAATCACAGAGATGTCGCTTCTTATGTCCCTGAGGTGCAGCAAATAGAGGCACAGACCAAAAACTGCCACAGAACCGTGGTGAAGGTGATCACCTTACTACCTGTTCTTTACAAATAGCAGGTAGAATCACCTCTGCTTCTGCATGGCAATGGTGAGAGCACTTGTTACTGGGATTCACTAGATCACTGTGTTGTAAAACATTCTTCCTCACTATACCATGGGGGCTTTCTAGGAACAGTGAATGAGCAAACTGTGGAATGTATATGTTTGTGTTGGTTGGACTAATTTTGTCAGGAACTCCTCTTCTTTTGGACTATTCTTATCTTTTATTACATCATACAGTGATGAAATATTTCTTTGGAAAGCGAGATTAGGAAGTGCAATACAGAATATATATTGTTCACTGCATATTTATTACTAGGACTTGTGCATGTTCTACATTCATATACCCTTCTGGAAAGTTTGTCACAGTGGCTGCTGATCACAAAGTATTACCAGTGGCATTTTCAAAAGGAATTAGCATTTCCAGAACACATGTATGATCAAAATCAATGCACAAATTTGAAATTAGACCTCCACACAATACTTGCAGAAATCTTCACCTTTGTGCCGTGATATAATGGATCAGGATATGCTTTCCAAGTTTTCTTTGCCAAGATATCAAAAATAAGGAAATGCATCTGTGTGAGCTTAATCACATAATAAGTGCTCAGAATATTTTCTAAGAGTAGATAAATGGAGAAAATATCTATGTAACGAATGGTCTTTATTCACAACCATTTCCCTACTTTATTCATGATTTTCTAAAACATGTAAACTGTCTCACCTCAAGGTGGGACATTAACCTGTCCCATATAATATAATACCTTGGTTCTGGACCCTGCCTTTTCTCTGCCTAGTGTACTGCAGACCTAATAATGCACAGTTCTAAGGAATACAGATTTGACTGTTGAATATAGAAATATGGTTTCATTAAAAAAATCAGAACATGTTAATCATAAATGAGCTATTACAAGACATTTGAATAACTGCATTCAATAGCTCTGAGAGCCATTTTCTGAAGCTGAATTGATGAGTGACATTTAGTTTACATAGTGGGTAATAAAAAAAAAGGTAAAACAATTTTGAAACGTAATTGCTCATAAAGAGGGTAAATAGTATATTATAAATCTGTTAGCAAGCCATTCTAGTGATAATATAAGCACTCTTAAGAGGAGTTAATAATCAGATATTCACATTTAATGATGTTACTGTTTAACGGTGTATCACTGCTAGATCCCTGAAATTGTGTATCTGTATAATGTTACCAACTGTAATCACTCCTATGCTATCAATTCATACTTGAAGTTGTCAATGTTGTTAAGAAAAAGGCACACATAAAATGCTGGACTAATCAAAATTTTCACTAATGTGAAGTTAGAGTGAGGGTGATTGCTTTGTGTTAAAGATTATTTGAATGATGATGTACAGCTTAATAACTTTATGGTAGCTTTCTGCAGATTTATAATATTTTATGAGAATGATTAATTTTAAACTAATAATATAATATCAGAATTATCTGAGAAGAATGTCAAAGGAAAAGTTTTTATATAATCAGTTATTTTGCTGAAAATCCCTTCAAACCGAAAAACTGCTTAGTGAAAAAAGTGAACCAAAAGCCAATACATATAATTGTTTACCATGTGTACTGAGTAACTTTTACTGAGATAATGACTAAGATAAATAAGACTTTTTAATGTGTTTTTTTTTGAAATTATGTAAAGATTTCATACCATTGGAAAAAATAGTTCCTGAATATCTTTGTTCTGTAAGCAAAATTTCCTCTTATTAAAGCTTTGGATAGATGTCCTCTTTTGCATATTACTGTGACAGTGGAAGATGAACTGGCAGTGCTAAATTACTCCTTGCATTGATGTCCTGTCAGCTCAGTTGTTTTGACTATGGCTTCTGCAACTCTTTCAGTAAAAATCCACTGTATTAGCTCAAATAGTTTAAACAGCAGATATTTACCAGTAAGTACACTTTGAGAAAAGGAGAAGCGTGAGATGTGTGGCTCTGGAGAGGTACATAGAGAAAAGGGACAGGGAATAAGCTGGGGAGTCCCTGAGGGGGAGTTCTTTCCCGTCATCACTGCTGAGTCCAGAAATAAACCTTTATCTACAGTCCAGATGTTCAGTATGACATAAGAGAAGCAGGAAAGGATGCCTCCTCCTGGTACAGTGTTACCCTACCTTGGAAAACTCTAGTAGGGTGGTGCTTCCCTCACCACTTGTACCAGGCATGCAGATTGGTAAAGAAAAGTGAATATTCAAGGAGTGAAAGAGAGAGTGCCGCAAACTTGTACCCGTGGTATAAACTAGTCTAACTTGCTTGAAGGTCATGTAGTTTCCTGTGGGCCTATTTCCCTGTCCCTACTTCCTTTTGACATCTTCCTGAGACACCCAGTGATAAAGGTCAGATTTCTATTACAGGAACCCATTGCATTTTTGTGCGAAGGGAATTTTCCTTCATCCTGCAAATTTGAGACTTCATAATGAATGTCCAGAACGGTCATGCTTAAGGTGCTGTATTGTCTATTGTTATTAATGGCTGTCATTCTACAGAGTTCAGAGTGTTCCTGGAGTCACCTTCCTTTGAAAATTAAGATCTTTTGTGGAACCTTCTGTCTTTTATTTCACTATGGAGTGCTTTTATGGCATCTACAATAAGTAATACATGTTGTATCCAGTGCTGTTAATTGCATTATGTGAGAGAACTTAACTTAGAAACATACAGAGGTGTATTTTACAGGGAGGAAGGCTACCTCAGCTGTGTGAGAGGTGTATTAACATCACCACCAAAATTCCTAAACAATGACAAAATATGCCTGTAGAGATGAAGCACAAATGTGAATCTTTGTGCACTATTGGCATGGCTTATGAGCCAAGCGCAGCTAGAATTTGTCAGCATCACTGAAAATTCTGCTGTATTTGTCCATGTGATGTCATCATTATGATGGAAGAACCTCAGGTATCCAGACTGATACCGTGCTACATTGCTGTAAGTACTATGTAGATAAAGCAGTTAGTGTGAAATAGCCTATAACAGTGTGTGTGCATTCAAGCTTCGTTGAAATCTTTAGGAAGGAATTTCAAAGCTCCTGGAAATAGCTTAATATCTACAAAAGTCCTTAAGTCCCACTTTTGCCAAAAACCAAGGAGTGCTTTAGAGGATATATATATATTTTGCAATTCTTAGAGTTAACTTTTCTTCAGTTACATTTTGGCTTGAGAAATTTTAATCTTATTTAAAAAAGAAGTTTTTCTAGTATCACTTGGTTTTAACTCTGTAGTTAATGTATTGACTTTGCTGATTTTCTCTCTCACAGCCTTCTGTCTTTACAGACAAATGATTAACTTTCAGTGTTTTCACACAATGTGTTTTCAATAACTTAACAAAGTGATCTATAAATCTCTTTCATGTCTGATAACATGACATTCATAAGACTGATTTGATATTTTAGAACCCTTGAGTCACAGAACTGTTCAGGAGAGAAGGGAACTCACGAAGTCCTTTATCTAACATCCTGCTCAGTCATGAAGTAAACCATGTTACTCAGGGTTTTCTCCATCCAGGTCTCAGAAACCACTGTAGATTTCACTACTTTTGTGCAAATCATTTCTACTGCTTAATTATTCTCCTGGGGAGATTTTTCTTCTGTGTTCTTTCCTTATGTATCATTGATATAATCTTGTGTAGCAATAGAAGGAAAGATTTCACTGATTGTATAAAGATAATGAAATGAAGTCAAGTAAGATATCAGACAGCTGTCCTGCAAGTATCTACAATTGTAGTAAGAGAATTCTAAGTAGGTTGAATTAAAAAAGAAAATACATATGCCTATATCTTTGTGTGCCTGTACCTGTGTGCAACTGATTCCACATTTCTAATACATCTAGAACCTTCACACTTTATTTTTCTCCCAACACAAATTTTTACATACTGTGGCTCTTCCAGCAATGCTGTTATTGTTTCCTTGTATTTAATTGCAAGTGTGCTCAAACTTTCACCTCACTCATACTCAAAATAAAGGAATATATAAAATCTATGATGTGTTTCTTCCTAAAACCCATTTGTTTTAGGAATCTGAAACCAGGAGGTTTTCAGACCACTGAAAACAAATGCTAGATTTACTGGTCTTTGTGCCATGATTCCTGTTTATCACATGAATGTTTTCTTCTGGGTGTTACTTTTTGTTCATTTTCATCTATGCTCTTTTTTTCTCTTTTTTCTTAACTTTTTGGGGGGATGATAGGGATCTTCTCTTTACATGCCCATACCTTATAGAAAACCCTCTAGTTCAAGATTGGGTTCTTTGGTGGTAAAATAAATAGTAAAGTTCTGGAGATTTAATTGGATACCTTAGCATGCAAACAAGTTTCACAAATCTAATCCATGAGAATGTCAATGCGTGACATTTTTGTTTTTTGTATTTCACAAGGACAAAATACTTGGTCTTGTGCCTAGTGTGAAATTCTACCATTCTGACAGTCATACTTCCTTAAGAATCTTTAAAGGATTTATTGGAAAATATTGTTTGGAAGAAGCAGAGGATGGCACTGTTGGACTACAATTATGTGGCAATATAGCCTGCAAATTTTGAAATACATTATACAGCCTTAAAGAAGTCTTATCATATGTCTTACAAGATAGATACATAAACAGGAAAAAGGTTTATGCTTTTTTTTTTGATTATCAAAGTTTTGCATGAATTCTAGCAAAATGTTTTTTTTTTTTTCTTTTCTTAATGAGATGTGGTTGCAATGTGGAGTGGTAATGTAAAAGTAGTGAAGAAAAATAAAAAATTTAAGGCAGATACTCTGGAAAAGAAAATAGGTGTATAACTGTTAAGGGCTTTTCTTGTGTTGCTGCCTATGAAAAATTGTGTTGCTGCCTATGAAAAATCTGAGGTACTGACTATTTGCAAAGATATTGGCTATCAAATGTAGATATGACGGCTTCCACAGAATGTTCAACAGATGTATTCTCCCATAAAGGTGGAAATTTGAACAAGAAATGAATCTGGAAACAGGTAAACGATTTCTCAAAAAATGGACATTACTCTCAAATATATGACTCTATTTTGTACATGTGCAGGATGCGAGTAGCCTTTTCACAGAATCACAGAATCACAGAATTATCAAGGTTGGAAAAGACCTAGAAGATCATCCAGTCCAACCATTACCAATGCTTCCCAGCTAAATCATACCCCTCAACGCAAAATCCAAACGTTTCTTGAACACTCCCATGGCCGGTGACTCCACCACCTCCCTGGGCAGTGCATTCCAATGCCTGACGACCCTTTCCGAGAAGTAATACTTCCTAATGTCCAGCCTGAACCTCCCCTGGCGCAGCTTGAAACCATTCCCTCTAGTTCTATCACTGATTACACAAAAGAAGAGGCTGACCCCCAGCTCACCACAACCTCCCTTCAGGAAGTTATAGAGAGCTATAAGGTCTCCCCTGAGCCTCCTCTTCTCCAGGCTGAACAATCCCAGCTCCCTCAGCCGCTTTTCATAAGGCCTGTGCTCCAGACCCCTCACCAGCTTCGTAGCCCTCCTCTGAACACGTTCCAGGGCCTCAATGTCATTCTTGCAGTGAGGGGCCCAAAACTGAACACAGTACTCGAGGTGCGGCCGCACCAATGCTGAGTACAGGGGGACAGTTACCTCCCTGTTCCTGCTAGTAACACTGTTTTTGATGCAAGCCAGGATGCCGTTGGCCTTCTTGGCCACCCGGGCACACTGTCGGCTCATGTTCAGCCGAGCATCAATCAGTACCCCCAGGTCTGTTTCCTCTACACAGTCCTCCAGCCACTCCGCCCCAAGCCTATTGCACTGCCTGGGGTTGTTGTGGCCAAAGTGCAGGACCCGGCATTTGGTCTTGTTGAACCTCAGACTTCCTTTTCCTCCAGACTTCCACAGGAAAACCTTTATCCTATATAGATACCTAATAAACTAAGAAGGGAGAATAATGATTGAGGAAAGTTACTGAGTTTAAAATGTTGTGCACTTAAGTTGTTCAGTTTTGTCATGCAGGATGCCATCAACTGTGAAAACCTGATTCTTTTTTGCTGGCCACGTATAATCATTGTTCACTTCATGCTTTTCTCTTTCTTCCTAGTTAACCTGGTTTCAGCTGAGATATTGCTAATTTTCTTCAGAGTGGCTGGTATGGTGCCATGTTTTAGATTCAGTGTGAGTGTAATGCTAATAAGTTAATATTTTGGTTGTTGCAGAGTAGTGCTTACACCAAGTCAAGGACTTTTCTGCTTCTCCTGCCAGTGAGAGGGTTGGGGGAAAAGTTCAACAAGTAGTTGGAGGAGGGGAGAGTTAACCAGGACAGCTGACCCAAACTGGCCAAAGGGATATCCCATGTCATATAACTTCACGCAGAATGATAATGCTAGGGGAGCTGGCCGGAGGTGGGAAACCACTGCTAGGGGATTGACTAGGTGTTGGTCAGCAGATGATGAGTAATTGCTTTGGGCATCAATTATTTTGTATATATTCCTATTATTAGTGCTATTATTGATGTGCTCGTGGACAGTTGGCTGAATATGAGCCAGCAGTGTGCCCAGGTGGCCAAGAAGGCCAATGGAATCCTGGTTTGTATCAGGAATGGTGTGGTGAGCAGGACTAGGGAAGTAATCCTGCCTCTGTACTCGGCATTGGTGAGGGCTCACCTTGAGTACTGTGTTCAGTTTTGGGCAGCTCAGTATAGAAAGGACATTGAGGTGCTGGAGCAGGTCCAAACAAGGACAACAAGGTTTGTGAAGGGCTTGGAGAATGTGCCCTATGAGAAGAGGCTGAGGGAGCTGGGGTCGTCTAGTCTGGGGAAAAGGAGGCTGAGGGGAGACCTTATTGCTCTCTTCCAATATCTGAAAGGTGCTTACAGCGAGAGCGGGTTTGGTCTCTTCTCACTGGTGACAGGTGAAATGATGAGGGGAAGTGGCCTCAAGTTGTGCCAGGGTAAGTTTAGGTTGGATGTCAGGAAAAACTTTTTTACAGAAAGGGTTGTTAAGCACTGGAATAGGCTCCCCAGGGTGGTGGTTGAGTCACCATCCCTGGATGTGTTTAAAATCTGTTTGGATGTGGTGCTCAGGGAGTTGATTTAACGGAGGGTTGTTAAAATTAGGGTAACGAGGTTAGGTTGTGGTTGGACTCAATGATCTTTGAGGTCTTTTCCAACCTGAGCAATTGTATGATTCTGTGATTCTATGATTCTATGATGATTCTCCCTTCCTTTTCTGTCCAATTAAACTGTTTTTATCTCAACTCACTAGTATTACCTCATTTCCAGTTTCCTCCCTCAATCCCAGCTGAAGCAAGTGAATGAATGACTGTGTGGTTCTTAGCTGACTACTAATTTCAACCATAACACGTACAAAACTAAAACACAGTGACACTGTTAGGTTAAATAAATAAATATTCTAAAATGATTCCTGCAGTAAATTTGCTCACTAGCCTAGGGAACTCTGGGAGCTCAGAACATTTTGTATACTGAGATAAGCTTGGAGCAACACGCTAGACAGTCAGTAGAGTTTAAAGGTAATTATCTGTTTGAAAGTGCAGTTGTCAGAAATAACATTAAAAAAGAAGTACTTAAAAGTTGGCATGATCACTTTACTTTAATTGGCTTGACACTCAGAATCCAGAGTAGGTCCAACAGCTCTCATAAATTTACACAATAATTACAAAAAACCAGTGAAATTCCATGTTTACCTGAGAGTTTAAAAGTCTACATATATTTTTCACTAAATCTCAGCTCAATTTCACTGCAAGGAAAAGTGGTTTTACCTTTCATAAAAAATCATGTTGCAGAACTCTGAAAACACCCAGGTGTTCTGTAGGTCGGTGCTGCATTATTATTATCTTAATTAATTGTTTTTCGGTTGTAGCAAATGTTCCCTTAATTGTTTCATTCATTCACAAGAATAAAAGAAGTGTTTACATTCTGAATGGTTTTTTTTTTTTTTTTTTTTTTTCACAGAAGGCATTTCAGTCATTTACCTTCTTGTGAAAGTTTATTATTTTCGGTTTATTATCTTGTGAAAGATGAGTTGTATTTTGCCTGAAAGTTGTTCTGTCAACAATTGTTTTAATCCTTCTAAAGATGGAAAGATTTTTGTGATTTAAACTGAGTACTGGTTATTTTGCAAGTGCATATGTTTTTATTTTTTATTTTTTTCTGTGAATAACTCCTGTACAAAGGATTTAATCTGGGGGAATCTTTCTAAAATTCTCCTTTGTATGAGCACTTTAATGTTCAAAAGTGATTTTATACTGGTTTAAATTTGCTGTAGTCATATGGTGTCGTGCATGAAAGTATCTCAGGGAAACCTTGTTACTTATTATTTGTACCAATTTTATATTAGTGTTACCCTAGTAACATATCTGATTTTCCAATATTTTCACTTTTATGAAGTACTAATACCATAAGAAGCAACAAACGATTAACAATCAAAAGTAACAACAAATATAATCAAGAAGAATCATTATAGAATTGTAGAAAATCCCAGGTTTGGATGGGACCCACAAGGATCATTGAGTCCAAGTCGCGGCACCACACAGGGCCGCCCCAAATCAAACCCTATGTCTGAGAGCACTGTTCAAATGCTTCTCAAACTCTGGCAGGATTTCTTCCATGACCACTGCCCTGGGGAGCCTGTTCCAGGGTCTGACCACCCTATTCCAGGATCTGTTCAACCTTGAGAAAAGAAGACTATGAGGGGATCTTATTTATTTTTATAACTATCTTCAGTGTGTGACACAAAGGGACACGGCCACCACCTTTTCAGTGATCTGTGGGGACAGGACGAGGGGAAACAGCCATAAACTGGAGAACAGGAAGATCCACACAAACATGTGTAAGGTGACGGAGCACTGGCACAGGCTGACCAGGGGGGCTGTGAATTTTCCTTCTCTGGGGATATTCAAGACTCACCTGGACACCTACCTGTGTGACCTGGTCTAGGGAGCCTGCTTTGGCATGGGGGTTGGACTTGATGATCTCTAGAGGTCCCTTCCAGCCCCTACAACCCTGTGATTCAATAACCCTTTGGTGAAGAACTTTTTCCTTATCTCCAACCTGAATCTCTCCTGACACAGCTCCATGCTGTTCCCTTAGATCTTATCATTGATCACCAGAAAGAAGAGGTTTGTCCCAGGTTTTCAGAGGAAGACCTTTGAAGGCTTAATTTGTATCAGTTTCTCCCCTGCCCATGAAGCAGCTCTGAGTCTCCAGCCAACATCCAACTTCAGTCAAAACATAAAATGTTGAGCAACTGAGGGATGAGAAGACTCCAATTTTTCCATCTTTAGTTACAACGTAGGCTTGTTAAATCTGTCATATTTCCAGAAGATTCCTAATAAATGAAAATCAACGTAAGCAAATTTCTGTCATTCTGAATATTGGCTGCCCAGCATGAAGTTGTAGCAGCAGATAAAGAGTCCAGTAATGAGTTAGACAAATGGACAGTTTGTCCACAAAAAGACTAAAAGAAAAATGAACTCCACAGGGATGTACACTTAGCAACCCTAATACAACAGCTGCTCAGGTGAGGGGACTCCAGGAGTTTACAAGGCTTGAGTACTTGGGTTTCCCTACCAGTAATTAGTTCAATGAACTCTAGGATGTGCAGGTATTAACATTTCAAGAAGACTGAACTTCCTGTCAAATAAACTTTTTCAACCAAAATAACAATGAAATAAGCCAGATTCCTTTGTTTGAAAATCAAGTTTTTTTGTTTAAGTATTTCAAATGTGTCATGAAAAATTTGTCTCAATAAATAGTAGTTCCTCAGGACAGTTTCCCATGGTCACCTATGTATTTAGAAGTCCTAAAATTGTTTGATTGGGTTGGCACAAGCATTTTACTGTTTTTAAAGTATCCCAGGAAAATAATCTCCTTTTCGGATTCTAGTAATTTCAGAAACATTTAAATCATTATACTTCTAGATGTCTAATTTAAATATCAGAATTGTTTGATCAGAAATATAAAATTAGATGTTCTTGAAATAACATTCCATAGTCCGTACACTTTTTGATGATATCAAAAGAAACTTCTGAGAACTATAATAGGCTAAAAGTTTTGGAATCTTTCAATTTCTGGGATTAATTGGGTTCATTCATACCTCACACTTGATTTTTGAAGCATAGAAGTTCAAGACTTTAATGACAGAACGAAATATGCAGGATGAAATCCCAATTTTACTTTAGCCAATGATATATCTTTAGTTAGTTTCCATGGGGTGCTCCCACAGATATGTACTGCTTCTACATTATATATAGTTATTTTAACACAAATAAACATTTTGCATTTATACAACACACAAAGCCTACAAAGCCCTGCCTGACAAATAAAAACTTCAGAATATTTGAGAAAAACTTTAATAATCATTCAAATATTTTGATATATCCATAATTAAAAGTCTGCAATTTGAAATCTTTCTGTTGCTTTCTAAGCTTTTTGAAAGAGTAGTGAAAAATGTGCAGTGCGTGTCCAGAAATGTGAGTGATGTTGAGCTTTCTACATGCTTCCCATATAGAGAACAGTGAGTCCATTTGTTTTTATGGTTGAGGACACTCACAACTACTGCTAAAATAAATCAGCTGAGAATTTTCTCTGCTTTTTTTTTCCCCATCTGATTCTCCTCCAAGTACCTCAAGGTCACCTTGTACCTGCTTTTTGCATCTTTCTGTAATAGCTTCTGTACTCTGACTATTGAAAATATGTACAGGCACTCACTATAGTACTCTGGTGTAATTGACCAGCATAAAAGGCCACTGTGGTTTATTGGGCAGCAAATTCATTTTAGAGATAATTAAAGACTATTTTTATCCTATACTATCATTTTTCTTGCTCAAATGCTTCACAGCAATAGAGTGGTCTAAGCACAGTTAATGAATTGTAATAGCTGTCACCAAAGAAAAAGTATTTGTTTCAAACAGTTTGTCCAATCTTAGGCACTAGCACAGGAAGGCTTGTGGTATATTAAAGAGTTCATGTAAGAATACTAACACCAACAATCATGTGACAGGCAGCTCTGAATGCCTGCAGAGATTAATAATATTAAATCTTATTTAAGTTGTTATGTTTTCACTATATTGCCTGCACCTCGGATAACTTTAATCCCTGTAAAATTCTTGTGCCCCTGATAGGTTCTCAGAAAACTCAGAGGACCTGAGGTCCTATCAACAGTGAGGCACAAAGTATGTGAAAGAAAATAAATACACTGAGAGAGTCTGATATGGGAAGCTACTGGAAACGGGAAAGCTCTAAGGTGATTTTCCTCTTAAGATTTGCACCTTGCAAAGTCTGCATTGTTAACTGAGTTTTACTGAGTTACAGGGTTGTAACTTTTTTGTTGTTCTGAAAATCTGTTTTTTTTTTTCATTCTTTTTTCTTTTTTTTCCCCTTTACCCATTTTATTTTGTTTGAATAGATAACTTGAAATTTATGCACAGGAATTCTTGGTAAAAGATGCTGTGTAAAATGCTTATTGAGACAGAAGATTAAAACTGCTCAACCCAACTCACCAAGGGAACAACATTAGCATCAGTTCTACAGGAAACTGAAAAAACACAGTAAGAGATCTGAAATGTTGATAGCTGTTTCTTTTCCCATAAGTCTAGCAAACTTGTATTGTGATTTTGGAAATTTTTGTTTATAAATTGAGCTAGATAGGTTTATTTTCTTTTCCATCAATATTACTTCTTTCAAAAAATGTTTGGCTTTTTTTACTACAGTAAAGTTTCACATACTTATTTTTATAAAGCTCTTGGGATTATCACGAGAAAACCCCAATAAAATGTTTTGTTACTGGTCAAATTCAATCCAAATCAAAGGAATATCCACCAAGGGTGATGTTATCATGGCTGTAGTTGTTTGGTCTCCTCTCAGCAATCCATCATTCCTATCATTTGTGTTTTAATCATTCTATCTGTCTGCCTGTCTAACAATACCTGAAGTCATCACTCATATTTAACTTAAGAAAAAAGGAAAAGATGCATTCCCATTTCCCCTCAATCTTGTTTTAATCCATTGAATTTCTTGACTTTAATGAACTTAAAATGAGATTTATGTTGAATTAAATTTTTACCAAATAAAGTCACCAATATCCCTACATACAGCAATTTTCAGTTGATTTCTTAAAAAAACCTGCTTTGACTACTTGTCTTCTGGGTCTTTCCTTGTAACAATGACGAGATAACTTACTGGACAGACAAAAAGGTAATACTTGTGATTTGAAATGCTGATCACCAGAATTTTCAGCCCATGAAGACTTTTCACTGTAGGTTTAATAAAATACCTGGTTACAGCAGTATTAAATCTGTATTCTGTTGGCATGACTTTGCATTCTTTGCCAAGAGCACTTCAGCTCATTTGTATGAAGATAAAGTAGGCAGGCAATTCTGCGTTCACCACATTGCCTTTAATCTGCTGGCAAGATTGTGGTGTTTATACATACAGAATTTCAGTTTAATGACTGACTGTGCAGGATAGATTTTGCAGCCATGGAAAACAATGCATTTTCCACTATACCGCATTCTGTCTCTATGCCATTTGCTTCAGATACGAAGTGTTCGCCTAATTGTCCCTTTAAAGCTTGCCTTTGCAGACAAGAGATTGTGAGCTGCTCAGTTTTCTCTTATGGCTTTAATTTAGTACGTGCACATGGCTGAGTATCTTTAAACCTATCTATCTGGCATTGAATAAAATGGTGAAGATTGCAAGCTTTTTTTCCTTAAGAATGGTAATTGTTCCTTCTTGTAGAATTTTACAACAAATTTGTTTTGCAATCTGAAAGATTATTGCTTCAACAAAAACATTCAAATAGATTGTTCTCAATAAACCAGGCATGTAACAAATCTCATAGAACAAATTTATTTGGGCATCTTTTATGGACCTCAGCAATTAAATATTGTGGAACTGTTCTTAGCACAATAATTTGCTTAAATAAGTTATTTTATATTAGTTCATTGGCTTTTTTTCCTTTTTATTGTTATTCTTACTCTGATCAACTGTGATAATTAACATTTATTTGTTAGAACATTCATCTAAGTATGAGCTGAGATTTATTAACATGCATGTAATACTATCCACACAAGTCAGGAGTTTCCTAACAGGTTATAGCACATTTAGTTGTTTGACAGCTAAAAGAAATTTTTACAGGGATTCAGATGTTGTATCATGCCATTTTGTGATTAACACATTTCAAGAGTTATACTCTGACATATTAAGACCTACATAGATATAAAGTAGGTAATAATATATAGGTAATTACATATAAAATCATAAAAAATAGATATTTTTAGTATGTGTGTGTATACTCACTGTATGTACTTGGAAATTACCAAACCTCATTTGTAGATAAAACCCAGAAAAACAACAAAGCTGTTTCTAAGTGTTTGTCTCCAGTATTATTGACACATGATCCAGCAACAGAGACAAATTCCTGCTTCAAGAGGCTGAGGACTAAACGTTTGGCTGCAAATCCTGAAAAAAGACACATCTGTAGACAACTGGGAAAGTCTTTCTGGTGACGTGTATGTAATAAACAATATTCAATACAGTTTCAAACTCCAAAGGGCCACAGATGGCTGAGGAAGGATGGAAACAAAGAAAATCAGTCAACACTTGTTTGCTTACTGGAAAATTAGTCTGTCTTTTAGAATTCCCACATTAAAATCAATGTTCAAGTCTTGGTGGGTTGCTGGTGAAATGGAAAGGCTCCTGTAGACATTTGCTTTTGTGGAAGCTTAACAAAATAAAGGAAGCCATATCTGTTGGTTCATCAGTTCTGCTGTCCACTTACATGTAATACTGCTCTCTGGGGCCCAGATGAGACATGAGCCTGCATGGGGTTCATGCAGGAAAGGGAAGTCCATGTGTAGACAGCTAATGCTGTTTTCCTTGTAAGAGGATGGTGCTGCGTCTGGTGGTGTGCATTACCTAGGTACTACTCAGTGCTGTTAACACATCTACAAATTCCACTACACACTCAAAAGTCTGCGTAACAAAGTGGAAATGAGATTTAAACAGAAAATTAATCAGAAGCATGTGGACAGGAGGTGAGTAGTTTCTATCTCAAATACAATGATGTGCTAATTTTGTATTGTAGCTAGCCAAGAGGTTTTCCCTGGTTAGTGGTTTGGGTATAATCTGTCAATAAATCCAGAAGTACATCTTATAAGAAGTTATGATCAAGAAAACACAGATAATAAAATAATGACTTCAAGAGAGTTAGGCGGTGAGGAATTCATGGCGTATACTGATTTAGAAACTAAACATTATGTGAGCCAGAGGCTGGATGAATGCTTTAAAAGGATCGCTAGTCAGCCAGAAAAAGTAGGTTTCCCAGGAAAAAAAACACCCAAAACAGAACAGAACAAAAAACAACAGATGAATTCTCTAGAATCTTCAAGCATAAATCTGTGCATTTTGTAACCACTTGTTGAATAAGAAATGGGAGAAATGGAGAATTTGTTCTGACCCCAAACTTGCTTTGTTTTGGCAATATTTGCTGCTGTGAGGAATCTGAATTTTCTTGTATCTTATGAGATGATTATAACCTGCAGAGAGATTAGGGAGGAAAAGGACAAACTACTCATGGGACCTTGGAGACACCTGTAGAACTGAGGCACAGAAAAACCACCAAGGTTTTATAATGAAAGCCAAGGGCTACAAATCTTAATGAAATGGAGTGTACTCTCAGCATCTCTGAGAGAGAGAAGATAACTTTTCCCTGTGCTGGAAACCTGGCACATCACTGCAACACACTATATAGGCTGCACTTCTGAATTCTGGCAGGAAAAGCAGTCATGATGTGATGCTGGCTCAGTACTGTGGATAAATTTGCAGTGCTTAAAGCTTGAATATGGGAAACACAGATAACAAGTCTGCCCCAGAACAACACAGGAGAACGTGGATAGAAAACCATTGCCTTTCACCAGCAATTTCTAATTTCTTGATGCCTTTTGGTACTGTGGATAAAACCAACTCAGTCAGTGTATGTGGGATCCAACAGGATCTCCAGCAGGGTAACTAAGATTAGAATTAAGAATTTTTGTTTATATCTATATATTTGAAACTTGCTGGCATTTCCTGGATAAATCCCTCTTGAAATTTATCTGTAATGTGATTATATACCCATAATCACCATTTCCTAAGGAGCCCAATAAACTGCGTTGAGTTCTAGCTGCAGTTTATTTGTCTTATTCTGTTCAGTAGTGGCAGCTTAGTCAATGGCTAAGCAAGGCTGCTTCCTCAGGTGTTGTAAATCAGTTCAGCACCATGACATTAATAGATCTTTGCCAATTTACATCAGATAGGAGCCTCTCCTGTTCTTTCTTCCCCAGATTTATGAAGATTATGAAGATGAGCTATACCCTTGTGGCAAATGCATCATTTATATATGCCAGGTCTTACGCATTGTGTGATTGCTGTGCTCTCCAAATCTTTACAGACACTGCATGATATATGTGATGACTAAGCAGTAGAAGTCAATAGAAAGGAGTAGGTATGGTAGATAGAATTTATTCTCTTATCTTTCGTTTTAGGGTGTAGGATTAAAATTGTACTAAACAAGTTAATGTATTTTCTATTTTAATTCATTGTTATCCATGACTTTCCTTCTTTCCTGTTAATATTTGTGCTGTTTACTACTTATATCATTTTCATGGTCTCAGCATGCTTTCCACATAGTTTATTCTTGTGTTGACTATGAAGAGCTGAGGAACTAAAGGCAATTGCTGAGCCTACATTTCACACAGAACTGCTGACCTTGTTACATGAAACTTTTATAACTGTGAACTAGCATAAAGATAAAATAAATAATGAATATAAAAGTAAAATAGAATAAAAAATGAATACTAAGAAAATCAGAGTCCTCTAAATTTAGAAATATATGCTTACTGTGACTATAGTAAGTTCCAAAGATGGCTTCATCAAATAAATTCGGTATTGTTTCTAATAACAAATACACATTTCATTTAAAAGACCCGTCCATTAACAGCGTTTAATTGTCTCCCCTTTCCTGCTCTGTGTCTTAAAAACAGAAAATCAGACCCTTGGAATTAAAAAGAACGTGGGATCTGTGTCAAAATTTTGTCTTTCTCTGTTAAGCATCTTTGAGTTACTTCCTCTTAGTTTACTAAAGACATTGAAGTTTATAACAGTTAGGTTTACTTCCCTGTTTGCACATCACACAGGATGTCAGCTATGAGAGTAGCATCTGAAATTTCAAATTGCATTACCCAGGTTTCTATTATGTTGATGGCACAATTACCTTCTCAGTGACTGCTGATGAGAAGGATCTCATTTTTTAGAAGGGTTTGAAGGTCTTGAGGGCTTGTGGTTCTGATACTGCCCCTGAAAGCAGTGACAAGCTGTGCCACTGTACTCCTGTGGTAGTACAATTTAGCGAGAGATTAACGGTCATATCAGGGATGGGATGGAGGGACAAGTAACCTAAATACCTGTCTGGGGTGGGTGCAAAGCTTGGGCAAAACTGGCAAGCATGAGTGATTATAAATAGCTGGTTATGTCAAAGCAAGATTATATGAAATGTCAACAAATGGTGTGGGAGTAGTTGGAAAGGTGTAGCTATGCAGGACTCAGTGCAAGGGTGGCAAGAACTCTCTGTTCTCAAGCCCTGACCCAACTCTGCAGTGGTCCACAGATCCCCATTGGTCACACAGATACTGGAAAAAGAGAACTTTAATATTATAGCATAAAATGTATTTGTCTTTCATTACACTTTCATTACAGCACTTTCCCTCAGTAAAATCAGTCACCTAGGTGCTTTGCACTTCACCACTGCATACAGATGGGCAGTCCCTGTCTGAAAACCTGATATTACAAATAATCAGTCCAACAAAAGAGTAGGAGTGAGAACTCCTCCTGATTTGTGATCA
Organism: Alectoris magna; assembly: GCA_030625065.1. Lineage (NCBI taxonomy): Eukaryota > Metazoa > Chordata > Aves > Galliformes > Phasianidae > Alectoris > Alectoris magna. Next base: position 79,175,891 of record CM060560.1, read on the forward strand.
CCAGATGATATTGGTGCTAATTACGTTAAATTCTATTTTGGGGTTTTGCAGTGGTTTTGCTTTATTTCACCCATGGTTCACCCTTCCTTCTGGAAAGCAATTCCTCCCAAAATGGCACTCAGACTTTAATATTACAGAATCACAGAATTATCGAGGTTGGAAAAGACCTAGAAGATCATCCAGTCCAACCATTACCAATACTTCCCAGCTAAATCATACCCCTCAACGCAACATCCAAACGTTTCTTGAACACTCCCATGGCCGGTGACTCCACCACCTCCCTGGGCAGTGCATTCCAATGCCTGACGACCCTTTCCGAGAAGTAATACTTCCTAATGTCCAGCCAGAACCTCCCCTGGCGCAGCTTGAAACCAGTTCTATCACTGATTACACGAGAGAAGAGGCCGACCCCCAGCTCACCACAACCTCCCTTCAGGAAGTTATAGAGAGCTATAAGGTCTCCCCTGAGCCTCCTCTTCTCCAGGCTGAACAATACCAGCTCCCTCAACCGCTTTTCATAAGGCCTGTGCTCCAGACCCCTCACCAGCTTCGTAGCCCTCCTCTGAACACGTTCCAGGGCCTCAATGTCATTCTTGCAGTGAGGGGCCCAAAACTGAACACAGTACTCGAGGTGCGGCCGCACCAATGCCGAGTACAGGGGGACAATTACCTCCCTGTTCCTGCTAGTAACGCTGTTTTTGATGCAAGCCAGGATGCCGTTGGCCTTCTTGGCCACCCGGGCACACTGTCGGCTCATGTTCAGCCGAGCATCAATCAGTACCTCCAGGTCTGTTTCCTCTACACAGTCCTCCAGCCACTCTGCCCCAAGCCTATTGCGCTGCCTGGGGTTGTTGTGGCCAAAGTGCAGGACCCGGCATTTGGTCCTGTTGAACCTCATCCCATTGGCTTCGACCCAGCTCACCAGTCTATCCAGATCCCTTTGCAGGGCCTCGCTACCCTCAGGCAGATCGACACTCCCTGCCAATTTGGTGTCATCCGCGAACTTACTGAGGGTGCACTCAATGCCCTCATCCAAGTCATCAATAAAGATGCTGAAGAGGACAGGCCCCAGCACCGACCCCTGGGGAACACCACTCATGACTGGTCTCCAACTGGATTTGACTCCATTTACCACCACTCTCTGGGCCCGGCCTTCCAGCCAGCTCCTTACCCAGCCGAGAGTGTACCCATCCAAGCCACGGGCTGCCAGCTTTTGCAGGAGAATAGCATGGGAGACAGTGTCAAAGGCTTTGCTGAAGTCTAAGTAGACCACATCAACCGCCTTTCCTTCATCCATCAGACGGGTCACAGGATCATAGAAGGAGATCAGATTGGTCAAGCAGGACCTGCCCTTCACGAACCCATGCTGGCTAGGTCCGATCTCCTGGTCATCCCACACCTGCCGCATGATCTCCCATATCTTAACATATCTCAATATGTTAAGCTGCTGAGCAGCAGATGTGAATGGTAACACCATGGGAGGGAAACAGGACTCTGTTTTATTGATTATTAATAGCAGAGACATACATGTGACTTTTAATGGCTTCAACATAATTGCTTACTCCTGCCTATATACATGCCTCCAATCTAATCCTCACTGCTGTTAATTCCAGTTTGAATTCATGGTCAAGATAATTTGTAATTGTATCAGAACAAATAAGCGCATTTCTGTTCACCTTAGTTTAACTTCCTATATGATTCTTACGTAAATATTTTTGTGCTTCTGTGTACCCCATTCTGAAATCCAACAATTAATTTCCAGAAACTTTACAGGAGAAAAAGATATTTTGAAAGACATCAAAATACTATTAATTTAATAGCAATAGTGATGAAATTGAAATTAAGGTCCTACCTGTTCTGAATGAAGACTAATTTTATTAGACACAAAGAATTAACATAAGAAGTTAAGAAGCTGCTTTAATAAATGCTTGAGAAATGCTCCAGAAATAGGTGGCAGACATACACTAGGTTGTTGTAGTAGGCGACAGCGAGGATTCGGGATGTGACGTGGTAGGACTCTCCCCTTGCTCAGTGTCAAAGGGTTAATATATGCATAAGGGGCGTAGACAAAGTAGAATAGGTATATAGGTAAATTGCACGACGCAATAAACGCCATTTTTCTGCTCACCATATTGGTATTCACATGCAGTTCTTTGGCCCGGGTAAGTTTTACCCGATAGTCCAGCACAGGCGCAGAGCTAAAAGAACGTGGGTTGCCAGGTGCATGGCAACACTAGGTGTAAATAAAAGTAAGGCTGAGGCAGATGTAAGAAATGAAGCTTTACTTTAGTGCTCACAGAACTATTTGCCATAAGTCTAGAAATTCAGGATAATCAGGTGGTGAAAGTTCATCTGCATGCAGAACATGCTCTGTTGTTAATCTTTGTTTTATTAACTTCACTATTTGCTGAATGCATTTATGGCCCAAAAGGTGCTTTCCAAAAAAGAAAACGAACTAACAAACAAACAAATAAACAAACAAAAAAGGAAAATCGAACAAGTTAGGCAAGACCTTTCTGAGCTCTCTTGTGCACAAAGCAAACACATGAGAATGGCAAAGACACATTTAGACTTTGGGCCTCACTGAGGCTTAGCAAAGTTGGCTGACACAAGAGCAGCAGGACCACCCATTAGAGTTTCAAGGTATTACAGGCTTTAAAATCAGATTGGACCACAAATCCTTTATCCCGTTGTGTAGTCAGCCTAGTTTAAGAAATAACATAGTGGTTTATCCTCAGTCTAGGGTGAAATTAGTGACACAGAATTGAAAATGTCAAAGGAATTTTGGCAGGTGCTGCAAACTCCTAAAGAACGGCTTTTCAAAATACATGAATAGGAGAATGTAATGGAAGGTACCTTGTTTGGATGTAACGAGGATGAGTCCTGGTTCCTCTCATGCTGAGTTTACGTTCCCAACTTATCAGCTGTTCCTGAAAACACCAGTTATAAACACTGACTGACATTTCTAAAATTGAAGTCTACTGTTGTGTTCTTAATCAAATAAACACTGGTCAGAGATGCTGGAACACAAAAGCATTAAGAGTCTTTCTCTTTTAGAGCAGAGCTGTTGTGACTGACCTTTCCCTGAGCAGCCCTAGAAATGGATAAGACTAAGTTTGAAATTTGAAATTTAGCTTGAATACAGTGGTCCTCACTGACGGCTAAGTGGATGGCCTGTCCCAATCATGCTGTAAATTACCTTTGATTTGACTGAGTTAAAGGTATTTGAAAACTTATCTTTGAAGGCAAAATTCTTTGTCTATACACTGTGGCCTGTGTACTGTGTTTTATATACTAACCGATGATTGATTGCATTCACTGGCATACTGATTTAGTTTTGCAGTAAATTAAGCAGATCCCGGAACTGAAGCTTGATTTGGGCACAGATACAACAAGCCTGTGTTGCATTTTCATTCCAGTTCCTGCAGTCACACTATTCTTCAGATGAAATACTAGCTCTTATTTTTAAGCAACTTCCTTTCTCCTGGCCAACCCCAATCCACTATTAGCCCTTTTAAAGGGCTCACAGGTTTGCCTGAGTGATAAAGAATGTTCTGCCTGAAGCAGCAGAGAGTCTTGGAGAGATGGCTGCACTGCGTGTGCCTGGAGGTGGCGTGGCTCATAGGGGCTGCCACTCATACCGTCAGAGTTTAGCACAGAATGGGTCCTGCTGCACAGCACAGCTGGGAATACACATTTGTTATGCTCAGTGATGAGACTAAGCAGCAGGAGAAGTGTGGCAGTCTACTTTTTTGAAGGAGCATAGGAGATATCTCTTCTCACTGCTGCTCTGGTGGAGGGAGAGAAGTCCCTGCTACCATTTGTTGAAATAAAATGAGCTTCACTTCTCTTTCTTTCCATTAGTGCAACTAATGGGATGAGGGAAGGTGGGAAGAGCTTTGCCACAAAGTATAGATATAAACAGAAATTTTCCTTTGAGGTTTTGGTGTAATCTTGTGAGAATTTCCCAGAGACACCCCACGCATAGTTCAAAAAAGCAACACATTGTACAAAAGTACAGCCAATTGGAGCTATTAAGATACTTATCTTGCATCATTTTAGAAAGGGAATAATTTGGTATCAAGATAATGTAATGAATCGTAACGCATCTTGTTCCTATTAAAAATATGACTCCTTTTCAAAAGCCTGGAATTTGTATGCTGAATCTTAAAGAGGGCATTTTCAGAAAGTTCAAAGCAAAACATTTTAGTAAGATAGATATATGTACATATTAAATAAATTCAAAAGAAATAGATAAATAGAATACTTGTATGTCTACATATTATAATTTTTTTTCTTCCTACTATTAAAATAGTCTTGCATCAAATATGTTGTGAAATATGTTTTGAAATACAAACCTTACCAAAGTTTTCCACAGAGAAATAGAAGCTTGTTCTCTAAGGAGATAACAAACTGGCTTGCTACAGGGTAAACATTTTAAAAAATGTATTTAAAAATGTATTTATGGCACCAAAGCAATATCTACTACACTGAATTTGTGACTTTCCTAGTATTCAGCAGCCCTATAATCACTCTGGTTAAACAGTTCCCTTGACTTGTGCAATTAATTTTTCCTGGAGGACTGCTTCCCCCCCCCACCCCGTGTGGCTTCCTCATTAAATAGAGCAGGCTTTTCCTTGAAGTTATCTAAAGGATCTATTCCTGTGAACTAACATGAAAATTGTGTATGGCCACAACTGTGGCCATAGCCATAACTGTGGTTACCTTCAAAAGAATCCTCGAGGGTTACATAAAAGGTTTCAGGAGAAAATCCTTTTTACTTCTTTCACCTGCGTATGTGAATGGATAAAAGAAGGAGCAGCAAAGAAAAGAAGTATACACAGCCTATGAACAGTGAAAAACAGCCTATACTTGTCATCATGGTACAACATGAGATGATCCACAAGTACAACTTTATTTATTTACTTTTAAGGCCTCCTTAGTGAAATAAATAGAACATTTTTCAAGTGAATGCATGAGTAAGGAAAGAAAAATTATTCTTATACTGAGTCGAAGGCCCATTTTTCTGGCACTGTCTCAGAAATTCTTCTAGTACGCTGTCAGTAGTTTCGCAGGTTCTCATTTTTTAATATACAAAGACTGGAGTCCCTGAGGTGTAAAAAGGAACAGAGACAGCTAATTTGATCTGCTTCTATGGTGAAGTTTGGAAATGTTTGCAGCGGTTATCTTGCTTGTGCGAAATGAATGAATCCAGATGATTGAGCTATTACAGTTCACAGCCAGAGCTGAAATAGTTACTCCCAAAGAAAATAAGCTTTTCCAGTGAGCTTCCCCAGAACATTTTCTCCACAGAGAAGAGCCAGTCTGAGGCTGTAAACACAATGTCTTCACTGTGTTAGGCAAGTTTTTACAGCAGCATACCTTGAAACCTTATTTTATGAGCTTTTACAAGGGTGTTGTGATTTTTTTTTATCATAGTTCATCACAGTCAAATCTAAACTCCAAGTCCTTTTTAATTTTTTTTTCATGACTTACATTCCCTAGTTTTTCCAGTTATACTTGATAAGTGTAAGCTTCCAGGAGAATAATGGATTTCCCATCTACCCACAGTAAATAGTATAATAAAAAATCTACTTGTGCTCTTCGCTTTTCAGTAGGTATTCATGCTCCAGTGCCCGCTACCAAGAGCTGAAATGCACTGATTCCATCAGCCTGATTCACAGCCTCTAAAGAGCAAAACTAGATAATCCTGAAAATATTCATGAAAGAGTGAGCAGAGTATGCAAGAAGCAGGAATTAATTTTGAGTAGACTCAGGATATTTGAATGACCATCTGAACTTTTTATAAGCATTTTGAATTTGTTAATCTAGCTTTCTTGTTTGTACAACACTTGAAAAGGCTTTGGTCTACTCCCTCTAGGAAATGTGAAAATGTGAGTACCTTACTGGAAGTGAAGTACTTTATTTAGATATTCGGAATGAATTATCTTCTCTAGAGATACAACAAAAATATCCCTTTTAAGTTCAGCTGAGGAGAAGTGGAGGGGACTAGGATCAAGTCAGATTAGACTTCCCTTTTCCCATTACCTTATGCAAAACCACCTATGCCTTCACTTCAACTCAGAGTTGCAGTTACTGCTGATCAAAACATTTTCAGTTCAATAAGTAATTGATTACTATTCTCAAATAAAAAAAAAAAAAAAAAGTAACTCCATGGTTACACTATTTAATTTGTGATCTTGGGAAAGCAATGGACTTTGATTGTGAAATAGAGAGTAGGATAGTTAGATTTATGTTAAAAATATTGACCAAGCAGAGCAATGAGATTCTTTAACAAGCTTTTAAAAAAGATTTGTAACATGGAAAGTGAGTCTGGAATGCTTTTATCCTGAATAAAGTCTAAGATGACATCACCATTGATATTACCTATTTAATTCTTCAACTTGAAACAAACAAAATTATTAAATTAGGTCAAAGGTGTTTTTTTTTTTTTTTTGTTTTGTTTTTTTTTCTCCAATTACAAATGGAAGATTTGGATATTTGATATTGTACGATTAACATGGGTAGAATAGTTCGTTGGGTTAAACTCACACACATGAAAGAAGCCTCAGATGACTGTAACCTACAAGAAAGTGCATATGGAAACTCCTTATCCTCCAAAATTTGAAGAACAAGACAAAGATGATTCAACAATGAGAAGGTAAATTGTATTAAGCAGAATGACAAAGTAGTGTCACGTACGAGGAGTAGGAGGAAAATTGTGGAAATGGCTTAGTTAACAGCTATGTAGTATTGGAATAAGAATAATGGGTGAAAACATGGAGTTTTCCCATGCTTTTTCTATCTAGAAAATTTTTGAAAACTTATGTAAATTAACTAAAAAATGTTCCTATTTGTCACACAGTTCTTGTTTATTACTGTCCAAAGTACCAAGGTGACCAAGAAATATACAAATATTCCCATGATTTCTGTCAATTAACAATTCCTAAACAGAATGGATGCAGACAATTGGCACATCTTTAAACCTGCTCAAGTCATGGAAGTAAGTGAACTGAAATAGGATAGAAATATGATGTCTACATTAGCAAGTAGCGTGGATTACAGGACTATATCTGCAGAAAAACAGATGGCACAAGGAGGTGACATTCACACCATAAGCATTTAGGAGGATTATTACTTCAGGTGGTCTCTAGGTAGGTCCCAAGGATTGAATGCTCGGGAGTGGTCAGAGAGGATTATAAACTCTCCTGGAGACTGTCTTCAATTTTACTTTCATCCAAAAGGCTCTGATTTGCATCTCAGAGAATCCTGGAAAATATGAATCAAAGCACATTTGGGGAATTAATATGAGATTTGCCTCAAATTGTGTTAGAGCTGAGTAAAAATGATTGTGCAGATACACTCAATGTGTACATATCTTCTCTGAGAAATAGAAGTTAATTTGCTTTGAGGTCTGTGCTGTTTTTGTTAACGATCATAGCAGAGCTCCTATTGATATATGGAGTACCTAGATCACTCAGAAAGTAATGCCTCCTATTTATTTCCATGGAAATGACAACATATGTAAAGATCACAATAACAATATTTGACAGAGAAAATTCTCAGCTGAAAAAACATGGTCTTCAACACAGTCACCACCATTAGTTACACATTTTCACCAGAGGTGAACAACAGCATGTATAACAATCTTCACCCACAGAGGTGACCTACTGCTGCTGTCATCTCTGCTGACACAAAACACCCACTGCCTCACAGTGCTCACATCCACTGTTTGGTCTCCAGAAACATTCAGCAAATTTAAATGAATGTTGTTGGGTGCAGTCTTTTATTTTACATATGTCAAAGAGAGAATCTGCATGAGTTCAGAATTTTTGATAGATGGATAGATAGATCAATTTATTTATAGACCCCATTAGAATTATCCAAACCATATTATAACAAATATACTTGTTCTTCAATTTTTCAAAAACAGAAAAATATTTAAAATATAGTATGAATTTTATATCAGACTCCAGAGTAAAACCTGTATAACCAGATTCCAGTTCCAGTCTCTAGACATATAGAAGAGTGTACTTTGTTTAAGGATATGTTCACCAATGGGTTTAACTCTGACTGGATGATAACCATATAAGGTAATAATGTGCAGCTTTAGAAAACATTACATTTCAAAATTTAAGGAAGTGATTTTTCTCATGTTTCTAACTGATAGCGGAAATTATTTTGTCTATTTCATACTTTCATTATCAGTGTCCTGGAGAAAACAAATGAAGAGGACTGAAAAAAAAAAGTTTTGATAGCATTTCCTCCATAATGATATTGCTTTGCAGCATGCATGGAACACCAGTTAATAGTACTGCTTTTCTAAAAGTCAGCCAATAGCACAGCAATCCATTATCTGTTATTGTTTTCTATAAACCATACAGACCAAAGGATCATGTATTATACAGGAAAATAAGAAGTTAAAAAGGAATATAGAAGAACAGTACATAACTTTGATCTAGGAACAGCCATGGCTTTGAAGTGTGCACTGCACTGTACAGTGCTCAAGCTGGGAGTCAATATATTCTTAATTTTAACTGTATTTCAGCATCATTCAGGTTTATTTTGACAGTGAAAGCAGTACCAGCATTACCTACAACATATTTTGCAGTGTTCTTAGTATTGGACCTTAAATGTCAGCATTGTCTCAGAACACTACTACATAAATATGAATATAATTTTTTTTTTTTTTCATAAATAAAGGAAAAATGAGATCTTCTTCTGTTTGCTTATTTGTTTGCTTTTCTTTGATGTACTCTAAGTTTTAAAATGCTTCTGTGTGAAGAGAGCTTCTAAGATAAGCATATGCCTCCAAATAAGTGATGCAAATGGTAGACTCTACATTAGAGGAAATAAATAGGAAATAAATATTCAAGAATTGTTATAAAAAACACACATGAAATATGTTTTCTGTACTGATATCTAAAATGCTTACTTTGCTTTGAGTATCTTAAACTATCAGATAGTAGCTGAAATTTATATATAGGCATGTCAGTATGTGCTTTTCTAATCTTCATCAGTTTCCATCTGTGTCATAATCACTACAAGAAGACACTAGTGTTGTGTTTCTGTAAAGTTGTTATGAATTTGAGATTCGCTTTGCAAACACTTCGATAAAAAGGTGAGATATAAAATCACAAAGAGCAGGATATTGAAAGCATTTGATTTTTTTCCCAGATGATTCTTACGGGGTTAAACTTTAATCGCTGACACAATGTTTGACAACCTCTTTGACAAAGGTTTCCTCAAACAAAACAGTCATGTCAGTATTAGCATGCTATGATATATTGGTAATATCAGGTCATCCAGAAATTTGCCAAGATTAACCATGCTAATAGGTTACCAACATCACCTAGGTTTTTCTTCATCTGTATGATCCTACTAAATGCAGAACCTAGAGAAATTAAGGGAAGGAAGACTGTGATTTTACCATTTAAAATAAACCCACCATGCAAATGCCGTGAAATTATCTTGCTTATATAAATTGCCTTTGTATCAGGTCACTAGGTAGCAAACATACTAAGACCCCATTCTCTATTTACAAGTCTTAGAGTATCATACAAGTGGGCTATCTCATTAGGTATGCACTGAGCTTCAGGCCTACCACAGAGCTGCTCCATTAACAAACAGTTTGTTGTTAAATATTTCATTGTTATGAGCTCATACTTAAACCTAAAGAACAATCTGAGAAAGAACGGAATGTTAAAGATTTTATTGCCCATAAAACAACATGAGAGTAACTTTTAAAAAGCTGCAGAAGGATTCTTGAAAGTGATGTCTTTCTTTGCATTTTACTGCTTCTTGGTGAATATTTTCTATTTACCATTTCTGTACAGTGGTGCAGAGAATCACTGTTAAGTCTATTGTGCAAATAAAATGATTGGAAACTCTGAAGCTTGTTAGCTAAGTGTCATCTGTCCCTTTCAGATGCTGTCTCTACAAATGTGAGCACAGCATGACTGCAGAGATCCTGTTTGAGGACCTTGACTCAACCTTGTATTGTTTATTACTCAAGGAATGAACATTTTTACATGTACAATAGCCCACAATTGGAATTGGCTCTTTTACCCGTGAATGTATGCAACCCTCCATAAGGATGTGCTGTTCAGGGAGCAGAAGCTAGAAAAGATACCACAAATTTTATTCATATTGCATTATTCTTCAGCCTGGAGTTCTGGTTTCAAGATGTCCTTCCTTGTGGGAAGTCACAGGACTTCCATCAGACAAACAAACCAGCCCTTTTCGCAGTGGACATGGCCTATCTACATCTCACAAATTGAACTGAATATGTGAATTGTTGCTGTTAATAATTTAAGGTGCCTTCATTCTGATCTATATGTGATTGCCATTCAGCCTTTGTGAAGCTCAGACCTCTTTTCATATTATCTATCTACTTCAACTTCATGTGCTAAACTCTTAAAGTAAATCTCTTATTGTATTAAGTGATACACTATCTGCAATGAGGAGGCGGCCTTTCTCAGGCAGGTATGATATTCCAAGAAAAATAGAACAAAAGTTCTACCTTATTTTGGATTGTATACTGCAGTTTGTGAGACTTTTGCCTTTAGAGATGGATGTTTTCTGGCCTTGCTAATATATGATGTGGTCTAGATAAAAATCCTTTTTTTTTTTTCACTTGATGGGTACTGTAGAAGTGCGTGCAAACAGTGCAGTTTAAAGTGGCAATGTAATTTCACAAGAAGTGAAGGACTAGGCAGAATCAGAATGGCAACTCAGAAAAGGTTTATGTGTACTTACTTTACAATCCTTGTGGTGTGCTTAAGATCACAAGTGCAAGTAATGCTTTCCCTCAGTGACATGGAAATTTAATTTGTTATTGAGGCAGATGCACTCAATTTTTTTCTTTCCTGGCCATTCACACATTAGATACAGAACTCAGTCACAGCAACATGATAGTCTCTGCCCTTCTAGCAATTAGTGTACTCAATCCATCAGCACTTTCTTATTTTTCTGATGTAGACACATTAATAATAGTGTCTATGAGTCTTCTGAATGGAAGCACAACTAAGGAAGATACTGAAAGGATATAAATAATATTTGATGATGAAGGATGCAAGAAAGAAGTTGAAAAAGGAGATGAGGATAAATGTTGTATTTCAGACATAGGGATCCATTGCTATCATCTAAGGACTATAGTAAATTAGAAATGGGTTAAAAGAAACTGTAAGTAAAATAGAAACTGAATGGATTACAGCTTACATATCACAATTTAGGCCTAATTGTTTAATAAAATTATAAGAAGATGATCATTTCCTTTTTCCCTCTACTTTTTCTTCTTGAAAAAGTGAGCTTTTTTTCTGTCTTTGTTCTCTCTTGTTGTAAGCTTTATGACTGAGACCAGTAGATCTGTACAACACGAATACGAAGAGAAAAACTGTCCATTCAGCAATATCCAGTCTGAAATTACATGACAGCTCTAAGTGCTTCCAAAAAGAGATACAAAAATACCAAAAGCTTACTTAGAGTGGAATAAAAATGTTTCTTTTTTTTATAATGAACCAATGCATAGACTTCTTCACCGCTCACCTGTGCGCACTTCAACATTAAATTGCTTGTTTTGCTGTAGCTGGATCTAAGGAGAATCTTTTTTGCTGATAGATGGCATTTTAGAGGATATTATTAGCTCACTGAAATGTAACTGAAGTTGACTTGAATAGCTTTCGTATGAAACCGGGACATGAGAGTAGAGTGACTTCACTGCCTTGCCAAAGATACATATTTGGAGTAGGCTGATCATATGGTCACCATATGCATGAAGATAAAGAGAGTGTATGTGTAGGTAGAACAGTGCCAGCCCTGGAAAGATGGTAGTCCCCTGAAGAAGAGCAGAATAAAAAAGAATCTGTCAATATCTTATCTCCCACATAAAAGGGGAAGGCATCTAACTTATGATCTTTTTGATTTGGCAAGCTGAGAAATGGCTATTTTAATCACTTATGTGAAGTACAAAAATGCTTATAGCTTGTTATGTTCTACTGTGACTGTGTGTAATGCTTGCTAGTTACCAACAGCTTATAAAATCTTTTTGGTTGTCTTCTAAGGTCATTTTGATACCTTAAAACAATAGTTGTAATGGAAAAGAGAGTCTTGCTGCCCAGAGACATGCAGTTTTCAGACTTTGGATGTCAGGATCCAGAGCAAAAGCTATTATAGATTTGTCACTTCCAAGCATCTCCTTGACTGAATGTTTTCCTGTCTTCTACCTGAGGACTGTCATAAAAAGCAGGAATTTTTCCAACTTTTATTTTATAATGTCTAAAAATCTGTATCAGAATTGGGAACATTCCTTCTAGCTACAGATAACTTCAAATTTCAGCAAGACTTTAGGAAAAAGCAAGCTTTTGACAGAGTAAGAGACTTAAACTAAAAGCAGAAAGTATAATAAAATTTGTTTAAGTCTGTTGTGAAGACTTACTTCAATTAAATCATGTTAATTGTCATTGATTTTGACATTGATTTTCTAGTAGCTAAGACTGATTTTCCACATAGCTAAAAGATCAGACTTTCTTGCAAAGCCTTGAAACATAGTTAACTTTGTTGTATGTGGTAAGACTATGCTAATATTTTGTACTTACTGGGCCCACTAGCTTCACTGAAATTAATGTAATGATTTCCCTAAAAAAAAATTATCCAGAAGAGATTCTCTGAATCTTGTTGTACAGATCAAGCACTTTCACATTTAATACTAAATTATACCTAAAAAATGCATTTTTTCTCATTTATACTAAAAAATTCAATACATTTATCTCAAGCTTATCTATTTCAGTGAAGCAATTGATGCACTGATTTGTTCACAACACTAAGTACTTAACTGACATACCATGAAATAGCCACTACAAGACCTCTGTTGAAGGTCAGGAGGTTGTCTGTGGTAACCATATGCCTTTGTTCATGGGGAGGTGTGAGAAGCTGAAAGAAGGTGCTACTGTCTCAAAGATTGTACAGTGGCACTCACCTGAGGCCATGATAGACCAATAGGAAGAACTGGTGTCGTTGAGCATCCAGAAAAAATCAGATGACTTTTGGGGTGGTTTTGGAGAAAATGACCACCACGGAGTCAGCACATGTGCCCACCTGCCTGCCAGGTGACAGCTGCTTGATTGCCGCATGATCAACTGCCAGTCACCTGATGGGGAGTAGATACTGTTGTTCCAAGCAACCAGAGGTGCATGAGAGCAGAACAAAAATGATAAAAACTGAAGAGTTTGGAGGTATGATGGGTGTCTCCTCCACCAAACTGCAGCAGTGCAGGTCAGTGGGACATCACTGACCAACTTAGACCCCCCTACGGATCAATGAGATGTTACTGGATCCATGTTGATAACTATCCCTGCTTTATGATTCATTCGCTAGGATTCCTCCCTTTACTATCACTAACTCCCATCTTCCCTGAATTCTTTAACTGCCTAGAATTTGTAATAAATTGGTTGGACAACATCTTGGCCATGTTTGCTGCCTTAGTCTTGCTCTGAATATATATATAGCAAACCTTCAGTAGTTAGAGTAAGACAGGAGGCTCACCAAATGGCACTGTCACATTGGTCAGTATGTGTGAGTAGAGATACTAAGTTATTGTGTTAAAGACCTTGTGTCCTTTTGGGATTCAGCATTTGGTGTACCAGCTGCAAAATTCATCATTCTGCATACACTTGCAAGTAATGTTTTCTAGGTTACACAGAGATGTCCGATACACATCTCATTTGCTCTGCTATGTGAATGAGAACTGGCAATAGCAAGTACGAGTTAGATGCTAACCATTAACTTTAAATGCTTATAGCTGCATTAATCCGCAATGAATTCTAGATGCTGTTGGTTCTCATTTTTTTGTGTTCTTAAAAAATGTACATGAATCTTACTATCATAGAATCACAGAATCATAGAATCGTAGAATCATGGAATCACTGGGCAACCTGTTCCAATGTCTCATCACCCTCACAGTGAAGAGTTTCTTCCTGATGTCTGCCCTAAATCTAGCCCCTTCCAGTTTAAAACCATTTCCCCTCCTGCTGTTGCTACGTGCTAACATTTAAAAATAGTGAAATTTAATGAAGGCCTAATTTTTTTTTTTGTTGTTTAATTTTAATTAAAAATAAAAAGCTTTACTGAAGGGTCACACCTCCAGAGTATGACGTGAGTCTGCGTTGTCTACAGAAAATCACCACAATTTTTTTTTTTTTTAAAGATCCACAAGAATAAATTCTAGAAAGTAAAGCAATTACGAAGACAAGAATCTCGGAAAGAAAAGTCCTGCATGCCTCCTCCCATTTAATTGTAAAGTAGTGAACAGAACGGACAAAAACATGCTTTTATTCTAAGCAAATTATAAAAGAGGAGTATGCAATATGCAAAATATATACATACACTCTAACATATTCAGTGATAGTGCCAGAAGATATTCTAGAATATCATTTTCAAAACACTGGATATGCACTTTGCAAGAATTGAAGAGCTGTAATAACTTTCCTAAATATTAAGATGTGGAGAGCCCTGCATTTTTCATCTGGTTGCATCTTGGTAACTCAGCCTGTGGTTTCCTACTTGTAAAATATTATGAAAAAAATTGATGGTTGGCTCTGACATATCAGAACAAAATAAAATGAGCTTGAGGTTGAGATAGAATGGTGACAATAAATAATAAAGCAGTAATACAGAAAGACAATGAACACTGGAAGAATAGTAAGTAAAATGGAGTTCTGTTCAAATAAATATAAACTGATCTGTCAGATGAATCTTGATTTCACAGCTCAAAATATACAAAATACGTAATGCAAAAATGATGCCACGAAAATAACTATGGGTTCCATTTATGAATAAGAAATTGCAAAAACAAAATTAATGATAGTTTTTACAGCCTAGTAAGGGCTCGGGATCCTTATTATATAATACATTAGATTTTGTACAGTAGCACGCATACAGAAAATAGGAGTAGGACAGAGCTTCAGTCTTTCTTATGTAAAAGTGAAGGGACAGAGACAGATTATTTTAACATAGTGGAATAAGTAAAAAGAGTTTTGCCAATTATGAAAGAAGAATTTAGAAAGGGATGTCAATATACTCCATACATTTAAGTGAGATAAAAACAGACAGCTTGCAAAACCTGCCATTTACTAGTATGTTGATATGGAGAAATCAAGGGAGAAAACACAATGTTACTGACATTCGGAACCTCCCTTGATGAGAAAAAGCAGGGCAAACTGGGTTATGAACAGAGAAGCTGCCATGGAAAATTAAGCCATAAAGTCCTTTCTTCTGTCATCCTGTTTTTGACAGGAAGCAGCTATCAGTGCTTAAGAGAAGAGAGAAAATACTAAAGTGCATACAGTTCTGGAATGACTGTTTCACTGGTGAAGATTTTTCTCTATTAATTTGAAGTTGACTCATCATCAAGAGGTTTAATCTTAGGATAAAATTCAGGGAAGGACTTTAAGTATAACAGCAAATTCTGAGCTTTGAATAAATGCTTTTACTTATAAATGTATGTGAAAATGCCTGTCAGTATAAAAACAGCTGCAGAGCTAGAAGGGGGAGATTATACCCCAGGCATCAGAGCATTTTATTATTCCTTTAAGATGGGCTGAGAAGCTGCAGTAACACTCCATGCTCTTCTACTTGTTGGCTTTTATGTGGAAATTTTATGTTGGGCAAGAAAGGGCAAAAAAGCTTGTGGGGGAGGAGGAGGAGGCGGGAGTTGGAGCACAAGTCTAATGAAGAATGGATGAGGGAACTGGAATTATTTAGTCAGGAGAAGAGGAGGCTCAGGGGAGATTGGATCACCCTCTACAATTGGCTGAAAAGAGGTTGTGGTGAGGTAGGGGTTGGCCTTTTCTCTCAGGTTACAGCGATAGAATGAGAGGGAATGGCCTGAAGTTGAGCCGAGGAAGGTTCACATTGGATGTTAGGAATAATTTCTTCTCAGAAAGAGTGGTCAGGCATGGGAATGGGCTGCCCAGAGAGGTGGAGGACTCACTGTCCCTGGAGGTGTTCAAGAAATGTTTGGTATACTAAGGGACATGGTTTAGTTGGAAAATATTGGTGGCAGGTGGGTAGCTGGACTAGATGATCTTAAGGCTCTTTTCTCAGTTATTCAATGATTCTGTGAAATATCCACAAGTCAGCTAAGTCACCTAAAATAAAAAAGAATGATTCTCTTTGAAACTTGGTTGATAAAGAGTAAACAATTTCGAATATGAAATTCTTGAAAACACCCCAAGTCCTTAAGCAAGTCTTAAAAATTTGCTAATAATATAGTCATAGTTGAGAGCACAGTGATTTTCGCAATGACTACCCTGTCATTACCTCTCCAGTTAGAGATGTTGCAAATCCATATCTCCCCAAAATTTCCCAGCAGGTATTTTTAAGGTCTGGTGACTGCTTCCAAGCTGTCAGTCATTTGTAATTCACTTGCTTGCCCTTCTTAGTATTCTTCCATCCTATATGGAAGAATATATTATTATATGGAAGAATATATTATAGAATATATATATAAAACCTATATAGATGGCTTTAAATTTGCTGTGACAAACAGAGCACAGTCAGTTTTTTTTTTTCCTTTCAGGCCCATATGGCTTGATAGCTCAACACAGAATGATTCAGAAATCCAAAAGGCTGCTGAAGGATTTGGTGATAGCATCAGTACGCCTGGATCAACAAGGTGGTGTCCTCACCTAAGCAGCTACCTGTGATGAAGGACAAAGTGGCCTTGAAGCAGTACTTCAGTAAGAAGCCTTATTTATTCCAGGACTTGAGTGTCTTTGGGTGTTTTCCTTGCCTGTGCTGAGGAGCCATCACTTTTGCAGGTTAGAAACAATAAGGTCTTTAATACTGTAAGTGAAAGTGTAATAAACCTCAAAACATCATACTCTGGAAGAGGATATGATTGTGAAGAGTAAAATCACAAATGCATATACTCCTGTTGTTGATTTACTTTAGTGCACATGTTTGTCTTGCAGTAGATCCCACACATGCTAGACATTCTAGATACAAGAACAAACATAATCATAGTAGACTGCATGAACGTCAATAAGTTAATGAGTTCTATATACATGTTGGCTCAAGATGCTTTCTTGTCATGAAATGTGGGTGATCTTTGGAAGGACCTTTGAATTTGCTGTGTAGAAAAGCCACAATGAGAATTTGCTATAATTTGATGTTAGTGCTTGAGAATTACTTAAACATTTCTTCACGAAACTACAATAATGAAACAATCATATATGATTCAGAACAATCATACAAAGAAGAAGAAAGAAAGATCTGAACAGCATATTTTTTCTTTATTTTGTGCAGCAGACCATGGAAAAATACAAAGAGGAAACAGTAAATGCAGGAAAAAGACTCTTCTAATATTGTTTCAGCATCCATTTGCAAATAACAGATGCCAAAAAAGATTATAAGCCCCAAAAAGTTAAACAGTACTCTTCCAACTATGTGATCATTAGTTCACGTGTCTTCTGAACAAAAAAGTACATTTAATTCCTTGTGTTAAATAACCATTATTGAGAATATGTATAGTTTACCTCTTCTATATATCATCCTGTTGTCCCCTTCTATATATCATCCTGTTGTAGGTTGAATGAGGAACTGTTTGCTCTGTTGTATTTAACATTACTAATAACTATATTAGGTAATCTAGGGACTATTTTTTCTTTGCCTTCTTTATATTTTTACTGTTTTTATAAATCTTTAGAATACTCTTTTTTCCACTATCATTTTCCAGACTATATAGTCTGTGTCCACAGAGTTGTTGTCAAGAAGATGTTTGGTACTTGTGATTGGCTATTTTACTCTTTGCTGTATCTATTCTAATTTTACTACATTATTCTGGGAAAGGCAACAAGAATCACTTAGAAATGAAAAATGTAGATTTATTTAGTCACCTGAAGGAATTTTCACGGTGTTTTGACTTGATAGTGATTGCAGTGGAGACTTAAACTTTCATTTTCAGCAAACTCTGGACTGTGATTTTCCAAATTCTATTCACAAAACACAACAGATCTCCTAAGAGTTCATTGCGGTGAAATGATAGTCAAGCTTTTTTTCTGTCTTGTGAAGCTCCCAGCATGAAAGAAGACATCTCTTACTGTAAAAGGTTTTTTTTTTTTTTTTCCTGAAGTCTTTTGAGTATTTTCTACAGCCCCTGTCTGTTCTTTGACCCATGAGTGTCCCATTGAGTGCTCTAGCAACTCTTGGGGGCTGTGAAACCCACAGGGTCACTGTGACAGAGTGCAAATTAGAGAAACTCCCAAGGGAGATCTACTTTTATCCTGAAGATGACTCTCACCCACAGCAGTTTCTAAACAGAATACAGAAAGTGCAAAAATGGTTCTCCTGTTCCTAATTTTTTTTTAATGAGTTAACAGTGGCAGAACAGAGACATAAAACTTCAGGACAAATTAGAAAATAAAAGACAAGAATAAATTATCAACTGCAATCTGCAGTCAAATACTCTAAATATTTCAAATATTTGAAATATTTCTGGCTTCAATTGATCATTGCCACTCAAATAAGAGCTTTTCAGTGCACTCATATTAGCCCTTCTTACTTGTCTGAGTTGCTTTATTCTTCACATTTTTCAGAAATGGTTGAACAAAGGATTATCAGATAATTCTGTACCTGTGCATTTTCAACATTAGTAATGTAAATATCAAGATGCATATTCAATACAATCAGTGTAACATTGAAAATTACATAGATGTAGGGAAAAAAGACCTCCAAACACTAAGGGCAATCCTACTAGTCAGTGAAAGCATAATAATCTCCCCCTCACTTTTTATCTCTTCTTACTGAATAGTGTGCATAAGCATATAAAAGCGGAAGTCCTGTCATTCAGCTGATTTTTTTTTGCTTGTGCTGAACATACATAAAGTCTTTTAGCTTAAATTTCTGATAGTTGAGATCCCTCTTCCTTTTTGTATTAAGCATTGACTGTAGCAATCATATCCCAACAAATCTTGAAAACTGTATGTTGAGCTTGGCTACTGAAGAGGAGAAACCTATGAAACATAACAGTATTTCACTCTTTCATGGTAATCATGATGAGGAAGGATACATATACATGTTAGGATATCTTGCATAACAGATGACTTTGTCTTCTCTTTTTGCCTTCAGTATTTTTATCCTAACTTTCTCTCATCAAAAAATTAATTTAGTCTGTACGCTAGTTTTTAGAGCTGAAAAAAGGATGTTGTAAAACTACTTTCAGCTATAATTTTGGAGAAAAATTTTGTCTTTTTTCTTAAGTAATTATATGACTAATTAATAAATATTTATTTTTAAAATTCCATAAAGGGAAATAAATTTTCCCCCTGCACTATAGAAACAAAATAAGTTTCAATCCCCCTCTTCTCTCCCACCCACTTTTTCTCTTCCACAATCATTTCTTTCCCCTATATAAAACAAAGACAACACAAACCACACCAAAAAAAACCCCAATTATTCCATAAAAGTACATTTACTTTTCCAAAAAGATCATAGTTTTTAGTGTCACCTCTTTTTCCAGACTACATTTCATTACATGCATATTCTCTATTATTTCCGTACCAACCATTCTAAGAAAAGTGAAAGAAAAAGGAGCTGCCTACAGTCAATATTAAAAAAGGATTAAAGTTTTACTCATTTGAAACACTGATAATTTTTTTTAGCATTGTAAATACATTTTCTCCAGCTTGAGAGAACGATGATGATTCTAAGAGGAAAATGAGGCAAATTTTCAAAGTTACATGGCACTAAAATGCAGATTTTATATCAGGATTCAGTATAATACTGAGGTTTGATACCAGACAAAGTATCGTTCAGTGTTCAGTGGTACGTGACTTGCATAAACCCAATAAAGCAATCACAGAAGGCAGTGGATGCTATGAGAAAAAGGCAGAAGATATTTAATCTCATGATATTCAACCGTGGGAGGAAAAATGATAATTCTGTAAAAAAAAAAAAAATTAAAGGAAAAACGTGTTTTACCTTCATGGTCTTTGTTCAGTTTGGAAAAATGGTATGAACACGAAATATCTTTTTCTCATAAGCCAAATATTTTGCAATTGCTTTCCAAGAAAATACTATTTTGCTGTACAAAAAGGTTGTTTCTTCTTTCATTATCTTATTTACTTATTTACTTATTTACTTATTTATTTTCTGAAGGAAGTTGGAAAGAAAAAGGGAATGGAAGGAGTTTCAAAGAAAATAATTAAGGAGCATTTCCTAAACAAATATTTTGTCCTTTCCGTGAAGCAATATTTTGAGTTTATGCATATTCTCAGCAAATTGGGAAATATTTGTAAAACACTCGGGTTTTACCAAGATATTTCTTTCAAGCTTTTTAATTTTTGTCCTGTACTGACATGCTGACAGACTGACCGATAAATAAGCTAGACTTGTATTGACTTCCTCCACCTCAGTTTTCAACTTCTTTTTTTTTCTCTGCAGAGAAGAAGCAGCCACACAAGTAAGTGATTGCCTTGGTGTTACCCTTTGCTTCTTCCAGCTTCTGTTGCAGCTGCAGCACCAGCCCCTAGAGTGCTTGTGTTTTAATAAATAATGCTTTCTTAATTTCTTCACTGACAATGCCTCAGTTGTGGTCCTTTGTGAATGCTGCATACCTGGAGTGCCTATATATCATACTATAATTATTTTTTTTTGTTCTGTTAAAGTTTCAGTAGTCTTTTTTTTCAGTTTTCAGTAGTTTTTTTTTTTTTTTTTCCCTTCTGTAATTCCTGGAGCATTTTCAGTCATTTTCAAAGTATTTGATTTGCCACCTTTTTTTTTTTTTTTTGGTCTTCTAAGTCTATCTAGAGAAACTCAAACTTGGTAACAATCTCGTTTGAATCAGGGCTTCAAACACAATGTAGCTGTGATCTGTGTTAAGCAAGAATTTATTTATTTATTTATTTAATTTTTTTTTTACAGTAAACAGACAAGAGTTTGTATTTTGAAAGTACAGTGGGGACAAGATGTGACTACTAAATATTAAAAGCTCATAAACAGTGTCTTCTGGGAAAAGATCTGCAACAGGAACTTATCTTTTTTTCTTAGTTCTCCAGCTGGGCTTGAGCACATAGAAGTAGCTGGCCAACCATTTCAGAAGCAGCTGAACCTCATCTGTCACAAACCCATGGCAGAAGATAGTACAGTTTAATTTTAACTGTGTCCGAGGTTAGAATTGTACTAGATTTTCTGTGGGCTTGTAGACAACATTAGAAACAATCTTGAACATTGTCTCAACCAAAGGAAGAATGTTGTTTAATTTTGCTCAAATATGCGAAAGGAATGATCAGTATCCTTGTTACTGATCAAATGACAAGAGCCCTAAAGAGTACACAGAAACTAAATTTTAGTGAGTCACAAAATGAACAACTGTCTTTCCATACTAACATCTCATCTGAGATGATGATCATAGAGATGTTAGGTTTGGAAACACATACAGGGAAAAGACATCTCTCACACACTGGGAATTCATCTAACACAGTAAGATGAAGCTGAGAATCTTTTCCTTCTAAAAGCTTTTGAAAATGTATCCATCATTTTAGGGCTTATGGTAAATTTTTTTTCAGTCTTTCATTTCCAAGTAAAAAATCTTCAGTAATGACAAGTGACAGACATTAGCTCAGTCTGCAGGAGGGAGAATATGGTGTCCTTTACTGAGGCCTAAAACTTTTCCTAGCCACTAAGTAGATAGGCTCTGTGACATTACTTTGAGGGTATCTTTTATAAACAGACAGAGATACAGCGAGTAGTTTTTCATAATTTTCCCAACCTGTCCTTTACATAATACACAAAGAACGTGAACTACCAGTAAGAAGCAAGCCTGACTGATGCACTTTATGTTTCAAGAAATAGGTAATACCTACAGTGGTGACACTGTCCATTTAAGTGTTTTAATTCATCTGTTCTCTTTTGCGGAGAGGTTATTTGCAGACATGTCAGAAATACATCTTACAAACCGTTTTGTAAAATGAAATGAAAACTACTTTATACTCATGACCCAACAATTATTCAGCACAGATTGCATACACTGTTTCATTGTAAGTGGGGTTTATAAGCTTCTCTACTGTGGAAAAGTTTAAGAGTTCATATTCAACAGGAAAACCAGCTGGTGTATCAACCTCTCAACTTCTGGCAAATAACTTATTTAAATCTTGTACGTTTCAGAAAGGTGAAATAGATTAAGTATTAATTATGAAAACCAGAAGCTCCACTACTTTTGACAACACTGTTTAAAACCTTCTGTATTTATGCTCATTGATTGTAAATTCTTGGCATGGCTGAATGTGTGGGTGCGCTTTTTTTTAGGAAGGGAGAAGCAGCTTGGCTGTAGAGAAAAACTGGCTACACAAAATGCAGGTCAGCACACAAGTTAAAAGTTGAAAAGGTTGATTAAATGGTTCATTCCTAGTGGCTTCTGGTAGTAGTAGCTATTGCCTTTAGTAAAACAAAGTGTGATGTTTTTAGAGAGAAGATAATCCCCAAGCATCTTTCCAAATCTAGGTGGCCCTGTATCTTGTGCTCCCTGATAAACACAGCCACTCTAGAGATTGCTGAAAGTCATGTCAGTGAGCAGCAAGAGTGTCTTACATCTGTATTTGAAGTTTTACATTGTAAAATGTAAATTACATACAATTTCTTTTTCCTGCTCTTTTAACTCATACATTTAAAAACTCTTACAACTATCTTTTTTTTTTTTTTTTTTTTTTTTTTTTTTTTTTTCTGTTCAAGCAGTTTTAGGAAGGTTTTTCCTCCCATTTCTGAAATACTTCTATTAATCTTGGTCTCTCAACATATTTGCAAATATTAATAGAAAATGTAAGTAAATTAAAATCTATAAAGCAGAGCCCAGTAGTAAAACATTTCTGTTGACTTTAAGTGGCAGAGGTTTCTAGCTGATTTTGCTATAAACTCGAGGTTGAACTAGGGACAGTTGCTGTAAATGAAGGACAGAGAGGGCTTACCTCCCTCAGCAGCTTTCCAGACTGCCTAGGTAAGAAGACGGTCTAGGATGAAATTTACCTTTTGATGTTAAGTTACTAAGAAAGTTGAAGCAGAAAAGGTGAATGTGAATAAATACAGTGTTAAATGGCCTTGCTTTTTGCCAGCACAGGCAACGGTTGCCACAGACAGTATTGTAAAAAGACAAAAGGAAATCTGTCAGCCCTAGTGCATCAGTCTGGGAGAGAGCTCATTTTGCTCTAGGAAATGTCCTTCTATATTTATTTTCTGTTGTGTGTGCTGTCTTCTTTACTAAGAAGATGAAGACAATCCTTCATTTCTTTTTCCTGGCAAAACTGCAGTTGTCAGCTATCTCAAACCCCCAGAATCAATGCTTTTTGTATTTGAAATCTGGGATTTGAGTGTATCCCTAACTGTCTTCATGGGAGGAGAAAAAAAATTGACAGCATGGAATAGAGAACATATCTCACTTCTCTGACAGTCTCCTTTCTCCTTTGTTACTGCTACTTCTCTTTCTCCTCGGGGAGTTGCTGAACCTCTCTGCTGGGAGACTTTTCCTTCTGCCAGTACACTTGAAGGAACTTCTGAGTATCCATTATCCATCTACTTCCTTTGAGACTAATAATATTTTGCTAAGTCAGTTGGAACACCAACAGTTGTTGGGTTCAGGTGTAGGTGTCCAGTCAGGTCTTGAATATCTCCATAGGAGACTCCACAACCTCTCTGTGCAATCTGTTCCATCACCCTTACCGTAAAGAAGTTCTTCCTTGTGTTTGTATGGAACTTTCTATGTTCAAGTTTTAGACCATTATTACCTCTGCTATCACTACACACCACTGAAAAGACCCTGGCCTCACCTGTTTGCCTCCCACCTCCCTTTAGGTATTTATATAAAATTTGTACTTTTAATTAAATTAAAGGATGCTTGATTCAAGAGTACAACCAATCACTCCACTGATTCGAGCCCCAAGTTTTCGGCAGCTAGAAGGAAAGAACCCTCATTAGCAACACAGCTTGTTCCTGAAGTCAGGGAAAGAAAAGTCCTGCATGAAGAGAGGTTACTGCAGCTTACTATTTGTACCTTGAAGGCAAATAGATGCATGGGTTTATAGAAAGTTATTTGACTTGATGCTTTTGGTATGACTTTATCCTTAACTCAGTATAATTCTTCAACTTCTAGCAGCATTAAAAGCTTTATCTTGATAATTGGTATATTGAATCCAATACCTCTGTTTTTCTCTTTGACGGATGACTCCTCCCTGCTAACAGATTATTACTAATCCACTTCTTGATCGCCTTTGGAATGTAGAAAGCACACAAAGTAGGGGGAAAATGATATGTTGGGTTGCATATAGAAAAGCTTATGAACCAGCACATCTTAGCTTGTAAACTCCCCTAAATTTATTGAAAATTCTTCTTTGGTGCACATGACCTTCTAAAAAAAAAATGGTATAATGAAAACTATTTCTTAAAATAAGTTATAATGCCTAGATTTTGCAACACCTGGCAATGGTCATGGTTGTTCTGTGAAAGTAATATTATCCTTTGATGATATGGAGATTAGTCTATTTGGTTCAGATAAAGAAACCCTGCCTGCATATCCGGTGGGGGTTCTCCTTTAGTACTGCTGCATGGAAAAAAGCATATATCAGGAATGATCCAGAAAAAAAAAGTATTAATGAATTAATTAAATTAATCAGTTAATTTACATGAAGAAAAAGAAAAGAAGCAAATGAAAATATTTAATTAAAAAAAGACATACTTCTGTCCAGTTTTTACTCAAATTTCTGTACTTGAAAAACACTGGAAAAACATTTTTCTTTCCTTTTTCAGGTGTAATTAGGTATACCCACAACTAGACACATTCACATTTTATTCAGTATCTCTCATTTTTTACATACTGTAAACTTACCTGCATAACCATGAACATTTGTCAAATGAGAAAGAATAGTTTGAAACCAAGAAGAAAGTAGTATTTCTGTGAGCTCTCCACAGCAAACTTGAGAGCTGGGAAACTTGGATAGCTTAGATAAGATTCAAGCAGGCTTTAAAACATGCAGTTTCCTTTGAACTGAGTCCTACTACCTCTGTTTCTGAAGCACTTATGACATCTACAAGACCCTCTAATGAAAGACTGAAAGACAGGGAAGAAGAGGTACAGGTGAAGTTCTGATTTTAAACAAGGGAGAACTGAAAATCCAGTTTTTCTTCCTGCTTTAAATAAAAACTAGAAATGCTCTCTACCTTCCTCTCAGGGACTTGTCGCAAATTAAACCACTCCTACTGGTGTCAGCTAGAAAGTCACTTAGTCACTTAATCTTTTGATTTTGCATTTTGATTGAGCCAAAATGAATAGTAGATCAAGAACACGTAACCATTCATTAAGAATGGAGATTCTAGGCTCATTCCTAAGATCATTGTTTTACTTCACATTATTTCAATTTACTGAAATCAAATCTTGATGTATATCTGGCAGAAGTATGTATCACTTAAGCTCAGGCCTAGAATTATTGAATTACATGGTATATAAAGTCAATTAGTTCTTCTTTTGGTTAGAATAAATGCATACACCCATTTCATGAAAGTTGAGATTTTTCTTTCTATATTGTGCTAAAAATGTGAGAAGTACAAAACAGGACATGGGAAAATACCTGAACTCTTCCAAATTTTAGCAAATTGAAAAATCAAATTACTGTTCAGCTCTACAGAAAAAATTGAATTATATAAAAATTGTTGTCATTTGTGATTGTAAATGCATGATACACTATTTCCATGCACCTATTGAATTGCTTGCCATCTGAAAGTTCAAGCAGCTACATAATACTTTGCTGACATTCAGACTCTATGGTATGCTTTTTTACTCGCTGGATCACATAACATGTCTTGACATTCTGGGGAATGTCATTTTTATTGTAACAGAAACAACTGAGTCAGGAAAAATAATACAGATCCTTCAAAAAAGAAAACACACAACATTAAGTCAGTGACATTGCAAATATTTGATGTGAAAGAAATGGGGTTTCTAATGATTTTGGTTATTAATTCTCAGAAATGAATAGGTTTATTTTCTGTTAAGTTTTGGCTTAATACTGGGATGTACGGTAGACCTGAGAAGAAGAAAATATCAATTAAAAGTAACACTAATTTTCAGGTCCAAATCAGCAATTCTTTTATTGTAATAGTAATTCTTTTATTTGCTAGCTGGACAGTGTTTCAAGGAAATGTCTTCATTCCACTTCAGAGCTATTCCTTCCTTTAGGGTAGATACTAACCCTCACGTGCTGTCATAGATTGCCAGGCGTTCTACTGGAACACCCTTTGGCATGGGGACATGACAAGGTGATGCAAAGCTTGTTTGAGTTTTCTAACACAGAAGTGCAGACTGAGATCAAGTTTGATTTATGAATAAATGATTTTCCAGGAACAAGTAAGAAGCCTGACAAACCTGGGAATTAATCTAGATTGCTGAGGTAAGCACCTAGAACATCTCAGTTTTGATGTTTTACTACTGCAACTGAAAGTGCTTCCTGTTATGGCCTTATACTTGCCTCCCTTCGAAAAGTTTAAAGGTTATTTTGTTGTATTTTACTTCCCCTGCACTGTTTTTTGTTTCTTGAGAAAAACAAATCACTGCAATATTTTAAACAATTTAAGAGCCAATTCCCTCACTCTGAACAAAGATATATGTGGATAAAAAACATTGTAACATTCATTCTTTCAAAAAATATTTCGTTTACAAGTGGGTTTTTCGCTGATTTATTTTTCCAAAGTAGTTTTTTTTTTTTTTTAATTTCTTAACTACTTAATGAGACTTTTTTTTTTCTTTTCTTTCTTTTTTTTTCTCTTCATTGTTCTGAAGAACAGAAAGAAAGAAAGAAGTGCTCTTGTTGTTTGGAGAAATTAAATTTGTATGGGAAGAAGAGTATGCACACACCAAAATGTTATTCTACAGAGTAAGACATCTACAGGTGTCACAGAGTTATCTAGAGCAATCTACTTCCATGACAGGGGGGCAGTAGGCCCGTGGGCCTGCCAGCCCCTGAAAATGGGAAGGGAAAAGGGAAAGGGGTAGGGAGACGGGAGCTGGAAAGGAAACAAACAGAGCAGCAGCAATGATCTAGGGAGGAAAACTTATTTTACTAACTATGATATTGGAATGCAAGATAACACAATATAATGCAATCTAATTGAAACTGAGGCTAATAAATCAAGTAAAATAAGAGAGAAAGAGAGAGTTTTCTGAAGACTGAGAAGCCTACTTTGAAACTGAAGGTGCATGGCTTGGAAGCACACCCACACCCGCTGCCGGCAGTGAGAGAGAGAGAGCGAGCGTCACTTCCCTGACATATTTTCCTCTTTGACTGTGAGGTCCTCTGGGATGTGTAGTTCTTCTCTGTGCTCCACACGATATCATGATGTGGAATACCAATAGCCAAAATTACAAAACCATGACAACAGGATATGCATGAGTCACAGCAAAAAATCCCACAGCCATAACAGTAACAAATTAATGACTGTTAGAACAAAGCTCTACTACATACTTCACACTTCTGATTAATTAAAATTTCTGAAATCTAAATTATGACCACAAGAAAGTATTCAGCTCATCCGTTAGTACTGATACACAATACAATGATCATATTGTATTTTACCTTGTTAATAATTGCTAAGGTAGGAGAGATCTCAGACTGAAGGAGTGGATTAAGAAAAAAAGTTGAAAGATTTGCTAGAGACAAGTGTGATTTGAAGACAGTTCAAAGACATGAAGAAGTCAAGCTCACTTATTAAAGGAGAAATGGACTGCAATGTTTTGTTCAAAATACTGCTATCAAATTAAGGTAGTGAAACCCTACCTAAGTGATTTTTTGTATTAAAAACAGGGTCATTCAGTTTTGTTCCCCATTAGTCACACAGATATTTGTTTCCACCTCTCACAGTTGCAAATTGGTCCTGCTGGTCCTGCTGCCTGTCAGCTTCATGTCATGTTATGACTTGGATAGAGAGACTATCAACAGATACCATTGCACAAGATTAGGAAAAATGATGTGGTGAAAAGACTATGTGAACACATCATCAGAATGGAAACACATCATTATTGAAGTGCAAAAGACAGAGAAAATGAAAGCAAGAGTCTTGGGGCTATTTGATCTTAGCAATGACTATATTCACTTCTGGTGAAAACTGTGTTTTCTTCAGACGTAATGCCAGTGTTTGCTTACTGCTGTGGTTGACAAAGATTCTATGCCATTTCCACCGATGAGTACTAGAGACAGATAGCTAAATACGTACTTCCCCAAACTGTTGGAAGCTTATTACAAGGATTCACAGACAGTAGGAAAATTATAGAGAAGTTTGGGAGCTGTAGGATGGTGGATGATCAGTCTCTGCTATTCAGTCTACTCACTGTCTAAGATTTGTTCTCCGCAATGATTTGGACTGCTTATTTTTAATAATTGGGGTCAAGGAATGGGTGATAGATGGAGACTGTATCCTCATGATATTAATTATATCTCTTCTGTTAAAGGCATATACATATATTAAAGGCATATACACAAAGGCATTTACAAGACCCTCTACACAGGAAGGACTGCTGCCTCCTGGGTGCCTGGGTTAAGGATGTGAGGAAGAAACTTGGGGGTGTAACTGGGGTCACTAATACGGAGCTTGTACATAACATCCCTGTGCTTGCAGGAGAGGGATGTGCTTGTAGGACCCCATGGTCTTGTCCCTTGGTGAAGGAGGAGGACGACTCACCCCTTTGTAGGAAGAACACAAGGGCTGGTATGAGGCTGGAGGCTGTAGAAACACCTGAGTGTGGTTGTGAGGGTATTAGGGTTACTGCCACTCGCAAGGAGGCCAAGCTCAGGTGCCTTTACACTAATGCCATCATGTGTTCGGATAGTTTTGATATAGTTGCCATCACAGAAACGTGGTGGAACGACTCCCACAGCTGGAATGCTGTGATTGAGGGCTACCGACTTTTCAACAGAGACAGGCTACGTAGGAAAGGCGGTGGTGTAGCTCTCTATGTTAAAAAAGACTGTGAATGTGTGGAAATTAGTGGCGGTGATGATAGGGTTGAAAGCTTATGCCTCAGAATAAAAGCTAAGACCAACAAGACTGATGTTATTGTGGGAGTCTGTTACAGGCCACCCTCCCAGGATGAAGAGGTGAACGAGATGCTTTATAAACAGTTGGGTGAGGTTTCAAGGTCACTCCCCCTTGTTCTGGTGGGGGACTTCAACTTCCCAGACATCTGCTGGAATTATAATACAGCTGACAAGGAACAGTCCCAAAGGTTCCTAGAGTGTGTGGGAGATAACTTCCTGACACAGCTGGTGAGGGAGCCGACGAGGGGAAACAAAATCCTGGACCTGCTGTTCCTTAACAGAGAAGGTCTGGTGGGGGATGTAAAGGTTGGAGGCTGTCTGGGACAAAGTGATCATGAGATGCTGGATTTCTCTATCCTTGTTGAACCATGGAGGGGAGTCAGCAGAACTGCCACCTTGGACTTCCAGAGGGCGGACTTCAACCTCTTTAGGACCATGGTTAGAGGATCCCTTGGGAGTTAACTTTGGTGAGTGTGGGAGCCCAGGAAGGCTGGGAATACTTCAAGGAAACTGTTTTAAAGGTGCAAGAGTTGGCCATCCCGAAGTCACAAAAGACGAGCTGATGGGCAAGGAGGCCGGGCCGGCTGAACAGAGGCCTTTGGCTGGATCTCAAGAACAAAAGGAAAGTTTATGGTCTCTGGAGGAGTGGGCAAGCTACTTACGAGGATTACAAGTATGTAGTGAAGCTGTGCAGGGTGAAAATTAGAAAAGCCAAAGCGCAGCTGGAACTGAGCTTGGCCTCTAAGGTAAAGGAGAACAATAAATATTTTTATAAACACATCAACAGCAAGAGGAAGGCTAGGGAGAATCTCCATGCCCTTGCCGAGGGCAACTTGGTCACCAAGGATTGGGATAAGGCTGAGGTACTTAATGCCTTCTTTGCCTCAGTATTTAATAGTAAGACTTGTTACTCCCTGGGAACACAGCCCCCTGCGCTGGTAGATGGGGATGGGGAACAGAATAAGCCCTGCATGCTCCATGGTGAGATAGTTCTGGACCTGCTCCGAAAGCTGGATGCTTACAAGTCCAAGGGGCCGGATGGATTGCACCCTAGAGTGCTGAGGGAGTTGGCGGATGTGGCTGCCAAGCCACGCTCCATCATTTTTCGGCAGTCCTGGCTAATGGGGGATTTCCCGGTGGATTGGAAACTGGTGAATGTGACGCCCATCTTCAAAAAGGGACAGAAAGACGATCCTGGAAGCTACAGGCCTATCAGTCTCACCTCGATGCCTGGGAAGGTTATGGAACGAATAATCTCGGGAACCATCATGGACCAATTAAAGGTCAACCAGGGGATCAGGTCTAGTCAGCATGGGTTTATGAACGGTAGATCCTGTCTGACAAACCTGATTTCATTCTACGACAAGGTGACCCGCTTAGTGGATGAGGGTAAGGCGATTGACGTGGTCTACCTGGACTTCAGTAAGGCCTTTGACACTGTCCCCCATAACATATTCTTGTGGAGAAGCTGGCTGCCCATCGTCTGGATGGGCATATGCTCTGCTGGGTGAAGCACTGGCTGGATGGCAGGGCCCAGAGAGTTGTGGTCAATGGAGTTGAATCCAGCTGGTGGCCGGTCACAAGCAGCATCCCCCAGGGCTCGGTGCTGGGACCGCTTCTGTTTAACATCTTCACTGATGATCTTGATGAGAGGATTGAGTGCACCCTCAGTAAATTTGCAGACAACACCAAGTTGGGAGGGAGTATTGATCTGCCAGAGGGGAGAATGGCACTGCAGAGGGACCTGGATAGACTGGATCAATGGGCCAAGGTTAACGGCATGAGTTTCAATAGGGCCAAGTGTCAGGTCCTGCATTTTGGTCACAACAACTCCAGGCAACCCTACAGGCTTGGGGAGGAGTGGCTGGAAAGCTGCCTGATGGAAAAGGATCTTGGTGTGCTGTTGCAGTAGGCGACAGCGAGGATTCGGGATGTGACGTGGCAGGACCCCCTCTCTTAATGACGAAGGATTAATATATGCATAAGGGGGGCGTAGACGAAGGGGCATAGGTATATAGGTAAATCGCACGACGCAATAAACGCCATTTTTCTGCTTGCCACATTGGTATGCACGTGCAGTTCTTTGGCCCGGGTGGTCTTCACCCGATATTCAGCACAGGAGCAGAGCTAAAAGAACATGGGTTGCCAGGTGCACGGCAACAAGTGGTGCCCCGTGTGAGGAGCTCTGTGTATTATTCCTGTGCTGGGGGGCGATACCGAGGTGACGGCGGTGCCCCCGCATCCTGCAGACGCGGTAACCCGAGGTGACGGCGGGGCTCTGCAGAAGTCCGTGGTGACGACGGAATTTTCGCGCGCATATTCGAGACGGCGGTGAGACGCTAATTATGGATCCAGTTATTAAGGTACTGCTTCAGTTTTGTAAGCTTTATTGCGGCAAGAATATTCCTTCTAAGAAGGACGTTGCTGCAGTTATTTCCCGATTGGAACGGGAGGGGGAGGTTAAAACTCCCGATGAAATTCTTGACCATCAGAAATGGGATAGTATCACTTCTGCGCTGGCGCAGCATGTGATGAGCGCCCAGAAAGGCGCCGAACTTAAAACTTGGGGATTGCTGCTGGAAGCCCTTAAGGCAGCCAGAATAGAAGGGAAGTTATCTGAGAGAACACGGGCACTCTTAGGTCTAACTACGGGGGAAAATATGGATGTTAAAGACTCTGGGGAGCCAGGCTTGTCGGGGTCGGGGGTGATTACCGCTTGTAGGAGTCCGGAGGAGATCAAGGCGCCAGCCGCGAGTACCGAAAAGATGGCGCCGGACACGTGGACTCCGACCGCCGAAAAGATGGCGCCGGCCATGCTGACTCCGACCGCGTCCACGAAGCCGGAAGAAGACAAACAACAAAATGGCGGCTCCCATCCGTCGGCAGCCAGTACCAACAGCCGACAAGATCTCGAAGGAGGGACATTGGCGGAGTCCCCACCCCCATATCCGTTTCGAAAGCCGCTGTATCCTTCTTTGCATAATCTTCCTGCGCCGCCAGAGGGGGAGGGCGCAACCGCCCCTCTGGTTAAGGGGGAGCGTAGGCGGGGCCAGCTCACTGATTGGCTCAAAATTAAAGAGGCGGTTGAAGATAAGGGCTTATCAGCTACGTTTACATTTCCAGTAACGGCAGGGGAGGAGGGCCCTCTATGGGTCCCTCTGGACCCAAAAGGGGTGGCGCGCCCGATGGAAATAATTGAGAAAAAGGGGCTAAGATCGCCCCTGACTTTAAATACATTGGAGGGTCTTACAGCACCAGGACCCTTACTTCCTTATGATATCGAGAATCTCATGCGTATGATACTTAAGCCAGTACAATACACAATCTGGAAAGAGGAGTGGATGACTCAACTTAGGCAGATAGTGGCCGCTGCACAAACTGATCCAGGTCATCCTGTGCACGGTACAGATATACAAAGGCTTTCTGGTTCTGCAGGTGGAATGGCCACTCCTCACGGCCAAGTCGCTCTTCTACTCCCGGGTGAGTTAATAGCAACTACAGATGCAGCCATGCAGGCATTCAGAAGATTTGCTCGAAGCACTGAGCCTTCCACCCCCTGGACAGATGTGACTCAAGGTCCAACTGAGTCATTTCAGGAGTTTGCAGATAGATTGATTAAAGCAGTGGAAGAGTCAGACTTGCCTAGGGCAGTCCACAATCCAGTAATTTTAGATTGCTTGTACCAAAGGTCCCTTGAGGACGTTAAGAACTTGCTCCGCTCTGCTCCAAGGAGGTTCGCCACACCTGGAGAGGCCATCAAGTACGTGCTAGACAAGCAGAAGGCGGCTCCTCTGACAAATGAGGGACTTGCAGCTGCTATTCAGGCAATGCAAGTGGCTTCTGCACCAAATATTGACATGAGCTTGCTGGTAAAAGGCCCTTGCTTTGGGTGTGGGCAATATGGTCATATAAAGGCTCAGTGTAGAGTAAAAAGGGGAGATGAGAGACACGGAACAGTGTGCCAGTTGTGTGGCCGGGAAGGGCACACCGCTCGTCGGTGCAAAAAAGCTCGGCTTTTGCAGCAGGGAAACGGGAATGGGAGGGAGCCTCAGGCCCAGGGCCCCTCCCGTATTCCAAAGAATGGGCCGGAGATGACACCTATGATGAATCCTCGGGCAGTGATGGCTCCACCTTTCAAACATATCACACACCCATCGTGGCTCTAACTTTAGATTGTCGAGACCGCCCCCTGGTTAGAGCATATCTCTCCTACGTCGGTCAGCTACCACCTAACTTCTCAGGCCATCATTCCGTTCCAATTACAGCACTCATTGACTCAGGAGCAGATGTCACAGTTATTTCAGACAAGGACTGGCCTAAAGAGTGGCCGGTGGGCCCTTCTCAGGTGATTAGAGGGGTAGGTGGAACTCTCCCTTCTGGAAGATCTGTGGGAGAAGTGGAGATAATTGTGATTAACCGAGATGGCTCGTTGGAAAGACCTGCTTTGCTTGTTCCACTCATTGCCAAGATACCAGGAACATTGCTGGGGCGAGATTTTTTGAATAGTGTGGGTGCACGCATTACAAATTTATAATAAGGGCCACTGTCTGCCAGCTGTCCACTGGATATGCAATCCCATTACAATGGAAACGGGATGCGCGCCCCGTTTGGGTGGATCAGTGGCCCCTTTCTCATGAGAAACACGAAGCACTCACTCAGTTGGTTTCGTTAGAGCTTCAATTAGGACATATTGAACCTTCTCTTAGTCAGTGGAATACTCCGGTCTTTGTTATTCGAAAAAGATCGGGTGCTTTTCGCCTGCTGCATGACTTGCGTGCAGTCAATGCTCAACTTGTACCTTTTGGAGCAGTACAACAGGGGGGACCAATGTTGTCAGCTATTCCTAAAGAATGGCCACTGATGGTCATTGATCTGAAAGATTGTTTCTTCTCTATTCCCCTTGCAGAGGAGGACAGGGAAGCGTTTGCTTTCACAGTGCTAACTTCCAATAATCAAGGTCCTGCTAAAAGATATCAATGGCGCGTGCTCCCACAGGGAATGATGTGCTCTCCAACTATTTGTCAGTTAGTGGTAGGTAGAATTTTGGAATCAGTCAGGAGAGACTTTCCCAATTATGTGATTTTGCATTACATGGATGATCTTCTGCTAGCAGCTCCCTCAGAACTGGGTCTTCAGGCGCTTGAATCACAGACTATGACCACCTTGACTAACGCTGGATTCACTATTTCAGTACAGAAAATTCAAAGGGGACCCAAGATTGAATATCTTGGGTACAGATTTGGTCCAGATCTTGTTCGTCCGATAGGCCTGGACATTAGACCACAAATTAGAACATTGTGGGACGTGCAGAAATTTGTAGGAGCTCTTCAGTGGGTGCGAGGTGCCTTAGGCATACCTCCTCGTCTAATGAAACCCTTTTACGATCAGTTGAAGGGCTCTGACCCAAACGAGCCCCGAGAATTTACTCAAGAAATGGCAGTAGCGTGGCAAGAAATTTTGCAGAAGTGTATGGACAGTTCGCTTGCACGTTTTGATTCTGCTTTAAATCTGGAAGTGGCTGTCTGTAGATGTGAGGCAGGAGCTGTTGCTGTTTTAGGTCACTCTCTCAGCGCAAAACCTCAGCCATTATGGTGGTTGTTTTCGGTACAGCCCACTCGTGCCTTTACCTCTTGGTTGGAGATCCTGGCAGCACTCATCAGAAAATCTCGATTGCTCCTGCTACGAGTCTTCAACACAGAGCCTGCAGTCATTTATCTTCCAGGGTCTCTCCGCGACGTGCAGCCGCTTCCAGACACCCTCATTGTGACACTCAATGATTTTGGTGGCTCACTTACATTCTCAGATTCGCTGCCTATTTTTGATCTGGCTAAACCACTTCATACTTCACTGCGTGTTCGGGTAATCACTTCACCATTACAAGGGCCTACCTTGTTCACCGATGCATCTTCAGTTACTAAGCAAGGCGCAGTAGTATGGTGCTCAGGTAAATCCTGGGAAGTTGATATTTTCACAGATCCAATGGTTAGTGTCCAATTGCTTGAAGTAAGAGCTGTAGCACACGCTGTGCGGTTATGGCGTGAGATACCGTGCAACATCGTCACAGACTCTGCTTTTGCAGCTAAACTTCTGGCCCGAATGGGACAGGAGGGTTCACCTAGTACAGAGGCCTCCGGTACTCTGGAGGAGGCCTTAATGACACGCTCAGCCCCTGTTGCCATCCTACACGTGCGGAGTCATTCAGAAGTACCAGGCTTTTTTACTGAGGGCAATACTGTAGCAGATAAAGCTGCTGGCACGCAAGTTTTCACTGTGCAAGAAGCTCGTGATCTCCATTCCACTCTTCATGTAGGCGCTCGTGCATTATCTAGAGCTTGCTCTATCCCGTTGTCTGTTGCACGTGATGTTGTTCAGGCGTGCCCTCACTGTAATTCAGCACCAGTTGTAGGGGCCGGAGTGAATCCTCGTGGCATTACGCCATTGCAGATTTGGCAGACGGACTTTACTCGGGAACCACGATTGTCACCACGTTCGTGGTTGGCTGTTACTGTAGACACCTCTTCTTCTGTCCTTATTGCTACCCAACATGCCAGGTCTAACTCTACAGCGGCACAAAGTCATTGGGCAACAGCGATTGCTACCATTGGCTTGCCCCGTCAGATCAAGACAGACAATGGAACTTGCTTTACCTCGCGTTCTACTCAGGACTGGTTAGTGAGATGGAATATCTCTCACTTAACTGGCATTGCGGGTAATTCACAGGGGCAGGCGATTGTTGAACGTGCTAACCGTCTTCTCAAGGAAAAGATACGTATCCTTGGGGAAGGTGAGGGATTTCGAGACCATATTCCAGTTTCCAGACAAGCTGAAATATTGGCGAAAGCTCTGTATGCGCTGAATCATTTTGAACGTGGTGATAGTAAACGCACTCCTATGCAGAAACATTGGCAACCAAGGGTATTGGGTGAAGGACCTCGAGTTTCAATAAAAACGGACAGCGGAATTTGGGAAACAGGTTGGAGGATATTGGTGTGGGGTAGGGGATACGCTGCAGTAAAACACGAGGAAACAGGTAAAATCTTGTGGGTTCCATCAAGGAAGGTAAAGCCAGACCTTCGCAAGAAAGGTGATGATGAAAATGATGATCCAGGTTGAGATAATGAGAAGGTGTAATCTGTTTTGCGAATTCTAACAACAAGTAGGGTTTTGCTTTACAGCGGTGGCTCCTGGTAAAATCAAGATCTGACCTTACTTTGAGATCTGCACAGCCTGGGAAGAGCCCTGCGGACCTACTGATTGCCTCAAGAAGGTTATACGTTACTCAAACGCTGACACTTTTGTTGTTATTCGCGTTCCCTACCCTCGGAATGAGCACTCATCTCACACAGCAACTACATGGCATGGAATGGCCTTGGGCCTATGCATACAGAGGTCATACTGGCATTATGGGACCAGAATTTAGCAATCTAACCCTCTTAATAGCAGTATTACATAATGATAAAATATACTTAAAGGAGGAATGGAGTCAAAATAATGGTAGTCATTCATCTCCTCAGCTCCAAGGGAAAACAGGGCAGAAAATAAAGGTGGGATGTCGAGTTATCAATGGATCCCTTTACGATAAAGCTACCCAGATATCAGTAACACATCATGATACAGGGATCAAAGAAAGTAAATCGTGTACCATTGAACAATGGGACTGTTGGTATAACTTTACTCTCAGCCAACCTGTTTCAATA
This sequence comes from Alectoris magna, assembly GCA_030625065.1. Taxonomy (NCBI): domain Eukaryota; kingdom Metazoa; phylum Chordata; class Aves; order Galliformes; family Phasianidae; genus Alectoris; species Alectoris magna. The sequence continues at coordinate 79,212,654 of CM060560.1, forward strand.
ATTTGTCTTTGGGCACATAAACACCAGGGACGATCCTTCAAATTTAGAATAAACCTTGTTAAGCAGCACACAACAACTACTCCATATACTGCAATTCCTTCTGAAAGTTCCACTATTTCAGAGAAAAAAGAAAAGATCTTATCTCCACAGATTTACGAAATTGGGCCATATGCTATTAAGAATACAGGGCAACAACAGGTGATGTTCAACCCAGTATGGTCTCTTAAGCGTGTGAAATTATTGATGCAAACTAATATCTCAGTGATTAGACCGGCTTGCGCATCATTTTTAAATACATCTTTTGCAGGTTGGTTGTCATGGTTACACTGGCGTACCTTTGCTCAAACTAAAAGAACACAAAGGGATATTACGGGTGTGTTAGGAACAGGTCTAGGGGTTCTAAATAGTATGGATGCTGAAATGCTTATGAACAAGTTAAGTGCAACAGCAAGTGACTTATTTGTGCTTCAATATCCTCTGCAGTCATCTTTATCAGCATTAGGAACTCACCAAAGATTCTTATCTGACAGTTTACCTCAGTGGGAAAGGACCAACACAAGGGAACATCAGTTATTATTAGACACACTTGCCGTAACTCAAAACGATACCTCATTATCTCTCAGCTGTATTCAGGCTCAACTGTGGGTACAATCTATGTCAGCAGCGATAATTAGAGAAGGCGAAGGTGGTATCCTGCCCACTGAAGTTCGAAAGGTAATTTGGGATAATGCTAATGAGTTTGAAAGAAAGTTTCAATCTTGGTGGCAACTGATAAACTTTACCTATGATCCTGTTACTAACGACATCACATCTTATATCTTAACGATTAGTAATGCTTCAGTATTCACGATATACCCAATTGTAGCATTGGGGTTAATTTGTGATGGAGCGGTATTTTATCCAACTGAACATCGTATGTGGGCTCGTAAGAATGGGCAAAGATGGCAAACAATTGATATTAGTTCTTGTGCTATAAAAGAACAACGAGGGTTTATATGTGAAAGTAATACTCTTGGAACTCAAGACGTATGCCTAGACACTGAACAGAACATCTGTCATTTTGAGGTCCACCCTAATGCAGTACATGAGACTATGCTTATATATGTTGGTAAGGGATGTGCGTGTGTAAGAACTTTCTGTGATTCTCTGCTTATTGACCATATTACTGTTAACATTAGTACTCGCTTAAACTTCTGTGTGTGTAACTTTACTAGCATTGTAGGTTGTGATTTTAATTATTCAGTTCCGGTTACTTCGCACCAGCTATTGGAGTCTAAATACGCATTACTTCAGGATTTGTCACCTATCTCCATCGGGATGAACCTTCTGCTGGTGAAGAAATTATTACAGCATGATGATCTACGCCAACTGCTGATACGCATTCGGGACAATGGACAGAAAACTTTAGTTACTGTTCACCATGATTCAACAGAGATACATCACATCCTGGAACGAATGAAGAAGGACGGAGAACACCACTGGTGGGAGTTACTTCTCGGATGGTCTCCAACTGCAACCGGAACTTTTAATACTATACTCCATCCAGCTTTGATCATGTTAGCATTAATTATGATGTGTTCACTACTGATAATTATATTATACATTAGGGTTAAGCATATACTAGCACGTGTGTCTAAACTTGAGAGTAAGATGTACAATCCTTTACATCCCTTTTGATAAGATAAGATAAGATAAGATAATAAGATGATAAGATAAGTAGATAAGGTAATAAGTAATAGATAATAAGTGATAAGTGATAAGAGATAAGATAATAAGTAATAAGGTAATAAATAATAAGGTTATAAGTAATAGGGTACCCTAAAATCCTAGATAAAGTCTACAAATGGCCATAAGTAAGACTATAGGTGATAAGATAAGATGTAAGATTATAAGTTGTAAGATCACAGATAGTAAGATGGTAAGAACATAGACGATAAGACTATAGATGATAAGATTTTAAGCGATAAGATTATAGACAATAAGATTGTAGGTGATAAGATTGTAGGCGATAAGCGATACTCGCGCTGTACGGGATAGGTTTCTTTTAGCCTAGGGGAGGGGGAGATGTTGCAGTAGGCGACAGCGAGGATTCGGGATGTGACGTGGCAGGACCCCCTCTCTTAATGACAAAGGATTAATATATGCATAAGGGGGGCGTAGACGAAGGGGCATAGGTATATAGGTAAATCGCACGACGCAATAAACGCCATTTTTCTGCTTGCCACATTGGTATGCATGTGCAGTTCTTTGGCCCGGGTGGGCTTCACCCGATATTCAGCACAGGAGCAGAGCTAAAAGAACATGGGTTGCCAGGTGCACGGCAACAGTGTGCTGATGGACAGTTGGCTGAATATGAGCCAGCAGTGTGCCCAGGTGGCCAGGAAGGCCAATGGCATCCTGCCTTGTATCAGGAATGGAGTGGTGAGCAGGACTAGGGAAGTCATCCTGCCCCTGTACTCAGCATTGGTGAGGCCTCACCTCAGGTACTGTTTTCAGTTTTGGACACCTCAGTACAAAAGGGATATGGAGGTACTGGAGCAGGTCCAGAGAAGGGCAACAAGGCTTGTGAAAGGCTTGGAAAATCAGTCCTATGAGGAAATCAGCTCCTGTCTGAAAGGAGCTTACAGTGAGAGTGGGGCTGGTCTTTTCTCACTGGTGACGGGTGACAGGATGAGGGGAAATGGCCTCAAGTTGCACCAAGGTAAGTTTAGGTTGGACATTAGGAAACACTTGTTTACAGAAAGGGTTGTTAAACACTGGAATAGGCTCCCCAGGGAGGTCGCTGAGTCACCATCCCTGGATGTTTTTAAGAGCTGTTTGGATGTGGTGCTCAGAGATATGATTTAGTAGAGGGTTGTTAGAATGTTTGCACCATGGTTAGGCTGCGGTTGTACTTGATGATCTTTGAGGTCTTTTCCAACCTGAGTAATTCTATGATTCTATGATTCCATGATTCATAAGAAATGCATATTCTAAATTTATAAATTATTTTATGGCTTATAGAAAACGTTCACTGGGAATACTGAGCCACTTCTTTTTGCAGCACTCTCCTGAAACCCATGGTTCTCTTTGGTCCCTGTGCATTTCTTGAGAATCTGTTAGCAGCCACTGGTCATGGTTTTCACCGTCATATGGTTTGCAAACGGTTTACTTCATCATGAAAATATTTCTTCTTTCCTGATTACTCCAACTGGAAGGATCTGCAGGGATGTTTGCACAGTGATGAGGTGTAGGACAGGATGCAGACACAGCTGAAGCAAGAGGCCAAGCATGAGTGTCTCAGATTTCAAGGAGCTTCTGAGGGAAGGAAGGACGGGTCCTGTGCATAGCTTGCTTCAGAGAAAGTCTTACTGGAGTGGTATTCCAGCTGAACTAGAAGCACAGACAATTCATATCAATTTACACCTGTAGGTTGTCATCTCAGAATTGTTTTTCACCTTAATCAGCCCTCCTTTTCTTTCCTGGTGTTCAGGTACTCCATCAGATATATTGATAGATAGTAAAAATGCTCCTACTTGTTTAATTTTTTCCAGACTGCGCAGTTCAATTTTTTTTTTTTTTTTCAGTCTCTTCTTCCACAAAAGGCTATCCATTCTTTGAGTTCTACTTGTAGCGTTTTCAATGTGAGATCTTTTTAGGGCATGGGTGAATAAAACTGAACATGGTACTCTGTCCTCAGCAGTGCTCTTGTTCTACTGGAAATACATCCTAGAATTGTTGTGTTTGGATATAAACAGATGTTTTTACTGACTGTAGAACACACTAATCTGCTAGACTCAAGCTCAGACTCAAAATCCAAACATACTTACAGAAGAAGAAATCAACAGAAAACCTGTTGGCACCAAGTAATGTGGTAAGTCTGCCAACCGTAGAGGACGTTGGTATGTCCTAATTATTCAAATAAAAACAATGAGGAAGAAGGAGTTTCAAAAATTTTGGTAGGTAAGAATGTACATAATAATGGCTTGCTGTGGTGTGTGTAGCTTTAGTTGGTCTATTGGGACCATCTCAAAACTGGTTAGGAAAGAACTCCCCATAATATTGTGTTATTTGAATGTTGATTGCGATAAACAGATGCCACCCATATTCTACATAAGAGCTAATTTTCTCCATTGTTCAAATGACCCCAGTAAATTAAATCCATCCTAGTTTTTATTTACTTTTATCTCTTTTTACAGATGCCTTTCACATTGCTTGTTTTCTTTGGGCTTTTAATTATTGTTTTCAGTATTTGAATCCCAAACATTTTCTAATAAAATAAAAAAAAATCAGTGTAATAGCACACACAGTGTGTTGCACACTACATACAAATCTGATCACAAGCATGATACTCGAAGGAGAAAGTAGACAAGTAAAAGATCAGCACAAGCACACATGAAGGGAAGGGAAGGGAAGGGAACGGAACGGAACGGGAAGGAAAAATGAAAAGGCAAAGGAAAAACGGAAAGGCAAAGGCAAAAGCGAAGGCAAAGGCAAAGCAAACGCAAAGTCCAGGCCAGGCCAGGCTAGGCCAAGCAAAGCAATCAAAGCAAAGCAAAGCAAAGCAAAGCAAAGATGAAACAGCTGGAGCAGGTATGAAATAAGAATAAAGATTAAGCTAGATAGAAGCAAGTGTGGAGGAGTTACCACAGAATGGGAAAAAAAAAGCCATTAAAACCTAAAGTAGGTTTTACTAGTAGATGACTACTAGTCTGGGTAGATAGTTTATATTTGTTACTCCAAACTAGAAAAAAATATTTTAACCGAGCGAAACCAATTCGTATGGAAATTCAAGGTGTCTTATTTTTCATCAGTACTGGGCAAAATCCTCTCAGTAATCTTTTACTATGATATTGAAAAATAATGTGTGCATTACAGATTAATAATTGTCCTGCTGAAATACTAATAGAGAGAGAAGAATTAATTAAAGAGAAGGCGTTTTACTTTTAAAATTATCTCAGATAGCATAGTGTTTCTCTTTTTCATCCTGTTTCTACTGTATTTGTTACTGAGTTGTGAACTGCAATTTGGGCTACTCCAGGACAGCATTGCTCACGCTTGCACAGCTAAGACCCTGGGACTGTGAATCTTCCACAGATTTGGGTTATGTTAAGTCAGTTTTGGGAAATAAAACAGAAACGGGTGAAGGAAATATTGCATATACAAGAGCTGTTATGAAAGTAAAGCCTCCAATTTATTACATTGGTAATTTTAATTACATTACATGCTGACCCTTCCCACCAATACTCTGTTATATTTTATTTGTATGTGACAGGGCGCAGCAGTGGGGGCAGTCTGACACAGTGATGTCTGATGTGGAAGTGCGCACGAAGCAAAGGTGTGGATTTGAATTCCTCCATGTGGAAAAAATAGCAGTGACATTCATCAATGCTTGCTGAATATTTGTGGAGACTAAAGAGTGGATGTGACCTTAGTGAGGTAGTGGGTGGTGCATTTCAGCAGTGCCAACAGTGAAAGACAAGCCACATTCTAGGCAGCCAACATGTGAATTCCCTTTCAAAAAAAGTCAAGATGTGGCCCTCAGAAGGTAAAGTGGTGTTCACTGTCTTTTGGGATAGGAAAGGGGTAATTTCCTGGCACCTGGATAAACCATCATCTTTAACCACTACATCCAAGATGCTGACTTAGCTGAAGGCTCCTTGGAGAATTGTCTTAGGACAGTACAAGCCTGTCACAGGAAATCGGGAGTTCATCATCATATCTGGTAGATATTTTAAATTTGCCACTAACTTGTCATCTATGATTAATGAGTCTTTTACTTCAAATTTTATGTGTAGTTCACACGATGTGACTTCAGTATGAACCAAAATGTTTAATAAAACACAAAACTGAGCTTCAGCTTTGCAGTTTTAACTATATTTTTTTTACTCCCTACTGATTTAGATTCTTCCCAGATTTCAAACCTCCATTTTTTTCTTCTTTCTTGTAACATGGTCTTTCACTGTCTTCTAAGGAAGATTAGATCTTCATGCTAATCTCCCTTGATGGGAATTCTCTTGGTTGTTATTGTAGAATTCTTTCCAGATTTCCAGTATGTGTGACAGTCTAACAAGTGTTCTTCATTCTTTAGTTCTATGAATATCAGATTGAATTAAATTCAGTTGAAAGACAAAACAAAGAATTGACAGTTTTTTGCTAGTTTTTAATCTCTCCAGAGAAACTGCCTACCAGCAATTCCACTCGGAAAAAATATGGAAATATTTTCATGGGCATTTGCTGGCGGAAACCGTTGATTCATTTCATAGAAATTAATTTTGTTCATTAAAGAACAAACAAAAATAAAGGCTGTTACATTTGATCACCATTTGCAGGAGAAGATACTATAACTTGTGCCTCAGCAACCAGTTCAGAGATTCACCCTTGCTCTGTATCTCACTATGGAAATATCTGGCAAGTTGGACTAAATTGATTATGAGTCAAAGGAATAAGCAACAAAAGCTGCACGTGGCCGACCTTGTAAGAATAATGGCCCGTCAGCCAAAGAAAATCAATCATCTCCCTTTTCAGTACCAGTGAATTTGTAATTAGTTCACTGTGTCCAGTTCAGGTACCCAGTCCCAGAAGATGATCTGGAATGATGGATACATGGCCTGTTTGATGTTGAGGGAACCGGGCTTCTTCATACTGGTGATGGAGGCTAAGGGGGACTGTTTAATAGTTCCATATACCTATTGAAAGGGAACAGAGCCAAAGATGATACACTGTAAATGAGCAGCCACAAGGTAGGCCAGCTTCAGCTTGAATGTCAGGTGAAGTTCAGTCGCTAGTGATAGGGCATTGGGGCGGGCTTCCCAGAAAGACAATACAATCTCTGTCCTTTGGGGTGTTCTAGATCAAGTTAGACAAAGCCATGACAGTGATGATGTGGTGCTGAGCCCTCCTGCTTTGAGCAGGAGGTTGGTCAAGCTGACAACCAGCTGTTGCTTTCAAACAGCAACCCTGTGGCTTTGTGACTGTATGATTTTGCTGCATTTGAAATCACTTTGATAGGAATTTAATGTACCCTTGTCTTTTGAAATGGATTGCAAAAGATGGAAAGAAAGAACATATCTTTGCCAAGATGCACTCATATGAATGATAAATGTAGATGAATTCAAATCAAGCATTTACTTTTTACTTTTAGGGTTCAGCAGAGGAGAAAAAAGGAAAATATTTCTTTTTGAAAAATCATATTAAACAGAAATGTCTACTTATAGGAAGTTATAAGGAAAGGTCTACTTATAGGAAGTTAGGAAACTTCTTTCCTAACTGTTTTACTTCTGATTGTTTTTTTTTTTTCTTTTTTTTTTTTCTGTTTAAGTCTCCTTAATGTCCCTGACACAAGCCCCTGGAAGAGAGCAAAGCTCTCTGGAGAGGTTGTCTGGGAAGCAGATGGGCGTTTCAGTGCCTCCTGGCACAGAGTCCTTAGTCACTAAGACAAGGCCGGGCAATGGCACCTAGCAGCTGCTCCCTGGCAGGGGCTCTCCCTCACCCGCTGAGGTGATTCCCTGCTTCGGCACAGAACCTGTCCACCCCGGAGCTGAGTGTCTCACAAAAACATGCTGTGTTCCGGGGCCTGCAAGGTTGCCCTGCTTGCTGTCTGGTCCCCAGCCCAGGGCACGTCATTCTCTGTGAGGTGGCACTCCTTGTTGTGATGTCACAATGGTTGTCTTTACACCCCTGTGGCAGCGGTGGGAGCGGTGGCCCAGTCTCTTGTGGGACCCGCAGGGAGAGGACCAGAGAGAGCATTGTGTCTATCTGGAGATATCCTGCAATGATGGAGCGGCTGAGAGCCCTTCGAGGTGAGGTCCCTCCACCTCTACGGACAGCGTGACACTGCCAGAGCACGTGTGTGCCACCAGTGTCTGTTTAAGATGTGCCAGCAGCACTGTCCTAGCTCTGCTGAGTGCAGCTGCCCATCGTGGTTTCCCCAGTACCCCAGAAAGGGGAAGGCTCTCTCCTGTCTCCCCGCCGACCACACGTGTGCCAGTGCAGCTGACCCTGCACCGTGGTGCTGGAGGAGCGTTCCTCCCAGAGCTATCTGGATGCTTGGCCCTGGCTCCAAGCAAAACCAGCAGCAGCTGCTCTCCTCTTTCAGGTCTCTTTGCCTGTGTGGGCTGCATGCCCAGATGTATGCGTCACAGGGAGGCAAGCCCTGTCCCTGCCTGTGGCGTGACTTTGCTGCTGCAGCGCCTGCAAGACCAGGAGGTGAGCTGGGGACATCCAACCATCAATCCTCGCCCTGGCCCAGTGCCACGCTCCCGTGGGCGCCAGGCCCCGGAAGCACACTGGCATAGCGATGGGTGGCAGCGGGCAAAGTGAGTGTGACTGATCTCTGTCCCCAGGGTGACCGAGCGCAGGCGTACTATGAGCTGGAGAGCGTCCTGTGGGAAGATGAGAGCCGCCCGCCATGCGGAGTGGCAAACCGGCTGCTGGCAGAGGTGTCCCAGGACCTGACAGCAGCCCAGGTGAGGGGTCACTCCCAAAGGCAAGGGGAGCTGCCTGCCCGTGCTGGTGTTCTGCTGGTGGACGGTGGTGGCTTAGCCCTTCCAAAGACCTCAGGCAGCCTCCTGTGCCGCGTGTCACCAGTGACTGTTTTTCAGGGCGTGACAGACAGCGTAAGGACGGCTGCCAGCAATGTCCTGGTGGCTCTGGCCCAGACGCACTTCAGCTTGGTGATGGCCGAGCTCCAGGGCCACCTGAAGGCCATGGGGGAGATGTCCAAGGAGTTTGTGCTCATCACCCTGAGCAAACTGTTCAGCAGCTACGGTAGAGTGCCCTCAGCCTCCTGACATTGATGACAACTGGGGAAAGGGATCTTTCCCCTCTGCGTGTGATCTCCATTGAGCTGGGGGATGCAGGGCTGCAGCCCCTCCTCCCTCACTGCTGGGGCTCTTACTGTGGCCTTCTCCTTCCTCTCTGCAGCTCCACAGTGCATCCCCTTCATGCGACTGACACTGGCCGGCCTGTGCAGTGTGGTGGGCCAGGTGAGCAATGGCCGGACCCTGAACATCGCTTGTACTGGTGAGTGCCGGCCGCGAAGCAGAGGGGTTCAGGATAGCCCTTGCACCTCACCCTGCTGCAGACTCTCACAGGCTCCCTCTTCTCTCTCTCTCTCTCTCTCTCTCTCTCTCTCTCTCTCTCTCTCTCTCTCTCTTTTTTTAAAATCAACTATTCATTTATTTGTTTTGTTTTGTTTTGTTTTTTCAGTTGTGAAACAATGGTCAGAAGGAATCAAGTTTCACTTGTCCTCTGGAAAGCAATGCCCCTGGCCTGCCATGGAGAAAGAGCAGATCTTTGAGAATCTTTACCAGCTCTTCTGCTGTGTGCTGAGGAACTGGCAGGACTGCAAGGAGGAAAAGGTGAGCACTGCTGCATTCCCAGCCCAGGATGGCAGTGTGGACATCCATGTTGGCAGCTCTGCCTGTGCCCAGCGGGCTGAGAGTAGAGGCGTGACTAGAGGGAGTGGGCTGGCTCTGCAAAGGGCCCCAAACTGGCTCTGTGCTTGGAGCTGGATCTCTCTGCCAGGGAGGAGCCGCATGTCACGGCACTGTGGTAGGGAGAGCTGGAGATGAGGGTGTGGGGAAAACCTGCCTGCCCTCCAGAGCTAGCCCATCTCCTGCTGGGCACAGGGGTATGGGGAATGGGAAGGGAAAGAGAAAGCCCTCTCTGTAGGAAGGGCAGACCTTCAGTCTTTGATGCTGGGCCTCTGCCATCCCTCTCCAGAACAAACAGGCCATCCTCAGGGCTGTGGCTGCCATGACGGCTGTCCTTCTGCAAGAGGAGCTGCACCGAGAGCATGTCTGGGACCAGCTCTTCCGGCTCGTGCGCCTGGGTCAGGAGGTCCAAGGCAGCTGCAGGGTGGCTAAGGTGAGATGTTGTGCAGGGCTCAGCGTGGGCGTGGGGCTCGTGCAAGTGCCAAGAGGGGTCAGGGGCATGCAGGGTGGAGGTGGGGAGTCCTTGGAGAAAGAAGGAACAGGTGTTCCAGGGAATTCTGAGGTTTTCTGAGCTCTTCAGTCACGGAAGGAACAATCCAGACAGGAGCCAGAAGGGAGCCAGGAGTTGCTGGGGCCCGTCTCCTGGGGATGGGGGCTTTGCCACCACCACCGTTGGGCTCTGAGTGCCTGAGGAGCTCTGTGCTAACAACCAGGGGGACCACATCGAGTTGCATCTGATGGGGGAGAATAGGGCTGCTGGGTGGAAAATTCCTGCAAACAATGCTCAAACATGGCTCAGTTGAGAGCAGAGAGACTCTCTTGGTGCTGCTGGGAGGGGGGACAAACAAGAGTGCCTGTGTGGGAGCTTCTCTCAGCAGACAAACCATTGGGAAACAGTTTCTCTGCTCCCAAGTGGCTAGATGTGGCTTCAGCTCTTCCTTCCTCTCCTGGTCTCTTGCAGAGCCTCACTATCTTCCTGGAGGCCTTAGAGGGTGTTGAGACTGTCATACCCAAGGACAAGTTTCTGGCCATCACCAGTGCCATGTTCAACCAGGTAAGGGGAGCCTATCCTTGCGCCCACAGCAGTTTCCCTCTTGGCAAAGACTCGGGAAGACTGCAAAGCTCCGAGCCTCTGACAGCCGCTCAGCCTTAGCTCCTACATGCCTGTGGCTGCTCCAGAGCTGTGTGTGCCCCTGGGGATGCTGTGGGGCAAGCTGGATTTTGTCTGCATGTCCTCTTCCTGAGAGCGCCAAGGGAGACAAGAGCTGTCAGCACAGTTTCTTTTCTGTCCTCAATGCTGATGCAATTTTCTCAAATGGACCTTGTTCCCACAGCTCTCTGACAACACCAAGCAGCACAGTGAGGCTGACAGTGCAGAGCTGACCCACTGCATCCTGCTGCAGGGTAAGGAGAGGAGCTTTGGCCATGCTTGGCGGTGCCTTGGCCAAAACCTCTCTCACAGACCTCAGAAATGGGTGTGAGTTGCTTGCTAACAAAGCGCGGGATTTCCTCCCCACAGCCCGGATCTGCCCAGAGGAAATGGTCCTGTTTCTGCAGTCACAGCTGGGCGGTGAGAGGGAGGATGGATGCGTGGCAGCCCTGGGTGTGCTCGGTGCTCTGGCTCGCTCTGATGGTCAGTACTGCAGGTCGGGACTTCCAGAGATCCCTTTTGCCTTCTGGGTTGTGTCTCCATGCATGCTTCTGCGCATCTCTTGCAGAGCCCGTGATGACAGAGAAGCTGTCCCAGGTTGTGGAGGCTGTGCAGTGTCTGGGCAGTGACCTCAGGACCCGGGTGAGCTGGTTTGGGAAAGGAAAGTGCTGTTGGGGTGGTGATGCTGCTGCCAATATGGGCAGGGCTGGGGTGACCAGAGAGGTGCTGGGACATTGACCACGTGGTTGCGATGGCTCCTGCGGGGAGAGCAGGGAGAGTGGAGTGGGCAGGTCCCTGTGCTGTGCATGGAAAGAGCACAGCCTGGTGCTAAGGCCTGGCCCTCACCTCAGGAGCCAAGGCTTCTCCTCTGCTCTAGTTGTCTCTGCTCATGCCCAAAGGGCTGCCCCGCTGAGCAGGTAGCTTCCCTTTGCCATCTGACCAGCAAAATCACACCCACAATTGACCCCTGGCAGGTGAGGAGGGCCATTCTGCATTTCATCAAGGATGTGCTCAGTGCTAATGCCTGCAGCTGCTCAGCTTGGGATGTGGTGGGACACATCTTCAGTGAGTTCAGCCGCACCACAGGAAGAAGGGTAAGGACAGTGGGCAGCATCTTCTTTTGGAAGACCCGTGCTGCTCGGAGGCTGGCACAGAAGCACCGGTAGGGCCACACCTGAGCCTCCTGAGAGGCTCCTGAGAACTGAACGTAACTGGCATTTCAACAACACTGTTGTGCAGGCAGCTGGAGACCTTTCTGCCCAGGAAGCCCAGGAAGAAGGAGCTCTCCAAGAGCTGTGCATGGACATCCTGGGGTCACTGGATGTCTCTGTGAGTGGGATGTCCAAAGTAAGTCACACCCTGCCATGCTGCTGTCTCTTGCTTTCACACATGTTCCTCATCCCATTTCAACACCCCTGGTCTGTCCTCCAACATGCTCTGAAGCACACAAGACTCAGAGAAATTCACAGAATCCTCTTCATCTCCGAGCCGAGGCAGGAATGCTGACATGCTCAACTGCCTCCTTCTCTACAGCTTCTGTGGCCACGGCTGCTGCTGTATGTGGTGCCAGCCCAGTACACCGGCATGCTGATCCCAGTCTCCCGCTGTGTCCAAGCCCTGGCTGAGAGAGGGGACCTGACGATGCGGGAGATAGAAGAACTGGATCCCCATTTCGTCAGCTCCATGTTTCAAGGTAGGAGCAGAAACTCCCCCAGTGAGCTCTGCTGACCTGTGTTAGCACCCACAAGGGACAGTGGAGGTTTGTGCGGCAGGGCATGGAGTGTCTTGGCATCTCACTCAGCACTTCTTTCTCCTTGCAGGCCCACTGCTGACTCCCCAGACACTGCTGGCACGCCTGTTGGTGAGTAGATGCTCCAGAGGCTGGTGCCACGATCCCCGAGGAGGAAGCAGCATGGACATGGGCATGGCTGTTGGATGCTCCTTGCCCTCCAGGGCAGAGCCAAGCTGTTTCCCTTGTGTAGGAAGCTGCTGCTCTTGCTGCAGAAGTGACCTTTCTTCTCCTTGCTCTCTCAGGTGGTGGCAGGGAGCCCCGTTGCAGGCAGCGAACTCCAAGCTGCTGCCTTGCTGCTCATGCAAAACCTCCACAGCAGGATCCACAGAGCTGTGGGGGCCATGTGGGCTGCTGAGATCCCCCTGCTGCTTCAGTGCCTTGAAGGTAAAGTGCTGGTGGGAAGGGAGAAGCGGAGGCAGGGAAGGGGGGGAGTGAAAATGCAGATCTGCAGTGTGGCAGAGGGAAAGCGTTGCCTGCGGTCCAGTGCTTGCTCTGCAGCTGTTCCCATTCCAGGGAGACAGCACTGAGTCCTGGGGACATTTCCTTCCGGGGATCTGCCCATTCCAGGACACAGATGGGCCCTTCACGTCCCCTCAGACAGCAGTCTTGGAGCAGTTAGTTCTGTGTTCCTGCGGGGACAGTGTTTGTGGGAAGGGACAGGTCATTGTGGAGGGGGTGCAGGTCCCAGCTTGGCAGTGTTGAGTGCCCAGGCCAAGCCAGGTTTGCAGCAGCTCTTCTTTTGTGGCTTGATCCCAAGCAAAGGTCTTTTGCTTCCTGTTGCTGTGCAGAGAAAGATGAGAGCGACACGGACTCTGTGGAGTGGGAGCGCCGTCTGCTGAAGGTACAGAACTGCTGGGAGGCCCGGTGCAGAGAAGTGCTTGCCTGCCTCAAGGAGCCCTGCTCCTGCATGAGCCACCGCAGGACAAGAACAGCCTCTCAAACACTGCTGTGGAGTGTCTGCACGCCTTTGCACTGCTGCCTCTCTGTCCCAAGCCCAAGAGGGGTCTTAGGAGAAGAGCGGCTTTAATGGGAGGGAATGCTGGGGAGAGCTGGGAGAGGGACTGTTCTTCCAGGCAGCTCTCCCCAGAAGGCTGTGGCAACTTGGGAATGTGGGAAGAGGCAAAGGGCAAAGGGATCATTGTCTTCTCCTGTTCTCCAACAGCTCCTGAGGTCATCGCTGGAGATCATGGAGGATGAGGCCTGGACCAAGGCCCTGAGCTGTGAGCTGAGCCAGTGGCTGAACAGCTCTCGCAACAGCTCTGGAGAAAAGGTGGGTTACCCCTGGCTCTACCCAGCGGTGCAGCCGCAGGTGCCTAACCGGGGCTGGTGCTGTGGCTGGTGCTCTGCCCATGCTGGCTGCTCATGCTGCTTCCCCAGCCTGCGCCCCCCAGAGTGCCTTTCCCTGCAATCTGCCCGGGGGCTGGCTAAAGCTCGGCCCTGCAGCAGCTCTCAGTGACTCCTAGGGAGTGTGGGTCCTTCCCATCTGGCCCTCTGCCAGCAGGTCAGGCTGCTACCACATCTCAGCTTTTTCCTTCCCTTCCCATGCAGCCTTTCCTGTACAAGGCTCTGGGGACAGCGCTGGGAGCTTGTAAGGGAGTTCTCCACATCCAAGAGAAGCTGCTGCAGCATCTGGTGGAAGCTAACGCAGAAAACCCATCTGAGGCCCAGGTGAGCTCTCCTTCCAGCCATCTTTGGCCATCATCCCTGGTCTGTCTGTGGGGCAGAGGGCTTCTCCTGGCCCTGCTCCAGGCTTTTTGATCTCACTGCTGCCATTTCCCTCAGGTGAGGACTGGCCCAATCACTGTGGCTGGCCGCGCCAGTAGGTTCAGGCCTGCGCTAACTGCCCTTGTTCTTTTGTGCAGGGAATGATCTCTCTTCTCAGCCATGCTGCTGAGAGCAACTTCCACACAGTCCTGGACACACTCACCATGTTTTCGTCCAGGCTGTGCAAAGGCCAGAATGCGAAGATTTCCAGACGCAAGAAGGTGAAGCGTTACGGGTTTCCACCTTGGCTTTCTTCCACCTTATTTTCACAGCAGCTCCTGCCTTGGGAACCCAGGTGCATTGTGGGGCACTGGGGGCCGTTGAATGAGTATCTCAAGGCATTTCTCCCCATACAGATGGAGCTGAAGAGCACGAGAGCTCATGCTACACGCAGTGCTCTCATGCTCGCCTATGGCAGCTTAGCACAGCGAGCCTCCAAGGAACAACTGCTTGCCTGCCTGGAGGGAGACATCGTGGGCAACATCCTGATGCTCTACAGCTGCAGCTGCGAGGTGAGAGCTTGGGGTTTGCCAGGGTGTCAGAGAATCCAACTGCAGCCCCTCCACGTGGGGGGATGCTGAGATGGGCCTTCTCTTTCCAAAGGTCCCTCATGGAACGGTTTGTGCCCAGATGAAGATAGAAGCCCTTCCCTTAGTGTTGCCCCCACGTGTTCCCCTTGCAGCCCTTGGCCCTTTCCGCAGTTCAAAGAATGTTCTTCTCTCTTGGGACTCAGGTATTGCAGAACAAACTCGCGCTGGTGCAGAGCATCACCGACTTCAGCTCTGCCTTCCATGCTGTGGGTGATTTTGCCTGCTTTAACCCCTCCTTGAAGGGCAAGCTGCTGGAGATCCTGATGGTGAGTGCCTAGAGCCAGGGTTGTCTGCAGCAGAGTTCTGGGTGGTAGCACAAGGCTCGCTTCCCTGGAGCCATACAAGTCTCCCTCAGCCACACGTCTCCAGCTGGTGGGGACCTTGGGTGCTGGCAGGCAGAGGCTGGGCAGCGGGCTAGGTCCACCAGCTGTGGAGCTGCTGCATCCTGCAGTGCCTCAGTAGGAAATGTGGGAGTGATGGGGCTGGTGTGTGGCAGTTGTGTCCGTCTCTGGGCTGGACAGAAGTGCTCTCACCTGCCCCTTGCCCACTTTGACAATGTCTCTCTGGTACTTGCAGGATTTTCTGAAGAAGTATTACTTGGGCAGCCCTGTCTCCCCAGTGCCCCTCAAGGTGGTTCTGGCCCTGGAGCAGTTGAGGTAAGGGTGGGAGCTTTTGGGGTTGCAAGGCAGGATTGGTGGTCCTCCATTTGGGTAGCTCCCGAAAGTCTGCAGGGGGCAGGGGTTGAGGAGCCGCATCTACAGGAAAGTCGGCTGTGCTGCTGTGCCCAGCAAAGCTGAGGTTCTGGGCAGGGAGAAAGGCCCTGGTGCTCCTGTCCCCTGGCAGGGAAGAGAAGGGACCTGGGGTCTCCTTTCCTTCGGAGAGGGAGGTGGCTCACTGCTGCCGAGAAGGAGGCAGGTGTTGCTGGAACTAAAAACAGAGCTCAGCAGCACGGGGTAGGGCTGTTGGCTTTGCTGCTGTCCTTTAGGAGAAACTGAGATGTTGTCTGAACCAGTCTGGAGAGCACTGGTAAAGGCTCTTTCTGCTTTCTCTTCCTTTTTTCCTCCTGTCAGCAAGCTGAAGCCCTTCTTAAGAAGAAAGGACATGTACGACATATTGTTTCTGTGCTGCAAGAACATCGTGACTCACCCTTCAGCGGAGTTGATGCTGAAGATCAAGAAGTCACAGCAAGCAGCTCAGTACCTGCAGGTAACCTGCTGTGACTTTCTCAGCCACCTCTCAGTTGGAAACCTATCTCACAGGACCTATGCTCTGGCAGCAGCTGTGATGCCACACCTCAATCACTTCTTCTGCTTTCAGCTTCAGCAAACATCGTTGAAAGCTCTGAGCCGGCTCATGGTGGTTCTGCTGGAGACAGAGCCCAGCTGTGGCTTCTTCCAGAACATAGTCCATGTGAGTGTGTGTGGAGCAAGAGAGAAAGCATGGTGCCTGTCAATAGCAGGGACAGAGATCTGGGGACTGAGAGGACCATGAGAGGGGGAGAAATCTCCTGCTGACGTGCCAGCTCACTGTGAGCTCAGAAATGGGCAGAGAAATGGGCCCTGCGGGGGGAAAGGCAGGAGCCAGCCCCTGGCAAGCCACAGCCAAGGAAAAGCTCCTTGGTTAGGAGGCAGGAGTGCCTGCAGAGAGTGGGGGCGGCAGTGCCAGTGCTCAGTGAGGTGGGGGGCCACGTGGAACCACAGGACAGGCCCTGAGGGAAAGTACAAGGAAAGGAGGGACAGAGAGAAGGGTGGCAGGAAAGGAAAGAAAAGACATCCACAGTGAGACAGATGATCTGCCTTAGGTCTTCCAGACAGCAATGACCTCAGAAAATGTGTGGGAGCGCAAGAGAGCCCTGCAGACCTGCTCCCAGCTGCTGTCTGCTTGTGAAGAGCTTCGAGTGAGTAAAGAGCCCCACCACATGCCCCCGGGCCCCTTCCCTGGTGCTCCTGAACTGGAAGGCGAACTCCGCCTAGCTGTGCATCCTGTGTCACCCACTGCATGGGGAAGGCACAGACAGGAAAAGCTAGGGAGAGCTGGGGCTGCCTACAGCTTTTCTCCTGCCTCTCACCCCTGCAGAGAGGAGATGCCTGCAAGCACTTTGGCTCCTTGGTGGGATTGCTGGCACCTCTAACATGTGACCCCATGCCCACATCCCGCCAGTTGGCCGTCACCTGTCTGAGCTCCCTTCTCCGCATCCAAGGTGAGTAGAGTGGGCGTGCGCCCGCCCTCTGCTCTCCTCCACAGCACTACCAGAGTCCTATGGGCTGGGCCCCGTTTACAGGAGAGAGAGGCATCATGCACAGCCCTCTTCTTGTCCCCACCCTGTCCTCTGTCTATCCCCTGTGGAAAGGGGTTCTGTTTCCAGAAGCATGACTTTCCTTTTCTCCCTGTGCTCTTTCCAGACAAGGTGACCCATACAGTCATCAAGACGGGAGACATTGGGAGCCTGTGTGAGGGGCTGAATGACTGCAGCACCATCTCTCAGCTCCAGACCTCGTCCAAAATTGCAAGAGTAAGCAGATCCAAAAAGGGGTGGTGGGATCACAGTGTGCAGGCTTCTGCACGTCCCTCTGCTCCCCCCAGCCTCTCACACCATTTCCAGAATGAGCTGTCACCCTGAGATCATTTTTCTCAGCAAGTAGCAGGAGGCTCTGAGCTATGTCTGGCCTACAGGTGCCCAGCACAAGGAGCTGATTCCATGACATTTGTTTGTGTGTGTGTATTTGTGTGTGTGTGTACATGTGCATGTGACTGTGGCTGCTGGGAGGTAGGCTTTGCATGTAAGCAAACACCATGGGTGGAGAAGCTGAGAGAAGGCTCAACCACCGTAGATATAAATAGCAGGGTATGGACAGCAGGAGAGTTGTGATGGCTGCCTGAATGACCGGCAAGCTGCTGAACTAAGAATGTCCTCAAGACTGCATTATGTTTTGAAGAGCTGCTGCAGATCAGTGATGGGATCTCTCCTGCTTCTCATTTCTCTGCAGATTGTATGCAGAAACTTCCCCCTGGAACACACCGTTGACTTCATGATGGCCATCAAGGACACCTTCCGGAAGGCCAAAGGAATGCGTGTGCGTGCTGCTGGGAAGTGGATGATCACCTTTCTGCAGATGAATGGAAAGGGCATCTCTCGGGATGTAAGAGACTTTCTTCCATGTGTCTTGGACTTTTTCTGGCTGTTGCACTACATCCTGTGCCGTTTGCCTCTTGTGCTAAAGAAGCAGAGCCTGAGTGCAGAGCCAGGGCTTGGACAGGGTGGCTGGCATGAAATTTAGGCTTAGGCCTTGGCAACATGTCAAGGGAGCAGGCACTGCTCATGTGCTGAATGTCCATGGTTAGGCCCTGCAGAGTCAAGGATGCAGCAAGTCATTCTTTCTCCCCTTCTTCTTTCAGGTGCTGCTGATCCTCTACATTCTGCGCAGCTGCATGTCATCCTCACAGCAGAGCACACTCACGCCCTTCCTTGTCCAGGCGGTGGTCATCCTCATCTGCTGTAATGCAGAGGCCACAATTGACAACTTCTCCAGGCTGCCTGAGTCAACAGACAGGTATCGGCACTCCTGCCCTTGTTGTTGCTGCGGTCCCAGTTGTATCTTGCCTCTGTCAGAGGGATCTGGGGAGGAAGCAGCTTTTCTTTTTCTTCTCAAAGTCTGTTTGAGGTGAAAATTACTCAGTCAAAACTTGAAACTCTTTTTTCTAGCGAGACGTGGAGGAGAATAAGAAAGTTTTGTCTTCAACGGTGGAGCCGGTAGACGAGAAGGGAAGGGAAGGGAAGAGAAGGGAAGGGAAGGGAAGAGAAGGGAAGGGAAGGGAAGGGAAGGGAAGGGAAGGGAAGGGGAGAACAGAAAAGGAGAGAAGGGAGAGGAGGGGAGAGAAGGGGGAAGGAGGGGAGGAGGAGGGGAGTGGAAGGGGAGAGATGGGGAGTGAAAGGGGAGAGGGAAGGAAAAAGAGAGGAGAGGAGAAGAGAAGAGAGGGGAGAGGAGAGAGGAGGGGAGGGGAAGGGGAGAGGGAGGGGAGAGGGAAGGAGAAAGGGAATGAAAAAGATAAATGTAAAAGGGGAGGAGAGGTGTGGAGGGAAGGGGAGGGTAGAGGGAAGGAAAATTGAATGAATAAGGTAAATGTAAAAGGGGAGGGAAGGGAAAGGGAAAGGTAGAGGAGGAGAGGAGAGAAGAGGAGGGGAGGGGAGGGGAGGGAAGGGAAGGGAAGGGAAGGAAAGGGAGAGAAAGAGAAGAGAGAGAAAAGAGAGGAGAGGAGAGAAGAGGAGAGGAAGAGAAGAGAAGAGAAGAGAAGAGAAGAGGAGAGGAGAGAAGAGGAGAGGAAGAGAAGAGAAGAGAAGAGAAGAGAAGAGAAGAGAAGAGAAGAGAAGAGAAGAGAAGAGAAGAGAAGAGAAGAGAAGAGAAGAGAAGAGAAGAGAAGAGAAGAGAAGAGAAGAGAAGAGAAGAGAAGAGGGAAGGGAAGGGAAGGGAAGGGAAGGGAGAGAAAAAATGAGCTAAAAAAAATTGAATTATTTATTTAATAAATTAAATGCCAGAATCCTAGCTATGATGTGAAAGAGTTTTTTTTTTTTTTTTTTTTTTTTTTTTTAACCAAGTCTTCATTTTAATTGCTGCTGTCTCTTCTTCATACCTGTTACAGAATAAAAGAGTCACTGAATGTCAGGGGTTGGAAGGAACCTCGCAAGATTATCTAGTTCAATCCCACTGCTTTAGCAGGAACACCTAGATTAGGTCACGCAGGAACTCATCCTGGCAGGTTTTGAATTTCTCCAGAGTAGGAGACCCCACAACCTTTCTGGCAGCCCATTCCAATGTTCTGTTACCCTCACCATGAAGTTTTTTCTCATATTTCTCTGGAACCTCCTATGTTTCAGCTTGCACCCATTTCCCCTTGTCCTATCACTGGATGTCACTGAGAAGAGTCTGGCTCCATCCTCCTGACACACACACTTTACATATTTATAAACGTTAATGAGGTCACCTCTCAGTCTCATCTTCTCCAAGCTAAAGAGACCCAGCTCCCTCAGCCTTTCCTCATAAGGGAGATGCTCCAGTCCCTTCATCATCTTTGTGGCTCTGCGCTGGACTCTCTCAAGCAGTTCCCTGTCCTCCTTGAATGGAGCGGCCCAGAACTGGGCACAGTACTCCAGATGCGGTCTCACCAGAGCAGAGTAGAGAGGGAGCAGAACCTCTTTCGACTTACTAACCACACCCCTTCTTGTATGTCCCAGGATGCCATTGGCCTTCTTGGCCACAAGGGCACAGGGCTGGCTCATGGTGTCCCTGCTGTCCACCAGGACCCCAGATCCTTTTCCCATCCGCTGCTCTCCAACAGGTCAGTACCCAACCTATACTGGTACCTGGGGTTGTTCTTGCCCAGATACAAGTCTCTACACTTGCCCTCTTTATATTTCATTAAATTTCTCCCTGCCCAACTCTCCAGCCTGTCTAGGTCTTGCTGGGTGGTCGCACAGCCTTCTAGTGTGTCAGCCACTCCTCCCAGTTTTGTGTTATCAGCAAGCTTGCTAACAGTGTGTTCTACTCCCTTATCCAAGTTGCTGATGAATATATTGAATGGCACTGGTCCCAGTACTGACCCTTGAGTAACTCCACTAGATACAGACCTCCAACTAGACTCACTCTGTCCCACTGACCACAACTCTCTGGCTTCTTTCCTTCAGCCAGTTCACAATCCACCTCGACACTCACTCGTCCAGACCACACTTTCACAGTTTAGCTGCAAGGATGCTGTGGGAGATGATGACAAATGCTCTACTAAAATCAAGACAGATCACATCCACTGCTTTACCATCATCTGTCCACCTGGTTCCATCTTCATAAAGGGCTGTCAGGTTGGTCAAGACTTCCCCTTAGTGAAGCCATCTTGACTGCCCCTAATGACCCTCTTATCCTTGAAATGTCTAGAGGCAGCACCAAGGATATGTTGTTCCATCACCTTTCCAGGGATGGAGGTGAGGCTGATCAGTCTATAGTTACCTGGGTCCTCCTTCTTGCCCTTTCTGAAAGCTGGAGTGGCATTTGTTTTCTTCCAGTCCTCCGGCACCTCTCTCATTCCCCACAGCTTACCAAAGATAATGGAGAGTGTCCTAGCAGTGACTTCTGACAGCTCCCTCAGCATCCGCATGTGCATCCCATCAGGACCCATGGATTTATGGATGTACAGATTGTTTAATTGCTCCTTAACACAGTCCTCATCAACTGAGGCAAACTCCTCCTTTATCCTGACTTCCTCTGGGGCCTCACGGGTACGGGGCTCCTCAGGACAGCCTCCAGCCGTATAGACAGAAACAGAGAAGGCATTCAGTAACACTGCCTTCTCTGTATCTTCTGTCACCAGGGCAGTTGTGTGTGTGTGGGTATGTGCGTGCCTGCACACATGCACATGTGCACACCTGTTTGCATGGGTGCATGTGCCCAGTGGCAGCAAGGCTCAGACTTGCTCCCAGCTGCCCAGGGCCATGCAGACCCTTAATGACAGCATCTATGCCATCCAGATACAGGCTGCCAGAATTTTGGAAAGAAATCCCGCTTCAATTCACTTTGAAAACAGTTCCACACAGTAAAGCTGTAATCCCTCTTGAAACCTCTTCACATTCTCAGCTACATAACCGTCACCACCATGAGCTATGCCTTTTCACCAGTGTCAGACTGCCCCTCTGCTGCCATCCGTTGCACAGCAATAACACATCATGGAATATTGGTGGTAAGCTTCAACCCCTACTGCCACACCATCAACATCCGTCTCTGACGTCATGGGCCAACACCATACAGTGAGAGGCTTTACTTTTAGAGCAGCCCTGCGAAAATGCATCATATAACGTAATAGGTAACACGTATTTTAGTTTCTAATTTTCTAATTTTTTATTGTTTAATAAAGAGATCAGACTTTAGATTGCAGCTCTACATGTTCCATTTGAAAATTGGCCAGTAAGGTATTTATGTCAACGGAAAATGGAGCCACAAAGAAACAAAAAAGTTGATGAATTTTTGGCAGTCTTGAAACCTGTTCTCTAATTCCTGTATCAAAACAGAAAACACAGCTGTGTATTTTTTTGCACGAGGGGCTGACCTGCAGGAGAGGAGCTCTGCAGAGAAGGACCTGGGTGTCCCAGTGGACAGCAGGCTGGCCGTGAGTCAGCAGTGTGCCCTTGTGGCCAAGAAGGCCAATGGTATCCTGGGGTGTGTTAAAGAGTGTGGTCAGCACCTCGAGGGGAGTGATCCAGCACACTTTTCTGCTCAACCTCCTGTAAGGAACAGCTTTTAGCAGGGGGGTTGGTCTCAATGATCTCCAGAGGTCCCTTTCAACCTCTATGATTCTGAGACTGTACGAGAAAGAAACTGCAAGAACCATGTGCTGATTGCATGGAATGGATTTGGCAGAGGCAATTCCTTTTCCAAGGCAAAAGGAAGGTCTTAGCAGCAGTAGTAGGCAGATAGTGCTGTCATACCAGGAGAGAGGCCAGTGAGCAACTCTCATTGCCTGTGGGTGCTGGAGCACAGGGACAGCCCACTCTGTCAGAAGGGGCCCTCGGTGCCAGAGAGGCACAACTCGTAAACCAGAAGGAGGGAGATGATGCAGTTGGCTGCCAGTTACTGGCTTTCATTCCAGTTGGGGGCACTGTGGGTGGCTGCAGGTGAAGGGAAATGGGGAAATCACAGAAACACAGGGGCTGGAAAAGACCTCAAGAAATCACTGAGTCCAACCTCTCTGCTAAATCAGGAACCCTGCAACAGGTCGCACAGTTAGCTGTCCAAATCAGTCTTGAATATCTCCATAGCCGGAGACTCCACATCCTCTATGGTCAACTTGTTCCAGTGCTCCATCACCCTTACCAAAGTTCTTTTGCATGTTAGTACAGAACTTCCTATGTACAAGTTTTAGGCCATTACTCCTTGTGCTATTGCTACACACCACCGAGAAGAGCCTGGCCTCATCCATTTGCCTCTCACCTCCCTCAAGATCATAGAACTACCAAATGGCCTGGGTTGAAAAGGACCTCAAAGATCACCTAGTTTCAACCCCCCAGCCATGGGCATGGTTGCCAACCACTAGACCAGGTTGCCCAGAGCCTGGCCTTGAATGCCTCCAGGGACACGGCATCCATAACTTCTCTAGGCAACCTGTTCCAGTTCATCACCATCCTCTGTGTGAAAAACTTCATCCTAATATCTAACCTAAATCTCCATAGTCTTAGTTGAAAACCACTCCCCCCCCCCCCACCCCCCCTCCCCTTGTTCTATTACTATTGACCTATGTAAACAGCCTTTCCTGCTCCTGTTTATATGTTCCCTTCAAGTACTGGAAGGGCACAATGAGGTCTCCACAGAGTCTTCTCCAAGCTGAACAATCCCAGTTCCCTCAACCTTTCTTCATAGGAGAGGTATTCCAGCCCTCTGACCATCCTAGTGGCCCACCTGAGGACCCGATACAAGAACTCTGCATCTTTCTTGTGCTGGGGACCCCAGGCCTCTGTACAGACCCAGGACACAGTACTCTGGATTATCACCTCCCTCTCCCTTCTGGCCACTCCTTTTTTAATACAGCCCAGGATATAGTTGGCCTTCTGGGCTGCAAGTGCATGCTGCTGGCTCATGTCCTGCTTCTCATCCACCAGGATCCCCAGAATATTCGTAAATATTTATGCGTTCCCTCCTCAGTCCTCTTTTCACCAGGCTGAACAGACAGATTACTCAGGCTTTCATAAAACCATAGAATCACAGAATGGATTGGGTTGGAAAAGACCCCAAGGATCATCAAGTTCCAACCGCCCTGCCCCAGGCAGGTCCAGATCTGGTACTAGACCAGGTTGCCCAGGGTCCCATCCAACCGTGTCTGGAACACCTCCAGGTATGGAGCACCCACAGTCTTTCTGGGTAGCCTGTTCCAGCACCTCACCACTCTTTCTGTAAAGGACTTCCCTCTAGCATCCAATCTAAATCTTCACTTCTTGAGCTTAAAACTATGCTCCTTTGTCCTGTCACTGACTACCCTTGTAAAAAATTGATTCTCTTCCTTTTCATAATCCCCTCTGTAGTCTAAATGTGGCCTCACCAAGGCAGAGCAGAGGGGGAGGATCACCTCCCTTGACCTGCTGGCCACACCCTTTTACATGCACCCCACGAGACCATTGGTCTTTTTGGACACAAGGGCACACTGCTGGCTCATGGCCAACTTGTCGCCCACCAGAACACCCAGGTCCTTCTCTGCAGAGCTTATCTCCAAGAGGTCATCCCCTAACCTGTACTGATGAGTGTGGGTATTCCTCTCCAGGTGCAAGACTCTGCATGCTCTCTTGTTAAACCTCATTAGGTTCAGGAGGAGCAGGTTAAAAAAAGTGAATCAGCCATACAAGCATTAAATGCATTTATATATACATACATATGCACATGCACAGCTGCACACATAGACATATATATAAGTAGAAGATAACATTATTATAAAAAAGAATATATTTTGAATTTTACTCTGTACTGAGTGAATTTTCATTACAGACAAGGAAAGGTACTCCTTTTAGAATATGCTTAGTTAATGAATCAGTTTTTTACAGTGTAAAAATGCACTGGGGAAATTTAGTTTTAATGATGTCAACGTGAATGATAAAAATAAACATCTTTTAAGTATTGTTAGAATATTGTTAAATAGCCTGGGAAATAATGAAATGAATATTAGGTACCCAGAGTAATAAATGAGTAACAGTGTGAGCTGTTTGCAAAGCCACCCAGCTTGACAGAGTAGCTATTGAACAGGCTGCTCTGCAGGCATTTGACAGAACCTTGATTCTGGTTTTGAATAAAAAAAAAAAGAACAAAACCTGAAAAGAAACCAGGAAATGCTGAGGGAAATTTGTACTGAAATGACAGAATGTGGCACTTCGTATAAATCTTCAAACTGACAGTCATTAAATTGCTCTTTTAATTTTTGCTTTTTAATTCAGCAATATGCAGACTGGGGCTATAACCTATGTGAGTAAATGTGTTTTTCAGTGGCAAAATTGATAGGATTAGATGCATTATTTAAACATTTAATTGCTTAATAAGTGCATTTAAAAGTTTCCTAACCATTGTCTTTATTGATGGATAAGAAGCTAAATAGACAGTGTAAAACATTGTCCCCCCCCTTCATATATACATACGCACACATATTCTTTAAATCAGTGGATCACATATTTTTCAATAAATAGAATTCTACATTTTCATTTTACAGGTGGAAAAAAACAAAATATATTTTTTGACATTTCTGTTAGATAATTAAAACAATCTCAAGGAAAATGAGAGATCCTCTTTTGGGCTGGATAAATCATCTCTGAGGACACTAAGCGCTTGATCCAAAGCCTGTTGAACTCAGCAGGAGACTTTCCATCAACTTCAACAAGATTTGGATGAAGCTAAAAATGTTTTTTTCAAAGTATCGTCAAAGTAGATGCTACAAACTTAATTAGAATAAAGGAAGAAAGTCACAGTTCCTTTAGTCCTTTCCAAGGAAATGTTCGTTGATTATTTCTGATTCACCTGATCTAGCTGTGAATGTTCATTGCAGGGGAACTGGACTAGACGATCTTTAAAGGTCCCTTCCAACTCTGAGGATTTTATGATTCTATGATTACGTGTTCTACAGAACTCTTTCAACATGCTTAATAGAGAACAGCATTCTGGTTATGCAGCAGACTTGATTTGACATCTCTGCTCTGAGACTGTTGTTCGTTACACACATACAAAAAAAAGTTACTATAAACCACATATAAACAATGCAGAGAGCAGAGGTTGGAGATCAGGGCATATTTCTCCCTTTTCTTTCAGCCCAACAAAACTTGAATCCATCTCTGCAGATTGTATCCCTGCATCACGGGTAAGCAATTAAATAAAAGATGTACATGCGTGGAAAAAAGGAATACCAGTACTTGCTCATGACCTTAGGAGAAATCCACAGGCAGCTCTAGCTTTTACAGAAAAGCTGATGCTGGGCCCTGAAAACATCTTTCAAAATACCTACCAAACCAAGGCATGTCAGGCATCCTTCCTCAGGGAGATCTGGCTGGAAACATGTTTACTTTCAAGTAGGCATTGAGCTGCTCAGCAATAATCTAAACTGAGGTGTTTGTATAGCAGCCCAGAAGAACAACCACTGCATAGTACAGAACTTTACAGTAAAAACCAAAGCCAAAAAAGCATTATTATTATTATTATTATTTTGTATTTCATTCTTAAATCCTGGCTTAATTTTAAATGTGAACTGAAATATAAAATCACTGAGAGCATATGTCACACTTGAAAAGAGCCTGAATGTGTAGTGTCAACAAAAATAATTCATCTGAAAACGAACCAGACAAGTATTTAGAGGAGAGAAAATAAATAACGGTATTGTGTATTAATGCAATAATACAGGGATACATTTAAAGTATCTTCCTATTGAACTCTGTCAGCTGTTAAAACAACATAATTCAATTGAAAGAGATAAATATCATGTTATTAAAGGAAATAAATAATGCTGCCCTACTTCTTAGGCAACAGTGTAAGTGAACAGATTTCAGAAACAAATTTATAAAACTGAAGATAAGTGTACTATCAAAGCAAATAACATACTATACAGGAAAAGAAATGAAATCATGTACAGTGCTGTTCGTGTGACTTATTGTTGTAGAAATAAACCAGAATTGATGAGCTTTTATGCTGCTGAAGGTAGTGATTTCCAAAGTTATGGCTATAACTACCCTGGAGTCTAAGAGAAAACATACTTGTAAATTATAATCTAAAAAAATATTTTATTTTCAGAATTCACAGTCAGTCTTCCTAATGAATCATGAGGATGATTTACAGCCATTCCATGAAGTAATAATTATCCACTTTTTTTTTCTTTTGTTCTCATAGGTAAGATGAGTTTTCAGCATTAAAAAATAGGAACAAGATACTGCTAACCATGGAGTAGCCAAGTTTAGAGTGACAATAACTGATTTACATTACAAGATGGTATTATGTGTTAAGGACTAATGTACCTGCAATATGGAAAGTGAGCAGAATTAACTCTATTTAGCCCCTTCCCTTATCCTTGTATAAATAATCATAAGAGAGAAGAAAGTGTCCAAATTTTTCCCATACCAGTTGAATGCTAATTCCCAATATCCCTAAGGAAAGTATACACATAAGTAGAAAGCATACTGAATAATGTGCAGGATTTTAAACAGTTGTGTCTGATATATATCTACTCAATCAATCATCCAGTAATTTTCCTTTTTATTTTCTTTTCATTACCCTGGAGTTCCAGAAAAAACTTCACCCAGCCGGTTACAAGTATTTTCCTGTAGGAATGTTTACCTACAGTCATTAACTCTGGAAAAGTTTAATTTCACCATTATTGCCTAGTGTCGCAGGGGAGAATATTATTTCATAACAGGTGTAAATAATAATAGCTAAAAAGTCTAAAACATCTAATGTCTTCTGCGTCACATGTCGGTTTGACAAAGAACCATTTGGCATGGCAAAAACTATCCCATTTTCTTTAATGATTTGTCTGAATAACATATTATCTTTTAAATGCAATATTGTATTTTATGCATTTTCTGACGATTTTACTAAATAGGGGTTTAATACTAAGATCATGTAAACATTAGACTAGTGCACTAATGCTAGCAAACTTGTTCACTGATTCCAAGGGACGATGAATAGATGCTCACTCATTACTTTTCCATCTACCTGTCCCTTCTTTCATTTCATGTTCTCTTTCTGGTTGGTTGTGGATGCTAGATGCTGTACTTTGGTTAGGATTTATTGGAAACAACAGCAGTTTTATCTCAGCACTGTAGGGATTTTGCTTTTAAAGATGCTGAAATTGTAGTTTTGTTTCCACTGCCAATTAATCAGCTTCTAAATTCAAAAAGTATGATTTAAAGTGGAAAGATTGTAAAATGTCAATTGCATTTTAGCATGGAAAAATAAATTGAAATTAAGATGTATTCTCTGGCCAAATGTATTATTATGAGCATATATAAAATCAGAGTTTTCCACAGTTGTATTCTATCTAGAACATGACCAGTTAATGTCCGATTTGATATTAAAAATGTAGTTTTAGCAGCTATTTCCCATGCAGAATTTCAGGGTTTTGGGAAATTATAATAGCATGTAATGCGCTTCCTCTAGGAAACAATGATTTAAAATCCAGTGTACAGGTTGACAGTGAGAATGGCCAATCTTTGTTATAAGGTCATGATTGCTGATAATCATCCTCTTGAAATGATTACAGTGGCCAGACACAGCATTCACATCACAGTTAACTGGTACTAGCAGCAATAAGAAAGACTGACCCTTTTGTAAAGACAAATAGGTTATTTAAGTTCTGAAATACCTCTGGATATTTTAATGAGAACTACTTTCACACTCTCCCAGTAGGTAAGGAGAATCACCGTTTGTTGTACTACTTGTAACAACACTGCTACACACTCTGCAAATCTCAACTCGTTTCCCTTTACTGTTACCTTGCAAGAAGCTTCTCAATATGCAGGACTGACTCCAAGTCTAAGAACTGTAACCAAAGGAGTTATACATCTAGGAATGTTTGTAAAGCCTCTTTCACCAGAGTTTTAAAGGGAAACAAATCACCTTAGACCATTTCTAAGCAGCAGACTGCCAGTCAGCCAACACAAATGGCCTTAATAGGGGAGATTGCAGAAAGTGTGCTGCCTAGGAACAGCACTTTCAGATCTACCCCTAATTGTAATCCTAACTCACTTCCCTTTACGAAGCTAAGGGAGAAGTTGTGGTCTGCAGAAGTACTTTAGAGGTGGCCCTGATGTCAAGGAAAGGCAGACAAGAGGGTCTGCAGGCAACGCATGGGATCATGGATCAGGCAGATACCACTGGAATATCTGAAATAGATGGAGTTACATTTCTACTAAACAATACGGGTAATGATTACATCTGTTGCAGGTGTGAAACTTTCCGAATTTTACAGTAGCAAGGCTTTTACTTCACGTACGTTAAGCATGTAGAACAACATATTCCCTCAGTCACTTTTTTTGCTGAGATTCAGAGACACCAGAAGACATCGTACAATTGTGACCTCTGCCTCAACTAGGCTTTTGCTTCAGTGCAGAGTGCTACTGCTTCAAAGAAGGAAAAAGAGAATAGAACGTTCCTCGTTTCTGCTTTTTCTTCACTCCTGGCAGAAAGAAACTGTGCCAAAGAGCATTAACATACACTGGACATCCGGCTGCTATTTTTGTCATTTATAGCAGGACTGTTCAGTATGTGACTGGACAGTACATGGCAAGACAGAGAGCATAGCTGCTGATAGTACTGAGCATGTCCAGCTTTGACATCACTTTGTACAATTTACGAACATGTTACCTTCAATTCATCCTACTGAATGTCATTACTGCCATGTAACACACTTCAAAACAGAAGGGATGACAGCAAATCCAATATATGACCATGATATCTTCAAACTAAAAACTGTTCATTAGGATAACCTTCTCCTCCCCAGGTCTTCTCACTCACTGTCCATGAACTTCATACTTTTCTGTGACTTCTGGTGAATGTATCACCACTCTAACTCACAGCCAAAAGGCAGAGAAATGAAGTGTCAATGAAGTAAATGTCACCCTTTCAAACTTCTAATTAGTTATTCCTATCAAATATGAAGAAGGGCAAGCATCAACACTATGCTGTACTGTTGATCCCTTTGCAGGATTTAAAAAGTTTTTAAAAAGTTACTCTTACTACACAAATGTGGAATCCATTGCCTAAAGCAACACAAATGTATTGATTCTGTACTTCTGTCACTAAGCACAATCTTGTAACGTTAACAGTCACATAAGAAATTTTGGTAGCCTACTCTTGTTGACGAATAAGGTCTGCCTGAGGATTGTTTGAAATGTCAATTCTAACAGGTGTATCCTATCTGTATCAAAATTAGTTTATAACATTTCTAATCATGACCTTTTTAACCAATAAAATGGACAACTCAGCGGAATAGGAGAGGAAAGGCATCCAAACATCTGAAAATGGAGGTAGGTTCAGAGGAATCAGTGGTACCATCATAATTCCAAAGAACAGGCTAAGTGGGGTACCTGGTAAAGGCAAAGCAGGAGGAAGACATTATATTGCCATTTTCTAACATCAGCAGTTTTGGTTGTCCATTTAAAGCTGTGACGGGACCTCATTCTAGGGGAAAGTTGCAAGGTGGAGTTGTCCCTGGGGAACTCAGTAGTGTCTTAATTCAGACTCCAACTTAACACTAAAATTGCTCTTAAAGGACTTCAAAACATGTCTGAGGAGGATTTGGTCTCACCCCATACATTTAGTTTAGTAAAATCTGTATTGCAGTTAATAATACATGCTTGTTTCTAAAGTAGTGTCAAAAGTCACTTGATTTGGCATGCTTCTAAATGTTGGAATATTTATTTACCAGAAAATAAATACATCTTTTATAAAACGTAAGGTTCAGTCTCATCTCATAGTTCTGGTCTTGTTTAGGGATGTATATAGATAGGGGGTAAACAGTCTTCTAATAGAATATAAGCAATTTATCTAAATCCCTTTGGGAAAACAAAAAGAAATATAGACTTTTTGCCTGTCATATAGCATAATGAATGACAGGACTAATAATAGCATCTAAAATTTTGCTACTGGTTACATGCTGTTCAGCAGGTCTGCTGTGTTAACTCTTCTCTGCAGAGACCACACTTTCTCTCACCTTCTTTTCGGCTTTATCAACAGTTCCTCATTTTGTGTGAATGCCCTTTCTCTGCTCCTTTGATTCTTCTCTTTTTTACTTACAGTAGATTTATCAGTTTCTTCCCCTCTGTGACCCTCTTCTCTTTTCACGTGCCTTTCAGTAATTTTTGTTTCCTTCCCTCTCCCTGCTCTCTCCTTGTCTTTATTTCCTGAGCCCTTAAAACATTCCTTACCCTGCGGATATATATTTTGGATTATCTGAGAGATCATCTCCTTTCTTGCAAACCAGTGTTTTATTGTAAAACAATTGATTCAGGTATTTTTGTGTGCCATGCTATAACACACACATTCTGTGTGAAAACAGTTCTTAATCCACCTAACTTCTAATTTACATTCCCTGCTATATGTATATGGATGAAGGGAAAAAGGCATACTAAAGTGTGTTTCTTTGATCTTTAAAGTGTGTTTCCATTTTTGTTTGCTGTCCAACTTGTGATTATTTATTTCATAGTTTTCTTTTCTATTTCATCTTTTAAAATCCCAATGCCTAGAACATATACAGAAATAAAAGTAATGATGCTAGGAATGACCAATTTTAATACATATGTTTAATCCAATGAATATTATATATCGGTTGGATTGTTTTTTCAGAGTTTCCAAATGAAAAAAACATTGTTTTAAAAAAAAAAGAAGATGATATCATTAAATTGTGTTTCCAGAAGCATTTGTTATTATAATTAACACCACTATGTCACCTTCATTTTAGATGGAAATCTTCATTTTAGAACTTTTAAAATTTAGTTGTCTGCAATGATAGCTATATGTTTTTTCCTTTCCTCTTCTTTCTTAAAACTCACTGTCAAAAACTGAACACCAATCTGAAAAAGATTTTTCATCATCTTTCTTATCTTGTTTCAAAGACTCCTTACTTCTTTTTAACTTCACCAGAGACCTAATAACCCCTTAACAGATTCTTTCTCTAAGACAAATATGTCTGAATAGTTACTTGCCATGGTAGATAAGATTCCATATTTATTAAAAACCTGTTAATGTTACCTTCTTATAATTGAAATTCACAGCTGCAATATTATATGGTTCAAAAATATGGGCAATTTCATACAGGTGCAATAAATATGATGCATGTAATGTACTTGCATTTTTTATTTGTGTTAACCATATCCACCAACACATTCCTTAAGTTTTCAATGAAAATATGGAAGGTGGATTCTGTGTTGTGCTCAGAGATCCTGGTTCCTCACATCTCAAGACTGAGAAGATAGGTGAATCTTATAGAATCATAGAATCCTTAGAGTTGGAAGGGACCTCTGAAGGCCGTCTAGTCCAATCCCCTGCAATGAACAGAGACATCCACAGCTAGATCAGGTTGCCCAGGGCCTTATCCAGCCTCACCATGAAAGCGTCCAGGGACGAAGCATCAACCACAACACTTGACAACCTGTTCCAGTGTCTCACCACCCTTACTGAAAAAGATTTCTTCCTTATATCTAACCTAAATCTATTCACTTTGAGCTTGAAACTATTTCCCCTTGTTCTATCACTACAGACTCTGATAAAGAGTCTGTCCTCTTCTTTCCTGTAGCTCCCCTTATATACTGACAGGCTGCTATCAGGTCACCTTGCAGCCTTCCCTTCCCCACTGTGCCCTCCTTCGTTTCCCATCCATGGAAATTGGAAATTTGGAGAGATGTGTGAGTGCTCAGGAGAGATACCTGGAGAATGTTAGGATACCTCTGCAGCATGCAGTGCAACCTGCAAGCAGCAGGGTACCTGAAAATCCTG
The DNA here is from genome assembly GCA_030625065.1 of Alectoris magna. Taxonomy (NCBI): domain Eukaryota; kingdom Metazoa; phylum Chordata; class Aves; order Galliformes; family Phasianidae; genus Alectoris; species Alectoris magna. The sequence goes on from CM060560.1 coordinate 79,244,852, forward strand.
TATTTTAGATATAAATTTGAGCATCAGAAGAAGATATACTTATGGTCATTGATTTGCTAAAATAAGAAATTGTTGTCAAGAATATTTTTCTATGATGTTGTGATCTTTTTGGATAGATCAATGTCCATACTGTTCCACTTGCAATTTACCTCTCTTGCAGTACTAATCTTTTCTGAAGCAGTTTCAGATAAGTTGAGAAGGGGATGAAAGAAGAACAAAATCAGGATTTAAGAAAAAGGACATGAAAAATCCTGAAGACAGAAGCTGGTTAAATAATTTTGAAAAAGAAAGATTTCTGAAAGACAAAGTTCAAGCAATGATTTTTTTGACTGTCAGCAACACTTACAGCCTTTGTCCCACTTCACTTTCAGTAACTCAGCTAATGCACAGATCTTTATTAAGACACCAGCAGCTGGCTTTGCTGAGTTCAAACCATGTGTCTCTCCTGGTAGACCTCATCATAAAGTCACAGCAGTGCATTAGTGCAAGTGCTCAGGAGGGACAGTTAATCTCAGTGCTTTAACTGCTGAGGAGGCACTAATGGGAAATTGATAAGAAGCTTAATGTTATTAAACACCTGTGAGAAAGCACTTCAGGCAGAAGAGAGTTCTGCATCACTGAGGCCACAATCCTGTACGTACACTTCCTGACACTTCTAGGGGAAAATCCAAGCAATTAAGGGTCATATTTTAATAACTGTTGTATACTCTTTTTCACCTCATAACAATCTTTATGAAGCGTGTCTGATGGCTACAATAACAGAAATAAAACTGGTATTCTTCTGACCTGATGCAAACTGAGTTTCTGCTTAATTGTGCAGCCTTTGATATAATGCTTCAGATGTGAGGGAGAGCTTCAGGAAAAGCTACAAATAATTGAAAATAGACAAGCAGATATAGGGAGCCATTTTGTACTCTGAATGAAAATGGCATGAGATAGGTCCTGTCTGGAATCTAACAGAATCTACCAGACTGTATGTTGAAATAGAATTATGCCCATGGTAATATGATCACCTGATAGGCAGAGCTTACTACTTTGAGCATGACCAAGTGCTGCAAAGTCCCAGTGAGCTCTAGATCAAAGTTAGGTTGGAGAATGGGCTAAGCTGTCAAGTATACAAGGAATCATGATTTGCCTCGCATTTTGGGTGTCTATGCCATTTAATGAGTCTTATCTCCTATTTTATTTCCTAGCAATGCTTTAATGCCATTCATCCTTAACTGCTTCCATGCAGGAAGGTAAGCTGAGTTCCAATTTGCAATTTTCTAAGAGAAAAAACTATTTCTGTTGAGCCAGGAGAGCAGAAGCTCTGAACTGCAAACGGGAAATCAGAAACACAAGAACAAGCTGTGGCAGTCTTACAGTCAGTGTGTCAGGTTTGGGTGTTACTTGCTTTCACTGTGTTCTAATGTAATCTATTTCCAAAATCTTTGGAATGGAGATGCTGATTTCAAAGAAAAGCTGATGCTCACTTCAAGTGCCTGACCTGTTTGGATCCCATTATACCTCAGCTGTGTTAGCCAAGATGAGCCAAGTAAAATTAGATTCAGAAATTTAGCATTGGAAATATAAGGAAAATTACAATGCAGATTTATTAATTAATGCAAAAATACAATTACATTAATCTGGTGATACAAAGTGGATGACAAAGCTTTGTTAAAAATAATTGCAGGACGTAAAATCTCCAGATCATCACTCTCTTTACCTGACGTCATGTATTAATCTTTGCTCATTTCCATGGGTGCGGAGGCCTTACCTATGAGGCCTTCTGGGAAAATAATTACCACAATAAGCTTTAACTTCAGACTTCTCAGCAGTCAAAAATAATTCATTTATCTCAAAGTTTGTAGAAGATGCAATATCAGACAGGAAAAGTTTGAGATTATTTGAGATAGTTCTGAAAGATTTATGCAGAAAGTGCAGTGTTTTCTTTCCCAAGCTGCTAATCCAGCAAGTTTCACAGTTACTACTGAAGATAAAGGAAAAAAAATCATATTTCAAGGCATGCAGAAGCCAAACTGACAAAAGTGAGATGGACAATGTGTCAATTTAGAGGAACAGGTACACCGTTAGAGATTTCTAGGCTGCAATCATATTTCTGAGACTTCAGAAAAGACAGTTACCTTGAAATATAGCACGTTTCTAAAATTTTCTCCTGGAACAGAAATTCCAAACTTCGATTAGAAGAATTCAGGATGATGTATTGTTTTTACGTTACTAAATATTTTGTAGGAATTACAAGAGGGACGTATGCCTTAGGAAACAAGATAAGAAGAGGGAATATCACTAGTATTATGCCTCTCAGGCAAGTATTTCTCGCAGAGATGGGGAGCATGGAAGTCCTGGGAATTTACTTTCCAGAGTTATGCCATTCACAGAGGAAATATTTATTTATTTATTTATTTATTTACAGTTTCAGTGTGAAGCTTTGTGCAAATATTCTTGGCTGTACAGAGTGTTCTGTTTTGATGAATCATCTCAGCTATTTCTACTGGAACTTTATTGGTGAATGCCATGCAGCTTGGAAACTTCTGGGGGAGGAATTTCTTCAGGCCTTGACTCAGTCTCTATCAACCCTAAACATATGGAAAATAAGTGGAAAACACGTTTTGACATATAATACTAACAGTGAAAGCACTCTTAAATAATAATTGTCTTTGAAACCACAGATATTCTAAAGTCTCTTGTTGCCAGTCATGGAAGAATTTTTTAAGGCATGCAGTAGCAATAAATGGAGCTATGCTCTGCTCTATCAAGGGTTCTGATCTAAACTACTGTGAATGCCTCAATGCACATTTCTTTTACTTTGCAAAAAATAGACAGAATGAACTAAATTGTTGTACCAAGATATTTTTCTTCATAAATTCTGATTCTCGAGAGAAGTAAGAGAAGTATTGATTTCCTGTGCCCTCCAACTCCTTTGAAACACAGGAAAAATATTGCTATAAAATTAGCAATATTTGCTGCTGGCCACACAGGTTCTGAATCTTTCTATCACGTATCCTTCCTCTCTAATATATTCCTGTTGTACAGAAAGTTATGTAGTGAAACAAAAAAAACAGTGTTTGGGCAACATTTCTTTTATAATATTTCTAATATCTTTGAGGGGCACACTGGGGATTGCGTACTGCCACCATATGGGCTGTTCTGATGCTATACTATATGTAGTTTGGCACCAAGAACACAAAAAACATGAATCTAGTTGAGATAGCAGACTTTCATAGCAGGAAGGGCTAAGGTTGAGTTATCACTCTTATCTCCATTTTCCTCATATTTGTGATTTATGGCAGCATTTCTTTTGCAAACCTGGAACTGGATTAAATATTAACATCTTTTACTACTGGAATTTGAAGAAAAGAGTATGATTTCAGCCTTCATCAAAGTGTTCATATCCAGTTTTAAATAGTAACCTTTGCACAGGAAGAGGAAGCTCGTTCAGTTCCTACGCACCCTGGTATTCCTGTGGTTAGTATTTACTTCTTTGTAAACTCATGTAAAAATAACTCTGATACTGGACACACATAAATTATTTCTTCTATTATAGTAAAATGAATATAGTTAAATGTTTTGGTCTTTTAATTTATGCTTGGTCTAAATCTGTTTGTACTGGCACAGCGATGTTATTACAGGCTGTTCCATATGATGTTTGCTTCAGTAACCTGTACTGGAAGCATTCTCTGGATTGTATGTATACTCATATAACTGCCATAAGAGCTCAACTGCAACAGCAACAAAGATGCTGAAGGGTGTGGATGGTGAGATGTGTGAGTGGCTGAGGCTGTGTTTGCTCAGCGCAGAGCAGAGGAGCTGAGGGGAGGCCTGATGGCGGCTGCAGCTCCTCACAGGGAGCGGAGGGGCAGCGCTGAGCTCTGCTCTCTGTGACAGCGACAGGGCCCGAGGGAACGGCATGGAGCTGTGTCAGGGGAGGGGCGGTGGGGGGTCAGGGAAAGGGAAAACACCACCAAAGGGCGGTGGGCATGGAACGGGCTGCGCAGGGCTGTGGTCATGACACCAGGCCTGATGGAGTTTGATAAGCTTTTGGACAACACCCTCAGATGCAGGATTTGGATTTTGTGTGGCCTTATGTGGAAGCTGGAGCTGGACTCAATGATCCTTGTAGGTCCTTTCCATATTGGGATATTCCATGATTCGGTAAAAGAATTCTGCTTCCTTAAAGATATGATACAACATGTAGTTTATATTTTGGAAAAAAGAAAGTATATATATATATACTAATATTTAATATTACTAATATTTAATATTATAGCTAATGTTTTGAAAAACAATAAGCAGTTTCATGTGCAGTCAGCGAATACAGTATTGATATAAAGAATTAGAAAACATTAAGTCTTTAAGTTCTGATTTTATTTTTCTACAGTGGATAAGGCAGGATGGGGAAGAATAACCTATTTTTAGGGAGGCCTGGTTTGAAGTTTTGTCATCTAAAATCAGAAGTTGATATGAACAAGAGGAAGGATAGGAACAAAGTTTCAATGATTAGGGAAAAGAGCAGTGTACCCATGTAACAGAAGAGTAGTGGAATGATAGACCTTAAGAGAGGCAACAAAATTTTGACACATTTGAATTTCCTTTGGCTTGTATTTTCATTTACAGTTCTTAAATCTGTATTTTTGAAGAACACTGGGGAGTTTCTTTCACAAATGTGAAATCTCTGTTCCACTTTTCAGTTATTCAGATGTAGCAAACAAAAAAAGAAGTGTATGCACATTACTCTAATGCAGTGGCTTTTTTCAGTGGCACTTTTTTTTTACTTTTATCCCCCTTAATTCTCAATGAAAACTCAAGACTTGGCATCTTGCCTTGTTACTTTTTTGCCTTTTACTGTTAGTACTGAATATTACTAGTATTTTTTTTTTCTTTTATTTGGCATATACATCTTTCCACCTGTCAAAACCTGAATGTATATATAGTCTAGCGTAATAGAGACCAGAGAAAAAGCACATATGAAAGACAGTCATGTCATAACCTTCAACATAAGCTCTACTATAAATATATTTTGTCCTGTAACATCTGAATCATGTTTCTTCTGAGATTTTCATCAATAAGGGTTTGGAAATGCTGTCAGGAAGGGAGTTGGTTTAGGATTAAAATGCTATGCTCTTGATGATGAGCATATAGATTTTATCAATAGTTTTTTTGCTTGTGCAGTCTTTGCAGAGCTTTCTAAAGGACTGCAATGATGCAGACACCAGTTAAGTCTGCTAAAATTGGATTTTTCCTTTGCTATCTGTGGAAATGCAATTAAATAGGACAATACAAAGAAAATCCAATTCTTTACAAGTGCTTTCATTCTGGATTGCAGTTTCTCCTTCATTCCACAAAATCCTTCACTTTTCTGATCAATGGAAGGTCAAATAAAGCAATCAACAAGAACAACTCTGAAATGTGCCTTTGGCATCATGGAAACTGCAGACTGTTCTGGTTGCCTAAGTATAGCACTACAAAATGGAAGTGTAAAGTAGAATAGGAGTGATATGCAAATTGGAAAAGTCAGTGGCAGTTATGCTTACACAGTACTAGAGACAAATGAACTGCCTAGTTTGTATTCTACACCCATAGGTTTAACTGAAAACAATCGTATTTTTTCTACATTAAGTATTTCCTAAAAATGCAAGTGGTTCAGTGAAAAGTCAGCTGAATCTCAGATTTAGGAAGAACAGAGTAAACTAAAGGCAGGAGTTGACTAGCCATAGGCTAGAAATGTATTTTAATGCAGGTGGCTCTTTGATATGGAGTATGTGAATTTATAATGTAAAGGACTTTTAGAAAAAAAGTGCAAAATAATAATTTAAATAACAAAATGATTGAACACATTTTAATCTGAGTCATTATCTTTTCATACATTTATTGAATTACTCATTTGAGGAGACACTGAACTTTCAAGAAAGTGTTAAAACTCAATTGAATTGTTAGCAGAGTCAGGTTAAAATTTCAAGTGTTTAAAATTTTATGGTTATAAATGACAATAATTTTCTCTTGCATTGGTATCTAGACTCTTTTTTGAAATAGTTAGCCAAAAAAAAGAAAAAAAAAAGAAAAAAGAAAGAAAGAAAGGAAGAGATGGCCATCCTCTCTGTGGAGCAAGTATGACTTTAGTGTCAGAGTTTAATGTTATAATAAGAAATAATAATGATATAAAGAAGGAGAAGGATATATATAAAAGGGAATAATGGAAAGTCAAAGGTTCAGATTAAATCAGCTTTGGAAAAGAACACGATTCTAATGCCTGTGAAGGACATTGCTTTGGAGAAAGAAAACATATTTGCAAGGTTACAGAAAATTTGTACTTTGTTTACTTACAGTCTAGATTTCTCAGAATTTCCTCTTGACTCAGAAATTTCTTCTGTGCTCAGAATTCTCAGTCACAAAATGTGTTTTTTTCCTTTCTGGTTTTCTTTTTTTCTTTCTTTCTTTCTTTTTTTTTTTTTTTTTTATATCACGTCAGCACGGTCTTGAAAGTACAGAATAACGAGTGGAGATGATAGATCTTAACTAATTCTTCTCGTTATTTTAGATGATGGTTTCACCCATCCAGAGAAAGAATGAGAAATTGTAAGCTGTAAAACAAAAAAGTTGTATTTAGTGTTCTGGAAGCCAAACTGATTAATAGTATGTTACCTTAAAAACAGAAGGACACAGGAAAATGTGAAACTGCACCAAAATTTTGTTTACGCTTGTTCTGAACTACAACAATAATGGGCAATTTATGAATTGTTATAGCGCTGTAATTCCAATGAATGCATGAACTAACATAATCAAAGTTGTAGATTATTTGACAAAGATTAGTTTGGTTTTCTAGTGGTAAAACAAAATAATTAGATAGAGATACTCATGTTTTGCTTAACTGTTCTGGGAAAGTTAATTCCTAATAATTGCTGTGGTAAGAATTTAACTTAAAATCTATCATCTATCATTAAGTGGATAGCAGTAATCTGGTTTTAAAGTTTTGAAGCTTTTGAACTCATAAGCTACATATTCTAATAAACAAACAATCAAAAGCATCATTCAAGAAGTGATATTCACTTTTTTACCTTTGATGATTAGTGGCTCAAATAAATACATTTTATTTTTCTTACAGATATTTGATTCTTAGGAAATCCAGCCAGGAACTTGATGGCCTGATATTTGGACTAGATGATCTTAGTGGTCTTTTCCAACCTTAACGATTCTATGACTCTATGAACAATGAATCTTAATTTTAGGTTTTGCACGATTACGACAATTTTAATTGAAGATGTAATGGTACTTCATTTGCAATTTAACAGTGACTGAACTTTCATGGTCTCGCTTCCTTTTGCAAAAATGTAATATTAACAGGAAATGTCACATTCATTATAAAAAATATTGGAATTCCACGTATAGTACTGGCTATAAATTAAAAAAAAATGCTGTAGAATAGAGGTGACAAATCAAAAATTCTTGATTACACATCTCCCCAGTGCCTTTTTCAGACACTGCAGTCTCTTTGTTATTCTTCAAAAAGCAGAGATCTTAGAAGGCTCTTTACATAATTACACTTTCAATTATGACTTTATTAATTTAAATAAATAGCGATATTATTTCATGTCCAGGGCTGTGCTTCAGTTTCTTGTTAACTCACAGAATATGAGACTTTTGATCTATGCCACAGTTTTTCAATCTCTAGAGGTAGGTAGTGGCAGTGAATGAGAGTGACTTCTGTATTACTGCAGGTTTTCTAAAATAAGCAATTAAGAAGAATTACCCAGAAGAATTAGGGGACTGTTCATGTGTTTAGAAGAGGAAAGGGTGAGATCTTCATTAATTCCATTCCATTAATTCCAATCATGAAGGCAAAAGCCTTAGCTGGTGACTGCAAAATGAGATTTCATATGTTAGTAACGTTTTACTGTGGACTGAAAATTCGCTCTGTGAGTACTCAGTTTTCTAGATTCCTTGGACTATAACAAAATTTATGATGGAGAATAGGTTCAACCTGCCTCTTCTGTGTATCCTGTACCACTTTAATCACACCCATGTTATCCTGTGATATAACCTGTTGCTTAATCCATCACAGTTTGGACAAGTGGACTTTTTTAAGGAAGCAAGTAAGCAGACAGAAGAAACCAGCTATCAGAATGCATAAGTATGAAAAAATTACCTGGTTACAGGCTGGAAATAATCAAAGTGGCTGCACTAAAGTTGATGTTGATCAGTGTAAAATTTATCATCCAGTGTTTAATAACAACCCTTGGCTAAATCACTGTGTAGTATGTAAAATAAAAATGTGGACAGATGACTCAGTGGGCTGAGTGGGCTACAGTGATACCCTTCAGACCTGCGTGATGTGCTACCAACTCCAGACTCATGACAGCAGGCAGACAGGGCTTCATTCATCTATCTGCAAACAGCAAACCATGCTAGGGGTCTGGCAAAGCAAAATATTTGCTTTTCGTGAACCATGAGAATCAGAGATAACACAGTTCTTTTTGCTTATCTTTAGTTCTCACCAGTGAAGAGAGATTAATGTAGGACATCACAGATGTCTTCCTAGGCACAGTGCGAAACAACATTCTTTACTGATTGTGTCACAGTAGATATACCAGGAGGGCCAAAGTCTCCTGGCTTTCTATCTTCACACTTTCTGAGAGATCCCATACACTGACAGAGATTTCAAAAAATCAGAACCAGTATGGATATTTTGCAAATTCTTTGAGTCTGTAGCTCTCCTATGTTCCCAAAAGTTGGTATACTCCTCTACACAAGAACTGGTACTGCACTGAACTGGTATTTGTGAGTCTCAGTTGTATAGTACACATTTTGCAGGTGAAGAAGAACTGATGGCTTTCTCCAATATTGGTATTTTTCTCCAGAGTGTGGGAGCCTGCAAATATACATTTGCTTTTTCATCTTGCCTATCGTGTTTGTTGGCAGTAGGAAAGCTAGTGAGCTACCTTGAATTTGAGAGCTGATAAGCATGCAGAAAAAATAAATTCAAACTTATCTGGCTGTCTGGTGACTCATTTAGCGTACTGCAGGGATGTGCCCTACCAAAGTAGGAGTACTCAGATGTGCAGGAACTTCTAGTAATTACAGGCTGCAGCAGCAGATCTTAGAGGTGGTGACTGAGAACACATCAAAGATGTCTGCATGAGGAATATTGAACTCAGGTGAAAGTCTGTGAGGGCATGTGTAGCAGTTACAGGCAAATCTGAAGATGCCTAAATGGATCCTTGAGACTCCAGTACAAACACTCTAGCTAAGAATGTTACACCTTCTAACACCTTGGTATGAGACAATGGAATAATTTCTTTCTAATAGCTAAGGATTAGCACCAAATTCATCATTCTGTGTCACAGAATGGGGTGCTGAGGATTGACCTTGTCTTCTAAAGAAGCAAATACATTGAAAGCAGTAGATTAAAAATTGATAGTACTTTTCCCCATCACAAAACATCTTAACCATGCAAGGTGTCATTCTGTACATGCTGTTATCCTGAGAGAATAATGTGGCAAGTGTCATATGAATTATGCAGTCTAGTGTAAGCATCTCCATTGGAAGGAGAGAGATGCAGTCACTCTTCACAATTCCCTAGTGTGTCTGCTGACCAGGTTTGGTCTCTGTCATCATTCAACATTAAAATGTTAACGCGCTCCTAAACAGAGTACTTGCAAATGTCTGTACAGAGAACAAGAGCTCCTTCTGGGACAGATTTTTTTTCTGTACCAGTTCACATCCTGACTCCTTTCCTGCAGCATGCTGAGCTGTTAGCCTGCAGACTTGTGGCAGGATGGGTGCACAGGCAAATAGTGAACGATCATAAGAATAGGTCTTACAAGCTCTTACGTGCTAAACAAATCATTCTTATAAATCCCATTAGACTGACAGTCACGCAGTCATGCCTTGCTGGTGACTGAAAGAAGCTAAATACAATTATAATGGGACCTGAGAAGTCTCACTTTCAAGTATGTTTTATTACTTGCTGAAATAATAGTTTGTATTAAACTGAACAATGAGGGACTTGATTACTTCAAAGCCTGTTGATTCACTATGAGATAATAGTGTATTAATATGAAATTTGGCAGCTGACTCATCTCAGGACTCAGCTGGTACCGTACATAACATAATGCTGAGATTGAGACATAGCATAAATCATGCAGCTCTGAATCTCTGGAAAAAACTACATTCACTATTGTAAATAAAAATAAGTTGCCTAGAGAAATAATATCAAACAAAACAACAGTTTTCCATTCACACATAATAAAACTGCATATGCAGTTATGTTTTCTGTTATTGCTCACAAATGTCCTTGCTATTCTTATACCAGGATTTCTTTCTCACCCTGTCACCCCTCATAAATAAAACAGCTGTGTAGGCAGGTAGTTTTCACTTAACAAATTAGTGCTGAGCCCCTAATATTGTATCACCTGCTGTTATAATTAGGCCCAGGAGAAAATAATACAGCTGTTTTCCTTATCTATCGTCTTGTATTTAATCTGTATTAAAACGAAAAATAAAATACAGTTGTGAAATATTGGCCTGTAGCAGAAACTGGTAGAGTCAATAGGGCTCAATGCAGACTGACCCTCTTACCTGCTGTGCCTTGACATTTCACCACATATGGCATTACTCAACACTTACTATGATTTAAAATGAGTCTAGAGTGTATCTCATGCACTGCTTGAGACTAAATGCATGTGAAACCAATGAAAGGATCCCAGAACAATAGGTTGTTCATTTTATCTTCAGTTCTTAGGCTGTGAAATATGTATCAGTCTTACGTGCTTCTTACAAGAAGAGATGAAAGAACAGATGAATCATTTTGCACTATCACTGGATGAATGCAGTGTAAGAAAGCCTGACTTCCAGGCTTTGCTTGCTGCAGCTTTTTTCATACTAGCTATAGGCTTGGGCTGATATTGCTACTTGAGATCCCTGGCTATCTTCTGTGTCTTTGTACTGGATCTCAGCCTGGTGCCAGCCTTCTATGAACTCCAGGATGGGGAGTGCAGGAGATGAGGGAGGGCAAGGGAGTGGACTTAGCTCACATTGCTTCTGGCCCCACAGGCAGTACATGAGTACATGCATAGCTACACTGATCTGAGTGACAGACTATACCCAGGTGTGGCTATTTATCAGTTTCCTTTAGTGCCTCTGCAAGACAGGGATGCAATATCTACCCTGCATTTTCAAGAATAAGCATGGCGGTGCTGATTTCTATGCTCTGTGCCTGTAACCTCCTGTAATACAAAAGCAGAGAAAGTTGAATAGAACTACTAATACTATGGACAACAGCTTGGTAGACTATAACAAATTAATTATTTATCATCACTGTATTAATTTCTTCAGCCGACAGTAGCCTCTTATATTAGTTATTTTGTTGATGGCAAAATCACATGGAAAATTAAGGGAAAACTGTCCTGTGCAAATTGTACCCTCCTTCCCTGTTTTAAGGTGGCATACATTTTTTGCTGAGACTCTAATGACTCATTAACAGACTGAGTGGTGCACTGATGGTGAAATCCAATGTATTCATAATGCAGGAAGTTGTCAAATTCCTCCCTAAACCAGGCTATTTCTGGAAAAATATTAATCGTTGTTTAAAATAGGTACTCCTACATTAAAAAAGATTTGACAAATCTAGCTTTGAAGGGGTTTGGTGACTTCCCAAATTGATGTAAGAATATTTATCATTTCTCTAGTTATTCTCTGAAGACATTTAGGAAAGAAAATATCTTCTCTCAGACCAGCTGCTGGAAAAGACAAGATTTTGGACACACGAGGTCTTCATCAAAGGGAAATTTTGAAGTTATTTATGATTTTTTTTTTTTAGGAAAAATTAAAACCAAATGTCTAACAGAAAAATGAAACGACAGAAGCACCCAATGACTGTACATCTCCCTCTCTTAGAGGTCTTTAATAAATAGGTTAGTCAAACGTATAGCCCATCTACCCAGGACAGCTGAAGTATTTTTAATCTTTTGAACTAATATTTACTACTTGCTGATTTCTGAGACTTTAACCATTGTCTGCTGACAGGAAATGAACAGTGGTTTATGCTGCAGTCCAGTCCAAGGAGATTGTTCTTCTACATACGTACAGATCCCAGAAATCTTTCTTTCCCTTTCCTCTAAACTGTCATGTTTATCAGTCTTTGAAGATATGTTCTTTCACTTTTAGCATAGACATGATTATTTAAAACTAACTGAAAAATAACTCATTCTGTTTCTTCCCTTAGCAATAAAGAAGGGGAGAAAGAAAGAATTGGGTAGATCTTGTTAAAAAAAGGGAAAACTCTAGATTCCTTTTGGAATATGAGGTCTTTTCATCACCTAACGATTTGTGGACCCTTCTTAATGTTGTTCGGTGAACCAGAAAATGGGCAATTTCCAAATAATTCTCAGATCTGTCCCACACATGCAGCTACATTTGTACAGTTCAACCTGTTTGTACACACTGTTGATTATACGGTTTTTCAGGTTAATCATGAGTCTTGAAATGGGTACATATGGTCAAGCAACAAGTGTGTGGGGACTTCAGTGCTCTCACTTCATCACCTGTAGATATGAGCTAAGATTCTTTGAAAAATTTGTAGTGCTATAATCTACAATTTACAACTGGAACATTGTCTTTAAAACAGTTGCTGTTTAAAAAAAAAAAAAAAGAAAGAAAGAAAGAAAGAAGAGAAAAAAAAAAGCAAAACTTTCATAATTATGTGACAAAATCAAATCCACCGGAGTGCTGGTCCATGATCTTCTGGGGTGTGCTTGTTTTCAGGTAAAAGCCAGTACACTGCAAAGGAGGGATCAAACAGACAGTTCTAATAACTTTCCAGGATTAAAAAAACAAGCCACTAACAAGAAATAAAATGCACCTGAAATCCTTGGGAGGAAAAATATTAACCCTTTGCCTAAATAAAAGCAGTACAGAAAATTCTTGTAGAAGATAAGTGGTGGAAGAAAATCTGAATTAGGAGTCAAAAAGTAAACCTGCTTTATTTTGTTCCATAGATTGAGTGCTTCTTTGCTCTGTGGGGTGCAGTGAAATGCCTGAAGGGATCTCTGCTATTGCTTGCAGAACAGCTTCTCCATTACTTCAAGACTCCACTCAGCAATTTCATTTTCTTATTTTTAAGTGACAGGATGTGTGTATTCCACACCACAGAATTCCTGATGGATTACAGAAAGCAGTCCCTAGTTACTGCACAAAAAACCTTAACCAAACAACAACAACAAAAAACCCCAACAGTCATTCAAAAACAAACACAATAAAACCTCAATGGTATATATATGTATAAGGAAAAACAAAACAAATCAGAAACAAACAAAAAATCTCCCCAAACCAACAGTATTTTACTGCTCACAGTGAAACTCTTGTGAACTCCTACTCCTCTCTGTCTTTACCGGGACAGTCTGCACTACAGACTTATGGCTGTGTGTCTTGATTACAAAACTCAGAAATATCATTTAGACAGAGCCTTCAATAATCTTTATTTGAGGTCATTGATGCACTTCACTTGTTTCTCTGCTGAAAGCAGTGCAGCAGAATTTGATATGTGGTTAAGGCACAAACAAACCCTAAATGCCCCTAGCTAAATAGAGCATTGTAACTTACATCTTGAACTCTAAACTTCACTTTAGATCAGCAGGTACCCAGTATGTCACAGAAGTTTATAGGAGAATCTTCAAGGTACAGATGATGGTACTGAACTTGATGAGGGATGTGAAAAATAACAAGAAAGTGTTTTATAGGTACACTGAACAGGCAAAGTAGTGTTACCCCCTTTGATAAATGAAAAGTGATAGCTGGCCTCCTCAGACATGGAGGAAGCTGAAGTACCTAATAAGTTCTTTGCCTTGAACTTCATTGTCAGTCAGGCTTCCCACACCTCTTACATTCCTGAACCTCTAAGAAGGGGAGCAAAATCCTTCCCACTGTAAGAGCAGAACAAGTCAGAGACAGTCTCCTGAGGCAGATGTGAGAAAAGGAAGTAATAATCCTCCTCTGTTCTGCCCTTGTGAGGCCCCATGTGGAGCACTGCAGGATCAGGATCCAGGGAAATCTCCTCATGGCCTTCTAGTATCTGGAGGAGCCTATGAACATGAGGTAGACCAAATGTTTACATGATCCGATAGTGATAGGACAAGGTGGAGGTGGCTTTAAAATAAATGAGAGGAGATTTAAGTTAGATGTTAGGTGGAACTGCCAGAAGATGTTGCCCAGAGAAGCTGCAGAGGACCCATCCCTGGAAGTGTTCAAGACCAGGTTGGATGGGGACCTGGGCAGCCTGATCTAGTGGGGCGCAGCCCTGCCCACAGGGTTGAGTTGTAACTGGATGGGCTTTAAGGTCCCTTCCAATCCATGATTCTATGATTTGTTCCAGGTGCAGTGTAGAGCACATTATGTGAGCCCTCACTTGGATGAGAGTGTGTTAGGGGTCCAGGCAAGACACCACAGGCACAAGCCAGCCTTCACTAAGGAAACTTTTATTCGGTCTGGCCATATGCAGATCAAATAAAGCCAACAATATCACTTTTCACTGTCTAACAGCATTCCCATACTTAGACAAGATTCACAGAGAAAACTGAACACATTGATCATGAAGGATGACACACTTTTTATATTTTTTTTTTTATGAGAATCAAAAGAATAAGAAAGAATCCTACTTTCAGTGCCAGAGTCAATTAAATAGGAGTCCCCTGTGGAGATGTTCAAGACCCGCCTGGACACCTAACTGTACCACCTATTCTAGGATGCCTGCTTTGCAGGGGGGTTGGACTCAATTATCTCTAGAGGTCCCTTCCAACCCCTATGATTCTGATTCTGTGATATACACCTCAATCATCCCCAATTATAATCTGATTACACCAGTTAGTATGGTACCACATCATGTATGACTGATTACAAAACTGCTACACAACTCATCCACGAATTGTATATGTAAACTCGGGCTATGTTCAGCTTTCTGGTGCCCTGTTTTGATGTATATAACCTATCCCAATTCTTTCCTTGGTGGATGATGGATGGCACTACTGCTCTGGACTTACTGATCCTGAAGCTCACTCCTCTGAGCCACTGAATGATAGAAAAAAATAATAAACTCAGAGGGTAACCACCTGGAGATAGATGCGCCAGATTTCTGCTTGCAGCTCCAGATTAAAATGGGTGGGGAGAGATAGGATGGCCTATGTTATATAGTGGGGAGATGTTGTGTTGGCTGTGCATATCTTCTTCCATATACCCTTGCCAAAGGGAAGGCATTTAGTCCTGTTTCTTTGTCAGCCTAAGGCAGATGAAAACTCCTGTTACAGCCACAGAATCAAATTTCTTCCCTGTATAGAATAAAATTGAACTTAACATTTTGCTATACCTGTAGGTTACGAATCTACTTTGCATATTTTGAATAGCAGCATGCCAGTTAGTGGTTTATTGTTGTTTCAGGTCATAAAGCATAATTTAAAAACACAATTTTATTGAGTATATTAAAATCAACAGATTTTACACCAGGGAAAGAGTAGATTTTAATTTCAATTAGCTATTGATGCTATCTGGTGTTCCTTAGTTATTAGCCTGTGATTGCAAGCTCTCAAAGCAAATATATTTGCTTATAAGATTTATTGTAATTTTACCTTATATGAGACAAAACACAGTTATATCAAAGGATATTAGGAATTCTTTTTTCCCACTCTGCAGACTCAGAGAATTTTATACTGTTCTGCAGTACTGCTAGTACAATGCTCCAGAGAGGCATGAGGTGGCTTGGAGTCAATCACACTAATTGTTTCCGCATTTTGCTAAGCCACTGCTATCTTCACTTGCAATTAACATGACATCTGGCAAAGCACTGAGCTGGAACATTGATTATTCTAATGCTGCTCATTAGTAATCATTAATAACAAATGAATAATTCAACCGATTATCAATTAACCTCTGACTAGGGTTTTCAACACTATTTTTCCTCTGTACAGACGCACAGCATGTACTGTTTAACCTGCTTTGATGTTCACTTCATCTCTCTTAGAAAATCAAATTGTTTTTCATTTTACTCTGAAGCAGTATAACGTATTTCAAGAGTGGAACAGTCAATGCGCTCTATTCATTGAGGCTACATTTATATTCTGTTTACCTATAACCATTGTGTTTTCTCAACCTTACCTATTCATATAAAGATATGAGAACTGTAATTGCATAGGTATAGGCACATAGACTAGAAACTGGAGGCAGGGTATCTAATAACTTGCCAGCAGTTATGCATCATCATCAAAATACTGTCTCCCAAAGCAAATGAAGATCAGAAAGGAATATTTGTTTCTTATTTGCAGCACCTTTCCCGGGCAGCTCTGTTGGAACTCCAGAAAGGCTTTTGCCTTGAAGTGTGACTTAATCAAAAACACGTACAAAAATAATTCAGCTTCCTAAAATTTCCTGCTCTCACACATAAATAACAATTAACTCTATAGAAGCATCATGGTGTTACAACCTACTTATTTTTCCCATAATTTTCACATTTGAACACCTAAGAAATACGAAGCATACTCATGAAATTACGAACATATGCAGGACTACAAGCTTTATGTTCTCAAAAAAAGTAGAATCATGCTGAACCATGAAGCATTTCACAAGTTTATAAGCATCTGAAACATGAAGTTCTTTCATGTTCTGTAGAAGTTCTTACTGGTTAAATATAACTGTCTGTACCTGAACACTTAGATGTGGAAAGAGGAGGGAGGAGGAGAGGGAGAGGAAGAGGATTAATTGTGAGACTGTCTTTTTCATCTTTACCCTTCCTCTCCTTGGGTGGGAGTATTCTTTATTCTTTCACAGAAATCCCCTATTACTAAATAATCCTTTTTGTTGTTGTTGTTGTTTTGTAACTGTTAGGGTTCTACTACGTCTTTCATTTAAAACATGAGTCAATCCTACTTATGTAGAAATGCTTTTTCTTTTGAGGTACTCACTGTGTAATCTACATGAGGTGTTTCAGGCTGTGGAATTTTGATGAAGGATCTGCTAAACCTTGTGCTGGCATCTGATTAACCACTTGTTTTTAATGGAACCGTTGATTGATTCTATAAATGAGACTATGTGTCTGGACAAATATAGATGGCTACGCTGGTGCAAGACACTCTCAGATCTTTTAATGATCTGATGACAGAAACAAGTATATCTAAAGAACAATTAGTCCCATACTAAGGCAGCTGTCTAATGAGTCAAATTAGGTCACATGAGTCGTTCCTTAAAGACTTTTTTCCTTCATTCTAAAGGAATTCTAAGAGAGAAGTCTAAGAAATGTGAAGTTAAGGTTGCTACAGGATAAGAATGTCTCTAATTGAGGAAGTGGAAAATAATTTTTAGTATCTCTTTTTAACAGATGAAGTTCAGTGGACCAGATTGTCCAAATCCTGTTATATCTGAATAGAAATGACAGTGAACCATTTTAAAATAATGTAAATGTCTGTAGAGCTTGAGAAGTCCCAGGTCTGGCACACTGGTTTTATTCATGTCTCTTCTACTCAGCCAGGTTGTGGACATTTTGATTCATTGCTTTCAGTAAACTTCACTACTTCAATCTTTGTTATCACCCCAGGAGTTCAACTCAGATTGCCTTCAGTTACATGTTTAATGTGAAGGACTTAACAGGATGCCATGCATCATTACAATGACATGAAATCCTCCAGAACTGTAAAGTGATGTGTTTTCTTGCAGACATGGTTGAAGAGACTATAACTGTCAGATGAAATACACACACACCAAAAAGGGAGGATCCTGCCTGTCTCTCTAAATGCTGTTTAAATAGAAAAAAGTTGGTGATCTAAGGAAGGGAATTTAGTTATTTCATCACAGCTGTGAGGAATAGGCCAAGTGGCTAAAGACTTATGTCAAGGCAGTGCTGAGAACATGTTGATTGAGGATGATGGAGAGCAGGATTTCTCTTTCTCTTCCCTTTACCTCTTTTGTTGTTTTCCCTCTCACATGTACATGTGTGTTTTCTCCTTTACCTCCCTTTCCTTTGTGTAGCTCAGCTTAGGAGAGAAATTTTTATATCTATTTAGGTTTTTCCAAGGCATTTCCTTCTGTGTTTTACTTATTGGACAGCTGTGGTCAGGAGAAGGGAGAATTAGTATAGCTCACATCAATGTAGAAATGAAATCTAGGTTGAAGCAAAAATTAAAAAAAAAAAAAAAAAAAAGGAAAGGAAAAAAAAAAGGAAAAAAAAAACCAGTTGTCAATGTGCTGGACTCAGCCAAAAGAACAGTAAACAGAACTTCCTGATAGAAGCTGAAGTTTTGACTTTTAGCTGAAGCAAAAGTGAATTAAAGTAAACTTCCCTCCCATGACTCAAGATTAAGAGCAAAATGACTGGTACTGCTGAACTTTTATGCAGTTGTTGGATGCAAGATACTCATGACACTCCTGGACAAGAAACGATTATCTTATGAGTGGATTTTGAATAAAGGTAACACTCAAGAGGTGTAATACCAAAGTAATATGAGAACATCTTTCTAAAAACACTGGTACTAAGTTTTATTATGTGTATTACTTGCTGTATATAATCACAAAAATTCACATAACTTGCAATCTAATTAAACTCTTGGCTAATATTTAAACTCTTCTCCTTCTTTTGTTTTATTTTCTCCACTCCATAACTTTATGAGAGGGTTAAATTCTATCATTTGTAACATTTAAATTACAAACTTATACAAGCTTATTATGAAACTGATCTGACAAATATAATTTATTTCAACAGACCTTAATGTATGATCACAAGTGCCCTGCAGCACAGAGTGTGTGCTATTCTTAGTTCTCATTGACACAGTAATGGCACTCAGGCAGTGCATTATTGTGCTGTATTGGGAGCTTACTTTGATGTACATCAACTTCATATATCATGTTTATGATGAATGTTCCTGGGCCACACCTGATTACAGTTCTGTAGCTTTCTGTAATGATGCTGCACGGGAAAGGAAGGTCTTCCTGTCCTAGATAGAAGACTATACTATTTCTTTGTCATAGCCTCATGAATAAAATGAGAACAGCTGATATTCCACTTCAGGCATCTAAACTACAAAAATGAAAGAATCACAGAATCATAGAATGGTGTGGGTTGGAAGGGACCTTAAAGATCACTCAGTACCAACTTCCTGCCATGGGCAGGTCTTCCCCCCACCAGCTCAGGCTGCCCAGGGCCCCATCCAACCTGGCCTTGAGCGCCTCCAAGGATGGGGCATCACAGCTTCTCTGGGCATTCTGTTCCTGTGCTTCACCACTCTCTGAGTAAAGAATTTCTTGCTAGCATATGGCCTAAATCTTTCCTCTTTTAGTTTAAGATCGCTCCCCCTTTCTCTATCACTATCAGATCATGCAAAAATTTAATCTCATCTCCCTCCTGCTTATAAGTTCCCGAGGGAATCTTATAGACATGACCTGGAAGATCATGATGAGATCTCCCCAAAGGATTCTATTCTCCAAGCTAAACAAGCTCAACTCTGACAGCCTTTCTCCAGAGGAGACGTGCTCCAGCCCTCCCATTATCTTCATAGTCTTCCTTTGGACCTGCTCCAACAGCTTTGCATCTTTCTTTTGTTGGAGACCTCAACAATCTATAATACCCATTATATTTGACAGAAGATATATTTATGTTATCATATGAGCTATTCTGCATTTAGGGGTAAGATGCTGTCAGTAACTATATCTTTTGATATATGGAGAGCAACACTGTTTTGCGGTATCTGTAATGTGATGAGTCATTCTAGCATAAATCAATGAAAACACTGTAAGAGTTCATCAAAGAGATCAATTACAAGGAGTATTATGCAAAAAGTATTGTGTTTTTCTGTTATTTGATTGTATCAAGAGAATTACTGAAAGCTCAAAGGAACTACAGCAACCTGCATGCTAATTTGTATATTAAAAATGAGAGGAAAAGTCACAATTGATGCTAAAATTATGGGTATTACTCATAATTAAAGTACTGAAATAAATTAGCAACTGTGCAAACCAGATGAAGAGGGCAAAAATAAATATTTTTTTTTCCAGGGTAAAACATTAAAGTATTTTAAAAAATTCAGCTACCACGGTGTTCTGACATGACCATGCACACAATGGGCAGAGCTACTACAGCCCAATCCCACAGTCACAGCTGCATCTGCTGATGGTGCAGCATTTCACCAAGGCAGAGAATTCCGCAGGAATTTAGAGAAACAACTCCAGAAACTAGTTCATTTTTGAGCATTTGGTGTCTTTAGGTAAGGTAACATATTTCCTTCCTCTCACAAAGCACCTTCTGGAAGACACACTGACCACAGAGAATGAGAATGGTACTGACAGACATTTTGTATATTCCCATCTTAGTTCACCTCCAAAATTTGGACATAATCTTATAAAATCATTTAGTGTTTGAATTTTTGAAGGGTGAAATGAACACCCTGTCCCAAGCGAAGATCAACAGAACATCCGTTCCATGTTGAACTCCATCCAACAGTGAACCAGTACTTCCTGAAAAAGCTGCAGTCTCTCATTGCTGTAAATCCTTATTTTTCATTCAGCTGGATGGAAAAATTGCATTCCAAAAGGTTCCCTAACAAAAAGTTGGTGATTGACTTTGCCATATAACACTTGTATAAACACACCTATGCAAAGTAAGTGCCACTGTGGCTTGTTTTCAGCAAACCTCAGCAGTGACTAAGGTTCATGCGGGCTTCCCTCACAACAATACTTTCCATTTGTAATTTGTTAAGAGCAAATGTAACAAAATTAAGGAAGATCTGAGTATTTCAGAATGGTATTTTCAAATTTTGTGGTAGTATGTGTTGCCAAGGTAACCTCATCTTTTGCCCGAGCCTTATCAGGGGGGATGAATATCAAATAATGCAGAATAGTGCATAAAATATGCTTGACGTTAAAAGTAGGAAGTGGAGCAAATTTAATACAATAGGACATACCAAGTGTATTTATGATACAGATTATGGACAACAACAATATGCCAGTAAACAATATAAAACATAAAATTAATCAAACATTAATAGCAAGCTGACATCACATTAATTATATTCTAATTCAACATGTAAGAAGTAATGGATGTAATGTGCCATAATGTAGTGCAGAAAAGACTGACTTGGCTTTTTCTTCTTTGTCCAGAATAGCAAATGGAAGAATCATTATTCTGTTGCAGCATGCCAGCTTCTATATATGGATTGCCATCTCTTTCTCCTAACAATTCATCTCAAGATGTATCATAAAACAGAACCTTCCAGATGTATACTGGAAATATTCTTTAAAAACTGTACTACTATCTTTTCTGTGCTATTGTTTCTAAAGATCTGGAGAGGACTTAAGTAACAAAAAAGGCTAAAGAATGTTATCTGATTTAAGCACTATGTGTTTTATTGGAAATTATCCAGAATACACCTTTAAACTTTAGTTGCAGATTTATTTTGCATATTAATTCTGAAGATACGTTAAGAAAGGACAGCCAGTACTTTCACCCATCCTGTGCCTGTCTTGATTTCAGGTGGGACAGGATTCATTTTCTTCGTAGAGCCTGGTATGATGCTGTTTTGGTTTGAGGAGAAAGACAGTGTTGATAACAAGCTGATGTTTTAGCTGTGGCTGAGCAGTGCTGCACAGAGCAAAGAACACTAGTTTTTCAGCTTCTTATATGGTCCTGCTGGTTCGGGGGTTAGGGAACATGAGAAGCTGAACCAGGACAGCAGACCCAAACTGGCTAAATGTCCATAATTTCCATACTATTTGGCGTAATGAGAGGAAACTATAAGGCTGAGTGGAGTTGCTGAGGGTAAGCTGCTGCCCTGGGACTGTCTGAGCATTGGTCAGTGGATGGTGAGCAATTGCGTTGCACGTCACTTGTTTTGTTTAATGTATGTATTATCATTACTGTTATTTTTATTTCCCTTTTCTGTCTTAAATAGTTTTATCTCAACCTATGAGTTCTACTTTTGTTTTTTTCCAGTTCTCTTTGCCATCCCACTGGGAAGGGTTGGCTGCATGGTGCTGAGTGGCATGCTGGGTTAAACCACAACAGCATCTTTTTCAAGAAAACTGTAGTTATGTATGTTCAGACCTGACTGCATATAAATAAAGAGATCCCTCCTTTTAAATGCCTCTTTTTTTTTTTTTTTTTTTTTTTTTAACTAATTGTAATACAAGTTTAAAATCACTTGAAATACACAAACCTCTAGCCATAAGGTTAGTTTACCTTTGCTGTTTTGGAACCACTGAGATAATGTATGATAGAAATAGTCACATTGGTCATTCTTGGAGCCGTTGCCACAAATACAATAAATAAAAGGACAAAAACCTAACCACTTTCTCTAATTATTGACTGCTGCTGGTGTGAAGAAGAGGCAGATTCAGAGAAAAAACGGTAATTTGTTACAAGTGAAGATGGGAGAAGAGTAAAATCTACTTTTATTCTTTCCTTGGATAGAAATTGACTAACTGTAATTTATATTACTACACTGTATGAGTTGTTAAGGAGCATGCTTTAGAGTATTCATTATGATGGTACTCCTGGTAAATAGAACTGATATTTTGAACCACAATAATGTAAAAACTCCTGAAATCCTAAGATGTGGAGTTAATTAATATTTTATAATTATAATTTATATATTTATATAAATATAATTATATACAATAATTTTTATATGTAAAAAATTAACATTTTTTACATAAGCAAATAGGCATCTTCAGACATCCCTACAGAGTATGTGGGATCCATTGCAAAAGCCTGGACATGAGAACCTCAGAATTACAGGCTTCTTATAGCAAAATTTGTATTTTCAGCTTATGTTGTTTATATTCAGAACTGAAGTAATCACATGCATATGAAAAAAAGAGAAAACATGAATATCCGTGATAGAGTAACAAGCGTTTTCCAGATAACTTTCTCTGTTATACAAGTAAAAAGCCTTAGGACTAGTGACAGCATAATAGAGACATGTCCAGGCAACAACAGTAGTGATGATAGTAGAGAGTGGATAAGAAAGCTAGTAAATTATTTAGGGAGCCTTTTTAATCAGCACTGATAATTCATGGTGCTTCTAGCCTGAAGTTAGAGCTAGTCTGGTTTAAGTATTAAAGATTAGATGTTATCAGGATCAAAAATATTGCAGATACTTTTAAATTTCTAAAACAGATATTTCCTATCCTCCTCAATCTTAATGTAACAGTTTTCAGGCTTTTGGGAAAATATAGCAAATGATAAACTCCAGTTTTGTTTACAAAATATTACATTTCAGCCATCATTTCCCTTTTCTTTTTGTCTATTAATATGCTTTCATTAAATAGCTTATAAATATGTGGTAGTTCAAATAGTATGAAACAATAAGCAGCCAGTCCCTACACCATAGTGTCAGTTATTTGCCAATAGGAAGTTTCTGACCTAAAGTTGCTTGAACACTATAACTTATGTTTGATTTCCCTTGTTTTTCTAAACCTTAAACGAGCTATCTAACTGGGTGTGTCATAACATACATGACATTGCTGGCTATCTTCCCAGCAATTCTCTCCAAGCTCTAATTGTCCATTTTCTTGTCATAAGTAACCAGCTATGATCTATGGCAGGAAATAGTTACATCTCCAGGGCATGGCTTTTTCATTTCCACTTGGTTGTGAAATACACACTTTTCAGGATTAAATTCCAAGGCCAAAAAACCTCTCAATTTTTCATCAAAGCTAATGTATATTGATATTATTTTGATATTATACCTCCATGAAATTTCCTCAGTCATTTCCCTCTTCTGTGGCTTACAGTCAACATATACATTAAAATAAAAATACCCACTGAGAATTTTGTTTCATACTGCTTTATGGTTGGTTTTTTTTTTGTTTGTTTGTTTGTTTTTTTCCAGCTTTCCCATTCACTTACACACAAGCTGATCTTTGTTCACACAGGTAAGCTGAACTCGCACTTTTAGGTCTTCTAGATTTATGCCTCTAGATCTTCCAAAGCAGCTAACACTCCTACTTGGTCTTCTGCATGCTGAGGCTGAGTAAATGTTTCTAAATACCTCTACTGAAGCTCTCCAGAATCATTTTGGGTGAGCGTTTGCCTCACAAAGATGGATGAGTAATGATGGATGAGTTTTGTGAAGACCTGATTTCAGATGAGTTTCAATGAGTTGTTAAAATCTTCTGAGAAAGAAAAGAATGAGTTAGTGTACTGCCATGTCTTACATGGTAACTAAATTGGCCAAGCATGGCTGCTTTGTATTTTGTAATCTTTGATAGAAGCAGAATCATGATAGCACTCTCACGTGAAGAACAGGAATAGGCAACCTCATGAGATGGCTCTCTCAAACCAAAGCCAGTGCTACTATTACAAACTGCGAGAACAATTCTTTGGAAAGTATGTATACTCTTAAGGTATCCTGAAATGGTTCCTCTGTCATGAGCATTACACATATTTGTAATCTAATATTACCATATTACCATGACACTATCCCATTATTATTATTATTTTTAATAATTTTCATTCCATTATGCCATGAATCTGTGCTAATAAGCTGGTGCAACGAAGCTCATTTTCACTGCAGTTTTTATGATGTTTTTATAACCTAATATAACAGTCTTACTGTTAAATCTGTGTATGATTTCATATTTGCTATTAATGTTATACAAAAGTTTTACTTTTATTAGAGAAAAAATATTTTAGAAACACATAATTGCATGGGTAGGGTGACTGGCAGTGTGGGTTGAGAAGTATCTACTATGTCATATAATAAAACAGTCTTTTCTAGTTTATTAAAATATACTCTGCATATGGTGAGTCATCTACTGCCTAACAAATGGAATTTGTTTTCAAAATTTGCTCCAGTACTTTTATACAGGGAATTAAAGAAAAAAAAAAAAAGTGCTGAATGTTTCACAGATTATTTGGAATGCTTCATAGAACTTTATAAATACGACAGAAGACAAATATCTGACAAAAGCAGAATATTCTGTATTTCCCTAATGACATTTCCAGGTTATTGTGTGTAATGTAGTTTCTAAGAATCAATGTGTATGTGACAGCTAGGGATAGAAATGATATTAATTCTGAAATTTAGTCAATTTTGATTGTCTTATCTTGACAAGGAAAAATCAAGACCATGAAATAGTTTTGTTTGTGAGGTTTGGATTATTTATCAGTGTGCAAAAAAATATGTAAGACCTGAGTGAGTCAATGAAAGCACCTGCCTAGGAAAAAAACAACAAAAACATTTTCTGCTTCTTTGTGATTTTTTTTTCCCCAGTCTCTCCATTGGTTGGAAGTAGATTGAGGTTCATGACAGAAAGTACAGTTAGAAATTCAAGTTTTACAAACAATGTTTATAAATTTAAATGGTTGCATAAATTCTGTAATTCTAATGTCTTACTTCCCTATATTGAGGAATTTGTATTTACGGATGTATGTTTCCAGCTGGATCCCAGCCTACCTTTAGTTGAGATCTTTGAACATTGACACATCTACCCTAAAAAAATCCTAATTTTATTAGATTACGAAATAATAATTAGATAATATTATGAAGGCTGCTCCAAAAGTAATGCCTTCTATTTTCTTATGTTGTCCCACAATGTCAGAGGAAGATGGTGGTGGTATGGCAGTAGAGGTTGAAGCTTCCTACCAATATTTCATTACATTTTGTTGCCATGTGACAGATAGCAGCAGTGACAAAATAGTTTCTGACATGGAGGTAAGTTATAGTGTATAAGTGTGTCATTGAATTCCTCCGTGTGAAAAAAGTTTCACCCATTGACATTCATCAACATTTGCTGAGAGTTTATGGAGACCAACCAGTGGATGTGATCATAGGGTGTTTCAGTATTGGTGACAGCAATAGTAGGCCACCTCTGCTTGTGCGGATTTTTATGACTGCAACTTGCAGGCTCTTATTCATAGCTGGTAAAAATGCATAGCTAATGGTGGTGGATATATTGAAAGCAAGTGTCTTGTAGCTGAGAATTTGCTCTATCAAATAGCATTATTTGTATCTGATGTAGTTTCCATGGGAATAAATAGGGTGGATCTACTTTTCTCTTTACAGATTTATACAGGAGAGGGTATACTTTTTTTGGGCACAGGGGGAAGGCAGGGGGCAATAGTAATCATTTTGTAATGAGTTTCCTGTTGGGAACTCAAATAATTTCTTTGTAAAAAGTAGGAGAAAAGCTTTATTGCTTTATATGATCTTCAGTTTGATGTTAAAGCTCAGTCTGCGTTACACCAGCCTGAGAAGCTTCACAAGAACAACTTCTGTGTGTTGAATTGTACTGAAACATACACTGGAATTTTCAAACCTTTGGGAAAAATGTTCATATTAAATAATGTATTATCACTAAGAGGTTTGAATTGACATTTGGCACTTAATGACAGAAAAGGAAGAGCTTCTGGCATGAATCCAGCATAACTAAAGCAAATCCATTAAACATAGGTGATCGCAGATAAAAAATAAAGTTTCAATTTCTTTTCACTTTTAGAAAGAAGAATCTTAAAAAAAGAAGGCACAGTCTTCTGAAAATTGCTCAGCCTTTCTCAGATATGTGCTATAAATACTTCTGCAGATGTTACTGATCATAATAATTCGAATATGGCTATACTGATTCTTGAATACAAGCAAAGGTGCATGCTTGCCAAAGATGGGTTAAAAATTCAGTTGTACAAGCTGCATTATCTAGGATACTTAATATAAGACATGAAGAAGAAATCTAACACAGAGGTATAAGAGTATGTGTTTAATAATGCTCTGCATCTACTGACTGGCAAATATATATGCAACAGGGAACT
Organism: Alectoris magna; assembly: GCA_030625065.1. NCBI lineage: Eukaryota > Metazoa > Chordata > Aves > Galliformes > Phasianidae > Alectoris > Alectoris magna. Next base: position 79,271,616 of record CM060560.1, read on the forward strand.
TCTGAAAATGAGGATTTATACATGTTTGCCTTGTGATATTTGGGAGGTACTGAAGCACGATTTAATTTGAAATTTAGGGTAGTTTCTCGTCAAGTCAGTAAAAGCATTGCTCTTTTCATGCATAGTAGACCTAGACTACTGATGTGATGTTGAATTGTTAGATAAATAAGCCACTAAGAATCTAGAATCCAGAAAAGTACTTTATCTTCTGTATATGCAGAAATATATGAATATATAAAAATGTATATATATAAATATGAATTTGGCATAGTGATAGAAAGATGTATTTTTCTTCTTCTTCCCATAGTGAAGAAATGTAATTGATATATTCATTAAGTTGCAATATCCCTTAAGACAATTTTGAGAGGACCAGAGATATATATTTGCCAAATATATTATTATATTATATATAATATAATACATAATATACTATGTTATATTATCAATTGCAACACTTTGTAAAATTTACTGTTAGAAAGTATAATTTTAAACTCTGTAGTTTTAGTTTTTGAATGTTCCTCTGCATCCAAAATATCTGAAGTAATTTGAGCTAAGATGATGATGCAAAAAATACTAAGATTATCAAAAAATTTCCCTTTGTCTTAAGGTGCACATGGAAATACACCTTGGGATTTGGCCATGATCCCTGTAAAGTCATTTAACATGATGATCAGAAAACTTGGATTCTATTCTTCTTGGTTGGTACAATCCAAAATGAAAGCAAGACACATTATTCTTTAAAAGATTATAAGTGCATCTGGCAACACAATTTACAAATTATCTTGCTAAATGAATTTTAGTGATCTTTAAATAGTAATTACTTATTAATAATACCTCTCCATCTCAAATATGTATTAATTATCTCACATGGCAATTTCAGTGGTTCTTCTGTATCCTTTAATAAGTGTTGACCTGTCACTAGTTTAATTAGAAGGTGCTTGCTAAAAGTTAGCTCTTTTTAAAGTGGGAAAGTATGCTTTTTAATGAGTAGATTGCTACATCATTATTCTTCTGCCTCCTAGTGAAGTCTCTTGAGACAACTGCTTTACATTAAAGATTTGCTTTTTCCGTCCTTATGACTGAGAGAAAAAATGCCACATAGCTTAAATGGAAGTATTTATTGAAGGGAGAGATGAAATTTGTCTAGATAAGGAAGAAGAATAGGAAAGCATTATTGTACTGCAGTTCTTATAGTGCTACACCATGGCAACACCCAGACCTACACAACATGACTGAGGGCAGCTGTGATAGCTCATTAGGGTTACAGAAATAGTTTGTTGTCTACGTACAGCAAAAATAGTTTTTAATATTAAGCACATTGATTGCCCAGTGTAGTCCCTCTAAAATTCTTTACACAAAGAAAAGAAGGCTTTTGATATGATCAGTTGTTAATGACAACTGAACTGTTCGTACTTGATATGATTTATTGTGTCAGGGGGCTCAAAACTCATATTTGATGTTGAATACCATTTTGTCCTTGTATTTTAAGCACAGAAACTGATCATACTTAAATTTTGATTGACACTTAAATATCAGTATGAAATTTACACTCTCATTTCATTCTTATTTTTCTTTGAAAAAAAAAAAAGTCTTTTCTGAGAAGCTTGAGAAATATACAGAAACTTTTTATAAATCAGATAGGGAAAAAAGGTCTGAAATAAAGATTAACTTTTGGATTTTCAAATAAGGTCAGATAACTAGTTGTCAGTGGGACCTTCAAGTCACTGATCATTCCATCTCCTTTTAGGACCATGCGGAGTCTGTTCGAGTTCTTGCAATTGCAAGCTGAGATCACAGGAAGTAAACTTGATTGATTACTGACCTTTCATCAAAATATTTTAGGGGCGAAGATGTTGTAAAGAACATAAGGTACATGGAGTCTTTTAAAAAGGCTGAATAAAACTGAAATAGCCTGTCCCAGATTTTGCCATTATAAAAACCAAGTAGGAGGAACAAAATACTTTTTTGTCTTCTTGACAAGCAAAAATAAATTTCACTTTTGCTGTGGTGACAGAGAGGGAATCTGTGGCAGTGTTGAGAACTGTGAGTAAACATCCCTCCTTGTCTTAAATTCTGTAAACTTTCAACTCTATTAACTCTGTTTATTTTTCTACTGTTACAAAGCACAGGATTTTCTGAAGCACCATGCGAGAAATCTGGACTTGTTTCCAGATGGGTGGCAGACTTACTGCCAGAAGAGAAGAGATGTAGCATTAAATAAATGTCAGACAGAGCTGGGTATTCAAACAGCAGCTATGGCAGTCCTCCGTCTCTGGCTGCATGTGCTCACCACCACTTTTACCACATATCCACAGGTCTGTGTAAATACATATTTGTGTGTGGGTAGCACTGACTACTTTTACAGTAAACTAGAATTTGAAAGAGTAAAGTAAGAACTAATGGCTATACAAGTTGCTTCTAATGCATTATTTTATTTTATTTTATTTTAATTTTAATTTGAACAGTGAAAAGAACACCTGTTTCTGTATTCAGACTCTTATTCACATGTCCTTTACTAAGAATTTTCCTTAGAGAAGATCTAACTTTGGTTCTTAACAAGAGAAGTGTCTTGTTCTGAAGTAGATAAATGCCTTCTCTACAGCCAACATCCAGGTGATAACAGGAAAACCTCCTAAAGATACTGAACTTACTGCATACGAGGAAAATGCCAAAAGGTGAAGAGCGGTCCTAAAAATAAAGATTCTCAAATTGAGGTCAAGGTCAGAACATAACCTTGCAAGGGATAGAGAACTTCTCATCAGAAGACTGTAGTTTTTTCTGTCTCAATTCCTATTTCAGTATTTTTTAAATATGCTTAAGAATTTGGCAGGTGTAAGTTTTAAAATAGTGGATGCTTAACTAAATTAAATAATCATTGATTCTCATTTAAATTTTCTGAAGTGGAATAACTAATGAATGGTCTCAGAGAGAGAGGGTGTTATCCATTTGCCAGAAACTAGAAGAAAAAATAGGCATTGTTAGATAAAGTATGACAAGAATAAAAAGGCATCAGGTAGCTTACTAAGGTGGAACTACTGAAACAGTACTTTCAAATACATGGGAGTATATTTAGCAGTGTTTAATGTTTTCAAGTTTGTGATTTATTGGATGAACGATAGTCAATGACTTTTGTGAAGCTCAATAGCTTTTCAAATAATGTATAAAGTATAGCAGCATTTTTTTTTTTTTTCCTAGTAATTCCATGAAAAATTCATTCTGTTGTTGAAGCAGCTTTAAGGTTGAGCAATAACAACAGAAGGAGCATGTGAGAACCTGGAATAGATAGGAAAGAGGCAATGACATTAGAGATACAACATTAGATTTGACTGCAATATCATGTAGAAAGATTACCCTAGAGGATTGGTAATTTATAAAAAAAGGCAACTGCAGACATAAAAATCATGTGTAGGTTGTATTAGTGCAAATATATTTTGAAGCTCTCTTTTATACGAAAGCATTTCTAGAAAGATGGATGGATAAAGACCAGAATCTTTAGCTCTAGTAGAAAAGCCACATGTTTGCTCATTGTGGAAATAAATTTGGAAATGCCTCTAGGGAGAATTTCATGTACATGTAACACTCTCTGCTAACTTTAATGTGACAAATAAGAACCAAGTCTCTGTACTAGATTATACCCTTTGAAGTTTCTTCCCCTTCCCCCCCTACTTTTCTAGTTTTTAGCTATTGGAGATATTTATTAGTTAGTTACTTATTTTACCTGAAGGAGAAAAAGTTGTTCAGCAACTGATAATGTTTCTGATTAACATGCAGACTATTAAAAAAATTCTGATTATCTACACAGAAAAAATATGACACTTTTCCCTCTAGTTATCAAATTACGGTTTCATGAAGAAGGAGTAGATGTTGATTTTAGGATTAGAACCTTGAACAGCCAGACAGCAATGATAATACAAAAAATTGCCACATTAGCTAGTGTGAAAACAATAGCGACCCATGTAGTGCACATCTATGCAGCTTTGATGGCGGTCATAATCTTGCCACACAGTCTGCACAGACTGACCTACACTAATCTGCTCTGTGGAACGTGAGTTTTAATGAGCCTCTCGGGTTTGTGATTGCTGATCTCCACAGGCTGGGAGGTTTTCTCTGTATGCAGTTCTGACCCAAGGTTTTGGGAAAGATAGCAATTCCCCAGTGCTCGCAGTAGGTAAAACCAAAGGATGTTGCTTTCAGTGAGCTCATTAGGATGAAACTGTAACATTATACATCCTGTTGATTCTTGGAATTAAAGTCTGAAGCTTGGTTTTCAGGTCTGCCAAAGGTAGCTGTATGCCACTGTGATTCATGGCAGGATCATATCTGCAGTAACACTTCCCTTTAGGGTAAAACATTGTTCTAAGCCTTTTGCAGCCATAAGACAGGAAGATGACAGTTGGTTTGCCCAAAATCAATAATGATGAAACATTTTTTCTTAAACTGCTTAGTCAAGGTAGGAAAATGAGAGAAGGGAAAACTGTCATGTCCCAGAAGTCATTATGGGGAATCAAAGAGCTCACAGTAGCTGTCCTGGGAAACAGAAGTGACTAAGATTAACTGAACTGCCCTGAGGACTGTTACTGGGCAAAGTAATTTATTTCTTTCCCTTGTGGTCTGCAGGAACATTGATTAACAAGGTAAAAATGCCCTGGACATAATTCATTTGAACAGCTAAACCAAAATCAAAATGGTGATCTCTATCCCAGACCACCCATGTTGGTTAATATGAGAGCAATTTGATTCTGTTGTTTCCTCCTTGCAATGCACAGCCCTACATTTTCCTGCTGTTGGCTCCACAGCAGATAACAGCAGATAACAGCAATTGTGTCCCTCTGCCCAGCTTTACTCCTTCCAGATATTACCTCTCATACCATAGTGTTTCTTGTAGCTGCTACACCTGCTCTCTTCTGTCACCCTTACAGTTTCTACCCACAGAGACGTTCATACTGCCAAATCTTTTATTAGGTGCATATGGGGCTGTTGGGGCAACGCTATACTATCCAAGTTTGTTACTGTAATTTCACTTATTGCGTCAAGGCTATGACTTGCATCACTGAAAAATATTTTCTTCTTTAATGGTGTTCAGTAATGTGACTTAGCAAATAATGTGAAAACACAGTCCTTACTTGCAATTCAGCAAATCCAAATGAAATTAGTTTTCTGAGAGAACAGTACACAGTAAAATCACTTCTAGACATGTTAAATGTGTTTATAACCTTCTAAAATACCTCTGAGATTAACCTTCTTAAACAGCCCTGGGATGATAAAATGCCTCTTGTTCCCAGGCTAATCGGTTGAGTGTGGTTCAATGGAGAGGAACTTACTGCAAGTCTCTGCTGGAGTGCTTGCAAAGGCAGATACAGCTCTAGCTTGTTTTTCTGGGGTAGTTTTTCTGTGCAAGTGTTCTCATTGCATTCCCCTCCACCTTCCCCCACTCCTCTCCTCTTTTTTGTTATCTTTTTCCTGAGTTATATAGGAAAGAGTCCTTTTCAGATGAAGCTCTTTTTAAGCTGTATGCACCTACATCTTGTCAGGAGTCAGCATTCAGGCCATAAAACAAGTGTGGTTTAGATAGAACATAAGTGGTGCACGTTTAATGGCTTGGAGAATATTTTTTTCCCCTCAGGACAGAGATCAAGAAACATTATGGTCCTGGAGAAAAGCCTGAAGCTAGAATTGAATGGCTGTTTCCTGAAAAGAGGCAAAGAGGAATCAGCGTATGGCCTTACATGCAGATCCTGTTCATCCAAAAATCCAGATTTTAACTAAACTGGAGTTATATTTGTGCAGTGTTTGTTATTCTCTGCCTGAATATGCTGTGATCCTCCTGACTCTTCATAACCATTCCGATGTGATCGTAGGACTCGTCTATCTTGTTTTCAGTCTCATGTCCTAATCTTTAAACCCAAAAATTCTTGTCTGAAAGTGCCTAAAATATATTTGTGGGAGGCTTATTTCAAAGACCTGAGTCCATGCCTGTGAGTCAAGTATGAGCTACCTATGCACCCTGTAGAGCATAAAGGTTAATTGGTGGAGTAGTTATACTCTTGCACTTACTTCTGGTGACATGTAAGAGGCATCACATTTTCTTCAAAATATGCAAGGATGCAAGTATAAAATCTTAAGAGAATAACAGAATTGCAGAATCATAGGGATTGGAAGGGACCTCTGGAGATCACCTGCTAAACAGGTTCCCAAGAGTAGATTATACAGAAAAGTGTCCAAACAGGTTTTGACTATCCCCAGAGGAGAATCCACAGCCTCCCTGAGCAGCTTGTTCCTGTGTTATGTCACTTTCAAAGTAAAGACACTTTTTTTCATTTTCAGAACTTCCTGCATTTCAGTTTGTACTTGTTGCCCCTTGTCCCATCTCAGGGTACCACTGAAAAGAACCTGGCCCCATCCACTTGACTCCTATCCTTAAGTAAGTTATTTATAAACAATGGTCAGATCCCCTCTCAGCCTTCTCTTCTCCAGGCTGAAGAGCCCCAGGTCTCTCAGCCTTTCATCACAGAGGAGATGCTCCTTGTCCCTCATCATTTCTGTGGCTCTCCACTGGACTCTCTCTGGAAGTTTCCTGTCTATTTCTTGAACTGATAAGCCCAGATGTGGCCTCACCAGTGCAGAGTAGAGGGGGAGGATCACCTCCCTCAACCTGCTGGTCACGCTCTTTTTCATGCACCCCAGGATACCACTGGCCTTCTTGGCCACAAGGGCACACTGCTGGCTCATGGCCAACCTGTTGTCTATCAGAACACCTGGGTCCTTCTCCACAGACCTCAATAATATTTAATTTTATAGAAAAAAATATTTATTTTGTGCAATTACATAAAAACTGATAGCGTCATAAAAATTAAGGATTCTGTTTTTCTCAAGTACATATGCAAGGCAAGAATGGTTGAATTAATATTTAAATATGATGTACCAGAAAAAAAAAACAAAAACAAACAAACAAACCCACAAACCTCCTCTGAGAAAAGATCAGCTGTAGTCAGAATAAGAATATACTTTTGAAGCACTCAAAAGAATTTTATAGTAAAAGTTTCATTCCATTTTTAAATATAATAATTACTACTGTTGCTTCTACATTAAAACTCAAGCAGAGAAAGAAAAACAGAGAGAAAACTTTTTAAGAAAAGAAGCGTATGTTGCATATAGAAATACTATCTCATCCTTCCAGTACAGCTCATCATCTTGTAAGATTTAGAAATTAGTGCTGAATAAAAACAAAGCAAAGCACTTATGGTGAGGTTTGTCCCTACTATAATGTAATAATAAAGCAATTTCATGTAACTACCAGCAGCTGAACTAGCTCCCTCCAAATTTTCCCTCCAAAAATGTTGTTAGACCAAGCTATCAAACTGGCTGATAGAACCTTTATTGGTTCTCTCAGACCATTAGTTGGTTACTGGTTATGAGTTTCCAATCCATCTCTAATTAATCCGTGATTCATGATGGAGAAAATTTAGGAATCGATTAACTTCAGTCCTAAAATACCTCTGTTAAACTCAGAAGGAGTCTTAAATTTCCTAAATTTTTTACTGTATTAAATAATAAAAAGTCAAATATAACTTCAAAACTACTGTTGGATGGCGTTTCCCTTACCTTCATTTTTAAGGCAGATCATGCTTCTTATTAGTTGAGCAAATGCAACTCCAAAATATATACTGTAGCTGATAGTCAGCTACATAGTCAGAGTATTTTGTACATAGTCAGAGTATTTTAAAATGAAGCTGTTGTGTCAGATTTTTATGCCTTACATGTTATGATTGTCCATAAATAAAATATTATACATTTGCATTTCAAATCAAGCTTTTCCATAAAAATCCCATATACAAAAAGAAGGTAACAATAAAAATTAATTGCAAGGGATTGCTCCAGGAAAATATGTCATTGGAAAGATTATTTGGATAGGATCTTAAAGTGAGCAAGAAATATCCTCTACAAACCATTTTACTTCTTACTGACTAAGTCTCAGGACAGCATTTAAGTAAACACTAAAAATATGAATCTGTAACAACGTTACAGATACTTGTGCTCACTATGTGGTCTACTAGATACTATTAAAATTCTCCTAAAGCTGTTCTTTTGTATTTTATTCGTTAGAGATTTTATCTTCTGGTATCATTTTTAGTCAATGATATCTGACTATTGTACTGTCAGTTCTTCAACGCTATCTAGTGCTCTCATCAGTCTCATCAACTGATGGTTTTCAGTGTCTCTATAATACATTGTCAATATAAAGAGTGTCCAAATACAGTGAATTAATCGACCTGTTTATTTTTTTATTTGTTCTTGTCACTTAACTTGAAGATTTTAGAAGTGCAGATGTAAGACTTAAAAATCGGACTTCTAAAAGGCAGTGGGGAAACCACTACCACCTAGCTTAAGAAACACCTGAAATACTGATGGCACCTAGTTTAAGTAGTGTGATTTGTGACAGTACATTAAAACTGAATGAAAATGTCTCATATTACAGTTGACGTAGTGCATTGTTGTTTCTGCAGTATTCTTTATGTCCTGAAAATTAAACAGTGTTTATTTTACCATAGCAGCGCTTACTTCTGCACTTTGTGCTTTCTTTCTTGATTTGGGCAATGAGATTTTACTAATATTCCATGTAAACTTCTCTGAGAAATAACACCCAGATATTTCTATATCAGCACCCTCCTTTCTATATTGAACTCCTGTCCCACACATGTACTAAGCTGCTCTCTCTCTCTTATTTATAGTAATGGGAAGGTCAAAGAGGTTGTGACTGTCATGTCTGTTTGGACCATCAGGATGAGAACTCCTATAACAGAGTCATTTAGAAACAGAATATTATGATGTCTGTGCTTTCTGGCATGAAGCATTTACATAAGTGGACCCAAAGTGGCTCCTCTGGCAGCCACAGTGCATTACAAACTAATGCCTAATATTTTGTCCAATGACATTCCTTGAATCCAGAAGCTTTCAAAACTTCTAAGTCCAAATTAGTTCCGATTATTATATATAATATGCATAGATCAGCGGTTTTCATATTGTGTTACAAAATATCGCTGTTCCCTTCATATCTACAGTAAAATATAACTAACAATGGAGTAATATCAGTGGAAAATATCCACATCACATTGAGGTAGCTCACATTTAGAAAGAAAGTATAATTCAAGAAAGAATAATGTGACTGGTTTCAGTAACATCTACTTCTGTCAGATTTCACTGCTTTTTGCAAGTCCTGCTAATTTACTGCCATTTGAAATTTCACTAATGTGAAGTTAAATTTTTCTTGTGCTTTACTTTTATTTTCTAGTTACCCCTGGGGAAAAAAAAAAAAAAAGAAAAAAGAAAAAAAAAAAAGAAAAAAAGAAAACGACTATCATACATAATGAGTAACTGAATTTTAACTAAGACTTCTCCTAAGGAATTTTGCCATTTGACTAATGAAAAGAGTCTTCTGTGAAATGTTGTTTGATTTTCCTTTAGTAAAACAGTTGTTGTGAAAAGCTCAAAGAAAATGAATGACATGGATTATTTTAAGTAGTACGTTAAAAACCAATACCAAAATCGGGATTCCTCAAAACTGTAAAATGACAATGGATTGAAGTAAAGAAATGAGAACGAGCTAGTACAAAGAAATGACAGTTGGATGTCATGGCACTGTGCCATGAGGGGACATAAGGTGGTTCTCTTGAGTATCTGCGCAGCCATTGTAGAGAGTTATACAAATCAATTGTGTGCACATTTATGAAAAAGAAGTTATTACCCATTCTGGACACAGGAAATGCAGTGCTAGGACCCTATCAGCAGAGGTGAGGAAAGAAAATCATAGAATCATCAAGGTTGGAAAAGACCTCCAAGATCATCCAGTCCAACAGTCCACTTACAAAATGGGACAGAGTTCATGGATGTAACTAGAGCCTGCTCAGATTTTTCCTGATTCTTCAGACTGTGGCATGCAGTGTGCATGCATGTAAGAGGCCATTTGTTGTACTTTTGACTCAAAAATTTGCTGAAAATGGACTATTCCATGTCAGTCCTGTCCAGGGATTGAGCAATCCCTTTCTCTAAAGATATGCTAACTGAAGGCAGCAAAAGAAGGATGGCCAGGAGAAAACCTTTTGTCTGGACTTATCACCAAGAAAGATGAACCACACCTTGATGGTCAGGGCTTATCAAGAGGAGGATAAGCACCTTGATGGCCAGGAGGAAACCTTTTGTCTGGACTCATCATCTCGAGGAAGAGAGCCATCTCGAGAGGTGTGTGTGTGGGGGGGGATACTCATATGACCCTCCAAGTCCCCAGGAATGTCATGTAGGCAGGAAAAAAACAGGATAAAAGGGTGCAGGAAAAATCATGAAGTAGCGCGAGGGAGAAAGCTCGAGGGAGAAGGCGAGAAAGAGAGACAGAGAGAGGGTTTACTGCCTTCAGATCCCTCGTTGCTGCTTTGCTGTCTACGGACTCTCCCAGCCTTGCTGCACGAGACGCTGCTGCTTCCACCGCCACCACCCGTACTGCTTGGCACCAGCCCGCTGCTCTTCGTTGCCTGCTTGGACCCCGGACCAACGGATAACGGGACACTGCTGCATCGAGTTGGTGACTATCCCCGCTTACTGCAACTCTTGCTTTTCTTCTTACCTTTTCTATCGCCCGTTTCCCCTTCCCCATCTCCCTAAAAGGCTAGGATTTGTAATAAACTGGTTGGACAAACATTTGAACCGTTGTTTCTTAATCTCACGCCGGGTATATTAAAAGAATCTCCTCTCACTCCTATTAATTGGAGCGAGACAATGCATAAAGAATTAAATACAGAAATGAAAGTCCTAACTCTCTGCTGAATACACTGAATAACAAAGTCAAGTGGCGAAGTAGAAAATGCAATGTATTCCTTCTTCGCTTTCACTGTGGTAGTACAAAATATGCTCATTTTCAGCCAGTTGTCAATTGCAGTTTTTTCTTGACAAGCTAGCCAGAGCCTGGCTGGTATCAGTCATGTGATTCAATGACTATCTGTAATCACGCATGCATATTCACACCTCCAAGTAAATTAAGAATGTACTGTTAGGAAGTGATTAAGAAACTAATTAGACTATCATCACCCAGGAGGGAAAGCATACGATACTTACCATGAGATACTAAATTTGTCACTAGCTCTTAGCTTCAGCTGTAGTTTTAAGTTATAGTTGGTACAGGAGATAAAACTCAGCTATAGAAAATGACTGATAAAGTTATATTTTCCTTCCACCCCCTCTGAATTTCTCACGGAACTCTTGGAGATTGAAGGAAATTGTACATAATTTTCAGTGATATATTTTTGAAGACAATGTTATACCAGATCCTCAGATCTTTAGGTGAACTTTAGGATATCATCTTCATGCCTTCTTACAGCTCTTCCTGAGACATACAATTCTGGTCATACTGTAGGAGAATCAGACAGTAGAAGTCACAGCTGCAGGTTATCTAGATACTATTGTCTGATTTTCTCTTTCTGATGCTAGAATCTGGTCATTTACACAGATGTCTTCCTAATATATTTTTTAAAATTATTATTATTATTATTATTTTTTTTTTTTTTTCTTCATGTCTTTAAACACACACACTACTTCAAACAAAATTATTTCTGGTTCTGCTTGTCTTATTCAGTAGACATCTGAGAGATCTCTGCCTTCATGCTGAAATAGCAAAGGCTTATTTTATATCCGTAATCCTGTATTGATTTGTTTTAATAGAAATCCCAGAACACTCAGTTCTTCTTTCATTTATTTTACTAGCTAGGCATTTGATTACTTATGTGATAGCTTAAGAAGGCTTTGTCAGCTCTGACTCAACCTTATTCAAACAACAGTTCTTTGGTGGGGGTTGCTGTCTTCAACTTCTTTCCCTTTTAGATGTTCTGTTTTATAAAGCTTCTTATTTAAGCTGTCCAGATTTTAAGATTTATCTCACAAACACTGCCTCAGCCACCTCACTTTCTGCTACAAGAGGAGCATGGACAATAGTGCAGATTTTGGACTTATTATTCTGAGCTTTTCAAATGTCTTCTGGAATTCCCCCTGTGGCACGGGCAGAAGGTGTAGCTAAAATCTATATTTTTTATCAGACAGGTGAAGTCTGGTTTTCCAAATAGCCAGTGTTAAGCATTATCAAACAATCCAAACAGTGGAAATATAATCAATTTCCTATGCAGTAAGGTGAATGTTAAGTCACTTATATTAACAGGGCTAAAGGTACTTGGTATTTAGTACAGAATTGTGCTGATCTGGAAAAGGCTATTTATTTACTTATCATCATGTCTTTGAGAATTGCACCAAAGGGATTAATTTGCTAGGGATTTATTAAGAATTTTGCCTGCATACAAGGTCTTTTTAAATTATATTGTGCCAAATGCTACTGATATAATTGGGTAGCTGAAGATGACATATACTGCAATAAATTTAGACAGTGCATATTCAATTTAATTTGATACTGGGCATGAGATCAAAAGCATATTTAATATTCTACTCATTTACAGTGAGTGAAACCTAAAAATATAAACATATTAATATTGAGTCTAGCAATGTGTGAAAGCGGATCTACATATCTGTTTATTTGATCTTGATGGTATGGTATAATCAAATTGGACATGCTAATTATGAACTTCTGAATTAGTGTAATTAATTTGGATATAACATTTATTTTGGTTCTCTTAGAGCAAATTCAGAAACCTGGTATGCATTATTTCAAAAGTTCTGTGGCAGAATGGTTATTCCTACCTGGTTGTTAAGAATTTGAATACTTCTGAGATTTTATTTGGGGGTAAAGGTACAGAAGGGGAAAGAAATTATTATGAAGTGAACAGTTTCAGGCTTTTCTAGAACACAAGATTTTCTGTCAAAGGCATGAAACAGCATTTCAGGATACATCATACTACATTTTACATTAATCAGTTTGACTTGTTGTGATTCCTTAATCATAGAGAAGTGACAGATTGTTCTTGTGTAAGTCAGAAGTTATAAATCTGCATGTAGTCTCAACTTGACTTTGTGGTATAGAGTGTGTTAACAGAGGTGTACCGTAAAGCTTGCTTTTTGTGGGCCTGTTATGTTTATGCTGGTGATGTATGGCTTTTTGTGCATGAAACTTCTACTTCTAGGAATATCTAATTACAGCAATTTTTGTACTTGTTGATACTTGCCACGCTATGAATAAACCAAGATAATTGGTCGTTATGTTGAAACAGGAAGTGGGTTTTTATAGATACCACTAGTTGTTCCTATCCACATCATGCAGATAGTTTCTAAAGAAATAAAAATATCTTTCCGTATCATACAGCCTTCTATACTTTTCTTTGTTTTGCACATAACACTGTTTACTTTTATTCGTGCACCGAGTTCATAGACCACAAGATTCTATATGACAATCCTGGTTCATTCTACCCTTCATTCAGGAGCAGCTGCTGGCACAGTGAGCAATTACTGCACTCCTTTTAGTGCTTGCTGGGAGCTCAGTGCTGTAGCTCTGAACAGGACTGTGATAAAAATGTCTGTCCTGCCCTTGGAGTGGGTAATGACTGGCTGCTCTGGCAGCAGCTGATGCTCCTTCTGCTGATGGCAAAATATCTCCTTAATGCAAATACAATTCTTGATAGAAAACAGTTTTCATTCTCAGTCATCAGTTCTGTTGAGGTTTATATCTTTTCTACCCTTTAAAATTTATTCTTCTCGGTAAACCTGTCAATTTTCTTGTTGTCATGGATTAACAATTACTAAAAACTACTTATTCTGCAGGGAGAGTTGATGCAGTGCTGAATACTCAGCCTTAACGACCTGCACAATGGTCCAAGAATGCCCCTTCTTTTGCGTCAGTTGATCTACCAACAAGGATAGGAAAAAAATCTGATTTGTTTTCACATGCTTTGCCCAGTATTCTGATGCTATTGACTTTGGTCAGAATACTTCAAATTCAGTGTTTGCTACACAGCACCCAGCTTCTTATTTGGTTGGATTACAGTGAGTATCTTATAGCTGCAGTCCTTCATGACTTGGCAGGAAAGGCAGCCCTATTTCTCTGAAGAAATGTGTCTGTTCTTTGGAAACACAGTATAGCCAGCAAATCCTATAGCAAGGTGTTACAATTGGCAAATTGCTGTCCATACTAAGTTGGAATACAACCAAAAATGCTCTCTATCCACACATTTTGGTTATATGACAGATTGTGCAGTTAAGAAACCCACATGATAGGAAGAGCTGAAGGTATCCCACCCAACCAGACCTGCTGATGAAAATGATGAGCATGCAAGGGAACATATCCCTGGCTCCACTGAGTTAATGCACACTTTTTTAAGACTTGAGATCACAATGAATAAAGCTGCAATATCAGAGCATGTGCACATCCTTAAAGTTTGCATACAGGCTCAAAATGTGAAATAGGGGAACTTCAGCTAGTACTGTAAAGAATCAATCTGATCAGCCACATGTGGTTTCTTGCAGTGTATCATACCCTTACCCCCAACCTTGTCATTGAGAAGTTGCTGTTGACACCATTTCTAAAGAATTAGATTAAGAATTCTTTGATAAAAACCTCCAGTATTACTGCATATGGAGAGGAAAAAGGAATTTTGTATTTTGTCTTTTAAAACATTTATTAATATTTAAAATGCTTTGAAACACTGGCATACATCTACTAAGTTCTGTGTGCTTTAATAAGTTGTCTCACAGCTATGCAAAATTCTGTTAACATTATTTTAGTTCCTTTCTCATTAAAATACACTGCCTGCTGAGTTCTCAGAGCAATACTGCAATGAATTTGTTCAGACAAAATGTGGGGAGAAAACTATTTTCATTGCCTCTATGGCAATATACTGTGATAAAGTTAAACCCATTACATTTTTGAGTACAATAGAAGAAAATTTTGAACTGTGTTTTATGGTTACATAGCTAAGCAATGTAGACTCCTGAACTTAAAAAAAAAAAAAAAAAAAAAAAAAAAAAAGGAAAAGAAAATGCAATAGGAGGGATAATAACTTTAACTGGAATAATAGATATAAACTTGTCTTCAGGGTCTGTAACAGAATAAACAAGCTTTGGTGTAAGTACAGTCTCATAATTTACTGTCTCAGAATGAAGGAAAGAATACTGCCAAGGCTGTTTTCTCTCAGTTTTACTGCCAGCAATATCAATCTGAAGCAGTGCCATTAAAGAGCTTGGAGTTACTCTAAGTCTTGTAAGAAATAAGATCAGAAGCTATACTGCTGTATACAAACTGAATCAGAAATGAAAGTCCTGAATTTGAGGGAAGTAGTTTTCTTGGTTGTGTGTTTTCTGTTCCTGAAAAGCTTCCCAAACATGACTGATCTATTTAAAGGTTGGACAGTAAGCTCTCCACCTAAGCAGTACTTGACTTGATTGCCTGGAGACCAGAGAATGATTGCTGAAGGAACTGCTTAAAAAAAAGTCATCCAGTGGCTTCTGCTGCCATGCAGGTGACTTAAGAACCTTGGAAACAGCCTATAGGTCTTGCATTATTATTATTTTGTTTGTTTTCAAGATTTTAGCTTAAGTATTTGGTTTTTTTTTCCCTTTCTACCATGGATCAGACTCCATGTTTTCCACAGATATCTTCCCTCACTTAGAGGTGTTTGAGATTTGAATTAATTGCAGAAGAAAGAAATGTTCTTTGAAAACAAGTCTCCGTATGTGTAAGCCTCCTTGAGAGCATTGCAGGATCTGCTGTTTCATCACTGAAACTGAAAAGTTACACTGCTTGCTGTCATTCCTCCTCCTTAGACAGCATTTTCCCCCATATGATCCAAGTAAGCAGGCAGCATAACGATGTGTGATTCTACTTTCTTTGCTCCCTACCCTGCACTCTCCAGTTTTTAACTTCAGATGTTTTCAGCAGACCATTAGTTACGCTTAGATCATTGTCCTATTCCCTGCTTCTACAAAGCTGGACACTGTGGGGCTGCACCTTGTTGGTAAGGCCAGTACCCATGAACTCCCATTCCACTGCTTAAATTCCCTTTTGGAGCAACCTTCTCCTGTGGCTCCCTGCCAGTAGGAAAAAGCAGAAAACTTAAACTTCAATTCAGATTAAAAGTTCTGCACATTATAGATATTTAATTACACAAGGCAAAATACAACTCCTTCTTTAATAAAACTCAGCTCAAAAATTGTGTACAGATTATACAGTGTCATACATGATACACATTCACTGCTCTAGGCAGCAAGTGCTCATTCATGCAAACCCCATCACTTTACAATGCATTGTCACTGCCATTTTAGATTGCTGTGGAATGTTTAATACTTTTTAAACTGTTTTTGGTGCACTTTTGCATTACTGTTTTACAATTTTCTTAGATTCCCACTCATTCTAAGGAAAACTGATGTAGACATTATAAAAGCATATATGTAGTACTGGCATAGCAGAAAAAAAAAAAAAAAAAAAAAAAAAAGATGTGTATTTTCCAGAGTTGTCTTTCTGTTTTGAAAATGTCAAACAATTCTGAGAGTTTTTTTTAGTCCTAGCAGTGGTGAAGAATGAGTAACTTGCATTAAACAAAAAAAAAAAAAGATTCTAATTCAGTCTTGTACACATCTGTCAGAGAAGATCAGTGGATGAACCATTGCTGAACCATTGCAAAAATTTCTGCTATCATTTATCTGGTGTCAGAAGAGAGGGGTGTAGGCTAAAACTGGATCTCTTGATTACAGTTGCTTGACAACACAATCACGGGTCTCAAATAATGCCATTACTAACACTATCAATCACAGACTTTGGAAAATTATGTTGATAAGCAAAGTTATTACTGTTTTGATACGTAAGATTACTTCATCTCTCAGTCTGTATACAGAAAATAATTATGTGTAATTACTTAATATGGTTACTAAACTATATATAATTGTATACACTATGCCTCATAAATTGTACAAAGCATGAGATAAAACAAAATAGGTAATTTCCCAGTGATAGATTATTGTCGTCAACAAGTTAAAAAGAAACAAATTTAAATACACCAAAGCAAAGCCTCAGAGGTCCCAACACTTGTAATATTGGCTTGACATGAAATCTGTGGCTTGCTATAAGCAACAGCAGCATCTTATTTACCAAGCTGTAAGTCCACAGATGTCTACTTTAGAAGGAGAACTGGTAGGTTCTACTATGTCATCTTTTGGTCACTTAAACATATTTCTTTTCCTTTCCTACTGCTCTTTTTTTTTTAACTCTCATAACTGTTTCTCCATTGTATCCTAGCAAACGAATAAATTTTCACATATTTCCTTGTCAGCCATTTAAAAGGTTCTAATGTTTGGCAGTGGGTTTACATCCAGACTTTTAAATCCTCACAGGTAATTCCAATTCATTTTTGTATGTAACTACAAATCAAGATTGGTAGGAACAATATTTGAGGTATTAGAACCTTTTCGGGTCTGGTCTCTATGCTCAGTTTTAGGATTTGGCTTGGGGCTAGGTTGTTATATTAAGCATTATTTGCTGAAAAGATTGGAAGAAAGAGCAGAACGGTGTTGAATGTCAGATAAAACTAAGTTTTAACACTTCTTAATTTAAGACTCACCAGTATTAAATTCCTCTGAAATTGAATCAGAAAGGCCATGGCTTAATTTCAGCAGAAACTAAGAAGAAAGAACTAATATTTTCCTGTCATTAAAAGCTAAGTTTCTCTCTCTCTCTCTCTCTCTCTCTCTCTCTCTCTCTCTCTCTCTCTCTCTCTCTCTCTCTTTTTAATCAAAATACAAAACACAGAAAACAGGATGATCTTTTTGTATTGCTCTATGTCTATAAATATGTGGGTTGCTGAGAAAGTAACACCCTTTATTTATTGTCACAGAAACTACAACAGATATGAAGAGCACAATAACACTATTTGATGGAGCAAATTATCAGCTACAAAACACTGTTTTTCAACATAGTCACTACAGTGAGTTGATTTACATAAATGTGTTGCTGATCAAGATGCTCTTCATTTCATAATGTGACGGCTGTATTTGGCACTCATCACAGTGGAAACTTACACCCACTGCCTCACTGTGCTCGCATCCACTGGTTGGTCTCCAGCTGGGGAAAGTTATGGAGCAAATCATCTTGGGTGAGATCACATGGCATGTGCATGGCTTCCAGGGGATCAGGCCTAGCCAGCATGGATTCATGAAAGGCAGGTCATGCTTAACCAACCTCATCTCCTTCTACGATTGGGTGACCAGACTGGTAGATGAGGGAAAGGCAGTTGATGTAGTCTACCTAGATTTCAGTAAAGCCTTTGACACAGTCTCTCACAGTATTCCCCGAGGACACTGGCTGCCCGTGGCCTAGACAGGTATACCCTTCTTTGGGTAAGGAACTGGATAGAGGGTCGTGCCCAGAGGATAGTGGTCAATGGAGTTAAGTCTGGCTGGCGATCCATTACAAGTGGTGACCCTCAGGGGTTGGTTCTAGGGCCCATCTCGTTTAACATCTTCATTGATGACCCAGATGAGGGGATTGAGTGTACCCTCAGTAAGTTTGCAGATGACACCAAGCTGGGAAGTGGTGTCAATCTGCCTGAGGGTAGGGAGGCCCTTCAGAGGGATCTGGATAGGCTGGATCACTGGGCTGAGGTGAATGGGATGAGGTTCAACAAGGGCAAGTGCCGGGCCCTGCACTTTGGCCACAATAAACCCATGCAGTGCGACAGACTTGGGGCTGAGTGGCTGGATGACTGTGAAGAGGAAAGGGACCTGGGGGTGTTGGTTGATGCTCAGCTGAACATGAGCCGACAGTGTGCCCAGGTGGCCAAGAATGGCAACAGCATCCTGGCCTGCATTAGAAATAGTGTGGCCAGCAGGAGCAGAGAGGTAATCATCCCTCTGTACTAAGCTCTGGTGAGGCCGCATCTCGAGTATTGTGTTCAGTTTTGGGCTCCTCACTACAAGAAAGACATTGAGGCCCTTGAACGTATCCAGAGAAGGGCAACGAAACTGGTGAGGGGTCTGGAGCACAAGTCTTATGAGGAACGGCTCAGGGAGCTGGGATTGTTTAGCCTGGAGAAGAGGAGGCTCAAGGGAGACCTCATTGCACTCTACAACTTCCTGAAGGGAGGTTATGATGAGGCGGGGTTTGGCCTCTTCTCCCAAGCAACAAACAGGACCCGAGGAAATGGCCACAAGTTGTATCAGATGAGGTTTAGACTAGACATGAGGGAACGTTTTTTTTCTCAGAGAGTGGTCAGGCACTGGAATGGCCTACCCAGGGAGGTGGTGGAGTCGCCATCCCTGGCAGTGTTCAAGAGGCGTCTGGATGAGGAGCTCCGAGATTTGGTTTAGTAGGTATTGTAAGGGGAGGATGGTTGGACTAGATGATCTTGTAGGTCCTTTCCAACCTTGTGATTCTATGATTCTATGAAACGTTCAGCAAGTGTCAATGAATATCGACTGGGGACTATTTTTTCCACATGGAGGAATTCAATTCCACACCTTTGCTGTATATGCATTTTCATGCCAGACGTCATTGTGATTCATTTTTCATTCCATACTTTAAGATCACCATAGTACTCACTATATTTCAGATAAATAAGTTAATCAAGAGTGAGTTGAAGATAAGTTTCAGCTTCATATAAACATGAAATTCTGGAGAATTAAAATTAAACAAATGAAACTGCTTCTTTGAGTATCTTACCAGATTTTTGAATTTAGGTTTCTGTATAAGATTTAGGTTTCTGCTGATAATTGTGAAAATGGGATGCTTATTAGGATGACAGACTGAAATAGGGTGAGGACTTACCATTTCAGTTTCACAGTTGTCTCAGCCCACAGCTTTCACTTTCTCCTTCAAGCTTTCTCTATGTATGTATTTGGTTGCATGTGCACAAGTGTGTGTGCTTGCAGTCCAGATAGTCAACTGTATCATGGCTGTATCCATAGAGGGGTGGCCAGCAGGATGAGGTAATGGGTTGTCCCTCTCTACTCTACCCTCAAGAGGCCCCATCTGGAGTACTGTGTCCAGGCCTGGGACACCCAGTACAGGAGGGATGTGGAAGTTGGAGTGTCCAGAGTCTTGGAGTGAGTCCAGAGGAGGGCCACAAAGATTATCAGAGGGCTGGAGCACCTTTACTTTGAAGAAAGTTTGAGGGAGTTGGGTTTGTTTAGATTGGAGAAGACAAAGCTCCAAGGAGACTTTCGGTACCAGAGGGGAGCTAATAAGCTGGAGGGAGACTCACATTTTATCACTTTGATTGCCAAAGTTAGCTGCCTTGGAGATGTCCCAGACCGACATGTCAGCAGTGACCGACGGCACGGCTTAAGGGGATTTCGGACTGTTCCTTCACCCAGGGAACCCCAAACTAAGGGAGCAGCCCAGCAGCTCTTGCAAGAGTGGCTGATACAGCGCGTGGGCGTTGCGCTCCAGTGCCTTGAAAAAGCCTCGAGGAGCCTTTCCACCAGTGGTGGAAAGGAGGGGTCAGGGTCTGTGAATCACATGGCTTCCTGTACAGTGCTGGTAAGTGTTCTGCTTAGCCATGGCCGCGGAAGGCTGCTGCCAGAAATAATAAGGAGACCCAGACTCTTATTCTTTCACACAAGTAAAGTGGAGGCCAAGAAGTCTGTGGCTACCCAGACTGATCATGCATGATAGGAAGGCTGCTGCCAAGAAAAATGAGGAGACTCAGACTGAGGTCCCAAACCAAGAGGCTGGTGTGCAGGTCTCTGGCTGTAGTGAGAGCTGGAGTCTGGCCTTTGCAGTGCTGGGTGAGGGAGGTAGTGATTGTGTACAATGTGACCAGTTAAACTACTTAGCCTTGTGGTTGACCTAAAGGAGGAGGTGGAGAGGCTGAGGGGAATAAAGGATTGTGAGAGGGAGATTGATTGCTGGTACCAAGTCCTATCGGCCCCTAGATCTTGGCAGCCAGATGTGGCTCTGCATGGAGTACGTCACCCCCTGCTACCTTGCAAACAGGTGACAGAGGGGAACAAGCATGCAGACTGCATTCCTGCTGCAGTGAACCCACTATCCTCTCATCCCCCTAGGAAAAAGGGCGAAGATTTGGGGGATGTAGGGCAGTGGCATAAGGCCCTGCTTGGCGATGCAGGCGTGCTCTCCCAGTGAGTCCCTAGCCCCACTCAGCTGCCTCTGCAGAACAGGCTGCAGGGACAACTGGATGATGGTGGTGCTGATGGTTCTCCCCAGTTGGTGGTAGTCCCCAAGTTTAACCAGTCTTCGCCTAGCATTATTATCGACTAAGAAAAAATGATGGGTCATTGTTATTGGAAACCATCTGCTGAAGGGAGCAGAAGGGCCAATATCTAGACCAGACCCTCTACACAGGGAGGTCTTCTGCCTCTGGGAGCCCGGCTTAAGGATGTGAGGAAGAAACTTCCTTCCCTAGTCAGGCATACTGATTACTATCCCCTATTGTTGTTTCAGGTAGGCAGTGATGATATAGGAAGAACTTCCCTAAGGACTCTGAAAAAGGATTTCAGAGCCTTGGGAAGACAGGTAAAGGGTTCGGGAGCACAAGTTGTGTTCTTCTCTATCCCTTCAGCTATAGGGGATAATGAGGGACTTAATATAATGGGCCATCGGATTAATACCTGGCTCCGAGCTTGGTGTGCCTGGCAGGAGTTTGGGTTTTTTGACCTTGACTCTGTTTGCATGAGACCAGGCCAGCCAGTGACCAATAGGAGTGGCTTCTCCCACTGGTCAAAAGGGGTCTTAAGACAGGAGTTGGGTAGGTTCATTCAGAGAACTTTAAACTAGGTATGAAGGGGGGTGGGAGTGTAACTGGGGTCTCTAATATGGATCCTGTACGTAACATCCCTGTGCTTGCAGGAGAGTGATGTGCTTTTAAGACCCTATGGTCTTGTTCCTTGGTGAAGGAGGAGGACAACTAAGCCCTCTGTAGGAAGAACACAAGGGCTAGTATAAGGTTGGAGGCTGTAGAAACACCTGAGTGTGGTCGTGAGGGTATTAGGGTTACTACCACTCGCAAGGAGGCCAAGCTCAGGTGCCTTTACGCTAATGCACACAGGTTAGGTAACAAAGAAGAGGAGCTGGAGGCCATCGTGTGTTCAGACAGTTTTGATATAGTTGCCATCACGGAAACGTGGTGGAACAACTCCCACAGCTGGAGTGCTGTGATTGAGGGCTACCGACTTTTCAAAAGAGATAGGCTAGGTAGGAAAGGCGGTGGTGTGGCTCTCTATGTTAAAAAAGACTGTGAATGTGTGAAAATCAATGGCAGTGATAGAGTTGAAAGCTTATGGCTCAGAATAAAAGCTAAGGCCAACAAGACTGACATTATTGTGGGAGTCTGTTACAGGCCACCCTCCCAGGATGAAGAGGTGAATGAGATGCTTTATAAACAGTTGGGTGAGGTTTCAAGGTCACTCCCCCTTGTTCTGGTGGGGGACTTCAACTTCCCAGACATCTGCTGGAATTATAATACAGCTGACAAGGAACAGTCCCAAAGGTTCCTAGAGTGTGTGGGAGATAACTTCCTGACACAGCTGGTGAGGGAGCCGATGAGGGGAAGTAAAATCCTGGACCTGCTGTTCCTTAACAGAGAAGGTCTGGTGGGGGATGTAGAGGTTGGAAGCTGTCTGGGACAAAGTGATTATGAGATGCTGGATTTCTCTATCCTTGTTGAACCACGGAGGGGAGTCATCAGAACTGCCACCTTGGACTTTTGGAGGGTGGACTTCAACCTCTTTAGGACCATGGTTGAGAGGGTCCCTTGGGAGTTAACTTTGGTGAGTGTGGGAGCCCAGGAAGGCTGGGAATACTTCAAGGAAACTGTTTTAAAGGTGCAGGAGCTGGCTGTCCCGAAGTCACGAAAGACAAGCCAATGGGCAAGGAGGCCGGGCTGGCTGAACAGAGACCTTTGGCTGTATCTCAAGAACAAAAGGAAAGTTTATGGTCTCTGGAAGAGTGGGCAAGCTACTTACGAGGATTACAAGTATGTAGTGAAGCTGTGCAGGGTGAAAATTAGAAAAGCCAAAGCGCAGCTGGAACTGAGCTTGGCCTCTAAGGTAAAGGAGAACAATAAATATTTTTATAAACACATCAACAGCAAGAGGAAGGCTAGGGAGAATCTCCATGCCCTTGCCGAGGGCAACTTGGTCACCAAGGATTGGGATAAGGCTGAGGTACTTAATGCCTTCTTTGCCTCAGTCTTTAATAGTAAGACTTGTTACACCCTGGGAACACAGCCCCCTGAGCTGGTAGATGGGGATGGGGAACAGAATAAGCCCTGCATGCTCCATGGTGAGATAGTTCTGGACCTGCTCTGAAAGCTGGATGCTTACAAGTCCATGGGGCCGGATGGATTGCACCCTAGAGTGCTGAGGGAGTTGGCGGATGTGGCTGTCAAGCCACGCTCCATCATTTTTCAGCAGTCCTAGCTAACGGGGGATGTCCTGGTGGATTGGAAACTGGTGAATGTGACGCCCATCTTCAAAAAGGGCTGGAAAGGAAGCTACAGGCCTATCAGTCTCACCTTGGTGCCCAGGAAGGTTATGGAATGAATAATCTCGGGAACCATCATGGACCAATTAAAGGTCAACCAGGGGATCAGGCCTAGTCAGCATGGGTTGATGAACAGTAGATCCTGTCTGACAAACCTGATTTCATTCTATGACAAGGTGACCCGCTTAGTGGATGAGGGTAAGGTGGTTGATGTGGTCTACCTGGACTTCAGTAAGGCCTTTGACACTGTCCCCCATAACATATTCTTGTGGAGAAGCTGGCTGCCCATCGTCTGGATGGGCATATGCTCTGCTGGGTGAAGCACTGGCTGGATGGCAGGGCCCAGAGAGTTGTGGTCAATAGAGTTGAATCCAGCTGGTGGCCAATCACGAGCGGTGTCCCCCAGGGCTCGGTGCTGGGACCGCTTCTGTTTAACATCTTCACTGATGATCTTGAGGAGGGGATTGAGTGCACCCTCAATAAATTTGCAGGCAACACCAAGTTGGGAGGGAGTGTTGATCTGCCAGAGGGGAGAAGGGCACTACAGAGGGACCTGGATAGATTGGATCAATGGGCCAAGGTTAATGGCATGAGTTTCAATAGGGCCAAGTGTCGGGTTCTGCATTTTGGTCACAACAACCCCAGGCAACCCTACAGGCTTGGGGAGGAGTGGCTGGAAAGCTGCCTGAGGGAAAGGGACCTTGGTGTGCTGATGGATAGTCAGCAGAATATGAGCCAGCAGTGTGCCTAGGTGGCCAGGAAGGCCAATGGCATCCTGCCTTGTATCAGGAATGGAGTGGTGAGCAGGACTAGGGAAGTCATCCTTCCCTGTACTCAGCATTGGTGAGGCCTCACCTCGAGTACTGTGTTCAGTTTTGGGCACCTCAGTACAAAAGGGATATGGAGGTACTGGAGCAGGTCCAGAGAAGGGCAATGAGGCTTGTGAAGGGCTTGGGAAATCAGCCCTATGAGGAGAGGCTGAGGGAGCTGGGGCTGTTTAGTCTGGGGAAAAGGAGGCTGAGGGGAGACCTTATTGCTCTCTTCCAGTATCTGAAAGGAGCTCACAGTGAGAGTGGGGCAAGTCTCTTCTCACTGGTGACGGGTGACAGGACAAGGGGAAATGGTGTCAAGTTGCGCCATGGTAAGTTTAGGTTGGAAATTAGGAAATGCTTCTTTACAGAAAGGGTTGTTAAACACTGGAATAGGCTCCCCAGGGAGGTGGTTGGGTCACCGTCCCTGGATGTGCTTAAGAGCCGTTTGGATGTGGTGCTCAGAGATGATTTAGCAGAGGGTTGTTAGAGTTAGGGTACTATGGTTAGGCTGCGGCTGGACTTGATGATCTTTGAGGTCCTTTCCAACCTGAGTAATTCTATGATTCTATGATTCTATGATTCTATGATTCTATGATGTATATGTCAAGAAAGCCACTGATCTGTACAGCATACATGTTCTCTATTCAAAGCCAGGTATCAAAGCCTGCCCTCTCAGACTACCTGAACAGACTTGATATTATTACGGAGAAGCTAGATGCCTGCAACTATTTCAGTTTAGCTAAATTTTGTGCAGTGATTGTCGGAAGGGCACTTCTGAGGCAAAACTGTTGTGACATTTTGATTTTAGTGTCTATTAATTTTATCTTTTTGCCTTCTTCAGTTTCCCCAGTGCTTGCTTTAGGCCACAAGAGAGGTCAGAATGACTTGTGCAGCAAATGTTAAAAGCTGATTTTAAACACAGGTAATACGTTTAATTGAGTACATTACACATATCCCCCATAGTAATAGTGCTTCCAGCAAGCTGCTGATCGAACTCTGACTGCTCCAGTACAATGATTGTTTTTTGACCTGTGGAAAACCCAGGCTGTTGAAAGCACAGACTCTGTCCAGCAGTTATTTGGCAAGCAGAAGACAATTTCTGGACTGGATGCTGAAGGAAGTTTCAGAGATAGAAACTGTGGGTTTTAGCAGTGAAGCACAAGGGAGTACAGATCAATGAAGTGGAGAGCATGGAGGTTCCCTGTAAGTGGGTACACGTTACTGATGAACGTTTTAAAGTGTTGAGATATGTGCACACTGACAGTTCTTCATTGGTGGTGGTAGATGCAGCTAGGTGTGCCTGAAGTGAGAGAGGGGAAAGGGCAGTCTGTTGTAAATGGACTGTGTGAGAAGAGAATAAGGAAGGCAGGTGGCTTTTTGGTGCAGGAACATGGGTGGCTTCCTGATACAGAAAGCAGGATGGCAGGAAGGAAAAGAACATTAAATGTGGTTTAGCAGACACACTGGGAGTCCACGATCATTTGATTGGTAATTTTTATATTCTGTTTACCTTCTCTGGGGCAATTACAGCATCCGAATGGTGTGCAGATGAACCTTCATATCTGTATGTGGAGTCTATTACTCCTTTTATATATTTGCTGATCTCTATGATTACTAATATGTTGGTGATGTTACTGACAACATAAGATCCTTGAAGAGTTACAACGCTTTCTTTAGCAAAATATTTACTTTTCTTACTGCCTTTCTGTTGTCAATAATTCTGTGGTCTTCATTGTTGTAATCTGATTTGGATAAACTCTCTGTGAAGCAAATGGTTCCCTTTTCTACAGGCTCTCAGGCTAGGACTAATTGAAAATTCCCCTGATATACAGAGAATTAACCTTTGCTCTTATCACCCACATAATAGAACTTTCTCACAGAACTAAAAAAAACATTATTCACTGAAAATGTATAGAATCATAGAATATTTAGAATCGGAAGGGACCACTGAAGGCCATCTAGTCCAATCCCCTGCAATGAATGGGGACACCACAGCTAGATCATGTTAATCCAGCCTGGCCTTGAAAATCTCCAGGGATGGGGTATCAACTGCAACACCAGGTAACTGGTTCCAGTGCCTGACCACCCTTACTGTAAAAGATTTTTTCCTTATAACTAACCTAAATCTCCCCTATTTTAGCTTGAAGCCATTTCCCCTTCTATCACTACAGACCCTGCTAAAGAGTCTGTCCCCTTCTTTCCTGTAGCTACACGTTAGATACTGAAAGGCTGCTATCAGATCATCTCGGAGCCTTCTCTTCTCCAGGCTGAACAGCCCCAGCTCTCAGCCTGTCCTCATATGAGAGGTGTTCCATTTTGTGGATTATTTCTGTGGCCCTCCTCTGGATACTCTCCAACAGGTCTATGCCTCTCCTGTAGTGAGGACTCCATATCTGGATGCAGGACTCCAGGTGAGGCCTCACCAGCACAGAGTAGAGGGACAGGATCACCTTCCTCAATCTGGTGGATATACTTCTTTTGATGCAGCCCAGGATATGGTTGGCTTTCTGGGGTGCAAGGGCATGTTGCTGGCTCACGTCCAGCTTCCCATCCACCAGTACCCTCAGTTGTTTTTTTTTTTTTTTGTCAGATCTGCGCTCAATCCTCTCATCCTACAGTTTGTATTGGTAATGGGGGTTGCCTCGACCCGGGTGCAAGACCCTGCACCTGGATTTGTTGAACCTCATGAGGTTCATCTGAGCCCACTTCTCAAGCCAGATCCCTTTGCTGAGTTTCAGATGCACTGGAGACTGGTGACTCTTCTTTAGAGGTCTGTGCTATTGGTCTTTGACTCTGCAGATCTGTGCTCCTGTATAGCAACTTAATTTTAGTTACTGCTCCAAATGGTTTGACCTCTTGCTGTTAAAAGATACTTTCATGCAATTTCCAGTCCATTAAGGAAGGATCTGTCCAGCAGTTTCCAATCCATATGAGCTTGTATATACCCACTCCAAAAGCGATCATATACTTTCTTTCTCCCACTCTGCCTGATAGTGTAGAGAACTATTTTTGAAGATGAAGAGAAAGGGGAGAAGAGAGAGCATTTACTAAAGTTAGCAACTCTTTCCTCTAGAGAAATATAGATTGTGCAAAAAGAATGGGATGAAACTGTTGTTAATGGACATTGTTCTTCCTGTTCTGAACATGAGATCAGAGTACACCTTCTCCATAAGGGCTGGTCTTTGGGCCTTCTATAATCCTGGTACAGCTTAAAGCTTTGATTTCAAATATATTTGTGTTTAATTATCACTTAATATTGGAGATGATAAGATATATCTTAGGAGAGCATTTCCTCTCCAGTTCTAAATACTCTTTGTACTTTGAATCTTCATCAATCTCACAATTTTTCATGAAGTTCTGTGAACAATTTATGTATTTTATTCTTGCTTCCTCTTCAAGGAAGAGTGTCTGCATGGGCACTCTCTAGTTGCAGTAGGGATTGATGGACTAGAAAATGGTTTGACAAATTTATATTTTCTTTGAATTTTTGTTGATGACTAAAATGTAGTCTGATTGGCAAGGACTTATACGAATGTTTATTCACATTGACAGAAGAAGACCATCTCTTGAGCAGAGAGTGCTGGTAAAAATTACCCATGAAAAATGAAGTGTGATAGTTTATACCTGATTATTATCAGTTTATACCTGATTATTATCACTTGGTACCCAAAAGCACATAACAGTGGATTTTGAAAATACCTCTGTGCACTCTGCTCCTGTTTAGGAAGAAATGGAAGCTGGTTGTCAAAGAGAGGAACAACTACCTTTGTAAGCAGATTTGCAAGGCTACAGATAAGAGCTTTGCAGTAGGTATGCTGAAGCAGAAGGACTTTAGGCAATCTGGCTGCAAAAGAAGGAGTAGCTCATGTGAGAAGGCAGGAGGATATGTTTTCACATTCCCACTCAGAAGGGAGCCCATTTAGAAGCTTAGTACAAGTAGATCTTGTTTGCTACCCGTGCCATGTGTCTATGCAGAAGGAAGCCCATGTGCAGCCTTGTGGCTGTTAAATGAGAGTAGCCATGGACACTTCCCATGTGTGAGTAGAGCACAATTCTTGATGGATGTGGTCTGTTTGAAAAACTCAAACAAGAAGAGGAATTTATGCTCTGTAGAAGGGCATGACTTGACTGCACTGAGCTCAGTGCAAAACTTGAAACATGTCTGTCGAAAGTCCCTGGACCAAAGTCGGGGGGAGTAGTTTCAGTCATATAACTATAATCTGCTGCAAACTGCTGAAGTGGCTTCCTATAAAAAAGTAGCAAAGGAATCCTGACCGCCTGTCCTGCTCTTCACATGAGTTGACACCCACTTAGGTGTCTGCTGGGAGTGCAGCATGGTTTTGTGCAACCAACAAGCAGGTTTCTAAATTTTATTGGTGACAGTTTCCTAAGGAAGACACTAGACAGCTTGATCTGTTTGCCTAATGCTCTCAAATGGGGAATAAGGGTAAATGTGTTATTGATGGCAGATTGGATGGCTATTTTTAGTAGCACCCAGAAAATGGTGGAGTCCAGGATCCAGAGGATCCTGAGGACAGGAATAGCAGTACTCCAAGCCATGGTATATTGGACTCTGGTCTATTCAGGAAACTGATAGACAGAATCTCAGGGGGAAGCTGACCCAAGAGAAGAAGTATCCTGGAGGTTTTTGTTTGTTTGTTTTTTGGAAAAAAATATTTGGAAGCTAGTAAAAAATCATCGTATTGCACATAAGCACTGGGAATTTTGCCCGAAGACTAAGATGAAAACTTCTGAATTCAGAAGGAAAAAGGGGTGGATATAAGATGTAGAAGCTAGGACTGGCAAAAAGTATAAATAAGTATTGCTCAGATAATTTGGGATAAGATCATGAAGGCTGGTCAACCTCATCTCAGTTTTTCAAAAGACCATAAAGAAGATTTTCACTGAACATATTTTCATATCTGCGAAAGACAAGAAGAAAACCAGTAAATATCGACTGATATTTACCAATGGAATTTCCAACACATCCAATTTATTCACCTTCAGTAATAAAAAAGTTGGCTGTGCGGATGTGATAAGTGAATGAGATTGTTATACTTAGTACAGCTCAAAAGCAATGTGTTCCCTTCTAAGTAAATACCATCTGATATCAGAGATGTTTGGTTTTTGTTTTTTTTGTTTTTTTCCCCCAATTGTTTCTGAAAACTTATGGTGGAATGTTTAAAATAAATTATTTCCGATTGCCATCTGAACTCTTTTCCACTTCTAGAAATTTCCCTCTGCAATATGAAGTGGAAAGAATAAACTCACAGACCTAAGCACTCTAAAACCTAGTTTATCTTTTCTAGTCCTTTGAAAAAAGAGACACAATGACAAAAGAAACGAACATTTATTTTCCCTGTTCATCACCTTTCCAGTAATG
Source organism: Alectoris magna (assembly GCA_030625065.1). Lineage (NCBI taxonomy): Eukaryota > Metazoa > Chordata > Aves > Galliformes > Phasianidae > Alectoris > Alectoris magna. The sequence continues at coordinate 79,301,221 of CM060560.1, forward strand.
CCAGCAGCATCTTACCTCACGTTCCGAGTTTCCTTTTCCTTTTTGATGTATCCAAATAAATTAGATCAGTTTGAGCATGGAGTCTCATCAAGAAGAGTCAGATAAAATACAAGCTTCTTTATCCTTTGTACGACTAAAAGCTTTTCCTCTAGCTTTGATCATTTGGATAGCTACATGAAAATTAGTAAACTTTAACTAAAGAGACTAATAATGGAGTCCACAAGTACCAGAGGGAGATTCAGAACACAGAATTAAAATATAAACTGCCACATATGGGATATTTTTCAACATTTACCTTTTGAATAGGTTTTAAGCCTGAGAAATATATTTATTTACAGATGCTTCAGCAAGGCACCACAGTTATTGTGCTTACTAACTTGTTGTATATATGATTGTATTTATGATCCTTATTATTTGTAGTGCCTCTGAAGAATGATAAAAAATGAGTTCCTATTGTGCTTAGCACATGAAAATAGTGTAAAATGAACCCAGAAAGAAAGAAAAGGAGAACTTTAAGATTAGCTCTCAGAAAAAGCTATCCTTAAGTAAAATCTTCAATTTTAACCAAGAACTGAAGAATAAAATAAAAGAATCCCAGACCTTGGAGATAAGAGAGAGTCTGGGGAAAGATCTTCCCATTGGGTGAGGAGGATCCGGTCAGAAAATATCTAGCCAAAATCAGTGCACAGAAATCCATGAGCACTGATGGTATGCACCCACATGTGCTGAGGGAGATGGCAGAGGTGATTGTTCTACCATGCTCTATTATCTTTGAAAGGTCTTGGTGAATGGGAGAAGTGTCTGTAGACTGGAAGGTAGTCAGTGTCACTGCAGTCTTCAAAAAGGGCAAGGAGGAGGATCTAGGAAACTACAGGCTACTCGGCCTTACCTCTGTTGCTGGAAAGGTGATGGAATAACTTGTTCTGGATACCCTCTCCAAGCAATTGGAAGAGAAGAAGGTTATCAGCAGTATTCAATATGGGTTCACCAAGGGAAAAATTATGCTTGACCAACCTGGTATCTATTTATGATGTCGTCACTGGCTGGGTAGATGGGTGGAAAGCAGTGGATGTTGTGTGCTTTTACTTCAGCAAGGCATTTGACAGTCTACCACATCTTTGCTATGAAACTTAGAAAGTGTGGGATAGATGAGTGGATGGTGAGGTGGACTGAAAACTGGCTGACTGGCAGAGCTCAGAGGGTTGTCGTCAGCAATGCAGAGTCTGGCTGAAGGCTAGCGGTGGTCCCCAGGAATCAGTGCTAGGTCTAGTCTTGTTCAACATCATCAATGACCTGGATGAAGGAATAGAGTCCACCCTCGACAAGATTTCTGAGGATACAAAGCTGGGAGGAGTGGCTAGCACACATTCAACAAGACCTGGACTGATTGGAGATTTGGTCAGGGAGGAGCCTGATGAGGTTTAACAAGAGCAAGTGCACTGACTTGCATGTGGGGAGGAATAACCTCATGCATCAGTACAGGTTAGGGGATGACCTGCTGGAGAGGATCTTTGCAGAGAAGGACTTGTGTATTCTGGTGGACAACAGGTTGGCCATGAGCCAACAGTGTGTCCTTATGGCCAAGAATGCCAACAGTATCCTGGGGTGCATTAAAAAGAGTATAGCCGGCAGATGGCTACTCTGTCCTGATGAGGCCTCATTTAGAACTGTGTCCAGTTCTGGGCTTCTCAGTTCAAAAAAGACAGGGTTTGCCTAGAAGGAGTCCAGTGGTGAGCCATGAAGATGATAAAGGGCCTGGAGCACCTCCAGTAGAAGGAAAGGCTGAGTAACCTGGGTTTGTTCAGCATGGGGAAAAGAAGACTGAGAGGGGATATGTTAAATGTTTTAAAATATCTAAAGGGAGTTGGGAGGCTCTTCTTGGTGGTGTGTAGCTATAGAACAAGGAGCAAAGGCCTAAAAGTTGAACATAGGGAGTTCCACACAAACAGGTGGAAGAACTTCTTTCAGTTAGGGTGATCAAGCACTGGGACACTTTAGCCAGAGAGGTTGTGGAGTTTCCTTCTATGGAGATATTCAAGCCCTGGCTGGATGTCTACATCTGCAACCTGTTATAGGGAACCTGCTTTAGCAGAGGAGTTCAATGATCTCAAGGTCCCCTCCAACTCCTGAAGTTTTGTGATTCTGTGATTCTGTGATTTGATTTTCTGGGAAAACATAAATAAGTTCTGTATTGTATATTTAAAAATAGGGACAGCTTGTGTAGAGGGAACATTTCATACTGAGCAAAACCACTATGGGTATTTTCTCCATAGGGAAATTTCTGCATTGTTTGTATTTTATCCCCACAGTTTCCTCTTCTTAAATCTGCAACACTCTACTGGCATAAATCTAAAGAAATGTAAACTGTCATCCAAATCAAAGCCATCAGTATGAAAGCAGCCAGCAAGTTTTCACAGGTGAGAAATCCCATTTCAAATAACTTTTTAATTTCTTTTTTTCTGTGTTTGTGAGTCTGTTCTGTGGGTGCATGTAAGTCTGTACCCACACTGAGCAGCTAAAATGACATATATGACATATTAACATTTCTTTGGCTTTCTAACTTTAATTGTAAAGTAAGCAGCAAACAAGAAGGAACTCACAAAAACTTCAAGTTGTTGCAATGTGAAAAATATAGCAGACGGTTTCTCACAATGATCTCTTGGCTCACCTAGTGCACCCAGCTTGTATGCTTCATTAAAATACGTGAGAGAACAGATTTACAGTGGATATCTAAAATATAGGTAAGATTTTCCCTACAGTGCTACTGTGACTGCCCCTGTTATCCAGACTAGGACCTGATAAATATGCCACATCTATCTAAATCTTGCATGCTTGTGCTTCCAACTCATTGAACTGAGTTTGTAGATAATGAGAGAGGCCCATGTGATCACAGGATTTGTTTTCTCACAAAGTGGGTAATTAAGTTGTGTGTTCATGCTGCTGGTTTTAATGTATTTGTAGGCCCATCAGTGACAATATTTTACATTCTTTTGCAAAGTTAGAAACATTTTATTTGTAATATTTTGTTGAAGTTTTGAACAAAGTTCAAACTTTTCTACTGAGAAAATGTATGAAAAAGCTGAAGTGGAGAGACAGAATAGCTCTGCTTAAGCCGTGCTGACTCATACTAGCTGGCAATATAATCCTGTGTCTCTGATTGACTTGCAACTGCATCCCAGCAAAAAGTTGCATCAGGTAGTTTGCTGGCAAACTGCAAATGATTTCTCCTACAAAATCCCAAAGACTGAATCCCAGACAACTAAAGAAAAAGTAAAACAAAGTGTTGGTGTACAGGGAATCCAGCAGAATCCATCCTGCTTTTCAACATCTTTTTTATACTATGTCACTTCTGTATAAAAACAGCTACAGAGCTATGTTGTATGAGGTGATAAAAAGAAATTATTCATAAAAGGACTTTGTACACATTTAGGAGATGAAGAATGTTTACTAAAATGAGAAAATAGAAAGCTGAAGATAAAAATCTGTTTTCTTAATGCACGGCAATATCTTGAAATATACCCAGTAGAGAAAAATAATTAAATGAACAAGAACTGCTAAAAGCCAACGGCTCTACACTGCTTTCATTCATATAACTCCTTTATTTAATAAATACTCTGCTCTGAATACAGATATTAATAAAAAGTTCATGATAGAGATTAACATTCTGTTCAATATGCATTGTTTCACCTGTTATAAAATGGAAACTGGAAGCACTTTGTTAAATGAACTGAAAATTTGAAAGGTTGTGTAATTTCACTGCACCTTCTGTACACACCTCTCGAATATTAGTCTGAAAAGCTCTTTTGTAGTTGCCAGAAGTTTCCCTTCAGGGGTACCTTCACACTTGACAGACCAACAATATGCCACAGCGGCCCTCTCTCTCCTCTCCTCTCCTTTCCTCTCCTCTCCTTTCCTCTCCTCTCCTCTCCTCTCCTCTCCTCTCCTCTCCTCTCCTCTCCTCTCCTCTCCTCTCCTCTCCTCTCCTCTCCTCTCCTCTCCTCTCCTCTCCTCTCCTCTCCTCTCCTCTCCTCTCCTCTCCTCTCCTCTCCTCTCCTCTCCTCTCCTCTCCTCTCCTCTCCTCTCATTTCTTACTATATAATTTTTGGGATGGGCAAAAAAGGGGAATGAAAAGCAGCCTGCACTCTCACACTAGTACTGAGTGTCCTGAAATAAAAAATTATCTGTTAAAATAATATTTGCTTTATGTATTGATTTATTCATGTGGGTTTTAGCATTATGTTTCATTTCTCGTTATGACTTATATTTAGTGTTTGAAAACAAGAGAGAACATAAAGTACCCTTCAGTAATGAGGTAGTAGGGATTTACAGGATATCTATAAATGGTTCAATACACTGCCTGTGGGTAGATACATTTTTTTTTTTTTTTTCCTTCTGACAGTGCTAGTTTGGGACCCTGAAGCTGCATCTATCCTTTCTTCCCAACAAACTACCTTGGATGCACATGACAACATGAAGATAATACCAGACATATTGTGTTCAGTACTAGTGACAGCATAACTAAAGGGGTCTTGGGTAGCTCTATATGTAATTCCTTTGGTTTTTACAGTAACAGCCTAAGAGTCTGTGAAGAGGAACAGTTACTGATTCTATCATCTCAATATCAGATCAAATAAGTCAGATGAGTTACTTGACTTCTGTCTGAAGCTGAGAACTTCTGTCTGAAGTTGTGAGCAGGGGCAGAAGATCTTGAAAGGCACCCGAATTTATGAGATGCCCAAGGCTAAAGTTTATATATGTTTAGTTCTAGTTACGCTAAAAAAGTTGTCATGACGCTCCTTTGTGAGAAAAAAAAAGACAATGGAGATGAAAGAGTATTAACCCCACAGATAAGGGATGTTTTTACAGGATTTTTAAATGAGCAGGTTTTCTGTTATTGCATTACAATACCTTTAAAAGCAAAAACAACAAGCAAACAAATAAAATACGAACAAAAAAGCCAAGTCTATAAATGTTTCAGTAAGCTTTATCTTCTATTTCACAGGTCATATGTTTCACAAAGGTGACACTTCAGACAAAAGTTTCTGTTACAGAGACTAGTTTGTCTGATTCCCAAAAGCACTAAATTACCAGCTTAAGGCAGACTGCTTTTGAATGAAACTGTCATTTCATTAGATACATACCAGCCTATGCAACATTAAACAGACAATAAAACCAACAAAATTTCTTGAGTCTTAAATATTCACTGATTCTTTATTCTGGCAGATAATTCTATAAGCAATAAAACTGATAATATAGGATTGAATAATAAAAAAAACACATGTCAAGTGTAATTAGTTTGTCTTCCATCTTCTTATATGGCCTGACAGAAAGATGCAAAGATTGTGACCAAGTCTTTTTCCATACTAACTACATAAGATAATATGTTATCTTATGTTAAGTTATGATATTTTATATACATCCCTTCCTTCTTAGGGAAAATAATTTTTATCCCTTAATCTTAGTTTTGATAAGACAGTCACTCTAAAAATGAATGAAGTGAAATTCAGATGAAACAAACTGTGAAGTTTCTAGAGTCTGTGTTACTCTAATGTAGTTATCTTGCAGCTACCTCAATCTCACAGTTCTAGTTCCAGGTAGGGCAATGATTGGGATGACAATAAAGCACATTCTGAAATTCAAGAAAGCAGAGAGTGTTTCACAGTATGTCTAAAATATGTACATTCTAAAAATATTCTTCTGACATGGGTTAGAGGAAACATACCACTTGAGCTGGAATTGTCTGCTGCATTCACAGAACTACGCATATTCCTTTTTCCCAAGAAGGACTGAATAACAAATGAAGGGATATTTTTGTAATAAGTATTATGTGATATATAATAATGATTATTTTATATATTATAAATATATTTTTATATAGTGGAAGTTAAATCACTTGCATGGCAATGTGAAAAGTGAAACCTGTAAATAGAATTTTCTTAGGGTATAATCATTTCAATAGTCTTGCTTATCATCGTTGTAGGCTACAAAACTTGTATTTGCACACTCGTATTATGCATGCATCTCTGACACTACCAACGTAATCTAAAACTTTTTTTTTTAGTGTCTTTTTTTAAACATACTGGGAGAACTTAGTGTTTACAGGAGGTACCAGGGATGAAATAGTAATTTATGAACTCAGATAGTGTTGGTATTATATAAAAATGCATTATTATAAAAATTATATAAAAATGTCTGGAACAGACAGCTGTTGATATACATGCAGACTTTTCCATGGTATGTTTCACTACCAAAAAAACCCATGGAAATTTCCCATCCAGCAAAGCAATTTTTCAAAGCATGCGTCTCACAATTTTGTAACCAGTTTTCCATCAAAATGTCATCATATCCCCACAGAAATGAACTAAGGATAGTATTTTCTGGTTCTAGGGCCCCTTGCTGTGATTAGAATTTCATTTCTGAGTCTCCTGTCTGTTTCCACAACACAGATTCCTACAAATTATATTTCGAATTTGAATGAAAAAATTTAACATGAGTTGTGGGAAGATAATTTCCTTAGACTTCCGGAGTTATTCAAATCGGTGGTCTCAAATGTCTAGATCAAAACTAAATGTAGCAGTTCTACATAAGATTTGAGAGGAAAAAGAAAAAACCCAAACATATTAAAAATCTGTAAATGGCATTGCAGTGAAGCTCAATTAATAATGTACTTATGCATAATCTGCTTCTTTACCCTAAATAATATATATAGCTGTTGATATTGGCAGAATATGTACAGCATCATACAAATCTGTCTCTTATTCATTGCTCCCTGGATATATGTGAGCTTAAAAACAGCCCACTGTTATGTTTAAATTCTTATCAGTGGAAGTTCAGATGTTACAAATGTTACATTCCATGTCTTTTACACAAATCTTATAAAGGAGAAAAGCTTTCATAATACATAAAATTAAATTTAGGACCTTTGTTCTTTTGCATTTTGTTGTGAGCAATATTTGTCACACTGAAATTAAATAGGCGCTATGAGTGAATCAGCACTATGGAAAGAAGAGTTCTAGAACTTGCTCTCAGCCTGTAAGTTTATGGAATAGATACGTTTTGCAGTATGCTATTTTTATTCTGAGGTTAGAAAAGCGAAGGGTCTTTGTCATGTTAAGAACTGCCAGTCTGAATGTAGAGATAACTGCACAAGAGTGTGTAAAACTCATTGGAACACCTCACATATTGAAATTTTTCAATAATTCAAAATAAATAAATAAATAAAATAAAAACCCTGAATTATTCCAGAAATAGTTATTTCATTTTTTAAAATTTTTACTGTAAGAGTAACAGAGCACTGAACAGGTTGCCGGGGAGGTTGCTGAATTTCTCTGAAGACAGTCAAAACATGCCAGGAAGCTTTCCTGTGCAACCTGCTGTAGGGAACCTGCCTTAGCAGGGGGTTGGACTAGGTGATCTCCAGAGGTCCCTTTCAATCTCTGTGGTTCTGTGGTTCTGTGAATATAGTTCCACAGGTTATCTATTTGTAGATCAGAAAGAAGGGAAACTGGTAACTGAATAGGAAGAAAGAAGGAATGGAAACTAAGAATCAGGAGTACTTTCAAATTGGCCGTGTAAAAACTTCTCCAGCAGAAAGGTAAAGGGAAAATCTTCTCAAAGTAAAATTTTTATCATAACGTTCAAGCCAGCTTTAATATTGCCCTCTTTCTAAATTCTTCTCTAAGTACCACAATGGCAGCGGTCAGGTGATATACACTTCTCTTAGGAAGTACCTTCTCTTAGGACTTAAATATGAGCAACTGTTATGAAAATAAGACCTTGGCCTTATGGTCTGAATACACCAAAAACATATCAGTAGTTTATGGCTTTGCAGAATTGATTTTTACATGAAATCCTACATCCCTACTCAGAGCTTTCTACAGCTCCACAAGTCTGTGTGAGATTGCTACTGTCTTGGTGAGACCAAGTGGGCTTGTTTATGGGGGTGCCATGCAGAGTGCTCTTCCCTAAGGATTATGTGAGGTTTTGCATATAGTAATGTTCTGGGGAGCACATGTACAGGAGTATGGTTCTGAAAACAATCAGTGGCTTCATCCTCATATTAAAAGATATTAAAAGGCCAGCCTGCAGGTGCTCCAGCACTGCTTCTGGGCTCTTGAGGTGAGACAGGGGTAGTGATAATACTGTCTTTTACAGTTGTTGCTAATAGTACTTCAGGTTCTCAGTGCAGGACGCTTTTCAAACGACTCTAGTAATTTCGTAGCAGAACTTGATACTGTTTTAGGGTTTTTTTGTTTTTTTGTTTGTTTGTTTTAAGGGCTTCACATTAAATCTATTGAAAGAAGACTGGTTTTGCATGAGGGTTTGTTCAGCATGGCATCTGACACCAACTGCAGCCAAATATTTTATAAATTGCTTTCTTTGAACAGCCCATTCAGCTACTTGCCACTCTTACCCTGCAGCTGGTAGCAAAGCTCATTATGGTGAGCTAGGTTCTTGCCAGGATCCAAAGCCTTGTTCTGCTCAGAGATGAATTTCACATGCTATTCAGTAAGGTGGGTAAAGGGAGGAACAAGCTAATCTATGACTTTCCACTAACCCACTGAGATACTCGCCCCTGAGATTCTCTTTAATGTTTGGGGAATAGCAACCAATGACAGCCCCAGAATAATGTCCTCTGATAGTCAAGAATCAGTGCATTATAATTTTCTCTCCTTCTAGCAATTCCTTGCGGAAAAGTACAGAGTTGGAGCCCTGCTGCAGCTCCTTTCACTCCTCTGTGACTTGCCTCTGGAGGGAAACAGTGGGATAAGAGAGACATATACCTGAAATTTGTCCTTCAGGCAGGGGGTGCTGAGGGGTGAGCTGAGCCTCCAAAAAGCCTGAAGCAGAAGATTATCCTACGTTGGCTGATGGAAACATCACCTCTGATTTGGCAAAGAAAGACATATTAGGAACATTTTTATACTGAAGTCTGGGGACACTTAGGGCAGTTATCTTTTTATTAGAGATTACCCTCAGTCACCACTGCCCCTCTGTGCTCAGCAGAGATCTGTTATTCAAAGAACAGCAGCAAGTGCAGACTATTTTATCACAGTAGCAGCATGCCCTCCCTGCAGCAGCTGGGTCTGAATTCTAAAATATGGAGCACTGGGAAAGTTACAGGTTGCATCAGTCCAGCTAGTTTTCTGAGAGGAAACTCCACTGCTCTCTGCCTACCACCCATTACACTGATATACTTCTCTTATAAGGGACACTACCATCCTTCCAAATTGGCAGCAGCTTCTTCCTCTTTGATCTGTTCCTCCCACCTATGTGTGTGTCTTTTTCTGCCAGACTTGCAGTAATAGCTCCTTTGCAGTGACGAAGGTTCCTAAGCTGCAAATGGACAGAGAAGCATGAGTCATCTAGTTGTCACTCTCAAAAGGAAGGCATGGAACATGTTTTTTTGTTGACATGTCTCTAACCTGGGCCTTTGCATCCATTCCTTTTCTCTTTCCAGAAACATATCATATTTTTCATCTTTCAAGTTGATGCTCCCCACTAGGCCTATTTCTACTGGTTCCTTTTACAGAAGTTTTCTGATGCTACTTTCGCCCCAGGTCTTTTTATTTCTCTCCCTCCATTCCTTCCTGCATCAGTCTTATGTCTGCTCTGCTGTTGACTGCACCTTTGCCTTGCACTGCAGCCACATTTGTCTTCCATTTCCATTCATACTGATCTGTCCTGTACTTGCTGCATTTTTCTGTTTTTCAAAGAGGGCAAACAATATCTTCTTTCTCTGCCTCTCTAGTTATTAGCATCCCATTCTCCTCTTCTTGCTCACTGCTTTTCTGGCCACATCCTGCCACCTTTTATAAAATCAATATGTACTAAACCAACAAATTTCATGTACTTCTACTATGTTTTTTCTCATGCCTACATTTTTAAAATTCAGTACCACCAAATGCTGGATTATAATACTGAATTCAGTCTGTCCCCAGAAAAAATGTCTTTCACAGGCTTACTACATTATGCCTTTATACAGTGATTAATCTCTTACTTTTTCTCCTACTAGACCTTCTCCTTTTCAATCCCACTTTGACAAATCCATTTTTGAACTGAAGCTATTGAATATTTCCTTGTATGCATTAAAAAAGCAACATGCTCCTCACTCAGGAAGGACAATACGTTGCCTTTACACCCACAACTTTTAAATCTGCTGTTGATAAAAACTTGGTGTACTATGGGAAGCATTTAAACAGCACGATTATTTTAAAATCATTAGTGGAGGAGAGGCCTTCAGTTTCATAAAAACTACATGATCATAGGACAGGAAAATTGCCAGAAGTCTGCGCTAGGGAGTTCATTTCCAACCAGGCATTTTGGAATAGCTGCCCAGGTTACGGATCTGTGCACAAATAAGGGGGCACCTGGTTCTTAGACCAAAGAGGCTAGGATCAAATGGCATCTAGCTTCATTGTACCTCTGATCATGGTAAACTCACCATTTAAAATCTGTTTTAGAGATCTACTACAGGGATATCGTAAGGGATCTTAGAAAGTAAATAGTTAAAAAGCTATCAGGAGTTTTATGTGAAGTTGTTTTTTTTTTTTCTAATTTCAATAGGATTTAGTGACTCAGTGTGGAATTTAATGCAGTTTAACCAGCTTAGTGAAGAACGAGTCAAAAGTTTTTGACAGATTTTTTTTCAGGATAGTTGGTTTTCAGCATTTAGAACTCAGGATAAAGTGCTGCACATTGTTTCTTGTGGACTTTTTAAAATGCATGACAAGTTAAATAACAAATAAAATAAGAATAAAAAAAATACATGAAATCTATGTGTGTGGATGTTACTGTTGCTAACTTACAATAAGTATTCGTGGAAGCTTTTAAGATACGATTCATGAACTTTCTGGTCATTCATACAGAAAGACAAACACTATCAATATGGCACTCTTTAAAATGCCCATGCTGTTCACTAGATTTAGTATCCCATAATAGTTTTGTGTGAAACAGAAGAAACATCAATTATGGATTCTTATTTAAAAAAAGATTATGATAAATCACATTAAGATATGCTTCTTCCAGTAAAATAATCAGTGAACATTAGCATTATATCATGCTGTGAATCCTAAGGCACCACTAAATTCCTTAACAGTGAAGAGGTTTTGAACTGAAAAGAGTCACAGAGCTGTGCATTGATTATACAGGTATAAAGAATAAGCTTCTGTGCTTAACTTCATGTTGCACCTAGATTTATATGTATTTAATGTTTGTATTCAACATTCTCTAAATAAAATATGTTGTAGAGACATTACTTTTTAGATAAATGAGATCTTCTGTCAAATATATGATTGCTATAGATTAGAGATCTTTGAATTGAAGGAATTAAAACCTCAGATCACAAGATATTTTAGTAGACATGAGTGGACTTGCATGACTCCATCTTGCCTGATACAAAGCCAAACAGATAATGCTGAATGAAAGTAGCTACATTTGAGTGCATGTTATCAAAATCACTTAGATATAGAATCATAAAATTGTAGAATCACAAGGCTAGAAAGGACCTACAAGATCATCTAGTCCAACCGTCCTCCCATTACCATAGCTACAGCAAACCATATCTCGGAGCTCCTCATCCAGACTCCTCTTGAACACTGCCAGGGATGGCAACTCCACCACCTCCCTGGGCAGGCCATTCCAGTGCCTGACCACTCTCTGAGAAAGAAAGTTCCTTCTTATGTCCAATCTAAACCTCTTTTGGTACAACTTGCGACCATTTCCTCGGGTTCTGTATGTTGCTTGGGAGGAGAGGCTAAACCCATCCTCATCACAACCTCCCTTCAGGAAGTTGTAGAGTGCAATGAGGTCTCCCTTGAGCCTCCTCTTCTCCAGGCTAAACAATCCCAGCTCCCTGAGCTACTCCTCGTAATACTTGTGCTCCAGACGCCTCACCAGTTTTGTTGCCCTTCTCTGGACACGTTCCATGGCCTCAATGTCTTTCTTGTAGTGAGGAGACCAAAACTGAACACAATACTCGAGATGAGGCCTCACCAGAGCTGAGTACAGAGGGATGATTACCTCTCTGCTCCTGCTGGCCACACTATTTCTTATACAGGCCAGGATGCCGTTGGCCTTCTTGGCCACCTGGGCACACTGTCGGCTCATGTTCAGCCGAGCATCAACCAACACCCCCAGGTCCCTTTCCTCTTCACAGTGATCCAGCCACTCAGCCCCAAGTCTGTAGCACTGCGTGGGTTTATTGTGGCCAAAGTGCAGGACCCAGCACTTGGCCTTGTTGAACCTCATACCATACACCTCAGCCCAGCGATCCAGCCTATCCAGATCCCTCTGAAGGGCCTCCCTACCCTCAGGCAGATTGACACCACTTCCCAGCTTGGTGTCATCTGCAAACTTACTGAGGGTGCACTCAATCCCCTCATCTAGGTCATCAGTGAAGATGTTAAACAAGATGAGCCCCAGTACCAACCCCTGGGGGACATCACTTGTAATGGGTCACCAGCTGGACTTAACTCCATTAACCACGACCATCTGGACCATCTGGGCACGGCCCTCTATCCAGTTCCTTACCCAAAGGAGGGTATACCTGTCCAGGCCACAGGCAGCCAGTTTCCCCAGGAGAATACTGTGAGAGATTGTGTCAAAGGCTTTGCTGAAGTCTAGGTAGACTACATCAACAGCCTTTCCCTCATCTACCAGATTGGTAGAAGGAAATGAGGTTGGTCAAGCACATTCTGCCTTTCATGAACCTGTGCTGGCTGGGCCTGATCCCCTGGACACCACACACATGCCGTGTGATCTCACCCAATATGATTTGTTCCATAACTTTCCCTGGTACAGAGGTCAGGCTGATGGGCCTGTAGTTCCCCTGATCCTCCTTACAGCCCTTCTTGTAGATGGGAGTCACATTGGCAAGCCTCCATTCCTCTGGGACCTCTGCAGTTAACCAGGAGCACTGGTAGATGGTGGAGAGTGGCTCAGCAATCACCCTCACCTGCTCCCTCAGCATTTGAGGGTGGAGCCCGTCCGGTCCCATGGACCTGTGGCAGTCTAGGTGGAGGAGGATCTCTTTAACTGTCTCCACCTGAATCACTGGGCGTGTATTTTGCATTCCATCCCAGACTTTCAGATCAGGGCATAAAGTGTCCTGAGGATAACTGATTTGCCCATTAAAGGCACATGTAAAGAAGGCATTGAGGACCTCAGCCTTCTCCTTATCCCCAATGGCCACATTCCCCTAATATAATGAAGGAACAGTCAAACCAGCTAATGTACATGCCAGATTTTAAATATCACTGTGTAAAGGAGAACACAGAATTTGCAAAATGTTTAAATTTTAAAATGGGTAGAGAACTGACAGGCGTGTAGTGACCCTGCCACTTGTCACCACAAAAGGCTTGTTCTCTGTATCACTTCCCAGTCACTTTCGGTTGCACAGATCAATTTCCGGGCCTACTACCATCCTCAGTTTAGTTGCAGAGAATGTTTCAGGGAAGCCAAGTTCCCCTTTTGCCTGAACTATGGTGTAGGAGGGATGGGTTACTGAAATCCTGAATCTCATTCTGTTCTGGAACAGCCGCATGGCTGGGGCACACGAATGGTTCTCCCACATGTTTTACTGAGTTTTCTCATACCAAAATTCTGTAACCCAATTAGAAGAGCCTTGATATGTGTGCCAATAAATGTAACTTGTCTCAAGTACTCAGAAGATCATCAGTAATATGAACAAAATGCTACATCAAAAACAACTGTTAAAATACTCCATTTTTTTCAGTACATGTAAATAATATCTATTTTTTTGCTGATATAGTAGTATTTCCTCACATTATATATCAATATTTACCTCTGGACTGAACGTCTCCTGAAGTCCAATAAGGAGATAGGTGATTGGGCTTAACCTTCCTCTTTTAGCTTCTCATTTTTGTCATTAATCACCTGCAAAAGCTGCTACTGTCTGGCACCTATGCTAAAATAAAACACCAGCAGAAGTGTATCCCATAGGTAATGACTTTATAAATGAAATGACTTGTTTTGAAAAGATATTGCTGCAATGTAAATATTTCTTTTCCATTTTACACTCAGAACATCTCAGTGCTACTGAAAATGACCCTTGCAGAAATGAAATTTGTTACAGATCTCTACCTTTTTGTGCTAAGACAGGACACTGAAACTCAATGAAAGGAACTGCCAGACAATAGAATTTCTCCCCTGGTAGTAGGAGACAGTACTGTCTAGATGTCAGGTAAAAACTAGGTCTGAAGCAGCAACTAGATTTTATTTTAAACCTGAAATGTAAGTCAGCTGCTCCACAGATGTTATTCTGTAAAGGAAATGTTTACATTTAATCACCACTAGGTGTCATCTGGTATTCTGAATTAAAAATGCTTTCAAAGGGATTTCCGGGCAATGTATGTATGTATTTCCAGGCACAAGATATAGTTAACTAAACAAACTGAATTGCTATACGCAGAAAAGTGAGACAATGCAGAAGTGTCACACGACAGTAACTTCAACACAGTAGTAGCTGCAGTTTGTCTAGGATCTGGAAGCAACAGCTACTAAAAAAAGTCTAGCCAAGCAATGTACGATATGAGGCTGGGAGGTAGGCTGGGAGAATCATAGAGTCATAGAACCATAGAATCACAAGGTTGGAAAGGACCTACAAGATCATCTAGTCCAACCATCCTCCTAATTCTGTGTAGAATTGAGAAGGGGAATCATAGAATCACTGAGTGGCTTGGGGTTGGAAGGGACCCCAAGGATCATCAAGTTCCAACCCATCTTCCACAGACAGGGCCAGTAACCTTTAGATCTGGTACCAGGGCCCTATCCCACCTGGCCTTAAACACCTACAGGGATGGAGCATCCACAACCTCTCAGGGCAGCCTGTTCCAGCATGTCAACACTCACAGTAAATAACTTCCCCCTGGCATCCAATTTAAACTTTGCCTCCTTGAGCTTAAAACCATTCTCCCTTGTCCTATCTCTGTCTACCATTGTAAAAAGTTGATTCCCCTCCTGTTTATAATCCCCTTTTAAATTCCGGAAGGCTGCAATGAGGTCACCTTGAAGTCTTCTCTTCTTCAGGCTGAACAAGCCCAGCTCCCTTAGCCTGTCTTTGTAGGGGAGGTGCTCCAGACCTCTGACTGGCTTTGTGGCCCTCGTCTGGACCCTTCCAACAGCTCCACATCTTTCCTGTATTGGCCCCAGAAAGCAAGGGAAGTGGAGCAGGGAATAGAGAGCCTCCAGAAACTCAGCTTGAATATTGAACTTCTGAAGTGTTGTTTAACCCAAAATATCCATCTTGTGGGTCTTTTAAACCAAACACTCATCTTTTGACATGTATGCTTCTAGTAACAATAAACTGGCATCCAAGAGACACTGTTGATTTTGCTACAGATTGAGACCAAGATTTAGAAACCATCAGCAGACTTCTTCCTTTAATCTCCAAGGCGGTGACTGAGAAGAGTATCCTCTGAGAAAATAATGAAAGACAATATAGTCAGATTTCCTCAGACCAATTAAAAAAGATGAAATAATATGAATAGCAGCTGGCTTCCAAATTATGCATACCCTTTTTAGTCTATACATCATTTAAAGTTATATTCTTTAACTTGGAGGTCCAGTTGATTTGTTTCCTACAGTTGCTGTACTGCCAACATGACCTCTTCATAAAGGACAAATTTTGAGTACAGAAAGGATCACCCAAAGAAATGCTAAATCTACTCTAACTGGAAAGCTAATGGTATGACATATTCTGTTCCTAAAAGAGAAAAGAAGCTAGGGGCCTGGCTGAAGAAAAGGGAACATTATTGTCGAACTTCTCCCATACAGGATCTACTGGCCTTACAGGCCCAGGGTAATTTAGAAAAGTTCGTAGACCAGATAGGAAGAAGTCTGTAAGAGAATGGACTTGTCTGGACCCTTTTTCTTATTCAAGAAGGTCTGCATTTTAACTCACTGGATAATGGCAAGAGTTTTTAGGAACCAAGACTTCTAAAATTCCTCTCTGAAATTACATCTTTCCTACCTGAGTGTGGACATGTTGCATAGGATAAAATATTGCATTGCCTATTATGGAAAAGTCATTACTTTTTTTTCCATTAAGAATCTGAACAATACACTCTGTATGCTACTGGATTCACAAAAAGTCTGCATGGTCAACATTTTGATAATGGACATTGATAGGACAAGACTGCCTATGGATATTTAAAAATATACAGGGATGTTTGAAAAGAATTTGAACTTTATCACGTAATAGCCTGCCTTTGGCAACTGAAATTCCCATAGAAGCTCCACCTGAAAGTATTCAAGAAAGAAAGGTTTAAACTTTCTTCAGCAGTTAAGCTATTGGCCATATCTCTTGAGAGCTAGTTGCTCTTAGGTTTTTTTACATTGAACTCTGAAGTGCTGCTGCTAGAACTTTACATTATATGAAGGAGTGTGGAAATTATGTGTAATTTAGCACTGGAATGAGCTAAGAATACTAATCCTGCTGGATCAAAGACACTTGTTCAAAACAAACACACAAGCAGAGGAATGAAATCTCCAAGCTCACTGGAATATTTACAGGTTATGGAGGACATTACTTTTCAGAACTGAGGTCAAATTTATATTCTCTCTGAACTGAAAAATGCATTTCAAAGTAGTAGGCTATTCATTAAAATCTTTCATACCAAAAGAGATTTGAAAAGATCGTTACTGAGCCTCTAGTTTGCCATAGTTACCTCCAGAAATAAATATTATAAAAAGCCTTTAAAAATTGTAAGTGACTAGGAAATGTCTTTTTTAGAAATTTTGTGCATACGCATTGCAATTTGTACTAGCTACCACAGGAATACCTACTAGTAAACTGATGATAATTTATTAACATCATGAAAAATCTGAAAGAGATGTTGATACTACAGAAACAACTGAAAGTTTAAATAAGTAACAAGAAACTGACAGTGATGCTCTGAGAAAATTATTGTAGGTAAGGATCTGTAAACTGATAAGTTTGTGAGATCATGGGAATGTATGTAAATCTGATAGCTAAAAAGATAAAAAGGTAAACATTAGGAAAATTAGTAAGGTTTCTTTGTTTGGAAAATAGAAATATACTGTATGTTCTAAGGAAATAAGATCTACTCATGGTAAACTTAGAAGTTTGAAAATGTGTAGTTTTCACAAGTTTACTACTCGTAAGTTAACTTGCAGGCAACAAAATATCCATTTAAAATCCTAATTTCCATCCAAAAATAGCTTATGCATTATTCATTGTAATTATGACATAATAGTTAAAATAAGTATTTTTATATCATACTGTATTCATATCCAACTCCAGAAAAGCCAGCTAAAACCTTTTTTCCTCAAAAATAAGCAAACATTTTTTCATAAAAAATCTCTAAAAAGACATGCAAACTGTATTTTGTGTGAGCTAAATACAGAGATTAAGCTAGATTTTTATAGTACTATATAGGTACTCATGTTCTTTCTGTTGAACTCAAGAGAAAATCCTAGTAGACAAAATTTATGTATCAATTTATTCAACAGTCCTTGCAGTGTATAAACTACAAGAAATAACAAAATTTTGTCTGAGTTCAAACTTTAATCAGTAGAAAAATCAGAAATCACACAGAGATGTAAGGGAGGATTTGGCAGAAGGCTTTCCTGGGAACAGGCAAAGAGCTACTCTAGAGAAGATCCTTTCTGTGAGGTTACCTGAATTTGTAGTGTGGTAAAGGACATAGGGCCCCTGGACATATATTACCATCTCCAAGGCATGCTTCTGCTTTTTCTCCTTTTTAAAGACATGCAGTGGGTCAAGTTCTGATTGTGGATCTGCTCTTTATTTTTCTTCAGTTTCTTCATGGCTTGATGCTTCAGTTCCCAGATCTAACACTGCCTTAACCTGCTTAACCTCTGCCTCCAGCCCAGACCTGCCTAACTCCTCATGCTGCATCTTTACATACTCAAGCTCTCTCTGAATTCATCAAAACCCTTCAGCGGCCTCAAAGCTACCATTCAGGTAGACACAAACCATCTGTATAGTCTTCACCTCAATAAGCAATCTCGGTCCACCTCACATCTCTGTCCCTCTCTTCTCCCTCTGTACAGCGAACACAGAGTAGATGGAATATTGGCAACAAGGATGTCTGACGTCCTTCATAAGAGTTTTAGTCCTGGATGGGGACTTCTGGATGACAGTGGCCTGAGGGTGTTGTTTGTAAATTGGTTAGATGAAGGGCTCTACACTTATTTGGAGAAGGATGAGTGGGTTATGTCAAAGAGCAGTGGTTTTTGATAAGGGAGAGGATTTGTGTGCTGATACTGAGCAGGACAGAGAGCTCAATCCTGGTATCCATTGGGCATTTGTACTTTTATTTTAGGTATACATATACTGAGAAATAAGAGAGGTCTTTGGATTAGGTAAGTTCCAATCTAAACTGTGCTGAATCTTCTCTGTGGTATTAATTATTTTGATGGTTACAAACTGTATGATTGTGCTGTGGCCTCCAGCTCACTTACTTAGGGTCAACCTCATTATATATGCATGTTCAAACAGAGGTGACCTTGTCAGCAACTTTCCATGCCCGTATGCAATACTGAAAACCACTTATTAAGCTTCCTGTAATAATTTACTACTCTCATATTTTCACAAGTGAATAATCATCATTAGATTCCTTACACAACTTTGTAGGAAATACTTTAGTAAAAGATTCTGTGAGTAATTGTTTCACCCAATAAAATTAGTCAAGTCATTTAACAAATTGAGTACTACTACTGTGTTTTTGAAGTCTTAAGGAATCTGTCAAAAATAGTTGTTCTGTTAGAAGTGTTGTCACTCCTCTTGACTAATTCCTTTGAAGTGGAGGTAAATACATTTCAGTTTTTTTAACTCTGTCTGAAAATTAAGCAGAAGGTTTTACTATGATTAGGTAATCTGAAAAAAGAAACCATTATTTTCACTGATTTAATATTTTCACACAAATTTATTGACTGTGATATTACATTTTTAGTTTAGAGAATCCCCTATTGTTTTGAGAGAAGGCGACTAAGAAAAAGCAAAATGAAAATGTTCACTGAGTTTACAGATATTAATGAAATTTTAATATTTTTTAAAAATTTTTTGTTTGTTTGCTTTCTTCGAAAGGAAAATAATTTTCAGTTTTATATACTTATGCTTTTGTCATAATTGCTCTCACACACACATAAAGCATAAAACCCCTCACTCCCTTCTCAAAATAAGATAGATCAGGGACCTGACAGATTGCTATGGCAACAAATGCTAGCTTCCTGCAGACCATGAAGCACCAATGCCATTTGTCTGAACATTTTACAACGCCAACCAACAGGATTATCAAAGGAATTGTACAATATAATGTGCTCTTTGGTCAACTATCAGTTCCTACTGATACTACTGTCCCTGTCCAAGTTAATATATCTGAGATGAAAGCTTTGACCCAAGATGTTTCTGAGGCAAAAATGACTTTTCAGGGAATGAGGAACTTCATCAAGAAGAAAGAGCACCCTGAGCTGTTTTATATGAAAGATCTATCGCAACCAACCAGTAGTTTATAGAATACATGACAGACTTAGCTCTGTAAAATCAGTGAAGCATAGTATGACTGGTACAGTATACACCAGCTAGAACAACCCACTATGTGATTTTGTGACTTGAAGCTTTACAGAACAAAAGTTTTCACTCCCAATCTCTTGGTAAATTGTTCAATCAACTTGAGACTCAGGTAGGAAGCAACTCATGCATGTAAATTATTAGCAAGGAATAAAATGAGGGCTTATACTTAATCTGAGGCAGACACCTTCCCCATGAAATTCTTCTGATGACTTTCTCAGAATTCTCTTTTAAGAGGAACAAAATATTATGATAATAAGAAAATCTGTTTTAAAATCCTACATGCTGCTGGTTTCTTTTACATGAAGGAATTCCATGAAATTGATAAGACTTGGGTACGAGAAATCCCATTAAGGTGGTTTACTTTCTTTAACTGGAGAAGAAACCATCAGACAGAAATGGAATTTGACAAATTTCCCTTGGATTATTTAAAAAGTTGATTTTACTGTGCTGTAATACTTGTGCATTTCTCAGCATTCCTTGAGACTGGGACATCAGAAACACATCTCAGGACTCTGTAATTATGCTGTAGTTAGCGTTATAGCTGGCTGAATTTTTGGATGTGTGGTCTGAATGATAAACTTCTTTTATTCACTCAGATGAAAAGAGAAAATCATATTTGTTATTAATACTGCAATATGTTTTATCAGTATTTTACTTAGAAGGTTTCTTTTTTGTTTTATTTTACTGAAGTATTTGTTTCTCCTCCATAATGAGTATTTCCCTCTTTCAGAACTGTGCAAATCAGTTTTTATAAATGAGAAATCCTTGCTATTTAAAAGACAGTGAAATAGTCACTCAGAAATTCTGTTATAATTAATGCATATAATACATATATATTTTTAGGTAGAAAGCCTATCCAGTGCAAGTTCTAATTCCAGTTCGAAATGCCCATTTTATTTTTAGCTTTATCATGCTGTCGCTGGGAATATTCTGTAATTAATTCTGTAATTATTTGTTTCACTTAGTATCTGATAAAAAACCTTTAAGTTTTTTTGAAGAATCATTGAGAAATGGAGATCAAATTGAGAAGCATAAAACCTATCAAATTTCTTTTTTCAAGAAACAATACTTCAGAATCCTTGAGCAGCTTAGTAAATCAAGCGTATCAGTATTTCTCTGCGTACAGCTCTAATTGTACAGCTATACAGTCAATAGGTAAATGGAGGTTATACAGATGTTCCATACGAAAGATTATCGTGTTAGAAAGATAATCTATGATAAATGGAAAATGCTCACCAATGTTGAAGGCTCGCAATATACTCCACACAGGAGAAATCTCCAGAGAAGAAATCCTGCCTTAGTGGTAGTCAGCCCTTAAATGAGATCTGCGAGGGGTGGAGCCCCTTTTTCTTTTTCCTCCACTTTCTGCGTATACATATCAAAATGTTAGAAGTTACACAACTTCCCTGCTAACCTGGTGTTGCAGAAAAAGCAACCATCCATCAATATCATCACAGACATAGGTGCAATCCTACCTTACTTTACTGATTTTGTAAATTATGAATTTCCAAGTCCAGCTGAAGATAGCGATAGACTTTAGCAAGCTTATGCTTTCTTTTTTTTTCTCCTCAAAACCAGACTGAAAACCAACAAATAAACAAATGAACAAAACCAAAAGAAAACAAACTCTCCAAAGTCAAAGTAATCAAAAAAGTGGTGGAGCAACAACATGCTTAGAGAAAAATGTTACTTATACAGTGCACACGAGAGTGTTCAATGAGTTGGGTTCTGGAGAAGTATCTAGATTTTGATCTCGAAGGTAGATGGAGTTTTACAAACGAGTATTTTCCGTAAAGTTGCCCTAATAGGATCTCCTCATCAACTTCTAATCTTGTTTCGTACACCATTTGGTAACATATCAGACTTTCCCTCTTCCAAATTGATTTTCCATTGGACAAATCATTAAAATATCATTACAGAAGAAAGATGTGTGTATACAGACATACAGACTACAACCTCATATCCTGGCTTCCCAAGAGTTAAGAGGTCAAAACTAATTGATATGATAATTAATGTTTATTTTTTATTTTTACACTTTAACAAAAAGTTAAAGATTAAATAGAGTACAGAGGGGCAGAAAAGAAAATGTATACTTCCTTAGGAATTTTGGGTGTTCTCTACTCAAACTGCGCTTTGTAAACCTTGGGCATTCTTGCATAATAAAAGACTTCATGCACAGTTTATGTTCATTTTTAATTTTGGAGCATGCTCTTCAGTCAAAGCTCAGATGCTTTGAGCCCATTGGCCATTCAGACCCTTTATATACTGTATGTGTCTTGTTCTGAAAAGCTTGCTGCTAAAATACGGTATGTAGAAAAACCGAAGGTGTCATAAGGATTTGTAGGGAAAAGTTGAGGAGTGAGCTATCTTTTTGATAGGATGGACACCACTGGTCTTTCTTCAGCCAGTGTATCAAAAAGTGTAAATTGATTTGTAGTAACTTGATTCAGCACCACTCTGCTCCCTTCCCGTGTTCTGGTTTTGGCCTTGATGGGGTTCTTTGTGCACAGATATTCGGTTGGTGCTGAGGGGCTGGACTGGGTTGCTGGATGGGAGAGGGCTGCTGCCATGACAACTCAGGGCAGAGAGCGGCTGCAGTGTGAGCTGGGCTGGGCTGCATGCGGCCCGCAGGCCATGGGTTGGACATTCTGTCCAACATGAACAGAAAGGACAGACTGAACTGTGTTTTAATTCCAGTGAAACCAGTGGTGTTATAGAAGATAGAAATCTGAATTATTGATCATAGTAATTCTTTTCCCGTGTAAAGAATTCAGATACACATTCAGTTGAAATAATATTGATATATGGTTAAATATTAATATATTTTAATGTTTTTCTCACTTGTACATATGCTGAAATTTAAAAAAAAAAAAAAATCCAAACATAGTTTTACTTGTATTTATTCAGAAAACTATTTAGACTGTTTCTTAACTTTATTACTAATTAAAGTCCTTGCAAACTGGTGGATTTAATTATATATATGCATGGCATTCATCATGATCTTATCTGATTTATTAAACAGTGGAAAATTCCTGAGCTCAAGATATGAGGAAAAAGTGCTTTATTAACGAACTAATTTGTCTGAAAATGAGACATGTTTAGCATAAATTATAGTAACAGGATTTGGCCCTTGTAAACCAGGTCACTGTAAATCTTTCTTATAAAATATTATTTATTCACACTTTATCTCCATATTTGTAGTATTCAGGAGTTATGCAGAAACAAGTTAGTTTTTAGTACAAATAAATGCTTTTAAAATCAATGAAAAATATCACAGTGACCATTTAATAATCTGGAAGTAAATCATGTATGCAGATATATTTAAATTCTTGGCACACATAATAACAGCAGATTTTTAAAAAAGCCGAAAATGAGTACACCTAAGCCTAGATTGCATGACTGATCTGTATAGGAGAGGATTTTATCATCCATTTACTATATCTAATAATACAGCACAAGTTTATAGTATCTTAATTGGTTCAGGTTATTGGCTTTTAAATATACACACTGTAATTGCTCTTTGATATCGAAAACCATGGTTGACTGGAACATAATTTGTATTTCACCTTCCATTTCAATGACTCCGTTAATTTCATTCCACCATTCCTATCAATAAATGATTAAATTACACTAAATGAGCAGTGAAAGTATTCTGCCTTGAGTTCTCTGCTTTGCGAATGTATCCCATTTTTGCATTTATTGACAGCATGGGAAAAGCACTGTTATTGGAAATTGTCCTTCACATTCTGAGTTGCCTCACTGAAAAATAAATATGTTAATTTTATTTTCATTTTTTTTTTCCCTGACTTATTTTTTGCCCATACTCTTTTCTCCACTTTATATTTTTTTTAATTTCCTTTAGATTTCTAGACAAATGTATTTTTCAAATTCCCTTTTTGAGGAAGGGAAGGTAGGACATTCTTTACTGTCATATCAGACAGCGGACTACCATTAACATCATTCAGCTTCCTTCTTTGTCATTTGAATCAACTGTTTACTCAAATTATACGTTTAGTCATAAAATCCTGAACATGAAAATATGGGATACTTGTAGGATTTCTTATATGAAGACATTCAGCCCACAGTTATCCTACTAAAATGTCAGGATTTACATACTGAGACAGATTCAAGTGAGATTTAAGGAAAAGTTCCTGGATCTATTTGCTTCAGGAATTTAGTAATTGGGAAATCACTCATATCTCATGAGTTCAGACCCTGAAACTAAGAATGAAGGGGAGAAGGAAAGAGAGAAAAGGGTTTGTGGGCAGAATCAGTGGGAAAACTTCATGGTAACACAAGGCAATTAAAATATGAAAAGCCATATGAGGCCTTATGAGCCATTGGAATACCATGGGGTATACCAATCATTTGTATTTAATTAGTTCCATATTTAAAGATTTGTCTATTTAGTTTGAAGTCAATGCAAATTTGTCCAATTGCACTCAGGACTTGAAAGGAAAGCTGGTATATTTATTACAGTGTAGAATTAGTAGAACAGAAATTTATTGAATTATTTTTTAATATAAAATATACATGAGAAATGGGAACATAAAATTTATATGTGAGAGAATGTTCAGCTATTGATAATTCTGTCACAATGTGTGAGATCAAATGAGACATTTGAAAGAAATTTTCTTTCAGAGCTTACTTACATTGTACAGTAATGTCTTAAAAACATGAACAACAGTGGTTGAGGATGCTAAAAGTGCTGATCTCATGAGAGTTTGTTAAAATAAGCTCAGGTAACTTCCAATTAGTAGATTGACCTGAAAGCTGCTGAAGTATGAATAATGTCTGACATTTTAAGGAGCTCATTAAAATGAGTTGCATGGCAATGCTAATTATATAATGCAGATGTGACAGTTGGGATGGTTATTCTGATCCCTGATGTTCATGGGCAGAATTCACATGGAAGTCTTCCAATCAGTTAGGCAACTAGGAAGACAGTGAATGAAAGACTAGACTTCCAGCACATTGTAGATCTGTAATATAATCAAGTAGTATCGACATGCCATAACACATTCTTGTAATGTCAGGTAGAAATCCCTGGACTTGCCCCAAGCCAATAACGTGCTGTAAGGTATACACTGAAAGACAACAGCAGATTGAGAATAAATTGCGATAAAAATTCTGTCACCATAGCCCAGCTATGTAATATTTTTTTCCTGCTCTCACATTGTATACTTGTAAGACACTACCTTCGTAAATGTTTATGCTTCAAAGTTTTCTGCAGAAGATTTTCTATATCCTTTTTTTGAATTATTTTTTTCCAAGGAGATGGTACTCTTCATTGGTGAATTGATCAAAAATATTTGTTAAATGTGGACTAGTAAAGGAGATATGTGGTGATTGTGTTTTGAATATTTAATACCAGTGTAAATCAGTGATGACAGGGCGTGGTTTATGCCAGCAGGGCATGCAGGGACAATGCAAAGCGGACTGTTTCCCATCTGGGAGCAGCATGCTGTCACAGCAGTTTATGCAGTTTCACTACAAGGGGATCTTTATCTCTGCCAGTGTGGTGGTGAGCACTTGACTGAGGCTAATACTGGTGCTCCTTCATTGAAATTGACAGAGAGATTTGATGCATTCCCCCCCCCCCCAGACAGAACTGGTAAAAAGGGACACTTCAGTTCAGGCTGTACTGGAACCTTCTTCTGATGATGAGACACGTACCTGCAGAGGGTGAATGCAGGTCGACGGATGATCTTTTACAACAAATGGTTGAACTACAAGAAGCAGTTAAAAGACTTCATAGCGTTAGAGGCACTGAGAGAGAGAGATATGATGTTCAGTAATTATATTCCAGCAGCAGACAACACTGAGAAGAAGGCACTTACTTAGGTACCTGGTGGCCCACAAAAGTAGAGCTCCACTTCAGTCCCCACCCTCCAGTTTCACTACTAAAAACAGTGCCTACAGTAGGTATCATAAACAGAAACACCAAGTGCTTGTAGTGGGTGACTCCCTGTCAAAAGGCATTGAGGCTCCCCTCTGCTGGCCTGACGATGAGTCTTGAGAGTCTTCCAGGAGCCAAGAACTGGGACATTGCAAAGAGCACAGACTACTACCTTCTGTCGCTCTTTTGTGTGGTAATGAATGACACTGGAGGACTGATGTGGGAAGAACAAAAAGGTAGACTACAAAGCCCTGGAAGTGCAAATGAAGAACACTAGTGTCCATGTTATCTTTTCCCCAATTTGGTGACCAGGAATTCATAGGGGATGGTGTCAAACATTTTGCACATGTCCAGGTAGATGACATCAGTCACTCTTCCTTTACCACTGAGGCTGTAATTTAAACATAAAAAGCCACAAAGTTTGTTAGGCATGACTTGGTTACCAGCCATGTTGGTTACCAACATGGATCATCATGCCCCAATGTCCCTGCCGCAGGCGCGGTTGCCAACTGCTAGATAAACTACTAGATCAGATTGTTCAGAACATACAATGAACAAGGCTCATTGTAGGCACTTCTTTTGTACGGTAAAACACCTTGGACACCTATATTTTTAAGACTTTATCTTATAAGTGGGGTAAACTATAATATAGCAGAAATATTTCAAATAGAAGAGAAAAAAAATCCTATTTAAATTAGGGAGAATAAAATGTCATTTTTAATGTATTTTCACTAAGCTGACAGAAACAGAAAGACTCAGGAATTAAGAAGTCTCTGTAAAGTCTGGATGAGATTTTGGCAAAAAAACTGTGACCAAGTTCCGAGGAAAACAAATTTATAAATCAGAGCTTGCCCAAGAACATCAACAAATTGCATTCATACAATCCTCTATCAATATTTTGTTTCGGGAGCTCAGCAACTACTTTGTGATTAACACATTATGTACTGGTACTGTAGAACCATGGCCATACTCTGCAGGCTTGTTAAGTGACTTGCTGGCTTTATAATTCAGAAGATTAAAAAAGTTTTTAGAAGACTGGTTGATAGAGTTATCCAGAACCAGTTATCATACATAAAGCTTAACATTCCTCAGAGAAAATGTTTTCCTGCTGAAATCTTTCAGGTTGTATAATTTTGAACATCCACAGTAGTGAATTTTTGACACATTAACTGTTATGAGGTGAGTGTGAGAGTATGTTAATGATGTATGTAAGAGTTTTTGAAGAAAATATATTTTTTTAAGGAAACAAAACAAAAATAAAACTATCTAAAACTGATACTGTGTACCTCCATTAGCGAGGTTACATTTTCCTTCACCAGTATCCTTAAGGAAGGGAAATCACTGAGGAAATAAAACAAGTTTCTCAAACGTATTAAGGACATTGGTAATGAGAGACTGCTGATCTTCTTAAGTCATAGAAGTGAGGATACTAGTGGGTACAGTAACCGATTTTAAAATGGCCAGCCTTTTTACCTCCTAATTGATACTCAGTGGTCACTAACCTCTGCTTATACACAACCCATATAGCAAAATTTTCCTGCTCTCTAGCACCTATGTGCCTGTAGTTATCTTCAAAGTGCAAGACCATTCTTTAAAACATATTCCAGTTCCTAAACAGGTGTACCTGATACATAGAAAACCCAAGAACTGATTTGTCCTTCTAAAACTTAGGACACAAAACTATATTGGTAAAAGAACGCTTTTCTTTTCAGCCCCACCCAAAATCAGCAGAAGCCTCCTTTCCATGTTAGTGAGTCTTGAATCACTTGCTATGGATGGTGATTTCTAACATTTAGTAGTGATTTCCTTGATAATTCCCTATCCAAATGTAACAGTTCTGTAGCACTGAGGATTTAGATAAAGTTCTAAGTACAAAAAAAGTAGGTGTATAGCTGTGCAGAGTAGGATATGTTCAAAGAGTAGAAAGAATGACCATGACATGCCCAAGATCAATACTGGAAGAATTTTGACAGTCTATTCTGATTATGAAGCATGCATAACTGCTGGAAGAGTCTGCAGTGTAAGCTAGTAAATGTCTCAGGAAAAAAAAAAAAGTACAATCTGGTGCTTTGTAATCTGGTAATTTGAAGGATGCTTTTACTGTGTTAAATTTAATACTATCCTTTGCTTTCCTCATGGATGAATTAAAAGATTTGGGTAATAAAATCTACCTAAAAGTTTATTTTCCCTTTCCAATTTAAGTGTTTTTAACATAAATGAATGAGAAATACTAGAATTTACAATAATCTGCTGAGGGTGTTTCTGTTTTAACAGCTAAATCTTATGTATTCATGGAATATTCTTTCTTAATTGTTGGATGTTAATTCATATGAGGTTATATACAGACACATACATGCATACACATATATCTGTTTATATACTCTTAGCAATACAGCAACTTTCTATAGTTTAATTATACTACAAGTTCACAGAATGAGGCAGGAACATCACCAAGTCCAGCCCTTTACTCAGGACAGCATCTACTAAAGTAGGTTGCTCAATGCTGTCCACTCAGATTTTGACTATGTCCAAAGATGGAGATTCCAAATGTTTTTTTTTGTTGTTTGTTTGTTTGTTTGTTTGTTTTACTTTCAAGCACTTGAAAGTCAGAAGTATCACGTATGGAACAAAAAGTCAAAAAAGGCGCTCCCTCAGTGAAGCATGTCTTGGAACTACAGGGAAGAATCTTACTTTCAGTGAACCCACCTGACTACTCATGATAAAGCTGAAGCCTGTCAATTAGTCCCACTTCACAAGAAAACATGCAGTGAAATGCATTTAATGTTTCTTTATTTCTGTGATATTTCTTCATAATACAAAGCATTTCTAAGTTATGATTAGTTCCTCATTATGTATTTGATGAGTTAACGTTTCATTGTGTAAAAAAGAAACTACATAAAGATATAGTGTTTAATAGAATAATTATTACATTTGATCTACACTTTAGAGAATTCCAAAGCACTTGTTATATAACAGAAAATACTAATCTTGGAAATTCTGAATACTATTATAGTAGAAAGTCTAATAAAATTTTGAAGTGTCTGCTTGCAAACTTTAATTCTACAGCAACACACTATCATGGGTTGGTGAAAATACTGAGATAACTAAGATTTCTCAAATATTTGTACTCCTGAGGAAGATATTTTCTGGTCTTCACAGGAGAATAACTATTGAAGTAGGTTTCAACTCATAATGCTATTTGCAATATTTCTGAGAACTTTTTAGCATTTCTGAGCCCACTAATCTGCAAAATTAAGGTATGCATTTTCTTTCCTGGTTTTGTAATATATTTCCCAGGTTAGTTACTAGGCACACTACATACACTGTGAAGTCAAAAAATTATTCAGCTATGATAAACACATGAAAAATTCTACTTGGAAATACTGAAGTCCTTTTTTAAAGAATATGTTGTTGTGAAAGACTGGATAGCTCATGTTTGTTTGTTCATTATGTTGTAAATCCTCTTGAGAAGTAATTAGTTACGTTAATAATTGATGAATTAATTGATAAATGTTAATAACTGGTAATTTCAAACTTCATGTGAATAACTGTTCTAAAATGTGGAAGAAAATATGCATCTTGTTAAAGAGAGAGTTCACATGAATAATCAACAGCACAGCAGTAATGGATAGCAACCATGCTGGTGAGAGCATTTGAAAAAAAATTGACTTTGTTTTCATGAGTAGCATCAACTCCACCAACTGCATAGCAGAATTCTGAAAATAAATTTTATATTCATTATCTTATTTAAATTTAAATCAAGGTTACTGGTAACAAACAAGTACGTAGTTTAATTTGTATCCTCTTAGCAAAAGCTACTCAGAATCATATAGGAGAAGCTTTTGCTCAACAGGAGCAGTTGGATATTAATTATAAAGACAAATAAGCTCCTCCTATTCTGCTTTTTTTCTTCTCTGTTTGTACTTCTACTAAGAATATTAGAAAAGTAAATTATTTCTCTATTCCTAAGATTCAGATTTGCAGCGTTTCACTTAGCCTAAATGAGCCTAAATTCATTCAATCCATCCACTTTACTACACAGGGGAAGCAAATGTTATTTTAATAAATGTAACAAATAAATCTGTTAAAGGTGGCAAATAAGCTCCTGATTCTTATATATATACATGTGCATTTATATACAAATCCTTACATATTTGAAGAAAATATAAACTAGTAATCTATTCTATTGGAAAAGAAAGTTTTAGAACACTTGAAATAGTTTAACACTACATAAAAATTACTGCAGAAAGCAATCTTACACATCACTTCTAACTAAAAATGCATTTTAGAAAATAAACAGGCAAAGATATCTCATCTACCATACATCTTGGTAGTTGGAGAGTAGGAATGATACTGGCATTTATATGAAATTGCCCAGAAAAGAGAAACAGATGAAAAAAAAGAGCTGTGAAATGTATGTAGTGTACTAGTATTATTTAAATATTTCCTTTAAGTTGTCAAACCTTCACAGTATCGATTTAAACAGGAAGTGCAGAGAATGTTTTACAGACCTGGGTTTTACAGGTCAGGCAACACAGTCAGATGTTTTCAATTGGTAAACTATTTCAAGATGGAAAATGTAGAGGCAGAGTTTTATCTAGTAATCCAGCAACCAGGAAGAAGGTTTAGTCCCTATAATAAAAAATATTGAAAATTCTGCTATAATTTATGATATTTTTTTATTGTTATCTGAACAGTTGCTTATAAATCTATTCTAGGCCACTTAATTCAGAGGCAGCAATAGTTGTAAAGGAACACATAACTGATCAGTTTTCAAACTCTGATGTAGTAGGTTTACCTGGATTCTTTTACAACGAACAAATTTTAGTGAAATAGATCTTTCTTTCCGAATAGCTATTTTTATTGTTTTTGTTATCTTGCATACATCTATAAAGACTTGTTTAGAGGTGACACCAAGACATCATCATTTTAAAAAAAGGACTGTGGGATTTCTGAATGTTACTTTGGAAGGAATGTTTTCTCAAAAAACAGGGTCTGCTATACTAAGAAATGAATCTACAATAGGTGATTCTTGACAGCAGCAGGCCCCATATATTGCCTTAATTATTAGTAGTAAAAAGTAATGCAAAGTTTTATTTAACCTGATTCTAGCTGCATATCTTAACAGTGAGAAAAGGTGCTAAAATATGCTGAAGGTACTAAAAGGTGCTAAAAAGTCATGCTAAGAATGCATCCAATCTAATCTATAATATTTCACTGACATCTGCACAAGCCAGTAAGCCTCCATGGTTTTAGCAGAGTAGAGAAAGAGATCTTAAAAAACTGCTATGAAGGGTCATCTAAATAATCTTTATGCATTTCTATGTCATTTTATTATCCTTCTTGAACAACAGTAAGAGATGAGATGCAGCCATTTTTATTTTAACTATACAACAGAAAAGAAAATCTTTTATAACAATTATCTGTAGATAATTTACTGGATTTGTCATACTTTGAGACATTTACCATTTAAATGAACACTGAAATGAAACAACAGTTATTCCTCTATAGGCGGAGAATGAGAAACCAGGCTTAGTCTCAACTTATAATTAAATGTGTTTCTACTGAACTAAATGGGACCAAACTTGTACTGTACAAATTTGTGCACCTGTGTTACTAAATCATAGTCTAAAAGATTATAGGAAATTCTTTGAAAAATATTCATCGTTTAAACATCAAATACTCACTGGGCATTTCATCAAGAGTGAAAGACAAGGGAAAAGGTGAAACACAGCTAATGCAACTAAACAACAAGACACTGTTAGAAGAAAGATCTTCTCTGAAAAACTGGTTTAGTGTCAGAATGCAGAGGAGAGAATTATGAATTTCAGAAGACAAAAACCAAAAGTAATAAGGCAGACCAAAAGACATTTTGAGGATCAAATAGCAAATGGAGTCAAAATTATTAATAAATCTGTTCTCAGACATGTTCGGAACAGGAAGCCTGCTACAGAATCTGTATTGAATCATAAAAGCGGTATTAAGGTTAATTAACTTTTTTCTTTGCATCATCTCAGCAGCTTCTTGTAACAGACTCATCCTCTGTTGAAGGAAGATCTGTCTGAAACTGAAATATCTATCAGAAGACTTAAAACAAAATGAACAAGAAACAGTCTACTTCAAGCTTAACTATATAATTAAAATACTGAAAAGATTAGTAATTAGTTCAGTTACAGTAATACGAGGGATTAAGTTAATGCAAAAAAAAAAAAAAAAAGCTGTATTAGTAAGACTGTTATTCTGTGATTTACTCTTACGTGAAAAGCTGTCAAGAAGAATGATTAGACACAATTATGAGCATGCTCCTGGAGAAGTTAGGATCAGCTACTCCAAAAAAAAGGAAATACTTAATGAAGAGAAGTTAATTTTGTCCGCTACCTTTAGGAGTCTTACCTGGTTTCCTGGCAGGTCAGAGAGACTTCAATCCTGGGAAAAATATTTTAGCTTCATTTTTTTTCTGCCATAAAACATGATAGTTATTGTACAAAGTCTGCCTTGGTCCTGGACATCTTTCCAGTAAAGCTGTCTTGCTATCCAGACCTCAGAAACATGGGAAAATGGTGAGTGGTCATTGGTGTGTTTGTCAGTTCTCATCACACTGTTCAAAAATGTAACATGAAAAGCTTTGTCCTTACTGATTATTCTGATCAAACCATTGCTACTGACTGAAGAGATACATCAAGCAGAAAATAGTGCACATCCGTATGAGTTATGTAAATCTAACTCAAAAATGAAGAGATTTTTAAAACTTAATATAAGTCTGTAGCACTTATAAAACTGGTGTTCCTGGGAACAGACATCTAATCATAAAAGATACAAATTATATGATGTCTTAAAAATAACTATAGAAGTATTGAATTTCTATAGGAGAAAATAAAACAAAAAATAGCCATACGAAAAGAACTCTCCTCCTTCTACACTAGGAAAACTAATAATTCAAGCCATTAAATATATATATGTATATATTCTCCAGTAAGAATGGAAATAAATGAAGAGTTGCCATACTTTCCACATTGTCTAAATGGTTTGACCTACTAGTAGGCACTGTGAAAAAAACCTTCATTTGTTACCCTCCCAATTCAAAAGCATTCCGGTAGTTTCCAATCTCTGTGCAAGTCCTAAGTGACAGATTATGCTAAAGACATTTGTATTGACTTCAGTTATCTATTCAGGTTTTTCTTGAGTTAAATTCCATTTCATGCTGAATATAAATAATGTAGTTTGAAAAACTAAACCAATATTTTTCACTAAATTTTTGATGAAAGTTGCACTTTATACTTTTAAGTAAGACCTCTTCCATCAGAAACTCAGTATCATTGTATTCAGTATGTGAAAAAATTATATAGCACATTATATAATGCCACTAAAAATACTGTTTTAAGAAGTCATTATTGAAAGCCTTGATGTATCTGTAAACACAGTAAAAAACAAAAGTTAAATTTTAAATGCTGGAAAGATAGACACATTCTTCCATCTGATTTTTGGCTATTTAACCTATATTTTCTTTTTTTTTTTTCTAAATTAGTGTCATAACTATCTTCTGAGATGTAATATGAGCAGGTAGATACTTCACAATGAGAAGAATTCTGTCAGTTTTTCATGGGGAGGCTTATTCTTAGCTCCTATTTAAAATTTCCTTCAAGTCTCATCTGAGCCAGCAAATACATGTACAAGAAAAAAATTAATGTCAAGCTATGTACTCTTATGCATTGCTAACATCTAACAGTTACTGCAGGAAGTCCTGCTTTGTACCTGATACTCTTATGCAATTGGAAAACAAAGCTTATAATCTTTTTTTCTAGCTCAGACTTTTCTAGAAAACAAACTCTGGGCTGCAGTAACAGTTGTAAGAAGAGAATTACCCTCAGGATGTTTAGTTAAACAATCCATATAGCATTAAAAAAGAAATCAGTGGAAAAAAAATGACAGTACATTCCCTTAGCAAAGAGAACAGCAGGTTTTTCTTATCTTTATTATTTAGTTTTATTTTCACAACTTTAGAGTGCGGAAAAGCCAAATTCTGTGGCTGCCTTATCCATCACTTTTTTTCCCCCAACTAACAAACGTATAAAAAAATAATCTACAGTGATGTAATATTACAAGAAAACTCAAAAGATGCTTTTTATTACCTTACCTACTACAAGGTAATAAGATAGTTCATATATTTAAATCAGTAATTTGTTTCTTGGAGGCAGACTAATTGACTATGCTCAGTGATGTATGCCACAAACAAAAGACAGAAATGAACTCAACTGCTCTAAATGTCATCATCATGAATTCTAGGTCAGCAGAAAGCAGGCTTTTAGTGACCTAAAAAAGTGGGTACACATTAATATCTTTCCAGGCAAACTCATGCAGAACATTATGACACTTTTTTTTTTCCTCACCAAAATAAGTCTACATAAAAAGCATGCTCTTTGTGTGTGTGTGTGTTTGTCTGTGTTGTTTGGCTATTTTTTTTCTTTTCTTTTTGCATGTGTTTTGCCCTGCTACTGTAAATATTTGTGAAAATTTTAAATTGGGGTTTCACAAATTCTACTGCAAAGCAGATGTTCAGTCACCTTAGTAGCTTGCCATTCCTAAGGTGTTCCTCACTGAGGTCCAAGGAGTAAGTGAATCAGCCATCTGAATGGCTGTGCAGAACTCACCATTACTCATATTCTGGCTTCTAAAGCTCCAGCTTGCCCAGTCTTTCTAGCCACATTCTAAACACTATAGCATGTATAAGAACAGGAAAAGGGAGAATACAGAAATGCATACTGCTGCCCTCCACTGCTCTCATTCTCTCTCATCAAAAGAACAGTTAAATTATCAGATGCACTATGTTAATGACATTTGTAACACTGATTACATCCAATCATACAGTTTAAAGGTAATATATTGTCACTAAATCTCAACAGACAATATATAGACACAGCATGTTCATTTACTGTCTTTTATTAATTAAAAAGAATTTATAAAATTCTATGTTTACTTTCTATGTTGCAGGTCTTCAAGGATTTACCATTTTTTGAGTTATTCTGCTTTGACTTCTTCAGTAATAGATTTTATTTATTTATTTATTTATTTTAATAACATGCCATTTCCTCACACTCAAAAGATTCCACATTTACTGAAGGCACTTAATTTAAACTTCTTCGAAGAAATCATCTTTGGCCAGGAAGCAATCTGGAAATTTTTAGTCCAGAAGGAAGGCTATCAGGAAGTTATCACTGTCAGAAAACATAGTGTGATTATTAAATATACTTTGCAAACCTAACGATGGCATTTGCTTCTCAGTGACAGCTATAATAGTGATTTGCTGCAAGGTAACATGACAATTTTCAGTAATATTTCCATCCTCGGTGTTTGGACAGTAGCAGGAAAGATAGTGTAATTAAGGGGAAGAGAAAGAGACGGCGCCATCAATTTATGACTTCACCTTTTACAACCCAATTTATCCAAAGGATTTAAAAACCAATAGTCAGACAAAAAATCTTTTACAACTCACAGAGTGAACAGATGGCACAGCAGTATTGAAAATGACAGTGTATATACACCAAATGAACTGGTGTTCTGCTGTAGTTAAGGAGCTGTCAACATTTGTATTACAAACCACAATTTTCAAGTGTTTATAAGTTGGCTGTTTTAGATAACATCTGGCAAAACTTGGCTTGCAAACTGCCTTTCTAGGTACATCACAAAAAAAACCCTAATCATGTTTATTATTTCATCCATTTCATACCTAACCACATTGTAAACATTTGCTGTTACTTCAGATGCTGAGGAAGTGCCTTTGCTCACTAGTGCAACTTGAATGAACTGGTTAATCAGTGAGAGCTGTGGTTGCCATGCACTGAAGCCTGTGGCTGTCCCCACTATCCTACTCTATAGAAAAGGCTTCAGGCACAGCTGATGGGACCCAGCTAGAGGCTCAGTGCCTGGGATGTTACTGTGCTGTGAAACATCTCCAGACCATCTGAGGCAGCTGCATGGAACAAAAATAATCAAGATGCCTAACAAAAAACTCATGGTTTGAAGTGGTGCTGTTTCCAAAGTAGTGTAATACTTGTGTTAAATACCACATTGTAGCTCAGACTGATTGAAAGATGTGCTGATTTAATAAATGTTTTATACTGGGAGTCTAGAATAATGATTTTCAACAATGCAGTCAGCTTAGTAGAGCTGCACATTTTATAAAACTCCTGCTTATGTAAGGTATCAGTTTTGGCCATGAAGAAAAGAGATTTTAACATTTTGCCTGAAACTGAATGGCATCTCAGTATAGATTTCAGAATTCGTCTCATCAGCTTAGTAATTTTAATTATATGTAACTGGGCCTACTGCTAATAGAATTAGTACCAGCATATCGTGCCCATTAGTTGTAGATTTGAACCCATATGCTGATTACTGGTTAGTAATGATTATGGACTGAACATAAAGTAAAATGTTGGTCTTATCTAACAAATGAGTCTCCTGTGTTTGAGTTCTGAGGTACAAGTGAGAAACCAGAATATATTGCAGGAGCAGATTCATAGAAGGTGTTATACGAAGGGATGTTTCAAATTGTGAAAGAATATATGGAAAAAAAACAAAGGGTTATAGATGTTTACCAGAAGTAATAATGTGATTTTCAACTTCAATAAATGTGACCACTTTCTTTCTGGAGGGAATACTGGAAAAAAAACTAACTAACCAACAAGTCATACTGGAAATTACATTTTTATTGCCATTTAGAGGAAAAGAAATACAGCACAATCAATCATTTGAGTTGCATTCAATGAGACATCCGTACGACAGATCTTCTCAATGGATTTATGAATAATCCCCAAAAGCACTAAATCTGGATTTCCACAGCATCCAAATATTTGTGGAATTCCATACCTACTATATACCTTATATCCTTAGGCACATTTGAAATATCTGCCTTGGATAGTAAATGTATTACATGAAGTCTTCAGCTCCAGAACACTGAAAACCAAGAGTTATCTATGGAAAAAAAATAAAATAAATAGATGAACAACTAGAGAAAAGGAGTGAGTGAGAGATTAATATAAAAAATAATGGAGTGAATGGCTTTGATAAACAGTGAGAAAGTAGTGAGTGTCCATACTTACTAGTTGTGGACATCCAGTTATGTCCTACAGATTCTTTCATTAAAACGGATCAAATATTGTGTTCCTAATATATACTTTGATTGCTTTCACCATATTGGTGCTGTACTGGCTGTGTCAAAGCCACTGTGTCCACCAGCTGTGCCATTTGCTCTGTAAACTTGGGTTCCACAGTGTATTGACTCTCATTCTGTGTTGATTGCTTGAGTAGTGCCTTGAACTTGAACTGTGTTCAAGAAACGTTTGGATGTTGCGTTGAGGGGTATGACTTAGCTGGGAAGTATTGGTAATGGTTGGACTGGATGATCTTCTAGGTCTTTTCCAACCTCGATAATTCTGTGATTTCTGTGATTTCTGTGAACTTGGCTTTTGAAAATAAGGCAAGTCAGCTTCCCCATAAAAGCATGAAGTATTTTCAAAATTTCTGTGGAAAACCAAGGCTCAAATATCTCAATGCAATTTTAAGATAAACATCTGGTTATCCAATTTTTGTTTGGAGACTTCAAGGCTAACATTATGTAGTTTTCATATGTCAGGAAATATCTTTTAAAATATACTTTGGAATTTGTAATCCTGATGATTAGTATATTCAGTGGAGTCACAAAGTAAAGATTAATTTTTCCTAAAGCAATGAAATTTATTTCCTCCAAGTATAAAATCATCTCTGCAGTTTAAATTGACCTAGGCATTCTGTAAAATACAATTTTCAGGAAAAACTGAGTTCTGCATCCCCATGTTGCAGAGATGATAATCAAGACTGAAAATCCATGACTGCTGTCTGTGGTATACACTAGGAATATGACATAGAGAGGGAATCTTCTCAAAGGTTAATACTGAAACAATCGGAAGAGAACTAGTATACTGTACCATTTGTCACTGCTGCAACATTACAGAAATCATGAAATACCCTTTTTGTTTTGCAAATTTTTCTTCAAGTTCTGTCCTCCTTCAAAGATTGACTCCAGTTGATAAAATCCAGAAAATCAGCTACTTTCCTTACTGCTACCTAAAAAATAAAATAAAACAATATACACAAAACTCACACAGTGAAAGTTCCAACTTCTGTAGATTTAGCAATGTGTGAGTGCAAAAGAGCTCTTCTTTTGAGATACTGCAGGTTCATCTGAGGTGTAAATGTACGCAAACATAATCTTGACTCTAAACTAAAGTTCTCCAGATAAATTCTGTATCATCATCCACAATTTCTGATATTTTTAAATATCCACAGAACACATAATGGCTTAACTGATTTTTTCTCTTGCAGCAGTGTATGTTAGGTACATCTGTTAGTATTTTTGATTTCAGAAGCTTGAAATTAGCTTGAAAAAGCTTGAAATAGAAGCTTGGGTATCTCTATATAAGTCTAATAAATGTACGTCTACACTGTACCAAACAGTGCCATCAGGCTTCTCCAGCAATACCCTGATTCCTGTGCCAAGATAATTAATTAAAATATCAGCTAAGATCTGCCAAATTGAAGAGCAACTTCTGAGAAACATCACTAATATCTTCATTTGAGCCTAATATTTTTTTCTTCTAATACTCTTGAGAATTAACCTTTTAGTCAGGCCATAATTCTTTCACCAATTCTCTCATTTTCCATCTTAATTAACAAGCTTCCTAATGTCAACTCTTCCAAAGTTTTACTGTGGTCCAAATAATGAGATTCACCACATTCCATCTGAAGGAAAAAAAAAAAAAAAAAGCACATAAAGATGCTAAGTATAAGCTGCTAGTGTATCTTGCTATTTTCTTCTTATTCCTTCATTTCTTCACTTTGTTTGCGTTGACTGGCCTGGAAAATGCCTCCAGATGTCATGTGTCATAGTTGTGCAGGTGCTCAACCTTTCATTCAGGTTAGGATTTCATGTACCCCTTCACACCTTCACAGAACTGTATGTTATATATGACGTCTGAAAGAACCAAGATCACTTTAATGTTATGAAAGTATAGGTGCTCCTGAATCTACAATTTCATGCACCAGTTGTTTCAGATATCTTAAATGAAGATTACCTGGTCCCTTTTCCCTTGACCTACTCACATCCTTTCTTTCTTATCCTATGAGAAATGATCTTTTTTTTTTTTTTTTAACTGTCATTCCCAAGTTCTAAGTTAAGATGCCTATTGGTTGCTGATCCTTAAACATAGAAGATTACCAAGTATATTCTTTCCAATTTCTGTTATGTTATTAAATAATTTCCAAGGGATGTTGCGGATGAAGAGCGGCAACTAAACTCCTTTCACAACTTCACTCCACACCATTATCCCCTCTCTCATTTTTTTTCCCCACCCTCATTTGGATTATGGATTCCTGTTTGTTCTAGTATTTAGTGCAAAACCTAATACTCCTCTTCTAATATTGGGCCTCTTAGCTCTTCAGTTCATTTGCCTTTATCAGTCAATTGACATTGCAAAAATATCCCCCTTGGAAATTAAAAAGTTTAATTACAGATCTACTTTCATTTGGTCTTTTCTTTAAACTGGTTTATGATATGAACAAGTACAAAATTTGCCTACAAAGTTATACAGACACAATCAGTATACACAGCTAAACAGTCCACACAGTCTTCGTCACTAGCTTATGCACTGTTTGAACATTATATTCTGGACTCTAACTAATTATAATTAATATTTGATTACTTGATTCAATTATCTACTACTAATATGGGCAAAAGCGGTTTTCCTCACTGTGATATATACAGGAAAACTTCATATTTGTTTTTTTTTTTTTTTTAAATAGCTTTGCATTCTAATCATATTCATAGAAGCATAGAATCACAGAATCATTGAATGGCCTGGATTGAAAAGAACTTCAAAAATCATCTAGTTTCAACCCCCCTGCCACGGGCAGGATTGCCAACCACTAGACCAGGCTATGCGGAGACACATCTAGCTTGGATGGATACTTAATACTGGGAGAAGGAGAGTTCTTGTAAAATCCGTTACCATTTTCTCAAACTGACTTTATCTTGAAAATTCGTTTTTACTTTTGGGTGTTACTTTCATTTTGATTTTTCCTCTTTTCTGCTTTTCTGTTCCTCTGTTCTTCACCTCTTCTGCTTCTCTTCTGGCTCTTGATCTTTAGTTTCTCCTGTTCCTGAAGTAGATTTCAGCATCATGGCCGTACCTCACTCCCTAACTGGAGCAGGGAGAGTGCTTTTACTTTGTTCAAATTGACAGCTATATTGTTTACTAAATGACTCTTCTTATCAGGTTACTTTTCAGTCTCTCGGTGTGCATCTTTTTATTCATCATTTTAAACAATTGTCAAGTTTTAAGCGACCCAGTTACGCTCTCATAAACCGAGAGAGGAAACTGAATTTTTACTTACATTTTTTTTTTTTTTAATTTTAAAGGAAAACCCATTAAATTCAGACTCACTGATAGCTCTTTCTTAAATAGAAGATTAAGGTGAGAAATCCTCACCCATACAAAGGCTAGAGCTTTGTAACTACATGTGATTTGCAGATTATTATGACCTCTAACCTAAAAATGTGTACCTATTGCAAAGAGTAACTATAATCTGGGGTTGAGCATTATAGAAAATAAATAAAACAACTATCCCAGATAATATATTTGACAGCTGCATGGAAATATATAGCTATCTAAAATTATTGTATACGTATCTGCTCCCAGTACTGGATCAGAAGTGAAATGGCTATTGTGTGATCTAAATCTTTCAATAAGCTTCAGAGCCAAAATAAAATAAAATAAAATATATCCTTGCATTGAAAAAAAAAAAATACATATATATATTTGCCGAGGGTTATACTGAACAGGAATACAGGGAAGTATACTGTATCTCTTTACCTCTCTGTTTTATTTGGTTCTAACCACCTGTTTCATCAAGCAGACTTAAGCCTTACCTGGTATCTCACTGCCATGTTTGGTGTTTGATATTTTATGAAACAGTTTGCCATTCAGTTGCCCTCTAATCCTCACTGCACTTGTATGTTTCTACAAACAAATGAGGTATTTTTCAGGAACGCTGTTCTGCATCAGCTATCAATTTTTAGATGAAACATTAGAGTAATATCATAAAAAATCTGTTATATTGCTCCTAAAATGAACATGTTCTTTTTCTCTTTACTCAATGTTTTTAGAAAGATTGGAAGGTATGAAAAGAAGATAAAATAGAATCCAGGTATGTACTATGGAAGCTAGCTGTCTAAGTAAACCAACTGCAGATCGTAACATGAAAAGGAAAAATCTTACTGCTATTTAGATACCTTGTGTATGTTTCTATGAAAGTAATGCCTCCCATTTATTTCCATGGAAACAACAACAGAAGCAAAGAGTACAATAACACTGTTTAACAGAGAAAGTTCTCAGCTACTATTTTTCAGCATAGTCATCACCGTGAGCAATGCATTTTTGCCAGTGATGAACAAAATCCTGCATGCTGTGCTCATAAAAATCTGTACCAGTGGAGGTGGCCCACTGTCAGTGTCGCCAATGCGGAAAGACACCCTACCGTGTGCTCACATCCACTTCTTGACATATGGAAATGTTCGCCAAGCATTGATGAATGTCAGTAGGTGCAATTTGTTCCATATGGAGGAATTCAATTTCACATCTGTGCTTCATATGCACTTACACATCAGATCCCATTGTGTCAAACTGCCTCTCTGCTGCTGAGTGTCATATGGAACAACATGTAATGAAATATTGGTGGAAGGTTCAATGTCTACTGCCATACCACCACCATCGGCCTCTGATAATGTGGGCCAATATAATGGCCTCCTCCCAGGGAGGTGGTGGAGTCACTGACCATGGAGATGTTCAAAGAATGTTGAAGGACATAGTTTAGTGAGAACTATTGGTGACGGGTGGATGGTTGGACTGGGTGATCCTGTGGGTCTTTTCCAACCTTGGTGATTCTATGATTCTATGATAATAAAATAGGAGGTAATGTTATCAGAGCAGTCTGTACAAAATCTTGATAACTGTTTACTTCATTAGCTACACTCCATAACCATATATACACATTAACTGAAGAGATCATAAGATAAGCACATCCTAACAGTACCTCATGAGAAAGGAAACTAATGGATTTTTACATTTAATTTATAAGTTTATTCACTGCAGGCACACGGGTAGATAGAGATATGGCAAGAGGGGTTGGATTTAAACTGAAAGAGGGGAGATTTATGTTGTATGTTAGGAAGTAATTCTTCACTCAGAGGGTGGTGAGGCCCTGGCATAGGCTGCTCAGAGAAGTTGTGGCTGCCCCATCTCTGATAAGGCACTCAAGGCCAGACTTTATGTATTCCTCACCCGCTGTACTAGTTGGCAATCCTGCCCAAGGCAGGGCATTGGCAGTAGATGATCTTTGAGGTCTTCTCCAACCCAAGCCATGCTATAATTCTATGATTTTATCAATATGGAAATGTAAACAACATCACTTAAAATAATTTAATTAATTAATATTTCCTATCCAAAACTCTCATTATCTGATTCTACTAAAGTTATGGTAGAAAAATTTAAGTAGACTTAACTTTTAATTATGAATTTTATCGAGTGGTGTGTATTCTAAAACAGTATTCCCAGTTATCGTGAGACTATTTTTTAACTCCAGTGAAATATGCTGCAAAATTTCTAGACTAAGAAATAAACTAAGAATGTTGCACACAAAATCATAGTAGCCAAGTTTTCCTTTGACATCACACCTAGGATGCAGTTAGCTGTAGAAAATCCATGTTTCTTCTGTTTGTTTCACAAAAGGGGACATCTCCCAGTTGCCACGAATGAGCACTTACTTCCATAAAGGAGGAAAAGTATCCTAATAGCTACAGTCATCCAGAAAAGTGGTTGATTAAGGTAGATAAAGCCATGGGAAATTATAATATTGGTGCAGAGAAGCAAGGTGCTATGGCTCCATGTGGATGTGTGTAATACCAGGATGACCAGAGCAGAGCCAAATCTGCTGTGCGTAAACTTGAGTTTTTCAGAGCAGTATTGATTCATCTTTCTGTTTCTCAGCACATTGGTTCTGAAATGATATGGATTTCTTTGCATTTTCATCACACTGAAGTAATCTGATGGTTCTTCTGGACCCTGATCACTAATACGAATGACTCAAACACCTCACCTGGTCTGCAGTCCTTTGAAGAGACAGAACTAATAAATTCCATTGCTCACTTAGTGACTGTGGAAAGCCAGAGATCCAGTTTTATGATCAGAGACGGCTAAGGTCTGCAGGGCTTGAAGGATCAAATGTTGCTTTGGTGTTCATGCATTTCATCTGCTCTCCATGTAGGTCATCCCGGAATAGGACACCACTGGATGAATTTCATCTTGTTTTTTCGTCATCAATTTCATCATTCATTGGATGAAACTTAATATTTTACTAAACATTTTAATCTCAGTGAAGCAGGTCTAACAGAAGGATCGAAGGATGAACTACATCAGATTATCTGTCACCTGTTATTGTGGAAGGTATCCTTAGAAGTGGAAATTGAATGTTTGGTATCCGCCGTGGAAAGATAGAATAAAAACTGGGTTTAAGTTTAAAACAAACTGGTTTATAAGCTTTTGAGGAGAAGAAGGGAAAGGCAAAGGTTTATTTTTTTATTATTCTAGCATGACCTTCATACCTCAACCTAACCTAGTCATTTTCCCTGTGCTCCTATCTCTACAAATCAACAAATACTCAC
Organism: Alectoris magna; assembly: GCA_030625065.1. Classification (NCBI taxonomy): domain Eukaryota; kingdom Metazoa; phylum Chordata; class Aves; order Galliformes; family Phasianidae; genus Alectoris; species Alectoris magna. The sequence goes on from CM060560.1 coordinate 79,344,448, forward strand.
GTAAATAAAATAATCTTATTATACTATATATTTGGCATATTTAAGGATGAGTTTTCTCAACGTGTATATCTCACAAATTTTGTGAAAATCCCTCCCAACGACATGAGTGACACTCCGTGATACACAAATATCATAATCTTCATTTTGACGTATATGAAAATGGCTAAGAAAAAGTTTGACAGTGGAAACAGTTCTTACATCTCCATAAACATCGGTCATTTCCTTCAATTGTGGGCTGCCTTCCTCTCACCCAGTTATGCTCTCTGGGAATCACCACAGGAAAAATGTTTTTTCTTAACTCACAAAGCACATGCTATTTTTACACATAAAATATTGCCATCAGTAAAGCAATAACAGTAATAACATCTGTTTCATGTGTTAATGATCATATTTTCATATTGATTTTGAGTTGTTTTTTATTAATGTAGCTTTCTATGTACATGTTTTATTGAGTGCAGTGGGACAGATAATGAGTGGAAAGATTGTATTAGTAATTACCAGGCATTGATCAAGTTAAATATGCACAGTTCAAATGCCAAAATCATTCAGAAATGAAAATATTTTAAGGATCTATTTTTACTCAGATGAAGAGAATCATAGAATTATTGGATAATTCAGATTGGAAAGGCCCTCAAGAGGTCATTTAGAAAGCAAAATGCCTTTGGTTTCAGTGTCAGATTTTATGTGGAACTATTTGAAAATGAGAGCAATCTTTAGAAATACTGTTAAAATGGTAGAACAAATATTTCAATTTTACTCTCAATTTTCTCCTTCCATTATTTAACTCCCAACTTTTCCTGAAAGTAAAATAGAACATTCTTCACCAGACTTTCTAACAGAATATGAACTCCCATTCTTTTCCTTTGGATACTGTTATTGCTTCCCACAAAGACATTTACCAATACAGGAAAATAAAAGTAAAATAAAGGAGAATAAAAGAAAGATTGTACTTCTGTTTAAGATGAAGTAACAAATCCTATTTAGATTCTCAACTTGTTTATTTTCCTCAAGATTTTATACACCATCATAAATTTTTCAACTTCTTTGGAAATTGTATACTCCCATTTGCCTATATGTGGTCTTTGTGTATGGTAAACAGAAGGACCATCCTTCAGGTTTTCTTTGAGTGAATGCATCTCTCTGAACATATTGGCTTGAGATAACTGCTCTACAACTCTAAGTGTTCATATTTTAATAAAATCTGATTTTATGTAAACAGAAGTAGAAAACAGAAACACGCATGTTCTCATAATCTGAACTATTTCACTTTGACAGCCAGGCACTAGTGCATATATGTAAAATGTAATTGGAGCTTTAGCAAGAGGTTTTGCTGTTTCCCAGTGAAATACGTGACGAAATCAGTCTGAAAGATCTTCCAGAAGGGATGATCAACAAGCTAAACAGGACTATGCCTATTACACAATGAAAAGAGTGCTGCAGTCTCTTAAACTCGAGATAAATAACATTGCTGATAAGACAAGACATATTTCTTTCCGTTAATACAATAACTATCCAGATATTCTGGTTGAGAACTCCTTTCCACTTCTCCATGTGATGTATGAGCGCACTTAGTCTCAGCAAACTTCATCAAATTCTGCATCATGCTCTGTACTGTGACACAGAATAGCTGAGGACATTCTGCTGCTAATGAAGAGCTGTATTTAAAGGAGGGTTCATGGTTATAGCCTGCAGGCAAGAAAACAACATTAAGAGTAAAGATCGTCATTTAAACCTTAAGGTTTATTTACAACTCCTACAATAAAATGACTTTAAAGGACAGAGTTAAGAACCATGGTTATACAGATGTAACTTTCAGATATTTTTCCTAAAGTAATTGCATGCTTATTTCTGTCATCTTTCCAAACCATTTTTGTATACTTCACAAGGTTCTACAAATGTTTCTGGCAATTCAGTAAAAGCTAAATCTTGTAGTATGTAAAGCCCAGCATCCTTTTCTCTTGACCAAAACTTCTGGCAAAAAGAACTTCACAACAGCTTTTTTTTTTTTTTTTCATTTTCAACAACAATCTGTAAAAAAAAATTGAAACCTTAGGAATGTTCAGCATTTTTATGGAAAAATACATTGTTGTATTATTGATGTTATATTGACGTTGTCTAGATTGATACATTGAAATGTAGTGATCTGTCAGCACCCCTAAGTTAATTATCCCCAGGATGCCACTGGTTTTAGGCAATGAATAGGATCTCCCTGGACTGAATTCCTCAGCACCCACTTTTCAGCAGTCTTGGGAGAAGGGGCAGGATTTCTGTTAATGTGATTTAGTATGGCTTCTCCATGACTGCTTGCATTTTCTTCTTGAAAAGGCATTCTTTTTGGATGAAGCAGATGGATATTTAAAATGTCACTTAAACATGATATGCTTTCAAAAACATACAGACAAAAAACATAAAAAACCCCACAAAAACAACTGCACATGAAAAAGAAACAAATACCCAACACCCACCAAGCCCACATAAAACCATACTCCCAGCCTGAAAGTTTCCCTTTCATATGGATTAACCCTTGTAGAGACCTCTGCTTCATGAATTCAGCATTAAAAATAGGAATTGAGAAGAATGCTGAGGAGCTGCAAGATCAGTTGTAACAAAAGTTATTCGTGGATACTGGACACTAACCAGATTGCAAAGATCAGTACCGGGGCTATCTTCCACAGCTGCTTGTTTGTCCTGTAAAACCTGTTCTTTCTTCGTACTGTATTTCCTAATAATTTATGCATATATTTCTTGTCAACAACTGTGAAGGAAAAGAACAGACTGATGATGGAGCATTTCTGCTCTCAAGAAACATGAGAATAATGGGAGGATTGATCCTACAGCACCCTGGGCCATATGTAAATAAGAAATTCTTTACTCAGAGGCACAAGAACAGGTTAGGTTGCCCAGAGAAGTTATAGGTTCCCCATCTCTGGAGGTGTTCAAGTCTGGATTGGATGGGACTTTGAACAAATCAGTCTGGTGTGTGGCAACCCTGCCCGTGGAAGGATGTGGAACTAGATGATTTTTATGGTCTTTTCCAACCCATACCATTCTGTGATTCCATGATTCCATATAGCTGTAAAAAATTCCTTGCTTTCTCATCATTTGGGAAAGTCAGTGCTAACATGCCCAAAACTCAGGGAAATTAATCGTGGACTTTGTCCTTTCAGTGTTTAGAGATGTGTGGTTTCAGAAATGGGTCTGTACTGCTCTGTGTGGGGAGGCAGTGTGACACTGTCATGTAACATTCATTACTGCTATGTTGGAAAGTTTCTTGGAGCAATGAAGATGGAGAAATAAATTCTAATATCTTCTCATACTCCCTTGCCAGTAGCACTTCTAGTGATATATGAATTTCCTACTAAGCAGATCAGCTTCTGCATCTCCAGTGGCTGGCACAAGTTGTCATTCTGACATACTGCTGTTCTAGAAAGACTACAAATATCCCTTGCAGGATATATCTTTTCAGGATATTTGCCCTGAAAATATCTTTTTTATAAAAAAATACCCTGAAGACAAAATATGACAAATTACTCTCAAACATTAAAACATTTATATCAAAGACTGTTTTGATGTTGAAGAGCTTAGGGTTGGTAATGATAAAGTTGAGTGTCTATAAGTAATGATCAGGGGGAAGGCCTGTAGGGGCGACATCTTGGCAGGGGTCTGTTATAGACCACCAAATCAGGATGAAGAGATGGACATGGCACTCTATGAGCAGCTTGAGGAAGTCGCGCGATTGCCAGCACTTGTTCTCTTAGGAGACTTCAACTTCCCTGATACATGTCGGAAATATAATACACCACAGAGCAAGCAGTCCAAGAGGTTTCTAGAGTGTATGCAAGACAGCTTCCTTATGCAGCTGGTATGAGAGTCTACCAGGTGTGGTGCCCTGACTGCTCTTCACTAACAGAGAAGCACTGGAGGGAGATGTGAAGGTTGGGGACTGTCTTGGGCAGAGAGACCATGAAACTGTGGAATTCTCTATTCTAGGAGATGTCAGAAGGGTGACTAGCAAAACTGCTATCCTGAACTTCCAGAGGGCAGACTTTGACCTTGGGACACTTGCAGCACAGGTCCCTTGTGAGTTGCTCCTTAAGGGTAAAGGGGTCCAGGAAGCCTGGACGTTCCTTGTTGCTAAGCTGTTCCTGAGCAAGTGATTTCCTTGATTAGAGCAGCGGTCGAGGTCATGATACACACCAATATGGTTAATCATCATGCCCCCTTTATTTTCCAAACAGCTTGGATTATATACATTTACGAATGATGGGAGTACATTTTCCATGCTCGCTGATTATTACATTCAGATGCACAACAGCCCAAGAAAAGTTCTCCCCCCTTTCACTGTTATCTTACTTCTCTAGCTTGTGAGCCGATCCTCCCAAACAGTTCACAAAGTTCCGAGGTCGGTTTGTCACAATCCATCATTCTGCACCCTGGACTGCTTGGCTGAATCAGGGTAGCCTCTCTCAAAATATTCTCCCACAGCTCCTCAAGATGGAAACCTTAAAGGCACAAGAACAGGCTGTCCCTGAATGCCGTAAGGTGAGCTGTAGGGGAAGAAGACTGGTGTGGATGAACGGTGAATTATAGTTGAGACTCAGGAAGAAAAAGAGAGTCTATGTCCTCTGGAAGAAGGGACAGGCTACTTGGGGAGATTACAAGGAAGTTGCTAAGGTATACAGGGAGGAAGTTAGGAAGGCAAAAGCCCAACTTGAACTCAGTTTGGCCACTGCAGTAAAAGAGAATAGGAAATCCTTTTACAGATATATCAGTGGTAAGAGAAGAACCAAGGAGAATTTCCATCCTTTACTTGATGCAGCAGGGAATGTGACCACTGAGGATAAGGAGAAGGCTGAGGTCCTCAATGCCTTCTTTACATCTGCCTTTAGTAGGCAGATCAGTTATCCTCAGGACACTTTATGCCCTGATCTGGAAGTCTGGGATGCTATGCAGAATGTACCCCTGGTGATTGAGGTGTAGATGGTTAGAGAGCTCCTCCTCCACCTGGACTGTCACAAGTCCATGGGACCGGTTGGGCTCCACCCTTGAATGCTGAGGGAGCTGGTGGGGGTGATTGCCGAGCTGCTTTCCGCCATCTACCAGCACTCCTGGTTAACTGGAGAGGTCCCAGAGGATTGGAGGCTTGCCAATGTGACTCCCATCTACAAGAAGCACTGTAAGGAGGATCTGGGGAACTACAGGCCCATCAGCCTGACCTTGGTATGAGGAAAAGTTATGGAGCAAACCATCTTGAGTGAGATCACATGGCAAGTGCATGGTATCCCGGGGATCAGGTCCAGCCAGCATGGCTTCATGAAAGGCAGAATGTGCTTGACCAAGCTCATTTCCTTCTACGACTGGGTGACTAGACTGGTAGATGAGGAAAAGGCTGTTAATGTAGTCTACCTAGACTTCAGCAAAGCCTTTGACACAATCTCTCACAGTATTCTCCTGGGAAAACTGGCTGCCAGTGGCCTGGACAGGTATACCCTCCTTTGGGTAAGGAACTGGCTAGAGGGCTGTGCCCAGAGGGTCGTGGTTAATGGAGTTAAGTCCAGCTGGTGACCCGTTACAAGTGGTGTCCCCCAGGGGTCGATAGTGGGGCCCATCTCATTTAACATCTTCATTGATGTCCTAGATGAGGGGATTGAGTATACCTTCAGTAAGTTTGCAGATAACACCAAGCTGGGAGGTGGCGTTGATCTGCCTGAGGGTAGGGAAGCCCTTCAGAGGGATCTGGATAAGCTGGATCACTGGGCTGAGGTGAATGGGATGAGGTTCAACAAGGCCAAGTGCTGGGTCCTGCACTTTGGCCACAATAACCCCATGCAGTGCTATAGGCTTGGGGCTGAGTGGCTGGATGACTGTGAAGAGGAAAGGGACCAGGGGGTGTTGGTTGATGCTCAGCTGAACATGAGCCGACAGTGTGCCCAGGTGGCCAAGAGGGCCAGTGGCATCCTGGCCTGCATTAGAAATAGTGTGGCCAGCAGGAGCAGGGAGGTGATTGTCCCCCTGTTCTCAGCACTGGTGAGGCTGCACCTCAAGCATTGTGTTCAGTTTTGGGCCCCTCACTACAATAAAGACATTGAGGTCCTGGAACTTGTCCAAAGAAGGGCACCAAACTGGTGAGGGAGAGGCTTAGGGAGGGATTGTTTAGCCTGGAGAAGAGGAGGCTCAGGGGAGACCTCACTGCACTCTACAACTTCCTGAAGGGAGGTTGTGATGAGGAGGGGCTTGGCCTCTTCTCCCAGGCAGCAAACAGGACCCGAGGAAATGGCTACAGGTTGTGCCAGAGAAGGTTTAGATTAAACATAAGGACATAAGGAAAAACGTTTTCTCTCAGAGAGTGTTCAGGCTGGAATGGCCTGCCCAGGTAGCTGGTGGAGTCACCGTCCCTGGCAGTGTTCAAGAGGTGTCTGGATGAGGAGCTACGAGATATGGTTTAGTGGCTTGTTGTAGCAACTGTAATGGGAGGACAGTTGGACTAGGTGATCTTGCAGGTACTTTCCAACCTTATGATTCTATGACTCTGTGATTCACCTCTAAGAACAGAAAACACATTCAAAGTAAATTAATACTTTCACTTCAAAGGCTTGGCTATATGTCATATTTAGCGGGCTGGGCACACGTGGCCTCTTTAGTTCCATGGGGTTGATGTGATCACTGCTGCCACTGATGCTTCACAGCCTTTTCTGATGTCTCCTGGCAGAAGAAGCTCCAGGTTTTGTTGTCTTCTAGTAGAATCAAAGTATGAAAAAAAAGCCTGTTGATCCCAGAAATGGGGAGGTGCAGGGATGGGACAGCACAGGGGACACAGGTGAAGACCCAACATTAGAGGAAAGCTGCCCTGAGGGACTACTGCACATGTGGGATCCATCCTGAGAGAGCAACATCCCTGGGGGACTGAGGGCCAGGGGCATCCATGCAGGGGACAGAAGAAGATGGAAATCTGGAGAAGCAGAGAGAAAAGAAGAGAGAGAAAAACACAAGTCGTGACAAAACAGCATCAATAGGGCCCAAAGAGTGAGAAAGCCTGCTTAGTGAGGTACGTGACTCTAAGGTTTGTGACCACCTTAGAGCAGGGCTGAAGTGTGGCTCTATGGATTTCAGCGGTCCAGTGTAAGGCTCCCATCTGAGGCTTAACTAACGATCTACCTTAAACACAATCATGGCTCAACGGTGTAGAAAGAAAAAAAAAAAAAAAAAAGCAGAAACATTATTTTGTAAATCAAACCAGTGAAAAGGATTGGCAAACTAAAATTTACCCTCCCTTTAGTAGAAGCAGGAGAAGAAATCAAGCAGTTACAAAGCGCTGTTTCAAACAGAGAGCAGGTACAATGGAGTGTGTAGATATTCTGACTTCCAAAATCTGAGCACTACATTTTAAGCAGGAGGAAACATAAACGAGCAGTTCTTGAGAAGTCATCAAGCATCACATGGAGCTGTTATAAAGTAATGACTGGAGGGAAATCATTTTGGCAGTGCTGGCTGTGAAATTTCTCCTTGAGCATATGTAAAGCATAAAATAGTGTCCTTTTTTTTTTTTTTTTTTTTTTTTTTTTTTGTAAAATCTTATCTCTCTCCCAATAGCTTTTGCCTTCACCCAGAAAAAAAGTGCAACTGACAATGGGGATTGACATTCCAGCATCTTCCAGAGAGATATTTATTTCCTCCATTAAGGATAAAAAATTAATTATTACTGATCCTGCTCTGGAGCTGATAGACAGGACGGTGTCTAAGGACAAGGTGACCTTCTTCCTTTTATCTACAGCAGAGAGTAAAGAATTCCCTTAACTGACTCTGCAGTTCATATCTTTAAGGAGGCATATACCTATGTTTGTTAATAAGTGGAACTGAGTTTAACCAGGCATATCATCAATGTGTGGGAAATGGTGCTCAGCAATATGTATCGCAATATAGTTACTAAGACTCCCTTAAATATTAATTAGACCTGTCTATGTGTTGGGGCTGAGATGCCCCCTCAGCTATTACCAAATTAAAGTTTAGAGACTATTTATGTAGAGAAACAAAGAACCATGCCAAGCAATAACTTATGTATGTATTTTTTCACTCTTTTTCACTCTTCCTAATGAATTATGCCAACAAGTATTATGAATTAGTCGTTTGAAACTGTAGATCTCTGAGACGGGAGTCTATCCTTTTGTCTGCTTCTTCCATCCTAACCAAATATTTGTCTTCAAGTGAAGAACTGGACAGAAAATTGTTCAGATAATTTCCCCCGTCATTCGCATAATGTGAATAAAGCAAGACAAAAATGTAAGACGTCTTTTCAGTTAAGTATTCAAGACTAAACATATTTCATTTGCAGCATTTTGGGTTTTTTTTTTTTTTTTGGAGAATAGTTAATACCAGCAGATCTAGCTTGAAGTGTTTCCAGAAGTAAATAACTCCAGTGTTTACACAAGACTTGCTGTACACTTGCAATATCTTACTTTACTGATAGTACAACTGAATGTGAACAGTATATGTGAGAAAATAGCGGAGAACTGTCTCATAGACTACTTTGCAAAATAATTGTTGCTATGTCTATATTATTGATCAGAAAGAGCTAAGTATGCTAACCTGAATAATGTCTAGCTAGCATGTTGCAATTTCTTTGCTGTGACCACACTCTTCTCCAAAGACTTCCTGTTCTTATTTTTCTTCAGCACTACTTAAACCAAAGTAATCCAAGCTCTGTTCTGACTGTACATGAAATCTACAGGGTATAGAAGTGATAAACTGCATACAAAAAGGAGCTACAGGGATGTCTGGGAATTTGCTTTTGTAAGACTCACTGGGACGAGGCAATTGCATGCTGGCTGCAGGATATCTTCCATTAACTGTGCCATAGTCCTTCCAGTGGATTACAGTGATTACCAATGACAAAACACTTTCCTGTGGATTTGTGGAATTAAGCCAGAGAGGCTAAATCACTTGAGTTCAGTTGCAGGGCAGCAACATAGGAAAAAAATTACACTTTGCAACTAGATTTAAAGTCGAAAAAAATAATGTTAGTGTTCATAGTGTTGTCTTACCCTTGCACAACTGAAGCCTTGATATCTATTCAAATCTCTTCTTAATTTTATATTTCATACAGAATATGATAATATTTGGTTTTGATTCAGAATAATAGATCCAACTCTCTTATAATGGAGAAATGGGAAAAAAAGGGCAATAAGAAAATAATGTGATTGCATATAAACCAGGAATCTTTTGTGAATGACAAGCACTACAGACAACTGAGATGCCCTATGCCTTTTGAAACAATTCAGTGAAGCTGCTATCCATCCCCCTGTGAATATCAGACATTGTCTTTAAATTGTAAAAGGTAAAAAATAGATGAGAGTGTTATTTATTCCTCTTCTTTAGTGTATTTGAATGCACATATGTAGCAATTGGTCTGACAGAAGCCTAGATACTGGGATATGTAATTTAGTACATATAGTCTGGCAGATTACACATATTCTATCTATTTTCTAGGTCTGTTTTATTGTCATTCTTATTTGCATTTCTGTGTTTGGTATGGAAAAAATAATAAACCAAAAGCCTTATCCCAATTTTTCTTCCAAATATCAGAAATCATACGTTCTGTTACTCTTGCTGGTCAAGTTGTTTTATTACAGGAAAGAAAAAAAAAGAAAAAAAGAAAAGAGAAATACATTAATATTTTTTGAGCTTTATTGTGATTTGTGTAAGCCATTAAGCTGTCAGTATTAAAAATATTTTAAGAAATGGAATATCCTTCACAATTTCATTATACAGGTGAATAAATTTCAGATGATAAAATTGCTGAAATGGCTCTTACATAGAAAAGATAAATTTACTCATAATATCAGTCCCACAGCAAATTTACATCTGCAAAATATACTGTCTTGTAAAACTGAAACTAGGTTGGTAGCTTATAATATAAATAGAAGTTTGCTACTTTTACTATTTTCAATTATGTCTGGACTTTGTGCTATAAATGTAATTCATTCCATACACTTTTCCAAAACTGCTTTCTCTGTTTTGAAAAAAATGGTCATAGCGTAGCTATTCTTTGGATAGTTTTTCTCCCTTAATTCTCTATTTTCTTTCCTTTCATTCTCAGGATGGATTTTTTACTTTGTATTTTAATCAGGAAGGCCTAAAGGATTGCATCCAATAGAAAATAGACTTGTTTGCTGAGAATCCATAGACAATCTATCCCATGGCAACAATCTATACAGTAATTGCAATGTGGGTTCACCTCTGAAGTGTATTGAAGCTATACAAACTAATGAATTTCTTTTAGTGCTCTAGAGGAAAATAATCACAAGATCTGGAACTGAATTAATGCTACAATCTTAATCATCTCACATCTACCATAAGGTAATCTTGTCTCAATTATAGATCCAGCTGGAAATGGCTTTAAAGCTAGATTACTCTTCTGGTCTTTCTTGGCTAAGTGTTGCAACAGAAATGTCTTGACAGCTTTATTAATAGAATCACTGCTAACACTAAAATGAAGACTATATAACACTTCATATGCCACATACAATACTGTGTCTTTTTTACTTAAGCCCAACCTTTGAAGCAAACTAATTTTGCTTCATTTTCACAAGGCTGAGAATTACATCTCATGCTTGATACACAAGTACGTTAGTGGTTCAGCAGTTTGAGCAACGTCATCAGAAAGTTCCTCGGCTTTCTTGCAGAGCTTTATGTTAATGAAGAAAGGGCATTAATAGAGTTCAGAGTCAGAGCTCAGTTCTCCATTAGATGTTTCTTTAAAAAAAATCCCCCTATACCACTCCATGCTGAAACAAAAAGTGTAGTAGTAAGTTAACAAAAACTTGTATATTGCACTTTCCTTCAGCCTGACTTAAAGAAGGATTTTACTTTGATAATTCAATCAAGATTCTCGTACTTGGAGTAAACTGATCTACCTATTCTTTCTACTATGTCTACTGTCATCACAGTAGCTGCAAAATATCTGTTTTACAGTCTTCCAAAGAAGATTGTTTGCTTCCAGCCTTTGAGATTTTGTAGACCATCACCAAGAGTGGTGCCTTTCTATTATTGTCTTTCTCCTTGCTTTTCTTCTGAGCCTAAAAATTAATGCCACTTTGTCTTCATTTGCTTTTTACGTTTTTTGAAATAATTTGCAAAACATGCTCAACTAGAATATCTGTTATGTTTTTGAGTTTATCAGAATTCAAAAATCAAATTCACATCCAAAGTCCTGAAGCTTAACCATTTAATATTCAGTTCTACAATAAAACTCTCCTATATTTTCTCCATAGGACTCTTTTGTGATTCACTGGACAGGCTGCTTGGCTTCATCTTTTGAGTAATAATGGAACACCTTCAAATAACTTTTAATTTCTCTTTTGCCTGTCTGAATTTTTTATCTATTAAATTCTATCTTTTGTTTTGTTTTGTTTTGTTTTTAATATACACAATTGTGTACAATGGAAAAATGAAGATACTTCACAAACAATTATTCATGCAGAATGACTGTATGCTGGGCAAATCCCATCCTTAATAAAAACATGTTCTATCTGTAGCTATCTCTGCCTGATTAGTGCATGTGTACACTCTGAAGGCTTAGGTTAAGCGGTTTTAAAAGTCTCAGCATTATACAGCTGTTACATGCATTCAAGCTTTGCTGTATCAGGAGTACCTGGCTTTTTCAAAACTGGGCTATAGGATTTTAAAATAGGTCTTCAGAACATAAACACAGTACAGTACTGATTTCCTTCTCCCAGTCTGAGGTGACTGCAATGTAGTATGTATGTACACAAGCTAGTTTTCATGGAGCCAGCCCAATTCTGTGTAGCAGCAGGAAGTGAAGGTTGGCATCATCATACTGTTGGGACTATCGCCAAACACTTGACTTTTGGAAAGCTGAGAAAAGACTAACAGTCTGTTTCAAAAAAAGAATAAGCTGCTTTGCTTAATAGCCATGTTTCCATAACGTTTGCTGATTGAGAAAGAAAATCATACACCTCACAGATGCTTGGATCTGGAAAGAAATGATTTTTCAGGGATGTCACCAGGGATTGGAGATAAGGTCAGGGCTTGGATAACATTTTTGAATGAATTTCTCTTTTCCCATTGATGACAACTAGGCTTTTTCTCTTCCTTGCTGAGTCCTGTGTAGTACTAATTAACTTGTCTCTGCTGCATTGCAACCAACTCTCACCTTTTTTAAAGTGACTAATTTTACCCTTTTTCTCTGTAGCCTGGCCTTCTCTTCACAAGAAGAGAACTTCGGTTTTTCTTTGTTTTGAGAAGAGTTGAAATTATGCCTTTTAACCAATTTTGAACTCTTGAGTCCATACAAAAACTAATCCTCTTTCATAAGTCTCACTTCTTCAATAAATTGTAGTTTACTTTTTGTTTCTCAGTAGTTTGCTGAGAAAAATGCTGACAAACTCCAACTGACAGAACTCAGAACCTTATAACATCAAGTATGATGAAACCTGAAAGTGTAGCAGAATGATCAGCTACACTTAGAGCTGCAGGATATGGCCTATTGATTTGGAGCTGTTGACTGCAGCACAGCGTAAATGCATTCAAGCTGGCTGTCAACTACCTAACGTATGTTCAAGTAACCATTTAGCTATAGGATGGGAGACCTCAAATCAGGGTCACCAAATCAGCCTTAGCTGACTGACTGCTGGCAAGCAAAGTGAAGTCTGAGAAAGCATCTTACTTTCCAGCCCAGTTCAGTAACTGAAATCGCATTGAAGGATCAGCAGCTCTGCATTTATACCCAGGCAATCTGACAGACATGTACTTAATTTTGTGCTTAAAGAAAATAATGAATCATTTGTAAATCATAGTATAATTTTTCATAGTGATAATTTTTCTTTTAGTATGTGTTAAAATAACATAGAAATATATATACAGAAAGAGCAGAAATGAGCAATTCATGACTTAATCATAGCATCACCGAGGTTAGAAAAGACATCCAAGGTTATCCAGACCAGCCATCTACCACCATTTTTTCCTTACTATAACATGACTCTTAGTATAACATTTAAACATTTATTGAACACATCCAGGGAAATCTAATCTTATAAAAGACCTTAAGAAAGCTAGTTAAGAAAGCTAAAAGTTCTCTAGTTTGCAGGAGAGGTTGAATCTTGTAGAGATTTTCACTGTGCCAATAGATTTTTCTTCAGGTTATGATCTTCTAGAACTTCAGACAAGTTTCCGTATAATATCATACACTGCAGAGATAACTATGTTGGACCAAATCACTTTAAGTTTAAACTCTGAGAGACGCAGATGGGCATTTTTGAAAATTTTGTGGGGCACTGAATGGAATAGCTTTTAACTCATTTAAAACAGTGTGCAATAGAAGTTGAATCAACTCTGGAACCTCTAACAAGATCTTTCTTTAAAACTATTCTTGCTACATAAAGCCTAAATAAATTTGAAAACCTGTCCTTTGACTCTTGAAGTCAACACAGCTATCTATGTAATAATGACACATGGCAGGCAGATCTACGTGGCATTCTTTTAATATATTGTGTTACTGAAGAAACATTGTAGTAAGGCAGACTTGATGAGGTAACTCATTAGTGCACATTAGTATGATATTTACTAGAGCTTTCAATATGGAACACTCAATAAAACTTCCATGTTTTGAAAAGCGATGATAGAAAAACTAAGGTAAAAAAAAATGTCATATTTTCAAAATATTTTTTCTGTCATTTTTATTAATGACTTTCACAACATTGTAGCATTTTCTGTGAAACTTCAAAATAGGCATTCTTAATGGAATCTTTGTGTAATCAACTAAATCCCAGATAATTTATTTGTAAATATGAGAAAGCACTGGGAGAATAGAAAAAAATAAAAAAATAGGTTAGGTTAGAATGCTGTCTTTGGAAAATTTAGTAGTCAGGACACATGAAAAGGGAAATGGAAAAAAAGGAATGAAGAAAGTCCTATGTTGAAAAAGTTTTAGAGGTCCTCCTGCTTTTGCTCAGCTTAGCTCACCATTAGTCAATACCACCTCTAGTGCTGCAGAGAGATTTTAACAAGAGCTCGTATGAAACTGCGTGTATCTGTTACTCACAGATGCATATATTCTCAGCATTTTAAAGCAAGTCCTATCCATCTTAAAAAATGCAACATCTCTAGTAAAATGATGCTCAAAAAATTAGGATAAAAACGTATGTGTAACTGCAGGCAGCAGTAACTGTAACTGCACTAAAAAAAGAAAAAAACTTTTTTTTTCATTTCAAGTATCATTGAATTAACCTGGAGCAATTAAAAAATCCATTGACTGCAATATAGCGATAACAATATCTGTTCATTATATCGGTGTTATTAGTCAAATCAAATATTGCCCTTAAGCCATGGAAACAGCCATGTGTTTTAAGCAGTATATGTTTTCCTGAATTTAACCACAATCATAATCTTAATTAGAAAAGCTGCTTGTGCAAAAGCAAGTATTGCACACTAATCAAGACAGTACAGGAAACTGACTGGCAGCATGTGATAGAATGGAACAACCTTTACCCCAGAAAATCTGATGTTACATTTCTGTGCTGTGTCCACAGACTCAGGTCTGTGGTAACGATCAGCTCTATAGCGAATCTGTAGTGATATAATTAAATCGGTGGAATTACTCTGGATGTTCTCCAGCACAACAACATGCAGTTTTTGACAGTGGGTACTCAGCAGCTCATAGAAATCTGACTTTACTCTGCATACTGGCACAAGTCTTTCAGCTCATTTGTGACAGCTTTCTGGTGAAGGATTTTGCCAGGAAAACTCTGGAAGAGTTGCAGGATGTACTGTTTTGGAGGCCCAAAAGAACTAAAACATTTATATATGTATGTATATATATGTATATATATATATATATATATATATGTGAATTATTTCTCTCTCTGTATAGAAATATATAGTTAGATAAGTCTCCAACACACTTGTATGTATAGTTATGGCTAATTATTTAAACTGAGATGATAGCATAATGCAGAGAATCAGTGAAGAAGTTTCAGTGCTTGAAGTCAATCGAGTTGCATTTCAAGAATGTACACCATATTTATACTACTAAAAATCTTTGTTTTGAAAAAGCTGACATGTTTTTCCACCTGTCTGCTCCTGCACATTGTCAGAGCACTTTCAAAGTATACTTCAAATTAGTAGCTGCAAACAGATTTCAACAGTGTAATTTGTTACATATACATTAGTCAGTAGAGAGATGACAATGATTGATTTATGCAATGACAATAATTTGTCTGCAAATTTGTTCTCACTTGTTTCTTCTGCCTAATTTCCTTAAATGTTTGTTTCAAGTATCTAAAGAGTTAGTTGAAGAGCTTTATTTTCTAGAAAGTGACAAAACATTTCTTCCAAAATTTGTTATGATCTATGGATGTACAGAAAACAGAAATAAAAATTAGGACTGATTAGTGTCCTGTGCTTTTGTGAGCAAGGAAAGTGCCTCACAACATCCTTTTCCCCAAATTGGAATGATATATATTTGTTGGATAGATTGTTTGATGGACAAGGAACAGCTTGCAAGGTCATATGCAGAGACTAATGATCAATGGACCAGTGTTCAGATGGAAATCAGTAATGAGTTGTATCTCTTGGGGGTTAGTAATGGGACAGATACTCTTTAATATCTTCATTGATGACATTAACAGTCAGATCAAGTGCACCCTCGGCAAGCTTGCAAGCTGTGGGGTGTGGGTGACACATCTGAGGGACAGGATGCTATCCAGAGGGTTCTAAACAGGCTAGGCAGTGGGCCCAGGTGAACCTCATGAGGTTCAATAAATCTAAGTGCAAGGTCTTGCATTTGAGCCAGCAATGTGCTCTTGCTGCTCAGAAATCCAACCATATCCTGGGCTGCTTCAAAAAAATGTGGCCAGAAGGTTGAGGGAGGTGATCCTTCCCCTCTATTCTGCCCTGGTGAGGTCTCATCTGGAGTACGTGGTTGGGATGGGGAGTCTCAGTACAGGAAAGACATAGATCTGCTGGAGTGTGTTCAGAGGAGGGCCCCAGTGATCCAAGGGCTGGAACACCTCTCTTCTGAGAACAGGCTGAGAGAGCTGGGGCTGTTCAGCCTGGGGAAGAAAAGGCTCCAGGAAAAACTGATGACAGCCTTTTGGTATCTGAGGGGGCCTATAAGAAACAAGGGGACAGACTCTTTATTGGGGTCTGTTGCGACAGAAGAAGGGCAAATGGTTTCAAACTGAAAGAGAGGAGATTTAGATCAGATATAAGGAAAAAAGTTTATTACAGTAAGGGTGGTGAAGCACTGGCACAGGTTGCCAGATATATGGTGGATGCCCTGTCCCTGGAGGTGGTCAAGGTGAGGCTGGATTGTGCTCTGAGCAGCCTGATCTAGCTGAAGATGTCCCTGTTCAATGCAGAGGAGTTGGACTATATGACCTTTAAGGGTCTCTTCCAGTTCAAATGACTTTATGATTTTATGATTCTATAATTTCCTCTGAGTTCAGCCCTCATAAAGGAGTCAAATGTACTGAACACAAAATTTGCTTAGTGATCAGTACCATGTGTTTACATGCGTAGGCAAATTGCCCAAAGAGGTAGTTGTTGGTGAAATACTGTTTGAGTGGTATCTGTTTTGGGAAACCTGCGGACTCTCTGCTTTAAGTAAGTGAAAGGGATTTGAGGAGATCAGATGATCAGCTACTGCCTCTCTGTTAAAGACAGCTCCTAACCACAGGTGAGACTACATACGTAGTTCTCAACCAGCTGAGGGTAGGGATCATGCTTGTAAAGGAATTAGGCAGACAAGAATAGGCAAAAAGGTTTCCTGGCAGAGGGGAAGTTCAAGTGCTTATTCTTCAGATGTTCACCTGGGGTCTATGCACTCAGCCTTAAATGGACAGTAAGGGCAGAATGAACCAAACTCTGTGGAAAAATTACCAGGGATTAGGGTACTTGCCTCGGGATAAAATAAACTGACCAAACTTTGCTCAAGAGTCAAACTGAATGCAGTTTATTTCATCAGTCTGAACCTTTTATGATTCCAGATATTACTGTGGATGTCTAACCAAGCCAAACTAATCTTGTATAGATTAGCTGCTGTGAGACATTTCCCCTCATGTGCGCATGCCAGGTCCCATTATCCTCAACACTCAAGTTGAAAGTAACCAAAAGTGGAAATGAGTAAGAATCAATGAGCTATGTTAATGGACGTTTTGGGCTTTATTGAAACCTTTCAGGGCGGTCTGAGGAGGGAGAGGGAGTGCTTTTGACTTTCTGTCATTGCTTATCAAACATTTTCTATGTCAAGGAAATTCAAGTCTGCTGATGTGTTCAGAGACAGGGTACATTTTAAATCTAGGATTATATATTGAATATATACTGGAAATACAAACGATAGCTCAGCACTGATTTGTCATGTTTTCTTTTAAGAAGGATGAAAAAGATAAGGTATAGCCCTGTCCTTATTGAACAAGTCCTAAGTGTCTAGCCAAATAGGTAGTGGTGTAAACAGAAATCACCTAGCTGCCTTTAAGGGACTTATAATATGAAAACACCTTTCATTCAAAGGCAACCAAGGTAAAATCTGGCTTCTGAAATCAACTGTAAAATTCCCATCAGCTTCAAAGGAACTGGAATGTCAGCCTTACCATTAGTTTCAGTAGAGGATCAGTTCTGAAGAATAAAAAGTCTTTGATGTTTCTTCATGGGAAAACGTTTTGTTGGGACTCTAAATCTTTGAGAAATGGTAAAAGTTTCCTTATGTGTGAACTGGTATTGTAACAATTATTTAGATTTCATTTCATGAATATTTGCAGCAAGGACTCATGCATTCAGGATGGGATATAATGCCAGACTCAGGAAATTGATAGCTTTAGGGTCATTCTTCTGCTTGACATCTGATAGACACTTATTATGCATCATAACCCACCAGTTTAAGGTTTTTGTTGCCCTCTATCTTATGTTTTAATAAAAAACATAGAAAAATTAAAAGTTTTGTTACTTCTATACATTAACTGTATTATACAAGGGAATTTTCCTATTTTACTATATTGGTCTACAATATTGGGGTGGATGCAGGTGGTGTGGCAAGTAGAGGTTGAATCTTCCTACCAATATTCCATTACATTTTGTTGCCACATGACAGATGGCAGCAGAGGAGCAATCTGACACAATGGCATCTGACCTGGAAGTGTGTATGAAGCAAAGTGTGTATTTGAATCCTTCCATGTGGAAAAAATTGTCCCTATGACATTCATAGAATTGTAGACTCATAGAATCACAGAATGGCTTCAGTTGGAAGGGACCTCAAGGATCATGAAGCTCCAACCCCCCTGCTGCAGGCAGGGCCGCCAACCTCCCTATCTAATACTAGACCAGGCTGCCCAGGGCCCCATCCAACCCAGCCTTGAACACCTTCAGGGACGGGGCATCCACAACCTCTCTGGGCAGCTTGTTCCAGCACATCACCAGTCTCAGAGTAAAGAACTTCCCCCTGACATCCAATCTAAATCTTCCCTCCTTCAACTTAAAACCATTTCCCTTTGTCCTGCTGTTATCTACCTTTGGAAAGAGTTGACTCCCCTCCTGTTTATAGGTACTGAAAAGCTGCAGTGAGGTCATCCCAAAGCTTTCTTTTCTCCAGGCTGAACAAGCCCAGCTCCCTCAGCCTGTCTTAGTAGGGGAGGTGCTCCAGCTCTCTAATCATCTTTGTGGACCTCCTCTGGAATCTCTCTAACAGCTCTCTGTCTTTCTATAGATTCAGGGCCCCAGACCTGGATATTCATTGATGCTTGCTGAATGTTTCCAGAGATGAAACAGTGGATGTGAGCACAGTGAGGAGGCGGGTGTGTTTAAGCAACAACTCAGTCATAGTAGCTGTGAGACAGTAGGTCACCTCTGCTGGTGCAGATTTTTATAAGCGGCATGTTCACTGCTGGTGAAAATGCAGAGCTAATGGTGGTAATTGTGTTGAAAAATGGTGGTTTTGTAGAGAATTTGCTATATCAAACATTGCTTTTGTGCCCTTTGTCTCTGTTGTAGTTTCCATGGAAATAAACAGCAGACATTACTGTCAGAGCTGCCTACCTGTATTTTACATATAACACAAAACAATTCATCTTCACTCAGTGAGGCCCATGTAAAGCAAAAGGGTTGGGCACCCATGATCTAGACCTAATAACAATTGTAACTTTCTTAAAGGCTCTGGCACTGATATTCACTGTCTTAATGTTTATACTCAGAATAGCAGATACAGGCATTTGAAATCAATCATTTCATGTCACTATTACACTATTATCTATGTAACTGCTATTTTATACAAAAAAGTACTTAAAATGCCATCAGCAGCAGTCAATCATTATGTACAATAACATTTAAAATCACTTTTCTAGAGTCTTTACTATAAAACAATGTATCCCCTTTTACCAGTGTTTTCAATGTAGAAATAGCTCTTTTGAATTTTTATTCTTAAATGCTGGAATGTACATTCCTAACATAAGAAGTAATGTGTGTTTTCCATCTAAAATTTATTTTGGTAGGGGTGTACAGCCGTTTTGAATCAGCTCTATTCTTTGGTTTAATTTGCCTACCTTATGAGGTTTGTTGTGAAGCATATTCATTTTCAGTATCTTGCTGTTAGATAAAGTTTCTGGATAGTCTATAAGAATATTCTCCTGTCTCTGATGCCTTAGTGTATCTGGTGGATTTTTATTTATTTTTTTTATTTGATGGTTAAATATTATATTTGACACATTTTTTATGTGAGCTTTTTGTTTTTGACGAGGTAATACATTGTTATTTTTGACATCTTGATGATATGTGAACATGTGTGAGAGAAAGCTTTGATAATCTCTTTCAGTTGTCTTGGAAAAATAATATTTCATATACAAATGTAGCCAATTTCTATAATATTCTCAGTTCTCCAGTCACGTCAGTCTTCTGTCCTCTTTAATATCTCATGAAATTTCTTCTAGTGATGTACCTATGTGCAGACTCATTACTTTCAATTTCAGAAATGCTTCAAAGTGAAAAGCCAAACAAAGCAAAACAACAAACCAAACCATAACAACAACATTATCTAAAGCTCAGAATTTAACATCATCCTTCCATAATGTGAAGTTAGTTTCTCAGCTTCACATTATCCACTTCTACTTATTCCTTCTGGACTTGCATTTCTAACTTTTGGGTGTTTTTAAATATAATAAAAATATTAAAAATATTAATTATAAAAAATATAATTAAAAATATTGTGCAAACAACCCCCAAGTTCCAAAATAAATGACAGCAGTGTCCAACTGGCTTATCTGAAAAGAAACAAAAGAATTTCGAATGGCAAAACGTACAGACGTAGAACTAGTTTTCCCCATCTCTCTTAAGTCACAGCTGATTTATCCTCATATGTCATGCCTTTTTTTTTTTTTTTTTTTTTTTTTCCCCTAAAGGCATTGGGCTACCCTGTATGTCATATCCTTAGTTTTGGTTTGACATAGTCATTATCTTTGTCAGAGCACAGTTTCATTGCTTTACTAGTGCTTTTGTCATTCTCCATATTACCTTATCTGCCTATTCTGCAGTCTCTGCTGCTATTCCTCTCCACACATTCCTTCAGATTTGATGTATATGGAACTCTGGAGCAAGTCAAGTAAACAGAATTTGATTAATTATGCAAAAGCATTAAATAACAGCAGTTAGAAGAAAAAAATAACTAGTTCTATGGAAGATATATCTTTGTGCCTGAATCAATGAGCCTATTCATATGATTGGAGGACTCAGTGTGGAGTTCTCCTGTTGTTTATTTTTCAACATATGAAAAAATATCATCCATATTCAGAAACTCAACACTGACTGCTGCTAAGAATTCTTTATAGAATAAATAATTGAACACCACTTATTATAATTGAATTTTTTATTACATTGCCGTTATTTCACTGGCATAATTTTCTTGGATAACAAGTTTCCTGAAGGTAGTTTTGACCTCTAAATTTGATTTTAATAAAGTAATTGATAAGTTGAGACCAAGTGTTGTTTTGAGGGAAAAATAATTAGGAACATGCAGGATTCATGTTTTTTATCCTTTTCTTTTTTGAAAATGCACACTGAAATTGTAAGGCTGTGTAGAAATACAGTAGTGTAAGGTACCCAGTAAACATGGCCTACACATCTAGCATGTGTTTACATGTTTACATTAGCTCTAGGGACGGGACCTCAACCTCATCTCTAGGGAACCTGTTCCAGTGCCTTACTACCCTCACTGTAGAAGACTTTTTCCTTCTATCTACCCTAAATCTACCCTCTTGAAGCTTGAAGCAATTTCCCTCTGTTCTACCACCACAGACACTGCTAAAGAGACTGTATCCTTCTTTCCTGTAGCTCACCTTTAGATACTAAAAGGCCACTATCACGTCACCTCACAGCCTTCTCTTCTCCAGGCTGAACAGCCTCTCCATGAAGGAGAGATGTTCCATTCTGTGGACCATTTTTGTGGCCCTTCTCTGGATGCGCTCCCACAGGTCTGTGTCTCTCTTGTACTAAGGACTCCAAATCTGGATGTTCCCCTTTAGATACTGAAAGTCCATATGCATCTGTATGTTACAACTTTGAGGTTTTGTGGAAATTACTTTATAGCGATCCCATGTTTATTCTAAAAATAAGTGAAGCCAGTTTTTCTCATACTGATGATCATACCTACATTTGATAAAATCAGTTTTCTTACACTACACTTCCAAGCATAGCTTTGATTAAAACAGTCTACCTGGGAAGATTATAGTGTCACTGGTCAATGTTGCCTTAGAACAGTTCATGAATTCCTATGTCTCTACCCCTAAGAAAGTACCTCAAAATTCAATACTAACAAATTCAGTAATGTTCTGGTGCCCCCTAAAGCAGGAACTTATTTTCATGCAGAAGATAGATGCAGAGGTAGACAGGAAAGCTTGTAATTCTCAAGCATTCACATATGGGGGATATGATACATAGGCAAGCATTGAGCATCTACAACAACCTTGCACATAGTCTGCTAGTACATTACTACATACAAGAAAACATCTCACAAGCGCTGCCCTTTAGAACAAACACCTGAATGAGATATCTGTTTCACATTGCAAGTATTTTTCTGGCATCTGTAATTTGTCTCCTTTCAGCCAGCATTCTCCCACAAGTAACAGGCCTTATTCTCAGTTCCCCAGTCATGTTTTTTCAGACTGCTGATGTTTCCAGATACTGTTCCTAAGAGACTATTTTTTTTTCAAGTGAAGTTGAAAGAATATTTCTTAAATATCCAAATCCTATGACCTTTGCTACAATTCTATGAAAGGTGCACTTGACCAATTCACACACTTCTGAGCGGGCAGAGGAAGCATTCAATCTAAGTGAGGAAGTGAGTGGTAAAAAGTACATTTCAAACTCTAAAAGATAAATTAGAATGAGTAATGTAAGCAATTATTTTTCTTCAGGTTCTTTAATGATTTCTTTAATATGTATATTATTTTTATAATAAAGTTTTCCTCTAAAATGTTCCCAACCAGTTCTTTTGCATGTCCTCCAGATATATTTAGAAACATGTTCAGCATTCTTTCTCAAGTCATTTGGAAAAAAAAGAAGTAAAAATAAGAATCCTAACCACTGTACTGAAATAAAAAGACAATGTAAGAAAATAATCAGTTAGTGTTCTGGATCACATATGTTAAAGTCTCAACATTTTTGCAGTGTCTCATATCAAATATTTTCATTTGGGAAACGTAGGTAGACATAGTTTATATGAAGATTTGCTATGATTTTGCAAATCAGACTGATCATATACTGAATAAATGATTTCCTACTGGAGAAGAAAGACATTCCCTCTTACTCTTTGTGGACTTGTAAAATTCAGTACCTGAGATTGGAATCATAAATAAATAAAACAAGAAGGGAATGCAAGTCTCCAGCAAAATGTTATTTCCACATATGTTGGTTCCTGAGACTGCATTTCTGAAGCCCTGTTGAGCTCATTAGCTTGGTAAGATTCTATTTTTTGTGGGGTAATCACACTTTCTTTTAGAACAGGCAGGATCCCATTTATGGAAGATTTCTGATCTTAGACCAAACAAGAATCAAGGTTAATTGTAGGTGTAAGTAGAACAAATAGGCTAGCTCCCACAATTTTGGGTAGTATAACACCAACATCTTGTCTTTGCTTATGATGTTTGAAGTTCCCGTTTTCCATTGGTCATTATAGAATGGGTTTTTCTTGTTTCCATCATGCTAACAATTCTTTTATCCTTTAAATGGTAAAAATTAATTAATCATAGAAACACAGAATCATAGAATATATCTTCGGTTGCGAGGGACTTTAAAGATCACTTGTTACAGTCCCCCTACCATGGGCAGGGTTGCCATCCACTTAGCTCAGGTTATCCAGGGCTCCATCCAACCTGGCCTTCTGGGATGGGGCATCCACTACTTCTCTGGACAACAACTAAGACCATGTTACTCACTGTTCTTGTGCCTTAGTCACTGCATGCAGTTCTCTGTAAACTCAATTAAGTATTTCTGTGGTTTAGAAACACGTGTTTTGCAAATGTCAAACCACGATCTCAAATTTCCTTCTATCCTGTACTGCCTCCAAGATTTTCCTATTTCATGAAGTTAGTGGGTTTTTTGTTTTTGTTTTTAAGAATAAAATATAAATAAATAAAGTAACTAGAAACTTGTCCAATGCCATACAAATTTCTTATTTCTGTAATAGATTGACCTGCATTTGTTAAGTGTCAGTTCAAGTCTACAATGGAAAAGACAAGCATTCCCAGTCTGTTTCTGTTTCAGTTTTACTAAAAGTATGGAAGAAATCAGTTGTAAGAAAGTTGTATGGAAGCAAAAGTTCAGTATTTCCCAAAATACTGACTTAGACTTCTAAGAAAGGAAATCCGAAGGTCTTGAACTGAAGTTTTAGATGTGGAATACGAAGCTATGAAATAACTAAGGAATTTTTATTGTGTACTTTCATTTGTATGAAGTTGCTTTATGCTTCAAGAAGTAAGAACCTTATGCTGAATTTTACTAGGATGACATTAGGTTTATGACCTGCAGACATTTGCCCATCTGTTGTGTAGAATAGTTTTCAGTGAATGAAGCAAAGGCAATGCAGACATAAATGAGTGTATTTTAATTAACCTACTTTTGTACACTGAAATTATCTTTCTCTGGTAGCAATTGCATAAGTTTATGCATTCATACGCACAAGTGAAAAAATAAACTTTTATAAACTTCAGAAAATTACCTGAGGAAGCAGGTGCTTGTTTTTGTTTATTACTCTTCCAGCTGAAGAATTAATGGGCATCGTAGAATGTGAATTTCAACACAATTTTAACTACTGAATGTTGGATGTAAACAAATAACTGAAATAGAGGATCGTGGTTCACATAAGAAATGTGTTAATATCCCATCTTTGCATTAATGTAGGTGATACTTAGCAGACATATGTGAGAACCAAAGACTGGTATCCACATCTACTTGTGTGATTACTATGATCCTATGAGTCTTTTCCAACTTTGGTGATTCTATGATTCAATGAAAACTTGGTCTCGGGGATTACTGCTAGCTTTCCATCTTTCCATTCTGTTGCCAGAGATTTTTGATTCCTAGTACTTTTAGAATGAATGGATGGTAAGCCAAATGTGAATTCTGTTGATATTATAGGCAAAATGTCTATCCACTGTGAGTAGTGTTTAAACAAAGGTGATCTGTTTTTCTCCTTTCCATTGCTTCTTAAAAGTTTCCTCATTTTCCTTTTTCATACTAAAGGTAATTCTTATTTATAGATTGATTCCTGTATGACTCCTTCAGTAATTCAGAAAAAATATGGGGAATTTAACCAGATGTTACACATATGGACCAAATTAAAACAAACGAACAAACAAACAAAACAATAAAAAACTAAAACACTTAGAATGTCATAAAAATAAAATTAACTTACTGATTTGTGTCTTGGCTTTTAAACATACCTTATGCGTACATATTCTATCCTGGGAGATAAGATGGAACAAAAAATACAGCTCCCATGCAGATTCCCTTGGGAACAGAATATTCCTTGGAACCATGCCTTCGTTCCTTTGTTGAAAAGATTTGTAAGTAACGTAGGGAGTTTTAGATTGTTTCAAATTGAGGATTCATGTTGTGGATGACTCTGTAAGGATTTGTCTTCAGCCACTGAATTTTCACACATTAAAGTAAAGAAAAATTTTATAAAGGACATAGAAAACACTATCTCCCAAAAGAATGGTAGCTTGAAAAGTCTAGAAAAATTTAATGTTATGGGTTTATTGGAGCACTGGTGACGTGGCCGTCAATTAGCCTGACTTATCCCGGGGCCTCAACCACCCAGGGGAAGGAGAGACACATAGTCATGGATGCCATGAAGTCATATCTCAATTTAATGCTGCGTCACACGGCTTATATACCAGTATGGCCTCCACGCATGAGTGTCCCGTATACCCGCTATGCGACCCCACGCACGACCCTTCCCACTCCCAGAGTCCTCTCTCGCATAAATCATGCCAACGCGGGGCATCAGGTAAAGTGCTTCTTAGTATCCCTGATCCATGGTTCTGCTTCAGCTGCTTCGGGCTGTTGTTATCTTAGCAGTTCCTTACTCAGGCCCATCCCCTGGTTGACCTTGTCCCACAACACACTGGCTATCCATGGACCTACCAAGCTCTGAAGCTTTCATAGAGATGGGTATTCAGGTTTCTGTGCATGTTTTCTATTTCAGGCTATTTCTCTGAGTGTTGAAATTGGGGAATGACCTTTTTAATTTTATTTTCTAAAAGTGAATATTTTCATAATGTCCTTCTACTCTTATATTTTGCTCATCTCTGACTCAAGATTTCACATTTGCATGAATGAAAACCAGAGAAAAACTTCAGTAGCTCCAAGTTTTATTGCTGAAAATTGCAATATCAACAATAAGCTGAAATAACTTTGTATAAGTACCATAATTTTGAAAAGAAAACTTGCAGAATAAACCAATTCTATAAGCAGTTACCTTTTTTTCTCAGTGACCTGTCTGTGTTGTTTATGAGAAAACTGCATACTTTCTTAAGTGTTTAAAGAAATATTCTGTGTGTTCCCCACTGATGATGTATTGTAATACAGGTGAAACAGAAATCTGGAAGAACTCACTGCTATTTTAATACAAAGTTCACTTTTTATAATACCACTTTTAAAGGTTGTTAAATATACTGAACTCTCCTTTCATCAATGTTATTTAGACCAGAGAAATTCTGCTGCCACAGTACTGGTGATTAGAATCAGGCTCTTTATAAATAGACTTCGTATACTAAGAAGAAATGTTGTTGTCTTTCACTGGAACATTGATAACACACAATTAGAGCTGAAATTAATTCCTTCAAAACTGAAATCACGATCAGTTATTTGGAATGACATTCAGTTTTTTGTGGTGTTTTAGAGATCACTCAGGACTTAAAAAACATTTTTCACTTTCTCTATTCAAATATATACACATTAATGATTCACCTTTGCTTTTCCTAATACAAAATCCCAGCTGAGAATATGTCCTTTTCTCCTCTCCTATTTACTTTAGACTTATAGCTACTGTCTCGTGCAATTAGAATTAGTGATCAAATTAATAAGCTACCCCAGTGGGTGACATGTTAAATATTCATTCTACACAAATAATGTATTGTTTTATCTAATAGATCTGGAAAACTCAATTAGATCTTTACTTGAAGTAGGCTACTGAAGTTTTCCCTATTTTCTTTATGAAACTGACTTAAATTAGAGAAGTTCTGTCTTAAGCGACCTCTTTCTTTCACACCATTCTCACCTGCCCTTGTGAAACTTACTAAATATTTAGGCATCGTTAAATTAATTTTCCACTGAATGTATTTGAAAAAAACTAGTATTGCTAAATAAGAGAGCAGAGGAAGTGTTTTTTGTGTTTTGTTTTTTTTTTTCATTTGTTTTCTTTTTTTAATAGTGACGAAAAGCTACTTGTTTATTATACAGTGATCATTGATGTCAGTGATGCCTGTGGACATAACTGATGTCAAATAAGTAAGCATCAAAAGAAACTAACAGGAGAACAAAGCAGTCAAACGTACTGTCTGAGCAGGAAGCGTTTATTGAAAGGGTGGAAGCCAAAAATAAACGTCCAAATTTTCCATGACATAAATACTGGTGATCAGTTAGCAAAAACTATGCAATGAACATATTTGAAGGTGGTTTATATTAATAAGAGATAAAATAATCTAAATTGATATTGGAATTTTGACTTTGACACAGAAAGAAACTGCTTTTTCTTTTATTTGTTCAGTGCCACTAAGTCATGCAATATGTTAGCTTGATATATTAAAATATGCTGAGATTGTAATGAAGATACTTTGATAAAAGATTTCTGAGGCTGAAATTTTTGGAAAGCCATTCTCTTTTTTACTAATGGAAAGAAGAAAAATAACCAAAAGTATTACAGATTATATATAAAAGATTAAATAAATAGCCTAAATCTTAATAATTACATTATTTTCTGTAAGGTGCCAAGAGGCTTGGGAAGAATAATTAGTTTACCACCGCATTTGCTTTCAGAGCAAACTAAGACTGTTATTCCCTAACACTGAGTAGACTGACAATCTTTTTCTAAGAAAAAGGTATTTTACCTTGTACCCAGCAGGCATTAGGGAACATTCCAGGAGATGAGTGATCTAAAAGCTTTTACACCAATATGAAGCTTTTTTTCTGCTGTTTTTTGTGTAACTTCTCCAACTGTACTTATGTCTGCCCTTGGCAGACTGCGGTTGGTCTTCATAGGGCACATGCAGGAAATACTCAATTAAAGATACAACAAAATCACACAAGAATAAATGTAATTAATCTTCAGACATGTGAGTGTTTGAATGCGACAATTTTTGGATGAGTTTACATTGGACATTGCACAATTGTTCATTTTAAATTATTTCATAGGACTTGGGTGTGTATTTTGAGTGGAGAGGCAGAAGAAATCCAAGTGAAACACAAGATATTATGATAGCAAAGTATTTAGGAAATCCCAGATGACATAAGAAGGAGAACCTCTGAGGAGTAAGTTATACCACCATCTCTCATTTTGAAATACATGTAGAGGCTCTTGATCACACAGTATTACAAGTCATTTCTTTTGCACCAGAATTAAAAAGCTTAATGCACTCCTGCTTTGCTACTGACAGGGTGCTATGCAGTTGAACAGAGAACCAACAAGTCTCTTCTGACTCTTGGGGGAAAGAGAGACTTCACTTTGAAAAATACCGGTAAGTATTTCTGTGCTGATAGCACAGCCATTTCTGATCAGTGGATGCAATCATGGAACTTTTATTCTAAACTTAACAATCAAAGTGAGGCAGGGGTATTGCAAACTGGATAGGGGGACTCTGATCCCTGGAACAGACTTGAATGTTCAGAAATACTTTCGTTCTAACTACCACAAGTTTATCAGCAGACAGGTAGACTGATAAAATAAAAGAATGGAAAAAAAAAAAACATCTCCAAAACAGCCTAGAGCCCCATTTTACAGAAATTAATTTCTCTGAATTCCTGAGGCAATTTATCACTTCCTTACCATGAGTTTGTATTGTTGTCTGTAGCAGAAAGTTTCTGCCAGGAAAGATCAAGAAATCAATGTGAACTCAGCTCTGACTACTGATTATTTAGTCTCTTCAGAACTCTTCAGTCTTAGCCATCCTTTTAACTGAGAAAATATGACATTCATAATACAAAAATCAATATTCAAGAATCAAAATATCCTTTCTATGCTTTGTAACCATAGTATTACTTTGACAGTCTATTGATAAGCAGTTGATTTCTTCTGTAAAGTTACTTCACTAAGTTGGGTTCCAGCAGCTCTGAAGTCTTTATTTAGACAGAAACCTTCTTCAATCTATAGATGCTATGTAGTGTTACTAGCTTTCATTTTTGATGTCATCTCAACATATTCTGAAATATACATCACTGTTTTCTGTATTGTTTGGATAACCAAGTGACATGTCATGAGACAGTAAAAATCACTTAATTGTAGCCTAGACCTAATTTCCACTTTAAAAAAGGATTCCCTGAAGGCTGATGGTAAATATTCAGTCAAAGATATTTTTTCTTTTCCTCTGCTGCATTCTGAGCAGTAAAAGCAGTAAAAAATATCCAGCATGGACTGATGGTTTAGCTCAGGTTCAATCTGACCAGAAAGTATTTGGTGTGCACTACATCACTGTTGTGGTGATATCAGCTGTACTAAAAATAACAAATTTATTTTATTTAGGCAAATCCCAATCAAGGGTCATGGAATGTTTTTTTAATCAATACAAGTGCTGATAAATACAGTTGAGAAGGGGAATTTTGATTCATAAGAATGAGGGAACGATGTATTGATTCATTTGCATATTTAACAGGAATTTCTAAGAGTTCTACAAACCACAGTTTGTTCATAGCATGTCTTCTGAATTTGGTGCCTTTAAAGTTATTTTTGCCCTTAAAAAGGAATCACTTCGTAAGACTCAGTAAGCCACAACATATCTGCTAAGAGGCACACCAGTCTTTTTTCTCACCTTTACTTCTGAATTCACCTAGAGTTCAGAATTCTGTGTTCCAAGTGCTGGCAACTTCAACAAAAGGAGAGTCAACTCACTAGAACAGCACTGGGAGTACCACAGCTAAAGGAAACGACAGTTAAACCATCTTAGTTTTCTGAAATTTCTTCTGTTAGGTCTCAGTCAAAGCAGTTTCTTCACAGGTATTAACAGTTTTGTGCATAGAACCATAGAATCATTGAGGTTGGAGAAGACCTCTAAGTCCAATTGTCAACTCATCACATCGTGCTCACTATCCGTGTCCCTCAGTGCCACATCTCCATGTTTCTTGAACACCTCCTGGGATGGTGACTCCACCGCCGCACAAGGCTACCTGTTGCAATGCCTCCCAACTTCTTGTGGGAACAGATTTTTCCAATAATATCAAATCTGAACATCTTCTGGTTCAACTTGAGGCCATTCCCTCTAGTCCTATTGCTGTTACCTGGGAGAAGAGGCTGACCCCCTCCCCCTCATCACAAGCTCTTTTCAGGCAGTTGTAGAGAATGATAAGGTCTCCTTTGAGCCTTCTCTTCTCCAGACTGAACGATCCCAGCTCCCAAAACCCCTCCCCATACAACTTGCTCTCTAGACCCTTCAAAGCTTCATTGCCCTTCTCTGAACATGCTCCAGGGCCTCAATGTCTTTCTTGTACTGGGGGGCATAAAACTTACTTAACATGTTACTCAAGCTGCAGCTGTACAGCGGCAACTAAGGGGGGATGATCACTTCCTTAGTCCCATGAACTACACTGTTTCTGATACAGTGTATATAGATGGTATAGAGTGAAAAAGATTATTTCATTTTGAAGGAACTACAAGGAAAATTTGAGTCATGTTGAATATTTGAAACTATATTAAAAATTACAGTCTGTTTGCTCAAATGTGTTAAGGGAATGCTTGCATGATATTCTCTGTGCACTATCAACTAGGATCTTCGTGGCCTGCTTAAGCATGCGAGTTTTCATTGTATGTCCCACAAGTAGAGGAAAAAATTGGCCAAATCCATACCAAATCAACATTAGAGTTTTGTTTTATTTGCCAAGATTAAATAAAGATAAAAATCCTTTTGCACCTCACTAGATCCTAATCGTACCCCAGAGTTTCTCTTTGTTTTGTTTTTCTCATTATTGAATGTTCATTTTATTAAGATAGATGTCATATTTGAATAGTGAAGAGATCAAAGTAAAGGACAATTTAAATCCAATTTCTTATTCCTCCTTACTGCATTATTCTCAGTATTAGCATAAATAATAAAGGTTCCTGTTAAATATTTGTGAGCATGAAAGGGTAGCACATATTCTGTTCCCTGCGTAGGTACTTTTAATTGTCTGTCCAGACAAATATGGTATGTCTGTTTCCAGAAAACAAACAAACAGAGCCACTCTTCTCTTTTGAAAATAAAATAAAATAAAATAAATTAGGGATGTGCTTGGGAGGTGATTATTATTGTTTCTCCATGAAGAAGACAAAAGGCAATGCCCTGAATTTATAACCTGAACAATGTATATGTTTGTAGAATTGTCCATATGTGAGGTAGATGAGCCATGGGAGCTGCTTGCCAATAGGATGTTTTTTTTGGCAGGTGTTCACTCAAACCCATTTCAGAGTTTTTCTTAATTTGTCCAGACTGTCTGGATAAAATCACCATTTTTCTGTGTTCCCTCTCAGTTCTTGGAACCAGGTCAATTAAGAGATGGAGTAGCTATAACAGCATGAGCAGGCTCTTATATCTCTTATTGAAGCACACTGCGAAGCTGTCTGAACGCATACATGTGAAGAAAAATAGCCCGATGGTGAAACAGTGCTGCTGTACTACATTACTTCTCACCAAGAATGGGAGATTAGCGGAAGACCACTATTTGATTTCTGTTCTAAAGGTGTACCATTATAAAGCAGCTGAATTTCAGATTAACACCAGAGTAGACACACAGTGCTTGGATCTTTGTTTAGTGCACACAGGAGAAGCTTGCTCTTATTTTTTCTTTATTTTTTCAATATAAAGAAATTTCGCCAGTATCTCTCGTTCCAGTCACAGGCTATCTTTAGTTCTGCTCGTAGATCAGAACCTTTTCTGTGATGCATTTTCTTCTGTTCAAAAATGACAATGTATATTACACAAGCACATTACATTGCTCAAGCAATATTTTAATATATAGTACATCTAGCGTATCATCATTCCTCAACCAACGGTTATACCTCACCAATTAAAAAAATACATATATTCAATTTGGATGACATACAGCAACATTAACTCAGCTGTAATATATATGCAATATTATGGATTCTCTGTATGTGTGTGTAAGGACATATACAGGAATAGTATAGCCTTACAGCAACCTATCAATTGACATGTTTTCTCTCAGACATGTCACTGCACATATATTCTAAGAGGTGTAAAAATAAAATAAAATACAACAACAACAACAAAACAAAACAAAACAGAGAGAAAGACATAAAAAGTTTAATATAGATTCTAGTCTTTCAATTATATGCTACTGGTTCACAGAGGAGCTTGGACATTGTAGCTCTTGTACTCAACAGCTGTATGTAAGTATATAAATGTTTCATTATGATTAACATCTCAGAATTTTTCACTTTAAGAGGGCATAGATATCTGAAATATCTGTTAAGAGATATTAAATAAATTAAGGGAATTAAGGGGGAAAAAAAGACAAAAAAACCAACACCTTTGGACTTAATTTGCCTACCAAAATTTCAGAAAGTTCTCATTTCAGTTTTCCAATTCTAAAAGTTTGAAAAAACATAAAATCTAACTTCACACTAAATATAGGACAGCAGTGTTTCTGTAATTTCACAGTGGAAATCATGTAGAAAAGTATTCTGTTCTGTGATATAAGGATTTATTTTAGATTTCACAGAATTGCAGAATCATAGAATGGCCCGAGTTAGAAGGGACCTCAAGAATCATGAAGCTCCAACCTCCCTGCCACAGGCAGGGCCACCAACCTCCCCATTTAATACCGGGCCAGGCTGCCCTGGTCTACAATACTGGGTGGATGCAGGTGGTGTAGCAAGTAGAGGTTGAACCTTCCCACCAATATTCCATTACATTTTGTTGCCACATGACAGATGGCAGCAGAGGAGCAATCTGACACAATGGCATCTGACCTGGAAGTGTGTATGAAGCAAAGTGTGTATTTGAATACTTCCATGTGGAAAAAATTGTCCCTATGACATTCATAGAATTGTAGACTCATAGAATCACAGAATCACAGAATGGCTTCAGTTGGAAGGGACCTCAAGGACCATGAAGCTCCAACCCCCCTGCTGCAGGCAGGGCTGCCAACCTCTGTATCTAATACTAGACCAGGCTGCCCAGGGCCCCATCCAACCCAGCCTTGAACACCTTCAGGGACGGGGCATCCACAACCTCTCTGGGCAGCTTGTTCCAGCACATCACCAGTCTCAGAGTAAAGAACTTCCCCCTGACATCCAATCTAAATCTTCCCTCCTTCAGCTTAAAACCATTTCCCCTTGTCCTGCTGTTATCTACCTTTGGAAAGAGTTGACTCCCCTCCTGTTTATAGACTCCCTTTAGGTACTGAAAGGCTGCAGTGAGGTCATCCCAAAGCTTTCTTTTCTCCAGGCTGAACAAGCCCAGCTCCCTCAGCCTGTCTTAGTAGGGGAGGTGCTCCAGCCCTCTAATCATCTTTGTGGACCTCCTCTGTACTCTCTCCATCAGCTCTCTGACTTCCTTGTACTGGGGGCCCCAGACCTGGACACAGTACTCCAGATGGGGCCTCACAAGAGCAGAGTAGAGAGGGATGATCACCTCCCTGTCCCTGCTGGCCACCCCTCTTCTGATGGAACCCAGGATATCATTTGCTTTCTGAGCTGCAAGAGCACACTGCTGGCTCATGTTAAGTTTTTCATCCATCAGGAACTCCAGGTCCTTCTTTGAAGGTGTGAAGAGGTAAACAGTGCTTATTAAATGCCTACCACTTCCCCAAAGAAGCAGACCTGTAGATATGGTCAAGACCCATCTTGAAATTGCCCTTGTAGTGTATTAAATGAATCCTACTCCTAAAGTACTCCTGTATAGTATACACTCAAAGCAGTGATGGAAGGAGAGTGCACTACCCCTCCCTATATTATTGCTGACAGGTTTTCTAATCTGCCCCTGTGTACTAACACTGTGTCTAACCTGTGAGCATGGCCAGCATGTTCCTGTGAGCAATGGAATGGTCAAGACTCTGTGACTTCAGAAGATACAAAAGCAACCTCTGCAGGAGGAAATTATACCTTACAAAAATAGAGATTAAGAAAAATTTAAGGCTAAAAAAATCTGAAATCTGACCAGGTAAGAACCCATTTTGCTGTGTTATGTTTATCCTTGTAATTCAGAAAACATTTAGGAACAAAGTCAAAAAGCCAGATAGGTGTTTCTGTTCATATTACTTTCAGCTTAGCTTTGAAATCAGTAATACTGTAATTTCCAATACCAGTCTCCATAAGCTGAACTGAAAGAGATTTCTATCTTCCACACAGTGTGCCTGTTAATGTGGTACTTTCCCAGCACATTACCTAGTATATGACCAGAGGTTTATTCACAAAGCATTGCCTTATTCCCTAGATATATTGTGTGGAAACAATGTTTGTCTGAAGTATGTAGCTATAAAACAGCCCTTACAATTTCTTTAGGAAGTTCCAAAGGGCTGGGGGGAAAACCTTGAAAAGTCTCTCATCTTTCATCTTTCACAGGGAGTCAGCTGCAAGCAACAACGAGGCAATGACAAAAAGGAGAAGTGAGAAAAGAGGCAGGGATGAAAGAGAAAAAGAATGTGAATCCCTCTCCCAAGAGGTGACAGCTTTTGCAGAACCTCCTCTGTACAGTGCCATTTTCTCAAGATGAGATCAATTACATTTATTAATGAAAAAGAGGTAACTGTGGATAGCTATCCTTTCTGCATTGTATCATTTAAATGGTTGTTATCTAAACTATATTAGACTTATGCATGTTCAAGTGCAGAAAAAAATCAGAATGATTGAACTTGACATTCATTTACCATCCTCTTCTTTTCCATATATTTCTGATGGCAGCTTTCAGATCTCTGCATTCCTCTATCTCTATTTTCTCTATGGGGAAAAAAAAAACTTGAAGAATTCTTGGCTCCTGAAAGTTAGCTTTATTCTTTCAAAGTGTATTTAAATTACTGTCTTTTCCCTTATTGATACACTGAAAAAGAAAAAAAGAAAAAAGGGCTGTGAGGGTGAAAGTGTGAAAGTATAATTTTTCTCAACTGTGCAGAGTAAGACTTCTGGATTTGCTGTGATTTGTTGTGATCTTTCAGGACCTGAAGATCATCTAATAGCTGTGAATCTGTGCCTGTTTACTGAAAGCAGAATTTGAAGTTTTCCAAGGGGACAAGAGAAGCTATATTCTGAATTGCTTCTTTGTGTATTTTGCCAATTATTCCAATGGCAACCAACACCAGACTCCACAATGCAATTATTTTTCATTCCACCTGACTTCTGGTTAAGTAAAGGAATTATTCTTGTTCGGAGAATTAACTGATGGTGAATATATATATTTTGATAGATTAACTTGAAAGAGCAAAATGAATAAGACTTTATCTTAGCTGTGAAGAAGGTAACGTTTGTTCTAGTTTCATTTCCAAACTCTGACTTTTTTTAATGACTGGATAAATTACGTGGGAATGAGAGAATCAAAGGAAGAGAAGAAAGAAAGGAAATAGGAGCTGGTCGGGTAAGGAAAAGTATGTACATCAAACATAAAGTGGGCTAAGAAAGTAAGAGGTACTTTCTGTTGTAGGTGGGAGAAGTGCATCAGCTATGCAGTTTCAAAAACAGATGAGACTGGCACTTGCGCCAAAGTATTCCTTCCAGACTGGTTACCTTAGATCTCGGATCCAACACTGCTGGCTTGAAGTAAAATAAAATGTATAAAAGTACCATGCACATGTTGTACAACATGAAACATCAGACCTCTACTCAAATAGAAATCTCTGAAGAACGTACTATAGAGATTCAGTTTAGAGGTGCAAAAAACTCTTGATAGGTAAAAATAATTACATAAAGATGAAAAAAGGTCACATTTATCTTTGCAAATTTTAGCACTTAAAATTCTTGTAGGCTTTAATTACTAACAAAAAGTAACAAAATTTTAGCTAGTCAAGAAAAAATCAAGAATTTTTAAACTTCCTTGGCAGATTATTTAGTTCTCAATCGCACAGTCTAGACTTGTCCAGGGTGACCTACTTCGTATCGTATCAGTAGGCAGTGTATTTCAGCCTTGTTTGCTACATTTCACACTGAAAGTCAATGCATAAAACAAGTGCAGTGTTATGTACTCACCCCCTCTCATTTCATAGCTACCAGCCATTGTTTTGCTTTATTTGGTGCATTCAAACCTTTTGTTTGTTTTAGGTGGACTTACTTACAAGTGTGCAAGATTTGCATTTCTCCTTGAATTATGCATTTATACTCTGTTCACTCTCCTTGACTGTGGAAAATCTTCCTTCCTTTCTTCCCTGTGTAATTAGAATAACATACACTGAGCTTGAAACATCTTTTAATACTTTTTTAGGGTTTAGGGTGGACTTATGCAGAGCTGAGACAATTGTATAATATCACTCGTGGCTTAAGTAGGGTTTAGAGTATTCGTGTTTTCCAGTGACAGTAGTACTTTCTTCCTCACACTTAAAAAATGACTTAGAAATAAAAATATTTAAGTTATTCATTACTTCATTACTAATAAAATAAAACCTGAGCTGGCTGAATTGTTTTTGAGATTAAAGGTGGTCATGCAAAATGGTGTCCCGTTTTGTATGCTGTTTGTAATTGCTATTGTATTTATGTGTGTGTCTTTGTGCATGTTTGTGTGCATATATGTGTGTGTAACTCCTGCCAACTAAGGTCGATTGATTAAATACACAAATTAATAGCAGTGGATGTTAACACATCATTGTAATTTCTGTTTCAGTAGGCAGCAGATAAAACTTGACTCCATTCCCTTGTGTACTGTTAACCACTCCATCAAAATAACTACATCAGTCAACAGTCTCCTCCTCCCATTCCCAGCAAAACAAAGCAAAATCCTAACTAATGACAGAGAACGAATTTCTAGAGAACGTATACAGGCTATCATATAAGCTATTCACCAGTTTCAGGTAATAAAAAGACAAGAATCATAGTCTTTGGAAAAAGTACAGAGATCACTGCATAACAGAAGTTGTGTAAGAAATACACTCTTTTATAGAAATATGATGAACGCTGGAGTTTGCAAGTGCTGAATGCACCTTAGGTATAAGACAATAGTGATTAACTTACTATTGGATTAATTTATGATATTGATTAGCTTATCATCTGAGATGTTCAATGCCTTATAAAAGCTTTGGAACTCACACTCCTCAAATATGTCTGCACTGATCTCTGTTTTTAGAGGAAACAGACAAGCCAATATGTTCCAGTTTTCTGATTGCTAATTCTTCCAGAAAGAAAATATTTACAGTCTTAAATGAATTTAACCCAAATGATTTACTCAGTCATAATTTGCCACGTTTATTTTAATCCATCAATATTACATATTGAAATATTTCCTCAAGTTTTCAGAGCTGCTTGAGGGCCTCTTCTTATTGGACAGGTTCAGGCTCAGTTCAGGCTCAGTCTTCTCCAGGGTTGTGTTAAAGTAAAGGCAGATTATAGACAGGGAGTGTTTATGAAAGGGTGTAAAGGCTTGGGATATGCTTACACTAAATTGTTAATAAATCTTGCTTGTGTGTAGATGAGGAATTGCTACAGAACCTGGTGCTTTGGAGACACAATCTACTGTGAAAACATATGCACACAGCGGTCACTGCCTGCAGGACAGGACAGAAGAGCACTCTTCCTCTCTATTAAAAAGTGGTGCCAAATGAGCAAGTGGAAAAGCTGAACCAGCACGGCTTGACTGCCTGCCAGGAACAGAAATTTTGATGTGATGCCAGGTGGACAAATGCTGAATTGCTTCTGGCACATGAAGTGGAAGGGAAGTAACTCAACCATAGGCTAGTGGAGTTGGCATGACTCAGAAATAGGAGAGGAGAAGCCTGGCTCCTGCTCAGGTGGAATAACACCAGAATGGTTCAAGATGGTGAAGAAACGCAGTCTGTAAGTACACATATGAAGATTTTCCCTTGGAGACAATGCTGAACCCACATCACAGTATGAGATCTGGAGAAAGAAAAATACTAACTAAGGGTTCATTTTCAAAGATGCTATAAGGATTATGGTTATTAAAGTACAGGGATCATGTAATTAAAGAAGTCTTCATAATATAACCTTACAACAAGGGTTTTTAATCACTGAATTTTCCTCTCTCCATTCAGCTACCATGCTAAAATTTAGTAAATTTTCTTCTTCCCCCTTACAAATATTTTTTGCTGTATGTAGAACTATCTTTTCTTTGGCAACACCAGACTGCTGTGCAAAGCTATCCCAGGTGATCAGGGGAACCCTGATGGGTTCATCTAAGCACTGTAATCCTTGTGAGGTGGGGACTTACTACCTCACACAGGGGCTGTAGCAGCTGCAGAGCTGCTTTAAAAGCATTCCTGGATCTCCAGATGAAAGTAATTCTACAGATGAGAAATGATGTCCATAGCAGTAATATTCAAGGCATAAACAATAAATGTTGAAATTTCTAGCCATGAAATACCATCCTAAATATAGTAAATTATTTTACTTATTAAAGATTATGGAAACTTTAATTCCATCTGGAAATTATCTGTTTCCTGTGCTGAAACCTAAACCTCCTCTGGCACAACTTGAGGCCAATGCTGTTGTCTTTCCTAAATGCTCACTAGCAGAGGAACTGAAGCCCTTTAATACCTGAGTTAGTAAAAGCATCAGCAGAGAGTGGCATTTTTATGTTTTTAGTTTCTTTTCTGGCAGAAGGGCAGAGCAGGGCATGTTGACGCACTGGGTAAAAGGTAATTTGAACCTACGTACTCTTTTATCTTACCCACGAGCTGTTCCAATTTCTACAAATTTTTTTAAGTGTTAATAGTGGCTTCCTGGGAAAGTGTAGCACCTGGGTATAACATCTGTTCTGAAATATAATTTATTTGAAAAAGTGTCAAGAGAAAACACTGAATTAGCTTATCATTTAGTGATTATGGCTTAGTGAGTCCCTAGAAATTAAGAAATGGTTGGTACAAATTTCCTCAGGGAAAGGAATAAACTGAATGGTGCTCTTTCCATCCTGACAGGATGCCTAACCTCTCTGTTACTCAGCCATGAATACTATCACCTGCAGCAGTTTTGTAAACACATCCCCTTACTTTCTTCACTTTTCATATCCACTCTGAAATGGAATATTTAATTTTGGCTGAGAAAAAAGCAATTTCCTCCAAGTTTTCATTTTGGCAAGAAAAAAGCAAAACATTTCAGTGTTTATTCAATTCATTTTTTTTCTAACGGGGGTTCAGTACTCACGGGGAGGACAGTATCAGCTTGTATGTTCCCAATCTAATTATCTTTAAGGGGATTTTCCTTCTCTTATAAGGCAAGGAAAAAAAAAAAAAAAGACAATTTAAAAACACATTTATTTTTAACAAGAAAAAGGATGAAAATCAGTACAATAAAATTGCTTTTTGGACAGAGTTTTATTTCTTCCTCACAAATAACATTATGCTTTTGCACAACATGCCTGAAATCTTTGCAGCCCTTTGCAGGGCTCTTTCACTTACTCATAAACACACAGGAAAGAATAGAAGCATCAGTAACAGACTAAGGCAGCAGTAATGAACTGTGGAGTCAAACTGCTGATAACAACAGGAATTTAATATTAGCCATTAACCTCTACATCATGCCTGCATTCAACTTGGAACTAGTTCACAGAAAATGCTACCTTGCCTATTTATATGCAGTTCAACAGAAATGCTCACTTCTGAGGTTCTCACAGTTAAAAATTATGCGCACGGTTAAGACTGTAAAAAAACAAGAGCTAAAGTAATTGTAAACCTTAAAATTTATAGATGCTCAAACTCTACAGGCTTTTTCTTATTCTGTGTGTGTGTGCGCGCGTGCATGGTTGTGTGGAATGTCTTGTGACTTCCGAGCAGATACTTGATTTCTCCTGCAGAGACTGCAGGTCATTCTGTAATAGTGAAACTGTTAATTTTTAAATTTTTTTAACTGTTAAAAAAATAGACTGCAGGAGGCAGGGAAGTGCATGGCTAGCTGAAGCTCCAAGCAAATTCTCACAGTTAACTGTAACTAAAATTAAACTGGTTATGTGCAAGTACAAACTCTCTAAAAGTACAGAAAATACATTTTTGGGAGTTGAGAGGGAATGAAAGAAAGGAAGAGAGACAAAACTTTTCTTTCATTATCATTCTGGGTCGAATTTTTATAAGCTCCTGTTTCAGCTCCTGTGATTGATCAAGTTTCCATAACCAGATGTAATCAAGTTTGTCAGGAAGAGGTGATAAATTTCATTCATTTGCCTTCCTCTAGCTTTATCAGACAACCTTCTGAGAGCACAGTATGCAGTACACACCTGTTTGGCTAAGACAACAAGAAAATGTAAAAATAATGCTGCTTCCTACCAAATATTGCCTTACATTTATCATCAGATTTTTATGGAAACAAACAAAAATCTCTATGAAAATGTTGCCCAAAAGGTTGCATTTTTTTTTTCAGTT
Organism: Alectoris magna; assembly: GCA_030625065.1. Classification (NCBI taxonomy): domain Eukaryota; kingdom Metazoa; phylum Chordata; class Aves; order Galliformes; family Phasianidae; genus Alectoris; species Alectoris magna. Next base: position 79,384,654 of record CM060560.1, read on the forward strand.
TTGGAGTTTAAATCTTTGCTCCTTTACTATGCTTACTGTTCAGTATTTTCCGATTCCTCAATCTTAGTTCTTCTGGAAGATCTTTTGTATACATGGAATTATGTTTTATCACATGCAATATTCAAATATCCTTTAGTTCCTTTCAGTCCTAAATTTTACATTCGGTATATAGAACTGGAGTAATTCATGGAATATTCTTTCATGGATTCTGCAAGTATTTGTAAGCGTTTCTTCAGTCTAGTTGTTAATCTTTGAAAAGGTTTTACTTGATATTATAACTACCTTATAACTATGTCAAATGACTGTTCCCAGTTCCATCTGTGTCTTCATTTTTCTTTTGTCTAACACAGTTACCCTGTGTTTTTCTTCAAGTCTAAGATTTCTAGGATGTCCCTTTTTAGTGGGCTTCCTTTTGTGTTTTTATTGAAAAAAATCATTAACTTCACCGCAGTTGTTTTCAGAGAAGTGGGATTCGTCCCTACACAAGTGTAACTATGTATCACAGGTATCAAATAAGATAAAGATAATTTTTTGCTACTGTAAATAGGGTAATGTTACTGTATGCTACCATATCCATATCACCTTTTACTGCCACAGAAGTATTTTTAATCATGAAATGCAAGCAAACAACCTCCCCCCCCCCATAATTCATTTTTAATTCATATTTTCTCACTGATAACGTAAACACGCTCCTAGCTTGCCACTTTACGAAGGTCAATCCAAAATAAATCACAATAAGAAAAAGTGATGATAACCATTCAACATGACCAAGATTGTTTAGATCCTATTTCCTCTTCCCAAGTTAATTTTTCTCTTTCTTGTGTGTGCTGAGGACAATGTATTTGCCTCAGTAGATTTTAGTATACCACATATTTATTCAAGGTTGAGTAAGCAACACAAGACTGAGATTTACAGGACTTAGGTAATGTTTCACGTTCTGATACACTTTATTCGGGAAAGTCACAATCTCCTTGGCACATCCTTTAAATGCTAGTGAGGTCTTATTCTAATAGGTGGATATTCCTTATATTTAAGTACATTTATAAAATTGCTAACATCTAGTGCCTTTGTTACTCTATTTCAATGTATAAGTGGAGAGAAAATACTGATACATTTTTTTTTCTGAATTATGATAATTGCAGAATTAAACTCCAGGTTTTAATTCAACTTCAGACTGTCCTAAAGTATGGAAACAAGTTTTAAACCAGTAAAAAGTTGGGGAATCCTTTTGCATAGCATCACCTTCTGTACTATTATAACATTTGAAATTCTGTAGGCTTTCTATTAAAATGAACATTAAAATAAAAATTAAACACTGGCATGCTAATGCTTTCAAAGGCATAGGAGCCCAAGAGCCTAAACAAAAATATCCAATATTTAAAATATTTTGATAAACTAGAAGAGTTTGCACCACTATGAAGGTGATGCATACCATCTTTTAGTAGAACTTTTTACTGCATAGTGTGACAATGTGCTCCCTCCTGCTCCCAGCTTCCTCCTTTGGCCTGGTCATTATGTGTAAGGCCTTGCTCAGACTGATAACGTTGTCTTGCTAAATACTATATGTCAATCACCATTACCCCATACAAAGTGATCAGCTCAAGAGACCCCGAGCTCTAATTCTTGTAACATGAGTGCTTGTGACCTCTCCAGATTCTTCCAAATATTGTGAACACTTGAGTGAATGTAGTCATGGGGTAGATTATGTGAAGTAATTGTTGGGGGTGAATTATTGTGATGCCCATATCTTAGAAGAAAGTTCAGTGCTGAGGAAACCTGCAGAGTGGAATGTGATGAATATGCAAGGAGTCTGTTCCATGATAGTTCCCTTGCAACATAAGCCCTGCAAACCTGAGATTGTTAGCAGCACCAGGAGAACTTGGGTGTTGACTTTGACTTTAAGGGATACAGCAGGAAGGGTGGAGTGGAGCCAAAACACCATGCTCTGTGATAACATTACAAGGATGGGAACTTACTAATACTATGGAACTGATAAACCACATTGTTGTCACCCTGAGCAGGCAGCTTTTCATTTTTTTTGCATCAGTCACAAGAAAAAAAGATACACATGACTAGAGTCACTTAAGCTCCACTTGAAAGTAAGCAAATAATAGTGCAAAAATGTCTTAAAGGAAGAAGGAGCTGGGATAGGTACCATTACAGACCATTTGGGGGGGACACTGCTGGCTCCTGGAACCAGTTGACAGGCATTGACAGACATCTATTTCCCTTCCCTCAATAGGGATGCCTATTGGGTAAGATACACACATGGTTTTACTGAGTGCTTCCCCTGGGAAATTTAGAAATCTTTATAGAGTTATTCCATAATTTAACAAGTTTATGGTTGACTATATTATTTACATTATTGGTACTCAGACAAACTCTGAAGACAGTGTATATATCACCAGCAATCCAAAAGAATCTATCATGTGTTGCTTCAATAAAAAGCCCTATTCATTAAGTTAGCCCTCTCACTGGGAGCAGACAGACTCCTTAAAATTGGTGCCTAATGAGAGCCTATTTGAACACAATTGTACCTGTAGCAGAAAAGTGGGTATTTACCCTTTATCACAATAGATGTCAGGCTTGATGGAAAATGTTCAGTTTCTTTAATTATAGCAAAAAAAAATGGTATCATTTTCATGGGTAAGAAGAAAACCAAGTTGTGACAGTATTAAAGTTAATGAAAATCTGTTAATTGGCATGATTACAACTTGTTGAAAGCACAGTAGCAAAAGTAAAAAGCCTTTTCAACTTCTACATGATAAATGTATGCACTCCTGCTACAATAATACATATATTTTTAGATTTCAAGAAATATTATCACTAGAATATATAGCGAATGAGAAAATCTGAGGATTTTCCATTTTGATGCCTTAATTAGTACTGGAAGTTCTGTAACTAGAACTTTTAAAAGAAATAAAATGTTAGATGTCAATTCTTAGGATTCAAAAATGGTAATTAAATTCATTGTGACAACCATACAACTTTTCACGATCAAAAGCTGAATTGTAAACACAGTAATACAGGAAGAAAATCTGCATAAAAAGGTATAATATGATTAAAAACAGAGGAAATGTATGATGTGATTACTTTCACATATCCATCTTTCACTGAAAAGTTGAAAGTATATAAATTACCCATATTCTATAAAATTTTCAGAGTACAAGAGTACAAGGCTGAGGTTTAAGCAACAGATACTCTCTTTTTGCTGCTTCTTTCAGATAGTACTCTTTTCCATGTCTGGATATTTGTTTCATTTCCAGAAACTAATAATAAAATATCATCTCAAAAAATAGGAAACCGCTTAGAATGTGTAAGTAGAATATTTTGTTTTTTACAAAGACTAAAACTGCATCCCAACTAATTGTTATCATTTTATCTTGATTAAAAGAGCTTTACATGCAATTTTTTTTCTGATGAAAATTATTCATGGGGGCAGATCACAGTCGTTGGGGTGATGAACTGTGACAAGGAAGGTCACTTCAATGAATCTAAGTTGTCATGGAGTTTTAAACCTGAAATCAATACTGTCATAAATAGAAACCTTGTGCTCTCTCTCTCTCTCTCTCTCTCTCCCTCTCTCTCTGACTTCATACTTACTTCATTTTCAAATACCTTTTGATTTGCTTTGTTTTCATCCTCTTTTTACTGAAGCCCCCTCTACATCTTTACCTCTTCAGGTTACTTTTAATTTCTCTCTTTTTATTACTGCCTCTCTCTTAAGCTTTCTATACAATAAAGAACAATGGCTGTAAACTCTTCCTGCAAGTCACTATTACCTTTCAGCAGATGGCACTGTTATTTAGTCTAAGTAACAGGGCAAGATAATTAACTTAAAAACTCTTCTTAAATGATTAAATATAGACTCCTTCTTAATAGCATTTCCATCTTACATATAACATCAATGACAAAAGAAAAGCAACACATAAAGAAATATTAGAAAAAATATTTAAAAAACACGACTGTAATGAAAATGTGTCATTAATAGCAGAGCTCATTTAAAAAGTCACTTGAACCATTTAATGAACTGCCACTCTTCTTTTCCTAGCACACTGCAAACAATTTTGGAATGATTTTACAGCACTGACAATGACACTGTCGTACCACACTAGCAGATTATTTTGAATTTTTCTGTATAATCACTCACACACATCTGCAAAGGAATATCTGCAAAGCACTGAGGTCAGCATGAGTGCAGTCCCTCTGCTGTGAGTGGCATCAGCTCTGTCTGACACGTGGAGACCACCAGGGTCTGCACTGCTGGTTCCCACAGGCACGCAGGGAGCCTGATAGAGAACAAGCAAATGCTCTGCCAATGCTGTCAGAAAAAAACATGCACCTTCTGTCAGCTCCAATTACAAAGAGAAGATGAATCACATCTCTTAACTCTGTCCCCGGTGGCACTCCAGCTGCTGAAAAGCAGCCTTGTGAGCAGGACTTTCTCTGGGCTGCTGCTAGCTCCACACTTTTCCCTGCTGCTCCATTCTGAGGATTCCTGAGGTGGAAAACCATCTTCTATCATTTCTCTCAGGCTGATCCGTGCACTTCTACTTACAGGTTGCTCCCATGACTTTTGTGTTGCAACTGGATATTTTAACTCTAATACATCCCATAGCCTTACAGATTCAGCAGTCCTGAGGAGAAGGACTTTGGGGTGTTGGTTAATGAAAAACTCAACACAAACCAGCAATGTGAGCTTACATGCCAGAATGCCAACTGTATCCCACAGCAAAAGAAGAACGACCATTGTCAAGGGAGGAGATCCTGTCCCACTACTCTGATTTTATGAGGCCCTATCTGCGGTCCCCAGAACAAGAAGAGCATGGACCTAATAGAGCAGATCCAGAGGAGGGCCATGAGTACGATCAGAGAGCTGGAGAACCTCTCCTATGAAGACAGGCTGAGAGTTGGTGTAGTGATAGGGAGCGTAGGGATAGGGAGTGATAGGGAACTGGGGGAGTGTAGTGATAGGAAAATGGATAATGGCTTTTAACTAAAAGAGGACAGACTTAGTTTAGATTTGAGGAAGAAATTCTTTACTCGAAAGTGAGGTAGTGGAACCGTTTTGCAGAGAAGCTCCAAGAGTGTCCCAACCAGGAGTGATAGGATAAGGCTTTGATCAACCTGATCTAGTGAAGGTGTTTCTACTCCTGTTGAGTTCCCTTCCAACCCAAACCATTTTATGATTCTATGATTCTATGATTCTATGATTCTATGATTCTATGATTCTATGATTCTATGATTCTATGATTCTATGATTCTATGACTCTATGACTCTATGATTCTATGATTCTATTATTCTATTATATTGTTTCCAGAGCAAACTGCTAATGGTGAGGCTTACGAAATTTGTCTGGTCCTTGGATTATTGCTCCCTGCAGCTCTTCCACTGCTACGTAAAGAACAGAACTGGTATGGAAAGTAAATGTTTGAAGTCAGTCCTTATAATCAGCAATAAATGGCTGAAGGGAGTCATCAAGTATGTGCTCATAAATAAGGGATGGCCTACAGGACATTGTCATAGGGAAAATTCTTTTCTGGATACTCTGCACAACTGGATACTTCTCTCATATGCCTGTGGGGATCAGTGGAGGAATCAGAGGTCTGTACACAATTACAGGGCTACAGCTGTAACACTGTGATGGATGGATACAGCCTATTTAGGAAAACTGGATGAGAATTTAAGAAGGTAGATGTGCCTTTTACTTAAGCAACAGGAATGCACTGAGCTCTGCTTATGGATCTAGAATGGACCAGTCATCAGCTGCATCAGAATTAAAGTGCAGACCTATGGAAGTGATGTTTTGGCAAATTTCTGCTATGTACTACCTGATCAGGATGAAGAAGTAAACGAGGCCTTCTTCAGGCATTTGGGAGAAGCCTCACATTCTCCAGCCCCAGTTCTTATGGGGAACTCAGAACCCCCAAATACCTGCTGGAGGGACAGCACAGCAAAGCACTGAAGGCTTCAGGAGTGCAATGAAGTCTTCCTAGCACAGCTGATTAAAGGACCCCACAAGAAAAGAACAAGGCATTCTGATAGGCCTGATTTTCAAAAGAACAAAAACTTTTCAGGGAAGTGAAGGTCAGCAGCAGCCTTGGCAGTAGTGATCATGAGACAGTTTAGGATTCTCAGAGAGGACAACAAGGTGAAAAGCAGGATCACATCTCTGGACATAGAGTGGACTTTGGCCACTTCAGAGACCAACTTCAAAGAATCCAGGATACAGCTGGGAAAAGAAAAGTCTGTTAAAACTTTGCTTTTCAAGAACCACCCTCTCCAATGGTTCATTCCAACATGCAGGAACTCAAGCACGGAAGTACCAGAAGACCCTAACTGGACTTCAGAATGAAAAGGAAGCATACAAGATGTGGAAAAAGGTTGACTAACCCTGGAGAAACATGGGGATAGTGTACAGGAATAGTATTAGAAAAGCTAAAGACCCTCATGAATTGAATTTAGAAAGAGATGTGAAGGGTGACAAGAAAACCTTCTACAGGTTTGGTAGCATCAAAATGTGATACTTTTCCCTCCTCTCTCACCAAGATCGATCCACTAAACACTTCGGCTGTTTTCCACTGCAGGATCCTATCTTGCTCTCCTTCATTCCATCTGTCACCTTCCAACTCCTCAGACTTCTCTGGAACATTATCTGTCTTTTCGTATTTGCACCCTTTTACCTTTTTCTTTTCTCTTTTTCCCTTCCCTATTCCTTTAATCTCATGACTTTGCCATTCTTTGAGCTCTGTCTCTTTCCCTTGACTACCAAGACATTTTGTCACTTACATAAGTCACAGTCCGTCACTTCACTCTCATTTGTCTAAGATTCACAGACTGAGAATGGTGGTGTAGAAGGATGTCTCTTTAAATGCTTCACTTTCATCTCTGTAAAACTTACTGTTGCTATCTCCATGCCTGCATCAGTCTTACATAGCTCATCTCATGCTTCCTTGTGCATATCAGTCCACCATAACACTCAGTGTTATTCCATTGTCCATTTTCCATCACTGAATAGGAATCAAAATATTTCATGTTTCCTTCAGATTTCTTTAAGTTCTACCCCCCCCGCCCCCCCCCCAAAAAAGTATGAAATTTCTGCTTGCTTAATAATTAGAAAATCTTAAAAATTCTTTAACATCAGACCATCGGATCTCATTTTCTTATTCATTCATCCTAGATGTGGTTTTGCAAATCTTTTTAGCACAAATAGCTCATCACAAGATCCTTTTACTAAGCCTTAATTCTAGTTACTCCTAATGTTATGTTACAATTACTTTCCAATTCTGCTAATGGGAAAGAGTTAATGTTGTAGAGCTTGCAAGTGGATCAAAGCAGGTAGATGGTGTTAAGTAGTAATGAATTTGGGAGTAGATGGTGTGGACAAGTGAGTTTTATGGAAGATATTAAGATTTATATAAATATACTAGTAGTAGGAGATAAGAAATTATTTTAATTGTGTTAATATTTTTATTCAAACTTCCGATTTTTTTTTCCCCTGGAAATATGATAATATGAACACCATATTTTCATAAAACTGTCATGTTTTACAGCATTTAAAAATTATTTCACATTGACTTATAGTAGCATTCAACTGTCCCCATTGCTCAAGCAATTCATTGCTTCTCTGAAGAATTTTAGTTTTCTGGATAAAAAGGGAAAAAAATAAAAATAAATAAAGATTTGAACAGTGAATCATGAATGAAATTGCTACAGATGGAAGATAATCTAACTGGCTGGTTGAAGAATAAAAATAAAAAGTCAGAGCTGAACAGTAACTGTATCCTTATTGGGCCAGCCATGTAGACATGGAAACTGTGAATGGAAAATATGATTATTATATTTTGAAGCAGTCAGGATATCACGCAGCAACAGCCCCCACATTGTTAATTGTTACCATTCCTTTGTGAGGAGAAATGTGTAAGATTTGCAAACATTCAGCATTCTAAAAATGCTTTTTATCAATAATAAGGAGAAATCTATAGCACCGATGAATGTTCTTCACTTAAAAAAATAACCTACAAATGAGCAGGAATGTTAGCTGATAAGCTTTTGATAAACAAATTAATTTAAACTCCATGATTTCTCTGGATTTATGTTATCTTGTGTTATCAATAAAAGTACCATCTTACTGTCAAGATTTACCTTTTTTTTTTTTTTTTAAAGTAGTTTAGCATAAAAAAACCCCATAAAAATCAAAAATATTTGGAAGATTCTGCTGTAAAACTGAAAACAGACCCATTCACATAATATTGCCTGACCTTATTTGTGGAAAATACATTTTGATGGACTGTTTTCCTGTTTCCCTTCCACCAACAAAGATGACCTCATTTGTTTAATTATGAATAGATTTCAATGTTTGCCATTCTCCTTTGACTAAAAGATTCCAGCACTGTTTTCTGTGCCAGATCAGAACAAAACCTGCTACTATCTTATTTTTACCCATATTGCTACCCTTAGATTTAAGACTCATTACTAGTTGGAAGGAAAATCCCTTCTAAATTAGTAGAATATATATATATATATATATATATATATATATATATATATATATATATATTAATCACAAATAACAAACTCTCCTTAAATTTTGGAAAATCCTCTGAAGCATCTGAGTATTTCTTGAATACCTTGAAAATTCTTTCCATATGTTGCATAAATTTTGATAAACTTGAGAAATAAGATGGCATTCCAATAATTTTTGGTTGTTGTCAATGACAATTAATCTCATCCTTTTATATGTTCAGGAATGAGTGTTTGCCACTCATTTTTGTCTTCTAACAAGGAAATGGAAATATTTTAAATTATTTAACAATTTTTTTTTCATAATGGTAAGTATTATATTCTGTAGCATCTTTCCTCTCTTTGTGTATGGAAGTTGTTAAATCTGAAGTAAATTATGCTTAGCTGTTGTGGAGAATCTGGCATGAGATGAGTGCATAAAAAACTTCACTTTGTTGTGCCTGATTTGCTTTTGACAGCAGCACTCTTAATGCAACTGGAACAAATATTTTCTAAAAGTTTCTTCTGTAGGAACGGAAACCTCGATTTAGGGGGACATACATCGAGGAAAAGGAAGAACCTGTTTAAGCACTACAAAATTTTGTTTTCAATAGATTAAAGTTGACTACCAGAATTTCTCCTGCAAAAATGTATGGCTAAGGCATACTTAATGGAATACTGTATTTCAGAAGCACCGAATACTATCAGTGCAATTTCATTTTCATTAGATTAATTTCAATATTAAAATGAATTTTTAATTAGATGCACGATGGCAACTCATTTACTGTTATTATAAAATTACTTGCCAGCTATTATACTGTAGTTAGATAAGGTGTATTTTAATGAGAACTGATATGTTAAATTGGAAGGAATAGAAGACACCAATTTGGACACATGCACGGCTAAGTGTGTTTCAAGTAGGAGGGCTGCAATTTTTTCACATGATCAAATACAAAAATCAAAACCTTTCCCAAGATTATTAATAATTGGCTTAGTAACCTAGATTTATAAGTTCTGAAGGAAATGTATGGTAACGAATCTGATACAGTAATTACAGTGGCATCAATTAAATCATTACTGTATTGAACAATAACTATGCAGAGTATTATATCAGAGCAGAGTATATACTTATAGGTATCAGCTGTATTCTCTAATGAGTTTTCTCAATGGATATATGGTTATTTCAAACCGCTCCCATCATCTCATTGATTTAACTTTCTGCAAGAGAGATTGTTAGTTGCAGTTTCAGATCAAAAAGCAAAATGCTCTGGATTCTTGGATGTCAGGAGAGATTTATTACAGGTTGACCAGAGCCTCCAGAGTCTTCAGAGAGATTTGAAAGATTTTACTTGTTTCTGTGTGATGCTGATTGATTACTTTGAGTAAGCCTATAACTTGTTCATACAATCTGCAGGGAAGGAGTACAAGTAATTTTACGAAGCGGATGTAAAAGTGGTTGGTTACCTAACACAGTCAAGGACTTCAGATGTGTTCAGGACAGATCAGAACGATGCTCCTAAACAAGTTTAAAGCTATAATTCAAATGGGTAATGGACTGTTTGCCAAGATACATTTCCTGTGTTTAAGTCCAGCAGTTATGCTGAGCCAGAATACTTTTAATCTCCCAAGGTAAGGTAGCGCTCCACCTTTATATCTGTGTCCCTATCATTCAGATATTTTTCTAAAGAGCTGATTTCAATGCAGTGTGAGATCTCTACAGGCCTTCCAAGACTGTGTTCATTTATTTGGAACACACATCTCCAGAAATACAAAAGAGCTGAGGCTCTTCTGCAGATAATTGCAAAAGAAAGAAGTTGGCTTTGTTTGTTTTTTATATTGGCAACAAGAAGCATGCAGAACTTGATTCAATAAACTTATAGACCTGTAAATGTTCTTTTACATCAGGAATATTTAAGTATTGCTTGATATCCAATGGTCAATGGTTTCTACATGTTCATGGTTTCTTCTACCTTACAGTTTCTCCAGTCTCTCTTAACAGCAGTGGTTAATATTCCCTTTCTGCAAGAAAACCATCATTTTTTATGTCCAATTCAGTCAGTTTGAATGATGTTTGTAGACTGTATCTACGCTGTGGGCAGGACTTACAGTACACCCTGTGCATGTGGTTGCTGCATCCTGAACTTGAGGAAATGCATCTTTGCTTCCTGACTTTCCTGACTTCCTTTCCCAAAGCCCAAAACCATCTTTCAACAGGGAGAGAGAAGGGGACAGGAATCACTTTGGAGCAGAGGGTCACTGTAGAGTTGTGTTGAAAATGAGCACTGGGATGTGCTTCAGGAAAAAACTGCTTGGCAGCCTGTCTGTCAGCTTCTTTCTTCACCTTTCTCCCTCAAATTCATACATAAACTGAAATGGTAAGAAGATTAACAACACTTTCATCACTCACTTATCAGGCAAACTTTTCCAGCTGGTGTCAGGAAAGGCAGAAAAAGACAAAAAGAACAGGGAGACAAGTTTCGTACCTAGATTAGGTGTGTAGCTTGACATAGGTTATTTCAGCGAGTTTTAATTTCAAAAATAGTCCATGCACTGCATATAGAGAGTTTCTCCATAAATGGTCTGAAAATGTTAACATTTTAACACTATCTGCAGAATACAATCAAGTGCACATTTAGGCATGTCTTTAGGCAATCTATTCACCTAGGCAGAGGAGTCAAGTTTGTGGAGTAAATGGTCTATTATGAGATGCAACTATTGTCCAAGACTTCTGTTTATCCATTCAAGAGAACTCAGATTACACTATTCAACATCACAGGAGTTTCTCCTGATTTTGCCACCTCATCACTGGATATCAACGTAGTTTATTTTGTAAAGATTCCTTCTGCTGTGAAAGAGTATATATATTCTTGTTCTAGCAAAGGGAATTAGCTGTGTGCCCTCACAGAGTGGGTATTAGATAGTTCTCATTAAAAAAAAAAAAAAAAAAAAGGAAATATTTATTGGTCTAAGTGTCAATCCAAAGTTTTCTAGGAAACACATAGCAGAGCAGGTGAGAAATTTTCATTCTGTCATTTCAGTTAGAAGTTCCACCAAAACTAAGTTTCGGGGAAATTATTGAGATTGTCAATAAGCAAACAAATGAATAAATAAATAAAATCACTCATCTGTTTCTGAGCAATTGTGAGATTTCATGGGAGACAGGAACTGTTTGCCTTATCCCTGTTCATGGTGTGGCCCTATGGCTGTATGGAATATGCTGTGAAAGACCACAACTCTGTTGTGTTGTTAATCTGAACCAAATGCAGTATGCTGTGGAAATCCAGAGCTCAGTGATGGCAACCTGTACAACAGTGTGGAAGAGTATGCTTGCTACTGAAATCTCTTCTACAGTTCAACATATTTTTATGAAAATTCAAGGGACCGAGACTTTACCACTCCCTATAGTTTTCTCTTTCTTTTCTGAGCAGCCGTCCTGCTCTTGCCTTCTACAGAACTACAGGATCTATGTGTGTTGTCCCAGCTGTAATTAGCACTGCTTGGCTCTGAAGAGCTATAAGAGTGTTTCCTTGAGAATAAGAGTCTGCAGTACAGAGGAAACAGCAACCTACACTGCAAGAAGCACTAGCAGGGACTCACCATGCTCAAGAGGATTATGCTGCCAAGAATATGCCTCTTCATGTGCTGCACACCTACATCATGTTGCTGAAATTGATTGGCTCCACATCAGTCAGACAGAATTACAAAACCCTGGCTGATATCTCAGGTCAAAGAGCAAACCAGCGCATAAATTCTCAGCAAGTTCTCTCTGGTGATGCAAGAAATGTAAAAAAACTAACAACTCTTTACAGCTACCAATTTTTGAAAAGTGACAGTCTTCTTATCTTAAATTACAAGGGAAATATCTAAAAAATATTTAAAAAGAACGCATGTTTAAAGAATAGACTGCCATTTTTAATACAGGACTTCTGTATGTGTGTGTGTGTGTAAAACACACAAACAAAAATGCACTCCTTTTAGAATGTGCTTTGGTGTGAGCCAAGTCAATTTTAAAGACACTTCAAAGCAATAACATGGCTTGAAGCAGAGTGAGCAGCTTCAAGATTCTGAATTCTCAAAATCTGTAAATCCAGCATGATGAATAAATGAGTTTTATATTATTCCTTAAACCTGAAAATGAAAGCATCAACAAATAAAATTGCAACAGAAAATTATAATTTGCTGTCTCAGCTCAAGGTTATGTTAATTGAAGAATCAGATATAGAGTGATAGGATTAAGCACTTTCAAATTACTCCATGAACTTTAGAGACAGGGCCACAAGTGTACACCTAGCAGTTTTAATAGCCATAGACAAAAAAAGTTTTCACTAAAACATACAATTTTCTTTTAAAGTGATTTAGTTTTGGTTATTATGATGAGGAAATAATCTCAAGAGATTTGATATTCTGAAACCCTCCACTGAGGGAGTTAAATTTGATAGTTTTTATTTAACTTGTTTTTTAGGGTAAAGGGAAGAGATGAGGCTCTCATTTTCTGGTGCCTAAATTGTTTTCCTTATGATATTTTTTACAAAATCAGACACTGAATTCTTATTTTCATATACAAATTCCTCAAAGCCTGCCCTTTCCTTAGTTATATCTCATTCTATACAGATCAACTTACATGAATCACGGGGGTTTGAACAATATTGTCTTGGGTAATTTTTCTTATTTTTCAATTATATTTGTATTACTCTCCTTCTAACAATATTTTTCTGTAAAAATAAACTCAGTTCATTCTTCTTTTCAAATCAACCAGAATATCCATAAATCGCCTCCTGCTACAAACAGAAGACACTTTTCTGCAAAAATACAGTACATTTTTATGGAAAGTATTCTAGATTTTGGTTCATGGCTAGGGCTGTTAACAGCTATAATCTATCTTTTGCTGTTATTGTATCCGGCAAAACAATCTCTTATTTCTATTTATTTTCTCACTTACTATCAGTTAGTCACCTCCAACCTTCAGGTGTGTTACAGCACCAGCCTACATCCGTTCAGTATGACAGAAATTCACACTGAAATTCAGGTGACAGAAAAGTCACCATGTTTTTCCCATCTCAATTTACAGAACTTGAATTAGAATATTTGTAGTAAATTAAGAGGACATTTTTTCTGATTCTGCAAAAATTTCATTGTATGAAGCACTCTGGGAATTCTACTTATACCTTTTTTTGTTCCCCCCCCCCCCCCCCCCCCCCCCCCCAGTAACGCAGTTACAGCTACTATTTGTAAAGGCCTGTGAATTGAATTCAAATTTATTTTTCTGAAATCTGTTGCTTCTATCTAGTGTTATATTTGTTCATAATTTATTAGAGGGAAACCATAAACCTAGTTGTCTCACATACTGAATGTGAGATTTCAGCTCATTCCCTTCTTAAAAAAAACCCAAAGATGACCTAACAAACTGGTTCAGGTACTTCTGCCAACACAGTGCATGGCAAGCACAAAAGGTGCTCTCAGGTGCTTTCTCACCAAGCAGAAATTATTTCATGAGGCAGATCTTTGTAAAAAAGGCTAAAAGTTATTGCAAGGTGACAGAGAATGTTACCAGACATTGCCTGGAGCCACTTCTGTCTCTGTCTGGACATCTTGGTCCTGAAACTAACAATGAAGCTTAGGCATTATTCTTCTCAAACCAATGAGTTAGATGAGACATTGCAGCTAGAAGAAGATTAACTTTATTTTTTTAATGCTTTCCGTGCTAGTCATTTTTAACAAGTTAGTCTAGATGGTGAAGTTTCTAGGAAACATCTCTACTATTTCATTACAGCTACCAATTAAACTTTAAGAAGTATATGTTACTGATGTGAATATATGTTAAAATGAAGTTATTAGGAAAGAAGGAAGCATGACAGCTTACTAACCGTCCATATATATGTCTTTTTGTATCTACACCTTTCTAAAATCATCTGCACAGTTCAGATTGATTGAGAAGTTGTTTAAATCAAAACATGAAATGCCTGGTTGAAGACATTATTCATCATTTGTCTTAGATTAAGTCTCATCTGTCAGTCTGTAGAAACATTTACCTCTTGTCTCTTTTTACTTTCTCCTCCTCTCCTTCCTAATCTCAAATGGCATTAGAGGAAAAAGATTTTGATTATAAAAAATTAAAGCAAACTATTGTAGCATTATACAGTTTACACAATACCAGTTCTGTTAGGTCAGTCAACTATGTCTGTTTAGTTTTCTAGGCTTTTCTTAAAGGAAAACAGATAAACTATTGTGAGAAGCCTGGTTCGTCGGGTAGTTATGTCAAGAAGAGTTCTAGCTTCAGGAGAAGCCAGCTTGTTAGCCACCAGATCTAATTGTTACTGCTTCATTGTCCAGCATAAGAAAATAATTTTTATTAATAAGTTTTTGAAATTGAAATATCAGCTAAATTATTGTGATCTCTTGATATGTATCTCATTTGCAACTTTGCTGGATGAATATTCCTTTATAATAATGTTTATAAAATTTAGAATTATATTTTTTCAAATTAACTTTTGCTTACTTTATAACATTAACCTTTTAAAAAACAAACAAAAAAACAACAAAACAAAAAAACAGAGATGTCTAAACAGCCTAGCATACCTTGAAGGGCTTAAATCAAAACTTACTGATTCTCGTGTTTTACTTTGCAAAGCCCTAACAGAAGTTCTTTCTTTCTTTCTTTAACGTTTTAGAAGTATTGCACAGTTTTTTGTTTTTTTTTTTACTTTCTATTCAAAAACATTGTTTACTTTACAATAATATTATCAAATTATCTACTGAATATTGAACGATTTATCGTTAGGATTCTAACTACAATTTTTTGGTAGCAGATTCAGATCGTAATAAAGCCATTTTTGGGTTTTAAATTTTTTATTTTTATTTTTAGAATACTTATGATCATTTTGAACTTGCCCTACAATTGGGGTTTCTTTTACATTGGCTCTTTTTAATTTATCTTGCATGAAGCTCACTGAAATGACAAAATCCCAAACAGACAGTGAGTGAGTATTTTGCATGTTACCTTGATGAAAAGCAAATAGAAAGCAATATGCATTTTAGCTTCATCAGACTTAACTGTTACATAAACTGCTGGATCAGGCACACATTCCTCTTGAAATGCTATTCTTCATCAATATTATTGCAAATCTGTGTCCTAAGACTGCAGAAACCATTTATTTGGGTATGTCCAAAGCTGACAGCCTCACAGAGAACAAGGCATGTTCTTTACGGTACAGTGTTGATACAAAGGCAGAGAAAAATTTCCAAGCTTTTGCACTTGATTTCTATTTTTGAATAGATAAAACTATACAGGATTTAGAGCAGCAAGCAACCACTGCTTCTCTTAATGAAAACAAAGGTATAGATTTAATGCACAGACAGGTCAAAGCTTTGAGTCCAAACATCTGACATACATATTGGCCCCAGTCTCTCTCTTTCTTGCAGACATGTGCTATAATTCTACAAATACAAAGGAATCTTTAAGACACTGCCTGCTCCAACTCCTGTACTCTTTCTTATGATGGTTCTGATGCCTAAAAATTCACAGGTAAGTGCTCCTATTGAAGATCTTTAATGATCACTATCCAGAGCTCTTTTTGTCACAGTAAGGATGTTTTCCTCATGCACTTTGTAAACTGTATATTTTGTTTTGTTTCTGTTGTACTTCAAGGTGGTAGAAGGGTAGAGGCTCTGGGGATGGCTGATCTATTTTGTTGGAAGTGAGGAATGCTAACAACACAGAAAGTTGACATCTTTATAGTAAGTTTAAACAGACATCTCTGTTCCACTGCCTTTCACTTACCAGAGAAGAAGCAGAAACATTATTAATTATATTGAGCCAATTTATTTCTGGAAAGAAAATAATGGAAATGGCTAAAGAACTAGGTGGAGGGAAATTAAAGTCATTTTATCTATGACAAAACTTCATTTAAAGAAATAAAAATAATCAAGATCACAGTTAATTTTTATTTGTGTTATACATGACCTACCCCCTTCTTTTTTTTTTTCTTTTCTTAAATGATCTTCTACGAGCAATTTGTATTGCTTTGTATTCTAGCTAAGAGGAAAGCTCATTTAAATAAACATTCAAATTAATACACATATAAAACAAAAACGTATGCATAACCCTGGCAATAGAATCCAGGAAACTAGGCTTGTACATTTTTATATATGATCCTTTTTGGGATTTCTAAGTTTAAAATTGCACTACATTGTCATGCTGGCATGAAAGACCACAGGAAATGTATGGAGAACAAGAAGCCTCACATTTTGCCAGAGACAGAAATTACACCATGATAAACATTTGGCTTTCACAGCATAAGCTTACATTCAATTCAGAGGGAGAGGGGAGGAAAAAAAGTGCAGGATACCAAAGTAAACCAATAGTCTAGTTGATGTTTACCTTATTTTCCCTTGGTACACCAGTAGCTGTTTCCCAGGCCAAATGATCTGTTACCAGGCAACACACGTATGCTTACCTCTCTGACACTGTTCACACAGTGCACACTTTCCAGTAGATTAACCTTTCTTCTTTCTGCAAAATGTGCCTCACTTATGGCCATTAGATGTTTAAGGAAATCTTGTGCACTTTAACTGGCACATGTTTGGAAAAGAAAAAATCAATCAGTTTAAGACTGTAGTTAGGTTTTTTAGCCTGTACTTCCTTTAAATCTGATTTTCAAGTACTGCGTCCAGGAGCACATTTCTGCCATAGAGCTACTAGTCACAAGGCAATCTTAATTATGTTAATCACTCTCTCTAGGCTAATACAATTAACTATAATTAGCTGATCCCTTTCCTCTTATACTTAGTTCCCCCAGGGAGATTAGGAGTTATTAAACTAGATGAATACCCAATCCCTCTCATTTGATTGTCTCTCAGGCAGAGCCATTGGGAAGAAAAGCAGATATGTTGACTGGACTCTTGCCTGACCCAACCTGGATGAAGTTCCTTGGGGAGGCTTTGACCAAAAATGTGCATCCCATTGTAATCATTTTGCATGGAGGGTGGATGCTGTGGCATGTTTATTTGCTTAATAATTTTAAAATATTTTTAGTCTGCTGTGTATTTTTCCAAGAGTAATAAGCTGGCCTTTGTCATTAACACCATTTCAATGGCATGTACTACATTTACAAGTGCAAAGCTCTTTCCCTTCTTTGTACCAAAGATGACACTACCCCTTACATACATGGAACTGATTGTCTGCTGCCCAATATGTGTTGTAGTTATGTACATTTAGATGAGGCATAACATTACAGTAATTTACAGTAAACGTGTTGTACAGGAATTTTGTCCAATTTGGTGTAATTCTTCAGTCACAATTTTCACTGTAACTCCTGATGACCACACTGCTAAAGCAATCCTAAGAGATCTCATACAATACTTCTCTATAGTTATCATCATATGAACATTTACGCTTCTCTGCAGCTAGAGGTTCCAAGTGTTTTGCACATGTTTTTGATGCAGAATGTATATGTATGATCCACAGAGGTTTTAAATGTATTTATAAAAATGTAATTTTGCTACTCAAGATGACCTGGAAATGCATGATGCAGCAGATCAATGATGCTTTCTGAAATGCTGAAATAATAGAACATGGAAAAGAGGTAGTAGTTTCTCAAAGGCATACTTATCACCACCAAACAGATATACCTGCAGCCTCCCGACAAAAAGAAAAAAGTCAGTAAACTCACTATTAAAAAGGGAAATGTAAAACGGTAAGAGTAAAAAATATGTATGTCAGGAGCAATCCTCAATTAGAAGGGATAATGCTACATGATAGAATAACCTGTTCCATCTTAAGCTTCTAAGGCTGGTAGAAATACCATTCCTCAATTCCTGCCATTTTTAGACTCCATGCAAGTGCATTTAGACTTCATGCATGTACAGATGATCAGAGTACATATATTGATACAGTGGCAGATTTGAAAGTGTGCATCTACTTATCTCATCCTGAGTCATAGTTCTTGCATGCTTATTGTTTCAATAGTTTTTACTGTTGTGGCTCTCAGTTCAGGCAGTTGACAGTGAAAACTGTAAATGATCATGCTCCAGGAACAGAGAACCTACTCATACAACTCAGCCACAGGCAAGAATTCCAAACTGAAGTCACAAACTGATTTGAATACCTACTGCCATAATTAATTTGTGTATTTAATAACAATAAAGCAGATAACTACATTCCCTATGAATGTGACTGCGGGGAGAAGGGGCATTTTCAAGTCCATACTATACATGTTCCCAGGAATCTGTTTTGTAAATATATATGTTTTGTCTCATGGACAGCTTTACATGGTAGGAGAGAGAAGATCCAAAGAATGAGAAGACAGCAAGAGGCAGAAAAGTGTGAGCAAATCAAGTAGTCGTAGGGATGAGTTAAACAGATGCAAACTTTTGAGATTGCCCAGAAATACAAAAATGGTCATTGTTGATCTTTTACAATATACATAGATATATGCAGTTCTTCATGTATATACACAGATCTAGGCACACAGATATGTATTTTAACACTTTTTTACATTGTGTTTAGACAGAATTGCACATGTATGCTTTCACTGGATTGAGACACAAAATTTTAAATTCAATTTTTTTTAGGTAGTGTCCACGGTGAGCATATTCCAGAAACTAGTTCTCTGTTGTTTCATTGATTTTTCACAAGCAGGTTTAATGGAGTCCACATTAGCATTAATGGATTCTAGCTTGTTGTACACGACAGACCATTTCTGAATTCCTATCTAAGCTGTAAATTTAGTTTATCCTGAAAAGCAAAGTATATTAGTCTTAACTTACTGGGGAAATGTATAATACACAGAAATATTATTTAGAAATAAACGCTCATTTCAAATCTTTTTAATTTGTCTGAGAAATGAATCTACTCTAAGGGACAGTGTAGTTTCAGTATGACTTACTGCTTTTAGTGGTAGCCAAAAAATACTATGACACGATGAAAACTGAGAATCTGGCATTAAAGCACTGTATTGCTGTACAGCAGGGTGTGCTGGAAGTGTCGGAGCCTTTGAGTGTCACAACGATTAGTGATACAGAGCAGTAACAGGATGAGTCATACGTGGGACACCTGTGAGCAGATAGAAGTTACTCAGAAGCTAGGGGCACAGGGGAGATAGCAGGAAAAAAAAGAAATACTAGAATGTAGAAGCAGTGGAAATAATTTAATTTAAAGAAGTAAATCTGGAAGCAGGGGAAGTCAGGACTTAACAGAACTCTAAAAGGTAGCCTGAGATAAATTACTTACAGTAGATGTGTCAGAACAGAAAGGGGAGATACCTCTCCTGTAATGCAAGGTTACAGACTTATCTTCTGCCCCACTATTTGTGCCCACCAAAGATGTTGCTGGGCTTCCAGGTTTGTTGGCAGAGATAAGAATATTTCAGATCAAAAGAGGCAGGTTAGCAAGGGGTCCTTGTTACAATGTCTTAAGCTAATCTGTCTTCTTTCAACTGAAATAAATTCATAAAACATTTATATAAATAGTGAAGACAGCTGATTGGAGGAGGTTTTATAACCAGCTTGGAACATGCTGAGCAGTTGCCAGGAAAGTCTTCTGCCAGAGCCAGAAAAGATTGCATTTGTGGTTGATGAATGTTTGATGGAAAGTTGCCCTGGTACCAAGGGTGGAGGAAACTCTGGGTGGCTAACTACATACCTATCCCGGGAGAACAAGAATTATATAAAAGTCAGTATTGGGTAAAGGTAAAGACCAGAAAAAAAGAAGAAACAAACAAACAAACAAACAAACAAACAAACAAACAAAAGTCAAACACAGTAGCGAGAGACAAAGTATATCAGCAGTTCCATTTTGTATGGAAATCAGACCACTACTATGTAGTCTAGAACATCCAACTGTATATATGGGCATACATAAATTTACCAGTGGAAATGACTCGTTCTATTAATAATTAAAATAGGGAAGTCTGTATTGGATTATAATGTGAATTTCCTGATATATAGAAAATTTTAAAAATAGTCTGCAACTTATCCATCCATATGGATGCCAACAGGACTCCATCTCTTTTGTCTACTTAGTTTGAAACTGGACAGCGAAGTGGAAAAACTCAATGAAGAACACATCATGGTGATTCTGTGTAAATTCTTGTATTCGATGGACAGTAACAACAATAAAAATGCTTCTGGGTGTTGTGCTGGCGTGTTTAGATATTGGTACATATAAAGATAAATATATACATGTGTATGTATATGTATATATTTGCATATCTCAAAATATCCACATATAAATATGCCTAGGTATAGCACTGCATAGTATATGTACTTAATTTTAATATCATAGAGTTTTATTCAGTACCTTCAGGCTCAAAAATCAATATTTACAAAGTATTCTGATGTCATCAAATTACAACTGCTACAGCAGAGCTGAGTATTATGAAGAAATATTTCGTATAAAGAAATGCTGTAAGAAAAAATAGTTAACATTTTTGTTAGATAAGAAATTAATAAAAGTAGCTGATAGAATCTAAAGAAATTAATTATCATTTTTGCTCTTTCCCACTTCATTGTGATTTTTGTGATGTACCTTCCTTCTCAACTCTATGCTGTGCCCTTGTAAATACAATTTATGTGAATCTGTAATCTTCTATAACTATTTCTTATGGAAGAAGATGTCATGAGGTAGTGTTTCTACACAGAGTGAGTCTTCTGTTGTAATCCTAGCTGAAGGAAGCAGATAACCTGTTCAGAAATCTTCTGAATTAAGGTTCTTGTGGAGGAGGATCAAGTTAGGGGACATGCAAACGAACTGGATGTACGTGAGCCTGTAGAGGTGCATCCACAAGTGCTGAGGAAGCTGGCCAACAACATTGCCAAACTGTTCCTGATTATTGCCATTTTCAGAAATCTGCATTGTCTTCATTTTCTTCTTCTTTTTACAACTTCAGAATTCATATGATATACCAAAATACTGTGAATATCTATGAATTAGCTAAACGTAGGAGAAAAGTCATCACATAGAAATATCACTATCCCAGTAAGACGGAAAAATGCATAAAAGAAGGAAGTCCCAGCCACGTGTAAACTATCAAGAATGACAACTGTAAAGCTAATATGTATTATCCATGCAAACACAGATGCATATTACTTGTTGCCAAACACCATATAAATTTAGTTTTACAGTAGTACACAGGCATACGTTTAGACCTCTTTCATGCTAAACTGGGGACTAACCTTTTCCCATTGCTATTGACAAGAGATAAGAGAGCGGTGAAGTGCTGGAACAGGAGGCTTCCCAGAGAGTTTGTGGATGCCCCGTCCCTGGAGGTGTTCAAGGCCAGGTTGGATGGGGCCCTGGGCAGACTGGTCTAGTATTAGATATGGAGGTTGGCGGCCCTACATGTGGCGGGGGGGCTGGAGCTTCATGATCCTTGAAGTCGCTTCCAACCCAATCCATTCGGTGATTCTATGATTCTGTGATATACTGACTTAGTCTTAAT
Organism: Alectoris magna; assembly: GCA_030625065.1. NCBI lineage: Eukaryota > Metazoa > Chordata > Aves > Galliformes > Phasianidae > Alectoris > Alectoris magna. The sequence goes on from CM060560.1 coordinate 79,406,593, forward strand.
ATCCAATATGTTGATTCATAATGACACCATTGTTATAATTGTATTTTATTGTATTTTACTAGTTTTGTATTCCTCCTCAGACATAATAATCAGTGTGGTGACTTCAACCTCTAGAAGCAGAATTTTTTAGCTTCTGGTGACCTAAGAGATTATCTGCTCCCCTGTCATGACACAATTCAAGCTTACTGAGTTCTGTCTCTGGTTTTTGTTCCATCAGGGAATAATTTTGAAGACTTTATCTGATCTGATTATTCTTCCTTCACCTGGCTACATTCTACTTCATCCACTAATAATCTTATTCCTTCTTCTATTCTGTTGTGACAACTGACTACAAACAAATTAAATTCAAATGCAGCATGTGCAAATTACATATGATAATGAATTTAAGACATATATACTCATCTAAGTAATAGCATGATAATTTAAAACAGTGTTTTAAAATTCCAAATTACATATGACAACTTCCTCATCATGTGAACTCATAACATTTCAGTTTTCTAACCCATCATCATGCTTAAAGTTCAGCATTTAAGTTGCTGAATCATAGCTTCTGAACAAGCTCTGCTTTCTTGATTTTTTTTCTGTCAGTTCTGCACATGGAGAGTGTTCTCATCAAACTGATAGAAAAAAACGACTCCTTCCTTATGTGAAATATAACTTGCAGAGAGTTAATCTTCTCAACAGGAGCACAAAAGTAACTTTGTCGTGAAATGCAAGTCATGGTGTTGTTTTACATAGAATTGAATAGTTGCTGCTACCCAAATGCTGCTACCCAAACCCTAGTTTATCTAATTTGGAGATTTTTTTAGAAATGTAAAAAAAGTGGATATAATTCTTATAGTCATAAATAATAAACAAGGTGGTGTTGATCTCAAGCAGATCCAAGCAGAACAGAAGCTGCTTCTATGTTCTGTAGTGGACTTGGTGCAGAACACATATTCTGGAAATTATTATCAGAATCCATTTAGTTATAATTGAAGGGATTCAGCAACAGTTAATACTTCATTTATTGTTCTGTTGAGAAAAGATAGCAGTTGAGGATAAATTTGCAGAAACAAGATTATTTGCAGACGGGATACTGACTCTGGCCAAGAGATCACCATCTGATGAAGCTGCCACAAAGGCAACCCAAGTAAATACATTGATAGAGATGGATACCTGCTTCATCAGGGGCCCTGAGCTTTGTTGTATCCTTAGTAAATTCACAGGGAGCCCAAACATCCTTGGTGAGGTGCAGTTGGCAGAACAATGAAACCATGATAACAAACAAGGCTGATAACAGATGTCCTAAACTCACTTAGGATCTACAACAAATAGAGTGTAAAAATAAGTCACTGTAAATATAAGTCACTGTTTACAAGAAATGAGCTTCTCTGCATGATACCTCCCAGACAGACTTAACCACTGCCAGGAATGCCTGTCTGACTCTGTACTCTGTGGTGCAGATTATCTATGAAGAAACTTTTGTCTGATATTATCCCAACTTCTAGGAGCTTTGTGGTGAAAGCTGTATTAGTAACATATATCAAATAATGTGCACATATAGGTAAGTGAGTATAAGTGCATACTTGCTTCACTAGTGGTAATTTTGTAATAGCTTGTAATATATACTTGCATAATGATTTATTTAAAACCAAAACAAAACAACAAACAAACCCAACTTTTTACTTTACTGGCTCAGTGAAAGGTATCTGAAAAGCTTAAATTCTCCAGGCCTGGCTATCTGAATTCCAGTCATATACTTTTAATAGTATGTGAACAGAATCAAATTAAGTCTCAAAATAAGACCATGGTGCAAATGATTTGAATCAAATTCTTTAATTACAAGAAGTGCTAGTAAATGGAGGAAGGGCTTTATGGATTAGTACAACATAAGACACATTGCCCTAAGCACAGATTTTGATAATCAGAAAAGACATTTTTCTCAAAGTAATATCAAAGGCTTGGGTGAGCCAGGAGGCATTTAGTACACTGATCTGAACTCACCCTCAAAAGAATGTGAAAAATGTGACTGGAATATTCTCATCTGCCAGGATAATTCTGTTAAACCATTATTGACCTCTCTTGTACAGGAAAGTGTGTCCTCTGCATCTGTTTCAAAAAATGTCTTGGCTAGACACTACAGAAACAAACAGAGGCTCTAGAGAGAGCTGTGAGAGGTAAACAGCTGAAGTCTTGCACCAGAATGGCTTCTCAGCAGTGTCTGAATTTCACACTTTCAAAATAAATGTTTGCAAACACTTCAAATTTTAAAGTAACATTTATTCTGAAAAAATGACACTAAAAATCACATACTGCTTTCAAGCAGCTCTGCTGATCAATATGTCAAAACCTTTATCTGTTAAAGTTTTCCTTCATCTTAGATAATAAAAAACCTTCAAAATAATTGATGCCTGACTTGTATGTTCTGTACTATTTGATTTACTAACATTAAAATATGTTTATTTACTTTTCAGTCTCTCACATTTACATTCTCTGCAGATGCTGAAGACATTATATAAATTAATCCCATAAAATTTCCTAGAAGTTAGACAATTAAAGTCTGTTAGGAAAAGGTAGATAGATCCCCACTGAAGTTTATCAGTTTCGATCTATCTACCTTGAAGCTGTTTGTTTTCTTCTGCCTTATTTTTGCAAGGAAAGAAAAAAACATCTCAAATTTACATTTTCCATATGAATTAGTACCTTTCAACTTGATGTTACAAGCCAACTTCATGAACATGCTATAAAAAAACCAGACACTACTCATTAAACTTGCCCTTTAAATTGCTTAATTCTTTTCTCACTTGTTTATTATACTGGGGTTTGGAAAAACAAATAATGTGCTATTATCATGTGGTTTTGATCTACAAGTATAGAGTGAGTGTCTGAACTTACTTAAATAACTTAGGTCAAAAGGGAGCAATAAACTTAATGACCTTCATTCTGAGAAGTCTCCCTGAAAGGACTGGATGTTGAATATGTTATTAGACCATTGAAATAATGGATGTTTTCCAGATATTGTCAAGGTAAAATGTTAAAAGATAAGGTGTGGAGCACTCCTTTAGTACTACTTGTCAGCTGTGAAGAATAGCTTTCAGGATTTTATACACAAATACATCCATTGACCCAAATATCTGGAAACTTTAATCTTAGGGATGGTGCTTGGTAGAGCTGTACAAAGAAGAATCTAAAAGAACTGTTGTTACAAAATGGTAATGGGAATTGCAGCAGAAAAAGTGTATGCAGTATTCCTGCAATACTGCTTTGTCAACAGTAATTGAGTTTTAAACAGAGATTTCTAGAGTTATGAAAAAAAAAAAAAACCTCAAAAATTTGATGTTTTTTGCTAAAAGAATATTCAAAACAAAAAAGGATTTGGCATTGGATTTATGACTTAAAAGTTAGCTGGCCGTCTGTAGGTAAAAATCCCACTATCATTACAGTTTGAGTCCAGAAGACAGGTGTTTTTCAATTTGAGTCTCTGAGGATTTTGCATTTTTATAATGCGCTTAATACCTTTCAACATGAGCGGTATTGGCCACCTCACAAGACTGAGTTGTTATTTTCTGCTATTGACAATGGTGACAACACTTATCTAGCAGTATCCATACTGATTCCCTTTCTGGTGTAACCCTGGCCATCGTCCACAGCAGTGAGGTGGGTTTCACCTCACTTGCTGAAACCGTGTTGCTGTGATTAATTCCTCCGATGACAAGAAGCCCACATGGGGAGCACGAGTCTGTGCCACGGAAGTACCAAGTTCTAGAACAAGGAGTTTGCATACTTATAGCAATTTTATAATCCATTACAAGAGACAATTAAGCACTTCAGAGCAGAAATCTTGTGGTTAGAACAAGCTCCAAAATCTCTTTTACAAAAGATCAACATGACTACAGTCAAAGAGACTTTTTCAAGTTTACTTCAGTAAATTTTAATAATGATTAATAATAACAAATGGCAATTAATGGTAATAATAGGACATTATTTTTGTAACAATATTACAAATGGAGGACTAATAGGATTCCTCGAATTCCACAAGGTTTTCAAAGTAACTGTTGCCTTAATTAAATGTACTGTCATTTAGAAAAGCTGATCTGAAGTTTAGGTCACAGTCTTTATATTTCTCATATATAGATTTCTGTGGTGGTATTAATTATTTATAATGGTGAGTCATCACTTATGCAAACAAGTTTTTAAGCCTGTGGTTCCTTTGGACACTTCTTGTAATGTCTTCTCTGAGAATTCATAATTTACTGTCAGTGCCTTAGGGTTGGTACATTTTTATTTCTGTGGTCACACTGTATACAGTCTGATGACCTAATTGGGTAACTGGAAAAGAAGCAAACAGCTTGAGAAAAGTACAACCAATATACAGTCATGCAGCACTTTGTTTGTTTGTTGCTCATGGCATTCTCTTTTACAAGATTTTGTAAAATACATTGTTTTTAGACATAATCATGGGCAAATATAACTACAAGGTTTTTTGAGGAAAATGTGTGCTGTATGTCTTCTTGATGTTCTCATTCACTTTATTTGGTCTTCCTTCTCTTTATTTGGTCTTCTACAGATTAAACCAGAAATGGTTCGATCACATTATTCCTAAACTGCTTTTAGTATGCTCTGTAATGCATTTGATGTCTATGACTTAAAATCGTTAGTACTTTACCTAGAATACATCAACAGACTGCACTAATTCTGTCACCAAGTGTTGATGTTTATTCTACTAATTGTTTTTCATATTTAGTTCATCTGAAGTACATAAAGGATCTACATCAGCCTTTCCAAGTACTGAGAAAATATTTCATCATCAATTATATTATATTTCTAGCTTCATTCTTAGTATTTCCTCTTTATCACCAGCTTGCATTCATACTGTGTCCTTTTTGCCTCTTAATTTAAGCTTGCTAATCATCTGTTAATATAGTTTGAATGCAATGTCCTTTGCATGAAAACCCATCAGCTACCTCATTACTAAATCTCATTTGAGTCACTCCACCTATTATCACCTGGCCAAATTTCCATTATGTTTTGTCATTGAGAATGTTACCAAATAGAGATTAAGTTATATGAATACTAATAGGAAATAAAATAATTAATTCGACTTGATCCTGTTAATATAGGTTTTTTTCTCCACTATAGAAAATAGACTTCACCTTAAATTACTCTTAACAAAGGCTTCTATTTCCTTGCTGGGTTGAAGGATATGACATTCATCTACTGTTAATGCATGCAGAAGCCAAACTAAGTATGTGTAATGAAGTATTCAGAAAGGCTAATCATTCAAAACAATTTCTGGCATTAGAGGTTATAGCTTTGCAGTTAGGAATATGTTTTTAAAATACACAAGTACTACCAAATGCATGTCTTCTGAGAAAGTAGTGTAAGATTTCCACATTTTAACTACGACAATAAATTAATTAGAGATATTACTGTGATATAATACCTGGACCTTTAAAGATTAATACACAAAGAACAGATATTGTCCTCAGAATTTTCTTCTGCTATCAATTTCATAATTGAGGATTGTAGATCTGAAATGTGACGTGTGTCAACTATATTCTAAAGAACCTGAGAGTTCTTACAGTGATATTACAACTCTGTTCTTCCCATATATTTCTAGCAAATAAAAATAGGATATTTACGGCTATCAGCATTTTGGTTAATGATTATTTGATCTTCTCATTTTAACCTGAGGCAGAATATAAGCATCCCATTAATAAAAGACAAAGGTCATGGAGTCAGCATATAGAAGTTTTACAGAGTTCTATAACTCTCTATTAAAGACTGCTTTTTTTCCTTTTTTTCCTCTTTTTTTTTTTTTTTCCTTTTGCTGTAGGTAATTCTCACTGTGGTCTTGCAGTACTTAACCAGTAGTGCAATGCAAGTTTCATGGGTTTGTATCATATGAAAGAGATGAACATTCTCCCTCCTCAAAATTACTAATTAGAAGACAAACGATCATGCTTGACACATTACTTAAATGGACATGCTCTCCAAGAAACAGAACTGGAATAGCAAGCAGAGAAGAATCGCAAAGATGATCAGAGGACTGGAACACCTTCTCATGAGAAGAAAGGCTGAAGGAAGCTGGGCTTGTTTAGCTTGGAGAAATATCTGGGAAGACTTCATTGTGGCTTTCCAGTACTTGAATGGAGCTTATAAAGAGGATGGCATTTTTTACATGGTTTTATAGTAATAGAACAAGGGATAACTGCTTTTAACTTGAATTGGGTAGATTTGGATTAGGTGTGCGGAAAAAATTCTCAGAGGAGGGCGAGGCCCTGTCACAGGCTGCTCAGAGAAGCTGTGGCTGCTCAATCCTAGGAGGCTGGATGGGGCCCTGCGCAGTCTGATCTGGCTGGCCGCAGCCCAGCCCATGGCAGGGGTGTGGAATTGATTGCGCTTTAAGTTCCCTGCCAATCCCAAAAATTCTATGATATTCCTTTCTGACTGAACAGAATTACATTTTCAAAGCACAGTTTTGATATATTCCAAATTCTAATTTTAGGACAAAATGTAACATAACCCCTAATATAAACCATATAACCCATAAATTCCCAGATATCTCCATCAATAGGACGGTGATGTTGGGATTATTAGTTTGATAGGGGTGCCCAGAGTATTAATTGAATTCCACCCTCTATAGAATTTTTTGTGCAGACTGAGAAATGGAATGTGACCTTCATTAATGACTAAACTAATGTATCCATTCTACTTACTTTACGAATCTGTTCTCTCAAGACAAACCGAAGCATGGAAGATTGGCAGGAATAGCTCATGTCCAGATCGCCTATACACAGAAAAGATCTACAGTTAACACAAGATTTAATCTCTAAACAATATATTTATTGTGAGGACTGTTAATTGACTGCCATGTTGAGTGGATCCCTTTGTTTGCTTACTCTGCAGAAACTGAGCAAGCTTTCTGCACCTTGCTAGTGTGTTTGTCTCTACAGAAGCAGAGACTCCCAAAGGAGTAGCAAGAAAGTTAATTTCTATAGCTGCAGCAGTTCCTCTTACTGTACTAATAACTGTAAAATTTATTCAAGGTTTTGATATCAGCATTGAAACTCAGTGAACTCCTAGACATGCCAGTAAAAGAACAGAATATTTATTTAGATGTTATTTAAATATCTGCTGGGAAGATCAAGCTTTCCTTAGAGAAAGGCCAGTATATGTGTTTATATATACTTTTATATACAACTTATGTATAAATCATAAATCTGAAACAGTGAAATATTTCATATATTCATATATATATTCATCTATATGTTTTCAAAATATTTAATTAGTTTCTGGCTCCAGAATGTTTGTTTCTAATCTGATATTATATGTAATTTAGACTGTAGGTTTTGATTAGATTATACCCGTGTGTAGTTCAGCAGCTTCTAAGCCCAAAAGCATGCAATCCTACATCCTCAGAATTTATATAAGTTGTTTTTCTTTGAGTCTGATGTGTTGACTTTTAGTTAATTAAGTCTATCAGTAATGAATTGCCTTAGATAGCTACAATTTAACAATTCCTTGTTGAACATTATGTTTTACTGCCTGCCTGTTAGTCAGTTCTTCATCTTTTTTTCTTTTTTTTTTTTAAAGGGATTTAGAATAAATATTTGATTTTTATTATTATTATTATTATTATTATTTTACATTTCTGTAGCTTTAAACCACACCTTTCTAAAATCTAAGTATACTACATCTGCAGTCACCTCCTTCAGTCAAACTTTCAGTCTCATAAAAAAAAAGTCTGATAAGATCTGTCCTTCATAAAATCGTATTGACTGCATTTGTATTCCTCTTAATTTAATTATATTCTGATTGAATCACATGTCAGCTCTCTATTCTTTTGTGCTAGGATGATAACATGGTAGTCAGTCTGTACTTCAGCTGGGTTGTCCTGCTCCTCCTCTGGCAAGCCATTAACTTTCTCATCTTCAGATACGACACCTCCGTTCTATTATTGATTAAAAATACATAGCAGAAAACTGGATAGAACTCCAACCAAATCTTGAAGACTCTTGAGTATGTTTAGGTTATCTTGAGTTTATTTCTGTTTGTTTAGTTTGATGGTAATTTAAGAGAGGAAAAGAAAGTGTGAAGAGTGCCTTTCTGTTTCTTCCTTGTTTTGCCAGTGAAATATTCCAGACTTTGTGAGTTTCCCCCCTCAAAGAAAACATCAGGTTTACTGACAAAGCATGAGCACAAGATCTTTTCTACCTTGAGCGCAGCAGGCATTTGCAATATTTAGTTCTTAGGTGCATGCTTCCAGCTGGTCTGAGCTATCCTTCTTCATTTCCTTGTGTCTGTTTTTAAAAGCCAATCTGTGTGAGAACTTAGGTCTACTAAGTAAGTCCCTCAAATTATTGCTTGCCCTCCAAATTTTGCATTGTTTTAGGAAGCAGCATGTGTATTGTCTAGCTGAAAGAAATACTAAAATTAACATGTTTTCCAGGCATATTGCTGAGTTTTCTATCTTAATGACCTTAATGAAAGAAATAATAAAAAAAGTGTTAGCCACTGAAATGAATTCTTCCTCCAGGATTATTGTGTGGTTCACAGCTCTGTATACCAACATGTGTGTGATCAATACGCTTTTACCATTTCTGGTCCTTAGAATCTATATCCAAACATCAGAAATCACAGTGTAATACCATGGAATAAAACTGTTCAGTAAGAAACATAATGAGATCGAGACAGTATCCAAAGTCCTGATGCAGAAAGTCAGTCTAAACTTCAGATAACACAAGATTAATAAAAATAGAAAGCTTTAGCCATAGGAATTATTGTGAACCACTTTCAGAGGCCTTCTGATTAGTAGGATGACATCTATCAGTGTTCTGCTTGCCTTTCAGAACAATCTAGATCAATCCTGCTCTTCCACCTAGCAAGCTGTCCTATCACACCTGGCTCCTACATTCCAGGAGGAAGATCATGTGTCTTACAGACCCCTATGATAAGAGCTCATATTATTTGAGAATTCAATAGGAAGAGGAAGGAACCAGGCCATGAGGATGCCCTTTGCCATAGTACTTGTATTTTTGGAACTACACCTTACAGATCCTCTGTGCTTGAGCAATGGAAAATGTTAATTTACAGTGAGTCATAATTTAAAAAGATTATATAAAGTAAATTAGAACTGACCTATAATGGGGTCTTAAAAGCAAACAGTTAAATGAAGAAAGAACTGCTTCTGTTACAGTCTCATGAAGCTGAGTGATTAACTGCCTCAGAAGTTCAAAGGAAGAAAAAATGCAGGTGGATTTTAAAATGGACTAAGTGGTCTTACGTATATCAATTTCTTTTTTGAATAATGCATACTATGAAACCTAATAATATCTTATCTATGGAGACAGGCAACCTATTAACTGATTAACACACACACACACAAAAAGAATAATTTTGCACCATGTTTACTGGTGTGCAATAAACTGTACACCCATTTTAAATAAATCAAGTTTTTGTTCCCATGAAACAATGGTCAGCCTCATTTATGGAATACTCTACCATTTATTGTGGGGGATCACAACTGCAGTTTGAATCTCAGTGTTTATCTTGAAGACATTCTTCATCTGCATCTCACTCTTGATTTGAGTCATGTCCACATGTAAATCCTCAAAAATTAAGCCAGGCTATTTATTTTCTTCTACAGTTCACTAGGGACAGTATACAACAGCTCAAATGATCACAAGTTTAGAATAGATACAATTGAATTTATGGGAACTGAGACATTTCCATGAGCTTCCCTTTCACGATCCTTTCCTTTTTCTAAGTACATGTTGTCCCACTATGTCTTTGACTCCTGCTACTTTTAGAGGCAGCTATTCCAGCACTTCTTAAAATGCTGGGAAAGAGCCATCATTTTGTAAAAATAAAAAAATAAAATAGTATAATCAGAAGTAAACTTGCATTGGAAAAGCTGGTGCCTTTCACAGCTCAAAGAACTTTTTTTTTTCTTTTTTTGCATTGAAATACATTTTTATCATGTTAGCAGTATCTCTTTTAAGATCGCTCTCATTTTGTAGCATCCCTTTCTGTCTGAATTGCAGGATACGTTTCACATTGCAGGGGCAACATTTGTTTGCATTCTTAGTGGTCATTGTCCAATTCTTTGTTGATATTAAGAATATATACTTCCTTTAATATGTGAATACAAGCTAAATGTATTTATTTATTAAGTGAAAGGTTACAACCAATAATGAAATATCTCCATCTGTTCCTGGCTTAGGCAGACATATGGTTGTCATCTGTGACAGCTCAATTCTGTGTGCTGATTGCTTTTGAGTTTTGCAGGAATGCAGTTTCATTCTTCCATTTTTGTTAACAAGGTTGACAGAACTTGTAATTACTGGTGAGTTCTGCCTACTCTGTTATCTTTGTAATATGCTGAGCTAATTTGAATTCTAAAAACAGAGGCAGCCATTAAACAATGTTTGAAAATATTATTGTCCTGTATAATGATCAATATATTTGCTTTAATTCTCTTTCTTTTTAGACTCATTATTTCCTTAAGGACCTTGTCTGTTCTATCAGTTAATGTTTTGAAATAGATACCTGTGTGAGGATCACATTTTATCTGGACAGAAATAAAATTGCTGAAGAGGAGAAATAGAAATCTGAGTGAATTTTTCATTTTTTGAAAACACAAATTTCAGTTGGGCTGTAGATGCCCACTGCTCACAACTTGACAAAATACGTTTCTTATTGAAGAGGCATCTCCAAAGGCAGAAGTAAATCTCTCATCTTCAGGTATAGGAGCAACATACAGCCTATTCTAGAACAAGAATAAGAAGAAAATATTTTAGGCTTAGATTTGAGGTCTCAGAGCTGGTTCTGGAATGGTTTTAAAACTCAGCAATGTGGCCACAGAAGATTAAGCATCAAATCACACTGCCTAAATCTCTACCAGCACCACCTTACCATTCTATTAATTCATGGTATGAAGAAATTTTAAATTAATTTCTGCTTCATCATTTGTACAAATGCCAGAGAAAAATATGATGACCTTGAATGTCATGGATAGAGACTCAGGCCTATCTAGAAAAATAGCTTCTCAGTAATTTGCGCATAAAAACCAATACAATGAAATTTATAGATTATTTTCTGAATGGATTTATGTTATTTGTAGGTTTTATACACATTTAATTCTGTGCAAAACATATTTAATATTCAGCTTCAGAAGTACAATAACTTAAATAGTTAAGGAACTCCAGAAGAACTCTAAGTAAAAGACAGAATATTCTGAATGCTTGGCTTCTGCTCAGAATTCCTCAAAAACAGAAAGCTTTTAATTGTTTTATGGGGGTGGTAAAAAGGGGAACATTCAAAATTAAATCCTACATTTCTTTCCAGGATAAACTGCCATAGTTTAGACATCCTTTAAGGAATAGGAAAATAAATATGCCTGCAAAAACATATTTAATTTTATGAAATAATTTGGGATCAGAACATGTTAACTCCCCAGTTAGACTATTTTTTCAGGAACTAACAACAGTGAAAATGCTGATTGATACAAACACATAAAGCTCAATCACAATACTTATCTCTAATTTCACTTGGATTTCAGAAATACTTCTTACAAAATCAATAAATTTAGCACATATTCTCCCTATTTTTCATGTCTTCATGATTCCATTTAGACTTATCCTTGATATCCTCAGCATTTTGCATAGACCACTAAACTGTAATAGCTTCCTTTTTGCCAGGCTAGGTATTTTACCCCTACTTGTATTTCCTTTTTGTTTTTCTTTCACACAGTTCTTAATAAAAATTCAATTAATCTAGTGCTCTTCAAGGTTTATAATGTGACCTATTTTCACAGGAATTTTACCACTGTGAGGTAAAAAGAAGACTTTGTCTTTGCAGCCTCAGGTGTTCTGTCCATATTGTGGTAATGCCTCATGGTGTTTTTCCACATTTTGAGGAGGTAATGTTCTCTGAGACAAAGCTAAATGCAGTTGACATTTCATCACATCTGAAGAACCATTGGGGGAGATTTGGCCTGACTGAGGCTTTACATTAGCTGAAAAATAAGCTGTGTGGAAAGCTGGGTTCTGACTACTCATAACCTATTGATCAGTGACTGTGTGATGAATATGAAGCATTGGCATCAAAGTTTTCATACCAGAAAAAAAAGCCCAGAACTACAATATTGCTTTGTGTGTAATGTTCTAACAAATACTGTTAGTCCATTCCCTTGGTTTTTCATAATTCTCCTCCTATGTTTGAGAAAGAGCGCTTATGTCAGTGAGCGCAGAATTCTGTAAAATACTGAGGTCTAAGTGCTCAGAGGCCTAATAACAATTCTCTGATTTCACAGGAGCAGGAGAGGCCACAGCTGGTCTTATAGCAGCAATTTCTGCTAACATAACAAAAAAAGTTGCTTATTTCAATGCATAAAGACCTTTTCTTTAAAGGCTTATTGGTGGTTTCTTTTATTGCAGTATAACTTCTACTCATCAGGAGCAGACATCATGGAAACTGTAATTAATCTTCAACACTGGCAGGCAGAAATATTTAAAATTGAAATGTCTCACAGCAAAATGTAGAATGCACCAATTTAGAATCCTGAACCTACCAAATGAGAAAGTCAAACTAAGTTTAATTAAATAAGCTCTCAATTTAGTATGTTTACCCATATTTGTTTGTTAGCCTGGAATCCTGAGGGCTTTACCTAAAAGATGACATTATACTACTGGTATTTTTTAATTAATTGAGATCATTGATCAGATCTGTCTAAAAAACTCCGGTGGGAAGTTTATTAATGCTTTGCAGCATTTTTGTCTTGATTTTTTTTTTCAATGAAAAATAATAATGATAAAAAAGAGAGTGTTACCTCTAAGAATAACTGTGAAATGTGTTGTTTCAGATCACTGGTTATTGTTAAAAAGAATCCTGGAATTTGGGCTTTTCTTTTCATGCAGGGTTTTGAAAATAATGTCCTTAGAAAGACACTGAACATATATGCAGTAATGGAGAGCACCTGTTATCTAGTCCATGGTGCAGGCAACTGCAGAAGTGTTATATTCTCACTCTACCTATGCACTTTATGTCTACTCGTAGAGGTGAATGCCTGTAGCTGACAAAGCAGTTGGTACACACTCCTTTGCTGCTTTTTCTTTCTCTTAAGACCAGCAGATATGGAGACAATTAGTGTGATTTAAGTTCTTTCTATTGGCATGGATGTTTTATGACTGTACATTTAAATAGTCACACCATATTTTAAAGCTACATTTACACACAATACACTTATTAGTCTAGTTGATTCCACCGAAGGGGTAATATGGGGGACAATAACAAGAAAAAAAAGTTTTTATTTCTTTAATGTATGTGCATTACATTTTTTAGCTCCTTAGGCTTGTCATAACTTAATATTTCCCCTCTTTTTCTATACAATTAAAACATATTCTTACATAAGCATATAGTATTTACATTAAATGAATGACACTATGTGAAAAAAGCATATAATCTGTGACAAAAGCAACTACACTTTGGGCCTGTACTGCAAAATGCACAGCTATGCACTGAGTATTTTGTTACTACAAGGTTATGCCAAAAGAAACCTCAGCAATTTTTGAAGCCTTGTTGATGACCTTATCTTGCCCTTTGAGAAGTATGCATACAAAGACCTTGTTCACCAGCTAAGCCACCAAGGTGGATTTACAAAGCCTATTGGACTGATTCTTTCTTTCCATGTCGTTGGATGGTAGAATCACAGAATCATAGAACTGCTCAGGTTGGAAAAGACCTTCAAGATCATCGAGTCCAACTGCCACCTAACCATACTACCCTAATTCTAACAACACTCCACTAAATCATGTCCCCGAGCACCACATCCAAATGGATTTTAAACACATTCAGAGATGGTAACTCAACAACCTCCATGGGAATCCTATCCTAGTGCTTAACAACTCTTTCTGTAAAGAATTTCTTCCTGTTATCCAACCTAAACTTACCCTGGCGCAACTTGGGGCCATTTCCCCTCATCCTGTCACCTGTCACCAGTGAGAAGAGACCAAGCCCGCTCTCACTGTAAGAACCTTTCACATATTGGAAGAAGGCAATAAGGTCTCCCCTCAGCCTCCTTTTCCCCAGACTAAACAGTCCCAGTTCCTTCAGTCACTCTTCATGGGGCATATTCTCCAAGCCCTTCACAAGCCTTGTTGCCCTTCTTTGAACCTGCTCCAACACCTTCATGTCCTTTCTGTACTGGGGTGTCAAAAACTGAACACAGTACTCGAAGTGAGGCCTCACCAGTGCCGAGTACAGGAGCAGGATTACTTCCTTAGTCTGGCTCACTACACTGTACTGTATGTAGGGTATGATACTGTTGTCAGAGTAATTGCAGCAAAAAACATCGTATAATGCCTTTTCCCTTTGTAAACAAAGGATGTCCTTAGAGCTTGCTGCCATTCTGTCAAGTCAGCACCTCAGAAACTCGTCATCTTTTTATAGTGTGTTTTAAGTACTATGTGAAACTACTGTGATATTAGTGCAATTTCTGCACCTTCAGACTCCTTTTGACCATGACTTGTACCAAAACTGAAGTCTCCCCTACCAGAATGTCCAAGTTTCTTAGCATCCGATTATGTCTTAACCTCCAAATCCCGTCTTTCCTTCTGTTACTCACTCTGCATAACAAATAGTCCATGTATTGAGAAAGCACACTGAGGTTTTCCAGCCAAGCTTCCACTCAAACTCACCAGTCTGAATCTTATTATGTAAAACAGAAAATATTGAATTAATTCCTGTCAGTAAGACTTTATTATACCACAAGAGGCTGAACAAGATTATAGCACTGACAGCTGCATAACATAAATGGAGAGGAGTTGCTTGTTTAGTGGGAGACACTAGAATCAGGATTAAAAATCACCTTGCTTCATTTTGATTATTGAAGCTTTGCCAACATGCTATTTAGTGGCAAAGAGATTTGTTAGAAACAATCAATTAACATTCATAAAAAACTCCAATTGCATTTAGCTAAAAGAAAAAAATAAGGCACCTGAATATCTTGCAGGTATCTCATGATAAATTCTGTTATGTGCTGCTATGATTATGTTCTTTCTATTACCTTTTTCACCAAATTATATCCCGCATATCCCTAAAGCACAGACTTTCATTCTGGCCCATGAGACTTTCTTGGTCAACAAGGGAATTATCCTTCACCAAGGAAATGATCTTTTTGCTGGACTCAAAACTACTGGAGATATTTTCTGTTCTTTTATCCATCTATGAATATTTATTACTCTACAAGGTGAGTCTAATAAGAGTCTGATTTAAAACCCACTGAACTCAAAAGGAGTCTTTTAGATTATTTTAATGGGATTTGTTGCTGACCCTAAGACTTTATGCCAATAGACATTACTGAGAGCTGTAAGCATTTTGAAAAGATAGGGAATGAGCACAAAGGAGCAGAGCCTGGTTTGGGTACATAAAGAAACTGGATGTCTCAGGTTTTGCTAAGAGGTTTTCATTTAGCTGTTACATCACCTACTTGACAAATGAAAATGACTTTAGTGTCTTACCCACAGGGTGTCAGAACTCTGCTCATTTCTGTATCTTTCACTACTTTACACTCCAATTGATATGTACAAGGAAAATCAGATTGCACTGTAGGGAGATATTTGCAGGAGCAGCTGCAAAAATGGTACCCTGAAAATGGAAGAAAATACCCAGAAGAGGTTATAAAGATAAAAATTAAGAAAAGTAAATGCCACTTGAGTTAAGATGTAATTTTTTATTTTTTTATTTTTATTTTTTATGTGCACACATATACATATCACGGTTTAGCTGAAAAGAACCCAAAGTTTATTATTCACATATGAATTTATGCACATAGATCTTGGTGTACATGCCCATTTATTTGCGTTTAGCTTTAAGTGAAAACGTTAAACATTTTTTCAATAACTCCAATGAAAACTGCTTCACATTTGTATTTACATATATATGTGTATATATGTTTAAATATGTACATTCCTAGTTCATGTTTTATTATGAATGCAACTTACTACCTCTAAAGCGAGGGACAGAGGAGTGACCGGTGCAAAGGGAGTATGTTTTTATTCTGAAATAAATAGGGTAAATGATATGGACACCAGATGATATATTACTTAGCTGATTTCTCAGTATCCACTGCATCTCAGTGTTGACATGCAGATATATCTCCATCTCTTGCTGCTGTAATCCTGGTTTCTGACATGAGAGGAAGTAGTATAATGACAAAAACATTGCATTATCATTGCTGAACAACTGTTTAGCTTTCCAGGTGCATGGTAAAAGGCAGTGGAGATAGAAGATTTTAATCTCTGTTGCTGTTTGATATGAAGAATATAGACAGCAAAGCCTTACAATGCAAAAACTTAGCTGAACATGACTTACAGAAATAAATCATTGGCAGCTTTGGTCATTATTCCTGGTCTGCATTCTTCCTGAAATACATGGTAATTGGATTCATTTACAGCACTTGTTAGGTAGCATATTTATTTTCATTTCTATTTCCAAAATCAAGAGACAATATTTAGCCATTTACGAGGGTTGCTCTGAAAGTAATGCCTCCTAATTTATTACATTGGCCTATGATGTCAGAGGTGGATGTTGGTGGTATGGCAGTAGACACTGAACCTTCCCACCAATATACCATTATGTTTTGTTGCTGTGTGACAAAATGGCACCTGATGTGGAAGTGCAAATGAAGAAAAAGTGTGGAATTGAATTCCTTCATGAGGAAAAAATGGCACCCATCGACATTCATCAAAACTTCTGAACATTTGTAAGGACCAAGAAGGGACATGATTTAGTGGAGGGTTGTTAATTAGGTTAGTATGGTTAGGTCATGGTTGGACTTGATGATCTTTAAGGTCTTTTCCAACCTGAGTGATTCTATGATTCTAAGGGATTGTGAGCACAGTGAGGTGGTGGATGAGGAGTTCCAGCAGTGGTGACAGTAGCAGTGGGTCACCTCCGCTGATACATGTTTTACAAGCAAAGCATGCAGGTTGTTGTTCATCGGTGGTGAAAATGTGTAGCTCATGGTGGTGACTATACTGGTCATGGTTGGTGACCCTGCCTGCAGCAGGGGGGTTGGAGCTTCACCATCCTTGAGGTCCCTTCCAACCCAAGCCATTCTATGATTCTATGATTCTATGATTCTATGATTCTATGATTCTATGATTCTATGATTCTATGATTCTATGATTTCAAACTGACTTTTTCACTTGTTGCATGAAGAATGTCTCTTGACACTACCATATCAATTTTCTGCTGACAAATGGAAAATGTAAGATTACAAGTGAACTTCAGTGTTTCTAACATATGGAAAGGAAATGTATTTTCAGTGTCTCTTGCATTACTTTGATGTTTGTAGATATATAATGTGATCAGCAAACAATGTATTTAGGCCATGTTTCTATTTTTAGATGCACTCTAAAGAATTGCAGTGTTCTATTTCATCCCACCATTGAAGTCAGAATATGGAATGGAGACAAAAAGAAGCTGTAAACATAAAACTGAATTATGTTCAACTTTCAGATTCAAAACAAGTACTCTACATGACACTGAATACGTCCTCATAAAATTATCAGAATATTATCAAGCAGTTGTTAATTACTTCAGTTCAAATATTCTGAGAATTTCAGAAGAATAACCATCAGTTAATTTGGTATGATCTTCTCCATGTCTGACTTTGGGCTATATCAGAAATAAACATTAAAAATTATTTTTCATAGGTTAATAAAGACTGATTATTCTGTGTAGTCCAAAATTCTTTATGATATTTCACTACAGCTCTGTAGTTATTTGAAAATATGGAATATAAGTAAAAGTAGAGTTTACAAACATTTGAACATACAAAAATGCAATTGTGTTTGTTCCTAGGTGTGAGATTAAAACAAACAAATAAGGTTATTAGACTGGGATTAAGAATTCTTAAAATTTGTTTTTAATTTAGTATGTAAATTCATTATCATATTTGAAAATATTCTGTGAAAACAAGATGTTAAAATTTGCATAAAGACAGTTACACTAAATAAATTAAATGAATGCAACTAAATCAACTTCAGTTAAAGGTAATATTTTAAGAAAAATTATCTCTATTATGGATATTCTTTCCAGCAATGCCTTCAAACAACTCACCTCCATCATTCCATTTCACTGGAAAGGTTGCAAAGGAAACAGAGCCCATCTTTTCATCTCATTTGCTAAATGAATCTTAATTTTCTAGTCAGAGTTTGACTTCCTAAAATTAAGTTCATTCTTCAGATAGATCAAAACGATTTGACTCCTAATAAGATTGTGTCAACACAATTTAAATCCTACACCTAGAAGTGTAAAGTTATGCAGAATATAACAAAATACATTTAAAAATATTTTTGTCTATATACTTGCGTATACTTGCGTATGGGATTTACATCATTTATAAAAATGGGATCTATCAGTATTTTATATATTAACATAGAGTGCTACAAGATTCGAACTGAGTGTTTTTTAAAATTTTTAATTCTGTATTTATATATATGTACATGTTTTTGTTTGTGTATTTGTGTAAGAGAATTTGATCTTCATTCACTCTTTTATAGTAAAAATGACCATTATTTTGCTTGATATTGCTAATACAGCTCTGCTCTTTTTTTCTTAACCTTTTGAAACATATCAATTTTTTCTATTTCTAGGTCTTTAATAGTCCGCTATTTTTAACTATTCTGATGTCTCTTTTTAGCTGCATAAGGACAATGATGTAGCCTTCTGCTATTCCTAAAATCCCTGTTAATTTAGAAAGTTCAATCTTGTGTGTGTTCGATATATGCTTTTTGTTGCGCAATTTCATTACTATATTAAAAAAAAAAACACATAATTGCATCACTGTTTATTTTGTATGTTTTTTATTCATCCTGATTCTGATTCTTTCAATTCACTGAAACTGCATATATTGTTGACTAACACTGCAAGTCACTTCGTGTGCAATTAGAAATGTGTAATTTCTGAACAGATTTCCCTCCATCGCCAAAGGTATACGTTAGGATGTTAATGATGCATGAAGATGAATCCCAGTTGTAAATGCACAAGCCTTCGTAATATTTTAGGGAACAAACAATTAGCATTTAAAAATGTGTATGCATCTCACAGAAGCAATCTGGTTCTCCTCCTCCTTCCTGTTTTGAAGTCAATAGGCTGTGTTATATCAGCCATCTGCAGTTCCATAGACAGGTGCAGGGTCAGCATCACAGCTCCCAGCCAGCACAGTACAGTGTAAGCTGAAAAAATTGCTAAGCAACTAAGAAGAATTTCCAACATCTTTTAAAAGAATAATAACAACAACAAAAACCCAGCAACAAACAAATACTCCGGCACTGATTTCTAAAAATATGGATGTTTTTTTATGTATTTTATGTATTTCTCTGGACATGTCTTGTCCTTATGACATCATATGGGTTTGCTCTCGGTGTTAAACTGTGCAGGAAAAAAATGAAAAATGTATAAGGTTAATTCTAAAGTTTATGATTCAGTTTTTTTGAGGACTTGGTATGCCTTACAGCTATTCTATTCTATAGTAGGAATTGTTTTAGAAACATGATACCACTTTCTATTAGCTGCAGACCCTTACCAAAATGCTGAGATAGATAGTGCAATGTGCCAAATAAATATGAATCAAAACAAAGGGCTAGCATACTCGCCAAACCTTGTTCATTATTGCATCTGCTCAAATTTCAGACATCATTGCTTTTTTTCTTTTTTTGCTTTCATTGTTTGACTGAGCTGAATTGTTCCTACAAACTCATCCTTTCCTCTTTTCCTTAATTTTGACCTACTATTGTGTTTTTAAGAAAGAAGAGTTAAAATGACATCATCTAGATAAAATAATGTTGTAAGTGTAACTAGTGCACTTTGGCAGAAATAAATTTTGGACCTGGATGTGTCATCATGCAAACATATTGCTCAGTGAAGTCTATGGCTAGTGATTATACTTTTATTGGAAAGCACTGTCATAAAGTCCATCAGCACCAGGCAAATGTCATTTTTAATCCAACATCATCTTCTGATAATAAGCTGTTTCTTAAAATGATGATAGTAATCAGAAAAATAAAAATTACTTTCCTATTTACAAGTATAATGTTCTGAGGATCAGTAGGGCTATCGTGAAATATTCACATGTAAAACATATTCTGGTTTTGTTTTATTGTCTAGTGATCTTCAGAATAACTCCTCATTGGACTTAGTGCCATATCAGTTCTTTTGTGAGACTTAATTGTGAGATCTTTTAGCACCAAAACAATGACAGCTTTGATTGTTTTGAAAATAGAAGCTCAAATAAAAATGCTACTATTAAAGACATTATTTGGACAAAGGTCAACAACACTGAGAAATCTGTTCTTTTCTTTAAAAATATTATGATGTAGATGAAATTAATACCCTCTTGGGTTTTTTGGGGGTTTTGTTTTTGTTCTCGGGGTTGTTTTTTTTTGTTTCTTTTTTTTTCCCCTGTTTGCTTGTCCTGTTTTCTTAGGCTAAAGCTAAAATATCATACTTAGAGATCATCACATTTGTGTACACAAATAATTTTACAGTGGCATTTCAGATTAAAGAAAGACTACTCAAGTTGTGATTATATTTTCAGTGAAAATATTTGCTAGACTACACTGTCAGCATAAAAAGATGTGATCTTCTTCAGCTGAGATACAAACTTACCCTGCTCATATACCGTGAACTGGTTATATAAACTTCTAATTATCTAATATTGGTATCTTTTAGATAAAGTAAAAACACACTTGATCTTTCTACTGCTGCTACATAAGAATGATATATTTTTTTCTTTTTTTTTTTTTTTCCCCCCCACATTTAAAGCCATACAGTTAGTATATTGCTATTCTATCCTTTTTCTGTATTGTGCACTATTTTGCCTTGACTGGATTTTGCAATTATACGCTGATACTTCAGCAGAATATCCATCAGTTCTTGGAATACAAATTTTTATCTCCTTCTACTTACAATTTATTTCAGCATAGGATTCTGAATACAATTTCCAAGTTAAAATATCTATTTAAAAGAAATACAAAGGCATTTTCAGAACCTTTGATATTTAATAATTCATCTCTTACATGGTAGCAATTGAGATTTCATAGAAAGAGGTAAATAAAAAAGTCAGATAATCCTTCTTGCCTCCACTTATATGTTCACATCTCTGGTTTATTTCTTTTATTATTGTTGTTGTTGTTGTTATTATTATTATTATTGTATTTTATTTTATTTTTTTTATAATGTGTGCGATGGCAGGATTGGTTGAAACATCCTGTAGAACAATGCAGTCTTTGGTGCTGGAACTGAGAATAAGAATATGATGCTGAGCAGTATGTGTCAAAGATGACTAATCCAGGGACTGACTCCTTGGCTGTAAGGAGTAAGTGCATTCTTCACTCATTTTAGTGGGCAAACATGAGGTGAAGCTCTTGCAAATAACAGATATATAGTTTTGAGGCATACCAGTACACAATTAGGCCATGGCCTGAGCTTAAGCTAACCGAACTCACTATGAGAAACTGCCAGACTTGACAGGAGAAATTGCTGGTCATGAAAGATAACAGAGTGAGAAGCTGACATATGTTATAATTTTCATTGTGAGAAATGGTCAGATTTCACAGATGGCTAAGAGTGAGTGAGGTGAGAGACAGCCATACCTCACAGAGAACTGAAGGTGAAGCTGGGGATCTTTCGGGAAGTGAAATCCTGCAAGATAAGCAGAGCCACAGCAACTGTAATCTGTGAGAGAACAAAAATGAGTACAGATTTAACAAAACAGAGTCCAGCAGGGAAAAGGTAATTAGAGGTGGGCTGTTCATTTGGGAATAAACAAAGTTGGAGAATGGGAGAGGTCAAGGTGAATGAAAAAAGAAGTATTGGAAAGAGAGAGGATCTGAGAAAAAAAAAAAAGACTAGTTTAGTGTTAAACTGAAGACTATTGTCCTTATTTGGTCTAGCCTGGTTTTTGTAATAAATTATATTCCTAACTCCAGGTTGCACTGGAAATTGTATTTTGTAGCCATATGATAACTCAACTTGTTCACCCACCACTAACACAGTACGAGTGTGTGAACCACTAGTGACCTTCAAGCAGGACTAACAAGTGAGTAGGATGAGAGATCTGAGTGCCAGCCACTGGAGAGAGAAACTGTGGGTCAGAGGAACACAAAGGTCTTGGTGCTGGCTTCTCATGGGAACTATATTTCTTCTGGATGGTGGTAGGATGAACCCACAAGCTGCACTAGCATAGGTGAAGGAGGCCAGCATCTGAAGAAAGCCATGGCTTGAACCGGTGACTGACTGAAGGATGTTGGATCAAGGCAAGGATATAGATGGATTTAGAGTCAGTGGTAATATTCAAGAAATCCAATGCAATGGTAGGCCTGTAAATCCAGAGAGTGAGTGTCTGGGTACATATCATTATTTCAGTCCTGTTCTCTTCATGTCTGTGCATGTGTGCAAGTGTACCAAGAACAGTTGCTCTACTTAACTGCTGGCTGGACCTTGGCCTCAAACAGTACATAAACTGAGGTCTGACAGGAACTAGAGTAACATCTAGAGGGCCAGGAAGAACTGCGAGTCCCAAAGTCTACCATGTCTGGGTATAATATAATATAATATAATGTAATGTAATGTTATGTAATAATATAATATAATATAATGTAATATAATATAATATATATACAAAATAATCTGAATCTTAACATCTGTCTTAAAAGAGTCTTCTGTAGGATAGCAAAAAAATGAGAAAATTGGTTTTTCTTGGTTTTGTTCTTTTTCTGGAGAAACAAAGTGCAAGTTTGTGTGACTACAGTCTGAAGTTAAGGCCTTTAAAACAATAACAATTTATCCAGGAACAAAGAATACAAAATACATGCATCTTATTAGTTAATGTATACATGCCTGAAAACCAAATCAGTACCATAAATGCTTTAGGATTATATAATTTAATAAATAATCAGGCCTATTTCTAAACCTCACTATCATTTGCAATTTGCTATTTTGCTGTTTTCTTCCACTGCAAGTCAGAAATTAACTATATGAAGTGTCCAAGGAGGCTGTGAAGTTCAAGAGCTGAACATAAGGAAACATTCACGCTGCCTCTTTTTCTTATTCATGCATACTTTGATGACTGCTTTTGAAATAGCATAATATATTATTGATGTGTATTTACTGTTCCTAGAAAAACAATTATTTTTATTTCATTTCACTAGAAAATTTCAAAACCGGTTTACTCTTCACTATCTATTTAAACCAGTTTACAAGCACAGAAACAAACTTACTTTCTAGTCACCACAATTAGTATATATATTAAACAATTGGTGGTTAAATTATTAATAATTTCATGTTATGTTTAGCATGACATTAATGAGTGAACAATTGAGCAGTCTGTAATATCTGATTCCAATAGGAGCTCTGTTATAATTTACAAATTACAACCATGAAACAATGTTATAAACTAATACTAAAATTAGAGTTTGATACATCAATAATGCTTTAATACCCAAGCAGCAACATCTGACTTTGAACATGTTTCCAGCCTCAACATAGTCTTCAAGATTTATGTTGTCAGGTAAGGAAAAAGCAAATTGATGGAAGTGCTAGTAATTTTTTTCTGATGGCTATTAATTTAGCAGGAGTAAACAATGCTCCCACTGCATAAAAATCAACCAGAATACAGCAAATAAGTCTTCACAGCCTATGCCACATTAATCAGTTGAGTTGCTGAAAGTTTGACATCTACTTTTCATTTCTCATTCATCTATAAGGATGTGATCATAAATGTCAACACTGTGAGTAAGGGTGACAAAACTGAGCAGCCCAGTGCTGTAAAATGAGATGGGGTGTGTACTAAGGTCTGCAGTCACTAATCATGATTCTGTTACACCACCTAAAGCACAGATCATTTTGTATCACATTTTAATGTTGGATTATGCTAAGATTTCTCCTACAATAGGGGTCCATATAATTGTATATAATACATACATTAAATATTGTGTAATCCATGATCATAAAAGGTACGTTATTTATATCTTTTACAGTGGAATAAATTTAATGCTTTTAGGGAAGATTTTTGGTAGAACAAAGACAGTTTTTCACATTCAAGTTTATTTAGTTAGGTTGAACATGACAAGCCATACTGAGCATCTGTTCTAAGCATTTTCTTGAGGTCACTTGTTTGAACAAACAAGGCTTTACAAACTATGAAAAAAATCATTTTTCATTTATACTGCATTCTAAAAATCACAGTAATTCTAAATGTTATTTTAGTTATGATACTGAAGAAACATTCATTTTGAAGTGTTCTTTACTGACGGTCAGCTTATTCTCTGGCCTTTTTTAAAACTCATATTCATGCATTCATAGGAGTTCTTAAAGTCATCCTTCTTTTTCTTCTGAGCATTGCTCGTGAAATTTTTTATTTGGTGCTTGATTGATCCCTCTTAATTCATAAGCTTACTTGGAAATATTTTTCACAAGCAACTCGGATCAAACTCCTATATGTCTCAGTTCCCAGACAACACTTTGGAAAGCTTTGGGTTTGCATTTTTCTTGGCCTGTTCTGTTTTCAATTTATACAAGTTTTATCTATGCTTTCCTAGAGACTATGCTTCATTTTCTACTGTAAAAGATAAAACTTTTAGTTTAAAAAACTTCCTTAGAAATAGAATAGAAATAGATGAACTTATTAAGCATATTCTCAGAGCATTTTTTTTGCCCAGTTACATAATATTCTAGTTTCTTCTGTATCCTAATGGAAATCCTCTTTTTATTATTATTATTTTATTATTTCTTCTTTATGAAAATGAAAATTTTATTTCATCATTATGAGACATTCGACTGTCTGAAAGTAATGCTTCCTATTTATTCCTGTGGAAACTACAACAGGTGCAAAGTGCAAAATAATACTATTTGATAGAGCAAATTCTCAGCTACAGAATACTATTTTTCAAAATAGTCACTACCATGAACTATACATTTTCATCAGCAATGAACAAGAGCATGCATGCTGTGCTTATAAAATGTGCGCCAGTGGAGTTGATCTACTGTTGCAGTTGCAATAGCTGAAACTCTCCAACCACCCCTCACTGCCCTCATATCCACTGATTGGTCTCCATAAATATTCAGCAAGTGTTGGTGAATGTCAGCGGATGCAATTTTTTCTGCATGAGAGTGTTCAGTGACACACCTTTGCTTCATCTGCACTTCCACGTCAGACGCCATTGTGTCAGACTGTGCCTCTGCTGCCATCTGTCAAGCGGTAATAACATGTAATGGGATACTGGTGAGAAGGTTCAATCCCTACTGCTATACTACCAATGTCTGCCTCTGATGTCATGGGCCAACATAATAAAATAGGAGGCATTACTTTCAGAGGAGCCCTTGTATTAAAAAAAAAAAAAAAAAAAAAAAGTTTCAAAAAAATGCAGTGTGAAAAAAGGAATTGTGTGATCTTTTAAGAGAGAAGAGTGTATGTAGAAATCATGTATGTAGAATACATATTTCAGAGTTAAATTTCATCTCAGTACCTGACTTAATTGTTGGCTATTATGTGATTAAGAATTATTTTTACACAGCATCTATAATGACTGAAATATCTCTAGCATGTTCTGGCTTGTTGAATGAGAAGACGTATTTCATCAAGACAGATGTGTTTTCCGAGTTACCCTTCAGTATTAGCTTTGTGAAAGCAACACCATTGCAAACATGTTAACATCTAACAACTAGCTCCCTGGCTTTTTTTTTCTGTTATCTTGAAAATAAGATTAAAATTTAACATATTAACATTAACAGCTTCATGAGGCTTTGGCTAAGTGGGAGAAAGTTACCATAGAATTTTTGTAGCTGTTGACACTTCTAATTACTATTATTTTTAAAATTCATAGATTTATGAAACAAATACTGATGATGAACATCTCTACTAACACTAAGCAGAGATTTTCAGAGGCCTGCCTTCTATGTGTGCCATTTGCACTTTTGTATTCAGCCTAGCAGATCTTGAAGGGGTCAAACTGAATAAATAGACTAAATTAAGGGCAGAAAACAGTGCAACAGTCAAAACCATTGAATTTAATGAGTAATGCATGAGATACACTGACAGCAATCTGTCAGCTGCAGTACTAGCTGGAGGATCTGTGAATAGTACCTGTTGTACTGCATGGAGTTAGAGACTAAAAACAGCAAGAATGAATCCAGACAGGAGGTGGGCATGTTTTTTTTGCTCAAGCCCATAGGCCTCTGGAACTCAAATCCCAGAGCAGTGTGAAGAACTCAGCTATGATGTGTCCTCAGCAGATATGACAGCTCAGTTCTGTCATGATACGCTCACTGAAGATTAATCTCATAAGAAAATTCTCTCCTGCAACCTAGTTACCTGTTCTTTAATCTATTGAAAGAACAGGAGCTGCTGGTATTTCAGAAGGGCAAATAAAAAACTGGGTTTTATATCACCAAATTATTCTTTATTTTCTGTATATAACTTTCATGACAGTGAAGCTTTCTTTTCCGTATTCCTTTGAATATGATTATGAGTGTTTTATAGATGTAATCTATCTAGATACAAATTTACTAATTTCCCAGTTAGCAGTTTGAAAAAGGAAGTTTTAATGTTCACTTTTTTTTTTTTTTTTTGGACTAACAAAACTCTGCCAGATACTCAGACAACATCAACAATGTGGTCCATCCTTGGTCTACCCCTATTTTCAGAGAGATGCCTGGGGCTATCTTGTTGCTCACTGGAGTGATGGGATGGGCTGAGGCTCCAAGTCTCAAGAAGCTCTGGTCTTAACAGTACCCTGACATAGCGTCTGTGTACCAGGGCACTCAAGACAAATTTCATAGAATTGTAGAATGTCTTGGGTTGGAAGGGACCTCAAGGATCATCAGGCTCCAACCCTCCTGCCACAGGCAGGGCCACCAACCTCCAAATTTAATACTGGATCAGGCTTTCCAGAGCCCCATCCAACCTGGCCTTGAACACCTCCAGGAATTGGGCATCCACAACCTCTCTGGGCAGCCTGTTCCAGCATCTCACCTCTCTTGGTAAAGAGCTTCCCCCTGATATCCAACATAAATATTTCCTTCTTCAACTTAAAACCATTTCCCAGATTTCTGGGAGACCTGTGTTTCACTCACTGATTATCCTTTAAATGTGATGTAGGAGAAAAGAAATACATAGCCTATGAATTTCCTGATAACCAAACTAAAAACAATGAGCAGAAAATAACTAGGAAAAGTTTTGTTACCTCAAATGTTACTCTGGAGAACCAACCCCACATCTTCTTGCATTTTGACCGCCTTTTGGAGCCCATGGATGCTGACTGGCCATACCTTTCTGGCCTATGACAGGGAAATATTATCACCCCACGACTTCACTAGGATCTGGTCTGATGGTGTTGACTGTGTTGTTTTCTTCTCTGTTCACCATAATGTGGGGATATTTTGTTGCATTTCCTCTAAAAGTCTGCTTGCATAATCTCTCACTGGCCCACAGTATAATGCTATATTTAATAATCACCATAATCTTGAAAAGGTTTGCTATAAGTAGGATGATTTTCTACCAACCATTAGTTAAAGTTATATGTTATAAGTAGTAAATTTGTAATAAGTTTTGTACAGAGATTCAGTTATACATTAGAAAATCTTAGGTATTACTCATTGTTCTTAGCTGTTCTTACAGTTACTAATAAGCCCTATTAATTTACTTGCATTATGAGCATACTGAATCTCCTGATAACAGTGTTGCAACTGTGATAACTGAAGTTTTTTAGGAATGTAGTCCAACATATATAATTGGAAAAAGGAAACAAGACTTCAGGCATACAACTTGAGGTGCAGCCTCACGGCAGTTGAACACAGGGGGAAAAATTCCATTATTTTCCCTTTACTTTCACAAGAATACTTTCATGTCCTTAGTTTTGCTCTACTATAGCAAGGCACATCAACTATGAAACAAAGATTTGTCTGAAACTCTTGCTTATCCACAAAGTGGAATCAAAATCTGCCAGAATAGGTATAAATCTCTCTCAAGATTGACCCACTGTTTTTCATAATACTTCCTGCACACTCAGACCTATGTTTAGTAAGGTCTATTTAAGGAGACAGATAAGGATTTCGTAATTAGTTCAGTTGCTAAATACAGCTAAAACTAATGCTCAATTAACACAATAGTGGCTAAATGAGCAGGTTTGTCATTTCAATGTTGTCAACGGTTTACGGGCTGGTTCAGCCTGGTTCCGTGACTAATGGGGCATAGGGACTTCGCGAAGCCCATGCCTCTGGAAAAGGGAAAAAGAGGGCCCCAAAATAATTTAAGAAAAGAACAGTGGCAACGATCTGAGGAACAAACTAGTTTACTAAATATAATGAGAGAGTGTATTTGGAAAAAAAAAAAAGCTGCAGGCCTTACAGTAATGCTGAAGCAGCATGCACGTTTGGGCAGCAGAGAGGAGAGGCGAAGCAGAAGATCAATGAAGGCAAGCAAAAGGAAGGTCAGATGACCCAGCAGTGCCTTATATGCTTTCCCCCCTGTGCAAGAATGATATCAGCACAGTGAACAGTCTTCTGGGGAACGTAGTGTCTTTAGTTGAACTGGGACATTAACACTTGAATTCCCAGTGCACTACGTGATGTTATGATGTGGAATATTGATGACCGTAAAACCATGACAAATATCTTTTCGGTCAGCATCCAAAATATGTCAAGACAAAACTGACAGTGTAAAGTAAAATCCAAGTCAGCAAGGACAAGAAATTCATTTTGCAAGTCTTTTGCATATCTTAGCTTACTTCCAGAGCTACCATTCTCGTTCATTAAATTAAAATTAACGCACTTCATAACCTCAGTGTGTTCCTGAAAAGGAAAAAAATGTTGCACTGTAATGCGTCTATGAACTTTTCACATATACCTCTATCTTTTCAGATGCACTGCTGCTCTGCTTTGGACTAACTTGTCATGTAAAAACAAATTTGAGAGCAGTGGAAATAGATGACAGTCTGAAATTAAAGAGCAAGAAATAACCTCTGAAACAATAAACATACTTTTCTAAATCTTTGAGAATGAAGAAGAATGAAAATGTGGTTGCAAGCTCTCTCTTCTCTCTGTAATTCCAAAGGTTCAATTACAATTGTAGATGGAAAAAAATTAGTCACAGGTATCTTACACTAAAAACCTGACAGGCTCTTGCACCCAATTTACAGTTGACTATATTAAGAGACAGGAATAATTTCAGTTCAATAAATTTGGCTCTAATGCAGCCTGACTGTTATGCAGGATGCATGTCTGTGTATTAGGGCTTCAAAGGTAAAAGGAGCAACTGTGGCATGCAAATGTCTATAATAGTTTCTCCATCTAGAGATTTCTTTCCAAAAAATAAAATGTTAAATGTATCTTCAGGTTTCAGAGGTTATGAAATTTTAGTGTATGTGAAAATTTTTGCATGCCGGTGGAAAGCGCTGAAACACAATATTTGTATCTGCATATTATGCCACAGTTCAACAGAGGATAAAATGAGAATGCTATTACCAAAACCACAAAAGCACCACTTATATTTTCACTAATGATCTCTTCTTCATTAGGAATCATTAGGAATAATTGACACTTTCTCAGAACCCAAGTATGTTGTTTTTAATATTTTTATCCAAGATCAATAATATATCAGCCAAATGCCTCTGTTTTTTTAGAGAAGGAATAATATTGTTTTAAGGGGAAAAAAAAAAGAGAGTTACCAAGAATAGCAGCATCTTCTGCCATTATGTGTGAATAGCAAAGAGGAAGACGTAAGCAAAGTAATCCAAGATTGCTAGAACAGAACTCTCTCTTATGTTTTTCAACCTTTTAGGAAAACATAGCAGTCAAATGTCCACTAACTCATAATCCCAGGAATATGGATTAACGATATGCTAAACGATGTAAGCCTGATGTATTTGGCCATGCTCCGTAGAGCAAGATGCACAAGGCCTCTGCTGGATAAACCCAATAGTCAAATGACCTGTGAACCTATATCTTCTGAGGGAGTGAACTAAACTTCTTCTGCGGGAGTGAACTAAGGACTTGCTCCCTTCTTAGTCCTCTGATGATTGATAATTTATGAAACCTAGAATTATAGACAACAATGATAAAACACAGCCAGCAAGAAACTTTTAAGATAGTGCAAGATGCAAAATAATTTCAAATTAATGAGCATTTGAACTTTTGAAAATACTTATTGAGACAGACGGCATTTATCTATTTTCTTATTTCAAGTATAAATAGGCTCCCAGGGAGGTGGTTGAGTCATCATCCCTGAATGTATTTAAAAACTGTCTGGATGTGGTGCTCAGGGACATGATTTAGTGAAGGGTTGTTAGAGTTAGGGTAGTATGGTTAGATTGTGGTTGGACTCAGTGATCATTAAGGTTCTTTTCCAACCTGAGCAATTACATGATTCTATTATATCGGTTTTAGGTAACCTTATTACTATAAATTTACAGTAATTAAAAATGAAATGATATTGCTATCAAGTATAATTCACAGAATCACAGAACGTTTGATACTGGAAGGGACTTCAGGAGGTCTTCTGGTCCAGCCACTACTCGGTTAAAGACACCCGGAGCAGTTCATCCAAAAGGATGTCCGGGCGGCTTTTGAGGAACACCAAAGAGAAGACTCCACAATCTCTCTGTGCAGCTTGAGCCAATGTTCCATCATCCTCGGAGTAAAGTGCTATCCAATGTTCAAAGGGAACCTCTTATGTTTCAGTTTGGCTTGTCCTGCACCTGGGCACTGCGAAAAAGAGCCCAGTTCTGTCCATATGTAATATTGCAAACATCTCCACATAACACTTAAAATATCCAGAAGTTAAGGTGATCTGTTCATACTGGTAAATAATTAAAACTATTAAAAGAACATTGTGATTTCATGTCTAGTTTCCTCTATCTAATCCAAAAGAACAGCATATAAAACTATAAGATACCCAACTGTTTTTGGGAAATAGAAAGCATTTTACTTCAAGCAGTACAAGCTCTAAGTTAAGAAGCATTTGAATGTTTCCTTGTGATATACTACCCTTTATTTTTTCTCAGTACAAAATTGATTGAAGAGGCAATCATCATTGGCATCCAATTCCTATTCCATTAGCATCATTCATTACCAACCCTATTCTGTTGATATAAAAGTTGAGGTAAGCTTCCTCATAAATCAAAACGATGAAGTGGTCCAGATTAAAAATAGCTTATAAATATTTTATTTACATTAAGATCATCCATCAAAAAGATTTGCTTTTATGAATCCATTGATTATTTTCAATAGTCAGTAATATTTTGCAGATATGCTTCCTATAATGCATTGTACTTGGAATATCCTCACTACTCTTACCTTCGAGTACATGATACTTTTTTATTCTGTGGGAGGCACAAGTCACCTAAATCAAGCTGACAGTTTGTAAATCCCATCTAAAGAATTAAAATGGGGAATGGCATATTTCATGAGGAAACACAGAATACTGAATACTCTTCAAATATGTATCTGCACTAGCATATATGAACAGCTGTTTTGATATGCAGCCAGTAACATAAATGTCTGCATAAAAATTAGCAAGAGAGGGTTGTGAGCACAAAGCTTAATTTACAGAATTCGCTGTCCTGAAGCCATTTTGATGTAGCATAAAATGCAATTATATAGTTTCTGTAGGTCCCTACAAAAAAAGATGAATGGACCCACAATTTTTTTTTTTTAATTTTTGTAAAATTTCCAATCTCTCTACAATTATTATAAATTTTTATGTTATTGGTTTAAAGAATTATAAAGAATTCATCTTTGTTTTAATTATTCAGTAAAATATAAACCACTTATGATTACAACCAATATGAAGATTCCCCTGGGCACAAAAGAGATTTGAAGAGAGGTTTTTTTTTAGTACTTCTTCATGGTGCCTTTAATTTGTGTTTTCTTTTATGGACCTATTAATTCAGATATTATTCATAGCCAGATAAAATTATACTTCCATAAAATCTGTAAAACCAAAGTTCTTACAATACTCTTAGATTCAGTATTAGAAAGAACTCATGTTCAGGAAAACAGCTCAATTTGTGTTTAACTATACACTGACCCACTGAAGTCAGTTGGATTTATGCACACAGTGTAAAATCATTATAACACTGAGCTTGTCTGGTTTTTTTCTTAACAAAAAATGTGAATCATAAGCTGAGTTAATTCCTGAAAGATAATGACATGCAGTAACAGAATTATCCATATTTCTGATGCATCAATATTTTCAATCAATATTTTCTTGGGTATTTTAAGTTTTTCTGTTGTTGTTGATTTCTGCCCACATACTAGGTGATTTTAGCTTTATTAGACAATGTGGATGTACACAGTTGTAGGAGCTCTGCTCTAGAATTCCTCTTGTCAAAGTCTGAAAAGCATGAAACATTAAACATTTCTTCAATTAAAGAAATGTGAGTCTCTATGTTAGTCAGCAATAACTGTAAACTTGTAGAGGAAGTCATCTTTCACTGAAATTGGGTGAAGTTTACTACCTACTTTATTTAGAGTTGATTCAGGTCTCAGAGTATCCTGCATGTATACCAGGGGACTTCTGAAGTATTTTCAGGACCACGTTCACATGCTTTAAGCTTTATCCTACATTGGGATAATTTCTGTTTGCTGGTACCTGAAAAAAAGAGGAAGAGGTTGTTTCTCAACACCATTATGGAACCTCAAATCTCATTATTCTAGCAGCCAAATATGAAGTGAATTATGAAAAGAATAAAAATTAGTTTCTGTTTTAATTTGCTCATATCAGAACCAGCATTTTAATAATTCAATGACATCATCTTAGATAACTGTTCCAGAACTGAAAGAGTAAACTTTCCATGTTCCTGATTTCTATACACACGCCATGGTATTTACAGAGTCATTCAAATTGACATTCATAACTATAAGTTCAGAAAGGGCTATTTGGTGTATTAGCTTAAACATTTTACTTTTTCGGTGTTAGTAATTAGAAAATATTGTATTACTTCTTTTCATTCAAATTAAATTTAAGATTTTGGTTACCTGCTTTAAATCACAACAAACTGCAATTGCTCATAAAATATTTCATTCCTCAGATTCCAAACCATGGAGTTATTTATCTATTTTATTTGCCCACAGCTTTCTAGTTTCATTTTAATTATTTCCTCAGCTCAAGTAATATTACCTGTGGTGATATTTTGGTCTGAATCTTTAAACATGAATACATAAAAATGAACTAAACTCAGGCTGGATAAGAAGCCTGGGCAAGAAAATACTTACTTAACCAATAAAACCCTCAAATCTGGATTCATATTTTACTCCCAAAATAATACAAATTCTTGATTGGCACAGGTTAAAAAAAATAAACATTAGCTAAATAATTGCTGACAGTTCTCCAATCCACTTTTCTTTCCCACTAAGAGTTTTTGTTTTTGTTTTTGTTTTTTTTTAGAATTATTCTATATATCAGCTCTATTAGGAATCAAAAGCAGTAGAGGTGTGCTCCTTCTCTGAAACAGTGAAAATATTTGACTAATTCAGTGACCCCCAGTCCCTGACTAATTCAGGTTGTAAGGGACCTCAGGGATATTTAGTCCATCTTCCTGATTAAAGACACTGACCTGAGAGGTCTCTATCTACAAATGTCCTGCAGACCTCCAAGAACAGAATCTGCACAGCCTTTCTAGACAGCTTGTACCAGTGCTTAATTATACTGAGGCTCCACTGACAATTAAAGCAATATTTAAGAATAAGGTATGTATGGATGCAATAATGATTGAAGTGATTCTGCTGCACCACTGTTACCAACTATCACACTGTCATTTCATACTTGTTTAAGTAATATAATTAATGTAACCTGGCTGATATAGTATAATACAGGTTCTTGTTATGATCTGATCTATGGGATACACACAATATTAAAGATTTATTTTCTTATTTTGCATCTTAAAAAAATTCTTCTTTCTCCCAGAAGAAGAATGATAAAATATTAGTAATCTGAATTTTTTAGTAGATGACTATAAAGTATGTGAGTGTTATCTGCAGTTTGGTTTAGAGACTATTAGCAGAGAAGATGAAAGCAAATGTCCTTTTTTCAATAATTACATCCTACACAGAGAGTGACTTTAATTTTATTATTGTATGTAGCCATTAAATGCATGATTCCATTCCCACATCTGCATTCTATTTCTTTGCTTCTTCTGCAGTACATCATCAAGAAATTTGAAATACACGGCCATAAAAAATGTTCCTGAAGATGTCTCTTGAGCACTAGCCATTTGAGGACCCCCATGTTTTCTAATGGTTTTCTATAAGAAAAATATACTTTACCTTGCATTATGGATAATAAATACTATGATCAACAGCCAACACCTTTAAAAGTTTACAAAAATGAGGGACGTGATGTTGATTCACATCATAGCACTGTTATAGATGATGTTCTAGATGGTATTCAATCTCTCTGTTCAAGAAATATTTTGCCCAGTTCATTCACATGACAATCTCTACAGTTTTTTGATAGAAAACAGCCATGAAGGAATGCTTGAATTTCTTTAGATTCAGCAAACAGTAGCTGCTATGCATCAACTAGAGTAAATTTTCCAGATACTACACTAACACTCAATATTTATGTGTATTCACTGGCATTTGTTAAAGTAATTCACATTTTTTTTTTTATAAATTTTGTTAGCTCAGCCTCTTCTAAATTCTGTTTACCTACGTGCTTCTCATGCTAAATTTATAATGATATATAGTAATAGTTTTGGGCCAGATGACTAAAAGAAATTGTAAGTAATACAGGAAATGAAATTAACTTACTGACTCTTCTCATTTGGCTTGCAGCTCTTGCTTTCCAAGTGTGTTTCAAATGTAAGTAAACCAAATGTATCAAAAGTTCCACTGGATGTCTATTTTCAAAATTGCCCTGCTCTGCTAAGCTTACAGAAAACATAAAATAGTCAGAGTGTACTGTATGATATTCTTTTGTTCCCTTAGCAGGTCAGTTTGCAAATGTTAGCTCTCAGCAAAAAGCAGCTGACCAACTTAAGACGTATTACAACTATATATGTTATTATTCTGATTTATACGTGGGCTTAAAGAAGAATGGCAGCTAATTTTTGTTTGGGTTAACTGCTACTAAAACTAAGATGAATAGACTGAAAAAAGAGCAATACAAAGACATTGTGCAAATATGCTATGTTCTTTACATGGCCTTATATCTAAGTGATTTTCTACAACTGCCCATCATCACAGTGTCAGAGATGTTTTTACTGAAGATCTGACATTGTTTTTAATAATTTGACAACCATATGTAATAAGAAAGAAGACACTGTTTGCTTTTTCAGCTGCTTGACTCTGCATTACTTTCTGCTGCTTCTATCCTTACCAAAACTTAATTAATTTTGCTGAAATTTTCTTATTCAATTTGTTGAGGAAAAGAAACCAAACATCATCACCAAAAAAACAGAGAAAATGTTTAATCATTTATGGGGAAATTTAAGGAGGAATATGCTGTTCAGATAATTTAGAATATTCGAAAATTGTTTTTCTTAAGAATGAACAGAAAATGCATTGAAGGTAATTATAAGGAGGTGCCCAAATAATACCCTGTCCAGAAACTTACAGGCCCACTCCAGCAGCCTTTAGTCCATCAAAGGTTCGCCTGCTCTAACCCAGAGCAGCACCAGAATATACTGGCAGGCAGGGGAGAACAAATATGATAGACTCGGAGAGAGGCCTTTTCTGAGGCCCTCCCAGCTCAGCCCCAGCTGAAACATTTTGGGAACTGTGTAATTTGGAAAGAAATATAGGAAAATAGAAGGGAAAAAGGAGGAAAGGGCCACTTGCGTGCAAGTAGGGGTTGATTTGTAGCCAGTACACTACAGGCTATTGGTGCTCTTTGTGTTCATGTATGTGATGGGTACGTTGGTCTATTCATGTTGATCTGTGTGACTAGTCTTGTAAATACGTATATGAATTATGTATGCATGAGTGAGCATGCGCTATTTTAAGCTATGACAGGGACCACCTCACTGCAGTATGACTGTGCTAAATCAAAATCCCATGCAATTTCAAATCACTTCAAATATGTAAATTTGTTTTTAGGGTTAGGGTTAGGGTTAGAAGTTTGTTATTAATATTAAATCCTTGAGGTATAAAACATCTAAAAAGCCTGCTCAGAGGATGCTGGACTCTGGCAGCTCTGTACTGAGTAGAGCTCTTTTCTCATCCATTTTCTGTTCTCAACTTAGTTCAAATTCTGAGAAGTGAAAAATGCATGTAGTACTTGTGAAAATTCAGTACAGGCTTGATAGATTTCTTGAGCTTGTTTCTTGAAAATTCCTTTGTGGTTTACCAAGACGGCGTAAGTATGATGATAATAAGTTCTCCATTCCGATACAGTTCTGGCCAAGGAACTACTGCATGGATATCTGTTATGGAAAAAAAGGTGCCTTACGCTCTGCTGAGTTGATTGTAAACGCTCACATGAAATAACTTCATAGTTTGGGCACTGTTATGCATTTTCCTTCCTCATCCCTCCTGTTTGGCTCAGGGCTATGGTAAATCAAGCAAAACATTTTTAACTTAGCATCTTCACCCACCTACAATTTACATTCTTCTCTTGAGAGATAGCATACACAGTCACAACAAGCTTAAGCACAAGATATTTGTAACTGAAATATCACATGTGTATGTGTACTTGTGCAAAAGAATATGCTATTTGTTGTTGGTTTTTGTTGTTGTTGTTGTTTGTTTTGTTTTTTGGCTATGACAGAAAATCTGATGCAATGGACTGGTAAATCAGATGCCTATGTTCATTAAAGGAACTTTATGCATTGCTTTTGGTTTTGATAACTAATCAGAAAAAAATATCACACTGAAGATAGTGCAGAGTGAATGAGATTTATTGGCTTCAATTTTGTTCAATATTCACTGTAAATATTAGATTAAAACTGTAATGTCTGCCTTTTTTTTTTTCCTTTTCCTTTTTCATGTATTGCTTTGCTTGTTATTTATTTGTTATTTATTTTTTTATTTCTGCAGTATTTAAGACTTTGAGGGAACTATTATCCTTAGATAACATAGGATTTCTTATGTTATACATAGCAAATCAACATAGATTTTCTATAACATCTCTGAAGGTTCTACTGTCTGTCCATAGACACACAGATAGACCATCATTTATTTTGATGATTAACTGTGGATGTGCCCTTTAAATTTCATCCTTTGAACAGAGACACTGTCTTGCTGTAGATTAGTAAATATGTTATTTCACAGTGTTCGGTTTTAACCCTAAATATTGTCATGAGATACTAGGTGAAAAAGATGAGACTTGAAATAGCATGTCTAAAATAACAAACTCTTAATTTATTACCCCTTTTACAGATAAAAGAAAGAAACCTGTAAATTGTGTTTTAAAGTTATAATTAGTCCAAAGAAAGCTCCAAAATTTATGAATAACATATATATTTTCTTTTGCTATTGAAGGAGAAATAATAGCTTTATGAGACATTGAACTTTTTAAAAAATTCATATACTGACTTTTCCCTATCCATTTCACATACATTTATATAGGCACTTGATCATTCTATTTAACGTAGTCTCTAGAAATGTGGTCTTTTTTTTTTTTTTGTGACTTCTTGAAATGTACATATTTTTCTCTCATAGTTTTTTATTTTAATCAAAGAAGATGTTCAAATAAAATAATACAAGTATTAGTTAAATCTTCCAGAAATTAATGATAATTCTTTCTCTTGGACATCTGTCTCTATGATTAACAAGAAAATATTTCATTTGACCTATTAAACGGCACTCTATTTCTGTTTATGCAATAAGACAGCTCATTATGCTGTTAAAGTGAGAACATTTCCTTAAAAGCCTGAAGGTATGTCTTACGGCAACTATATGAGCCCAAGTTAGACATATATAAGTAAACAATCCAAGGCAATCTCTTGTAAGCTTGGAGCCCACATGCAAATGCAGGTCTTACATAGAAAATAAAAAATTAAAGTAACTGATAAATACACTGTGCAGCAGCTCTATGATGTCCTGTAGAAAAAATAATGAAAAATAAATTGAATCACAGAATATCCAGAGTTTAGAGGGACCCACAGGATCATGGAGTACAACTCCTGTCTCCTTTTTATTTATTTAGGTATGTTACATTTCTTTTGATAGGACTCTCCAAAACTGTATAAAGCTATAGTCATTTTTAAGTTTATTTAATTCTTTCAAAGGAAATTAGGGATGTACCTGATATTGGAAGAAAAACAATGCTTATAGTGTTAGAAACTTGCCATTATTAAATTTTCTTGTAATAGTAGATGGAGTATTTAAAAGTGTTGTCAAGAGATTTAACATTGATTATATCTGTATTAGTATTAAAACTAAAGATTTATCAATTGTAATAACACGTATGCTATAGTTACATCCAAGCATAATGTAAGTTGCAAAAAAACATGCAATGATAGACTTTGCTGTCGAAGTAGGGAATCAAGATAGTGACCACATCCCTGAGGAGTTTCATTGTCACATTGAGCTCTTTGAGAAGATGATGATGATGGTGTTCTGGAGCTGCTTATAGGCTCTTAAGAATGAACACAGATTTTTAACCCATGAAGTTTTAAGTACTGAAGTTTTTATAGTGAATAAAGGTGCAGCTGTCCTTGGAGAGAAGTTGAGGCAGAAAGCACTATCTATTGTCTGTCCACTGTTCATGCCAGTGCCTGGTGATAGGCTTTGGGGTCTTGTGTCTTCTAAGAGCTTAGCTTTGCTGAGTGGGGTGAGCTTTCTGGAAGGCTGGATTGTCCAAGTGCTACCCCAGGGCCAGAGAGCAAAACATATTTGGTGTAGAAAATACCCAGATGGCATACCCCTAAATCTCATCTGTAGAAAAGTCAGCTTACAAATTTTCAAATACCTGCTGTTGCTCAAATTAATTGTTGATAACAGAAAGCTGGTATCAGAAAAGAGAGAAAAAAACCATTATTTTTATAACTGAAGTTATGAATTTACATTGCCTTTTGTTACTACCTGCATATGCATGATCTGATCATATAAGGTAAAACTAAAATTTTGAAGAATTAGAGAAAAGAGACTGTATAACAATCAGACACTTTCTGCCATTTCAGCAAGAATTATTTAAACAGAGAGCAGTCTGTCCTCAGATGACCCCAATCCAGTACGGATCTCAGCTGTCAGATCTCTGAAACATAGGTTTTCTGAAAGAATTCTCAGCATTACAAGATTTTGAAGAAAAAATTAAAAGCTATTTCTGCCCTAGTTTGTTATCCTAGAATTGTTCTCACATGGCACTCATTAAATGATTAAACTCAATTAAAAAAATTTACAGAGTTTTCTATTTACCACATTGCTATAGAGAAGAAAGTTATATCCATTTTTAAT
This sequence comes from Alectoris magna, assembly GCA_030625065.1. NCBI lineage: Eukaryota > Metazoa > Chordata > Aves > Galliformes > Phasianidae > Alectoris > Alectoris magna. The sequence goes on from CM060560.1 coordinate 79,445,977, forward strand.
CCAATGGATGATACTTTAATTAGGCATGGGGACTAGGTTTAATTCTCTTTCTTACCTGAAGGTGTCTGAATTCACTTTTCCCTTCTCTTTCTTACTTGAAGGAGTCTGAATTCAGTTTTCCCGTTTGAGATTTTCAGCCATTGCAGCACTCAAGAGTTCTTTTGTCTATCTGTTACAGCTTTTGATTGTACACAGTTTTTATCAATTTCAGCTGAACCCTATCTAATTTTTCTAATCATGTTATAATGCAGAATCATTCATAATTATGGAAAAGCAATTGTGTAAATGGCTGAATCTGAGAAAACCATGGAAAGAGACACCTGATGTAAAATATTTTCTGAGGCTCTATATTTTACAAAGAAGTCTGCAAGACTTAGAGATAACTGTGCCTTTGATAATCAGATCATAGAACTGTAGGCAGAAGACATCTAAATTGCAGTGTGCAGCTGTGTACTGCATTTATTATCTATTCTAGATCTGAGAGGGAGGTGAGAATCCCCAAAATACCAAGGACCATAATCATCATGATCATCATTAATCACTGCTCACCAGCTGCACACACACACACACATTTATTTCTTTTTGGCATCTGATAAAGCTCTAATATATATGTCATGTTGATTGGGGAACTGGAGAGAAAGCATATAGGGAAAAGGAGAATCATTCAGCTCTTCCTATATATGGAGCATATTCGTTTATCTTAGGAAGAAAAAACAAACTTAAAAGGTATGGATTTACTTCCATGCAGTGGAAAAATTATTGGGTGGTATGTCATAGATGAATTATGAAGGAAATCGCATATCTGTCTCACGTATTTTGAAATATACTTGGTTCATTACCAGGGGGGAAAATTCAGTGAAACAGTGTTAACTGCATGAAAATTATTTTTAGAATGTTCTAAAGTTACTTCACAGAGGAATGTTTTGAGGCCTTATAGACAGCTACAAGATAAAGATGGCAGAAAGATGTTGTGCATTTGTTACAAAGTAAAAAATCAAACTCCCTTTGCAAGACAATCAAATAAATCAACTCCAAAATAAACCATGGCAGATTTCATTTGAATATATCTCAGCAGTAGATAAATTGTCTATTAATTCACAGAAATATACACTCTTATGTGTTAAAAAGTGAGTTATTAGAAAGGAGAAAAAAATAATCATTCCTTCGAAAATGAGATTGAGAGAAAAGGTTTAACTGTCTTCAGTATTCTTGACAGATATAGCTGCATAACGTACATTTGACTGGAGAAGCAAACAAGCCAACTATAAAACATGGAAGAATCCTAGGCACTGGTTTTCATTAAGAATTTCTATTGGCCTGTGCAAAGAGGAGAAGACAGTGCTGCTTCTCCCCCTTACGTCATGTCTTTCCAAGGGCACCAGGGATGGCTGAACCTAACCATCTGAACAAGTGTGCTTAGTTAGTAAAAAAAAAGGAAGTTTTAAGCAAAATTATCTCTGAAGCTCAACATAAAAACCATCAGAAATACGGTCTTCAGAAAACATGCAGATGTTTAGCAGCTGCTAAGATTCTGTTCAGTAGACATACGTTTTAGGAAAGTAAGTATGAATTTGTCAGTCTACAATGACAAAGAAAGATTCTGATGATTTAAACTACCCAAATACCTCATTATAACATTTGTAGAGATAAATAAAATCCTGTCTTATAAGCTAAAATTGTTGGCTGTTCTGGATTCTCTGTCTGGTTTGTGTTCTGTGAGTTCTGTTTGTTTCTTTTAGAGAGGTTTAGTTGTGAAAAAGGGAACTCAGCAGGGGAACTTATGTTTATGTGTTTTGAAATGGACCTAGCTGAATGAAATACATGTGCGTGAGCTGGAATACCAGCAGTACAAAAACTGAAATGGAACTGCATCCAGAACTTCTCTGATAGTACATTCAGTGACTTTGGGATGTAGAGGCATAGTCTATGGAAGTTAACATTTCATTTAGGTGTCCTTGGCAAGATTTTACCAAGTCTAATGGCTGAGACAGTGCTCTTTTTACTGTGTGGCTTCTAGATGATTTTTTTTTTTAGTGGAGAGGATGAACACTGGCGATGATGAGTGGGATTGGTGTGAGAGACTTAGATGGAAAGTTGAACTATGCTATTGATCTATCCAGTGTTTTAATGTTATGATTACCTATTGTGCTAGAAAAGTTGACTGCTCTGGTGAGATAGATAGGCTCTGGTTCATTCTGTTGTTGTGTCTTGCCCTTGAATGCCTTTTGCAGACACTATGCTCTTCATTGGCTCTTTTGAGCTATTTTTATTTTCTAGCCCCAGCCTGGTTTTTTGGGTGTTTCTTTTTTTTTTTTTTTTTTTTCCCCAGTTAGCTTTTCCTTCTCTCTGAGCTCCAGCAATCCTGGGTGTATTGTCTTGAGAGATCACTTGTATTTCTCAGAATAGATATTTATCTCATTGGCACTTGCCCTCACAGTATTTTCCCCTGGTTTTATGACTACTTTCATTACGTTAGCAAGCCAAGGGAATTTTTAAATTCGACAAGTCCCATCCTGTCATCAGGACACTTACAGCTGAAGGAATAGGCTGCTTTTGCTTTACTAAGCACACTGTGGTTTGATTTAAGGGAAGGGGAATAACCTTATATTTTCTATAATTTCGTTTTAACAGAGTAGAGAACATGAGTGCTAACGCAATTCATGGGCATCCTTTCTGTAAAAAATAGTCAAAACAGAGAGAGAAAATAAACATCCTCCATAAGAAGTTATCAGTAAGGCATTCTTTTAGTAATGTTTCTTACCTGGAGCCACTATTACATATATTTGTAGTAATACGCCAGCTGTGCTGACTATGATGGAATTTTCCAGGTCAAAAGGAGAGAGAACATCCCGTAACTTAAAACACAGAATAATCAAAAGCCTAATGATGGCAATGGTTTCCTGAAATACAAGTGACCTAAATTCTCTCTGAAAAGGATTAGGGACTTGAAAATATTCCTTGCCCTAATGAGTGTCTTGTTGGATAATCAACTGTTCTGCAGAGGATTTGTTACAGTTCCATTCATGGTAGCTATTTCATTTTTTGTACAATTATTTAACAACTGATTAGAGAGGGACTTGATTCCACGCACCAGATAAGTACTTATAATCATCAGTATCATATCCTGTTTATCTTTTTCAGACTAACTTAATGAGCCATTCCATTTTGTTTACAAACCTTCCTGCTGTCTTTTGGGGGTTTCTTTGTATAGCATTAAGAAAGTGATTCTAAACACTGAAACAGAGCAAAAAGAGAATACACTGTTCACCGAAAGACATTTAGGAAATCTGCAAGGGTGTATCTCTTAAAATCTGCTTTTCCTTTTCTTCTGTCCCAACATCACATGCATTAGCATAGTGGAGATTTCTACATAGAGTTTTGATCTTGCAGATGCATAAGGAATAGAAAAGGACTTATCTCATTCTTATGGGAGCTCATGGACCTCTACCTTTAGTGCCGAATCTCAGCTACTCCTTGCACACTACTTTGTTTCCTGGCAACTTCCTTGACAAGAAAGATGTCTTCCCATAACTTCACAATTTATGACTCAATTTACAATGAAGCCTTTGCAATTTAGTGATAGATCATTCTGTAGATTCTTGGAAGCACAACAACCTTTGGGGTGACAGACATTCAAGGAATTTGACTCTGTATTTGCAGTGACAATATATGTAGTCTGAGAGATGTGTACCAGAATATTTAGAATCAGGTTTATCACTTCAAAAATGTGATATTAAATATTAAATATGTAAAAAATGACATTAAATATGTAAGTGTTCAATAAGTGTAAAGGAAAATATTTTTTAAGCCTATACTTTTCCCCTCCATTCTTACACTAAGATTAAATTCTATAATAAGGATGTTTCTTAATTGCCTCAAATATCTGCTGGCTCTGTTGCCTCCATTCCAGCAACCCAGGTACCGGTCCGCCTGGTGTGCAGTGGCCTGACAGCCCTCCGACCCAGCGCCCAACCCTACCGGTCCCGCACCCCGTCCCGGGCCATTCGCACGCTATTTAAGACATCAATATGATAAGCGGCAAATGGCGTTTATTGCAAGCAACACACTCTTTTTATATCTTTTCTGATATCACAAAGTTACTTTTCATGCCCAATGGATGTGTGACACAGACTGTGCTTTCTACATTTGGTCTTACTTCCTCCTCTTCCTTATCCTCAGGAAATGTGTTGTCATGGTCTCTCAAGGTTGAGAGACCCCCTGCAGGCATTATCACTGTCTGATGACGGTGATGATTACTACACCCTGCAGGCCTTATCACTGTCCGATGACTAATACAGCCATCCTAGGCACTTAGTTAACAAGCTTACTACACTGGCTCATTATATGTTTTGACCTCTTATTAGAACAACAGCTTTTCAGTTTCTATCATTAGATCTTCCTATTTCTCTTTTCCACCTTAGGGTCAAATAAATGTAATTTATTTCCCTTTAAAAAGACATTTTTTTATTGTTTTTTGTTGTTTTTGGACATTGGGACTTCACATATTGACATGGTACTCGAGTAATTTTCTCCCTCTTTTTCCTTAAAGTATCTTGAATCATGTTTCTATTCCATACTCTAATTAGCACGTTCCTCGCTTAACATTTACCCCTATTATAAAATGATTAATTGAAAAAAGCCTTTGCAGAGAGACCACTGTGGATTTTCAATACTCCAAAACAAATTTGAGGATAGGGGTGATAAGGATCCTCAAAGACCTGTCTTGTTAGACTCAAGGAAGCAACCAAAAGGCCAATATTTTTTTCACTGATCAAATTCCACAGAAACTGGCTGGAATGTAGCCCTTTTACCTCGGGAATAGAATCAAGAGAATAATGTATCACAGAAAACATCTTTGCTCACTATGTCAAAATATGTACTGTCTTTGTATCACTCTAATTGCCAAATAGTCCTGTCCTACAGGCTCCCTCTTCTAGACCTTCTAACTGTTTTGCGTTGCAAAGTCTGGATCTTCATTATCTACCTGATGTCATTTTAAATTATCACATTATATTGTCAGTAGACCCATTTTTTAGCATAACGCAGATCAATTCTGGATGAAAGATGGCAGGTCCCTCTCCAAAGTTAACAAAATAATTCAGAGATGATGCAGTGTCTTGTCATGACAGTGCAAGACAGGTCATTTCTAACATTTATCACTACTAAAGGCAGGCACCCCAGCAGCACAATCACTACCATTCTCATTTGTCTTCACAAGTACATATCACCTTTGACAGTGCAGCAGAATTTCAAACTATAATAATAATAAAAGAAAACATTGGAACCCCAAATGGGATATTGTGAACTTATGCTTCATTCAGAGTAGTTTTCCTGAATACTCACAAGGATGAGAGCAGTAATATCAGTGTTGCATATAAACTACTATGCCATGCCACCTGCATATTTATCATGGTCTTGCTCAACACATTTTTTCATCTTATCTATGAGCACAAATTGAACTATTTTTTGGACCATCCAGAGACTGGAATGTCTTGCAAAGCTTCACAAAAATGCTTCTTTGTGTGGGTTAATAGTGGTGATGTGCTGTTTATTTAACAAAATGCTATCCATTTTGAAATGCCTTAATATTTTGAGAGCTTTAGTACCTGCAAGATCCACAAGCCTGTCTTTTCTCTTTCAAAACAGTCTAAGTAGCTTTTTATGAAAGCTGTTCAATTAAAACTAGCTAAGCCAGGTGGATCAGTTAGCCAGTTAGATAAGTAAGTTACCACATCACATCACAAACTGTTGCCGGGCATGTTGTATATTTTATAGGAAATAAACACTTTCTCCTACAATCGGAAGTCTTTAATTTCCTGACCTGTCCAAGTTCTCAATCTCTTTTGCAGCCCCCTTCCTCTGAATAGTTCATTTTCCACCAGAGTAAAAAAAATAATGGTCTTTCTGTATAGATAGACTGAGATTTATGTACACGTATAGGATCTACCTTATAGCAGGCAAAGCTATTAAACAAGATGACATGTTTCTTCAGGTCCAGAGAGCATCATCACCCCAAGTGGACATTTTAGCTTGCCTTCTTAGCAAAGACTAACATATTTCTTATGAAAGGAAGTTAATGTGATTGTAGCAAGGAACCTAAATTTGTATTACGTTTAAAGACAGCTAAAGTCTTAAGGAACTAAAAAAATTACTGTTAGTCAGCCTACTTGCTTGAAAAGTGAATATTCTGCAGCACCTTCATATGAATAGCAGTTTTACTTTTCCCAGAAAAATGACAGGCTGTGAAAAACAAATTTCTATAGAGAAGATGCATCTGCATGGAAAGTAGCCTTCTACCATGAGCTGTGAACCCAGGCTCATGAAACACTGATTAACCTCTGTGATGTTCTATGGACTATGTGCTCTCACTCACAAGATCTCAGTCATGCTACCTGATGAATAATATTTATATTCTTAATCCTATTTTGCAAGGGGGAAAAAAAAAAGGATGAGGAAAAATTTATTTATTTTCAGCTCTTTCAGTTAACACACACACACACACACACACACAAACCAAAAAAAAAAAAAAAAAAGAGAAGATGTTCCACTGTGGGTAAAATATGGAACAGCTGATAAAAAATATTTCTAATATAATTGGAAGAAACACTTGCACAAAGTTTATTGATATAGCACTTGAGGAACTCAAAGCAATATAGCAACAGCAAGAAGCACAGGTATGCAGCTTCCTGTTCCAGTCTCTGCCAGTGCGCCCAGAGTTTTGAGGGCAAGTTTCTAAGTGTCTGTTGTGTTCACATATTCTCTGATAAAGATTCTGAAAATTAAGTAGGACTGTATGTTAGGGAGAGTGAGACACCAGAAATTCCATCTCAATATAAAATCCAGATGAGAGACACAATTTTAAAATGTTTGTAATGTTTTCCATTTTCATTTGTTTGTGCCATATTTTGTATTTGTCTTTAAGAGCTGGGAATTAATCTCTGATGCTGAAGAATCTTCTGGTCATATGTGTAAAAGACAAGGAACTGTCCTTCCTTACACAGAGTGTGTTATCATTACCATACATGAGGGAATTATTTATTACTGATTTATGGAGGAGAAAATGGCACTTTATCTTTCTGGTCTTCCTGTATTTCAGTACTGGAATCCAGGAATATTAAGCATTTTTCTTTTTCAAACAACTAATTTGCTTAAAAATAATGAATGAAAATTTACACATACAAATAGAATTGCATATGTAAAACATTTGAAACATATGTTCCTGTTAAATGCATAGCTATATTTCTTTTATGTCTACCCTAGCATGGATAAGTATTTGTGAAGCAGATATGACCACAACTGTGCAACTCAAGGAATTATCTGAAAAAGAAGATGAATCACACTTTTTTCTTGACATCTCACATTTCTTTCTTCTTTTTTTTCTTACTTGGATTAGTGCCTTTTTTTTTTTTTTTTTTTTTTTGCTTGGTGAAGGCTTCAGGAAAAACTCTTTTTAATATAAATAGATAACTTTGGTTTCTTCAGTGACATCTATAATATGTGAAAGCAATATTGCCTAAGTTCTGGAGCAAACTGAAAGGATATGTGATATTATTACAAACATACATTTATCCTGAGCTTCCCATCAACTTTTGCCCGAGGTAGTCATGGGAAAAAAAAAATTTCTTTAGACTCATTTTCTTCAAAATACTGACTCTTTAAAGTATTTGACTTGAGAAAATCCTACAAATAATTTTTAATGCTGTTGCAGTGATCAAATCCAAGGAGAGCTGCAAATGAAACCACTTTAGAGAAAACACTTCAGGTTTCATTTACATTTAATCTTAACTCCAAGAAAGAGTCATCTGCATCTGGTTTAACTTGTGCTTGTTTCATTAGTACACTTGACATAAACGTTAAATAAAGATTTTTGCAGAAGTCTAGTAAATCTTTCAGATACTCATTTATTTCAGGAATGTTATTGCTCTTAAATGTCTACTTTGCATAGGGTTTCTGTGAGTTCCTCATATAAATCTTTTTGTTTGTTTGTTTCTTTGTTTCAATTTAAGCAATATTGTTAAATGGATTTAACTAACCCTTATCTTAACTTGCTTGACGTCACAGGAGTTACATTAGGGACACACTGAAACCTGTGTGTCTCATCAGGCATCAGGGAACTGTGCTTGCAATATGCTTGAAATTCAGTATTTTTCATGCCATTTTAATCTAAAATATAAATTCACTCTAAGGTTTTCTAACTCTACAATGCTCAGAGTTATGTATTTCAATAGGTAATCTGAAAGCGAAAATCTTACAGTGCTGGTGAAGAAGGCAGAGCTGTTGATGTGCTGGTCTACAGTAAAGAATAAATATTTAATATTTGTTTGAAAAATGTTACTTCAAAAATCTTGAGGGATTTTTTTTCCTTTTTTCCTCTTCCAAAATATTTTATTTAAATATTTAAAAGAGCAATAAAGGAGGGAAGGAACAAAATTCTATCAAAGAGGATTTGTCTGAATATCAAAAAATGGGTGACCGAATACTGACACAGTTTGCCAAGAGGGACTGCATACTCTCCTCCATTGGAGATATGTCTGGACACAGTCCTGGATAACTGGCACACATCAAGAAGAGGGAGTCAGACAAGACGACCTCAAGAGGTCCCTTCCAAACTCAACCATTCTGTGATTCTATGTTCAAAGATGTCGTAAAAGGAAGCGCCTGTGCACAAACAAATTATCTCAGTGTTTCTTTTCCAAGAATAGACTGGACGTAAATCAGCAAAAAATATTCCAAAATAGCTATGTTTTAAGATTAGATTATGTAGCAAAGACTAATTAGAAAGAAAGAATCAGTTATTCTTGGTATCTTTTTTTTTTTTTAACCATAATTTCTGTAACATTCAGTAATAACTGATTGTTCTGCCTTTGAGTTTGTACAACAAATATATACTGAGATGCACTATGTAGACATTTTCATTAGCCCTTTGTAATTTCATTGTTTCAAAACTGGCAATAAAATCTGTGCTTCCTAAAAGTAGTTTTGCTACCTGACAGCATTGGAAATAAAACCTATAGTCCCTTAATGTAAAGTACTCTTTCACAAAAAGCTTACTCTTCACCACATTTCCTGTTTACCAGTTTTCACTGTAAGCGGAAGCAAAAAAATGATAGATGGAAGACCTATTTAGCTTCCTCATGCCTCCACATACTCTTCTCCCATGGACACTATACCTGAACTACATTGTCTGAAGATAACAGATCAATTTTTCCACCAAAGTGAAAAAAATCTTATATTTGCAAAATGCAGGTTTGCCCTGAAATTCTTTCTTCAGCACAATCTTACCATATCTTTTTTTGCTTCTAGTCACTACTTGCAGAGCCTAAATGTTCTTGTGTGTTCTGAAAAAAATGAGCATTTCTGCACGTACTCTAGCAGAATTTTTTTTTCTGGTCAAGGACTTGCTGAATACAGTATTTCTAATGTGAACAAGAATTGTTCACATTATTTTTGAATTGTTGAACAATACGGTTTTCTCTCTCTGCATCTCTCCCACTGACAAGCTCCTACTATCATCTGGCATTTTTCCAGGAATTCAGAAGCTTCTGCATCAGATGGGACAGGAAAATGAAGTAGATCATTACCATCATAGCTGTATTCAAAACTGTTTTTGTCAAGTAAACCCAAGATGGGTTCTATTTTTGTTTGTTTGTTTGTTTTGTTTTGGGTTGGTTTTTTTTTTGCCTTTTTCCCATGACATCTTACCATGATGTATTTGCTGTTTGCTTTCACTTCAATAAAGCTTAAATGTACAAAGTGCTTTAACACTAAAAACTTAGTCAAATTTTTGGCAGTTGATACCCAAAAGCATCGAATGGAATATACATCTATCATACCATAGGACAAGAATACAGGTTACTATATGAAACACGTAGGATATTTCTGAAATCAGTAACCCCCAAAATAACCGAGCATTTAATAGGTAGCTGGTTAAATATTTTGTTTCAGATTGATAGTGTGAGAAACAGCAGGATAACTTTTCCTGATTTACCAATCAAAGGAAGCTTAAGTGAAAACACTGAATAGCATTTGATTTGCTCTTACGTTTACAAGTTGAAATGCCCTTGTAAAAACCTAGCTTTTAAATCCTTTCTATGTTAAAATAATTTAATTGGCAAGGTTCTAAATCTGTGCCTTAGATCTTCTCAGTACTTTAAATCTACCATAACCTTTTGGATCAGGAGTAGACTATGTTTGGTTGGCTTTCCAATGAAAGCAGACAAGCCTACAGTCTTTCCCCAAATCATTGCTGCTTTGAGATTTATTACATTGTGGTCATTTGGAATTTTCAGATTTTTGCCAAATCAAAATTTAATCAGTTTTAAAAATAATAAAAATGAAGAGCAGAATAGCCTTAAGGTATTTAGCAAATGTTATCATGGGGCCTAAAAGCTACTCTAACATCCACCATTGATTCAGTCAAAAGACAGTGAGAATTAACACTTTATTGACTACTTAAAAAAAAAAAAAAGAAAAGAAAAAGAAAAAAAAGGATGAAGCAGAACAGTAAAACAAAACTAAGAAACCCGCAAAAATAACATGAGAACAGTACGAAGGGTAGTCATTGTACAATCAATATAATACAGTATAATACAATGTAGTCTTCATCTACTACTCTCTTTGGTGACAGTGAAAACATTTACTAATTGCCCATATCCAGTATTCTTCTTCCCTCTACTGAGCCAGCCCACCAGAGTCTGCTTAATCATCAGCCTTTGAAGTCAGCAGCAGCCTGCTAACGGTACAATTAGTTGAAGCATCAAGGCCAGCAGGTGCTCGATGTGTTACTTTTTTATGGTACATCAACAGAATTTATCATGTACTTGCAAAAGAAAAACAATATACAGACGTATTTTCTATATCCTTTTATTTTCTCTGAGTGAGGTGACTCAATGACAACTATTCTGTTTTATGAAGTCTTCTTTGGCCACAGAAGCTTACGGTCACATACCAGAATCCTGGTGTGCAATACATTCCATGCGGCATCAGGACACCAAGTAATTTGCTAAAATGAAAGGTGTTATTCTTCTGACTGAACTGAGTCATTTTATATCAGAGTCTGGATTTTCATTGTAGTCAGTGGGAAGAAAGAAATGAATTGTTTCTTTGAAGTGCTTTATTTAAAGTGTACACGTAAATGGTGCATTGCTATTCTGAGGTAGTATGAAATTAATAAAAATGGAAAAGAACATTCTGAGAGTTGGACTTAAATCAAAGTCATCTTGCTTAGATGCAGGAACAGAATTGAATATTGGTGGATAATAGTAAGTGACCTGGATTAATTTCTTAGTACTTTTACCACGGCCATGTAAAATTTTAGATACATTTGGACATTTTGGGAAGAATTGAATATGATTTTCATACTTTTTCAGGTATGTAAACTTCAAAATAGTCTCAACACAAATTCTTGTAACTTTAATAGACACATGACAAGATCCATTTCAAAGTTGCTACAATGATCTGCAGGATGACTGTGTCAAGGCAGCTTTACAGATACTTTCACATTTGTGCTTCTCTGTTATTTGAGAAACATGAGGTAAATAGCAGCATTCAAGGAAATAAGGCTTGTTTATTAGGAGTTATTTCTTTGAAATGCTTAACAAAAATTAAAAAAAATGTAAGCAAAAAAGGGCATAAGTACGCCCTAATAATCCAGTCTTGATTTATCAATTTAAAAAAAAAAAAAAAAAGCAATTAAAAGAGAAATGGTACACACAGAACAGTTTCTGATATAAATTTTATATTGCATTTGCAACAGAAAGTATGGTCAGCAGATATAGAGTAGTAACAGTCTTAAAAGGGTTGATTTTATTCTTTAATGAGTAGAGACATATGCAGTTTCCTTCCTTAGCAAAAGTGATAAATGTAAGTACAGAGTAAAAATACCCAAAGTAGAAACAAGACTTCAGTCTCCAGAGTGTTTTTGATAAGTGTAATTATTTACACTAACTTTGTCAAATACTAGGCATGCTTTTGAAACAAATTAAAAATAAAATTAAATTCAACAACAACAACAACAAAACTGATGCCCTTCTGTTTGTATGTGATTTCTCTTTTTATCTATAAATGTACAATTTTGTTGAGATCTGAGATATCTCTAGCTCATAAACAAAATTACAGTGGGAAATGAGGAAGAACAGGAGGGATATGAAAAATGTAGGGAGGACCAGTGCAGGAACTATTCCTCTGCCTGTCTGATGTTGGAAGAGCTGCATGACAACACAACACTTGTTCTAAGAACAGCAGCACCATGTCCCACCTAAGCTCCACAAGGAGTAGGTGGAGAAAATAGACACTGTCTAGGCAGACACTTTAAACAAAAACGCTATGTTTGTTCTTTTCAAATGAAATGTATTGTAAGTAAGCAAACAAGCATTTTATATTCCTCACTTTCCCAAAGCGGTTTTTACCTGAATATGGAAATCTCTATTTCTAAGACACCTTATTTTCTTCTATTTATTTATTTATTTATTTATTTATTTGGGAGAAGATAAAGAAGAGAGAGGAAGGCTGTGTTTGCATTAAGATGAAGTGCAGACAGAGTAGAATGAGTGAATCTATGGAGTGAAACAGGTGCAAATGAAGACCCACCACCAACACTACACGTGTTTTGGGATTAGAAAGATTACTTCAAATTCTCATTTGTCTGGTCCCATGAGCCTACAAGAGCCTTTGAGAGCTCTTCATTTTCTTTTGTTTTCATTCAGTAACTACTGTAATACTGTCAGTTTCTTTCTTTTTTTTTTTTTTTTCAGAAAGATTTTCTCAAAAAAATTTATCTTACTGTTTTCATGTCTTTTCAAATTTCCAATTGAAAATATGTTGTCCTACATTATAAATTCACTTTTCTCAGGTACAGATGAGAATGCTTTATTTTTATTCATATATGTTTATGTAAATTTTAAAAAATCCTTTTAGCTGAGCACTTATTTACAGAGTAATCCTAGAGGAATTCCCTTTCCTTTTCACTTACCAACAGCTATCTACATATTTTGTATTAGTGCAAACAAAATTCATTCTTTGAAACTTCATTTGCTCATGTGGGAACAAACTAGAGCTGGTAAACATCCCTGTGAGTGATTATTTCCATCAAAACACACATTAGATTTTTCTTATAATTTTGACTCTGAGGTCACTACTTTGAGCTGTTTTTCAGTGATTCTGTGACTTGGCAGTCTCCATCATTTTCACTGTTGTCTTAATCTATTGTAGAATCATAGAATGACTTACATTGGTGGAAACCTTAAAGATCATCTAGTTCTAACACCCTGCTGTGGGTGTTGCCACCCACCAAGTCATGCTGCCCTGGGCCCCATTTAGCATGACCTTGAATGACTTCAGGGATGGGGCATAAACAAATTCCCTGGGCCTTCCTGCCCTCTGAGTAAAAAATTTCTTCCTAACATCTAACATAAATCTCTCCTCTTTTAGTTTAAAGCCATTTGCCCTTGTCCTATCACTATCGGATAGTGATCACTATCACTCCCCCTCTTGCTTGTAAAATCTCTTCAAGTACTGGAAGGCTTCAAACAGGTTTCATCATAACCTTTTCTTCCACAAGCAAAACAACTCCTTCAACATTTCTTCACAGGAGAGGTGCTCCAGCCATTTGACCATCTTTGTGGCTGTCCTCTCAACTGTCTCCAACAGCTCCACATCTCACCTGTTCTGAGGTCCCTGGATCTGCACACATTACCCCAGATGATACCACACAAGGGCAGAGTACAGGGAGACAACCCCATCCCTCCCCCTGCTGGCCACCCATCTTTTGATGCAAACCAGGAAAATGCTGGCTATTCTATGATCACCTAGGATATTAGTTTACCTTTTGTAAGTTTGTTTCTATTTCTAGGAGAACTCTAAATTGATAAGATATGAAACTGTGGGTATATATCATAAAATATTCCCATGATAGAGCATCAGTCATGAATATTGCTCAAAATTCTTTCCATAATTTGTGTATTTCTGAAAATGAATAATAAACATAACTACTCAGTAAGCCTGCAGGTAGCTAAACTGCTTGCTACTAAAAGGTTCTAACAATAATTTGAGCTTGTCATCCCTTGATTCACAAATATGTATATCAGAATGCGGAATGTCTGGGAAAACAATATTCATGTCAGTTTGTTTCTTGGATAGAACCATTCAAATCTGGTGAAACAGATGAGAAGTGACTTTGGAAGCTGTAGATTCACAGGCTTCTTATCATCTCAGCGGTAATTACTTATGAGGAAAAAATTCTGTGGACACTTTCAGCTGCTCTAAGGACTCTTGTTATTAGCTAAAGAAAGGAGTTGCTGTTTTGATCTGGAACCCAGACCAAATGATATATAGCGGTGATCAAATCTAAGTCTAGGTCAGAAGGGAAGCTTAGTATTCCGCCAGGCATGTAGATGGAAGGCATCTCAGAGACTACATTAATTTACATAGAAAAGTGGACTGTTGTCCATTTATTCAGTTTTCTAGTAAAGCTGGCTATAAGTCAATGTGTTGTCTTTCCCTTCTTTACATAAGGACTGTAAAGATACAAGAGGCAATGTTATTGTCTGTCTGTGAAGACTGTAACTATCTCTGTATTTGTTTCTCCAAATGGGAAATATATATATATATAACTATTTACAACTGGAATGCATTCAGACAGCTCTCCTATCACAGATTTGAGAGTTTTACATTACAAATTTGTTAGCAGTTTTCATCACTAAGTGAAAGTCACACGGTTTAAATTTGAGAATATTCAAAATCACAGGACGGTATTGCTAATTTGATCATCACATTGAAAAGGTTTTGTTTGTTTTCTTTTTCACATTTATTTTTTCCAACATACTTGAAGTTCAACAAAAGAATGGCAAAGATTCCTGAAATACGGGGTTTTCATCTTTGTCATAGATGAACGGTATACTTTAACATTCACAAAATTTACGCCATACTCATCATGAGTTCATTAAATATGCTTAGAAAGTAGAGAGGAAAAGTTCTAACAGGTAAGAGTTAATATAAATGTAAAAGAAGCTAAATTTTCTTCTTTCAGTTGTCAAATATCATGAGAAGTGTGACACTCTTCATGAAATTTATGAGTGTTCGGGTTAATTGGGATAAAGAAGATGTAAAGAACATGAAAAGTAGATGTGTATCAGAAAGTATAATTCAAAAAACTAAAGGTTTTCACTTTGTTTTTCAAAGTGGTGGTGTTTTATGCAGAACTGCCTGGAATATGGCCATTCGAAATCCATTTGATCATATGTATTTTGTGTATTGCAGTTGACACCTGTGGAATTATTCTAGCAGACATATGGCACGAAGATAAACACACTGTATTTTAAAAGCCCTAGGTTGGATAGATATGTCAGGAGACCCAAAGTTAGTCAACAGTTAACATAAGGGATGTATTCATTATCAATGAATACAATAAAGATTAACCAAACACTCCACTTTTAGTTGTTCTAACCACAAACAGTGGCAAAAGTGCATTTCTGATTCGACTTCTAAATAAATACACACAGACATGTCTTTGAGCTAGGAAAGATTATGTGTGATGATGTACCGTACGGCTGATAAGATAACAATGCTTAGGTGCTGAATTTAGTACATGTCTAGGCAGTTTATTATTTGGATGCAGAAAAAATTCATAGTAAAACAAACAAACAAAGCAACAGAAATAGATACCCAAAATTTTTAAAAGTTCTAATTATAATAACTGTTTTCCTAAGTATGAGTAGACATTTTCCATAGATGAATGCTTCTGATTCCATATTTCCAAATCAGAATGACTCACATTTCATTACTATTTGAAGATGAAGAATCCCTGTCAGTAATGCTTAAGTAACATATTGTCAATATCTTCCCGTGTGCATATGGGCAGCCTGAAATAAACTGCTAGCTCTTGGGTGTCTATATTTGTGACAATCTGTGAACAAATCACAGTATTCTTGAGAACTGCATCAACGATTCTACATATGGTACACTGTAGAACCTGAATTCCAACATAGTGGGATATTTCATGACTCAGGAGTGCATCTCAAAGTCACAGAGCAAAACAAAGAAATGCAGAGATTCCTAGGGACTACAGTCCAAATCGCTAGACTAGAGACATTAGGCAAGGGTCTTCTTCTTCTATGTAGCTATTCAGAGATAGGAAGAAAGACAGCAATTGGGTCTAAGCCATTTGTCTTTTGCTGTGAGAAGTCTGAGGCTCTTTGCTGTGAGGTCCACTGTGTCACATGTCTGAAATACAAATGATAACTCTCTGAATCAAAAGCCAGTTGTGCAGACTACATACTTTAGTTAAGGATGAAAGCGCTATACTGATATAATTCAGTTTGTATGTGTGCTTGTATGTGTTTCTAGGAAGCTCAACAACGTAAGCAGAACTTCAAGATATATAAGAAGGCAGTCTTCAGATGGCATTTCATATATCTCTTGTGAAAGCTAAAATTAACCTACTGGGAGGAGTTTTTGTACAGCACAACATAATACTCCTATTTTCTGACTGACAGGAAAGAATTCTGCCTTCCTGCCACCTACTGAAAAGACTGAAAAAAGCTTGAATGGGTTTTTATGGATAAATGTCAGTGCCATGTACTGCTTCATCTCCCTTCAGAAGTTAGAAGAACTGACAAAATTTCAGCGCAACAAATTCAGGAGAAAGAGTGATCTCTGCTATCTGCAAGCCCTTGAGAAGATCCATTGATCATTTTTACTTCTGTTTCAACGAGATGTAATTAAATCGTATACTAGTATATTTCACAGAAGAATCTATATTTTTCCTTCTACCTTCGCTTCAGGGGAAAGTTAAAGCCCTCAGATTTTTTTTTTTTCCTTCCCCCATTGCTTGTACATGAATCCAGAAAAAGGGCAACATTAATTCCCAGTGTTGCACAAAGTGATTGGGATATACCTACTGAACTCTTCTGGCACTGCTCCTTGTATCTGCACATTTTATGCCTTCTTTAAATGCCTCTAGTGGTACAAATTTTTCAGGAAACATGATCTATTAGCACTACCATCTTTGAAGTGTCAGCTGTAGAAACATAACTCCTGATCTTTCTCTTCTCTCCAGCTGCTCTTCACCAGGCTTTTTACCTTTCATCATCCCTCAGTTTACAGCAACATTAAGGAAATCCATCTGATCCACCTGAGAAGTCTTTTGCTTTAAAGAAGCAATGAAAGCTTCCATATACAACCAAGGAGACCCAAAATGAGACACTGAATTAAGTATGTCAATCCGGTTGCAAACCTCAGGCTTCCAAAGCTGGACGGAGTCCAGAGTTCACTTACAGATCTCTACTTTGATTTTCTGTAGAACTTGTGTATGTTACAGTACAATAGGCTCCCTGGAAACTGTCAAGAGATTAGTTGCAGCAGATGTAACATTCCTACTAAAATAATGTCTTGCTTAGTCATTTTTATTTATTTATTTTTTTAATAGAACATTTATATAGAAATTACAAGGTAAGGCATATGCCACTGTTGAGTCTGAATCTGTAGTTTTAGCTATGTTACTAAAACACTCTTCCTTCATTAAGTAATTTTGGATGCACAGCTGGTCAGAAGCTGGCGTTAATCCAACACATGTACTCTCATTTTACAGCATTTCACTTTACAGTTATGGATATAAGGGTTACTAAATTCAAATAAATTTTGTGCAACCCATTCTGTGAAGAAGGAAGTTTAATAGCCTATGTCTTGGTGGGGAAATAACCCACTAACTTTTAGATTGGGAAAAGGTGGTTTTTCCATGATTGTAAAGAAGCCACATGGTGCTTCTGGAACTTAGACAATGAAGCTTTCATCTCTGCTGTGAAGAGGTCGAAGAAAATGGCAAGAGATCAAATTTGCAGTGGATAATAATCAAAATCAGTAAAGGAGTTGGAAAAATTATAGGTTACTTGTCAATGTTAATTGTAGGTTTTGAGCCTTTTGTTTTAATTCCAGACATCTATGTAAGAAGAACCATTAATTAACCTCCTTCAGTACCAACTCATTAACATGTATATTATACACTGTTTGTGGATAATAGGCCAGGCTGTTCTAAGAAAGGAAAATGCTCCAGTAGCATGTCACTGAAAAGAAAGAAGAGGTAGGTGCTTAAAGTCTGGCATTCTTACATGAAGTGACTCTTTTCTTGCACTGATCTGTTGCCTTGCTCTGTCATAAGTAATATGACTGTTGTAATTAGTGCTGCAGTCCAATTGCTACATCAGTCTTTGAAAGCACACACTGACTTATTTGCAGGATTTGGATTTCATTATAATGTCTAAAATGTTTATTTCAGCCTGTTAAAACTGTCTATGCTCTAGCCAAATCATTTTACAGTTTTTCAGCTCTCAGAGATGAAACATCATAAGAGCTTTTTTCTCACAGTGAAACCAGTTGTTGATCTCAAATCTGATGACTGAAAGATCTATCAGCTGTAGCCTGGTGCTGCATTTTTATTCAACTCTTGTAATGGCTGACTTATACTGGTAGGTAGGAGTGATCATTACAAAGCAGCAGATTTATTTGTAGTGATAGGAAAACAAGGTATGTAAAGGTGAAGTGCTGCTAACTGCACTGAACATAGAGGCAAGGGTCCCTGATTTATCATGTGATCTACCAGTTGTTGGTTCTGTTGTACAGAACCCCCCTGTACATTTCACTGCATTGTTTTGCTTCGTATTTCTAAGTCATCAAAAAAAATTAATACTAAAGCATGTGCAGACCCATGTTTATGACAGACTTACACAAGTTTACAAACATTTTGACTGTATTAATATTAAGCAGCCTTATAGATGTTTGTGAAATAATAAGATTATGTGATTACTATTTTTAAGATTTCATTACTACTCTTTTAAGATATATCAGTGGTAAGAGAACAACCAAGGAGAATTTCCATCCTTTACTTGATGCAATGGGGAACGCGACCACTGGGGATAAGGAGAAGGCTGAGGTCCTCAACGCCTTCTTTACATCCACCTTTAATAGGCAGATCAGTTATCCTCAGGGCACTTTACACCCTGATCTGGAAGTCTGGGATGCTACACAGAATACACCCCTGATGATTCAGGTGGAGACAGAGAGCTCCTCCTCCATCTGGACTGTCACAAGCCCAAGGGACTGGATGGGCTCCACCCTTGGGTGCTGAGGGAGCTGGCAGGGGTGATTGCCAAGCCGCTCTCCGCCATCTGCCAGCACTCCTGGTTAACTGGAGAGGTCCCAGAGGATTGGACACTTGCCGATCTGACTCCCATCTACAAGAAGGGCCATAAGGAGGATTCAGGGAACTACAGGCCTGTCAGCCTGACCCCAGTACCAGGGAAAGTCATGGAGAAAATCATCTTGGGTGAGATCACACGGTGCATGTGTGGCATTCAGGGGTCAGGCCCAGCCAGCACGGGGTGAGTGGCTGGATGACTGTGAAGAGGAAAGGGACCTGGGGGTGTTGGTCGATGCTTGGCTGAACATGAGCTGACAGTGAGCCCAGATGGCCAAGACAGCCAACGGCATCCTGGCCTGCATTAGAAATAGTGTGGCCAGCAGGAGCAGAGAGGTAACCATCCCCCTGTACTCAGCACTGGTGAGGCTGCATTTCAAGTATTCTGTTCAGTTTTGGGTCCCTCACTACAAGGAAGACATTGAGGCCCTGGAGGATGTCCAGAGAACGGCAGCAAATCTGGTGAGGGGTGTGGAGCACAAGTCTTATGGGGACTGGCTGAGGGAGCTGGGACTGTTTAGTCTGGAGAAGAGGAGGCTCAGGGGAGACCTCATAAAACTTCCTGAAGGGAGGTTGTTATGAGGAGGGGTTTGGCCTCTTTTCTCAGGCAACAAACAGGACTCCAGGAAATGGCCACAAGTTGTGCCAGAAGAGGTTTAGATTAGACATATAGAAAAACTTTTCCTCTCAGGGAGTGGTCAGGCACTGGAATGGCCTGCCCAGGGAGGTGATGGAGTTGCCATCCCTGGCAGTGTACAAGAGTGTCTGGATGAAGATCTATGAGAAATGGTTTAGTGGCTTGTGGTAGTAGTGGTAATGGAGGATGGTTGGATTAGATGATCTTGTAGGTCCTTTCCAACCTTGTGATTCTACGATTCTTTAATATTATTGGGTAAATTGGTATTTACTTTTAACAATATATTTTCATTTTATCATTAATTTACAGTAAAATTCAGCTATTTCTCTTCATTTTTTGTTCTGTCAAGCAGAAATTCTTATCTTTCTTATGGTATGTATAAACTAGAACTGAAAGTAGTATAATTTATTTGGTTTTAACAGCATCATTTGTGCATATATTTGGGGTTTTGATTACTGTTGCAATGCCTCTTTGTTCACCATTTGTTGTACAAAATTTATTTCCTGGGAAATCTTGTGTCTTAACGCCTGTGTGGATATGGCCTTTCTACTGTGTCTCTCTGACTGCTGCCAGTCTTTCCAGAATTCTTAAGTTTTCCCTAGGAATCTGCAGAAGACAGGCCAGTCCTCCCAGTAGTCACCAGGAATGATCTGGAGAGGATCTATAAGCAGTAAAATAACTAAAAAAATATTACATATAAAAAATAATTCAGAAGAGAGAGAATCATGGGGAAAAGATAAACGGCTGAAGTACTAGGGTACATAATGAAAAATATGATAAAGCTAGGCTCTTAGGAGACGAGTCACTCAAGGATAGCCAATTTATATTACTTCGTTAGTATAGGCCTATTTTGAGCCTGACAAAATTTATCTTCAAATCAGCCCTTTTGCTTATGCAAAATTGGTTCAAAGACAGTGACAAGGAGTGTGATGAATCTTATATGCAATGGGAAACTGTAACTTGACTAGGACATTGACTTCCAACCTCAAAAATCACAACACTTCATCCAGAGAAGGTAAAGAAATGTGGGACAGGCTTAGGTCTGAGCCATGAGATAACGTTTCAAAATACCAGCAGTTGGACTTCTGGTTTTCAAAGATTCAATGATTCGTGGTAACTTTTTGGAGGATGTCAAAGTTAAAGGAAGCTTTAATGACGTTATTAAAGCAGGATCACAGTATTTATTTTGGTATATTTGTAAGAATATTTAATTACCCCCAAAAGGTAAAAATGCTTGAAAAAAAATATCCAGTTAGAAAAAGAGGCTGATAAAAAAAAAAAAAAAAAAAATACTAGTGAAAGGTAATCTTTTAGCCCTGAATGAGACAGCCTATACAGGGAGATAACAGACTGCAAAGATTGTTGAAAGGAAACATGCACACATGTAATGGGTGTAAGTGGCAAGGTTTTAATAGTGACAAGGATACAGTAATGGTCTCTGAGAAGAGGTTAGGAACTACCCCGTGTCAGAAACAACTGTTCATACAGCACACCGCTGGTCAAAGCTGACCCCATCAACAAGGTTGGTGGAACTTCTGTGAAAACATATTTGAGAAAGTTCAGAAATTACTGAACAGGAAGAAAAGAAAAATAACTAAATGAGAAATAGCAATGCAATTACTAAGGTCAGAGAGAAAGATTGAGGAGGTGCCCCAGATATTGGAGCAGAGATTCCACTGGAAGCCAAAGAGGGTGGAGTAGATATCTACTGTGGAATACACATCTACCATAGCATCTACCATGCTGGAATAGACAACCACAGTGCAGCCTGTGGAGGATCCCAGGCTAGAGCTTGTGGATATTTTCTGTGGCCTATGGTTGAATATGAATATGAATCTTGAGGTTGAATATATGCTTCTTTTGCAAGTTATTATTCTTGCAAAAGAGATTGCAAGATGACATTCTAATGCATCACTTTACATTTGAGTTGGAAAAGTACGTTTGAGTTCAAATAGTTATCTTTTTATACTCACCTCGTAACATTCCAGTATTATCAGTTTGCTTTGAAAGTTGTGTGTTTCTACTATTAAGTCAAATATCTGACTTCGTTATGGGTTTTTTTTGTGTTTGTTTTCTTTTTCCCCATCACTTTAATTTCTGATTAGTCTTTAACAAAGGATGGGATACATCTTTCCATCAGTCATTTCATCTTATTATTTCTATCCAAATTACAAATGAATTCGTTAACATTCTCATCACAAACTCAAAGTTCATTGTCTGATAAGAAAAAAAGTTCTTCAGATACATTGTGAGGTATTTGATTTGCCTCATTTGTATTCTCAGTAGGCAACTTACTCTCACTTGCTGGAGATGAGTGTAAGCAAATTGTGATTCCACTCATTGCTTTGTCCTGATTTAGATTTCTTCTGTCCTTTGCAACGCAGAACTGTGTTGTTTTTTTCCCCTTTTCTTCCTTTGTTTAATTGGTTTGTGACTCTTGAGATACAGTTTACATTCTATTCTTGACTATGAAAAACAGGTTCTACTTTTTAAAATATATATTTTATGTTCAGTAATACATTAAAATGAAAACAATAAAATTGATGATCTGGGCAATAATTATAGCAAAATAAATAATTTAAATATCTATTTGCTGGGATTTGTTTAGTACTATACTATTAAATCTGTATAGATGGTTTATTTGCAAAGGGTACCTATCAGGATTTGATGGAAGAAAGTTTTTCACATTTAGTCTTAGTTTTTCTTTTAATAAGAACTTTTTGTTCCTGTCACCTATTGAGTCCCACTCAATTCCAGTATTCCAGTACAGGCTGAATTTTGTGCCAGACCTTCAACAATATCCTAGTCTTTGCTATCAAATAGGAAAATAGTCTAAACTGAGAATAGTGACTTATTTGCTAACTAAAAGTTCTCAATAAACAGCTCTATTTTCTCCATTACTCAACTGTATTTTCTGAGGAATCTATGTAGTCATTTCTTTGGGACTAGTAAAGAAATGCAGATTATTGTAGTCATTGATAGCAGGAATACTTTATTGCCATGCAGCCAGGCCATTACAATAATAGAGAGCCTTAGTTGTCAAAGGGGTGAGTGAGACACAATTGCTGACTACCTTATTTCCCCACATACAGTGATCCATGTCTTCATCCAGCTATTTTCATAAGAGTATTGTGTATCACTGTGATACACCTAAAGGTATCTGAAAGAACTGCATAGATTCTGAGATGAAGCACAGTGCTAAATGGTGCCTAGAAATTTTACAGTGGCAATTGCAGGCCTGATGGGTCTCCAAGAACATCTGGAATGGTGCCTCTTTGCTTATTGTTAGGGAAATGAATTGAATCTAGTGTGTAATTAGTTCCAAAATTTGCTTTTTGATGTCTACACATGCATTTGGAATGCTTCCTCATTAGTACTGTGATGCTTCTCAGATGAATGCTTTTGAAAAGTATCACCTTACCTAGCACGCTTTTGTTTCATGTCAGAGCATGTGAACTGTGCTTGTGGAGAAAAACATCTTGAAGCCAAAAATGATAACTCCAGAGACAGATCTAGAGACACTACAGCTACAAAGACATTAAGATAGTAAATCTAGCCTGGAAGTAACATAAATGAGATACTGTAATGTGTATAATGTGGGTAGCAGGTTCTCAGAACCAGGTCTATTCTGCAGATCTTTTTGGTCTGCATGATTTGCTAATGCAGATGTAGCCATAGCTACACCTCAGCTGCTGTTGTAGAAAACGGAGAACTTGTGAAGATCAAAGTCTAGACCCTGGTTCAGCTGTCTGACGAAAATGTGTTATTCACTAGCAGTATCACACTCTACATTTGTTCACTGAATTGACAGGATCCTTCCTCACTGACTGTAACAAGCTTGTAAACAAGTAGCATGAAATAGATTATTTATGAACAAATTTAATGTTGCAGTATTTATAAAAATATAGCAACTGTGTGATTTCTTTTTATAGCATTGCTGAAAAAAAGTATTTTTTCACAAGTTAATAAAACCCAGCATGACAGTGCAAACTTTTCTTAAATCCATCTGCATAGGAAGACAGATTACTGCAAGTGTTAGTATTTTGCCCCTCAAATAGACATACCTACACTTTCAAATAACAGAAATACTTGAGATGCAAAGTAAAGTTGAATAAAAGCCATTAAGACCTATGTTAACAGAGATATTATTAGGAAAGTGTTAGGATATTAGGAGAGAGATTAGGATATTAGGAGAGTGTTAATGGTGCTATGATGTTCTGCTCTTGTCAGTTGCTAACATTTAACACCTTTTTCAGCAATTGTGCTCTGCTCTGAAAAACTAGTAACTTCAAAACCTTTCATGAACTACCTTGAAAACTGCCACTGTATTGTAGGGTATGAATTATCTGTCTCCATTTAATTTGCCTATATAGATTATTATTTGTGATTCTTGTAGCATATTGAATGACTTTAATGTGTTCATATTGCTCCTGCACTTGATTTTATTGTTCTTGTTTCCACAACATTTGTTAAGTCTTACTACACATATTAATTTTGTGATTACAGTTTGATGCACTTAGCCCTATTTACCTCAATATTTTTTATCTTGGAGAGAGAACACAAGGATAACCCTTCTGCAAGTTTGGCTCATGAAATACTACTATAAAATCACTGTAATCTAAATTGGCAAACGCTTTATGATTATGACTTATTCATCTTTCCTTTTGATAGTCAAAATACACATTATATATAATCTTAGATGTTTCTTTACTGCTCTAAACACTGCAGAATCATTTACTCATCATTACATCACAGGAGAACTGGTGTCAGACAGTAACATTTGTTCTGGAATAATGAAGAATTTTTGCAAGATAAATTGCTTGTGGTCATGTTAGGATTCAGAGAAGGTCATATTTTATTTTTTTTATTTTAATTTTTTTAATATTCCAATGTTTGTTCTTTCACTACTTTTACTTCTTAAGATGTTGTTGAAGCCAAATGGTCTGGAGAGCTAAACCAGGCGCCACTACAACTGGTTGTAGGATGTCTGGATATGCAGTCCCATTTTTTTAAGGAGGGACTTTGCCCTGTTTTGTGGTCTTTTTATTTTGGGCTTTCATACTTCGGTAATTATCCTACTTCTAACATGGAAAAGGCAAAGTCTTCAGAAAGTATGTATTATTTCTTTATGAAATACTTTTTCCAGATGGGAGTTACTCTGGGTTTCTCTTTTGACTCTATGACTCATAAATCAAGCAGTAACATTTCTGGCAGATATTTCTCAATGGAAAAAAAGGTATCACTCAATTGGATAAACTAGCAACACTGATTCCAAAAAACAAAACAAACAAACAAACAAGCAAAAACCACCAAAACCAACCCATCCTCCCATAAGCTATATACAAACATTCTTTCTCCTCTTCCATTTGTATATATCTTTCAGTTTTAAGCACCCAGTGTTAACGTACAATGCAAGGTGTCCTATTTTTCCTTACACCATCTTGTCCTCCTTTAATATGTATGCTGTCTGCATTGGAAAGTCAGACTTCCTCTACAGATTATGCAATACTTAATGCTACTACCACTGCTGAGCTACCTGCTTTTGATTGGTCACAACCTAGATGATACAAAAGGATCTGTCTTCATGAAGAGAATTAACTCATATAATATTTTTCCATTGTGTGTCATGCAGACAATTATATTTAGTATTACTGATAGTGGAAGAAGTGTTCTTTAGTTACAGTTCACTGTTTTTCTGAAATTTCTTTAAATTTTATATTTTGCTTTTGGGAGGACTTAAAGGCACGAAAGCAATACTGAATATACAGCATATATAATATTCAGAGCACCTGCATTCAGTTCTTTGATAAAACACAGCAAGAACAAGCTTACACTTGCTAATTAGTCCTATCATTTACTGCTATATAATTTTGTTGCAGTGTTTGTTAAATTTTTAGTACTGACTTAGTGCATAAGTAAGCGGTCATGCAAAAACCTCGCTAGAGAGCTCTAAATCACACACATCTACACTGTTTTCTTTAACAGTTTAAGAATGTAATCCAAAAAGAGCAGATTTTCTTCTTCAGATAAACATGTGGAGAAGGCAAGAGAAATGGTAGTGTCGCAGGAAGAGTAGAATGTTTTCAGAATCTCTCTGTCATGAAAAAAATAACAATCTGCAGATGACTCAAGAATCTTTCCCATTCACATACAACACACTTGTTCCATACTAAAATGAATTTGATTTTCAGTGAAACAGATTAGCAAGCTTACTTCAGTAATGTGCTGTACTTATTTTATTTCCACTTAGCAGAAAAAAAAAAGGAAAAAAAAAAAAAAAGGAAAAAAAAAAAAAGCATCAGAAGTCAGTAAATATTCCTTAATTTCAATGTATCTTGCATAAATGTGAAGAAAGAGGAATGAAAACATCCAAAGAAACCAGAATGGAGGATATGGGAGAAGAAACATATTCTCTTGCTCCTGAGTCAACATTTCATCGGAAGAAGATAAGCAGTCCACAGACAGAGGAAACCTTTATACCTTTGTTTCCTTTCTTGCTCATCTGGTTTTGTCACTGATGCTAATTCTGTGTTCACTATACTGACAGTGTAGCTGTTAATGCTACAGTCTTCCCCTTCATGGACTGTTAGGCCAATTTTGCAGGCGGTAATGGGACTGAGCATACTCATTTCCCTCATTTGTCCGAATAAAAGTACTTATTTCCATTATATGATGGCATGACAATAACGCTTACAACTGGGCCTTAAGTTCATAAAATGGAAATATCAGAGTGCTAATAATGACACAATTAGTACATAATTGCACAGGATCAAATGGATATTTATTTTTTCATTTAAAAAGATGATGTTAAACAAATAAAAATTTGTCTTGTAAATGTTCCCAAATGGAAAACATCTAAACAAAATTATTTGTTCATCCTCTTTTTAAAATGTAAATATTATTTTTCCATTCTTGGCTTAAAAATATATTTTGGAGCATTTATAAATATGGATGTATTTTGCTCCGGAAGTAATGACTCCTTTTCTTTTTCCTTGGAAACTTCAACAGATACAAAGAGTACAATAAAACTATTTGATAGAGCAAATTCTCAGCTAGGTAACACTATTTTTCAACATAGTCACCATCATTAGCTACGCATTTACACCACTGATGAATAAGAGTTTGGATGCCATGCTCATAAGGATTTGCATGGCTGTCTGGAACCTGGCTTGTCATTAATGTTGCTGTTGCCACTGCTGAAACAAACCACTCACCACATCACCATGCTCACATTCTCTGTTTGGTCTTCATAAACATTCAACAAGCATTGATGAATGTCAGTGGGTTCCATTTTTTCTACATGGAGGAATTCAGTTCCACATCTGTGCTTCATCTGCACTTTAATGTAATAAGACATTGTGTCAGACTGCCTCTCTGACAACTCTTACACAGCAAAAAAGTGTAATGGAATATTGGTGGGAAGGTTCAGCCTCTACTACCGTATCATCAACATCCACCTCTAATGTCCTGGGCCAACATAACAAATTAGGAGGCATTACTTTCAGAGCAGCCCTCATATCTGCCTCATAAATTGACACATTCAACAGCTAGTCTTAATAGCAAGTTAAGGAGTAATACATATGGGAAAAACTGTACATTTCATCTTGTATCAACACTGCATTTTTTGAAATACTTATCCTTTGTAGAAAATGTTTTAAAAATCATGCTATTTATTCCTATAACAGCTGATGAGATATAAACTATCTTAAAAAACATAACTTGGGTTTTGTAAAATATTTTGTAGTTGAAAATTGCTAGTAAATAACTATTCTTTGAGGATATAGATTATTTATTTATTTATTTATTTATTTATTTTGAAGCGTCAGCTAAAACATATTCATTTTTTTCTCTTTTTCATCATGGACACACAGTTCTACTGAGCCATGATATTTGCATTTCTTAGCAGTTTCCAGAAATGAAATTGATTATTTTCTTAAAATAAATGTTCACAAGATATTGTATAAGGAAATGTGTAGGATGGATAATTACTACACAGTTCTACTCAGATACCATGAATAAATGATTATACATTGTGCTTAAAGGAAGTTGGATAGATACAGAAAAGACAGTTGATCCATATTTCCACTGATAATTGAAACACAAATATTTTTGAAGTTAAGTCCAGCTGAATATTCTTTCTCCAAAATTCCTCCAAAATTATTCTCCTGTTTGAAATCTTAGTATTTGGACCTGCAATTAACTTGGGAACTTTCATCTTATTCAGTTGAGGAACTTTACAATGTATTGTGAAGACTTTTTTTTTTTTTTTTTGACAAGTTTTCATTTCTACTTTATTTCCCAAAAAATTCAAATAAAGTGTAGAGTGTAAGAAATCTATGCAAGTCCAGTCATGAGACCTGGAAAGTCACTCTACATTGACTTTATTTTTTCCTTTTACACAACCAGTAAGTGTTCTATGGGTGATTAAATGGCTACTTCAGATCTTTACTAAGAGCTTTGGTTAACTGAACAAGTCAGTGTTCTGGTTTTAAGCCTGGAGATCAGATGAAGAGGCAAGAAATTATTTTTCATTATCCTTTCAGCAGCAAGAACAATTTGGATACATATATGTAATTGTATAATTCCATTTTTCTGTGGACTCAACCTTATGTACATGTGGTCTTCTTCTCAAATGACAATGTTTCCTATATAAAGATAATTCACAAGAAAATAACCTGAGCTGTCTTGTAAGGTTCAGTTTTGGTACCTGCTGTCCACGTTGAATTGACTATTCTAACTTTACTCAGAGATGAAGAGAATATAGACAGGCTCTACAAAACATACTGATGGTAATTATAAATTGTCAAAAGTTATTGTTTAGAGTTACTGTTTTCTGACGCATCAGCATAAATCTCAGTCAGAAAAGCTTTTTGTTTTATCAACAACAAGCTGAACTATTTTGGACTTTCATCTAATCATGTTACTGATGGTAGCAAGCCCTATTTCCAAGCTTGTCACCATGCTGCTATTATTCTTCCATGTGAGATGGATTCAGGTGGAATTTTTAAGTCAGAGATACCTACTTCCTCAGAGAAACTAACACACAGTATACATGATTCTCTCTCTTTTTGCAAGCTCTGTCTTTCTTATTTTCATTTTTTTTTTTCTCTCCCACTGCCTGGCAAAATTCATCTCCTTGATGACAGACATATCTGCTAAACTGCAGACATAGGCAAAGACAGTATTCCGCAGCAAAACTATGTGGTGCTGTGGTCTGTTCAGCTTTCTGTTCATATATGTTTGTTTAAAATCCATTGGATATCTCAGACACAGGGTAGTACTCAATCTGATGACAGCATTCTGCATTTGCTCCAGCTTTGCTACATTTGTCTATCTTCATGTCCAAAGCAACAAAAGGGTAACTGATTTCCTTGCAGAACATGTATCTCAGATCCTCCTCTTCCTAGCTGTCCCCAACAGGTGACCTCACTGAAAACCTAAAACCAAAACAGAACATTTCTTTACGTTCCTATACTACATACATATGTATGTAGTATACATACATATATACTACATATATATATATATATATATGTATGTATGTATGTAGTATACATACATATATAAAATATGTCTGTAGTTTCAGATAGTTCTCTTTCTCTTTTAGGTCATAAAACAGGACTGAGTCTTTTTGAATCATATATTCTTCTTAACTCTCTAAAAGATTTGTCTTTTGTAGCTATGCAGTATGATCCAACAAGAGCTTTCATCCTGTCTTTCTCCCCTTGTTTTGCCAGTTGATGGGGTCAACAGGAAGGACACAGACAGCAACAAAAGAGATAAGCTTTTTTTTACTGTTTATTTCAAAGTAATACAAAAATAAAGCAATGTCTATAGTCAAAAGATAAGCTTAACAGTAAAGAAAATAAGCAAGATAATACCTCTAATCATTAGTACATGAGAATAGCAAAAGTGATTAAAAAAGATACATTACCAATTGCCCTAATACCTTACCATCGTCCAGATCCACATTTGCTGGGGTGCCCCAGTTGCAGCAAGGAATTTGAGAACCTGTCCTGGCCATTGGGAAGTCCTACAGCAGTGCATCCACTCCATAGTTGAGGTCTCCAAAGTTGCTGCAATCGGATCCAACTTTTATACCTCTGAACAAACAAATCTATGTGACAGTCAGGTGGAACATCTGGTTTTCTCTTTCTCTTGTTGGTTTTCCCCCCAAAACTGGCCAGGGTTCAAAGAGGAACCAAAGGGAGTTGTGTATTTTGGTGTATCACAGGCCTTTTTGGCATGATTAGCTCTCTGTCCAGACCCCTTACAACATTCTTAATTAGGTAGCAGACATTACAGCAAATTTCTCTTGTGATTAAGACAGAGGTAATTTGATCATTATTACTGCATAATAAGCATTAAGGCAGAGCTTTTATTAACACCAAAATACACACACTCATGCCGACATGGCAAAATATGGATAAATGGTATATCATATGTGCAATTAATACTACACATTAGATATACTGAGAGGTTGTGAGGCTCATCTATAAGTCAACTTTGATTCAAGGCCTATTTTTCAGGCCCTAGCATTTCACAACTGCACTAATACAATTTCTCCATGCTGAAGTACTACCACTCTTCCTCATGGAACAATAGTACCAGGTTTATAAATGAGGAGATGTTGCAACAGAAGATAAAAGTCACAAGAAAAAAACTGCCTTTCTTGATTACAGGCTGCTTCTGATGAAATTCTATGATATTCAATTTTCTTTAAGGCTTGTATCACTCATTAATGAATCCTCCAAAAAAAAAACAACGAGGCTTATTCCTATTTGTAAGATATACACAATCTGTTTTGCCACTGACTGAGAATATGAAAATGAATTAAGATTTAGGACTATTCATGTTTCTTGTAATGTTTTATTCATGTCACATCACTGAAAACATATTTGATACTATCTGTGATTCCTAAAAGGAAATACAGAATAGAGGCCATTAATAAACTTATTTAAATCTTAACTTTGATCTTCTGTGGCATGACAGAGTTGTACAAATTTTCTCATTGTGTTTTTCAGGCTTACAGGATAGACAGATAAAAAGTAAAAATGAGAACATGAATTAATTGATTGGTTAGAACTTTAAAGAGCGGAAATGAGATCTCACTGCTGACATGTTTTACATAACTTAGTTCGAAAGATAGTGCAAAGATATAATTTCAGGTACATAATTAACATATTCTCAGTCATCTCATAATGGAGGGTTTTGTCCTCTCTGTAAGTGCAAGTCTTTTCAACACTATGCCAGAAGTTGCTTAAGCTATGAAATGGCCCTGTCCTTTCTTTGCTCTGCACACATTGTTATAAAGTCTTCTTTCTCCTTTGGGCATTCAGTAGTGTGCTGCCCTAAGATGTATTAATGCTCAAACTCCCAAGATAGCAGCTTATCCAGCACTGTTTCCTTCCTTTCGCACTTGTCAGGCTCTGGGACATTAATTATTTTGTGACTCTGTGGACTGATGAAAACTCCCTCAAAATCTCCGATATGTTCCATCCCTTTCTATCTTTAGAACTGATTCCAGTGGTAACATTTCTTCTTTTTTAGTTTAAGAATATAACAAATAGGCTTAGCAAATATCTGTAGAAGTAATATTCAGATCTAGACAAAATAGCAGACCACATTTTCTTCTTCTGTAAATCACTTCTTTTTTTGTTTTCTCCTTTTTTTTTCTTTTTTTTTTCCCCCCTCTTCCTTCCCACAGTAAGCTCCAGTAATCTTGATAGTCCTGAAGTCCTCCTTGTCACAAACATCTGGCCCTTCTCTGACAATTTGATACAAATAAATAATTAAATGAAGTAAGAACATTTTTTTTTCCTGGTCTGATAAGAGTAATTAGGCAAATAAACATTGAAAATATATCAGTACAGTTGAAAACACAGGCCATAACTGGGGAAGAGAGAACAGTCCAAAGCTATACCCTAGGTGGCTATGGAGAAATAAAACTGACGTAAACGCTGATGATGTCATATTCTAGGCCAGTAAGAATCAACGTAAATCAAAGGCTCAATAACTGGCAAAGTTCTCAAGGACATCTTTTCTGATCTCCTTCCTTTATGAGAGTTGTCTTGACTCATCTGGCCAAGGGAAAAAGCATTTGTTGAACATCAGCCATAATACAGGAGACAAATTTCCAACAAAGTATGTGATCTTGTTGCCTCCGCTGTAACCATGTATTCCAGCAGACTATGACTCCTGGAATGATGAACCAGAATTTTAGTCACCTGAATTATATCAGGCATGCTAAATTATCTGAGTTTAAGCTGACTTTAACAGTAATATTTTTTTCTTAAGTGTGCAAAAAATTCCTAATTGCTGCAGTGAAAGCAAGCTATTGAAAACACAAGCACAAGGCAAATTATTTAATGATATATTTAACTATCTAATAATAATTAACAAAAGCAAGTCTTTTAACAAGTTCTTTAAAAAAAATTCACATTCACTCAAAATTTTACTTGTCATCACATTTTGCCAAGAGGTACATTTAATCAGGTTTACAAACTGTGGAAGAGGACTAATATTTTTATTATGACAGATTCAAAAAGCCACAGAATGGCTTAGGTTGGAAGGGACCTTAAAGCCCAGTCAGTTCCAACTGCCTGCCATGGGCAGGGCTGTCACCCACCAGATCAGGCTGCCCAGGGCCCCATCCAACCTGGCCTTGAGCATCTCCAGGGATGGGGCACCTACAGCTTCTCTGAGCAGCCTGTGCAAGGGCATCACCACTGATGTAAAAAATTCTTCCTAAAATCTAACCTAAAACTCCCTTCTTTTAGTTTAAAGTCATCCCCCCTTGTTCTATCACTATCAGACCATGTAAATGATCGGTCCCCCTGCTACTCATAAACTTCCCTATTCTTGAAAGACTTCTGATATAATCAATAATTGTTATTCACAGGGAAAATATTTGCCTTTAATGACCACACAAAATTATTTACTGCTTGAGCAGCTGAGCAATATTATTTGAAATAGCTAGAAATTAGGCAATAAAGTAGTTAGCAATCAGGTCTATTATAACATTGTCGTACCATTCAGATGGTGAAAAGATGGTTGTGAATGTAATGGTTGTTCCATTTCTTACAATTATTCTGAAGATACATCTTTTTGAAGTGGAAAAATGTTCTGATGAGCAACAAGAAAAGATCTCTTCTGGCGTTAAGTGGAGTTGTGCAACAGTGACTGAGATGTTCTCGGTGGAAAAAATGAAAGTGTAACAAACCTAATACCCTTCTGCAGTTTTTACTGGATTCTATGGAAGCTCTGTACCTGTAGACAAAGAACACTATAGAGTTATCCTGTGAGACACCAAAAAAAAAAAAAAAAAAAAAAGTAATAGTGAAAAAAAGTTCAACATAAAGAATACTACGTATTTCATCACTCTCACACACACACACACACACACACACACACAAATCCTGAAAAATTCAATATTACATTAATACTAGGAAAAACATAGACAATTAAACTTGATTTGCCCATATTTATCAGACCTTCATCAAGCTGTAAATATAAAAAAACTGAAACTTACACTTCATCCTTCTGATTGTGTTCTGAAATCAGACAATATGCTTTCTAAAAGCACTGAACAGTGCTTATGTAGTGAGGAGAGTTTCATGAGCTAAGATCGCAGAGATGCTGTTGTATAGTTAAAGAACATAACTAAAACAACATATACTGCCTCATAGTCATTACCTCATTTTTTGGCATCAATAAAGTTTGAAACACTCATTAAGAGTCATAAATTGAGGCAACCTTGTCTTTTCATTTATTGTTTGCAAACCATTAACTTTTTTACAAATTAGTATTTTCTCATTGATCTTCTGTTAATTGAAACTGTAGGCATATTATGTATTATCCTACATTCTGTTAACACTGTACGAAACGTCAGCATTTCTTTTACTAATCAGTACTTGAAATCCACTAAGGAAACTGTAACAGATAACTTACATGAGGACTAGTTTCTGTACCTAGATTAGATAGAAATTTAATGTCACTGTCTGATGGTCTATATTCCATGAACTGGATGAGGGAAGTGTTATTGTTTAAGATTACAAAGAAAGCTAAGTCTTGATAACTGCACCATTCAGCAGTATTTCTGGCCTTCACATAAACAGAAGTATTATATTTACCTACTTATGTTAGTTGTGATGTGGTTGAAAACTTTTCACCAAGCTTATGAAAAAGCAAAACAGGTGGTTCACCAACTTTATCACGTGGCCCTTTTTTCCTTTTTTTTTTTCTTTTTCTTTTTTTTTTTTTTTCCTAGCAATAGAGACAGTGCAAATTTAGGACAAGAACTTCTTAAAAATAACTGTTTATATTAGCTCATTTGCAATCTTGTGCATCAACTTCAGTTCATACAGTAAATTTCATATCCTATTGGCAGTTAACCCAGATTCAAACTCTGATAATATTGTCTACACTGAAATGTGAGTAATGGGTTCTAAGAATCACTCCTCATCTTTGTCTTCACAAAATTTCACAAAACACTTTTTCCACTCATTCTCATGCTTTGCTTTACACAAAACGGGACGTGTTATAACAAGTGCTTTGTTTTACAATCAGAATGTCCCTCCAGAATGTTCCTGTAAACACACACCTGTAACTGTACTCAGTTTATGCATGATACATATTAAGTTCTCTGCAGAGCCAACCTGAAGGAATAGTACATACTTGACAGTTGCCTTGCAGGGTACTCTCTAAACTGAAGGTTTACTACCCAAATGTCAGGTAGCCTTACTTCCAAAGGATACGTGAATAATCCTGAATAAAGTTTTCAAAATTATTTGAAGCTAAAGAAAATACTCTTCAGGTGAAATTTCTGTATGGGCAATAAAACTATATTGGTTTGCCAGTAGCGTAATTGTTTGTGTTGAGTGAAATGTAGTGTACTAGGCAGCCTTTTACATGGTTTACAATGGCATAAAGAATGGAAATTCTTGTTATGGAAAAAAATATACACTTAATTAGGCATGGAATAAACTTATGCTTACAAAATAAGCGTCATGGCTTTATGGACAAAAGAATAGAAAAGGATGGGAATTTAAAGAGAACAAAAATAACAGTAACACCATCCCAAAGCAAGCAAGAAGTGCTATGAAGTTCATTCCTTAAAAATGGGAAGCTTTCTCATTATTAAAAATACTAGTAGAGTTGTACAGTTTTGAAAGAAAGAGTTCCTTATATGAATGGAAACTATAAACTGTAAAGCAACTGGTTAGGCTAAGAATGGTGTTGGTCATACAACAAAGTACAAAATATGGATTTACATGAACACTGAACACTGAAGTGGTTGTTTACATCAATAATATGATAGCTCAAATGACTGTTTTTTTCACAAGATAGTTTTGTCAATCATTTGTATTCTTTGCAACAAAAGTGCTATCATAGTTCAGCAAAAATACTTTCAGTGTTTAGAACTTGCAAACATATGATTCAAAATCTACAACTGTTAAGAAAGTGGATACAGAACAGGTTATTATTATCTTGAATTCTTAAAAATCTTTTTAGCAGCTTTAACACTTCTCCAACTGAAAGCATGCAGCATGAAGAGGACAGCTATTTAAAATTCTGAAGGCTAGTGCAGTGCAAACTAATAATTGATGAAGTATATATTTCAAGGGTGGTTTGACAGAGTACAGCATCTTGTGGCTTTATAGGATTTCTAGGAAATGAGACCCTAGTAAATGTTTTAATGGAGAATCTCATAAATTTCTCCAGTTGCAGATTACAGTACCTAAAACCAACATTTAATGACAACGGAAGAAAGTCTTTTGCAAGTGTTTAAAACATCTTCTCAATGGCTAATCGAGTATTACTGCTTTTTTAAAAAGATAACAGATACAACTTATAGCAAATTACTGATTCTTCCTTTAGCTTTTGTAAATTTAGCCTTGGAAATCTAGCTCAGATCTAAGTGGTGTGCCTTTGGAGATAAGTGCTTATCCATTACATTAAAGAGTAAATCTGTGAGCACAAAATTACTATTTCTTTGTGAAACTGCAGAATTCATATGAGATGTGGATTATATGTTGGAATACCTTGAGAATTTTAAGTGGCAAACAATAGCAGCATGCTAAATGGTATTTCTGTTATTTAGATTGGAATATAAGGATCTTATTGCTCAAGTTACTGCAGCTTTCAAGCACAGAGTGACCTACACGGGTGGATCTTTGCAAAATACTGCTGAGCAAGCCGTCATGCTGTAAAGCTTTTACAAATTGCCTGCCACTCTGCTCGAGGTCACGGTTTATTAAGTCTTCAATACTAAAACAAGTTCTCTAGAAACTTCACAGAACCTTGAACATGATGCTTGTCTTCTCTCTGAACTGTAAGTGCACATGTCCAGGCTGTAGCAATACCACTCTTCCTCATGACTGATTCTTTAGACATAAAATTGTATCACATATTATGGTATGGATCTGTCAGAAACACTGTTATTAAGCTAGGAAACGATACCATTGCACTGTGGTCTACTTAACAGAATGGATTTTAACAGAAATAGAATGTGATATGGCCTAATGTTGCTTCAGGTTTCTTACAAATTCTTTTCAGCAGTAAGAGATTTTTTATTACTAAAGCATATTCTGCATCATGGAACATGACTGATTTAAAATTGTCCTAAAAAACAATGTTCACCATAAACTAACAATTTTCTTTAAATCAGTCCTTGTTTTTGTTGTTGTTTTGTTTTGTTTTGTTTTACCCACTTTTTGCCTGAAAATAGGAATATAATATTTACAAACTGTAAATATCTTTTTCCTTTTTCAAATTATTGACTTGTGTCAGTCATGTTCCCAGAGGGAAGAAAAGATAAACAGCTTTCTTGCTGTACGTACATAGGAACCCAGGTACAACTAATTAGGACATTCTCATAACAGCCTGATAAGAACTTTGTTAGAACCCCACACAACTCTGACATTGTAAACTGAAACGGATTGCTACTACTTGGCTCAGTTTTGATATAACAGAATACAGTATCTAAACCATCATTAAAGCATTGTTCTGTTCTCTTATGAATGTTGTTCAAAATCGGGTTAAAGTTCATATTAGATAGACAGAACTGGATGAAGAACTGCATAACTGCTGTTTGTCCTCAAATGTACTACAATTAATTCTTCCTTCACATGTCCATTTGTAGTAGTGATCATGTCATGTTACGTTATGTCATATTGTTTCAATTGGTTTAATTTTTTAACTTTTGCCCCACCGAGCTGAACTACTTAATACTTGTTGATGATAGAGCTGTGGGTAAGATGCTATCATATATTCCCTGCTAGGAATTGATCGGCTATGTTAAAGTTTGAATTTCTTCTGTTTCATATGATTTCTGCATTATACAAACCAGGTCATTAATTTGTCAGTGCGCATTAACTTATGATACAGAGAAAACCTCCACTTATTGCTACTGCAACGTGGTCGTAATCACCTAAAGTAAACAAACCTTTTCTAATCATCATCTGGGTGTGGTAATTGAAATGTAACTGTTACTTAATGGATATTTAAATAAATAATCACTATGCTCACAACTATTATTTAGATCTTAAGAAACAATCAGTGAAAACAAAGCTAAATGTATTTCCTACCTGAGATTTATTTTAGTTATGGACCTACTCAAATCGTAACACACCTGTAGAAATGATACACCCATTTGATGACTAAGATGGAAATTCAGGGTTGCTGTTAATTTTCTCCTTTTTTTCACTTGGAATAATATTTTTTTCAGCACTACAGATTCAACTCGGTAACGTACATAAAATACTCATACCAAATCAACCTTAGGGTAGCTACAGATAACAGTCTTAAATAACTCTATAAATGTTATGAATCTCCTGTGGAAAACATACAAAAACAGGTCACAGCTGAGCTGAACTGAATGAACGTCTGAAGGAACGGTAAAAGGTCAAGGTTATGAATTCCTCCCTACAGAAAATTGTAGAGAACCCAGATGCTGTTATAATTCTATATTTTCCAGCAGCTTCACAGGAATCCCTCAAACTCTTAATCTCCTTTTTTTCATTGGAAGGAAATATGCCAGGTGGTCTTGAACGTTAAGCAGCTTCTGTAAGGTACCATTGTATTTAGCAGCTGCTCTGACCTATAAGAAATGTGTAACAGTAATATCAAGAAACTTACAGAATCTCTACAAAAAAAGGTAATTCACTACAAGATCTACTCTTTGCGGATAGCTATAATACCTCAAATAAATCCTTGGTTATGTTTGTGGTCTTGGATTCCTGAGCGCTTCCCAGTTTTCATCAGTTGGATACATCTCCTGATTGTATTCATCCCCCATGCAAATCCTTAGCCTACATTGTTTCCCTCTTATTCATGTAATCTTATTTCAGAAACACAGCTCCTGGCCTGGAAATTTGAAATAATGTAATGCTCGGAGAAGGCCCTTGGTCTATTGGGTAGAGGAACTGGTCTGCCAGCATGTCACTTAAGATGTGGATTAGATTTGGATTAATATTTAAGTGATGAACAACTGTTGGACAGCAAAAGTCTTTGGGACCTCATCAGTATACTGCATTATAAATGCAATGAGGAAGGTGAGGGACTGAAAATTTCAGCTCTTCAGGTGAAAGGTTAAGGGTAATTTCTATGTTAAATAATTCTGTTGGTTAAATAATAGTACATGACTGATTTTTTTTTTTTTTTCTGATTTTATTTTTACTGTTTCTTTACTTATAATTCTAGATGTCTCCCCACTGCCACCTTTTTTTCTAAAAGATTGTGTTCCAGGATTTTCTAACATATAAGGTATGGTTGCCTGGTTCAATCTGGCAATATCTCAGTTTTCTAGCATTACAGATGTAAACACAGTGCTCAGAAATACTTCTACATGATAGCATTCCAGATTCCAGTGAATCCTACTAAGCAATAGTTAACTAATAAATTATAAAGAGGTTCATGCCTTGAATTTGCCTCAAAGAAAAAGGTTACTTATGGCTCACATTAAACAACTAAAGAAAACAATAAACAAGGTTTTCAGTACAAAAATGACACAATTTCAGATTTTGTAAGCAATATGCTTTAAAAGGATTTAGATAAATTGCTGTAAGTTGTTTTATCACTCTCAAATCTGATTGGCTATATCTTGTCAACATAGGATAATTTAAGGAGGACAAAACTTTCAGAAACTGTCATATCTAAACCCAGTAACAAGCTATGTT
Organism: Alectoris magna; assembly: GCA_030625065.1. NCBI lineage: Eukaryota > Metazoa > Chordata > Aves > Galliformes > Phasianidae > Alectoris > Alectoris magna. The sequence goes on from CM060560.1 coordinate 79,484,978, forward strand.
TTCCAGAAGCTAAACTTAGAAGAAGTAAAAATAAAACTAAAGAACAAAGTCCTTCTTTCCAATTTGTCCTAAAACCCCCTCAGCATAAGAATCTACAGTTTCTATGTCAGCAGAATATAGATCATCCATTTGATTTGGTTGTACTTATGATGTAGGTAACATTGCTTAATAGTTTTCTCACCATTTGGTTACATTAGAAGACAGCATAAGGTGTTTCCAGCTGTCTTCTTATTTTCTGTGAAGCTTAGAATTACTTCAATATTTTCACGTCATTTTTACTATTTGGTTTTCAGTGGTCTTTCCACACTGACTAGTTACAAAGGATCACTTCCATCTTTTTTTGTGAGTCTGATTATATCCCCATAAGAATGTGAAGATCAGTTCACTTCCCAGGTTCTCATGGGGAAATTAACTGTTAGAAACATTCACGATACGACACCTTCACAGAGCAGTGTTACCTTTTTTCATGTTCACTCCAAACAAAAAAATGTAAATGTGAGACAGTCAGTGAGAAATCATGACACTTGATTGAATACTTCTATGCAGTTGAATGAATTCCTTCTTTAATTATTCACTCTCATCTTCCAAATGGACTTAAACAAGTCATATATTAAATAGATATATGATTACATTACTTTGGATATAGCTCTATTGAAGAAGAAGAAGAAATGTTTTCTTCATCCATTGAATACACAGCCATTCAACTAATGCCATCTATAGCTTAAGGAGGAAGAGGAGAGCATAATGTGCAGTTATTTCTTCTTGTTGAGAAGAAAAGGATCCACAGAAAAACTGAAATTTCAGTATTGGGATCATGTTTTGAAAATCATCTGGCATTAATATATTAAAATATTAATAATATATTATTTCCTGGAGCTTTTTGTTCAAGTTATGAACAAACTGCTGAAGCTTAAAATTCCTTGGTGAAGCTCCTACTGTATCTTCTTTTTCCCCCTCTAGGGAAAGCAGAGAAAGAATTCAGAATTTATGTACAGAGTTTCAAATTCTGTTATATCTAAAGATTTGTTTCATATTGAAACAATGAAACTCTATAAAACGGGTTGTATAAAGAAGTCATACAGCATTTATTTCAGAATGGTATAGCTACAGATACCATTGTGTACAGTTACTACAATTGCATACTTAACTAACAGCCTTTTACTAACAAAATGAATGGAATAGTATTGTGACCTACATCTCACAATTATTATTCATTTTTTGATCTTCCTTTAGCTTTCGGAACAAAGAGCTTTTGCCTGAAGGAATTCACTTTGATTTGACATGTTAGCATATTTGTATGATTTATTCTGTGTGCCTCAGAAGCCAGAGAATTATTTTGTGGTGATCATTTATAAAAACATTTTTTTCTTAACAAGTTGAATACTAACATAGTGGAGGCTCATACGTACATTTATTCAAATTAGGATTTCAGAAAAAAGGTTGTTTTATTCAGAACCGTTTTCTTGACCAACTTCTTCTACTCAAGTGGATAGCTGAAATACATATAAATTTTAAATATTCAGGAAGTCAATGCCTTATTACTGTTTCTCAATTTACTGTAATTGATTTCCTGAATGTAGGTGACAAGGCTAACAATACAATTTTTCTATCATCTGCATATATGGAAATGTTGTGGTTTAGCACAGCAGGTGTCTGAGTACCACACCATCCTCTTCCCTGTGGGATGGAGGAAAGAATTGAGAAAAAAAAACAACAAAAGTAGATCTTGAAAACTATTTACTAAGATACAGAAAAGAAAAAGGATAATAATTATGACTACATACATCCACATATACATATATATGGAGATATATAACAGATGATGCACAAGCCATTGCTCACCACCTCCCAACCGATGCCCAACTAGCCCCTGAGCAGCAGAAGAGAGCAAGATGAACTCACATCCCTTTCAAAACTTCTTCTGCATGATTCCATGTGGTATGGAATAACCCTCTGGCCTGTTTAGGTCAGCTGTCCTAATTCTGTTCCCTTCAAGTTCCTTGGGCCCTTCTCTGAGAATGGCCTTGTCTCTGAACAAAACTGCTCAGCAGCAACTATAAATATCGGTGAGTTATCAACATTGTTTTTCTCCTAGAACCAAAAGATGCCATCATACCAGCCACTCTGAAGAATACAATATGGTCCCAGCTGAAACTAAGAAAGGAAAACGCAGGCAGTGTATGCTATAATGTGCCTCCCCAGAGTTTAACAACCTAAAGGTTGAATAGGTCTCAATGGTTTAACTTTGGTTCTTCCTCCCAGGTGGCTAAAAATACCTCTTTGCTAAACATCAGATCTACTGTATCAACATCTACAAAGAGAAAATAAAATGTTTTCTCACAGGGAAAGTTACTCGCTGATAAAATTCCAGTTTTTTTTTTTTCAGATTTACAGAAAAAAAACCAACACCAAAACATAAAATAAATCCTACAACATCTATGGATAGCATTGAAGTATGAAATCATAATTACTGAGAAATAGTTTTGAATTACTCCTTTCTTTTTTCCTACACCTTCGCTTCATCAGATTAGAAGGTAAACAAGAGAACTACATTGGAGAAGAGAAAAAAAAATGCCTTAAACACATAAAAGTAGAACGTACTGTTATAAAGGTATGTTTCCCAAAATTAGATTGACATTTCAGGGCCTGATCTTCACAGTTTCAGAATAAAATTCAAAAATTTTCAAAACATTTCCTTCCTAGCTATTTTTGAAAGAATACTGAACAAAACCAAAGATAATATAAAGGTACATTTTAATTTATTTTCCTAGAAATTTCAACATAAAAGTAAAACCACTTTTGTATCACAAACTGTGGGGAATTTAAATCTGTTATTCCCTTGGAATTCAGAGTTGTACACAAAGTCCTTTTTTAGAGTCATAACTGCATCCTAGAATGGTTGAAATTATTAAAGATAGGGCTGAGATTCTTTCAAAGTTGGAAATAAATATTTAGCATTATTATTACCCTGGGTAAGGTGAAGAATGGGCCTCATTCATTGGTACAACAACACAAACTTCTTATCACTATAAGACTCCTACATAACCCCATTATGATGATGTCAGACTATTATAATTTTATGTATTTACTCCCACAGAATACATATGAAAGAGAAACAATTTGTTATGCTTATCAGTGAGAAAAAGAAATTTAACAGAGGCAGAGAGCTGGTGAACTACCCAGTGCCACACAACTCAATGGTGGAACCAGAAACCTCCAAACTAAAGGGACTGCACACAAAAATCCTAGACAGGTCTTGTCTCATCAACTCATATCAATGGCAGAATTTTACACGTATGCACATGAAGCTGAACGATATATCAAAGAAGAAAGGCAAGAAAAGGGAAAAGACAGCATGCCCAGAAGATAAAACAGACAGTTTCAGGTATCTTTGAAGAAGGAAGATGTGGTGATGACATGTTTTGAACATTGTGTACAAAGTGAAAGATGAAATCAGGAAGGAAAGAAATATGAAGATCACAGGGATGTTGGAAAAGAGGAAGATCATTTGCTAAAGGAGACAAGTGTTGGAGAACTTAAGAAAATGAGAGAAATAGATAGAGACATTCAGAAAATCAGATCAGGAAAGAAAGAGTGAAGAGGTTGAAGGATAAAGGGTGGTGAACTAAAGTAAAATGATTAAGTTTGGGAAAATATTTTTGACTCACTGGGTTCAGTATTGGGCCAAACTAGAAAGAATAAAGCAGGCAGAAAGGAAAAACAAATGAGAAAAATGATAGCTGGGAAATACAAAATAAAGCAAAAGAACATAAACCAAATTGATATAAATTCTTTTAGATGAAAAGATTGAGAACACTGAGATTGGTTAAGCAATAAAAAGCATAAAAATGTAATGCTAGATATTATGAATTCTTCAAAAAAAGCAAAGTTCAACTTAATAGGGTTTTTTTTTTTTTCAATTTAGAATGTAAGCAGTTTTAAAACACAAAGAAATTAATGATAAAGGATCTTTACACTCTGTGTTTGATAGATAATTATTACTGATAATAGAAATTAAAGGAAATTTTTGTCTATGCAGAGTGGCTATAAGAAATGTCAGATCATAAAACATGCCTAAAGAAGCATATAAAATATATACATCTATAAGATCTCAGTAAATTTGTTGGTTTTAGTAACCTCATTTTATGTATTCTCTTCATGAGCATTTAAAAGGAGGGATTTTAAAAAGTCACAGAAAAAATAAAGCCCGGAGCAAAAAAACAAGGATTCGTAATACTTCTGTTTCTAATATGCACCACAGCAAATCTATTTCCAATATCAATCATTTCTGCTGAACAACCAAACAATGCTTTTCTTATTTCCACACCAGGGTGCATTTTGGCTGTTTTGGATGACAGAGGTTTTTATCGTTATTTGCCCCTTTAGCTTTGTTTTTCATCTTTCTAACTTCAGTGTTAAGATCCAAAATGCAGCAGCATTTCCTTGATGATTGTGATGGTTTGGAATTGCTGTTCCTATGAATGTGTGAGGTGATTGAAGAGATCACAGTACGCTGTGTACTGGGTGTAATGGATAAAAACAATTCTCACCCAGAAGAACAACAATTGGATCAAAATACTTTATATGAGGTGAAAGGAGGAAATGTTTCTATAAGTGGAGGATAAAGTACAACAGCCCAACTTGTGTAAAAGAATTGAGTAATTTGATTCATTGAAAAACACAAATTCCCTTAGAGAAAAACAACTTAGTCAGGGCCCTTCCAACTGCCTCCTGAAGAGCAGGGCAGCTAGGGGCACCAGTGCAGTCCCTGGCACAGACCGAAGCTAGGCTGTGCTGTGGGCCCATGGATGGGCCTAGTTTAGTGCCATCAGGACCTAATGCCATTTCGTGAGAAACCATTTATTCCATGCAATATCATGAATAAGGTTTTCTTTTTCCTTTAACTCTCAGGTAATAGGTGTTCAGTTCCCTGTTATCCTGTGTCCACAGCACCAGCAGGAGGAGGGAGCAATGAAAAAGATGGTAGGAAATTAGCGGTCAGTATCAGTAGCTTTGCTGATTCAGTCCCTCCCAAAACAAAGCTGCTGGCCACTGTCACCTGTACACATAATTTATATCTTCACTATCTCTGAGATACTGATAATAAAACTAGTGCTTTATCCTGGTGGTTTGTGACCCATTCTTCATTAACCTAGGTAGAGGATCCCAATTGCTTTTACCAAATGTCAATCATATTGCCACATAGGAGCTCACTGCTTAGAGGACACACAAAAGCCTCTAATTAGGACAGCACATTATAAATGTGTAGAAAAGACAGTCCCCAGATCACGAGGCCTGGAAAAGGCCGTAATTGTATTCTACTCTTCTTTGATCATTTTCATATATGGGAAGTTTTCTTAGACTCTTCCTCTAAAACCTGCAGGCCTCATCTGTTTCGGCGTGGTGAAATCTTGTTTACATCTTAAAACATTTCTCCCAGCCCAGCGTTGTTCCACAACTACAACTCATTGTATTTAGCAACAAAACTTTTGTTATTCTGTTTATTCCTTTGCAAACTATCAGTGAAGAGTCTTTGTAATTCATTCTGCAGAAATATATCTACAAATATTTTAGGGAGTGTATCTTACTAGAAGGTATTAGGATGAAATGTGTATTTTTGCAAACCTCAAGATGTGAGGACTTGTAGTCTTTTTTCCTTTTTATCTCAGGAGAACACAGAATTTAAAATACAAAAACAAAATTAACGTTTCTAAATTTCATTCTTTTAAACAAATATGTAAGTAGGGTAGGCATGAATACTTAATACAACCTACATGAAAGCTGACTTCCAGGTAACTTTAGAAATTTCTACTCATTACCTAACAAGTGTCATACTGCAAGTCATTAAAATAAATGCAAGCAGCCTTTTTTCTTCAACAATACCTTGCAATATGAGATAATGAAGTAAAGCTTACTGCTGCAACAGTGCATTCCTTTTGATGAGTATTAGCATCAGGATGTAGATGTAAAATCTTGATTGTGAAAATAATACTTCTTGGTGACAAAAGTCTGGAAAGTTTGATTTTTTTATTTGACTGTCTTATCAAGCCCTTTGAAATTGCACCATATGCATAGGCAATAAAATTGGTATTTTATTCATGCAGCTGCTGGAGCAACACTATTTTGCAATTCTGGGTCCGGGAGCACTCTTCACTTTCTTCCTCTCAAAGTCAACTCTGTGCACGGCCTTATTCTATGCAGGTGACAGACTCCAGTGCCAGCTAGCCTTCTACATTTTTTGTTTCCAGAGACATTTGATCAGGTGTGTGTATATTTAGGATACAGCAAGGCACAGAATCTAAGATATTGTACAGAATCACAATGATTAACATATGGCTGATTTGGGGTCTTGGCAATATGAAAAATTTTTCGTGAGCTGCGGCAGAAATCATATTTACTAGCATAGATGTTCTGTAGTCCTGTCAAACACTTGGGATGAACAGCTCTATGCAGTGCCCTTGGATATTTTGCAGACTTAAAAGCTACGCAAAAGCCTTTGAAACGATATATGAGCAACAAACTTTTCATTCTGAGCATTTGTACATTAATTCTCAGATGTTATCTTAATTTCTCAGATGTATTATCATTGTGAACATATTTTTATCAGCTAAAAAGAATTCAATTTCACCCACTGAACTGGCATTTCAGTTTTAATTCAGTTTTCTCTTTAATTAAATACATATGTCTCCACTATCAAATAACTTTTTTTCATTTACATAATTTGTGTTGAAAGTGTTAAGAAAAAAAGAAATATGCTCAGTGATTCTAACTTAAGAATAACTTGTTTTGATAGTGACCTCCTGGTTTTGTAAATCATACAAAAAATGGAGTTTCATTCATGCCTTTCTGAACTCAAAGGAAATGCAGACACTGACTTCTTTGAGATCAAGTGTTGTCTCTCCTCCTGCAGGGAGTGGGACTACAGTTTTGATTTGGCAGAGAAAATGCCTTTGAAGAGTCTGCTGATACATGACACTCAAAGGAATTATTTATCAATGAAAGCAAATATGGTATAATAACAATAAAATTGCTTCTGTTCGCTTTACTGTATTATTATATTTTTACAGCTCATTTGGGTTCTAACTACAAAAAATTAATAGAAAAGGAAGATGCTTCATTATATCATTTTAAAAATGAACGTGAGTCACTTTTCCAAAAATGTTTTTAGACAATGGATATTAGCGGAGGGATCAAAAGTCAAACAACAGTTAGCTAATTGTAAGTTTAAACCCTAGGATTAATGAATATCAGTAAAGTTTTCCCTTTTTCTCCAAGTCAATATAATGCTCTTTTTTTTATTATTATTTTTTTTAATATTCAATATGTATTCCAAATACTGCCTTCTTCAATTTTGTTCTTAATGAAACATGCACAAAAATTATTTTCTTTGTTATACTCAAATGTCTTTCAATATTGTAACTACTTTTCCCCAATTCACAGAGTTAGTTTCTTCAACATAGAGAGCAGCCAGGCTGGTGGGAAATGATTTTGCCCTTGATGTAGTCTTCTACATTAGAAGGGTCAGACCCTTATTCTCACACTTTCCCCTATTCCCATAGGGTGCTGTCCCTCAGGAAAAGAATCTGATCCAGCATGGGCTCTCCCCAGGCTGAAGTTCCTTCAGATAATATTCATCTGCTTCAGTATATAGTCCTTCCATAGATAATAGAAACATTTTATCCACTATGGTCTCTTCCCTGGGTCGCTGAAGAATCTCTGCTCTAATGCCTGGAGTCACTCTTTCCAAGGTAATCAAGGGGCTGTTTCTCAGTTTTTTTTTGTTTTTTTTTTTTTTTTGTTTGTTTTTTTTTTACCTGTTGTTCCTTCCTTTGCTGGCTCCAAGATGTTTTTTGTCCTTTCTTAGAGAAGTTTTCATGGAAGTGTTACTAGCTTTTCAGTTGGACTCACCTGTGTCCTGTAGTGGGTATTTTGTGAAGCCAGCTGGAACTGTAGAATCTAACCTCCTTTCACAAAACCCCTGCAGACCTTCTGCTTCAAAAACCTTCATATCTACACACAAAGCAATGGAAACTGGTTAACTGAACACTTAAGTGAGATAATTTTCAGGAAGCAGAAAAAGAAAGCGTGCTGTTCTCCCATCTGTAGCAGTGGCAGAGGACTGATATTTAAACATTAACTCAATACCTACAGGAATCCAACACAGCCTCCTGCCCGGGAAGTCTGTCTCTTGTCACGCTGCTGAGGTGTAGAAGTTACAAGGAAGATTATTCAGAACTGGAGAGGCCAGATTTTTAATTATTATTTAGGTGCTGATGTATTCAGAAACAGAGCGAAATTTCTGTTGGTGTCAACTGAATGAGCACAAGTGGAAACTCCCTGAGGAACTTTCCTAAATGATTCAATAACTTTGAAAATCGGGCCATGGATTCTTTAAGACACAAATAAATAATATAATATGATAAGATCACTGCATCATCTAAGTAATCATTTCAGAGGCAACCTCACTAGCCAGACATCTAGAGATAGTTATTTCTAAAGCCTAGTCTGTTAAGAGAAACACATGCATAGCCATTTCCAAATCCAGGATCAAACAAACAACTTCTTTAATTCAATGAAATACTTCATTTCCAGCATACACTTATATTAGTACTTGTTCAGTGAAAGATAAGTCAGTGCAACTATTTTCTTAAATGCTAAAGACTACAATTGCATACAAAGGCTATAATTGTCATTGAAATTGTTAATTTTTGGAACTTGCATGTTAACTTGGATAAATGAATGCAGCCTCTTCATGACAGTTCAAACTACTTGGAAACATAGCCCATACTTCTAACAGTATTCAGGGTGACTGAATTCAACAGAATACCTAAGGACACTCACAAGCTTCAGTAGCTTAAGATGATGCATGTAACTACGTACTCTTCTCTCTCCTAGAGACTTGCTCGTCATTAGAAAGATGTCCTACAGTACCGAGCTGTCCTCAAAGACTGTATAGACTTGTTTCGTAGATTTTAAAATTAGTCTTTACAAGCCAGTCATGGTTTTGTAATTTTTGCTACTGGTATTCCACATCATAACATCATATGGAGCAAAGAGAAGAAGAACTACATGTCCCAGGGGACCTCGCAGTCAGAGAGGGAAAAATACGTCACGGAAGTGACACTCGCTCTCGCTCTCTCTCACTGCCTGGCAGTGGGTGTGGGTGTGCTCCCAAGCCGTGGTACCTTCAACTTCAAAGTAGGCTTCTCGGTCTTCCGAAACCTCTCTCTCTCTTATTTCACTTGATTTATTAGCCTTTCAATTAGATTGTATTATAGTGTGTTATCTTGCATTCTGATATCACAGTTAGTAAAATAAGTTTTACTCCTCAGATCGTTGTCGCTGCTCCGTTTGTTTCCTTGAACCCAGCTCCCATCTCCCTACCCCTTTCCCTTTTTTTTCCCTTCCCATTTGTCGGGGGGGCTGGGGCCCCCTCCCCTGTCACAGACACAGATTGATCTAGATAACTCCGTGACAAAGCCGTAGTCTGAAATGTACACTGCTACATAAATATGTTTTGTGGATGGAAATCACATGTACAGAAACAGTGCATTCTGCTTTTTTAGTTACTTTCCAGTAACTAAATCAGTATTTATTACTAAATGCATTAATCAACCTCCTCATTTTCCCAAATCCTATCTCTTCATGTTTGAATTTGATATTTAACACATAACAGGTGTTAGACACATGCAGATGGCCCCATTTTTTAATACATTGTGTGAATTCACAAATGACACTTTGCATTTATCTAAGTGTTATGTATCTGAGTACATTAACTGGCCTTAACTGCCAATGTAGGAGTCACGGTGCTAGAGAAAAAAATAAATTCTGATGCTTTTTTTCTGCTTTTGCCAATGTGTCCATTTCAATGTAAACAATATCAAAATAATGCTGATAGCTGAGACAATTGATAACATCTTCTTGGAGTATCCACATAAGCCTCCACATCCAGGGAGCTAAGCCTTGGACTCCTAGCCATCCTGTACAGAAATCATAGAATCAAAGAATCATAGAAAAGTCTGGGTTAAAAAGGACCATAACGATCATCTAGTTTCAACCTTCCTGCTATGTGCAGGGTAGCAACCACTAGACCAGACTGCCTAGATCCCCATCCAGCCTGCCCTTGAATGCCTCCAGGGATGGGGCATCCACAACAACTCTGGGCAACCTGTTCCATGTTCCATTGTGTTACCACCTTCTGAGTGAAAATCTTCCTCCTAATATCCAACCTAAACCTCCCCTGTCTTAGTTTAAAACCATTCCCCCTTGTCCTATCACTATCCACCCTCATAAACAGCCATTCTCCCTTGAGGAGAGGGAGAGATGTATAAGGTTAATACCTCAGTACCATGCTTCGTAATAATTTCATGCCTGCCCCAACATATCTTTTTAGAATATTTCTTTTGATCAAGTGCCAAGAACTATCCTGCCAAACACTTTTTGTGCCCTCTGTAAGATTTTTTTTTTTTTAAATTCTCCTTCCATTATTGTAATTACTTCTCCTTTGCCATAAGGAGGCAAATTATTGTTTTCCTTCCTGTTTATGTATTTAATTTTGATTTTCTTATTTCAATGAAAATGTCTAAACTTAAGTAAGTCAAGAGATCTAAAAGGGTAAGTAAATATTTCCTCATAAAGGAGGAAGAGGATTACATCTGAAACACTCTGTTGGAACCGTTTAATCTGATCAGTCCAAGTTCTACAGGATAACCAAATGGCAAGACCAGTGATGAATGAGTGCATCTATTTTTTGTGCTTTTATAATCCCAGGACATAGTATTTATTCTGATGGTAAGTATCTTGAAAAATCATTGGGACAAGAAATAATGTATAATGACTATGTTATAGAACTAAACTAAAAGCACAGAAGAAAAACATGAATTTTAGAATCTCCAGCTCTGATAGAGCTTCAGAATGAAGTCGAAAGTGACAGTAAATCTGCATTTTATTTCTCCATCTATTGTATGGCAAAATCAAAGAAGGCAAGAGGAAAATATAATTCAAAGAGACGCAGGAGAAATAACATTGTATTCATACACTGGAATCTGAGCAGTAATTTCTGTAACATTAGAATAACTTGTTTTTGTAAATTTTTAGAGTAAAACTCCAGAACTACTTTTAATTACAGAAAATTTAGAAAGAAATCTGCAATATTGTTGCATTGGATTTTCTCTTGTTTGACCTGGTCTTCTGGTTTTAACTTCTACATATGCAGATTCCTGAGAATACAACATGACAGTAACACCTGACATAAAACAGTCTGAGCATTTTCTGTCTTCATTTACAAATGACTGGAAGGCTGTGATGTTTGTACAAATCTATATCTATGTCCTAAATCTTATGTATTTATTTATTTATTTATAAATCAGGAAGGGACAAAAACATGATACTATTCTAGAAACTTACTGCACTAATTCTATCTTTTCTATCATTTACTTACTATCTACCATCTACAGTTTCACAATAGAGAGCTAAGGTAACTGCACAGGAATCACTGAATCTGTGTGAATGATACACTTGCACAGGGCAGGAGAAAACAGAGAGCAATGAATTTAAACTCAAGTTGCAATTCTGACTTGATATTCTTTATCAAGGAATGACCAATAAATAAATAAATAAATAAATAAATAAATAAATCACCACTTAAAAGAAAAAAATTGCTGCCCAGGAATTCAAAATTGAATTAACTTAAAACAGCCAAATATTTTAAAGAGGGAAAGAGTATAGGTTATACTGCTAAGTATGCTAATTCTATTGAATAATTAAATAACTCATTGCTAGCTGGGACTACTTATTATACACTTGCTTAATTCTGATTTGAGATCTGGATAGCTTAATTGCAGCAATATTAAGAAATGAAGATACTCAAAATATATACAAACGCCATTCAGCATTTACTTTTGAGAAGTTCGTGTTTCTGAAGTAATTTTTGATAGCTGATTTAATGGATCCCTAAGATTAGCAAAGGTGAAGAAGGTGAGATTTAACAAAGTAATGAGATTTCTCTTATTAACTAAATCTGGTTCTGTGTGAAAATTTTGTTCTTTGATATATGTAGCTCTCTACTGCTGTTAGAAAACTACACAGCTGAAGGGGAATTTGTAATTGTCTTCCCAAGCTCACCAGAGGTAGAGCTCTATGGATTTCATAACTGAGATGAAAAAAAAAAAAAAATGCACAAGGAAGAACTGTAGAGACTTGTTTTATAACTACTTTAAGATGTTAGTATAGATAATGGAATTAGGAGAAAAATCTTATATTAACAGAAGTTGACCTACTGAAGTTTCTTGGTCTATCTATCTTAAATATAAAAAAGCACATCCTGATGAAAGCATTATATTCCTGAGGAGCAACAGCACCTCCTCCAAACTAATTATTTTCACTTGTTTGCACTGACACTTTATCTTCTGGTGTGCTGATGATACTGCAATTTTTGTGACACTGATAGTTCCTATGTACTAGTAGTAATGTATGTACTGATTGTTCCTGTGTTCCTAAATTATGTGCAAACAAGGAGAAAGTGAGAGAGGAAAAACAGAAACAATACAACACATCTCAGAAAAGGTGAATTTTTAAATGTAGAAACAACAATTGGAAATATTCAATTATGGATATGATTTGGGAGCTAAAACTAATTTCAGAATGAAAGTTTAGATTGCAGAGTTGTCTCTGTTGTTGCAGATTATGGATACATTGGAGAACCATACTACTAAAGGAGGTAATGTCAATGTGATGCCATTACTGCTGTACCCTGTTGTGACTACAGATGTCCATATTCTAGCCTACTAAATTTTGAAGTGACTCACAGATAGCAGTAGTACATTAAGGAACAAAATGAGCTGCGGGGAAAAAATATGAACATTGACAATGAGGATTAGGAAGGAAGACTAGAAAACATATTAATTAAATATTTTTACTGAATCTTAAACAACATAACCTGCACTGTGATAAAAAGTAAGAATATGATTGTTTTGAATGATTAGTAAGTTAAAATTAATTAAAAATAAAATGGCCATATATAATTATTTTACTCAGATTTATTTTGTTTATACCTAAGGATGCATTTTAATGCATTTACTAGTCTTTCAAAGTACGTATCATGTGTTCATCTCTGCTGCATGTTAAGATGTAGCTAACACCAGCAGACTTCAAGATCCAGGGGAATGCTCCCTCCCAACCTGCTTACAGATGACTCCACCTGTACTCTTGGCACTTTATTCCTCTTGTTTTATGAGGGATACAGCTCCTGCAGTTTCTGTCTGTAGGTCAAGCTAGCAGCAAATACTAAAGAAAAGCCCAGCCTGATTCCTCCAGAGTAATCAGAACTGGTGAAGTATTCACACACTCTTGCTCTTCATTGCAAATAAAATTTCTGGATCACTTGTATAATCACATTGCGTAAAGCCTGTAAATAACCTAGAACCAGATCTCAGGCCCTTTACCCAGCCACATCAGACCCTGGGTCTTTCTGGATGTTGATATCCTTCTCCTCATCAGCAGGATACTTAAAGTTTGCTAGCAACTAAGAGAAAAAACTCTGATTGTGGGTAGGATTTATCTCCTAAATAAGACACGGAAGGCTTTTTGAACATAAAGTTCCAGTGCAGTACTCCATTGTATACTATGCTGTGGGTGCCAACAATTACTCTAGAAGTATCTGTGCAGGATATTACCCCATTCAAGAACATATGGTTGGGCAACTTCATCATTCTGCTAAATTCTGCAGCACATATGATTATTAGCTTGGAATCTAGGCTCTCACTATTGTCAGCAGCAATCTAGTCAATATAGTCAGTGGAGATAGATAAAGAGCTATACAGCTATCTTAAAGTAGTTGTCTATTTTGGGAAGAGATAAATAAGTCCCTAGATTTCATTGAATACTGACTATATCTTCAATGACTATGATAGGAGGTTAGGCTGCAGTTTAAATGTTAGCTGTTGTTATTTAGATGTCTGAATCTGGAGTTAATTTTATGCCTAAAGACATTAGCAATATATTTATTTGTTATTTGGTGCAAGCAATTAAGTACCAATTTGGTGTTTTGTTTTGTTTTAAAGTTGGCTGCATTTTGTGTTTTTGGTTAGTTGATTTTATTTTATTTTTTTTTAAGTAAAAATTCACCTAAGTATACTTTTCTTTCATATTTTGAATAAATAATACTATATGGAAAATACCATGATCTAATTGCTATCACAGAAGCATGGTAGGATCAATCATACAACTGAAATACTACAATTGGGGGCTACAAGTTTTTGGATGGATAAGCAGGGCAGGAGAGGCAGGGCAGTTGCCCAGTTTGTTAAGAAGTAAATAGATTGAAAGAAGCTCCCTTTCAAAAGGGCCAAAATTAGGGACCAGATCAATAAATGACAGCTGGTGGTCAGGGTTTACTATAGGGTCCCTAATCAAGGGGAGCCTTTTGATGAGGCCTTCTTGCTTTGGGTACAAGAAACATTGCACTCACAGGCTCACATAATTGTAAGTGGACTACTAAAATAAAGAAAGTGAAAGAAAGACAAATTAGACATTGTAATGTCTTCTTTCCACTTCACTGAGTGAAAATGTAGCTATCTCACTTCTTTTATGTATGTAGGGTGCACAGAAAGTATGGCAACAAAATTCAACAGACTATTGGTGAAAAGATTCAACTTCTACTGCCAGATATCCAGCATAATTTGTTGGCCTCTGATGTGGGTCAACATAATGAAATAGGATGTATTACTTTTAGAACAGCCCTTGTTTATTTATGTGGATGTATATATTTTATATGTGTTTGTATTTGAATATAAATTTATATATATTTAAATTTTCATAGATCTTAAACAGTAGTTCCTTAAATATGACCAATCCAGTTTAACTCTAGGACTGGCAACATATGTATCTCCAATATTCTCAGTCCAAAACTGACGGTCTAACAGAGATATCTTGGAATCTACACTTCTTCGTTAATTCCACCCTCCATACTGCTTATTTGCCCCCAAATAAGGTTTATTCTTACCTCAAAGAGCAGATGCACTTTTGTCTAGATAAAACTCTTATGAACTATTTCAAAAGCCATAAATGAGATGTACCACACTATTTGTAGGTGTACATATATTTTCCTCAGACTTTCTGCTAGGAGGTCAAAGGGAGATGTATCTGGTCATTAAGATAAATGGGTCCTTCATAACATACAGCAAGGGCGGACACATGCATGGTTTACAGCTCACCCATGAATAACCTGTATGTTCATTTACTCAGGATTAATACATTGTTTCTCCCTTTTGCAGAAAACATCCAACCATCTATAACAATTATTCTGTGTATTTTCTGTTTGTTGTGATGTTTCCTTCACATCTTAATATCTTCTTCTGTTCTAATCCTCTGTGATTTTAAATTCGTTATTTAGTTTTGTGTTATCACATTCTTTGAAGGCTGGACATTGAATAAGATGGCATATATTTCCAAACTAGAAAAGTTTTGAAAAGTATCCTATGTTGGCTACTATTTTGAAATGATACTTTTGAAAATTGATGTAAATATTCACAGTAAGCATTTGTTAGGACACTTTTTAGTTCAAACAAGATAAGAAATTCAAATTGAATAAATATGTAAAATTGTAAAAAAAAGTTGTAATAGTAATACAATCTCAGAGTTTCTGACATGAAAAATTTCAAGAATGGAATTGTTATTTTTTTAGCATTTTCGGTATTATATTTCCTATGATAGTTTTCTAGGTGATTTATTCTCTCTGGAGGATAGTATCGGTATTTTTTGTTTTCCCAGTGATGACAGTAGTTCTTGTAGTAATAATACAAGAATGTTGTATGTAGATATCATATCATTTTTCACTATTGGTAATATTAAATGTCAAAAAAATCTGCTTCATTATTTGGGATGCACCAAGTTTTACTGTGCACTGACCATTTCAATGTAAAGAGCTGTGGCTCAGAAACAGGAAACAGCCTGTCTCAGAAAAAAAACGAAACACCTTGTATCATGAAATAATTCTAAGGATTCTCAGTTAATATGTTTCATGAACTCATGAATTCCCAGTGCACATTTCAAGATTCAGTACAGAAAGGACAACAAATGGCTGTGATTAATGACAGTCTTTTTTTAGTTCTTTTTTCTTTTTTAAGACAATTGCTGTTTGCCTAAGAGTATAATGAGCAAGTAATTCAACCAGATATATTTACATATGAAGGAATTAGATATAAAGATAGAATTTGGTTTCTTTAGGAGATCAAAGGAGAGCTTTATTAAAGGAAAGTATTACTATGTAATAATTATGGAAATGCAATTTCCCTGTCTTGAAAGGTAAATCAGTTTCTTACAATTAGAAAAGGGAATGTAGTACCATCGTGACTCAAACTGTTCAATTACAGTGTTTGAGAGATGATGGGAAAAACAACAACAACAACAAGAACAAAACAAATAATTTAGGAGGCAAATACTGCTTGTTTTGTGGCCTTACTCGGTGTTATTTTCTAAGTGTAACACATTCCAATATCCAGTTTTCACAGCAACACCAAAACAAAACAAGAACACTTTTTCTTTTTTTTAGCCTCTAGGTCTTCCAGTACATCATCTTTTGATCTAAAATGTTAGCTTTCAAGCCAGGCAAGTGTTGAAAAATGTTACTGTCCAATTTCCAAACTCAGGAGCACAGCGCAAGGAATGCTGGCTAGCTAGTTCTGTGGAGTTTGCTTTTTGGATACCAGAGAAAGAAAAAATAATCAACTATAGAAACTGTGTATTTTAAGAGGTCATTCTCATTGAAGCACAAACCTGTACAAGATCACCGCCCATTTTGAACTTCCAGGCTACCAGCTATTTCCAACAAGGTGAATGATTATCAATAGAGAATTAGAATGCTCCTATCTCATTTCTAAAAATGGACCAATATCTTCAAACACAAACAGTATTACCTTAAGGAATTTAAAACTAAATATAGAAACTGACCCAGTGATTTTGTTCTCAGAAAAGTAGGAAATTCTTCCTACTTTAATGGGAACATAAGAAAGAATTCCTATATGGAGCTAAAATGTTATCTTTAATAGTGTTCTTAACACACCAAAGCACAAAATGCTTTTCAAGAAGGGCAAATTTCTTGCCTCAATCCTAACACTGTACACTCAGCTCTGCACTGGATTTAAAGATAGCAAAGAGATGTGAATTTCACTCAAAAACATCTAAGAAAGATTATGATGTTTCTTGTGCATGTAAGCATTCAAATGTGTTATGGACAAATGAGGAAACTAAGGAAGTGCTTTTAAATCTGATGTGAGAGCTGCTGATTTTGTGTGTCTTACTATTTGGTGGCTGAAGTAACTTTCCATTTTCTTGTGATGAGAGAATGGCATTGGCTTGTCTACTTATTATATATTCCTATGCTATTTTTAGGGTTCTCAGCAATTCAGTTTGTGTAAGGGCCCTCAACAACCCTAACTGACACTCAACAGTCCCCCAGGACCACACATCAGCCCTGGGTCCATCAGCCCTTGGTTTCCAGGCTCTGATCCGAACTGCCCACATGGGCAGCTCTTCTCCCTGACCACACTCTGTGCCCTGACAGTTTGCTACTTTAATAACAAATCTCTCTAAATAAGTAGGTAAATATAAATTACGATAGCTGCCACATAGTATACAAAGTATGCATGGCAGCAGTTTATATGTAAGTCTTGTACCCAGGACAATAAAATGGGAAGGACATAGCCACGAGATTTTATGCAGTAACTTTTCTAAAGAGGTTCTAGTAGCCTGTAACTGGTCAAAATATGCTCACTTGATCTGCAACCAAGCAGTTTTTGAGCAAAGAGAGATGTAATAACCATAGGAAAACACCTCTTTTGCTTCATTACATCTTAAATTTTTAAAAAATAATTAATCTTTACTGCTTTAAAGAAATGCTTCATTTTAATGGAAGGGATGGATTCTTGTGGAAGTGCACCTATGTAGCTGAACACAAAATTCTCATTCCTAAAGGTTAATATCAGAGTACAGGAACAATGCACAGGTTTACCTAAGTAAACTACAGCAACACATTGATATTTCTTCTCATGACAGCTACAGAAAAGTGTTATTTGGCAAAAGAGTCCAGCAATACCCCTACTCCAACAACAATTTATTTCCCTCCTTTCCTTCTATTGTGAGCTTCTTTTGAATTTTGTGAGTAGGAACTTTGTATCTTTCACTTTCTGAAGTTCTCAGGGGGAAAGTATCCATCTATAAGCTTTGTGACTGTAATCTATGATGTAGTATACATGTATCTGGTCTCATATACCATGAATGTTTCTTTCATAAACTGGTTTTCCTAACTTCATAATCTGATAAATATTAAATCTCATTTTTCTTCTAGACATCTTTACATTTCCTCCCTTTCTGAGGGGAGAAGATGGATAATTTCTCTAATTTTATATCAATGCCTGTCCATAGTTTTCTAAACTATCACAAAATTTGAAAGTTCTACATCTACAGCTCTACAGTGATAGTTCTTTGGAAGCTGTGGTTATAAACTCTGATGATGCATCTACATAGTTAAAGGTGTTATGTGATGTAAAATATGCCCACAGTTGTGTT
Organism: Alectoris magna; assembly: GCA_030625065.1. NCBI lineage: Eukaryota > Metazoa > Chordata > Aves > Galliformes > Phasianidae > Alectoris > Alectoris magna. Next base: position 79,503,542 of record CM060560.1, read on the forward strand.
CCCATGCAAAGCATACATCATCTTCTAGGGCACAGAGTTGTGAAAGCCGAAAAAATCATGGAATTAAGGCATGAGGGTATGTTCCTGGATTTCCTTTGCTCAGAAGGACATCTCCAGTTCCCTCATTCCAGCCAGCAGCTTGGTCTGAGACTTCAGTGATCACAAAGTGCAGTTTAGTAACCTGTTCTTTCTCTTACAAATTGGGAATGGTACCACTATAATCAAATTTTGCCTCCTCATGCCCTCTACTGGCAGAATCAAAATCGATTGATTAAATAATAGCTGCAGCCTGGAGGTCTCCAGCTCCAAGACAGCAACAAAACAAAACAAAACCTAAAAGCCCCCAACCACTTTTCCATTAGATGTGCAGCACTCATACTCAGAATGCAAACTTGTGGCTTTTCTCCTTGGACACTAAATGTCTACCAAGTGAACTTCTACAGAAGGAATGTCTTGAATTTCTAATTGTTCTCCACAAGGAAGGGCAATAGAAAGGAGGTGCTTATCTGTTCTGCCTAGTAACTTGTTACAGGACGCATGCGAATAGTACAAAGCTGTGCCAAGGGAGGTCCAAACTGGACACAGGTAAAATTTATTTTCCTTGTCTGTGTTTGAACACTGAAACAGGTTTTCTAGATGTGGTTGATGCCACAAGCCTGTCAGTATTCTAGAGGCATTTGAACAATGCCCTCAATAACATGTTTTAATATCTGGCTAGTCCTGAAGTGGTCAGACAGAATATATGACATTTTAAAGTCTCTTCCAACTGAACTATTCTGTTCTGTTCTGTTCTACTCTACTCTATTCTATTCTATTCTATTCTATTCTATTCTATTCTATTCTATTCTATTCTTTGCTATGCTATGCTACGCTATGCTATGCTATGCTATGCTATGCTATGCCATGCCATGCCATGCCATGCCATTCCACTCCATTCCATCCTATCATGTATTATTTGAAGGATAAAGGGCAGCTGAATTCACTTGTTCTGTGGCACTCAATCAAGCTAAGCTTCTCTGCTTTGTAACGTAACACTGATAAACTACTAGCTGGTAGATTTGTTGTTTGTTTTTGTTGTTGTTTTGTTTTGTTTTTGTTTGTTTGTTTTTTTCTGCTATCTCAGCAGGCAGACTGTTTTCCTACTTCATCCCAGAAAACTGTGGAGAAAAGTTGTCCTTTAACTACTAATGTTCTGTTATTGTGCCTAAGTATTATACTCTACATATTACAGTCAGTAGCTTCTGGGTACCACTAGAAAGCTGTTGCTCCATTCCGATAATTTCCTCCTTTCCTGCCTTTTGTATTTGTTCTTGGAAAGCGGTAGAAATGCCCTTAGAAGTTGTAGGCATGCCCTGCCTCTGAAAGTCCATTTGATTTTCTGTGCTTGTCCTTGTGCATATGTGAATTGGATTTGGGGTAGCAATGTAATTAATTCCCTCATTAGGCTGCTCTCCCATGTTAGACAGCATTGTTAATCTAACTTGATCAAACATGACATAAGAAGGTGTTTTGTTTGTAGGCACTGATAGTTTAGCTGATGTTGCCCCAGAGGAGAAAACACACTCTAAAAGAGCTAAGTCAGCTCTATGGTCATCCTGTGAATGTCAGCCAAGAGCTGTCTCAGATACACGTAAGGTCAAATATTGTGTCTCCATGTATAGGGATTATCTCACAGATTCTTGGAGATGCCTATAGAAAATAATTTTGGGGGGAAACATTCTTAGTGAAAGTAGGTAAAAAAAAATACTCTCAACATTTTTGGATTTTCTGTTTTTCTCAATTTAAAATTGATTAGAACAGAAGTTGTTGCAAAACTTATAAGGCAGGACATGGATAAGAATCCTTCTTCCATTATCGTTGGTTGTTAGCGTTCATCTTTTCATAGGAAATACCAGGAGAAACAGAAAGAACTGATGTGGCAGTGAGAGAAGTGAAAGAGAATTGCTTGAGGTCAAAATTTTAGGTAGAATAATACACTTGCTAGATTTTAAAGGACTCCTTTCATTTTCTTACAAAAATGCCTCAAATTATGCAGTTGATTTTCCTGTATTTAAGGAAACTGCAGGGGTCAGCACAGAAAGCTTCCAAAGAATTAACCTCATCCTGAGAAAATCATGTTCTTGATCATGTTATCTCTCCTACCACATAAGACAGAAAAGTTATTCCCAAATTTGACAAGCACAGAATTTGAATTTAGAATGCCCCTGCTTCCCTAAAGTCATATTTTAACTTGAAGTAAAGAGACGGAGAAAATTCATTCAGCTTACTTCTTAGGAAGGGCTATGACAGAAATGGAGATTTCTCAAATGCAGTTGCCTGAAAGAATTTAAATTCAATTGTTATAACTTTGAATTCAATTTATTAACTGTCTAGGCCAATACTGCTTGTCCTGAATGGAGAATGAATCTATCTACAAAGAGCAAGTGTAACTACATACAGGAGAAAACATCTTGGGTACAGAACATGCCTACTTACAAAAGCAACATGCATTTCAAATTCTATAACTGAAAAATCATCAAGTAATATCTGAATGTAAAAGTAGTCTTTTCTGGGGTAAACTGTCTCTCCAAATACTTTGATACTGTGGATACAATACAGTGCTGAATTATTAAAAAAATCACATGAACTGGATTTTTGAGACAGTTCTGTAGAATGAATAAGTCAAGGAAAAGATCTGAAGAGAATAAACCACTTCACACTCCCTAGCAGCAAGCTGCAACTGCCAGTCACAGACTACCTGAGTGTAAACATCCAAGCAGTAACATGTGATAGTCAGTCAAGCTATTTAGAAAGGGCTCCACAATCAAAAGATGTACCAGAGAAGATTTCTGCCTTACTGATCATCTCTGAATTAATATATCCTTTCATTTCTCCTTGGTGCCTTCATATACTATTTAAAGCAAGTCCTCTTGGAATATAAAGCATTGATTAGGCATCTTTTGAGTACTCTCCTCCTTGAGTAAACTGACAAAAAAAAAAAAAAATCAGCAGAATTTTAAGAAGTGCATGTGTGTTATGAAAAAAATACGGAAGGAGAACTTGTGGCACAATTTATTCATTTAGAAATGGAAGAGGTATTCAAATAAGCTTGTATTTATTTAATTTATATAATTTATATAATTATTGTTGACTCCAAGGGAGTCAACAGGCCTCAACTGCCTTGACCGGCCGTACTGGACATTCACACCCACTGCCCTGGAGACACTGGGAAACCAGTCCTTGTCTGAAGGAAGTTGTAAACTTGTTTGCTCTCAGCCTCATCTCCAGCCCTGTCTCTTGAACAGGCCTTGGATCCATTCTGCATCCTTGTTTTCAGCCCTATGCCTGGTCCCATTTCCTGCTGCTTCTGAAAGGACTCCATGGATAGACACAGTACCTGGTGGATAACTGCAAGTCTGTTGATGGATCCTTTTAATATCCTTTGTTTCTGCTCACCCTGTTCATACCCTGGAAAACAACCGTAGACAGTGAGGTTGTACCCCTGCTTCATCCTTGAGACTTGCTCTTATTTTTCACTGGAAGAAATGTCCTGCACCACCATTTCTGCATTTGTAGGAGCAGTTTCTACTTACCACTTAAAAGTATCTTACCTGCCCACATTCTAGCTAGATTGGAATGGGATCTAGCAGGAAATTTCTCAAGCTGCCTGAAATTCCCACCTAGAGTTCTCCAGTAACAATTAGTCAAATACTTTGTTGTCAAGGCAGAATGAGCTCAGTCAATCACTCTGGCTAAAGTAAGTCTATTTTCTCAGTCCATCCCCTCTTCTAGGCAAAGACTGGCTGGGGTGTTCCTGGTCTGCACAGGGAACTAATGAGTTGAGCGCATGACAGTGTCTGCACCACAATTATAACTGTAGAACAAACATGAATTGTATGCTTTTATCTCACTAATTTCATAGCTCTTTCCACAGGTGTAATCTCATTCAAATTTGGAAGTGTGTGAATTGTGAATTTTAGAGGACCTATGATCAGTGATTTTCCTAAATAGCATGAAACAATTCACATCGAAAATTGTCTTTTACAGAAGATTGTCATAGTTTTTCAGATGGTAAGAAGAACAAATGTGTAGTTGAAGTAAGGCATACACAATTTATTAAATCTTCCTTTGAGTCTTTCTTAGCAATAGGATCCTTTCTCATGTTGCTGACAAAGTACAAAACTAGGAAATGCTTATTTCTAATTAGATGAAGCTGTTTGTTTAAGCCAAGTAAGTATTTTTATTATGGTCTGAAATAGTTGACTGTATTTCCTCTTACCAATAATTTACTTACAAAACCGAAAGTTTTTAAGATCTGAATGAAAAGCAGGACTATTTCTTTAAGATACAGATTTTTAGATCCTTTCAAAAAGTGTGCATTTTCCTCAAGTATCTCAGTAGTGTGGTAAGCCAACTTCAAATAATTTTGAGAGGCACTCTGTCTAACCTAAATGACAGAATTGAATGCAAGCTACCTATTAACAATATCATTAGACTACAAGAGCACCTGAAGAATGGGGTAGCACTTGTAGATTAAAGATATATTTTATGTGGGAATAGATGGGATCCAGCTTCCTGTATACATACAGCATAGACAATATAGCTAGATAACAACTTCTTATATTTACATCATCTGGAGAAGATAGGAAGAATTTCTGTACATAGCACAAGATGCTCTAGTTCTGCACCCCTTGATCTGAGAGATAATGTAGAACTGAACTGTGTGATAATAAATAAATTCAGCTCTAGTATCTAAATGGATACTGAGAGTTCTGACATACTGGAAAAATTATTGGTAACACACTGGAATTTTTAATTGTACTTGCTAGAGTCCAAATTATATCCATGACACAAATAAGATGTGAAATTAGAGTCTCTTTTCTGAGGATTATCATTTTAGATGTATTGTCTAGCGATTTTAAATTAGACAAATTGCATTGTCTTTTTTATCCAACCTTTCAGTTAGTGAATGTCTTATAGCTATTTGAAAAGAAGCAAGGAGAAATCATCTACAGGATATTCATTTGTGGTTGCTGGTTTTGGTTCTTGAAAGTGCAATGCATGTAGTATGAATGTTTCTTATATGAAGGTAGACAGAGGATCAGATTCACTTAAACACAGACTCACTTCAGATATTTGTGTACGGCATGTTATCCTCATGGTCCCTATAATGCCAAGAAAGGGAAACAAAATATACCTTTCAGATTCCTATCTGACTCATTTCAAATTTTTACAATTAGTTGGTTAACTCTGCTGTGAATCTTAAGAAGATTCACTCTCTAGAAACACTTATTTTTCTTTATAAGTACAAATGAAACAGAAATGACTAGCTTAACTGTAGACATAATGGAGAGCTACATATGATTATACATCATGTAGAATCATAGAATCACAAGGTTGGAAAGGACCTACAAGATCATCTCGTCCAACCGTCCTCCCATTACCATTGCTACCACAAACCACTAAACCATCTCTTGTAGCTCCTCATCCAGACACCTCTTGAACACTGCCAGAGACGGTGACTCCACCACCTCCCTGGGCAGGCCATTCTGGTGCCTGACCACTCTCTGAGAGAGAAAGTTTTTCCTTATGATCATAAGATTATACATCACTCCGACAGAAGGAATAATGAGCGCTGCACATCACTTTGCACACAAATGAACGTACACACAAAATTAAATAAATAAATAAATGACACCTTCCACACTTCCATGGCAAGAATATAACAGTTTTGCAGGGGGTCAGGATGATCTTGGAAGTGTGTCAGATCTGGCATAAAACCAGCTTGGATTTTGTGGAAATGAAACGTGGAGTTGAATGTCCAAAAGTCAGGCTAGAACATCATGAAGCTATGTCTGTAGCTGTTGATGAGATTGTTATATTTTCTAAGTGCTACCCACGTGTCTTTGGCATGAGGATAAATCTTCCTTAAACAGCAGTGCAAATCTTTAGATGTGCACAAATACAATATAATTTAAGTGTACCGAGCCTATGGTTTTATCTCCATAACTCTGTCATAGGGAAATCTTTGCTTCCCACGCTTTGCCCTTGTTGTATATCCGCTTGTTATATATGTGTATATCCCTTGTTGTATATGTGTCTGTTCTTCTGCATTTTTGTGCATAGATTAAAAATTCTGGGCATGCTAAAGTGAATGACAGTTTTATCTCTGGCTTGTTATTTGCATAGTACAACGATTTCATCCTTCACAATTTTATATCAGTTTTACTTCTCTCCTATTCTCCATGCCTTTCTTCTAATCTTATCTAGACTATTGACTAGTCATGAGAACGTAGATAACAAGTCAGAACATGGAACAAATGGCCCTTCTTCCATGAACTTGTTTTGATTAATGAATATATGAGATTTGTACTATTTTTTTTCCAGGTAAAAGGTTACAATGAGTTATGTAAATAACTTGCATTCTGCACTGTCTTGCTGTTTTTAATCTACTCAGGGTTCTCCTAATATACTATGACGAAGTGGGAAGGGATTTAAATGTGAGCTTTGTTAATAAGGGAGAAAATCGTATCTATATCGTCTTTGGGCAAAAAAGTGTTCTTACAAGAAATATATGTTTATCTGTGGAAATGTTTTTAAATAAATTGAATTGCATTGTCTTAAAATCACAGGTAACCTCTTACTTACAAAAATCTTCGGTGATAGCTCATCACCCACAGATAAATAAAAAGCTAGGAAGACTAACAAAATAGACAGTTTAGACGTTGCTTAAAATTGTGTGTTACTTACATTTCTAAAACTGTGTTGACAGGGCTGAAACAACGGTGAGAGAGAGTTCACTAAGGGTACTTCTCTGAAGAGATGTCAAGTGGAGACAAGTACACTGCAGTTTGCTGTCTGTCACATTATTCCTGCCAACAAGAAAGACTTTATAAGTGAGGATAAATCAGTGATTGATGAATAAACCTAATGGCTGAGAAGGTGAAGAGGACACGTGTCTTTTTATGACTGTATATGACTGTATTAGAATACAGCAATTCAAAAATTACATGCAGGATGGTATTATCTCAGAATACAAGGCAGCTTTTCATAAATGAACCTTCTACAGGTTTACATCAGCAATAATACTTGCGTTTTCTCCTTATGGAAATGTAAGGAAATAGATGATCTCTATTACAGCAGTCCAAAGTATATCTCCTTTGTATGAATCTTTCAGGTATTGCAAATAATAGAATTTAGCACATTTTCTTAACACCAGAATCAGTAACTTCTTGAGTTAATGCTTGGATGCAATGTCCAATAGCTGTGTATTGAACTCCAACGATTGAACGATCAACGATTTGGAGGCCAGTGTGGTAGCATTTATTTTATTTCAATTATACATTTGGAAGGAACCCTCTAGATTTGGTAAGACTGCTCCTAATTTTTTTAAGTAATACATGTCCATATAATTTAAAAAGGGACTGAATACCTACTCTGAATTCCTAATCATAACAGAGTTAATTCTATAGCATATAAAGAATCTACATGAGAAAAATCAAGAATAAAGGCCAGAATTTTCACAGCAATTTTGTATACTTCAGTGACTTGAAGGCCTAGTTTTCAGTTACCTGAGTTTTGAAAGCTCAAAATAATTTTGGCTATTATGACCAGAGTCTTCAAGCATGCATATAAGCAACTGTTTATTTTGTTTACCTTTATATTTCACACGTCTGGCCTGTATGTATTTTATATTTGATTTTTTTTTTTTTTTTTCACGGTGAGATTTCTATGACATTCTTTTGATGTCAGAAATATAAGTTTATATTTAAAAAACACAGCATTTGTCTATCCTACAGAGGAAAGAGACTAAATATTTTTTAATTATTTCAACTTCATTGGATAGAATGAAACAAATGGATAGAGAGACACAGTTCTTTCTTAGAGTGTTCTATCTGTTTTTATTAAGGATATTTCAAAGGACATAGATAGCTCAAAGACAGTGTATCTAATTAGATACTATTAAATATGACTAAAATATCCAAACCAAGGAGCAATTTGTGGGCTAATATTTTAATCAGATATGGTCAATTTTGTTGCTACCGATATTCAGGTAGCTATCATGGAGAATATACAAATTTCTGGTCTTACTATTTATTTTATGATGACTGGAATTGTGAAGACAATAAATAATTTGCTCAAGGCTACAAGTCGAATTTCATTACCATTTTTTGAGTGCATACATTAAAATTTTCAGACCACATGCTAAAAATAGTCTGAGATGAACTCTTGCAGCTCCAGACGAGAGTATTTAGTCCATCTTCCTTAAAGTACCACCATCTTCTTGAAAGTGTTCTAAATGGACCAGTTTCTTCAGGTTTCATGGGTGGGTTTTTGTGTTTCCCACAAACAACTAACTGTGTCACATTTTCAACCTTCTATTTATTTATTTATTTATTTATTTATTTATTTATTTATTTATTTATTTATTTATTTAAATGTGTCTTAGTGTGCTTCAGCCCTTAAAGGTGGTGCAAAACAGAGAGTTAAGTTTGGCATTAGTTTCTCTAGTCAGAATGCTTCCTAGAACATGGACTGGAAAGTTGTTCAAAAGGCAACACTGAACCTCCTTGCTAATTCACGGTTGCAGTGGAACAACCACTGGTAAATACAGTTCCCAGGACACAGAGATGTGGTGTTTTCTTTTATATCAGTATGTGTATCTTTCATTTGACATGTCAGTTTGCACAGATGCTGAGTGCATTTTTGCTTTTTCATGATTTTTGTGCACCAGGAAACCATTTGGATCTAAGAAAATACAGCAGCCAAATTGCAACTTCTTGAAGCTTTTTTCCATTGAATATAATGGCACTGTAGTGAAAATGCCAAAGGCTATTATATACTGACAGTATAGTCAAGAAAAGTACCTATCTGCAGAAAACGTGCAGCAGGTAGAAAAAGAGCAATGAAATAACCATGAAAGCTGTTGGAGCCTCAGGATGAGAAAAACAAGTGATCTGCTGCAATGCTTAACAAAAGAAAAGATATGAGCAGAGTTATTTGGACATTCATGGTTACAAACATAGCAAGGAGTAAGCAATAATGCCTTTGGCAGAGATTCCTCTCACCATTTTAGTGTTCGCTTTCTCTCTAGAAAGTGAGTTCCCTGCATGTGCAATCACAGTCTCATCATGAGAAATCAGAACTGAACCACTAATGGCTGTATATGAATGCTCTGTGCCTCACCTCCTATTGTAATAACATAACTCCTTAAAAGGAGTTCAATCAGAAAAGAGAAAAGCAATATACACTCAAAATACCCAAAGTTTTATCTTTAGAGCAATTCTAAACAGAAACAGTCTTAAAAATCATAGGCCTGATTAAACAAATCTTCTAGATCCTGCTTCGTTCACTGTATTAGTTGTATCTGCACACAGCCCAGGTCTTCAGTAGATGAAAACTTGAAATGTTACTGCTCGTTAACATATCTGTTAGATACAAAAGTTTGCCTTATCTTTGATTGTGTGTGTTTTCTATCTCTCAATCTCAATCTCTCCATGTCAGGTTGGTTTGAGATGTGAAAGTGTCATACATGGTTAAGCAAAGGGCTGTAAAAGGTAGAAAATAGAATAAGTAGGAGTTAAGAATAAAGATGAAAAGTAAACAATGCAAAGTATTTTTATATTTTTAAGGTTTTCTTTGAGAGTGAAAATATTGGTGTGCTGAAGTAACTAAAGCTGGATTAACAAGTTTTTACTGAGACAGAAAATAAATTATGGACTGCTCCATGTAGAGCATTAACTCTTTTTTTTTTTTTTTTTTTTTTCCTGGTGGATTCATAGAACTTTAGTGCATTAATCATATTCGTCTTCCACTTTGAATTTCTTAATAATTTTCTTAATACTATGTGAGTCACACACTAAGCTCTTCTGAGGTTCATGACCATTGCCTTTAGTATCTCACCAGTAATCTTCCAAAATTATTGCTATTTGTTCAAAAGGTGAGGTTAGATATTACCAAGTACTTGAGACTCACCCATCCATCTTATCTCTTTTCAGCTTTTCTTCAATAATTTTTGCAAATGTGAACCTTGAATTCCTACAAGTGTTCAGTATATAGGAAAGCAAATATAAATAAATATATATATATATATATTTTTTTCATCAGTATATGCTGCAGTATCTCTGGCTTGTTCAATTGTAAACATGGATGAGTGATAATGGTTGAAGCAGCATTTGACTTCCAAATGCAACATTTCAAAGGCTGAATTTTTACCTGCAAGTACAATAATATATTTTACAGCTTAACAGCTCTAAACAGCATATCACTTATGGCATACTCTAGGTATCATATTATATAGAATTTAGATTATAAGACCAAAATCATCTTCTCAATCTAAGTAACCAGATGGGAATGAAAGTTATCTGGAACACTGGTATTTTTTTCTAATTGTTAATTTTTGGGAGCTTTTTTCACAGAATCACAGAATTATCAAGGTTGGAAAAGACCTAGAAGATCATCTAGTCCAACCATTACCAATACTTCCCAGCTAAATCATACCCCTCAACGCAACATCCAAACGTTTCTTGAACACTCCCATGGTCGGTGACTCCACCACCTCCCTGGGCAGTGCATTCCAATGCCTGACTACCCTTTCCGAGAAGCAATACTTCCTAATGTTCAGCCTGAACCTCCCCTGGCGCAGCTTGAAACCATTCCCTCTAGAAAGGAGGTAATGTTTACTCTAGTAAAGTCTAATTTTTTTTACTATCCTATGTCAAAGCTTTCCATTCAATGACATTTGAAGACCTCTAAATATTCTTTCCTGCAGTTTGCTATGTCACTATATATTAGAGAAGTTGAGAGGCATAGATCCATTACAGGAATTTTGTAAGACACCACAAGTTGATGTCTGACTGATGTTAGTTTAATGATTTCTTTACTCTTCAAGTCAGCATTGTGATTTGTCTAACTTGATTTTAAATTATTTTTTGTTTGCTTCCTTCTGAACTGCTTAAATTTTTTTAGTTGTTTTACAAGTTGACCATATGCTTAGCAATATGTTGACTGTAAAAAGATACAATACCTTTTTATGCTGTTTTACTAATAGCATTTGAGAGAAAACGTTTGCCAAATGATTTGCCTTTAAATGTTCTAAGTAAATGGATAAGCTTGAGAAATCCAATGGAAACTATCCCCAGAGTGTATTTAGTATTTGTAAATGAAATTGAAAGGTCTACTTTTAAAACAGACATTGTAAATCATGCAATACAAAGAAAGTATTGGATTTCTGTTTAGCTTCTTGGCATTAACAAGTTCTTGGGTACATTTAGGAAAATGTTACTGGTAAATTATATAGATATATTTATGGTTAATTCACAGAGGACGTTTTATAGTATTAGCTGTTCCACGTAGTTTGAAAATTTGCACAGCTATGCTGATCACACCAAAAGTCTCACTTTTTAGTCATAATTTTCATTGAATATAACTTATATATGTTAAAGATACTAAGTAGCTGATACATAAAATCTGTCCAAAACCTTCTGGTATGCAGCAGGAGTCATTTTCAAATTAGGCTGGTGTCTCAACGTCAAACTTCTCCAGTTCTTACAGGAATGAGGTTCTGAGCAGATGTTAAGACCTGTGTATCTGGACAGCGCTTTTCTAAGATGGAGACAAAGCACAATAAACTGTTGAAAGAAACATAACTCACTTCCAGTCTCCTTATCCTCTATCATCTCCTCACCTGTTCTGGAAGGCATAGAACCCAAATCCTAAATGCTTAAGAGAGCAAAACAGACTTCTTTTTTTCCTGTTCAGAATCAGTGAAAGGAGCTCCCTCTGTACTATCAAAGAGAGGTTTTGCGGAGGACAGTTAACACAGGAATTATCTACCGGTGGGAATCATATGTGACAGGTGTACTTGAGTCTGCACTCTACTTCAGCCTGCCCTTTTATGCAGATGAGCCACAGCAAATTATTTGAACTTCTTAATGATTTTCACTCTAAGCCACAGGATGGCAGCCACGAGGAAGATATAACAACAGAGCTTTGCTTTTTACCCCATGGTATGTTTTACTGAGATAAGAATAGGTCTTACTGTTAATGCCTAGCCTGCATATTAGTAGGCATATGGGGCCTGTATGTATGGTATGTTTAGTGAACCTGAACGGGCTATGTTTTTTTGGAATACTTTTTCTGTGAGAATAAAAGCAGTAACAACTTTGTAGATGTTCTTAGCCTTTGTAACCATTCAAGCCAGGCAATATATAATCAAAATATGACTGTTCCTATGATAATAAATGTTTTGTTCTCAGATTATGCCTATTAAGAATAGAGCAGTTAGTCAATCTTCAGGTTAGCGTTTCTGAATTTTGTATCTCTCACTGAGAAAGAATTGCCATTCTGACTCATATTATTCTTGAAGGATTCAATGTTGCTGCAAGTGAAGTGATGGAGCAGATATTACTGAACAGAATGGAAATATGAATAGCGTGTGTGTATTTCTTGATTTCTTTTTGTTTGTGTTATTGTTTTTTCTTTTATTCACCAAAATATCAGCAATATGTCTACATTATATATTCACCCTGCCACCTGGGTGGAGAGTCTGAGGGAAAGATGCATGAGGAGCAGCTGAGGTCCCTGTGTTTGCTCAGCACAGAGCAGAGGAGCCGAGGAGAGGCCTGATGAGGAGCTGCTGCAGCTCCTCACAAGGAGCGGAGGGGCAGCGCTGAGCTCTGCTCTCTGTGACAGTGACAGGGCCCGAGGGAACGGCATGGAGCTGTGTTAGGGGAGGGGTAGCTGGGGGTCAGGGAAAGGGTCTGCACCAGAGGGAGGTGGGCATGGAACCGGCTGCACAGGGCTGTGGGCATGGCCCCGAGTGCCGGAGTTCAAGGAGCATCTGGACAACTCAGACAGCTCTCAGACATAGGGTTTGTTTTTTTAAGTAAGTTAAGTTGCCCTGCATAGGATTGGAAGTTGGACATGAAGATCTCTATGGGTCCCTTCCAACTCTGGATATTCTGTGATTCTGTGATCACCTCACTATTTCCAATAATGCTTAATTTTACATTTGTTTCCACTGATGCCAGAAAGTCTAAATGCAGTCCAAGTTTACTAATAAGCTTGAATACATTAAAACTCTACAGTAATACAGAGAGAAACTGCAGCCCAGTGAAACTAAATAAGGAGGATTTCCTAAGAAAAATGTATGCTAAAGAGAACTTCAAACTTAATGACTGTTTTCTCTGAGTATTCTCAATTCTGACTGCTTTCCAAGTTTAAAATGCTTGCTGTTCCTATATAAACCATTGATTGGAAGTTATTTCCCCATATTCATGTTTACGAATACAGCAGCATTCTGGAAAGCTTTTCAAAGAATCACAGAATTGTAGGGTTTGGAAGGGACCTCTAGAGATCATCGAGTCCAACCCCCCTGCCAAAGCAGGTTCCCTACACCAGGTTGCACAGGTAGGCGTCCAGGCGGGTCTTGAATATCTCCAGAGAAGGAGACTCCACAACCCCCCTGGGCAGCCTGTTCCAGTGCTCCGTCACCCTCACCGTAAAGAAGTTCTTGCGCACATTCGTGCGGAACTTCCTATGCTCTAGCTTCGTCCCATTTCCCCTTGTCCTGTCCCCACGCACTACTGAAAAGAGTCCGGCCTCACCACCATGGCCCCCACACCTCAGGTATTTATAGACCTGGATCAAATCCCCTCTCAGCCTTCTTTTCTCAAGGCTAAACAAACCCAGTTCACTTAGTCGTTCCTCATAGGGGAGATGTTCCAGGCCCTTCACCATCTTTGCGGCCCTCCGCTGGACTCTTTCCAAGAGATCCCCGTCTTTTTCATACTGGGGAGCCCAGAACTGGACACAGTACTCCAGATGACGCCTTACCAGGGCAGAGTAGAGGGGGAGGATCACCTCTCGACCTACTGGCAACGCTCTTTTTTATACACCCCAGTATGCCATTGGATCTTTTGGCCACGAGGGCACACTGCTGGCTCATGGCCAACCTGTCATCCACCAGGATGCCCAGGTCCCTCTCTGCAGAGCTCCTCTCCAGCAGGTCATCCCCCAGCCTGTACTGGTGCATGCAATTATTTCTTCCTAGGTGCAAGACTCTACACTTGCTTTTGTTAAACCTCATCCTGTTTCTTACTGCCCAACTCTCCAGCCTGTCCAGGTCTTGCTGAATGGCAGCACAGCCTTCAGGAGTGTCAGCCAATCCACCCAACTTCGTATCATCAGCAAACTTGTTGAGGGTGGCCACTATCCCCTCATCAAGGTCATTGATGAAGATGTTGAACAAGACCTGACCCAGCACAGACCCCTGGGGGACGCCACTAGTTACAGGCCTCCAGCCGGACACTGCACCGCCAACTACGACCCTCTGCACTCTGCCAGTCAGCCAGTTCTCAGCCCACTTCACTGTCCACTCATCTATCCCATACTTCCTCAGCTTTGTTATAAGGAGGTCACGGGGGACAGTATCAAGAGCCTTACTGAAATCAAGGTAGACTACGTCTACCGCTCTCCCCCCATCCACCCAGCCTGTGACAACTTCATAGAAGGCCACCAGGTTGGTCGAGCACGACCTCCCCTTGGTGAACCCATGCTGGGTACTCCTGATAACCTCCTTTTCTCCCAATTGTCTGGAGATGGCATCCAGCACAAGCTGTTCCATCACCTTCCCTGGGACAGAGGTAAGGCTGACTGGCCTATATAGTTACCTGGGTCCTCCTTCTTGCCCTTTTTGGAGTGACATTGGCTGTCCTACAGTCATCAGGCACCTCCCCAGTTCTCCAAGACCTCTGAAAGATTACAGAGAGTGGTTCAGCAATGACCTCCGCCAGCTCTCTCAGCACCCGTGGATGCACCCCATCAGGTCCCATGGATTTATGGACCTTAGTGTTTCCTAGGCGCTCACGGACCACCTCTTCCCTCTTCTTCTTTTGTTAGTCTTTGTTTTATGTGAGAGCATAGCTATTTTATTAGCTTCTTACAGGAAAATCTAAATGTTTCACAGTGCAACGTGTGTAACATAGCATTTGTGTTTTTTTTTTTAATATATACAGTGTCTCAAGCTAGTGGTGCAATTTTTCTCTTAGATCCACAGTTTAAAAAAAAAATTGGGAAAAGTGTTTACTTCAATAAAGCAAAACCTCATAGGTTTTGTTCTTATACCTTTTCTGTAAGGAAGGAGATTTTATTTTTTTTTTCCTCCAGGTCATGCTGAACGTACCTATACCATGCCTTCAACAGCTAAATGCAGAATAATTTGTCAGTCCTGTTCCATCATCAGGAACAGTACAGTAATCACTGTGGATACTAAATCAACACTTCATTTCCTGCAAAGAATGGAGTGAAAAGAAAATGAGTATTTACAGAGCTCATCACAGCAGCTCTTTTGATCTGGGAGGAATTTCAATACTCTTGTTCCACAAACTATGCTGTTTAGATATTTGGATTGAGGCAGAGCATGTGCGTGCTCTTCAAACACCAATATCAAATTTGGGTCTCCTAACAGATCTGGGAAATCTGCATATAGTAAGTTAGGATTTGACAAAATGAGTTGCCTGCCTCCTTGCCTTTCCTATTTCAATCATTAATGTTTCTACCCTGAATGAGGCGACTTCCCAGGAGAGCCTTGGTTGGCAAAGCAGCTCAAGTTATTTACTCATGACAGCTTGAATTGAGGCAGTGTGACTTTGTTCAGGGCAGCAAGCAAGAGGACAGTAAGGTTTAAACACCAATGCATGTGAATCAGCATCTTCATATTCCCTTTCAGAAAAATTGTGACAATTTCTACCGAAAATAGGGTGCAAGCAACAGCAGCCATCTGAATTCTAACTTTTCACCATATTCTAGGGAGGAAAACTAGCAACAGAGTATTTGAAAAGTAATACAGAAATTAGAAAAAACAAAAACAACAACAACAAAAAAACACAGAACAAAACCAAATGAAATGGATAGAGCATAAGTACTAAGACATTACATTCCAGCCATAGAGATATGTGATTAGCATATTAAAATGGAAATAAAATTTAAATTATTTAATTGGAAATCAACATGAGTAAATCTCTATTGGAAATATGTTACTTCGTTGCTAAATAAGATGGGGGAAGAAGCCTCTATCTGTAAATGCAATATCTATAAAGCAGACTTCTAAAAGGAATGAAAACATTGGTCCAAACCATTTTCTAAATTTTTACGATAAATTACAAAAGCAAACAAAAAATACCCCACAACAAAACAAAGCAGCAAACACACATCTCCTCCTAGTTTCCAGACATGTTACCTAAAGTACCTAAATTTATTTAGAAAGGCCTCTGAAATAGCAACCTGCTTAAGAGAGAACATCATGTATTCATTACATCTGGACAGTGCATTTCAGCAGAATCAGTCAAGGTGGTGACTCTCTACAAACTGCAAAGAAATCTAAGGCCAGCTAAGTGCATTACCTAGGTGTCTCAGAGAACAAAATAAAGTTGTATTAGATGACTGGTGGACATGGGTCACCAATGTAGTAATATACGGGCAAACAAAGTGATAAATAAATACTTTTCTATACGTTTATTTCTACAGTGTTTCTTCCTGTAAGTTTCCACATTAGTTTTTTTCTAATCTAATTAAAATTTAATAGTTTATGCTGAAATCACTGAATATTGGTTTTATTGGTCTTCATCACGTTATTTAGGACTACTAACAAAAATGCATTAAAACACTTTCAGTATGGTCTCTAGTATGTGTCACATCCAGAGGAATTATTTTTTCAATCCAAAGAGACAGCTTGGTATCAAAATCCCTTCCAGTAATGTGCTAATGTCACATTTAGGTTATTCATATTTTAATATTTTATTAAAATATTTTAATATTTTCCTTACATTTAACATTTTAAAATTTCAAACCATAAACATCAGATTTTTCCGTTATATTTTTATGTCTTAATCATTTTAAGATTTTATTTTTAATTTTTAGTTCTACGTTGCAGAACACATCAACATATTAAAATTACTAGAAGGAGAGAAATGACCGGCTCTTTTTCTCTTTACGTCTTACTGTGGTCTTTCAGATAGCAACATTTATAAGCCACAGCTGCTAACACTGTGAAGTATTCAGTTTTCTTGGAATAAGGTAGTGGCATTTATTGTCATCTGCTCTATTGAATTCTGAAGTGAAACTATTCTCTAAAATAACTATATAGAATAATTTATTGAATCATGAGTGAGAATACTTTAGATTTATATATTGATTTGCACTTCTGAAGTGCTTTAGGCAGGAAATTTTACTGCTTTTGTGAAAACGTTCTTTTGCAGAAGTAATTAATTTCTGTAGAAAGTATACAAGTTGATCTCTTTATTTTGAATGCATTTCATGATCAGCACAAGAGAAATTTTTTCTTAAGACACAATGATATCTAATTATTTTCATGCATTAGTGTTCTTAAAGCGTTTAGAAGAAAAAAAAATAAAACAGAAAGAAAAAAAAAAAAAAGAAAGAAATAATATGAATGGAATTACCAAGAGGAAAATAAAGTTTAGCACTTAAATTTAAAAAGAATATTCATGATTTCGAAAATGTGATTCCTTCTAGCCTGTTCAGTATTTTCTAATCCATGTTTCACCTCAAAACACTTAAAGGGATATAGAGAAGAAGATTAATGAACAACTAAGTTTCAGACATTTCTAAAGATCACTTTAATAATGTAAAAGGAATAATTTCAAACGTTTATGATTTATGATAATTATGTTTTAATTACAAGTCACATCTTGAATTAGATATACATTTAATACATCAGCAGTGCAAACTGCAGAGTCTGTTTCGTAACCTGATTTGGCAGGCTCTGCCAAGCATGGTGTTTTCCACCATGAATCAATAGAGCTACTAATTGGAGGTTGTAAATACTTATTTTCTGGCCCTAACAATACTTCCTTATAAACCAGTATGCTTAGTTGCAACAGCCAACTGACTCTGGATTGTAACTCCTACCTATAGCTTGATTAAAATATACTTAACTTAAATACAGTACCCAGCCAGCTGGCAGCTAATTCATGGGGCCTTTTGCTTTGCTGTCAGACATGCTTGAAGTAGTGGGAGTCTGCAGACTGCCTCTGATGCAAATAGTCTGCAAGTTACAGAAAAACACCGCTGTCTGGAGAAATACAATTACTTGCTGTCGTATGCAAAAAGGAAATGGTGGGGGATGAGTCACTTCAAAGTGGCTGATTGCTACAAAGTTTGGTGCTAACCAAATATCAGTAATAATCTGCATATAATTAACATGTATGGAAATTTATATCAGGAATATTTTTAATGTATAGATTGATACATATGGTGAAGCTTACCATTTCCCAATGAAGAATACTAAGATTTTCACCTAAAGAGAGAAATTAACTTTTTAATCATATTCAAATAAAGATTTCTTAACTTGCTTTAAAAAAGTACCTGCAAAAGAGGAATCCTATTATTTTTGTTAAGGAAAGAACATTATGGATCTGGAATTAAAACATCCAGTAAGGACTCCTGGCAGGCACTGTAGGGAAGACTGACCATAAGAAAAAATACTAGAGAAGTTTGTTGATCCTCAGTCCTTGACTATCACCTCATCAGGAAACTAGTAAGAAAGTTGAAAAAAGCCTTTCTGACATAAAATCAGTTTATAATTTCCAAGTTTATCAAAGCATGTTTTTATCATCTGTGAGTTTGTAAACATTTGCAATTGCATTGACTGTTCTTGATATTCACAGAATCATAGAATCACTAAGGTTGGAAAAGACCTGTAAGATCACGTAGTCCAACTGCCCACCTACCACCAACACTGCCCACTAAACCATGTCCCTTAGTACAACACATAAATATTTCTTGAACATTTCTAGCAATGGTGCCCATCTCCCTGGGCAGCCTATTCCAGTGCCCGATCTCTCTTTCAGATCTCTCTTTTCAGAAATTTTTCCTAATATCCAATTTTTATTACGAATAAAAGCTTGTTAAAACACAAGCTTTTATTGGTTTGTATTGTGCGATTTTAAAACAACTGGCTAGCAGGAGTCTAGTAAATGTATAAACTAAAGAGTCATAACCCAAGTACCCAACAATGAAGAAAATTTCATTGTGTTCTAAAGTGTAGCAGAGATCAGGAGGGGGCGATGAATTGTCTTTCACTGAACGTTGAGGATTTTCTGGTGTGTAGTAAAATGTATGCTTTAAATCTCATGATCATAAAAAACAAAACAAAACATGGAAACACTTTCACGAATTTTTTGACAATAAATCCTCTGTTTTCAATCTGTCAATGACAATCACTAGGACAAGAATACTTAATTACATGCACTGTAAGTGCTCGCATGCTGGCAGATTTATTCTCTGCTTCTGTGGATACTACACAAGGTGATACAACAGTTGTTTTGTTAGAACAAGACTAAGCCAAACAATTTTAAGAAGGCAAGTACTCATCTGAGTTATGAGGTTAGAGATGCATCTGTTGTATATAGGATGCCACACCAATGAACTGCATAGTACTTGGTCTGGAACCAACTTTGTCTTATAAGAAAATATAGTCTTTTAACATCAGAAAGGCTCTTGTCTCTAGAAAAACAAGTGGGCAGCTAAAGACTGAAAAGATTTTCACTTAGAACTTATTTTAAATTCTGAGTC
Organism: Alectoris magna; assembly: GCA_030625065.1. Taxonomy (NCBI): domain Eukaryota; kingdom Metazoa; phylum Chordata; class Aves; order Galliformes; family Phasianidae; genus Alectoris; species Alectoris magna. Next base: position 79,523,117 of record CM060560.1, read on the forward strand.
TGTTTATCAAATTTGCAAGGTCCTCTTTATTTGATGATAAAATAGCCTATTAGCACTTTCCCATATTGCATTATAAATTCCTTTCCTTTCTTTACAGCTGCTGTCAGTGAGGCAAAGAAAGTCTCGCCTGAGAATCTTCCTCCTCTCTCCAGGTAGCGGAGTAGAAATGAATTTTGGGAAAATGACAACAACAACAAAAACCACCACCAGTTTATCTTTCCAGGGAGTACTTCAACATTTGAATAGGAAAAAGGAACAATTAAAAGAAGAAATTTTGAGAAATACCAATATCCTTTAAGTGTATATTTTGGAAAGACTATAGAGAGACTACTCTTACACAATTATAGTCAACGTTTTTATCATAAGGTGAGTAGGAAGATATTTTAACTTTTTCTCCTTATACTCAGAGTGATTTGCTAAGAAGGAGATGCATATCTGAATATAATGTGTGGATTAAAATGTGAACGCCATGCCTATGATTTCACAGAACACAAGGCATATTGTGAGACAGAAAAGGAATATTAAAAATAGTATTTATTCTATGTCTTAACTGTTCCAGTAATTTTTTTAAAAAAGAAAATTCTACCACCACCTTTCATATGCTACATCTGTGAGGTGGTGACCATGACAATTTGGCTAGCTTTTCTTTTATTTTATACAGCAACAATGAGCATTTGTAGAAATATTCATAAAATGTGCTCATACAATGTAAGTAACATTCATAGTTTTTGAATACAGCTTTGTCAGTGTTCCATATCATTTCCTCATATGCACTCGCATTCCTCGCAGTTGTCAGGACTTCTTAAATTTTATTCTTGTCATTTTGTTATTTTGCCAAAATTAAGATGTTGTTTTGATTTTCTTTCAGAAATTTTTAATGCATTGTTGTGTTTGGCTTATTTTTTTTTCACTACTTTTTTTTTTTTTTTTAAACTTACTAATGTCCCTGTGTTTTTCTGAAACGTTAATAGCTTTCATTTAAAATGAGCTTTAAGAGTTTATTGATTTATTGTATTTAGTTGTGCAAGTTGTACTGCCAGCTCTATGGAGCATTTCAGGACACAACCTTTCTGACAAGTTAGGATCCAAAATAATTTAGCCTAAAGCTCTTGGCAGCATCTCCGTCTATTCAAACTAGTACTGTAAAACATAGGGTTAGAAAGTTAACATTTCTAATAGGTAGAATTTTTAATATCTCCCAATATGAAATAAATTATACGAAAAATCGTGTGCCTTATAATTCCACAAATTCAGCATTATTTTTGCACTGCCTGGTATTTTTCATCATTGTGCCATGTTGATGGCCAGATTTTATTCAATTTATTAATAAAATCATGCCCAGCTGAACCAGTCTGCATTTTACTTGCAGAAGTGAAACAAACATGCTTTAAATATAAGGCTTCAGTTTCCTGAAACTGGTGCTGAGCTGTATGGCTACTAACTCTTCATGTTATTACTGTCATAGCTGACTTAATGTGATTCTTATCAGAAAAACTGCCTGAAAACCTTCATCTGCTCTCAGTCTAATGTAACTGAGTAATTTAGCCACGCTTAAACAGTGACTGATACCCCTTATTTCCAAAGAAAATGTTGGTGATGTTGCTCTAGTGCTCTTCTTGATCACTGGTTTAGTTTTCCTGCTCTTTTGTAAATCCTTCCAAATCATCTACAGGTTCTTCCTTAAAAAAAAGCTCTTTTGTCTTTGTTTCTTCATCAAGTGATCTGTTCTCACTGTTTTGTCCACAGCTCATTAATAATTTTGCATTTTCAAAAGAATATGGACTACAGATGAGACTGTTCCTTGGAATGACTTGAAATATATCGGAAAGATACTCTAATGGAATGTGTTTAAAACTTCATAACTCAGTTTTCCAGTTGTTCTAGGCGTATTTTCAGAGGTTGTTTGAAAATTGTCAGAAATGTAAGAAAGATCTATACCCTATTTAAGGATTCTGGTGAAAAGAAGCATTAAAACTTTAGAGGAAAGTAGCTGATAAACACAAGTGTTTCCTCTTCTTATCCGGTCAGGAAAACAAAAGTTTAAAAGTATCAAAAGAATATGTTCAAGTTATAAACCTATGCAGAGCTCAGCTGGCATCAGCACATAACGCCCATAATTGAATGAAGTCCAAACAAGCCATAATAATTGCTTAGAATAAATAAAGAAAAATTCAGAAGTTCCCTTCTAAAGATAGTAAAACTGTAGCAGTAATAAATGCCTTCACTAACTACTAGCATAATTCCTCTGATGTTACACTTGAGATTAATGTCCCTTCTCAGGTCCTCCTTTGGAAATGGAGAAGGAACTTTGCTGCATCCCATTTGAACAGACTTTTAATGATAGCAGTATCAGAGGAAATATAGATGTATATATCTTTCTGCACTGATCATTTTAGGTGAGGGAGAATAATAGAAAATTAGTTGAGAAAAAAAAAACACCAAAAATATTAAGAATGCTGAAGCAGAGATAAATCCTAACTATGTCAGTTTCATTTGCTTTTCTGCTTCATATCCTGCCTCCAGTAAACCTAGCTAACAATTCACTTGGAAGGGTGTTATATGAGTCAGCAGACCACATTCAACATCTCTGAATGTTTCTTACCAGTATCATCACTGAATAGCTTTTCTCTGAGCAAACATTGTAAGCCTGCTTTAATTTCAGTGGAAATCATTGTGGCAGGATGGTACACAAACTATTTGGAGATGTACTGAAAGGTGCATGCAGTGGTAGTTAATTTGTTTTTGCTATAGGAAAAAAATAATCTATTTGTGACATAGTGTTGCTAAAAACTTTTGTTAGTATGAAGCGGACAAAAGTTGTTGAATCATCAAGATTTCTCTGAAACGTTAAGATCTAAGTTTGTAGAGAGTGAAAACTGTCTTTTTTTTTTTTTTTTTTAAACGCACAACACAGGCATGAGGTGGAATAAAGGCAATGACCATTAAATGTCGCAAAAGCACATGAAATCTTATCTAGTGGAAGGTGCTCCTGCACACAGCAGGATGGTTGGAATTAGATGATCTTTAAGGTCCCTTCCAAAACCATTCTATGATTGATTTTATGAACTACATTGCTGTATTTTTCTTACAGCTACTGAGTCCACCCTGCAAGGCAAAGGAGTGAGATCTGAAAATAATTGGAAGTTTGGTCAGGTGGAGATTCACTAGAAGGCTGCTGTAGGTAAAAAAGACAGAAGAAGAAAAGCTGTGTTATCAGAAGTTAACAACAAATGGAGAACAGTTTCTGCAAAACTGCAGAGAATGGAAAAACAATAATACAGTGCAATGTAGGAGTGATATACAAATCTTAAATTGGTCACCTAAATGTAGTCTAGACTGGAGTTCTTCTACAGCCAGCAAAGAGAAATAAGTGTTCCAGAGAGTAATTTGTTCTATTCATCTTGAATATCTCAATTGAAGGAATAAATGCAATGGGACAAATTCCTTTTGGAATTTGCTTTTCTCTGTTGCTGATAGCTTAGATGAATATGAAAAGATACAGTGCTTCTTAGGATCTGAGAAATATACAGCATGTTTTAAATTACACATTTTTAAGCTGAGTTCTAAAATGCATTTCATATAATTTGTATACTCAATTAATGTATTGTTATTGGTTCTGATATAAAGTTGAGAAAATCAAATATTAGCCAATTGTCTGAGACTGAAAAGACACAGAACTCTGGTTGGAAGATACTACTGTTATTATAGCTTGTGAGCTTTAAAACTGTTCTTAATCTATGCTGTCTGCCAGAAGGAAAAAACACAACAAAAACAAACAAAAAAAACACACAAAAAAAAACAAAACAAAAAAAACCCACACCCAACCAACTAAACAACAACAACAAAAAAAACCATAAAGGATTGTTCTTCTCTGGTTTATGAGTTTGAAATTTGGAATCTGATCCTAGATTTACTACAGTCAGTGGGAAAAAAAACAACACATCATTTTTGAAGGAATGAGCTTTATGTATGACCACATGTCCTGCAGTGATAAAAAAAAAAAAAGTAAGCCTAAAAAAGGTGACCTGTTTTTAGTAAATGATTCTATGATTTGTTCACAGCATTAAGAAAGTAGGCATGTCACTTATATCACGTGAAAGAACAGTGGTTACAGTAGTACCGACAGTGTCAATGTTTTTTTCACAATCTTATTTATTTTCCTGCTTAAAGCTATATACCAGTTAAAGACAGCCTAGTGAATTGTGTTCTTTTGCTTTGGTGTGGAGCACATACTTGGCATACAAGTATGCAAAATCATAAGAGGGAATAGTTACTGTGCAGTTTAAATAGTGGTTAAAGATAGCAGTGTTTTATGTTTGTGCTTTGCCCAGGCATATTTGTCCAATATCTATGAATAGATAAAAAATACACATAAATCAACTGATGGATCCAAAGAATGCCAACATTTTCAAAAATGTAATTACAAATATATATATTAGATGACACTTTGGCCATCGTGTAGATTAAATCATAGAATGGTTTGGGTTGGAAGTGACATTAAGATCATCTAGTTCTGACCCTGCTGCTATAGGCAGGGACACCTCCCTCTAGACCAAGTTGCTCAAAGCCCATCCAGCCTGGCCTTGAATGCTTCCAGGGAGGGGGCATCCACAACCTTGCCTGTCCTCATAGATACACAGCCACCTGGAATTTATTTTCAAATCAGTGATATCTGAAAGAACTTAAAACAATTAAATAAAGATTTAAAAAAATATTACTTCAAATTACTCAGAATTTTACATGTGTGTAGACATGATGTGTGTATGTGAGTAGAAGCAGACAGAACAGGTCTGAAGCATAACCCAAAGGATCTAAAATGTACCAAAGAAGTCACACAACTTAAGTGGAAAAAATTAAACACCATTCTACTCAGCAAAACGAGGAATTAAAACTAGAAATAGGAGATTTTAAATGTTGCTTTACATTCCTTGAAATGATGAAGAAAGACTTGAAACAAATTTATACACATTCCAGAGTAATTATATGATCACTGCACTTCCCTATGTGAAGTCTGTGCATTGTATCTTCTTTTCTGAAATGAAGATCTTTACAAGTCCTGCATACTTTTCTTGCTAAGTAGGACAAAATAAATCTAGCCATTCACAGCTCCAAAAGCACTTTATGATCTTTGGTATTAATTGTGATTGAAAGTCATTTTAAAGCATGAAACCTCTAATTATTTTATAGAAGTATGTTTATATTAGTTTTTGCTGCTTATACTACTTTAATAATGCAGAAATAAGCTATATGTAAGCAATGAGATATTATTTTAAGAAAAATAACTGAGCACTAAGTAGTACTATTGCATTAATTGGAGAAAAAAAATACATTTCTTTCACATAAAATAAGCTATGTTGTAATTGTATGTTATTGTGACTTCCCTTAATTGATATCTTCAGTGAACTGTAAACAAATTCACTGTGGGTATTCCACCAGAGTGCTGACCCTAAACCTCATCATGTATGGCTAGAAGACATTCTACAAAATTTTTTACTTTTTACCATTGCATTAAATTCCTGCAAAATGTATATTAAAGTGTGCGCATTTCTCTAGCCAGATTTTTTTTATTATTATTATTTTCTTTTCTGAGCCTCTAGGACAGCATAAATTTTCATTTCTTCTGTTCTACTCCTCCTTTCTTCCCTTTCATTAAGACATAACTGATCCCCGTCCTCAGAGCTGCTCACTGTTTCTTAGTTGACTTGCAGAAAGAAAAAAAAGAAAAAAAGAGAGATATTGCCGTCTGCTTCCCCAGAGCATTAGCTTACAGGAAGATATAATAATTAGATAGTCCAAGGGCTACTAGTTCAAAAAGGAATTACAGAATCACAGAATTGTAGGGGTTGGAAGGGACCTCCAGAGATCATCAAGCCCAACCCCCCTGCCAAGGCAGGTCCCCTACACCAGGTCACACAGGTAGACATCCAGGCAGGTCTTGAATATCTCCAGAGAAGGAGACTCCACAAGCCCTGTGGGCAGCCTGTTCCAGCACTCCGTCACCCTCACCATAAAGAAGTTCTTGCGCACACTCATGCACAACTTCCTATGCTCTAGTTTCTAGCCATTTCCCCTTGTCCTGTCTCCACACACTGCTGAAAAGAATCCGGCCTCACCACTTTGCCCCCCACACCTTAGATATTTATAGACCTGGATCAGGTCCCCTCTCAGTCATCTTTTCTCAAGGCTAAACAAACCCAGTTCACTTAGCCTTTCTTCACAGGGGAGATGCTCCAGGCCCTTCACCATCTTTGTGGCCCATTCTACTGCCTGATCACTCTTTCAGAGAAGTAGTATTTCCTAACATCCAGCCTAAATCTCCCCTGGCGCAGCTTGAAGCCATTCCCTCTGGTCCTATCGCCAGTTACATGAGAGAAGAGGCCAACCCTCCAGCTCACTACAACCTCCCTTCAGGAAGTTATAGAGAGCAATAAGGTTTCCCCTGAGCTTCCTCTTCTCCAGACTGAACAATCTGAGCTCCTTCAGCTGCTCCTCATAAGGCCTGTGCTCCAGACCCCTCACCAGCTTTGTTGCCTTTCTTTGAACACGCTCCAGGGCCTCAATGTCTTTCTTGCAGTGAGGGGCCCAAAACTGGACACAGTGCTTGAGGTGCAGCCTCACCAGTGCTTTGTATTGGGGGATAATCATTTCTCCGTTCCTGCTGGCAACACTGTTTCTGATGCAAGCCAGGATGCCATAGGCCTCACCTGGGCACACTGCAGGCTCATGTTCAGCCAAGCATCAATCAATACCCCCAGGTCCATTTCCTCTACACAGTCTTCCAGCCACTCTGCCCTAAGCCTGTAGCACTGCCTGGGTTGTTGTGTCCCAAGTGCAGGACCTGGCATTTGGTCTTGTTGAACTTCATCCCACTGGCTTCAGCCCAACTATCCAGCCTGTACAGATCCCTCTGTAGGGCCTCGCTACCCCCAGGCAGATCAACACTCCCAGCCAACTTGGTGTAATCTGCAAACTTACTGAGGGTGCACTCAATGCCCTCATCCAGGTCATCAACATGTGATGCATTTCCTGCTTCTGCAGAAGTGCGTGCATAGATTTACATTATAACTTCCCGCATGTTGCATCTGTTGGTAGCTAAGTGTATCAAAACATCTTACATTATTTATCCTGTCACTACTGAGCTTCACAGCAGATGGAGCGTTGATCCTACACAAATGGCATTTTTACTGGGCAGAACTAGCACGGTTTTCAGTAGATTGGTGTATTATGTGTACTGGAAGAATCATTTAAAAAACATTTACAAGGCTGTTTCCTTTGAGAGTCTTATAGATTGAGTAAACCAATATCCTATCCTCTCCCCAGTAAGAAGAGAGAGTGTGCATAGAGCAGAAAATTGAGGGGAAAAATTGCTGACAATGTGAAATGTGTTCTTCTGAACTATAATATTTGAAGTCTTCTATAGCTGTCAAGATAAGAATTTGATTTCAACAGGCACTTATGAGATCCTATTAGCAAAAAAATTACTTGTCAAAATGGAATCATTGTCAAGAGATTTGAGTACTTATGTAAAAAGTACTCTTCCAGTAGTATTGGGACTTCTGTCTTTTTTCCAGTTAATAGTTACTGGAAGGTGATACTTTTAACTTTTTAGCTCATTAAGAGAAAATAAACTAGGACAAACCATGAATTAAATCAGTTTCTAGAGGTAATATGATATTGATGTGGAATGTATTGCTGAAGAAAACCTACAGCAATAAGCACTTCAGCAAACATGAGACACTCAGACATCCTGCAAATAATTTGCAGAGCAGTAGACCAGGATAGCTAGCTGCCATCCCTGGTGCTCCTTTTATGTGGAATCGCATTTCACACCAAAATTTCTTTGGTGATTTATGATTTCTTGTTTTAAACACACAGAATGGTTTTGGAAATGAAGCATGTGACTAGTAGTAATAGAAATCCCTGCTAAATCCTTGCAAACACAAAACAGAAGGCCCAGAAGGTGAGGTAGAATGCAGTTTTCCATGCTTCATTGACTCACACCTGGCTAGAAGAGCTACCAAACAGATTGAGCAGGTTAAAAAAAAAAAAAGATGCATATAATTGGGATTTCCTAGATCTCTTGTAAGTCTGCAATGATTCGGGATGAATATTCTCTCATCTGTTAGTTTTTTTGGTGGGTTTTTTTTTCCCCCTCACATATTTTGTGTTTTGCTTTCCTTCTGAGAATAAATTCTTCCTAATATCCAACCTGAACCGCCCCTGGCAAAACCTGAGGCCATTACCTCTCGTCCTATCACTGTTACCCAGGAAAAGAGGCTGAACCCCAACTTAGTATAGCCTCCTTTCAGGCAGTCATAGAGAGCAATACAGTCTCCACCTTGCTTCCACCAAACTGAACAATCCCAGTTCCCTCAGCCTCTCCCAATTAAGATTTGCATTCGAGACCCCACACCAGCATTGCTGCCCCTCTCTGGACAGAAACCAAGGCCTCAATATCTTTCTTGTAGTGAGAGGCCCAAAACTGAACACAGTACTCAAGCTGCGACCTCAGCAGTGCTGAATTCAGGGAGATGTTCACCACCCTAGTCCTGCTGGCTACACTATCTTTTCTGGAAGCCAGGATGCCATTGGCCTTCTTGGCTACCCGGGCACACCATTGATTCATGTTCAGCTGAGCATCAACCAAGACTTCCAGCTCTTTTCCCTCCATGTATCTTGCCAGCCACTCTGCCCTAAATGTGTAGCTATGCATGGGGTTGTTCTGACCAAAGCGCAGGTCGCAGCACCTGGTCTTGTTGAACTTCATCCCACTGGCCTCAGCTCATCAACCCAGCCTATCTAGATCCCCCTGCAGGGCCTTACTAACCTCAGGCAGATCAACGTATAATTACAAATACATTAATGAACTATTAAAAAATTAACAATGGCACATTTTAAAGAAAAATATTAAGAGGATTCAGCATAACACCTTAATAGTTAATATTTTGCTCTGTTTAGCATTCTGCCAAGAAACACAGTTTTCAATTCAGCTAATAATAAGCTCAAAAATATGTATCATCTATTTTCCAGTCTTAAAATTGTTCATAACAGTGCTAGATCTAGCTGCATGATTGATTTCAAAGTAGATGACATTTGTTTGGTTAGTACCCAGATTGATTTTACTCAGAAGTTAATTCTTCAGACAATACAAAGACAGTGTTTTCTGCCTTACTGTCCTTCTTTTCTGGGTAAAAGCTCAAGAAGGAAAATAACAGGGAAAGCATTAGCAGGAGTGCAATATTGTAGGTCATAAGAAAAAAAAAATTAAGACTCTACTGCCTCAAATATACTTTACTACTCACATAAGCTAAGAAATACTGTTACAAACACGTTAGTCATTCAGCTAGTGAACCTGAAAGACAGAGGTCCATGAGGAATTAAAAGTTAACAGGCTCTGAAAGAACATATGTACAACCAATGGCACCTAAAAAGCCTGTCTCATATAAGGGAAAGTTTACGCATATCCTGAACTGGTTTATTTGAGGAATTTCTTTGTAGAATGAGGTTCATGCTGTGATGACAGATGCTCCACAGTAGATTGGGAAAACTGGAACAAGGATTGCCAAATGAAAGCTGCATCACTGAACAGTTGTGAAAGAGGTGTACTCAGCCCATACATCCCTACCCCCCTTGCCTTGGAGTCAACTGCAAGAACTCCAAAGATCTACGTTTTATATACAGAGCCTTTGAAGTCTGAAGCAGTCTCCAGGGCAATTATTCATGCAGCTATTTTCCTTGTTACTTGTGAAAGTTGTGGCCAAAACAATCAAACGTTTTCTCATTGGGGGATGATAACTTGTAACAGAAATCCCTTAGAAAAGTATGCAATGGAAGATTAGAGCATAGACCTAAGGCAAAGTGCAGAGTTGCCATAAATGTTACAGCAACTTAAAATTAATTATTATTTAGGAATTACGTAAGTTTGGGATGAAAACTGAAATGTTAGATTTAGCACTGATTACTTTTTTTTATAATGGATAAAGGATGAGATTAAAAGAAGTTTAACATCTTACCTGCAAGTTCAATTGAGGTAGTTATGCCAAAGTTAATTTGTGCTGTGGCATATGAGTATTCTAGCATCCTTCAGAGCTGAAAAAGAAAAAAAAAAAAAATCACTTCTAACATTGCCACAGACCTTACTCTAGGCATTCAGTTCTTGTATTTGGTCCATGGAGACCTATCGCCATTGTAAAGCTGAAGCATTTCAAAATATTTGGTACAAGTGTATAAATCTCTTCTTTTAAATTGTACCAAATTTTTGTTCCAAACAAATATATCTACCAAACATTTTGTCATTGTATTGGTATATATTTTTAACCCCACAAAATCTTCTACTTTTTTGAGCCAGTAATAAGGGACATAAAAGTTCCAGTGGCAGACAGAGGTCACCAGTGTGAACACAGAAAGCATGTTCTGGAAGGGTGTAGCCTTTGACAAATGGACATAAGCCAACAGAGGCCATTCGGCTTCAGGGCCCAGGACAAGTCCCTGATACTCCTTAATTTAACAGCACAGGTGTAACAATATAGAGCTCAGACTACTATGTTATATCAGTATCCACATGGTAAGGCATACTTAGTATTAAGTTTTATAAGCATGACTGCTCAAAGAGTTTTGATTATCTGTCATATTTACAAAAAAAAAATTAAAAAAAAATATTTCAGGATTTTAAGTGATTATTTTGTTTGAAAAATGGAAAAGTTACAGAAACAGATTAGGTAAAAATGATACGTTTTATCTGACATTAAAAAAGAAAAAAGAAAAAAGATCTAGTTAATTCTGTCCCTTTTAAAAACATACATTAAAAAAGATAAAAGACTAATCAAAATGTGTTTTATATCTTTGGAAAAAATTGAACTCTGGCCCTTTCACCAAAGTTCAAAAGATCAAAGTTTTGGATGCAAAAATATCCTTTAGCTACAAGAAAAACTGTGGTATTATGACTTCTCTGACTTCTGCTAAAATATTTTTGATTATTCAATGCCTGATTTCAACTTTTGATTTTCTAAGTTCATCAGAAATCTACTATCCCCCCTAATTTCCCATTACAATTGGAAAAAAATAAACTCTTCAAGGACACTTGGCATGTGCTGCGTGTCCTGAGTATGGCATCAAAATACACAATTGTTTGAAAGCACAAAGCTCTATTAAAAAAAAACAAAAAAGGAATTCAACTGTACTTGTAATGAACCACCTCCTAACAACGTCTGCTTTATTTTTGCCTCTGAGAGCTCCACTAAGTTCAGTTCAGCACAGACTCCGATAGTGACCAAAGAGAGAAATAGCATGGACTGTGAGACAGATCCAAACCAAAAAGTTTGGTTTGAGATGTAGCAGTGTATGATTACAAACATCTCTACTCTTTAGAAAAAATCAAGAAATACTTCCAAAGATTATGCCAGTTTACAGGTCAGTTTAAGGTGATACTTTCACATGCTTCATCACTCTTTTATTTCCACTAAAATAATCCAAGGGCATATTCCAAGTTGTTTTGTCATTAAAAAAAAAAAAAATCTACTCATTTTATACACATGCCCATTTTGAATTCTCAGCATGAGCTCTATGGTCTTCACCTTACTTGAATAACTGTTGAACAATACATTGTATATATATATATATATATTTTCCCTCCTCTTCTTGTATTGGCAGGATTATTAAAACTGTATTAGATAAAACAACAAAATATAATTTCCCTTCTGTTGGTTTTCCTGGCTATGTAAAACTGGGATGTTGATTGGTGGGAGAATGACACCAGGCAAAACATTAAGCAGTCCATTACCTTTGATTTATCAACAAGACATTTTTCTCCATACAGAACTGGAACAGTGAGTTGCTGTTTCAGGAAAAGAATTAAATATGAATAACTTGGACAGTCCCACTTGAATATATAGAGCTTTATGGTGGTACTGTTTTGAAAATGGCCTTTACTTCTGATAATGGAAGATGATTATTTAAGAAGAGACTTTGTAATTTTGATAAGTCTTTCCTGATGGACTCCTGCATTTGGTTTTAACATAAAACTTTGTGACACACATTTAAGTCAACCTAATTTTAAGTTCTTCCAACTGCTTTGCTTCTCTGGGCTCAGGGGGAGGTTTGATGTGGATAGTCTGCAGTAACATGCATGAGCAGTCTTACACTGTATAATTTAAGTTGCCATCTGTTTCAAGGAGAACTTTTATGCACGTGTTTTTGTGTGTTTTTTAAGACAAAATCCTGCCTAAGGCACTGAATTTAAAAGAAAAAAAACACCACCAACAACAAACAACAGACAACACAGAACAGACCTTCTGATGTTTATCCGTTAAGTTTCAGCAGATTTGCACATTATTCTTTCTCTGATCCTCTGTGAATGGGGTGTGGTCCTTACAAAGCTTTCTTATTCATATATGAGGATAGTTTTCACTATGTAACTAAGAAAAGGCATATTGAAGGACAGACAGCCCTTTTGAGATCTAAGACTTTCTGAATAGCTGCAGTTAGTTCTAGAGGAAACAGGGTTTAGTCTGCAATAATGGGAAGACATTTCTTTTTTAAATCCTGAATGAGCTGCTTTCCTTCCAAGAGTTAATTCCCACTCTAAGTTTTCCTCTCCATTTTCCCTCAATTCCAGATACTCCAATCTTACACAGTTGCTTCCCTCTGCTACTATTCTGTGTCTCAATATCTTTTTTCCATCAGTGCACACACTCATGAATTACAGCCAGAAGTAACTGTAGAGGGAACAGCCTCTTCCAGCAACCTCTCTACAGTCTGTATAAGCAGATGACGACCATCTCTCCATCAGCCATCAACTAAGGTGCTGCTTGCTGGAGGACCAGGGGAATACATGTGCTCACAGTTAACAGGGCACTTGCACAGAAAGCACACCCGAGCTACTGTAAACAGTCTTGTTTCTGGGGATTTTTGATTTTTAATTTATTAAAAATTAACAAAGATTCCTAATCACACACTTGGGCCTTAAGAAAAGGCAACATAACTCCATAATATTATCTCCTCCCCTCAAGCTCAGTATTGGCATCCCCCTCTCATATTCCCTGTCAATTCTCAGCCTTGACAGTGATTTGCTGGCACCTCCACTAGCCCCCGAGTCCCTTGGGTGAGGGGAAGCCTAGGAGGTGGGGCTAGTGCATAATGACCTATTTCTGCTGTTTCTAAATAGTTTTTCTATTCTTTTGGCTTCTCCCTTTTATTTTTCTTCCTTAATGTGGTCGTAGTTCTCCAGGCACTCTCTCCTTCAGGTCCCCCTTGGATCACAGACGCACAGGGAGAGCTCTCCTTATGGGTACTTCAGCAACAGCCATGCTGTCCCCTCCCTGCATCTCCCCCATTTTTACAACATCTGTAGCTACTGGATGCCCTCAACTTTGCCTGCCCAGCCCTGTGCAGTTCTAGGATCCAACTGCAGTTGGCATGCGGCTACTTGTGGCCTCCTCATGCAATGGTGCCTACAACCACTTAGTTTCCTATAAGAACGTATGCGTATAACATAACTCTGTGTAGTTTAGCTGTTGTGCCAGTATACCCATTTTACTCTGTCATCTGCATTTTTACAAAGCAATGGGGAACAGGAAAATAATATCCCTGAAGCATGATAATACATACAAACTCAGATACCAGAAATCCTTTCAAGCATACATTCAGAATACATACCATTCCAAAGCAACGATGTGTTTAAAATGAATGAATTATCTATCATCATTATATACTCTGGAAGTGTAGTAGTCATATTTGCTCATCATCTCTTCTAACCGGGCAGCTCACATTAACGCTGCTACTCCCACTGCATCAATCCATTGGTCTGCATACGGAAGATCTCATGTGCATACTGTTGTATGCTATTAAAACTGCATAATTTGCAAAATTACCCAGCGCAGTACTTTCAAGTCAATATTTGGTTCTATAAAAAAAAAGAAAAAATATTAAAATCTTTATTATATTGTAACTATAGAAGTCAGAGTTGTCAGACCATTTGATATTGATGTGTTTCTTTTTTTTTTTTTAATGATTTTTTTCTTCTTTATTTGTCATGAAATGGATGCTGCAAGGGATACAGAGAATTTGGCTGACACTGTCACAGAGAAGCTTTCCTTAATGACTTCCACTGTGTGATGTACTAGGCTTATATTGAGCCTAGCTGAATGCCATAAGCACAACATATATTTCAGCTAGTTTCTTTCCAGGAATATAAATGTTTTGTTCTTTTAAACATACTACACAACTTGGAATCAACAAGTCTTTTTTTGTTTTAATTTTATTTTTTGGCTAACATAACTAGATTCCACAACCATTTAGGAGTGTTGCAGAAAGAAGACTCCTACCAATTCCACCATAAAAATGAATCTGTAAGGACACATCAAAAGTACAGAAATACTCTTCTGTTGTTTCCCACTTATAATTTCTAGTGAGAGAAGTATGGTATAATTATTTTACCTTCTTCTTTATGATTTAAACTGTACATTTTATGATTAAAATTTTAAGACAACCTTGATATCCTTAGCTATGAGCCTCGCTAATCTCTCCTCCAAGATGCCTTTCCTAGTTAGCTGCACTTTTCCAAGGTTCTTCTGCAAGATCCATGTCTGTGATAACAATCTTCAGAAGTACATTAAATCATACAGATAGATCTTAAATACATTCACTTGGCAATTGCTGTTTACTGAGTGCAGAATTTTTAAAACTTTAAAACTGTTGAAGCCTTCAAAGTGTTTTTAATCTCAGAAGACTTTGTCTGGCTCCTCTTCACCCCAGCAAATAGAAGGATGAAAAGATGGGTTTTTTGACTTGCAGTGAATATATTTTTTTCTATGAAATGTTTAAAAATACTAAGCTTGTCATTTTATTTGTATTGTTCACAAATATCTTAAAACTGACGAACACTAAAATAAGCATTCTGGAAGAGTAACATCATAATACAATGACAATTATGGCATATTTTAAGGATGTCTACTATTATTAGTCCTCGTTTCGTTAAGCTGGTAGCAAAAACAGGGTAAGTGAGAAGGCAAAACCTCTGACACCAGGTTACAGTCTAGAATTTGACTTCCCCATGGGACTTGAGTACTACTACTCTGTAGAAGTAAAATTCAGCAGTCATGTCTGCACCCTCAGAAAAACTGAGCTTGATCATTGCTTCTACATCTCCATCCGCAAAGCTATTTAGGACTCTATCCTTATTTATTTCAGTTATTTCTTTTTTTGCAGCAGCTCTGAAATGAACCAAGAAGGTTGTGCTCTGTATGTGTTTCTGCAGTATTTTCTGGGAAGCACAGTGACATGGGATTAGTAGATTATTGTCATGGTTTTATGATTTTTGGTTATTGGTATTCCACAACATCAGGTAGCGCACTGGGAGTTAAAGTGTTAATGCTTCAGCTCCAGGCACCTGCCCCAGCAGAGAAGAACTATATTTCCCCAGAAGACTGTTTGTTGTTCTTTTATCATTCCTGCTCAGGGGGAACAGACGGAAGGCCTTGGTTCATCTGACACTTTTCTTTTTGATCATCAGCCTCTCCTTGCTGCAGCTCATCCTGACTGTACACACTGCCTCAGCACTAGCATAAGGCCTACAGTTTTCAGATACTCTCTCTCATTATATTTGTTTCAGTTCTAATTACATTGTATTATAGTGTGTTATCTTGCATTCCGATACCATATTTAGTGAATTAGTTTGTTTCTCCTCAGATAGTTGCCCCTGTTTTTAATTATATTGGGGTACCCCAATTCCTCCTTCCAGAGGCATGGATTTTGCAAAATGCCTCCGCCCTGCTAGTCACAGAACTGGGCTGAACCAGCCTGTAAACAGTCAACAACTATAAATAAAAAATCTTCATAAAGCTATCACATTATGACTTTTGGGTAGTGTATGGGAACTGCTGAGTCACAGCCTAAACTACTGATTGATCACTAAGCCAATTCACCTGTGAAGGCAAGGTGAAGGCAATTCACCTGTGCAACTGGAAAGGATTGAGCCTGGCTCAACCTCTCCTAAACCCCATTTAAGGGCTGATTGCCATTGGGGAAGGATTTCTTTCTAGAGATCACTCCCTTTGGAGTTTTCCTGTGAGCATCTTCATTTATTTTCAATTATTCCTTTCCACCATGATAATCTTTCTAGTTATACAGAGTGGTGTGGTTAGGCTGGTATTTTATAGATTGAATAAATGTTGATTGTACAGATATGTTTCTTAACTCTATAGTGTTGAGATCAACAGTAAATTGACAACAGAAGAGATAACGTGATAATCTTCTTGTAGTAAGTATAAACTTTTGCACCCACTGTTTTGGATATGCATCTGCTATAGTTCTGACCTATTCTCTCTTATGAATATAAATAAGAATGAGCCATAGGCATTTTCCTCTTGATTCATTTCCATTATAGATCTGCAGGTGGTATCACAGTCCTTCCCCGTGGAAATGCTTGTGATACTATAAACAGTGAGCTGTGACATAACTAAGTGAATCAACTAGAAGGAGTATTTTTAAATAGAAAACAAACTCCTATTAAACAGTTTAGTAAATTATAGTGAGAAATTCAGTAGATCTGTGAAACAGTGTTCAAGGGCTTTTCTTCTTGCAAAAAGAAAGTTAAATATGTTTAAGTTTGCTGAAGTATGACAACCACTTTCAATCTCTGTCAATCTCAAACTGATGGTATAGCATACTTAAATAGCTTTATAGCTACAGTACCATATGTTGCACTTCATACAAAAATGTAAGTAATTAAATCACTGCTTTTGTTCACTCTAACACAGAATTTTATCCATTGAGAAATTTACACTATTGTCCTTATTGATGTAGCTTTTGACATAATTAAATTATATATACCTTCCCTTCTTGCATTTTTTTCATTGTAAATTACTGTAAAAGATCTCTCACAGAATCACAGAACAGCTGATCTTGGAAGGGACTTCTGAAAGTCATCTGGCCCAACCCTACTTAAAAATATTTTTATGTATGTATCTATCCAGGACCTAGGTGGCTTTTGAAGGAGGGAAACTCCACAGCCCCTCAGGACAACTTGTGTCAATGCTTAGACAGCTTGATGTAGTGTTCAGTTCACCTCTTTCAGGTACTTTCAGTTTCACCTTTGCCAAGTAGTGCTCTTTTTAGTTTCGTTCTCTATTCTTTTTATCTCCCAAATTAGAAAAAAGAATTACATTCCACAAATAAGTTATTTTCCCCATATTCTTCTGAATATCAGCAGACTCTTCTACAAACATTGGTTACACAATCTTATAGAATCATAGAATCACTCAGGTTGGAAAAGACCTTCAAGACCATGAGTGCAACCACAACCTAACCATACTACCCTAAGTCTTAAAATCCTCTGCTAAATCATGCCCCTGAGAACCACATCCAAACAGTTTTTAAACACATCTGGGGTGGTTACTCCACCACCTCCCTGGGGAGCCTATTCCAGTGCTTAACAACCCTTTCTGTAAAGAAGTTTTTCCTGATATCCAACCTAAACATCCCCAGGCACAACTTAAGGCCATTCACCCTCATCCTGTCACCTGTCAGCAGTGAGAAGAGACCAACCCTGCTCTTGCTGTAAGCACCTTCCAGATATTGGAAGAGAGCAATAAGGTCTCCCCTCGGCCTCCTTTTCCCCAGACTAAACAGCTCCAGTTCCTTCAGTCTCTCCTCATAGGGTATATTCTCCAAGCCCTTCACAAGCCTTGTTGCCCTTCTTTGGGTCTACTCCAGCACCTCAATGTCCTTTCCGTACTGAGGTGACCAGAACTTATCACCTAGTTGGCTACAGATTTCTTTAGAAATTTTCTTTTCATCCTGAGGGCTTCTTAGAACTGGACAAAAAAAGCCCAATACTCTATTACCATATCTTGAGTTTATTACTGTCTTTCATAGGGTAAACATTTTAACTCTTTGTACTTGAAAAATGAAACACTCATCAGCTCCATTTAGAAGAGCAGCTTCTACCTCCCATGTCAATGCACATAATTTTTTTTTTATTTTTAATTATTTACCCAAATCTCAATTTAATCTAGACTTACTAACAGAACTGATTAAACCTACTTGAAATTCTAATCCCCAGTTGTTCATCAAGATGACCTGATGCTTTTTAGTCAGTATCAGTTACTAGAGTACACAAAACATCCCAAAAAAGAGAACTGTTCTGTTGCTTTTTTCTTATTGCTGCATCCTCCAGCTTACTTCAGGAAACTGGCAAAAAATATTTAAATGTATAACTGATGGAAATACTGACAGGTTCCTTAATCCCTTATGTTTATCACTTAAAGCCCTAGAAAGCTATTGAACTACCACAGAGATAAGCAAGGAATTGTGTTTTCACAATTGTTTTGAGTTCACTGAATCATCATCTTTCCTGTTCCCAACAATTCAAAGAGAAAGAATTCTGAAGAACTGTAAAGTCAATATAAGTTGCACCAGAGTGTCACTAAGTATACTACTGCATTGTGTTTAAAAGCAGTAAGTAGGATGTAGCCTGAAAATATGCTTGTAAGTATACCCTATCAATATTAGTTCATACTGCATGGAAGATATTCTTCTAACAGGTAGGAAGTGCTTTTCGGGGATTATTGGAATACTACTGTATGTAAGTGGTATATCTATGTGGGATTTCCATTGCTGATGAGAGTTTTTCCTTAGAGAATGACCATATGGTGATATTTCAGTAACCAAGAGGTCTCCAGTGCCATCAATTCTGAGGTTTAGCTGACTTTCCTCATTACCCTTTAACCTCCAGCAGTTTCTCACAGGGCTACCCACAACAACTACTCACTGTTATCTACCTTATCCAGGAGTTTCTCACAATGAGTTAGTCAAACTGGAAGCCAGTGACTTGTCATCAGCCTATTATAACACAACAGAATGTGCAGCAATGACAGCAGAGCAGCAAAGTCCTAGGCTACAACAAGTGAAGACTTGCTCCAATACAACAGCTATACACACACACAAAAAAAAAAACCTACTTACCTTCAGAGGGCCTCAGGTACACAGAGATCTCCAGCAAGGTATCTTCACCTTCACTGCCAACCCTTAAATGAGGTCTGGAAAGAGGTGGATCCTGGCTCCACCCCTTCCAGTTACTCAGGTGCATGTAACTGAGCTCCCCTGTGTTGTCCCTGCCTTCCCACCGGGTGCTCCATCAGTATTTCAAGCCGTGACTTAGTATTTCTGCTTCACCTATGTACCTTAACAAACTGGATTCTGATATTGTAGTGCTCTGCTCAATTTTAATTCTGAGAAAGTGTTTTAGAAATTAATTACTTCTATCATTTGATAAATGAATTGCCTTTTTGCTATTTCCATTTTATGAAGTGAAATCTTCATTTTTCTGACGTGTAGGGTTCTATTCCATTAAATACAGTTTCATGGAAGATCTACAATATTAACCCACTGCTAATGTGATGTGCATAAAATGTTTCTATACATGAATACACAATTAATTTTGTATTGTCTTATAAACAAACTTTGACTAATAAATCTTCATCTTTGAATCTTTGATCAAAACAAATGATTGTATACATATGTGTTGACTGGTTCCTCTGAAAGTAATACTTCCTATTTTATTATTTTGTCCCACAATATCAGAGGCAGATGGTGGTGGTGTGGCGGTAGAGGCTGAACTTTCCCACCAATAGTCCATTACATTTTGTTGCTGTGTGACAGATGGCAGCAGAGAAGTGGTATGAAAAAATGGCATCTGACATGGAAGTGCATATGAAGCAAAGGTGTGGAATTGAATTCGTCCCTTTGGAAAAAATGGCACCCGCTGATATTTGTTGATACTTGCTGAATGTTTGTGGAGACCAAATAGTGGATGTGAGCACAGTGAAGTGATGGGTGATGTGTTTCAGTACTGGCAACAGGAACATGAAAGACAAGCCATGTTCCAGACTGTCATGCATAGCTGTCACCTCTGCTTGTGCAGATTTTTATGAGCATGTCATGCAGGCTCTTGTTCATCACTGACAAAAATGCATAGCAGCTCACGGTGATGGCTGTGTTAAAAAATATTGTTTTTTTAGCTGAGAATTTGCTCTATCAAAGAGTGTTATTGTACACTTATTCTCTTTTTGTATTCATTACTGACTTTTACATAAAGTTTCATATCTTTATGATATTTTCCAGAGGGTGGTGGGCATGGAATGGGCTCCCCAAGGAAGTGGTCAGAGTTCAAGGACCATTTGAACAGAACTCTCAGACACAGAGGCTGAATTTTAGGTCATCCTCTGTGGAGGCAGGAGTTGCATTTGATGATTCTTCCAACTTGGGATATTTTCTCATTCTATACCTTGTGGATCTATTCCAGTTTTGGATATTCTATGATTCCGTGAATTCAAATAAAAAATGTTATCCATAATAGGAAACATAGGGGAAAAAAAAAAAAAAAGTTTTAACCAAAAGATGAGCATGGGATAAAAAAAGGGGAAAGCATTTAGAGGAAAGGACGTGATATTCAAGTTGACTAGATCTGATAAAATTCTTTGGGGAACACTAAAGGTATAAGATGATTTGGTGTCTGAACTATTAGTGATTAGCACAGACTTCTTGGAACATGAGGATGGTCCCAGAGGACTAGAGAAAAGCAAATATATTACTTACATTAGAAAAGAGAGAAAATCAGGGTCAGTAAAATTACAGAGCATCGAGTCTGGTTTTCTTTTCAGAAAAAAATATGTGAATACATTATAAAATAAATTATAAATTTCCAGAGAATAGAACATGGTGGGGAAAAACCCTGGATGAGGCTGGGAATGTTACCACTGAGGATAAGGAAAAGGCGGAGGTTCTGAATGCCTTCTTTATGTCTGTCTTTAAAAGTCAGACCAGTTATCCTCAGGGTACCCCACACTCTGATCTGGTAGTCTCAGCTGGGGAGCAAACTAAACACCCTGTGATTCTGGAAGAAACAGTCAGGGACCTACTGCTCCAACTGGACTGCCACAAGTCCATGGGGCCAGATGAGATTCACCCAAGAGTGCTGAGGGAACTGGTGGAGGTGATAGCCGAGCCGCTTTCCATCATCTGTCAGCGCTCCTTGGTGACTGGTGAGGTTCCAGAAGACTGGAGGCTTGCCAGTGTGACTCCCATTTACAAGAAAGGTTGTAAGGAGGATCTGGGGAACTACAGGCCTGTTAGCCTGACCTCGGTGCCAGGGAAGGTTATGGAGCAGATTGTCTTGAGGGAGATCACACGGCATGTGCGGGATGACTGGGGGATCAGGCCTAGCCAGCATGGGTTCACGAAGGGCAGGTCCTGTTTGACCAACCTGATCTCCTTCTATGATCTAGTGGCCCATCTGGTAGATGATGGTAAGGCTGTTGATGTGGTCTACCTAGACTTCAGCAAAGTCTTTGACACTGTCTCCCACAGTATTCTCCTGCAGAAGCTGGCAGCCCATGGCTTGGACGGGTACACCCTTGGCTGGGTAAGGAGCTGGCTGGAGGACCGGGCTCAGAGAATGGTGGTGAATGGAGTTAAATCCAGCTGGCAACTGGTCACGAGTGGTGTTCCCCAGGGGTCGGTGCTGGGGCCTGTCCTCTTCAATATCTTTATTGATGACCTGGATGAGGGCATTGAGTGCACCCTCAGTAAGTTTGCAGATGACACCAAATTGGCTGGGAGTGTGGATCTGCCTGGAGGTAGCAAGGCCCTACAGAGGGAACCGGACAGGCTGGAGAGCTGGGCTGAAGCCAATGGGATGAGGTTCAACAAGACCAAATGCCGGGTCCTGCACTTTGGCCACAACAACCCCAGGCAGCACTACAGGCTGGGGACGGAGTGGCTGGAAGACTGTGTAGAGGAAATGGACCTGGGGGTATTGATTGATGCTTGGCTGAACATGAGCCTACAGTGTGTCCAGGTGGCCAAGAAGGCCAAGGGCATCCTGGCTTGCATCAGAAACAGTGTTACCAGCAGGAGCAGAGAGGTGATTGTCCCCCAATACACAGCACTGGTGAGGCCACACCTCGAGTACTGTGTCCAGTTTTGGGCCCCTCACTGCAAGAAAGACATCGAGGCCCTGGAATGTGTTCAAAGAAGGGCAACAAAGCTGGTGAGCGGTCTGGAGCATACACCATATGAGGAGAGGCTGAAGGAGGTGGGAATGTTCAGCCTGGAGAAGAGGAGGCTCAGGGGAGACCTTATTGCTCTCTATAACTTCCTGAAGGGAGGTTGTGGTGAGCTGGGGGTCGGCCTGTTCTCTCATGTCATTAGTGATAGGATTAGAGGCAATGGTTTCAAGCTGCGGCAGGGGAGATTCAGGGTGGACATTAGGAAATATTACTTCTCAGAAAGGGTGGTCAGGCACTGGAATGGGCTGCCCAGGGAGGTGGTGGAGTCACCAACCCTGGGGGTGTTCAAGGAACGATTGGACGTTGTGTTGAGGGACATGGTTTAGTGGGAGCTATTGGTGATAGGTGAACCATTGGACTGGATGATCTTGTAGGTCTTTTCCAACCTTGGTGGTTCTATGATTCTATGATTCTAAAAAAACTAAAAAGATAAAAAACCTCAAATTGAGGTATCTATACCAAATAATAGAAAACCATTTAATATCTTTCTTTGACAGGATAACTATGCTACAAGATAAAGAATAATCAGGAGATGGTCTGTCTCTGTACTTCAGAAAGGCCACTGAGATTGTATGTACGTTGCCCTGAAAGTAATGCCTCCTATTTATTTCCATGCAGGGAAATCCCTTCCTTTTCCTGTCTGGCAGTGCTGGGCCTTAGGCACACCTGGGTACAGTTGGCCCTTTGGGCTTCTAGGGCACACTGCTGGCTCAGGTCCAGCTTGACTCATTTCAATCAAAAGTAAGACTTTGAAAAATTTATATTTTATCTTATTACTTTTTGTTTTGGAACTATCTTTCTATAGTGAGTCAAATATGTATGGGATATTAAAGAATAAATATAAGTGGGAACAAACTTGCAGAACAAATATATATTATAAAGATCAACTTAACTGATTAATAGCATTGAAATTTTGAGTTATTCAAGTAGAAACAGGTTCTATTTAGTGAAACTGTCCTGAAAATTTATCACAGTGTAGGTGACCTGAGGTAAAGAAAGAAATTCTGAAGGTGGTAATGATGAGCTATCAGGAACACCTGGCAATTATTTTTAGATTTAAAGATTTTTAGAAGTTGGTGAGTGTGCTGCTTGCTGTTATAAAGCAAAGTGAAGAAGTAAGCTCTAAAGATATTCTGAAAAGTGAAGCAAAAATGTAGATTCTCTTTTCAGCAACTCATTAAAAAATACTGAAGTTGTTTTAAGAATTTTTCCCTAGATACATAGGAGGAAAAAATAGACCTTGATGTAAATGAGATTTCCTAGAGTTATCATCACTAACAGAGGTAGAGACAGACCCAGGTATTTGGGGTTATCAATAATGGAGAAACTCTTACATTTGTGAACCATGTGCTGAATCATGACTTTATGCTATGTCGTTTTTTTTATTGCTCTAAAATAGGACTAAAGTAAGTTGTAGTCATGATGTCCTTCTTTCTTATCTTAACTGTTTTGCAGTTGCAGTATTCTTCTTCAATATTTTTAACAGAACAATTCATAAAGACAATATCACCATTTTTGAACAGAGATTTTTAGTTAATGATGATTATTTCTTTTTAGCAATGGACATCTGCAACATGATTAAATTACCTTTTCCAGTCTGTTACACATTGGAATTTGTCAAAGGAAGACCTCTCAATTCATGTTTCTTAAATTAGATTGAGATTTACATGGATTCATGTTTTAACAGCAAGCAATTGTCCAGCAGTGAACAATACACTCAGGATCAATACCAGCAATAAAATAGAATAGCTGCAGTACTAGAGGAAAGATTTTAAACATCTACAAGTTCATAAACACTTTTATCTTACCCTAAATTTATTTCATAAGTTCTAATCAGACTGAAAATCAGACCCAATTACAGTCTTTTCTCTAGCAAAAAATAGGGGCTACTGGTAGGCCCTCTCCCTCCTGGGACTGGGGTTGCTCTACTTGCACATCCCTCATGCTAGTAGTGGGGAGAGAGCCATTTTAAACCTGCCAAGTTAAACCACAACAGCTTATTTACTACTTGTTCTGAGAATGACTTCTTTGTTTCAAAGTTTGCTATTTATATTCACATTCACATTTTACCGGGCTATGTAGGGCCAATTTTTTTGCCAAAGGTTGGCCACATGAATACCCTCAGAAATTAGGCCTAAAATGCTAACATCTGAGAAGTGATGAAAGAAAGAGGAAAAGAGAAAACAGGTCTTTTTGGAAGTACTGAAAATAAAAGCAATTGTACTGATTACGAAATGTTTATTTGCAAACATCCAGTACCAAAAGCTCAATATTTAGCCTATAACAGTTTATAAAAAGTGTGAGTGAATTTGGGCACCATGAAATACATGACTTTTTTCATCTCCCAGCAGAACTTCAGAAAGATGTATGCCTGCTGCCCAGCTGGTTTGCACAACAAACTTTTTGGTAAGTTCTATTCCCACCCTGAAAGTAACTGAGAGACCTTTTAAACTTCTGGGTAAGGACACCAAGGCTCTCCCAGATTTTTTGTGTAAGCAAGTGGAGAAGCAAAACTGCCTATGAAAAGTTGACAAATGTGTCAAATCTATGGAGAAAATAGACTTAATGGCTAAAAGTACAGCCTTCCTGTACTTCTGGAATCAAGGTCCACTACTGGGATATTTGTTTTCTTTAATTTGTACTTCCTCTCTGTCCAGAATAAATAGCAAGTTCTGTCAGAAAGGACAGAAACTATCACTGGCCTGTTAAAAGATTTAATTGTCCTCAAAAGGAGTTGGCTTTCCTTTCATCAAAGCATTTATGCCAATCTTCTGTTACGTTAACATATTATATAAAACAATATTAGAACAGTAATTTTTGGTGGGAAACTAGAGGTTCAAGACTGTGAGAACAAGTATACAAGACAGTCTACTGAAAGAGATTCCAGGACAGAAATGGCCTAGAAATGGGAACAAAGTGATTTTAACACTGCTGTTGCATTTGAACTATGGTATGTGTCTGCTTTATGGTGCACTATGACTTGCCCAGACCAGACAAGCCAATAGAGCATTTTGTTCTTTCCTTCTAAAATGCAAAGGATTCTATGTTGTTAGATGCCCTGCAGCACTCAAGAAATTATTAATGTGTATACTCTGGTCAGGACCGGGACAATCTGCCAGATTCATAATTAGTTTTTCAGCATATTGAAAGATAATTTCCTCAACCCAGGACCTATGAATTACTTTTAGTTGTGATTTTCTTAATGCTTCTTTAATTCACTACCATTTCACAGGTTTTTTTCAGATTCTTTTGCTTACTTTCAGACCCATATGGATTAGTTTCCAGTTGATTCAGTCACATGCAGAAGCCAAACAGGCTATCTGAATGCTAATCTTTTTCTACTGCGTTGCTCTCTATTGTCTTCATTGTTAACCTAGGTCACCCACACTGCCAGAACTATCCTTGCTGACATCACACAGCCTAATTTATCCTCCCCCCCCCCCCCCCCCTTTTTTTTTGTTCTGCTATTGTATTCATTACTTCTCAGCTAGCCTACTGCACCTAAAATAACTTATCAGCTGTGCTCCTTTACAATTAAGAAAAAAAAATATTCCTTCTACATCACTCATAGACAATAAAAACAGCCTTGTATCAAGTTGACATTTTATTGCTTGTTTAGTCCCCCTTGTTTACGTGTATTTATCTCACTACAGCTTGAAGTAATTATTTTGTTGTTTAAAAAAAATAATTTTGTATTTGGATCTTTTGACATTTAGTCTTCTCTTGAAATGATAATTTGAAACTATCAGGGTTTTTTCAATATTAAATTCTGAGCCCCATAATTATACAGCCCTCCTGATATAACTTAGTGGTTTCTCACAGGGAATATTTCTTTTTATATTTATTGCATATGTAATAGTGCAAATAAACAAAATCACAAATGCTGTAATACTTTTGCCTTTGGAGAAAAAAAGTACATCAAGGAAAAATAGCATAAAATATTGATTCAAAGTAAAAATAGCATTTACCTCATTAGATGACCCCAAACTGCAGCACCTGGGCCCAGTCTTATAAGTGTGTAAACATACCTATTTGTACACCATTCAAACAGAAATGCAAAGAGAACATTACAGAAACTCTGTATTACTAGCTGAAAATAAACAAACAAATGGAAAAAAAAAACAACAAAAATCAAACTCCATACAAGGAACTTATACTAGGAAGGAAATAATCTCAAGACAAAAAGAAAAAGAAGCATGCATAGTGATTCTTCTCTCTGGTGGAAGAACTATGACTTGCCAACTTAATGTTTGATCTTTGGAGTTAGGATTTCAACACCCTTCCGCTTAATCAGAGTTACATTTCTTTGTACAACGCTCTTTCAAAACTTTTTGGCATGGAACTAATTGACATGAAGCAAGCATCTGTGCTTCAATAAAGAATATCACTGCTTAACGCTGCAGAGAAATGTTTCTTTCTATAGAACACTTAGACCAAACTGTAGTTTTCAAATGAACATCCAAGAAAACAACATAATCAATGCTGTACATGAGTTACTGAAGTTATTATAGTACAATCATGATTCTGACACTCTTTAAGGCCACATCTCTTATTTTTAAATAAAGTCATATAGTCACAGTATTTTTTTTTTTCCTGAAAAGGCAACACTAACAGTAAAGCCTTCAATAAAGTGATGATTTAAAAATGCACGTGAATATCAGCATAATGACAAGCAAAAAATATTCTAAGGAAATACAAACTATATGGAAAATTACCATTCTACATTAAAAAAAAATAAAATGTTCTCAATGGTTAACTCTAGTTTAAAGCCACTTAGAAGTTCTAAAATCCTGATTATTAAAAAGAATTTAATCTGAGATGCAATATGTACTACTTATTATTCAGACCCATGTCATGTATATAGGTTGCTCGGAAGATAATGCCTCATATTTATTCCTGTGGAAACTGCAACAGATACATAGAGCACAATAACACTATATGACAGCTTAGCTAAGAACACAATTTTTCAACGTATTCACCACCATGAGCAATATATTTTTTCCACTGATGAATGAGAGCCTGCATGCTGCACCTGTGCAAATCTGCCCTAGTGGAGGTGCACCACTGTTGCTGTTGTCACTGCTGAAACACATCACCCACCACCTCGCTGTACTCATATCCACTGGTTGGTCTCCATAAGTGTTCAGCAAATGTTGATGAATGTCAGTGAGTGCCATTTTTTCCACATGGACAAATTCAATTACGCATCTTTGCTTTATTCACGCTTCCATGTCAGATGCCATTTTGCCAGACTGCCCCTCTGCTGCTATCTGTCAGCAGCAACAACAACAACAACATGTAACAGAATATCGGTAGGAAGGTTCAATCTCTATTGCCATACCACCAAAATCCACATCTGATTTCGTGGGCCAACATAATAAAATGAGAGGCATTGCTTTTGGATCAGGCCTTGTATTTCTTTATCGCTAGCATACACAAGATTTTCAAAGAAACTACTGACTGTATATTACCATGCTTCTTGCTGACTGTGGTAGAAACACAATACTCTATAAAGAATCCCATGTATAGTAAGCAGACTATTCTTCTGTTTATTCTTTTGAATAAGTATGGAAGTGTAGAACCATAGCCTAATAAATTATGTCCTTTTTCATATTTGATTAATTTCTAGGCATTTTTCTTAAAGTAGAACAAATATTCAAAAATATTTTAAGTATAGAAATGGTTACTTATTTTTGTTTCAGTAGAACAATAAAGCACATGCTAACTGTACATGATAACCTCTGTTTTAGTTTTAATTGTCACAAGCATAATTGTGAATAACAAAAAAGGATAATAATTATTATTACTGTAGTTTTATATGACATTTTGATAACTCAACATTGCAGAACTTAAATCAGAGACACTGAGACCTGTTTTAAAGGATGGATGTCTTTATCATAACTATTTCCTTTTGTATTGCCTTTCTTTCATATCTTTCGCTATACAGTTCATATCAAGGACTTATAAACAGAAAGTGTTATGTTGTTGATGGTGGGGAAAAATAAATGCTATAAGGTTGCACTTGAATAACTCACATCTTCAAGAACATCCAAAAAGTTGCAATTTCTTTCCTACTTTGTTGAAGACCTCATAAACCATATAGTTCTCATCTGCCTGACAGAATGAATTATAAGTACGAAGTTACTGTGATGTGCAACTTGAATGAGAAGTTGGAACTACAGATAAGAACACATATAGTAATTACTAACTAAGGAAAGATGAATTTGTGTTTTCAGAAGCTGTTTGTCAAGAGAAAGAAGGGCTATCATCAGCTCTTCTTGAGTCTGGGTAAAGAAGAAGATCCCATCAGAGAAAACAGAAGGTGAAATTTTTGATCTACTAAAAGATTAAGTATTCTTTTGGACAAATGAAAACATAAGCTATTTGTTCAGATGCAAATTAGGCTTCATACAGCAGCTTCAGACAGCTGACTAATGATTCAGTGAGAACTTAAATAAAAAAGAGGAAAATGTAAATATGCTAATAGGCAAAATATGTACTCATTACTGTAATGCCTTGCTTAATCTTCTGTGTCAAACCATTTTATACATTCCTGTCAAGAAGAGAATGCAGCAGCTGAAATTTGCATTTTTTTTCTTTTTTTTTTTTTTTCTTTTCTTTATTGTGTTTCCTAAAGGAATATGTAAGTAGAGATCAACATTGGCTATTGTGGAAGGTAAGCAATATGTTTGTTACCTTCGGTTTGGTATTGTTAGCAACACAACTGGTGATTGTGTCAGATTTACAGCGTATTATCTAGCTCATACTGACAGCAGCACAAACTCCTTCAAATCTCACAAGGCAACTGCCACGTATGACAATTGTGTTGCATTTCACTCAGAAGGTAGAAGAGGGAATATTACCAAAGTTTTACCTCCAGGAATGCAGATAGCTCATTTTTGCCATTTGTGTAGATTTTTATAACTTTTTTCTTCTTCTAGGTATTTTTGTCATTCACATCTGCGAAAAAATATACCATTGTGGAATTATTTCATTTATATTTTCTAAGCAGCAAACTTTGCACATCTGCTTTCTTTAGATCACAGCACTGATGTCCAGTATTTCTATGATGCAGTCACACGTATGTCTCATAGCTAAATGTGAAGTATAATTTCTAGTTTCTAGGTAAAGAAAGAGGGCTGAGATAGATTGGGTCAGCCAATTTAATTTACTGTCACAACTGATAATGAACCAATTGTCAGGCATAGCTTCACTGATTGTACCCCTTAGCTCAACTGAACATATCCATGAATTCAGAGAATCAGTGTTAAACCTTTCTTCCTATTGGGTTATAGCTGGGGAATAGTGCTACGAAAGTACTGCTATTCTGTGGTTGCATTATAAATATGTTGCTTTCTGCTGCATTTGTAGGAATCTTTCCTCTTTTCTATAGCCATTACTCTTACAGTTCTGGTTCAGCTTTATCTTTGAGGCTATTGGTGGGATCTTGATTTGGTTCAGCTGTGTTCAGTTCAAAAGCCTGCATTTTCTTTCATGTAAACTAGAAATGGAAGGAACACAGTTACCCTTGGTAGACAGTAGGTTTTCTTTAGAAGTGGACTCAGCATGCAGCAAGGGTGCACATTCAGTCTCAGAAACTCTGAATTTCACCCCGGCTCACCTATGGACCTCATTACCCTTGCTGACCTTTCGAATATACACTCCTCAAGTAATAGACCTGTAGCCTATAACTACTCTGGGACATATTAACTTCTACCTCTATGCCATATTTCAGGTAGCGGAATGTTTTTCAATCAAAATCCTCAATCAAGAACTTGCATGCAGTATTCTCTCGGAGAGCTGCGAAGCACTGATGAGAGATGCTTTTTTCTTTTCTGCTTTGCATGCACTGTTTCATATTGAATCAAATAGAAAGTCTGAAAACAGTTTCAAGGTGCATGATCTTTTTTGGGGAATGCATATTTCCAGGCCAACTGATTACTATCTTTTCTATACACTTCTATTCTTACCAATTATTTTTCAGTCTTAGTAAAGCCAGGTAAAATAAACAAAGACTTAAGATATTAGCTAGAAAGAGACTTACTTGGGTATTCTTTCTTCACACTCCAGACTATTTAATAGTTGTATGTTATAAAAAATGTGCTGTCTGTATTCGCTACTGATACTTTCCTGTTCAATCTTGTTTGAAGTTCTATTATTATAAAAGTATTTTTATGTGAATTATATAGGTACAAAAACAATGGTCAAACAAAGATGACTGTAGATTACAAATTATTACTGGTGTTCCCCCCTTTGTAGTCACTGTTAATCATGGGGTGACAGCCTTATCCTAGTAGTAATTTCCTCTTGTTCTGTTGTTTTCTTGCATAGCCTGCAATTAATGCTTTCTGTAAATTAGTGTGATAGGTCCAAAAGTTAGCAAATAATTCCAGTGGACAATTAAAAATAGAAAAGAATATTAAACTGAGGAACATGATTCAGCTTTTCATCTATTAAGATTTATAGTTTCCTTGACAAAGGAAAATTACAGTTGATACAAACAGAGAATCAAAAGACTTAATCAAACTCAGGTCAGTTTCGAAAGAAAAAAAAAATGAATCTGAGAATAAAAAAAACAAAATTACAAAATTATGTTTCTTAGGCT
The DNA here is from genome assembly GCA_030625065.1 of Alectoris magna. Taxonomy (NCBI): domain Eukaryota; kingdom Metazoa; phylum Chordata; class Aves; order Galliformes; family Phasianidae; genus Alectoris; species Alectoris magna. The sequence goes on from CM060560.1 coordinate 79,553,786, forward strand.
GCCTTTCGCCATCAGAAATGCATCCAGTATCTTCATAGGTTAAACTGACTTTGTATAGTGTTATGGAAATAATTTCTCTTGCATTTCTATGACTAAATCACAAGAAGAAACAGAAATATGAATAAACAAACAAACAAACAAAGGGAGTAGAAAGGCATTTCCTTGTTTATCATAATGTCCTCTATCTCAATGTGTGTAATTTTGTACTCTAGCATAGAAAAGTGCCTGGCTATAGTTAAGAAATCAGTGGCTTTGGATAAATTCCACATTTGTGGATAAAATCCATATTTACATGCTCCTTAGAAATCCATTTTAGAGCTAATCTAGAGCTAGAAAGATACCTAGGATGTGTCCATAATATGTCTTACCTGATTTGCATCAGAAATGGGTTGAAGTTGAGGTCACTCCAGTAATCTGAATCTGTACATCTGTGTTGTCTCGTAAGGAGCCCGTGCACAGCCTTAGTGTCTTTCAAGGATTTTGTTGTTGCTGCTGTTTTTCAACTTACTCTGTCCCTAAAAAGATCATGAGCTTCCACTGAAGATTTTTTTTTTCAAGTTTTCAGTGAAGATATGTTATCAGATGTGAAAGCTAAGTATCTGAAAATATGATGACAAATATAAGCCACTTGGAAATGGCAATGACCTAAGTATGAAAAAATATATAAATAAATGAAATTCAGTGATAGGAAACATTTAAGAAATGTTTTCATGCAAAGTGTCAAAAAGCAATGGCTTCAAGAAGGAAGAAAAAAGAAAAAGACTAAGCATTATCATATTCTCATTTGGCTTGATGTCTCTGCTGATGTTAAGTGGCATAAATTCAGCAAAATCAATGAAGCTGACCTAATCTGCATCCTTTCAGTCCAATGCCACAGTACCAGTTCATACTCACTGGGAGACCAGCCTGCTCCATCAATGGCTTGCCTTTGTTTTCGGTCATTTCTGGTCAGCAGGTCTGCTTCAAGTTCTAGTTATTACAGCAAAGGTTGTACAAAGCCTATAAAAACATAGGATGAAATAAGATAAAATAAAGTAAAAATACATATAAAATAAAATAAAATAGGCCATGTAGATTGATGCCATGGTTTTGTAATTTTTGCTATTGGTATTCCACATTTTGACGATTGACATGCAGAATTCACTTAGGAAAAGCTGTAAAGTCCAAAACAGTTTAATACATCAAAATGTGCAAAAGTGGTTTGTGTCAGGTACCCTTTACAGAAGGATCTGCATGCATAATTGAGTAGAGATGTTATCGTGATCATGGGAACATGAGGTAAAGAACATGTAGAAAAGTAGAGTAACAGAAAATGACAGTGAGAAAATGTATGAAAGTGGCCAGCAGAATATCTAACAGGAAATGCTGATAGTTCATTTCATAATTCCAAGATTTCTGGGAAGCAAATGCTGTTCAGCAGATACTCTCACAGATGGATTCTCCAGAAATCAAAATATAGGAAACATGTTAAAAGACACATTCTCTTTAAGCATGAATTTTCATTTGTTTTTTTAACAAAAATACTTCGTATCATATAGAATTGCATCATCTAATGGGAACATTAGATTAAATTAATTAGGATCTGCACATGCCTGTTTAGTATTTCAGCTATTCTGATACACTGAAGCCTAGGAACTGATTGTTTTTGCAACAGCACTTGTAATCCAATCTATCTCCTGGCTTGTCAAGGCCTTTTAACATAGCTCTCAGCAGGGGAAGTCACTGGGCATGTTTTCATGGAAGCTGCTCCTATTATCGATCCTTAGATTCCTCCTAGGGAATTATTCACAACATAACTAGTTACTGAAACAGTAAGTCTTTTCAGTTTCTTTCACAAAAAATTCTGGTCTGGTGATCAATAGGAATATGAGAATTTGGGAAAAGCTAACAATAGTAAAAACCATTAAGTAGAGGTGAGGGAAGGATAACCCTCAAGAGAGCTTTGAGCTATGATTAATGTTTATTCTGTTCAAAATTTGTGATAAGTTTTGTTTGCATAGTTTTTTTTTTTATTGTTTAGACCAGATAGATGTTTAAACCATGTAGTTGCTTAAATATGATTATAAGAATTAATTATTTATCTTTGGCTTCTGAGGTTTGAATTGAGGACAGATAAAAGCATGGGTTTTTTGCATGTCTGCTCATCTTAAGAAGCATATGTGGACTTCTGGAAATCTTTGTTCACACTCAAACATTCTTAACCGAGCCATTTTATGAAAGTAGTTTGGTACTTGATTACAAATGCTGATTTACACATTTTTAAAGAAACTCAAATACACATTCACTTTCTGCTTAAACGTAGGTTTACATAATAAAGCAAAGATTTTGACTGGAACACCATTCTCCTAATTATTTCATGACTATGTATGGAATTTGAATCTTTTAATTATATGGCAAGAATAATTCAAAGTTAAATGAAAGTACTGTTCTGTTGATGGTGATTGTACATTCGCGTACAGCTGTCTGAAATGTATTTTCTGTTTCTTATATTAGTCTGACTGCTAGGGGTTACACTTCTGTAACTCATATGTCTCTTTTTGAGAGACATAACACCCAATGCTCCTTATAACTGCAACAATAGAACTTCAAAGACAGTGAAATACTTATTGTTTATTGTGAGAAGTGTAATACTTTGAAGAAATATTTTTACAGCAACAAGCACCCTAGAGCTAACAATGCTTTTTCTCTTCCTTTTCTTTTTGAAATAACAACAAAATACAAGCAGAGAATATATGCATGGAAATAGCATCACAATAGTATTTCCTTAGACAAAACCAGTCCCTGACCAGAGAGAGTAGGAGAACACCATCTTCCAAGCTACACTCCAGGAAAGCAGCTCATCATAAACAGATCTAGGAATCCCAGTGAATGCCAAGTTGAACATGAATCAGCAATGTGCACTTGCAGCTAAGAAGGCTAATGATATTCTTAACTGTATAAGGTAAAGCATCACAAGCAGAGCAAGAAAGGTGATCCTTCCCCTTTGCTCAGCATTGGTGAGACCATACCTGGAATGCTATGTCCAATTTTGCACCCACAGTACAAGAGAGACCTCACCATATTGGAAAGAGTCCAACACAGAGCCACCAAGATGATTAAGGGACTGGAGAACTTCAGTTAGGAAGAGATGAGAGATCTAGGACTGTTCAGGGGTGATGTCATCAATGTCTATAAATTCCTGAAGGGACGGTGCAAAGAAGACAGAGCCAGGCTCTTTTCAGTGGTGTCCAATGCCTAGACATAGTAAGTGGGCACAAATTGGAGCATGGGAGGTTCCATCAAAAGGTTCATCAAGGCTTTTGAAGATCAGAAAGCATTTCTTTACTGTGCAGATGACTGAGCATGGACAAAATTTGCCCAGAGAGGCTGTGAAGTATCCCTCCTTGGAGATCTTCAAAAGCCATCTGGACACCCTTGTGAGAACCCTCCTTGTTTTCTGGCTCAAAGCTTGCTTCCTGAGGTATTTCTGTGATACGACTCTAACTGATTTACAGAGGAGGCAAGTGGTGGGTGTTACTGTGTGACAATCAACATCACTTTGTGGACATTTGAAAGCACCTTCCTTCAGAGCTGTTTGCCTCCAGAAGAGAGTGCTCAGGAGTGCTTACTGGCAGAAGATCTGGCCTGTGACTAAATAGCTCCAGCTTGGTATGGGAAAACTGGGGAATGATACCATCGTGTCCTGTGAAAAACAGGATGCAGGTGGGCATCCCTTCTCCCTCTTATCTTCTGGCAAGGCCCAGAAGATGGGAACAAAGGAGTTTCTGCTGAGATCCCAGAGCCAGAAGCTGCCACTCCAAGGAGAGCTGACAATCACTTTGGATTCGAGCTGTCACTCCAAAGAAAGCTGACTCAACCAGTTTGGACTTATAAATAAGTAAGTTCATACTACCATTGGAAATTGTCACTGTGGTCACTGTCGTCATCAACAGAACAACAGTGCCCTACTACCCATCATTACTGAAGATGAATGACTGAACTACAAACCACCCTGGATCCATGGTGGTGACTATCTTCCTCTTGCTTCCTACAAAGACTCCTTGCTTCTATTTCCTATCTTTTCTATCACCTGCCTTCCCTTCCCCATCACCCTAAATTGTAATAGTGTCCATCCTCCCCTTCCCCTTCTCCCTGTTTAAGATTTGTAATAAACTGGTTGGACCAACATTTGAACCATTGTTTCTTAATCTCAAGCCGGGTATACATACATCAAAGAACCTCTTCTCCCTCCTATAAATTGGAGCAAGACACCCTGCTCTGGATGTGCCTGCTTGACCAGATGGCCTCCATAAGTCTCTTCCCACCTCAGCCATCCTGTTGTTGTTATTCCGACAAGAAGTCCTAGCAACTTGACTCTGCCTTTGTTGGCCATTAGATGAAAAGCATGCAGTACTTCAGTAACAGCAGTACTTCAAAACTGACTTATAAAATACAATTCCTTCTCTGTCAACCACAAATTAAGAAAGTAGTTCAGAGTGATGTTATACAAGGTAAAACCTTTTGTTTCTAACTGCTTCCTAAAAGTGACACAGAGCTCACTTGTTATTCCTTTCTAATATACTAACCTAAACATTTAATGTTTCTAATTACAAAGAGCTTTATTGACCCCTGGAGAAGAACGATCACAGTAAAAAAAATGCTATCAGAGGTATACATAGGTCTTCTGCATCTAATCTTACCTCCAATTTGAGGATCAGAACAGTCTGTATGACAAATTTCAAAAGAGTCAAAATGTAATTACGACAAAAAGCATTTGTGCTGTAATCTGTTATATCTAGAGCATTAGACATTGTATACAATATTGTTTCTTAAGAAACAACTTCTGCAATATATTTTCACTTCTGTCTGAGAAAAGGTTGTTTAATGAATGAATATGTGGAGACAGTTTTGTGCTTTTGAAGCTTAGCTATTCTTCATGCAACAGTATACTGGCTGTCTGTAGGACAGGCCAGGTGGTATAAAGACCCTTTGGCAAGATCAGTGGGTCTGTCAAGCCCTTAGGATTCTATTCTTGTTTTCTGGTAATGAATATCAAATATACTGGTCAAGGTTTTCCTCTTATAGATCACATTAAAAAAACTCAATTAATTATGACCTGAATTTTTTTAAGGGTATCAGACATCCAGACCAAATCTTATTGTTTTTTACCTGTATCTTCTACTCTTTAGTAAAACTCACCAAGCTTACATTTGGCAGGAGATGCCAGTACAAAGCAGTTTTCTGCAGCTGATGTCAATGCAATAGCAGAAATTGGCTGAGTCTCACATTAAAGTGGATTTCCTTTTTGAGACACATCAAAGGAAAAAATGCTAATTCTCTGAGAGAATATAACATGTTTAGGTGTGGGTTTTTTTGTGTTTTTTTTTTTGTTTTTTTTTGGTGCTGTTTTCATATGTAATAATTTAAAGAAAGTAGAAAGAAGGAAAATAGGCTTATAATTGTGTTCTTGGAATGGCATAAATAAAAGGCTTTGCACCATAATATCTTTTCTGTAGATGCAACATTATATCTGAATATCACAAAATAATTTGAAATGCTGAAATAAGTGTGTTTGAACTGTAATGCAATAAGGTATTTCCTTTAGTCAGTGGTGGGATGTTTTAACACACACCATAACTGTGTAAATTCAGCTTTTACACTGTAAGAAAAAAAAAGGGGAGGAAAGGAGAGGCTTGCTATATTTCTATTCTGATATAGCATTACATGTATATAAATTGGAATTTTATGTAGACCTAGACAGAAAATAAAATTATTATTAATAAATAATAATAATAATAATATTAATAAACAGCTCTACTCTTGAAGAGTTTTAGTATACTTTTAAGAAACCTAATACAACTCCAACAGAAGAACAAACACAAGCCTTGAACACAATGAACAAGAGATTTCCTTATTCTGTCACTAATTGCAAATTAATGGGCTAAGTGTGTGGAACAGCACAAACACATTCATTGGAGGGATACCTGTGTTTCTAGGACCCTCCATGAACTGCCTTGCTGACTGACCAGATTATCAGAGTGGCAGGTGACAGCCTAGCATGACTCCAGATCTTTATCTACTGCATGCTGTTCAGTGAAAGTTGATGAATTCAAGATATTGTGCTTCAGACAAAACACTTGGATCTTCAGAATGTTGTGTTTTCCAATGAAATTTCATTTCTGCTGGAAAATTTTCAGCTGGTTGCCAATTGTTTCTCAGTACTCTTTTAAGATGAGAAAACTGTGCCATCTGAATTTAATTCAGTGTGATTAAAGTTACAGTTTTTTTTCTGTGTCTTTTATTCAGTCTGCACCTTGTGGATCCATCACTTTCATTGCTAATTACCTAATTTTTAGTTTGCATGTGCTAGAAAATGCTGACACTTACTAACAAAAAAAACTGGAGAAAAAGAAAAAGAAAAAGGAAAAGGAAAAGGAAAAAAGAAGAAAAAGAAAAAGAAAAAGAAAAGGAAAAATAAAAGGAAAAGGAAAAAGAAAAAGAAAAGGAAAAAGAAAAAGAAAAAAGAAAAAGAAAAAGGAAAAGGAAAAAGGCAAAGAAAAAGAAAAAGGAGAAGGAGAAGGAAAAGGAAAAGGAAAAAGGAAAAAAAGGAAAAGGAACTACATATTCCTGGAAGCTTCTTTAGGAATATTTTAGTGTAAACAGAAATGGAATCCTACTTGCATACATGGCTAGAAAATACATTGGAAGATTTTGAGGTAAATTGATGAGACACTGTTTTTAACCTGAACAAAATGCTGATACACAGAACAAAATAACAATTTCTGGAAGAAACAAACCTTTTATATATTGTGAAATCTCAAAAATGCCTTCATAATACAAGTGAACTCATTGTGCCTTTCTAAATACAAAGCACATTATACGTCTCAAAGATTTAAATTCAGTAACTATTCAGAACGTAGCTTCATTTCTTTCTTGTTCTGTGGTGAAGATTTTCACATATAACTTCCTAAAATTCCTGCTACAAACATATCAAGTGCTACTTGGGTATAATTTCACTGCAGCTGTCAATAATAATTGATATGGACCAACCAGTGCATATCCTAACTTCTTAGCTACATCTGCCAAAGGAGGGTGTACGTGAAATAATGTGCTGGACCTGATGATACTTGGTATTTGTTGCTGGCTGCACTCCAAGAACAGAGACGGAAAGGCAGGACAGAAATTCAAGGCTCATAGTATCTTAAAGTGCTGCAGAGATTTGATAGTGCTAAACTGTCATGGCCAGAAGCTGTTTTCTGCCTTCACAGTAGTTCAGCTGTCCAATAATGCTAAGGGATTGAGCCTAAAGCTATCTATCCCAGTCAGCTGTACACAGGAAAGAAGTAATCACAGGAAGACATCACTTCTCATCTTGTGGCTAAAGCACTAACTTTTCATCTTAATTATTGAACTGATACATATGTAAAAATACATCTGATCAGAACAGTATACAAACAGTTTAAGTTTGCTTTTATTCTCCTTTTAATGTAAACTAAAAAGTGTATTTGAACACATCAGCAACTGTCATTAAAAAATCTCACCCATCTCTCCTCTTAATTTCTCATCAATACTCTTGCAGGTCAAGTGGTTTGAGGAGTTTATCAAATCAGAACTATCTGTTGTCATGTTGCTCCACTGAATCTACAAATTCTTATTTAGTTTTACATGATTTTATAACCTTGGTACAATATGATTATGAATGTTATTAGTTTAATTTATGCCTCCAAGAATAAAGTTATGTTCTAAATAATCATCATTGATGCCATGATATAAATTCATGGAAATATCTTGTTCTGTACCTTAAAATAACATTGATCTAGAATGCTTATTCTATTATTTTCAGGCTGTAGTACTCAAAGGGTTTTTTTTTTGAGTTTTGGAAAACAAACAGACAAACAAAACTCTTTTAGTAAGGATGATTTTAATAACCTTGACTTAAATCACTTATTTCCTTTTTCATCTTTGTGATGTATTCGTCTCTGAGAGTCAACAATTAAACCAAAATGTTCTGATTTTCTGACATATAATTAGATGATATATCTGTATTTTTGAGGGGACTGATGACTAAATGAAAGCTCAGTCTATCTTCAAAAGTTCTGTAATGTAAAATGTAATCCAAAACTTGAAGATCTACTGAAGAGAATAAAGATTTAGATTGATCCCCTTCCTCAGATCTTTTCCCTCAAGTTTTTAGGAACATGCTTAGTTCACAACAGTGAGGCTGATGACGGTTTTTTTTTAGGAGAATCAGGATAGGAGTCAGCTTCTTTAGTTTTACCATATTTCATGTATTACATTTAATGCCATAGAAAATTTCATAATTTCTTTTTTTCATTAGATTGAAGACATGCATATATTCTAGCCTAGATAAAAAGCTTGGGTACTTATTAAACATTTTCCTGTCTTGATTATTTTCTCTATGTTATTTTATTACCTTGGTTTCATTCATTCTCATTTGCATTCAGCCTGTGCAAAAAGGTATATAGCCAGCTGCACACCACTGCAGTATGCACTGTCCATATGCTTAATTTCAGAGCTTTCTGACTTGATTTTAACATATTATTAAAAAATTCCTGTTGATACACTTCCCCATTATAGGCTTATTATACACTTAACATCTACACACATTAACTGGGCCTTAGCATTTGTTGATATCCTCTACAAGCTCAAATATAAATATGTGCCTAAATTATTTCAGTATCAAAGCTAATGTCTCTTAACAACTTCAAAGTCATACATACCAATGAAAACATTGGTTTTCCTTTCCTGATAACTTAGTGACTTGAGGTGACCATAACGGTAATTTCAGAAATGACTTGCAGGTATTTCTAATGTTTTATTAGCTAATGGACTGACAGTTTTTGTTTAAACCAGTCTTTGGGTACCCAACTGAAGCAAACTCAATTAGTCATAATTTTGATGGTTGGAAGTATGAATCTTTGAATATTATTCAATAAAATAATAATAATAATAATAAAAGAATATATCCAGGCACTAAAAAACAGCTCTTAGTCCTGAAAATATTTATTTATTTATTTATTTTCTTGAATGAATCTTCACTGATCTGTAATTCTAATGTAATGAGGGACTTGAGTACATATCAGTGTCCTAGTAACCTCCTCTCTGCCTTAAAGACTGATGAAATTCATTATGCTGAAAATCATGTTAGAAGTTCAAAGTATTGACTTGACCTTGAAGTTTTCACAGTAATTGCATTATGACTGTGCTGAGTCATAAGCAGCTGTAGCCTAGATGTGATGGACCTGTCTTGACTTTCATTGGCTTCTCATGATTGTAGGAATGACAATTCCATTTTCCCTGTTGAAAAGTCTTCTCCACCTGTGGTTATCATATAACCTAAAGGTCTTCGTTGGTTATAAGCCTAACAAAGAAGATATACATCTAGAAAAACAAACACATTAAAAGAAAAAAAAAAAAAGAAAAAAAAAATGACCTGTGAAATTAAGATTGCTGTAGCTGTATGTAAAAAAAAGTGATGACAGATGCTAAAACACCTCTAATAAAAAAACTCCAAACTTACTGCATAGGAATCCACACAGACTTGCATTCATAGTGAAGAAATGAATCTGTGAACTTTGTCTATAGTCCAGGAGAATGGGTGGTGTGATTTCATTTTGTACATGGGTGAATACCATTTATAAAGCTAAGGACAACTGTTTGCAAATTATGAGTTTTACAACACAATTCAAGCATTTCAGGTAATATAATCAATATTTATTATGTGGTGGTGGTTTTTTTTGTTTGTTTGTTTGTTATTGGCATTTTAATCCCGAAGCCTTCAAAAATAAGCAAACAAATCCTCAAAAACTGATGCTTAAAAACGTATTTAGTTTTCCAGGCAATTCCATGCAATGTAAAAGAAAACTGTTTCTTCTTTTAATTCACTGTATTTATTATCATGGATTTGTGGTTTATTATCAGTATTCCACATCATAACATCATGCAGTGCACTGAGAGTTAAAGAGTTAACACTGCAGCTCAGGTCCTGGAAGAGAAGAATGAATCACAGTTCCCAGACTTCTTTTTTCCATTTCCATATTCTGGGGAGAGGGAAAAATAAGACTGACTGCAAGTCATGAGACTATCTCTGCTCCCTGGCAGATCAGAATAAGAACTTTGGTTTTCAGAAATTCTCTCATTTATTTAATTTATAATCTTCAATCCCAATTGACTTGTAATTTCACTATTATAATTAGTAAACTAAGTTTCTTTTCCTCCTCAGGTCATTGCCATTTTTTGTTTGTTTGTTTGTTTGTTTTTTCATTTCATTCCTTTTTCCCCTTTCCCCCATTTTTAAAATGGTGGGCTCACGCCCTTGTTGTCCCCGTCACAGACACAGATCTAGAGATAAAACCACGACAACTATCTTTGTCATAATCCTTGTGAAAAAGTGCAAGAAGACAATGTAGTCATCTATCTATTGCTTTACATCCCAACCTCACCTTACCGCTCCTATTTGTGTTTTTTTTTTCAGAAAATATTTCAGTGCTGATATATTTGTTATCATGTATTCACAGCACTCTATGTAAATAAGTCCCAATCAGAATTGCAGCCATTTGATGCCACAGTAATAATAGTAAGATGGCGATTTGATAGACTAGATCAACCTATTAATTAATTAATATATCCATCAACCTAGCAGCTTTATTTTTATTTTTAAGCATTTTACACTTTAATCAATATCACTCCTCTCTATTTTTTTATAAACTATTTTTTAATGTTATTAAAATGACAAATAAATACATGAAGTCTTACTGCATGGCCTTCAAACCTTCCTTCCTATCCTTCTCAGGTCACAGCAGCACAAGTATTGATCTTCTGATTCAGTAAAAACATGCCTCCAAGCCATGTCAAATTCCTAAATCATCCATGCCAACTTTCCAAAAAATCTTACATTTAATGACAGTTGTAGTTCAACAAGAAAAAAAAAAATGGATGCTCTGTTACTAAAAATCCATTTACCTTCCTGCCTTTGTGCTGTGTGACAAGTTCTGATAAAGTTTTAACAATTAATGGCATGAAAAACATAATAAATTTTAAAACAGTGAGGCTTGAGAAGAGTTGGGATCCACAGTAATTTCTAAAGGATGTAAATTCAGTTGGAATGAAACTGGCACAGATCTATCGGACTGCGGCAGCCCACAGTTTGCTTTACAAATCCAGCTTCACGCTTTGCTCAGTCAGGAAACTTACTGGAACACTGTGCCTTGTGGTAGAAATCAGCACATTTGTTGGGGCAAGGACAGATACTGAGCATTTCAATACTGCCCTGAGTGTCACCAGAGTGGTAAGTACACAAAGGAACTGAGAAAAGTTCCAACAACCTCCCATTCAGATAAAGCCATACGTGTAGTACAATATGTAATACAATCCACAGAGAGATGTAAATGGTTAAAAATGGTTATGTTTAGCAATTCTAAAACACTAAAGAAACTTCTGGAAAAAAAGAAAAAAAATTCACATCAAACAATCACTTAAGAAAAAAAAATTAATTCCTTCTTTGTACCTTCAACAGTTACATTTCAGGTCACATCTCTGCAGGAAAGATACAGGGGGGAAAAAAAAAAAAAAGAAAAGAAAAGAAAAAATAGAAAAAAGAAGGCCAACCTGAATTGTCTTGTAGCTTAAAGTAGTGCTGAAAGCAATAGTAAAATACACTGCCTTGGATGCCCCACTGTTCTGATACAGCTTTAATACTTGTGGACAAAGCATTTCATCCTTGTCCTTGAGCTCCAGTATGACCAGGCTATTGCCTGTTTGAACAGATGTAGATCACTCCCTACTGTATTGTAGATATACCCGTAGGCTATAATCTAAAAAATCTGAAATGGCAAGCTTAAGCAATGAGGCACTATTTAAATGAATCATTCTTTGATTCATATTGACCTTCATCAATTCAACAACTTTCTTCCTTAGTTTGGCCTGACATTCAGAAGGAGATAGCAATATATAACCAGGCATTTTCAAAAATTTGAGGAAAAAGGTGCATATTGCGAAAATGAAAGAATCTGCATGCAAGCTAGCTATTAGAAATGTTTCATTTAAGATTACAATGCCAGTGTGTATAGAGGGCAGCTCATCTAAATAGAAAACAATCTAGTGTGTTATTTCAACAAGAATTGCTGGGAATGAAAAAGAAACATTTAAGATAACAGATTATTACTAACATAGCTATAATTTTCTTCTCCAAGAAAGTCTAGTGTATTATCTTACAGTACTTACACAAATAAAATACCAGTTCACTTAGTGCATTTTCTTGGTATTATGATTGTTTGGTCAGGTCCATAACCAGAGAAAGAAACATTTTGGTTGTAACGCAGACTTCTACAAATCACTATATCTATCCCATATGTAATATAAATCCAGTCAGTATTCCTGTTTGACCTCTGTTACTTTGAGAAGAATCTTTTGGTTGGATACACAACGAACGTCCAAAGTCATTGCACCTCTGACATTTTTTCCCTAGAGCAGAAAATCTAAGCAGCATCTCATGATCTAAGACATTCCTGTAATATGTTTGTTTAGTACTCCTACTTTGCAGTCAGGATTAACATGTCTCTTGACCTATTGTGAATTATATCAGCACCAGATTTTCAAAACATATTCAAGACTATGCATTGAAGACTAACATATATAATGCTAAAGTAAATACGGTTGTTAACCACAACTTTATAGGGCAACCTGTGTTGCAATAGGTGACAGTGAGGTCTCGGGATGTGACGCGGTAGGACTCTCCCCTTGCTCTGTGTCAAAGGGATAATGTATGCTTAAGTGGCGTAGACGAAGTATGATAGTATATAAGCAAGCCACGAGATATAATAAACACCATTTTACTGCTCACCATATTGGTATTCATATGCAGTTCTTTGGCCCAGGCAGGTTTTGCCCGATGGTCCAGCACAGGAACAGGGCTAAAAGAACATGGGTTGCCAAGTGTATGGCAACAAACCTGTTCCAGTACCTCACCACTCTTACAGTAGCGAATTTCTTCCTAATATCTAGTCAAAATCTACCCTCTTCCAGTTTAAAGACATTTCCCCTCATCCTGTCCCTACCTGACCTTATAAAAAGTCCCTCCCCAGCTTTCCTGTACGCCCCCCTTCAGGTACTGGAAGTCCACTATAACGTCCCCTTGGAGCCTTCCCTTCTCCAGGCTGAGGATCCCCAACCCTCTCAGCCTGTCCTAGTAGTGGAGGTGCTCCAGCCCACTGATCATCTTCATGGCCTTTCTCTGGACCTGCTCCAACAGCTTGATGTCCTTCTTGAGTTGGGGGCCCCAGAACTGGACACAGTACTCCACGTGGGGTCTCATAAGAGCAGAGGGGCAGAATCATCTCCCTTGACCATCTCGTGATGCAACTCAGGATGTGGTTGGCTTTCTTGGTTGAAAGTTTTCATTGCTGGGTCACATTCAATCCTTCATCTATTGACACCCTCAAATCCTTCTCAGGGATGCTCTCAAGCCATAAGGCCGAAGCTTTTCAAAGATGTGATCAGTGTGGCTGGCACAGAACTTTATTCTATGTTTGGATGGCATATTTTGGTGGAATTTTACAAGTTAAGTGCATTTTTAAATTCTTTAGCTTTATATTAATTCAATTATTTTTGTACATTTTGAACACAGTTAAAGGCTTGTAAAAATACAGCGTGATTAAAGCTTACACTGAAACTTGTTTCATTATCTTTTATTTCAAAATAAAATAAAAGAACCCTGTAAGATTTTGAACAATACTACAGTTCTGTGTATACAGGTTCAGTTTCTCACAGATTGCTTGCATTTTAAATATTTGCCTCAGTGTCATATTGTCTGGTATTGAGTTCATAGAAAACCAGGGGTAGTGCCAGAGAAGACATTACCAGCTCTCCATAATTTACATAATTTTTGGAAGATTAGGAAGGTCTGAATACTATTATTAAAAGATAATGATAAAAAATAAACGCAGATATTTATGTCACCTAGTAACTAGAATACTTAATGAGGCCAATTTTAAGTTTCATTTTCAAGAAATTACAAATCTTATTCTGAACTCTCAAATACATATGTGTTTGGCAACGCATTTGCTTGATAAAACAAGTCAGATGAAGTCTGAAGACAGGGTAGTCTTCAGAAGTCCCTGTCAACCTCAGCCATTCTGTGATTCTTTGATTGAATGAAACTAGCAAAAGATCTGTGACTGGTATATAATGGACCATGAACCAACAGGAATAGATAAGATGGCTTTATTGCCTTTTAAGGGCTAGATTGAATACTACTCCAAACAGAAGTCATCTGTAAAATTTAGCTCTGGAGGGGGCAGAATTGCTCTTTATCAGGTTTTCTAAGATAGTTTTAAGAACTGAATCCAAGTAAATTTGACCTTTGTACCAGAAAAATTGACAAGAGATAGAATAAAGTCTGTAACTAATAAATACATGGATAAACACAGCGCGTTGTGGATTCAGTTCATATAGTTCCTTTTCAAAAGTCTTCCAACAAGGTCATTTCCTAAATGATCTTAAAGAAACTAAGCTGTCAGATTATAAAACAGAAATGGATCTTAAAAAACAAAACAAAAGAAAACAAAAAAAAAACTACATGAGAATTTTGTTTTTCAAAATCCGAAAGAAAGACAGCTAAAAGAGTAAAATCTCTGCAGACACAACAGAGACTACTTACTGACACTGTCCTGGATGTTCAGGATGAATACATAACACCTATCAAACAGAAGACCTAACAAAGTCCAAAAGGAGTCAGACTATGGTAAAGGAGGTTAAGAAAGCTTTCAGAAAACCTTCTTTCTGTCCAAAGGAAAAAAACAGAAAAAATCATAAAGATGTGCTGGAAAAAAATAAATGAAAAATAATTTTAAGGGTCATCTTTAAAATGTCATAAATGTGTTTTAAAAAGCATTTGTCAAACACGTCAGGATCAAAACTTATACCAAAAAGTCAATAAGGCCAATAGATGATAATGAAAGCAATCTTATAAAGATATATTGCAGACAAATAGTAGAATGTTTTTGCATAGTGTTCTTCATGAAAAAGTACTCCATGTGGAGTTTTTTTTGGTGACATACCAGAAAACCTGCTTTAGGCTGCAGCATTTTAAATGTAGGACATATGACAGAATATATGATAAACATATATAGAAATATGTTATGAAATACACACACACTAAACAAACAAACAAAAATGTTCAAAGACAAGAATGAACAATTGATAAAACACAGTAGAAAAAAAGGAGTAATTATACTCAAAAAACAGTTAACATCATCTCAGGTGCACACAAGCTCAGACAGGTCCTGCAGTCCTTACTCCCACGTCAATTCAAAGCCTGAGCCCTTTTATCAGTGTTTTGCACTGAGGAAATATCATTTCTTATGACATGTCAGTAAGAAGATATTGGCATTCAAAGTTGGTTAATTAGTTTACAGAGTAAAGGATGGAAATAATAGGAAAATTAAGGTTTGTTGGGAATATTATGCTCACACGCATCTACAGGGAAGAGTTCTTATGAGCAGTACTTTCAGGTGGTATTTTTAAAGGCGGCCTTTTCTATTGACATGAGATTTGCTCAGACTCTGTAGTGGCCACTCAGGCTAACACATGGCTATATAGACAAGGCCTATGGTTAAACTTTGCCTGGATTCTGCTTGTAATCAGGGTCTATCAGTCTTCTAAACTGTTAGGCTTTTACATGGTTTGGTTGTTATATCTGAAGATTTCCGCATCTACACTAATAAAAGGTTTTTGAATAAGATTTTGTTAAGGCCTTTGTTAGATAGTTTAATGTGTAAACATTAAACCTAAGCATGGTTTTAGTGGAGTAAAGTTAATCTCAGATGACTATCAAACTATAGGACTATAAAACTCAAAGTACATTTTATGGTATTTTGGGTTAGTTTGTTTTTTTGTTTGTTTGCTTATTTGTTTATTTGCAGCTAGTTCTCTCTGGCTTCAGTTAGCTAATGTCTTAGAAGTTTTGAAAGTTAAAATGTTTGATCTGTATTTCACTGATTCTCGGAAGAAACTATGAATAGTGTTCTTATAGTGTTACTTAGATACTGATTTTAGCATGCATATTTTTTTACAGTAAGGTCTTATATGATTATGTTAATCAGTGAACCAAATCCCTGTGTTACTTTGCTACACAGTCTTAGGTCTGGCTAAACTTACGACCTCTAGTCTAGCTGACTCCTTTGGGAACTCATTAGCCAGTGTATCTAGAGATGGGTTTTACAGCAAATGTAGCTGATTTGTGCAACCTGTAGTTTTTCATATTCTTTTTTTTTACAGCATCTGAAAATACTAGCATAAAAGTTATTAGCAAATACCAATGTAGTTGATATTTTCAATGATTGGTATTTCTTGTTTCAGAGATAAGCAGATAGGAATTATGCAATTCTACAGAAATTATTTAACTATAGAATTAAGAGGTGTTATATATTTGAATAGGTAATTCTGCATTAATGTCATCCTGCATTTTTAATTTCATATCATAGTGAGCTTGAGAGCACAGAAACTGAATAACATGTTTACCCACTACTTGATGTGCATCTTGAACCATAAAGTTTAACTTACTGCCATATAAATATGGAATAACACAGTGAGAAACAAAGGCAAAATTAAAAATACCTTCCTCCCATACAGCTCCCCTTCTTCCCAGGCTTCACTTCACTCTTTCACTCCCAGTTCTTCCTTCTCCCTACAAAGTGATGGAGGATGAGGACCAAGGTTTTCTGTTCATATCACTTTGCCGCTTCACCTCCTTTCTTGTTATGCTCTTCCCCTGCTCCAGGAGGGGGTCTTTCCCATGGGATGCAATCTATAATTAACTGATCCAGCATGGGCTTCCCATGGGATTTCTGAATAGTAAACAGAGAAAACAATGCATCTATAAATTATGTAAAATCAAATGGACCATGCTTAAATTGAAATGACAAAACTACTGGAAATCCAAAAGGTTGTGTAAACCATATTAAAAAGCCATTGCATTGGGTCCCTAAGGTAATGCTGTCACAGATTATCCAGAACACAGTAGTGCACATTTGGGTATTCGATCTTGAGATAGTATCCAGATCACTGGAAGCATGATGTTCCTAAAAATATTGAAAAAGAGTATTTGAACAAATGGGAAGAGACTAGAAGAGGGATGAAGAGGATGTCTTCACTGTAGTAGACTTACCTCTGGCATATTCCTGCTTCTATGCCACAGAGGTCTGAATAAGTTTAAATTACAAACATATTAAAATCGAACGTAAGGCAATTTTGCTAAGCCATCATTGATTTCAGACTCTATATTCAGAAAAGCCCAAACATTCTATAAATTGCCAAAGCTTAACCTCTTTCTGGATAAGAAAGAAGAAAATCACAGAAGTTAGAAAATGAATTTTTAACCCAGAAACATTTTTTTCTCAGATCAGTCAAAACATACATAAAGTCACAATTTTGTGTGACAGTTCCCAACTCCTACTCAAAGCAGGTCATTAGATCAGGTTGCTCAGGGCAACCTGAGATTTGAATATCTCCAGGGGAGGAATAGACATAGACTCTCTGGTCACCTTTTACAGTGTTTGACTACTTACTAGATGGAAAATATGTCTGTATCAGAGCAGGATTTCCCTACTTTCAACATGTGTCCATTGCCTCTTGTTGTTCCACTGCATATCTCTGACCGGTGTGGCTCCAGCTTCTCTATACCTCCCTCTCAAAGAACTGTGGATATATACAAGGGCTAGTCCAAAAGAAATGCCGCATATTTTATCATATTGGCCCGTAGTGTCAGAGGTAGGTGTTGATGCTATGTAAGTAGAGTTTGAACCTTCCCACCAGTATTCTGTTATGTTTTATTGCCATGTAACAGATGATAGAACAGAGGCAGTCTGACATATTGACGTATGACATGAAAATGCATATGGAAAAAAAAAGGCATGTAATTGGGTTCCTCAAGGCAGAAAAAGTTGCACCCACTGATGCTCTCTGACGTTGAATGTTTATAGAGACCAAATATTGGATGTAAGCACATTGAGACGGTGTGTGGTGCATTTCAGCAGTGGAAATAGCAGTGTGGAAGACAGGCATGCATAGGTGTCACAGCACAAAATGAAGAGAGTCTGGATCAGCTCATCTGTGTGATTTATCTAATGAAGTTGTCTATGCTGAAAAACAGTGTTTTGTATCTGAGAATTTCCTCTATCAAATAGTGTTACTCTGCTCTTTATATCTGCTGCAGTTTCCATGAAATTAAATAGGAGGCATTACTTTTGGAGTGTTCATAAGTATATGCCTATGTGATATAGATATCACATAGATATATTTAAAAAAAATGTGAAAGTGCTGAATTGGGTGCTCTCAGCTTATGATTCCACCACTAAATTCTTTACACTACTCAGTCCATATGAGGGTAAGAAAAGTGCAAAGCAGAACCCTTTTCTTAATTCAGAGATCTTTCCTGCATTCTTCACATCTGTTCTATCTGTTTTCCTCTCCTTTCTTTTTCCCAAACTCCATCATAATCCTATATCACATGCAAGGTCTTGGCTTTTTGTCTAAATCACTTTTCCACCAAAAAAACTCAGAGTCAAAATCAACAGCTTTAGACTGCATTTTGCTGGCTTCATGGTGATAATCCTTCAGTGAGCGGCTTTTCTGGACAAGGCAGATGTCTTGAAGGTAGTAAAACAGGCCGTCAGAAGGGAAAAAAGGGGCGTCTGTTCAACATATAAAATAGAGTCTTTGCTTTTAGACAAATATTTCATACTGAAACTTCTGGAGATTTTATTTATGCATATGGCAATATTATGCATATGGCAATTCCCTTATACCATTATCTACATCCAGAATATCAGCAATAAACTTTAGGTAAGGACACTGCACGAAGGTTCTCTTTTAGCTTGTACACATTGTATGTGTACAAAGTATATTTTAGCAAAGAGCAAATTAAACAATGTACTTAAATTTTGTGATTGCTTTATTCTTTATTTTCTCTTTAGTAATATCATGGTTTTCTTTGTGTTTTTTTCCATTTATTTGTTTGTTTGTTTGATTTTATTTTCCCACTCATATTTTTCTTTGTTTCCCAATTAAGTTATTTGAAATATTTGAACAGAGCCAGCAATGACAGTATTTATAATCTGTTGCAAGGGCCCAAATTCCTCTGAGATTGTCATGAACCTGAACTCTGAAAAGTTCAGTTAGGACAAAAACTTTAAATACTTGATATGTACAGCTACAGAGTTTAAACAGTTAATTGTAAACATGTACTGTAAGTAGACAGCTCTACTTGTATATGTTTTAGAAATAAATAGAAGTTATAGGATTTTTTCTAGTGTACTTTCTCTTACAGTCTGTAAATGAAAATTAAATAATCAACACAATATTTCATTATAAAGAACCATCTGTACAAAAGAAGGAAATGACTTGGCCCACAATCTAAGTGCATTCAATAAATTCTGAATGATCATTACAGATTTAATCTCACAGATAATTTAGGATGTTCAAAGGAAGCAGTGAAACTTAAAGTCGTGACAATAATGCAAGCACTAATTGAAAGGCCATGTGCAATTATGTAACACTATGTAATTGGACCATAAGTAGAGGCAGCTCAAAATTTTCTACTGTAATGATCTGTCAGTAGAAGATATCTTTTAAATTTTAACATTCCTTTGAGGAAACTTTAAATCACAGAATCACACAGAATCACACAGAATCACAGAATGACCCGGGTTGGAAGGGACCTCAAGGATCATGTAGTTCCAACCCCCCTGCCTAGCAGGGCCACCAAACATACACATTTACTGGATCAGGTTGCCCAGGGCCCCATCCAAGCTGGCCTTGAACACCTCCAAGGACGGGGCATCCACAACCTCCCTGGGCAGCCTTTTCCAGGGCCTAACCACTCTCCTAGTAAAGAACTTCCTCCTAACATCCAACCTAAATCTTCCCTCCTTCAGCTTGGATCCATTTCCCCTAGTCCTGCTATTGTCAGCCCTTTCAAAGAGTTTATTCCCCTCCTGGGTGTAGGCTCCCTTCAGGTATTGAAAGGCTGCAATGAGGTCACCCCACAGCCTTCTCCAGGCTGAACAAGCCTAACTCCCTCAGCCTGTCCTCATAGGGGAGGTGCTCCAGCCCCCTGATCATCTTCGTGGCCCTCCTCTGGACCCTTTCCAAAATCTCCATGTCCTTCTTGTACTGAGGGCTCCACACCTGAACACAGTACTCCAGATGGGGCCTCACAAGAGCCGAGTAGAGGACAATCACCTCCCTATCCCTGCTGACCACCCCTCTCCTGATGGAGCCCAGGATCCCATTTGCTTTCCGAGCTGCCAGAGCACACTGCTGGCTCATGTTAAGTAAGTCTCTCGTCCATCAGGATCCCCAGGTCCTTCTCTGCCGAGCTGCTCTCAAGGACAACTCCTCCCAGCCTGTACAGGTGCCTGGGGTTCTTCCGGCCCAAGTGCAAAACCTTGCACTTTGCTGTGTTGAACCTCATTAGGTTCACCTGAGCCCAGCTTTCCAGCCTGTCGAGGTCCCTTTGAATGGCATCCCTTCCTTCCACTGTATCAACCGTACCATTCAGCTTGGTGTCGTCAGCAAACTTGCTGAGGGTGCACTCAATTCCCTCATCGATGTCATTAATAAAGATGTTAAAGAGCACCGGTCCCAAGACAGACCCTTGGGGGACACCGCTCGTTACCGGCCTCCACCTGGACATAGAGCCATTGACCACCACCTTCTGTCTGCGGCCTTTCAACCAATTGCTTATCCATCGAGTTGTTCACCCATCAAATCCACTTCCCCCCAGATTTGGAGATGAGGATGTGTTGGGGGACCATGTCAAAGGCCTTGCTCAGGTCCAGGTAAATGACATCGGTCGCCTTCCCTTCGTCCACCATTGCCGTCACTCCATCATAGAAGGCCACAAGATTAGTTAAGCATGACCTTCCCCTGGTGAAGTCATGCTGGCTGTCTCGGATCACATGTTCATTCTTTATGTGATCGAGCATGTTGTCCAGGAGGATCTGTTCCATGATCTTCCCAGGCACAGAGGTGAGACTCACTGGTCTGTTGTTCCCCGGGTCCTCCCTGCTCACCTTCTTGTATATGGGAGTGACGTGACCCTTCCTCCAGTCATCTGGGACCTCACCTGACAGCCACGACTTCTCAAATATGATGGAGAGCGGCTCGGCAACCACCTCAGCCAGCTCCTTCAGGACCCTGGGATGCACGCCATCTGGCCCCATAGACCTGTACTCATTCAGTCTAAGGAGGCACTCTCGGACTTGCTCTGCCCTTACAGTGGGGAGGGATTTACCTTCTTGGTCCCCACATAGAGGTTTGGGGATGCAGGGCTTAGGGACGTGAAAAAGACTTTCTGCAGGTAATCGATCTGGCATCAAGAGACAAGAAAGGTGAAAAATTCTAGTTCTGATACATTTCTGTAATTTATGTTTTATATCAAACAAAAGAATAAATAAATTGAACATGCTTGTACTTGATCCTACTTTGGAACTGATATTCTAATATGTAACAGGCAGAAAACATAAGCAAATTATATAATTTTGTGGTGAACTTCTTTGTTTTCCATGAGGAAAATTGTGTGCTCAATAGTCCTCATGTTACTATTATTCTTCAGACATGTTTTAGGACTTTTCTCTCTCAATTTCTGTTTTTTTTCTTTCTTCTCTAAAATGTCAGTGTGACTATACATGTTATCATGACAGTAATCCTGGAGGAACATCAGTCTCCTTTAGATGTAGCAAAGTGTAGCAAATTTTGGAATAAAATAAAAGCAGAAATATTTTAGTAGCAAGAATAAATCAAGATGTTTAATACGGTAATGATAAAGGAAGCATACTTTTTACAGAGGAAAAAATATTTTGGTTGAAGGTGTGATATGTAAGGTTCATAAAATGTTTTCTCACTCTGACTATTACAGTGTACCAGAAATGTGCAAAACAAAATTGTTCTTGTGATTCCTGACAAGTTAGGTTTTTTGTTTGTTTGTTTGTTTGTTTTAATTTATCTCAGAGATTCCCTGGGTAGTTGTCCTTGGGGACAAAGGAACTGAGAAAAAAATGGCAGCCCTTTAAGGACATATTTCTTGGAGTGCAAAGGCCAAATATCCTCATGTGTAAGAAGACAACAAGCAGGAGAGGAAGGAAACAAACCAGCATGGCTGAGCAAGGACCTTCTGTTCAAACTGAGGGGTAAGAGGGAAAAGCACAGGTAGTGAAATCAGGAACATGTTGCCTGGGAAAGGTATAGAGGTTCTGTCTGGATGTATAGAGGTGGGATCATGAAAGCCAAGGCACCGATGGAGCTGAATTTGGCATGAGATGTAAAGAATATCAATTCAGGGTTTTATAGGTTTATTAGTCAGAAAAGGAAGGCCAAGGGGACTGTATCCCTTCTGAATCAAGTCTCTGAGCTTCTAGGAGGGGACTGTGGGAGTGAAATCCCTCTCCTTGTAAGTGAAGAGCAATTCTGAGACCGCCTGAATATGTAGAAGTCTATGGGACCCAGTGACATGAATCTCGAGGTCCTGGAGGATCTGGATTATGTAGCTTCCAAGACACATTTCATCATATTTGAAAAGTCCTGGCTGTCAGGTGAAATTACTGCTGACTGGAAAAAGAGAAATTTTACTCCCATTTTTAAGAAGGGTGCAAAGGAAGACCCAAGGATCTGTTGACTGATGTGCTTCACTTCTGTTCTTGGAAAGATTATAGAACAGACATTCCTGGAAGTTATGCTTAGAGCATGTGCAAGATGAGGAGGTCATCTGAGATAGCCAGAATGTCTTCACTAAGGGCAGATCATGACCTTGATTGATAAGACCAATCTAGTGGCCTTCTATGATGGTGTGACAGCATCATTTGTTAAGGAAAGCTAACCAGTGTCACCTACCTGCACTACTATAAGGCCTTTGACATGGTCCAAAATTACATCCATATTTAAATTATAGAGATATGTTTTTGAAGGGTAGGCTATTCAGTGGATAAAGACGTGGCTGGATGGTCGCAAATCAAGAGTAGTGATCAGTGGCTCTAAGTCCAAGCGGAGGCCAGTCATGAGTAGTGTCTCTCAGCGGTCAATCTTTGAATCAGTGCTCTTTAACATCTTTATCCATAACATTGACAGTGGGATTGAGTGCACCCTCAATAAATTTACAAACACCAAGCTAACTGGTCCAGTTGATACAAAATAATGAAGAGATACCATCCAGACAGACCTGGAAAAGTTTGGAAAGCAGGCCCATATGAACCTAATGAGGCTCAACAAGGC
This sequence comes from Alectoris magna, assembly GCA_030625065.1. Lineage (NCBI taxonomy): Eukaryota > Metazoa > Chordata > Aves > Galliformes > Phasianidae > Alectoris > Alectoris magna. Next base: position 79,577,051 of record CM060560.1, read on the forward strand.
CAAGTGCAAAGTCAGGATCAGGACACACCCAAATATGTATACAGACTGGGAGAAGAACCCATTGAGAGCAGTCCTGCAGAGAAGGAGTTGAAGTTCCTGGTAGAAAAAAGCTGGACATGAGCCAGTGGTATGCACTTGCAGCCCACTTGTATCCTGGCTTGCATCAAAAGAGGGTTAGCCAGCAGGGTGGAGGGGATTATCCCCCTCTATTCTGCTCCTGAACACTATGCTCCCACCTGGAGTATGGTGTCCAAGCCTGAGACCCCCGGTACAAGAAAGATGTGGTCCAACAGAGGGCCATGAAAATGATCAAAGGGCTGGAGCACCTCTCCTATAAAGAAAGGCTGAGAAAATAGGAGTTATTTAGGTAGAGAAGGGAAGGCTCCAGGGAGACCATTTAGCAGCCTTATAATATTTTAAGGGGGTCAACGAGGGACAGAACTCTTTATCGAGGAGTATGGTGACAGGATATATGATAAGAGTTTCAAACCCAAAGAGGCTAGGTTTAGGTTATATGTACATAAGAAATTCACCACAGTGAGAGCAGTGAGGCACTGGAGCAGATTGCCAAAGGAAGATGTGGGTGCCCCATCCCTAGAGGCACTCAAGTCCAGGTTGGGTGGGGCTCTGGACAGCCTGAGCTGGTGGGTGGTAGCCCTGCTCATGGCAGAGGATTGGAACTGAATGGCTCTTTGGTCCCTTTCAACCCAAGCCATTATGTGATTTTATGGTTCTATCTATTTTATGATTCCATGATTTTATGATTTAGTTGACTTTACAGAAATACTATACTGTGGTTCTATCCGGTAGTCACACATTCTAGTTAACAGAACATTACTACTTTTTGTTGTTTTATACTGAAGATATAACCCCTGTTTTCAAGCTTATATGGTTTTACCATGTGTTTCAAATATATCATTTGGTTATAACATTAAGTGATAAAAACACAAAGGATTCTGTCCAAGATACACCAATATTCTACTGATTATGTTTACAGTAACATTAAATGCATCCTTATAAACAAGAATAATAAAAGAATGTGGAATAGAATAGGTATGTATATTCCACAAGAAAAGAACTTATGAATGGAACTGTAATAAATTTTGAAAATATAAAGAGTTGATTTTTTAAAATTATAAATAATTTCCATATATTGCTTAGTTTCATATCTCATAGTATAGAAGCTACAGTTTTTCTTTCTAACTTCCAGGAAAAAAAGCTTTTGAATTCAGAACCACTCATGTTCTTTTCATCATTTTGACTGTTTCATCATAGAAAATGGAGGGGGTGAAACAAAAAGAAAAGAAGAAAATGAAGGGGCAGGAAAAAAAATATTAACGTTAATGTGAAAATTGAACAGTGGGCAATGTTTGTTTCAAAAAAGGGAAAACTATTCAAGCACCTATTTTTTAGATCTGAGGATCTTTCAGTCAGTTAAGATCTGGCTGAGACCGAAGTGTGGAATGTAGTTTGAATGAAAGTCATCATGAAATATCAGCTAAGGGGAAAGTGTGACAAAAACATTGTAAGGGAAATGTGCTCCCAAAAACAGTCGTCTGTAAAGTCAGGTATGGAACTTAAGCTAGAGAACCTATGTTCTCTATACATTATGTATAGAGAATATACAATATATATATATATACACACATATATATACAGTATATGTATATAGAATATATATATTATGTATAATGTACATTATATAAATAATGTACATTATTATCCACTAATATATATTTAACAAGCCTGTTCAAAAAGCTTTATTAAACTAATCTAATGCTGGAGAAAGGCAGCAATGTTGAATCACTCCTACATCAGAAAAGAATTACTGGAAACTGGCACATGTCTAAGAATAACTGTGTAAATACAAAGACTTTAAAATGTCTTAATCTGCTTCATCCAGACTCATCACGACAATGGGTGCGTGCAGGACAGGACAAAAATATCCTCCCCTCCAAACAACATTCAGGTTTCTCTTAGACTCAATACTCAGTCATGGAACATTCAGCCCCATTCAGCCCAAAATAACTTCTTCAGTCATCAACAGAGAGTAGCTGCCCCAAGAATGGAACTTTAAGTGCATAATGAATATTAAATCCTACATAATACAAATGGGGATACACTTAAAATCCATGTGTCTAATATTATTCTGAATCTTGATAGATCTTTTTTCTTTATTCCATACCTCTAGTAATTATTATTATTATTATTTTTATCTTTGGACCTCCTTTCTTCTGGTAAAGCTGTCAGAAATGCAGATCCAGATATGAGCTGCTATAACTGCATGTTTGAACTTACAGTGACCTGTTAACCATTTGACATTAGGATTCAGCTGCATAGTATATGCTCAGAATTTCATATCCTATTTCTTTAATAGATTGGATTACAGAAGAGAAAAAAAAAAAAAAAAAAGGCAAAACAAGCATTATAGGCCTTGTTCCACTTATTTCCTAAAAACAGAACTTGTGTTTGCAGATTCCAGTAACAAATTTATGTGAGTAGTTTGTTTTTTTTCCCCATAGATAGAGGCACAAAACAGCAAAAGAGATTCTTAAATTTAACTACCCAATTACTGCCCAGAATATCTTTGTCTTCTTTTAATTACTCAGGCAACTAATTCAGTCATTTTTTGTACGGCCCATCTTTAAAGAACAAAAATGTAATAAATTTTGTCTTTGTGACCAGTATAGCTGAGTAAAAGATCGGCACCAGTAAGAGAAACAGTCCTTTCTACTGTAGTAAAATTCTTTTAATTCTTGTGCATTTATATGCATTTTATTCATTTTGTGATGGAACACTAACCTGCTGCAATCTTTGACATTAGTATCTGTAGAAAACATTCAGACAACAGGGAAATAGAAGGTAGTCAATATTATTCAAGAGAAATGCTAACTCTGTACAGTCCAGTTTATGTTCCTGAAAAGAATACATTGCCTGAAGGCATGGTTGGAGTTGGACGATCTCACTGCTCTTGGGAAGTTTCCTTCCTTGTTTGACTCTTGATTCACTGCTAGCATCCAGGTTCAGGTCCCTGTTCTCACCACTTGCTCCATTTCTGACCTCTCAAGGTTTTCAGGTCTCGTATATACTCAGCCTTGCACAGGGAAGACTCTTGCTACTCTTGCCACTCCTTCCAAAGAGAAGCACTCAGGGTAGAGCAACCAGCTAACTTCTCCTTTGGTCCCAGCCACAGACTCTCAAAAGATGAGAAAAGAAGATCATAGTTCATGGCACTATGCTTCCAGACATCAGTGGTTTTCCAGTTACAAGAGGTTTTCATGTTGTCTTCAAACCAAAGTTAGATTTGCTGTGCATTAAAGAAGGCTTGCAGTATTGCTGTTCAGACTTTAAAACCTAGTCACTGCCTGATTCCCTTCACTTTGATCTCATCTGCATTATTTCCATTACGCACAACAGAGACGGGTCAGTCTTTCAGTTGGCAGAACTACTGTTTTCTCTTTCACAAGCCAGCTTATCTAGAAAGATATTTTTATAATGCCTTTGTCTAACAAGTTCTACTGAGTGATTAAGATTTTTTGCTGTGAGCTGAACTAAATGAAAGTTTTCTTTTCACATAATAGCTGTAATGAGAATCCTGCTCTGACATATCACTGTTAGGAGAGCGGTAATTACAAGATTTCTAACAACATCAGCGTTTGAGGCAAATCTATTTCTGAAGAGGAAACAAGGTTAGATGGAACTCTGCTGGAAGTCCTTTTATTTAACATGATGCTGAATATCAAACTACAAAATCATTTTGCTCTCATTATTAACTTTTGCAAGAGATGTGCTACTTTCCACTGAGGTTTTTTTTAAAGTCAGTGGGGAAAAAGACAAATGACTTTATCAGCAGAGAAGGAGATGAAAAGAATTAAGGAAAATTTGATGAGGTGTAAACAAAGCAGTGGCTTCAGCTGGAGGGTGAACTGTAAATTGAAACACAGTCGTGAGAAAATGAACAATTTGCAAAAAAATAGCTTAAAAAACTCATAAGCACCAAAACAAATAACAGTACATTTTTAAAGCATATTTAAGCAGTAAGCGAAAATGGTATTTAAGTGAAGACTGCAAGCAAAATTCTTCACCCTGAAGACACAGGGCAGTTTCTTCCTCATGCTGCCTTCACACTGCCTCAGGGTTAACAGTACTTATGAGTTCAAGTATTGTGCCAGAGATTATGCAGTACCCTTTTTTGAAAGGTGTAAAAATTGAGCTTACATATTTTAAATGGCTCCATCTAGATTTAGCATTATTAAAACACGATTGGAAACAAATTGCTTGATGTGCTTTTAGTATGTTGTAAATTTTGTTATTTTTTGATAGAATGTCAATTGTAATAGCTTAAGTAGATGATTTCCCTTGGTATATGTAGGTGTGCTATTGACTAGAACTGCCAAGGTAAAACAAAATTTGGGCTTGGCTAGACTGGCACAGAAAAGTCTAGGTGCTTTTAGAGACAAAAAGTATTTTCTACTTTTGCATCAAACAACTGAATTTTCAAGGAAATATGATAAGTCTTGAGAAGAATACAGCCCTGTAACTTGTTTTCTTATTCATTTTGAAATAAGCTACAGATTCATTCCATGCTAACATTAGGATGATAGCTCTGTTCCCACTGGAAAGGAAAGAAACACTGAAGGATCAAGAACATATTTTAAATGTATTTGTTTTGAGTCTATATGTACCCTTAATTCAAAAATTGAAAAAAAAAAACCACACAAACAAAAACTAGCGTGTATTTGTACCAGTGAGGGGTAATTCCCATTTACCATGAGATATCTGTGATTTCAGTGAGCAGAAGAAATTACGGAACGGTCATTTTTGTGAAGTGGTATCTTGACATGCTGATTTTCAAGAAGTTCAGTATCACAACAGCTGAAAAGTTTTATAGGAATACAAAATAAAACAAAAACAAAAGCAAAAACAAGACAGTTGAACAGACAATTGCTTTTTTTGTTGTTGTTGTTGTTCAAATTGAGTTTTCACAGCCACCTGTTCCAGAGTCATGTTACTATTTTTTTTTATTTTTATTTTTTCCCCAACATAAGCCTACGCATGTGTCTGTTGTAAGAGGACAATAATTCTTCTAATGTGTTCCAGCTACAGAAACATCAAAAGCAACTTTATAAAAATATTCAGATTTCCCTTTAAAAGCACTTCTCCAATTTAAACCGTTAAATATTCTTTTCTTTTTCTTCTTGGTGTAGCATGTTAAAATACTTTCCAGAACTTGGGGATTGCTCGTAATTCAGAATACATCATGTGTTCAAAATAAGAACAGTAGAAATAGCTATCGATATACCAGTTTTAAACAGCATTTAGCCAGCTAAAATACCAGAATCTAAGAAATAAGTAAATTAATATAATAATCTAAGTAAATTAAAAAGAATCAGAAGTCCTACAGATGATTGAAAATAGTGAGTGTGACTCCATTTATTTCCATGTCTGATTTTTAATATACGGGGATTCAGAAAAGAGTTTTACACTGTCCGTTGAAGGAAAATATAAGATTGTAAAGCCCAAAGTTAAATTAAGACTTCACAGTTCATGAGTCCTCTAAACCTTAAGTAAAAATAATAATAAGACTTTTATATATTGTGTTTCTTGACTATTTTGGCTTCACAAGATTTTAAAAATATTTTTTGTTTACTGACATTTATGTTTTTTTTCTATTTAGTATATAGAAAAGATGGATCACTAAGGGTGCTTTGTAGAATAAGATATGCTGCTATTCAAATCTCCATACAGAACATGCAGAGTGAGACACATTATCACTATCAAGACAAAGTAATGTGAAAAGAAAGTATTTCTGTACACAGTTTACATCGTAAGGTACTTAGAATTGCTATAATGTTGCAGAATAGCTGAAGTCATGCAATTAATTAGGAGCTGAATCAAGAAGAGTATTTTTTCTTGTGAGTGCAAAGACCTGGATAAGTCTGGACTGTCTGGTAATAATTCATGTAATTCCGGTTCAGAGAAGATATTTTCACAAGAATGGAAGAATGGAAAAGCAGAATGATCTTGAAAAGATATTTAACAGCACTTCTCAACTGTATTAAGAAAAGCATTAGAGCTGGGGCTCCAGCCCACAAGAGCAGTCTAGGTTTTCAAACTCAGAATAGTGATATGTAACCCTTGGTAGCAGTTGCAATGTGTTAGTAGTTACAAGTACATTCAGTGGCAGTGGCAACTAATTGGAAAACTGTTAAGGTGATGACAGTTCTAACTCCATGTCAAGTCATAGCCGGTCACAAGATGTTCATCTTCATATCTATTCTCTCAAAGCACATCTCAGTTCCCTAAACCAGGATCCTAACCTTCTGCTTTATCTTGTCCTAACATTTCTACTGCACTACCACCACCACAACACCCCAACCTACTCTTCTAACTGCAAGCCCTATCCAGTTCCTCATACTTGCATTTCACCCAGAGCCTTTTCCAAGGACCCACACAGGCTTTGTGAAGATAATACAATTCTCCACATTTCAGAAAACTTCCTCAGGAAGTGAGAGCTATGATTCTTTCCTTGTTCAAGATCATACTTAGTTTCTTACCAAAAGTTAAAAAATCTTAGGCTACACATTAGCCTGGTGGATTGCAGAGGGGCACGCTTTCCCTGTATATATGTTCCTATAACACTATGATGAAAATCATTCAAACATTATTGAGAAAAACTACACAGAAATGAAACTGATTTTTCAATCTATTTCAATCTAATACTTAAGGTATTCATCTAGGAGGGCACAATTACAACCATAGTTTCTGCTCAGAAGGTTGAATTTTACTCAAAAAAAAAAAAAAAAAAAAAAAAAAGAATAATTTAAGTACAGATAGGGCTTTAGAAACAAGTATCAGAATTGCCTTTCACAGGCAGTGAAAAAGTCATACATTACTTTTGTCTCCATATACTCTGCAACATCAGATCTACTCTCACACAGCAGCACAGTTTGAAGAACTTCAGTACAGTCTAAATATTGATGATAGGGTGCTTTTCAGAGATATGTAGGCTGGATCCCTGTTAGATTTTTGATTGAACTGAACTCCTACTCTTAGATAAATTCTCTAAGGTATTACATAAAAGACAGACAGTGGCACTGCGACAGCCTTTTAGGAAAAAAAAAAAAAAAGCAACTACAGCTGCATTTTATAGGCCTGAATGCATTTGAATGTCTCATAGATTACTTACCATGGTGGGCTTCTCAGGATGCTTGAGCAGAAGAATGCCAAATTCTTAAACTTATAACAGGCCAGTACAGGAAATAAGGAAAGATTTTTTCAGTACTTTTGCACAGGCACGGAGACTAAACTCTAGACAGTGTGGGAAACATTTTATCTTACATACTTTTGAACCAGGTCAACAAATTCCATTTCATCCCTATTTTACATAAGTAAAAGTGAGATCTGCTAAGGTTTTTAGAAGTCTAATATCTCACTGGGAAATTTATCTCCTGATTTCCATTATTTCAGTTGAAACTGTGATGTCTATGCGTATAGGAGAGTACAAAGAAGTTGTTAGGATGTGCAGGGAGAAAATTAGAATGGCAAAAGCCCAGCTTGAACTCAGTTTGGCTGTTAGGGTGAAAGAGAAAAAAAACCATTTTACAAATATATTAACAATAAGAGGAGGCCTAAGGAGAATTTTCATCCTTTACTGGATGTGGCTGGGAATGTGAGCACTGAGGATAAGGAAAAGGCTGAGGTTTTCAATGCCTTCATTATGAATGTTGTTAAAAGTCAGACTGGTTATTCTTGAGGTACTCTACTCCCTGATCTGGAAGTCTTGGATGAGAAGTAGAATAAATACCCATGATTCAGGTGAAAACAATTGAAGACCTACTACTCCTCTTGGACTGCCACAAGTCTATGGGGCCAGATGGGATCCACCTGAGGGTGCTGAAGGAGCTGGTGAAGGTGATAGCCAAGCTGTTTTCCATTATCTATCAGTGTTCCTGGTCAGCTGGAGAGGTCCCAGAAGACTGCAGGCTTGCCAATGTGAACCAGTCTACAAAAAGGATTGTAAGGAGGATCTGGGGAACTACAAGTCCATCATCCTGACCTTGGTGCTGGGTAAGTTTATGGAGCAGATCACCTTGAGCGAGATCACAGGGGATGTGTGGGACAACTTGGGGACCAAGGCCTAGACAGAATGGGTTCATGAAAGGCAGGTATTGCCTGACTAACCACATCTGCTTCTATGATAGAGTGACCTGCCTGGTGGATGAGGGAAAGGCTGTTGACATAGTCTGCCTAGACTACAGCAAAGTCTTTGATACTGTCTCCCACAGTATTCTCCTAGAGAATCTGGCAGCCCATGGCTTGGACAGGTACACTCTTTGCTGGGTAAGGAACTGACTGTATGGCAGGGCCCAGAGAGTAGTGGTGAATGGAGTTAAATTCAGCTGGTGACTGGTCATGAGTGGTGTTCCCCAGAGGTCAGTATTGAAGTCTGTCCCGTTCAATGTCTTTATTGATGACTGGGATAGGGCATTGAATGCACCCTCAGTAAGTTTGCAGATGACACAAAGTTGGGAGGAAGTGTTGATCTGCTTAAGGGAAGGAAGGCCCCACAGAGAGATCTGAACAAACTGGATCACTGGGTTGAGGCCGGTGGGATGAAGTTTAACAAGACCAGGAGCCAGGTCCTGCACTTTGGCCACAACAACCCTAGGCAGCGCTACAAGCTTGGGGCAGAGCGGCTAGAGGACTGTGTAGAAGAAACAGACCTGGAGGTGTTGGTTGATGCTCACCAGCAGAGTGCTCAGGCCAAGAAGGCCTCCCATTTCATGCTGTTAGCCCATGATGTCAGTGGCAGATGTTGATGATATGAAAGTAGGGGCTGAACTTTCCCACTAATATCTCATTACACTTTGTTACTGTGCAGCAGATGGCTACAGAGAGGCAGTGTGACACAATGGTTTCTGACATGGAAGTGTGTATGGAGCAAAGGTGTGCAACTGAATTCCTCCACGCAGAAAAAAATGGCTTCCATTAGCATTCACTGATGCTTGATGAACATCCACGGAGACCAAACAATGGCTGTGAGCATAATAAGGTGGTGAGTGGTGCATTTCAGCAGCGGCAAAAGCAACAGTGTGTCATTTCCACTGGCAGATTTTTACAAATGTGGGATGCAGGCTCTTGTTCATTGCTGATGAAAATGCAAGACTACTGGTGGAGACTGCTGAAAACTATTGTTCTGCAGCTGAGCATTTGCTCTATTAAATAGTGTTATTGTACTCTTGGTTTCTTTCCATGGAAGTAAATAGAAGGCATTAATTTTGGAGCAATTTAGTCTTGTTCTGGGCAAGATCATGAAACAAATCCTCCTAGAAAATATGCTAAAGCACACTGAAAGCAGAGAGGGGATTGGAGACAGTCAACATGGTTTCACTAATGGCAAATTGTACCTGCCAAATTTGGTGGCCTTCTACAATAAGGTTACAGCATTTTTTTCTTAATAGAAGAGCAACAAATATCATCTACCTGTTTTTGTGCAAAGCATCTGAAACTGTCTTACATGTCTCTAAATTGGAAAGATGTGGATTAGATGGATGGACCACTCAGTGGATAAGGAATTGGGTGGGTGGTTGCAGTTAAAGAGTTGTGGTCAAAAGATCAATATGCAGGGGAACTCCAAGAATTAATGGTGCTCCTCGGGGTTCTGATTCAGAACTGGCACTACTTAACAGCATAATTGGTAACATGGACAGTGCAGTGGTATTGAATGCATTCTCAGAGTTTGCCAAGGACACCAAGCTGAGTGGCATAGTTGATGCACAAAAAGGAATGAATGCAATCCAGAGGGTCCTTGATAGGCTTGAGAGGTAGGCCCATGCAAATCTTATGAAGTTCAACAAGGTTAAGTGCAAGGTCCTGCATCTGGACCAAAGCAATCTCAACCATTAATTCAGTTTGGGTGATGAGTGAACTGATAACAACCCTGTGGAGAAGGCCTTGGGGGTATGGGTGGATGAAATACTGAATATGAGCTGGTGTCACAAGAAGTGTAGCTTCTTCTTATCAAGGTAGGTGATCTTTCCCTGTGATCTTCTCTTGTGAGGCCTCACTTCACATACTGCATTCAGTTCTGGGGGCCTGAAGCACAAGAAAGACATGGAACTATTGGAGCAGCTCCAGAGGAAGAGGTGAAGATGATCAGAGGGCTCAAATACCTATCCTATGAAGACTGGCTGAGGAAGCTGGAATTGTTAAGCATGGAGAAGAGAAGGCTCTGAGGAGATCATGTCATGGCCTTCCAGTACTTGAGGGGTCCTACAGGAAAGATGAGGAGAGACTTACCTTGGAGTGTGGTGATAGGACAAGGAATGAATAACTTTAAACTAAAAGAGGGGAGATTTAGATAAGGTGTTAGGAAAGAATTTTTAGTCTGAAGCTGTGGTGCCCCATCCCTGGAGGCACTCAGGGCCAGGTTGGGTGGGGCCCTGGGCAGCCTGAGCTGGTGGGGGCAGCCCTGCCCATGGCAGGGGTTGGAACTGCGTAGGCTTTAAGGCCTCTTCCCAACAAAGACATTCTATGATTCTATGATGTATAGGGTTAGGGTACTTAAATACTTAATCTTTTTCCTTTTGGCTTTTTTTTTTTTTTTTTTTTTCATGGTTGTTAAAACATAAACAACAGTATTTCTTTGGAATAAATTACTAAAGTTTGAAAAGTTTCAGGTTTAAATTTCCACATTAATACATGATTTTATATTTTTGGATTACAGTGTAAAGGATGTTTTAGTAAGTGACAGCTTGTTTTATTTCTTTCTGTCTTCAAAAAGCTGCTGAATCTGCACATCACTAGGATGTTCAGCAGTTGGAGACTTCACACCAATTTCTGACAGTGCAACAGCAAAAGAAAGTTTAGAGAGAAAAATATTTTACCTAGTCCAAAAGACTGAATCCAACTGAAGTTGATAGGCATTGTCTAGAAAACGACTGTTGTGTAACACACTTCTCTCTGTCCATATATCTTGCCTTTTTGTAATAGTCAGCTAGTTCAAACAGCTATCAATGCTTTTCTAATGCCTGCAGTCAGGCCAAGGTCTTGAAAACAGCCAGATACTTTCTCCCTTCAATACCTCAGCTGTGCAGCACAGACAAGACTGAAACTGCTATTTGGAAGTGAATTAGAGATATGATTCAGAACAAAATGGGAAGAACATCAGTAACCGTTTGCCAGTTTTTCAGAGCTCTTTTTTTCTGAGAAATGCTCTTTCAAGTGTCAAGTCAGTGAAATCACATCAAAGTATTTTGCATTTTACTCAAGGGGTCAAGTATTTTAATATGGGCTTGTCTTTGGAGTTAATTTAGTGTAACACGTGCTCTTTTTACCTCCCTTTCTTCCAGCACTCCAGTTCCTGAAATATAAATGATGATGCATGCAGCACAAATAACTGGTTACCATAGGAACAACTGTGATAGTGATCCCAAAGCAGGTTTGTTTTTTTTTTTTCCCCTCTCTCTCTCTTTTTTTTCCTTTTTATTGCCATACTTTGCACTTACATCAGGCTTCTAACCTTCTTTCGTTTGCAAATAATTCTCGAAAAAATGCTCTCATTTAACATAATTTTTATATAAAATAAACTTATTCAATAAATATATCCAAATTTTCATCTTGTTGGCTCTAGCCTCCTGGCCTAGTTGAATTTTCACTAATAGAAATAAGAACATTAAGAACATTTTCCAAGAGAGGAATTTGGTATCCATGACATTGAAAATGGCAGCCTTATGATAAACATTACAGCTTTACATGTGAAAGACAAGCCATGTTCTGAATAGTCATGCATAGCTGTCACACCACAAAATGAAGTGCATCTCAAGTAGCTCATCTGTGTGAATCAGCAGATTACAACCAGGGAACTGTGTATGGAGTTGAATATTGTCTTCAGTGCTTTGGAAACAGTGGTGGCAACACCAGAATGTTGCAAAGTTTGTGCCAGGTAGGTCCCATGAATGCTCACACAGGAACAGAAAGAGCACTGTATACAAGTCTCCCAGGACCTACTGACATAATACGAGGCTGAAGGGGACAGCTTCCTGGATTTAACTGTAGTGAAGTTAGTGGGAAATCATGTTTAGGGATAAAAATTATATAAAACACTAATTTACACACGTGCTTCTTTATTAATATGAGGCCTGCCCCAAAAGTAATGCCTCTTATTTTATTACATTGGCCCGTGACATCAGAGGTGGATATTGGTGGTATGGCAGTAGAGGCTGAACCTTCCTGCCTATATTCCATTATCTTTTATTGCTGTGTGACAGAGGAGAGAGAACAGAACCTTCTCTAAGATGTCCAAATGACTTGTTCTTCTTAAAAAACAACAACAACAAAAAGAACAACAACCAAAAACCAACCACACGAAAAAGAAAAAAAAGCTGTCTTCATTCTTCCTTTAGGACAACTTTGGGACATTATGCTTACAATCTTTAGTAGATGCATCTAATGCTGCAAAGGTTATGTTGCAAGTAAAGAGCTGTTTTGCTGTTTAGGTGGTTGTGGTTGAGGTCACTGTCACCAGTCTCTCAATTTCTGCCTCTGCTGGCGTAGCTGCAGGTTGTTCTCCTGATGCTGTGTCATAGAATCACCAAGGTGGGAAGGAAGGGTATTTATGCTGCTATTTCAGGCACAACTTAAGGAAAGTTATGCCTAAGTAGCAGCATCTAGCAGCAGCAGGTTTTGCAGAGATGCATCTCTGCATTCGTGTGGAATGTTAGCAGGATGAAGAACTGAGGATGTCATCAGCTTCCAAACTAGCAAGTTGGTTAAGGCAGATCAGAAGTGATCTCAGTGCAGCAATTTCACAAAATTAAATGTGTTAGCTTCTGTTTACTGCAGTAGTACTGTTTCTGCTGTCCCCTGGTAACACTGAATCAATTAGATGAATAATGGGAAGAATGTAAATAAGACATTCTAGAGTGCTCACAGACATTTTCTCTGAGCTACATTGCCACAGATGTGCTAATTTATGGAGCTAAGAGGAAATTTTCAACAAAATACTCTTTTGAAAGTGAATACTACTGCTACTATTTTTTTTATATATCTTTTTTTATTTCTGAAAATAAAGAACTTTTTTAATTTTTGAAGTTTTTTCTTTGAGAAAAAAAATATTCTGCCTTGACAGAATAAAAATTAAACTGTGCAATTCTGAAATTATTTTTTATTTAAAAATAAAATTGTGATAATAAAATACTTGTATATTTTCTAAAGAATTATGTAATTTTATTTGGGAGGAGAACTTCAAGCTGTGAAAATATGTCTTCATGTTTACATAACCTTTTATTTTCATGGTGAATTGGACAGATTGTATAAATATTTCACTCTTTTTACATTTTTCTTCATAAAATATTTCCTGATATTTTTTGCTCTTTTTGTACTAAGAAGTTCTGTGAAATGTGCTTCTTTCTTTTCTTTTTTTTTTTTGACTAGTACTTCTTAAAGCTTTAAAAGGAAAACATCATTCAAAACTAATCAGATTTAAACTGGTCTTACCATTCTTATTAAGTACCAAATATTTTTCTTAAACTGTTCAGGTAACCTGAACCACTATTTAGTGATGTGTAAGCTTATCAGCACAAATAAGCAGAGAAAAGTAGTACAAAATTCACGCAGCAGCAGAGATGGGTTTTAATACACATGATTATGAACTTGAAAGTGTTGTCTCAGTGCGTAGATGAAGAATTGAAATTATTTTTAATTAGGAATGAAAAGCAAAAAATTTTCAAAAGGGGGACAATAAAGAGAAGCAAAGTATAAAGAGAAGCAAAAATGAAATAGCAGTAGATAAAATAAAAATAATGTATTCCTTCTGTTATATACATACATTTAGCACAGTTTTCTTCTTTCCTGTATATCTACTGAAGTGCTAATGATTTCAGCATCTTCCCTTTACTCATACCTTTCACACTATTGGATGATGAAGGGGGCAATAAGTTTCAGTGAACTTCAGGAGAATAAAAAGTCTTGTTTGAGTATCCTTTTGTGTTTAAAAACAAAGTGTTGAAAACAGTTATTTAAGAGTGCAGTCACTGGGAAAGGGAAATAACGCAGCTTCAATATATCTTTGCACATTATATTTGAGGTTGTCAATGCAAGAATCATGGTCTGAACCCTCTGCACCTTCAACAGGAGTGGGAAACTCAATCTCCATTGTCTGAAGAACACACACTATGGTGATTTGCATTTGATTTATGTGTCTTCTGTGTTTATTTGTTTATTAAAAATGCCCTGCCTCTTCATGGTAATCCAAATCCTATGTTGTAGCAGTTTCCATGGCAACTATGCTTTTTTTTATTGAATAAAGAAAAAATTATGTAAACCAGAACCATACATAAATTATCAATGCATAAATTTCTGCTATCCTGGTTTCAAATCCAGTTCTCCGCAGTCCACATATCATCAAGTAAGCAAGATAGTAAATTGACCTTTCTTTTCCCAGGAATATAAGCAAATGAAAAGTAAAGGGCTTCACTCAACCTTTTATTTGCTAACATTACCAAGCCAACTATCAGTATTGCAGTTCAGATAACATCTGACTGAAAACATTCAGAAATCATGAGTCATTCCCTTAAAGTCATGAATCTGATTGTTCTTGAGATGGAACAAACAAACCAACCAAAACAAAACAAACACAACTCTTTTTTTGTTTATTTGGTGTGCAGTGTGGAAAACCATAATAAATTTTTAGGAGGTACCTTTGGTCATCAATAAAAATACATATTTCAAGGATGGAAACTTTAATTCTGAATTCATTTTTAAATTCCAATGGCATGTCCTACCTACAGATAGACAACAGTCCTGATTCCCTTTTTCGTATTCTTTAATACTGAGTGGTGCACTCACAGACGCGGATATACATTTTAATTCTCTCTCTCTGTTGTCTTCCATTATTTGGCTCCATATCTGCAAAACATCCAAAACTTCCTCATTTTCAACTAGGCATAGTTGAAATTAAGGAACTGCAGCTAAGATTCCAGCATTTAATTTCTAGATGATAGCTAGAAGAGTCAAAATCCTGGAATTTTTCAGCAGATAAAAAATCCTTCAAATCCTACTGTAATATTTCAATTTTGAGAGTGCGGGACTTGAAATACAGCATTTTGACATTTGCTGGAATTTCAAATGTTTTGAAACTTTCGTTTGAAAATATTGGAAATGTTGTTCCTGTGAATCAGAAGAAAATTGTTCTGTTAGAAAATTTTTGGCCAAAATTGCAAATCCACTTGTAGCAGCTGCCAAACTTTCTGAAGCAGTCAGCAAGAAATGAGCTCATACATGTTGCTATACTGATTATAGCTAATCAACCAAAATCTTGTCTTTCTTGATTTCCTACATTCTTGCCTGTGTAATCATTGAGTTTGCCTCAATCAAAAGTTGATCTTTCCAAATGGGAAGCAACATACTGTATTTGCATAAAATCTCTACCGTTATGCACAGCGGGGAAACAATAGAAGATACAATGGATAAGAAAGCTCTGTCCACAAGAACTGCAAATCATTTTGGTTATCTACATAAGCAATTTTTCTTCATTAAATAATCCAATTACGTTTACTTATGAAAGCAATGTATTGTGTTAGACAACATAATATATAATTATTATTATTAAAGTCTTTGACTAGAAACAGAAGTTTTTTGTTTACCATCATGATTAACCTCATTATCTCAGTGGGGTATTTAATATATATTTTAAAGTAATTTTGATCCTTTCCAGAGACAGAAGGCTGAAAAAAATCCCAACACATGCCATATCTGAAGTACAAGGTAGAATTATAAAGTGGATGGAGAAAAGACTGTCACTATCTATTTTCTGATTTATTTTGCCTTTTCAATTTTGCTTTTTGTCTATTCAAGACATTGATAGATAAAGATTCAACTCCAGATCTTGAATTTTTTGAGAAGTTAAGTTAATCTTCATTATATAATGAATACTCTAAGCTGATATGGTCTACATGGACTTCAGTAAAGCCTTTGACACTGTCCCCCACAACATTCTTGTGGAGAAGCTGGCTGCCCACAGTTTGGATGGGTGTATGCTCCACTGGGTGAAACACTGGCTAGAAGGCCAGGCCCAAAGCGTTGTGGTCAGTGGAGTTAAATCCAGCCAGTCAAAAGTGATGTCCCCCAGGGCTCAGTACTGGGGCCACTTCTATTTAACATCTTTATTAATGATCTTGATGTGGGGATTAAGTGTACACTCAGTAAGTTCGCAGATGACACCAAGTTGGGAGGGAGTGTTGATCTGCCGGACAGGAGAAGGGCACTAGAGAGGGACCTGGATAGACTGGATTGATGGGCCAAGGCAAACTGTATGAGTTTCAGTAGGGCCAAGTGTTGGGTCTCACATTTTGGTCACAATAACCCCAGGCAATCCTACAGGCGTGGGGAGGAGTGGCTGGAAAGCTGCCTGATGGAAAGGGACCTTGGTGTACTGATGGACAGTTGGCTGAATACGAGCCAGCAGTGTGCCCAGGTGGCCAAGAAGGCCAATGGCATCCTGGCTAGTATTAGGAATGGTGTGGTGAGCAGGACTAGGGGAGTCATCCTGCCTCTGTACTCAGCACTGGTGAGGCCTCACCTCGAGTACTGTGTTCAGTTTTGGGCACCTGAGTACATAAAGGATATAGAGGTGCTGGAGCAGGTCCAAAGGAGGGCAACAAGGCTGGTGAAGGGCTCGGAGAATATGCCCTATGAGGAGAGACTGAAGGAACTGGGGCTGCTTAATCTGGGGAAAAGGAGGCTGAGGGGTGACCCTATTGCTCTCTTCCAGTATCTGAAAGGTGCTTACAGCAAGAGTGGGGCTGGTCTATTCTCACTGGTGACAGGTGACAGAATGAGGGGAAATTGCATTAAGTTGTGCCAGGGGAGGTTTAGGCTGGATATCAGGAAACACTTCTTTACAGAAAGGGTTGTTAAGCACTGGAATAGGCTCCCCAGGGAGGTGGTTGAGTCACCCCCCTGGATGCGTTTAAAAACTGTTTGGATGTGGTGCTCAGGGCCATGACTTAGGGGAGGGTTGATAGATTTAGGGTAGTATGGTTAGGTTGTGGTTGAACTCAATGATCTTTAAGGTCTTTTCCAACCTGAGAAATTCTATGATTCTATATCTGTTTTTATTTCATATTAAAACTTATGCAAGAACCTCTTAGAAAATTTTTCAGATTTCTCCAAGTGAAGTTATTAGTAAAATCTGAAGAATTCCAAACATTTTATTATCTTGTTAGAAAATAGAAAGTACAGTTAAATTTCCAACATTTAAATACCTTTTAATTCTATTTCCTTCCCCAAAGTAATATATTTTCTGAGCCAAATACTAAAGAAAAAACAACAACAAAAACAAAACACTATCCTGTGTTGCTCAGTGAATATGCTGTGGTTGTAGTCCAGCTGAAATAAAGCACCTCCTAAAAAATCCTTTTCTTTAAAAGACTTGAGATACAGAGAGGTGACTATAAGGTGTTCCTACTCTTTACACAAAGCAAAAGATATATTTAAGGAAAACATGATAAATTCTCTATTCTTACCTTTTACAGGAGATATTATGACACATTGTACAATGGTTGCATAGGGAAAGTTCTTCAGTAGAATGCAAAAAATATGCACCTTGATCTGAAAATTCTTCCTCTCCTCTCCTCTCCTCTCCTCTCCTCTCCTCTCCTCTCCTCTCCTCTCCTCTCCTCTCCTCTCCTCTCCTCTCCTCTCCTCTCCTCTCCTCTCCTCTCCTCTCCTCTCCTCTCCTCTCAACTTAGCTCAGAATAGAATATGGTATTAACTATATAGAATGCACATTCAGTAAAATTCTACTTTCTCTAGGACAAATTCAAACATCTGAACTAGTAGTAAAATGACTTTGAGTCCCTGGAACCATTCAGTTCCAGGCTTCATCATGTATTAGCTAACAAATATTTCAGATAAATATTTTTTCGGTTTACTTTCAGTGCTATTGAAGCACTAACATCACTGAATTGTTTTACTACATTGGGTAGACTAGGGAAAACATCTTAGTTTTCCTGAAAAAAAGAAAGAAAAAAACAGGAAATCTTTTGCGATTTCAGAATTAATTCCAATAAGAGAAACAGTTAATGGTTTGAAGATACTAGATCTAAAGTATACAACAGAGTCCTAACGAAAACAAAAGAACTGATTTTTTTTATATGTTTACTTTTGATTTTCACCTTGAAAGAAACATAGAACCTGAATACATGAATACCACCTGGGAGTAAATCACTCAAATAACTCAATGTTATGAAACAGTTTGTATTTTTTCAATGTGTTCACTGATTAGATTAAAGTCAAACTTTCTATTATATAAATGGTTCCCTAGATGATGTACTGTAAGTTTCAATTATATTAACAGTGTCTGTTCATCATGATAACGACTCCACAGCTCAAACCTGAGGGATTAATAATAACAGGCATTTCAAGTACTGCCTACTCTTATCAGCATGTGTAGTAGCAAGTTGTATTTTTCTTTTCTTTTTGAGGTGTAAGTAGTGTCTGTGTGAACTCCAAAACAGTAACTGTTTCCCAAATACAACTGAATAGATTGAGGTATTTTTCAGAAGAATAACTATTTTGTGGAGTTTTACAAATATTTTCAGAATCCTTTCGAAATATTTTTGAGTGCACACATATTGGCAGAACATCAGTTCTGTTTTAATTTTCCTACTGGAAGATTACTTTAACTTTCTTACTTGTTTTCTTTGATAAGCACATAGAAAGATACTGAAGCAAAGTAAAATTTAAATGAAGACACATATTTCTTTTTCACCATACTTAAAAAAAAAAACAAAAACAACCAACAATATAAGTAGAGCATAATCTTCAATTTTTCTGTTGTTATTGGCCCTTACCCTAGTCAAGCCACTGAGAACCTAATTCAAACTAGGAACTTCTTTTTACATCTGAACAAGGTCATAGTATCTATATGCATTTAGAACTCATGAACTCCTTAATGTCTTAGTGAACAAATCCAACTTCTTTCTTTGGTTCTAAAAGCCAGAATGCTCTTAGTTTGTGCTTTCTAGAGAGGCTGCACATCTTGTAGATCACTGCTACTTTGTCCATTGTTGCAACCAAAATGACTTTCACAAGTGATTTTAGAGTTCTCGGAACTCTAATCTAACAAGATAATTGGCTGAACATTTAAAAGTAGCGTCCAAGGAAAATCTTTTGAAGTTATTTCCACCATTTATTTTAAGGAAATTTATGTTAAGCACCTAAGTACTCTTGCTAATCTTACCAGGTGTTTTTCAGTAGGAGACAAAATACCTATGCAGACCTGAAACATTTGTGGCCTCAGGCATTTTAATAGTTGAAATAGTTGCTTAACTTATTCTCATATATTGGTGCAATTGGTTACTCAGTTGTGTGTTGTCCCTACTTCCACTTCCCAGAAGAATATATAAACTTGTGGGAAAGGTAGTCAAATGTTGTGCATCATGCATCAGTATGCGAGTCTCTAGGTACTGGAAATACATCTATGTATGTTTGTTGAGAATAGATGTTTGGGGCATAATTCTTTTCTTAAGCAATAATTTGAATTCAAGGATGATCACACAGGACCAAGAGGACAAGGAGAAGACTGGGATTTTTTTGAGTCTCCCATAAGATCTAGCAGAAAACTCTGTATATTTGTGTGCTGGATATAAAAAAACATTTCATACAATCATAAAATTGTAGAATCGTTTTAGTTTGGAAAGGACTTTCAAGATCATCAACTCCACTTAACACTACAAGTCAACTGCTAAGCCATGTCTCTAAGCACTACATTCACATCTCTTAAATACTTTCAGGGATAGCGACTCCACCTCCTCTCTGGGAAGACTGCTCCCATGCCTAAGCACCTTTTCTGTGACTAAATTCTTACAGATAACCAATTTAAACTTCCCCTGGCATGGCACAATTTGAGGCCATTGTCTCACATCCTGCCACTCATCACCTGAGTAAAGTGACTGACATCCTGGCATAGTTTACAAAGTGGTGAAGTTTCCTTTCAGCATCTAAACAACCCCAGTTGAGTTTTGATTCACTTATTCACTTATTCTCTTGTTTTCTAGTCTCCTCCCCAGATTTGTTGCTCATCTTTGTACACACCTGAGCAACTCAACATCCCTGTAGTGCAGGGCCTAAAGCTAAGCATAGCATTCATAATGTGGTCCCACCCATGCCAAGTACAGAGGGACAATCACTTCCATAGTTGTTGTAGTACAATTTGTCAGTCAGCTACTCACCACCATCATTTGTTCACTCGCTCTCCTCCCTCAGTGGGATACAGGAAAGAATCAGAAAAAATTTATACTTGTGGGATGAGAAGAAGACAGTTTAATAGGACGAAAAAAAAAAAAAAAACCCCCAAAAAACGGGGGGGGGGGGGGGGGGGGGGGGGGGGGCAGGGAAAGCAATGAAAATAATGATTAAATAGTATAGTGTTAAATATTAAGTATTAAATAGAATGATGCACAATGCAATTACTCACCACTCAGTGACCAATGGCCATCCAGTTCCAGAGCAGCAGCAGTTCTCCCTGGTCAACTTCCTACAGTTTTACTGTTCTGCATGATATTAAATGATTTGGAATATTCCTTTGGCCATTTGGGGTCAGCTGTCCTGTCTGTGCCTTCTCCCAGCTTCTTGCACACTCACAGTCTCCTCACTGGCAGGGCAGCATGTGAAACCAAAAAGTTATTGGTGTATTGTTAAGAACTGGGCATCTACAACTAAGACACCAATGTGTTATCAATATTATTCTCATCCTAAATCCAAAATACACCACCATATCAGCTATTAGGAAGACAGTTAACTCCATCCCAGCTGAAACCAGAAACCCTGCTCCTTCAAGCCACACTTTTTCTGATGTAGATCAAGATGCCATTGGTATTATTGTCACCTGAGCACACTGCTATCTCATATTCAGCAGGATGTCAAACAGTGTCCTCAGGTTATTTTCTGCAGAGCAATTTGCCAGCCACTCTTCCCCAGGTCTGTATCACTAGATGATGATGTTGTGACCCACATACAAAATATAACACTTAGCCTTGTCAAGTGTCATGTGACTTGATGTGTCAACTGGTCTAGACAATCCAGATCCCTTTGCAGAGTCTTCCAGCCCTTAAACATATCAACACTCCCACCTAAATCAGCGTAATCTGAAAACTCACTTCTCTCATCAAGATTGGTAATAAAAATGTTAAACAAAACTTGCCCCAGTACTGAGCTCTGACTGTCAACTGGGTTTTATTCTATTCAAAATAAATCTTCCGGCTCAGCCATCCTGACAGTTTTTTAAAAGCTCAAACCACGAGAAGTCAGTTTCTTCAGGAGAAGGCTGTGGAAAACAGTATCAAGTGTTTTTCTAAAGTCCTAGTAAACAACACCTACAGTCTTCTTTCGTTCACTAAGTGGGTAATCTTGTCATAGAAAGAGATCAGATTTAGTGATGCAGGACCTGCCTTTCACAAGTCCAAGCTGACTAGTTCTAAACACCTGGTTGTCCTGTATATACTGTGTGGCGACACTCAAAAAGATCTGCTCCATGACACTCCCTGGCACTGAGGTCTGAATGACAGACCTGAATCAGTCTGAATCCTCCTTCCTGCCCTTCCTGAACATGGATGTTACATTTCCCAACCAGCAGTCAGCTGGGACCTTCTTATATTCTTTATGTGTTCTGGTATGGACAGAGCTGTCTCCTTTGCAGTGATACAGCATCCTGAACAGTGGTTCCAGTTAGGCCTTTAAGCAGTGAATGAATATTCATTAAAAAATATTCATATTAACATGCTTATATTGAAAATATACTTAGGCATTGGAAATATAAAAAAGACTTTCCTGTAGCTCATACTTTTACTTTTAAATTAATTTTTATTCATAGAAGCATAGAATGGCTTGGAAAGGACCCCAAGTATCATCAAGTTCCAGAGCTACCAACCTCCAGATGTGGTACAATACCAGGTGGCCCAGGGCCCCATTCAACCTCGTCTTGAACAGCTCCAGGGACAGAGCACCCACAATCTGTCTGGACAGCCTGTTCCAGCACCTCACTACTCTCTCTGTAAAGAACTTTGCCCTGATATCCAATCTAAACCTTCCCTCCTTCAGCTTAAAATCATTCCCTCTTGTCCTATCACTGTCTACCCTTGTAAACAGTTGACTCCCCTCTTGTTTATAATTCCTTTTTAGATACTGGGAGGCTGAAATTGAGGTCTCCTTGCAGCCTTTTCTTCTCCAAGATGAACATGCCCAGCTCCCTCAGCTTGTCTTCTCAGGGGAGGTGTTCCAGACCTCTGATCATCTTTGTGGCCTTAAAAAAAAATTAAATTGTTTTTTAAAAAAATCCAAGAATCATTTGTAAGTGTTCTGTCAATTTGGATTGAAATACATGCCTGCTAAGATTTTCTTCTCAAGATTTCCTCCTAGCTATTGAGGTAAGAAGCACACCTCACAAAGCACTGATTTATGTGTGTATTTTTGCACATAGAGTCTGGACCTTAATCATTCTACCTTAAAATATTCCTTTGAGCAACATTAATAAATGCAAAATGAAATATAAGTACAGTAATTAAATCTTCTCAAAACAATAAGTGACTGTTGTAGTCCTTAGCTCTAGTGCGAGGGAAAAAAAAATAAAAAGGGAACATATCAACATCTTCTTCATTACTTTTATATTAACACAGTGCCTTCCTAATGCCACTTTTATAATCTGCATTTTAAAAGAAAAGCTGGATTTTCTTGTCAGTTTGTGACATTTGAGCTGAACACTGTCACTACTGGTCTCTCTTTTTTACATGGCTTTTATTCGATTTATACAACTTTCAGTCCATAAAACTGCTACATTTTGATGCTTCATGTGCGGTGTGGTGTCTTTCAGTTCATCAGATAGTTTCAGGTGAATCAGGCATTAAGGAGATGTCTTGTACCAATGATGTTGAGCTCTGATCTTGTTATTGCAGTGACCATGCCCTCAGCAATAATTATTTCAGCCTGGACATCAGTTCTGTGTCTTAAATTTGTAGTAACAAAAAAAAACCTCTCAACTTTTCTCTGGGCAGATCTGGCTCTGTTGCTCTCTCCTCCAACACAGAGAGACACTAATAAATCTGCACTCTAACATTCACTAAAACAGAGATCAATGTGGCAAAAAAACCAACATGAAAACAAAGAACAGGTCCTTTATAGTTATTAATAAAAAAGGATAATCATTGACAAAAGTAATGAATGAAATTTAGTTTCACCGAAGTAGTAGTTTGAAAGTTTGTTTTTCTCGTGTTGATTTTCTGTATGCCATTTTCAAGTTCTATAGCTCACATTTTATAAATAGGCAAACCTTGTCTTTAAATAACCCATCCTTCATCCCCCTGTCCCCTCCCCCTGTAAAAAAAGAAGCAAGCATAAAACATAGACAGTTTCTCCTTCCCCAAAAACATATTGCAAATGCTTGCTTTGCAACAAACAATATCAATATAAATACAAGTTTGGAAGAAAAAACAATGCCTAACAATTTGAAAGAATCACCAGAATGCTAATCTATGACTAAATAATTGTGCTTTCCTTCTTCTGAGAAGCATATGTTGGGTGTTGTTTGTTTGTTTGTTTGTTTGTTTGTTAGTTTTGTGTATGTTTTGTGTGTTTTTTTTTCCATCTTCAAAAATAGTTTGCTGTCTGCTCAGAACATACTGATTGTTGCAGGAGAGCATAAAAATCAAAGCATGAGATTCTAAAGAGGAAAATAAAAAATAGCTTGGCGAGTCAGTAGCCTATATTGTATTTCAGGAAGATAGAAAGATGTTTGCCTTTATTCTCACATAAGTTCACTGTTGTCAGTGAAAAGCTAACTGCTCTAGACACTGCTCCACTTCCTCACCAAAGCCATAACCCTTAATGACTGCAATGCAAGGGCAGATCTGCTTTGTATACTGTTAGACTAGATTACATCTATCTGATCATGTACTATTAGGAAGCTGTAGGTATGACCAATACATGAAGAGAGACCATCACAGAATACACAAAGAGAGGAATCATAGCCAAACAAGTGGTGATTATCATATCACTATAAGAAGAATGGGTGGGATGAAAAAAAAGAAAAAGAAAAAGAAAAAGAAAAAGAAAAAGAAAAAGAAAAAGAAAAAGAAAAAGAAAAAGAAAAAGAAAAAGAAAAAGAAAAAGAAAAAGAAAAAGAAAAAAAGCTTATACTTGGAGGGATATGAGGAGATTAGAAATACAACTTCTCCATGTGTAATTAATTTTAAGAAACAGTGGTAGCATCTGTGTTTCAAAGCAACAGAGTTTGAATATATACTCCAGTCATGGCCCAGATTCAGATTCTTGCTCAGATCCCTTCTACATGGCTTGGCTTCATGAAAGTTCTAATATCTTTATTCTATTTTTACTTTGGAAGAATAAGTTTTCTCTCTCATTTTCCAAATTCTTGTATACTGAGCAACCCCACTGTTAAATAAACTAGAACTATATTTTTCTCTTAAGCTTGCAAGACACAAAATCAAAGATATCTAAATATACAATGCATAATGTTCTTTATTTATCTGTAAACATTGCACAGTACTATCAGATTGGGTGTATAAAAAAAGGCCATAGGAGCATCTAGGTCAGTCTCAAAGGGTTACTGAAAGAAATTTATCTGTTGCAAGCTGTGATATTGTATTCTTAGAGTCTTTGGCTAGTTTCTTACTTCAATTGTTCTCGATCAACCTGCAATAGAAGCATACATTATGACATCGAGTTTTTCTCACCACTATGCTCATCAAAGGGACTTTAATTACCATTTAATATTTGCTTATATTTTTCATGGACTTCATTCAAATCTGATAAGAATTAAGCTGTGTTTGCTTTTGGTTTTGAGATTTTTAAGGGGAAATAAGGGACAATAAGGTCAAATATGACTAAGTCAATGCTGATTTGGACTATTCAGCTTACACAGATACTACTGTCAGTTCAAGAGATATTCACAGTTTAGAGAATTAAAGAAAGTGCTTGGACACTGCAGATTTTTCCCTTGGCAAGAAATGCTATGGTACTACTAGAAAAATGACTATGTATTTGAATTGACTGAAATGGCTAGCACTTAAAACAGAAATCTGAAAGAGTGTAAATATAAACTAATTTGTTTTCTTGGACCACTAAATCCAGTCCTAAAGAGTTCATTTAATAGCTATAAGAGAGGCAAGGAGCTTCATTAATTTTAAGAATGCAATAATTTTTGTCAACAAAGTTATTAAAGCAGAAATCCAGACTACCTTGTCTAAAAATAAACCTATTCCTCCAACAGTAATAGATAAAGTCTTATCACACATTTTTAAACTCAGGGGTTTGTTGGAATTCCTTATCTAAAACATCAGAGAAGCAATGGGAAGATGTTTATATAAAAAAATTCCCATGCCATGTTGATTTTGTATAGAGGAGGCTTACTTGATACCAGAAAACATATGGTGTTGTATTTATGAATAAAACATTTCAATTACACGAAAAATGAGTCACAAGTCCTCACTATTTGTTTAACTCAAATAATGTTATTCAAGATGACCTGCAAAATCACAACCACTTTGAGGATAATCTATTCAATTTATATATTGGTTAAGAATATTTTATTGGCCTAGATGATAGTACCCGTAGGAGCTGCTTCAAATTATATGTCTATGACCAGATTTTGATAGTCACAGAATATATGCTTACATTATTCTAGTATCTGAAAAGATTTCATGCTGTGTGTAAAGTTGAACTTTACAGTTTACTGAGAAGAAAACATAGTAGGATTGTGATGTTTTTGAGGGTTTTTGGTCTGTAAGAACACTCTTTGTCTACAGCTTTATAACTTCCACAAAAGAGTTAACATAAAAATGATCTTGCATAGACCCACAGCATAGATTGTGGTCCTCTCTCAAGCCTTTTTCAACTAAACGCAATGCCTCAGAAAATGTAAGACAATTAGAAAACTAAAGCATTACCAAGCAACCAACTTCACATTAGATAAGCTTAAGCTAATACCAGATGTTCAGCTAGCTTTTGGAATTTCAAGTATGACTGGGTCTTCTAACACAGCTTCACCAAGAGCAGATTATACCTGACCAGTCTGGTGACTTTCTCTGATGGAGTGATGGCGTTAGCAGATAAAGGAAGAGTAACTGATGCTATTTACCTGGTCTTGTGCGATGCCTCTGATATGGTCCCACATCACATTCCTATCTCATCTCGTATTGGAAGAATAGAGATTTGAAGGGTGGCCTATTAGGTGGATAAAGAATTGGCTGGACAGTCACAGCCATAGAGTTGTGATCAATTGCTTTACTTACAGGTGGAGACCAGTGATGAGTGGGGTCTATTTTCAGACCAGTGCTCTTCAATATCTTTAACAGTGAACTGGATAGTATGCTTGAGTGCATTCTCAGCAAGTTTGCTGACAACACCAAACATTTGATACAGCAGAAGGAAGAGATGCCATCCAGAAGGACCTGGACAAGCCTGAACATTGGGCCCATTGGAACCTGAGATACAAGAAAGCCAAGTGCAATGTGTTGCACTTGGATACAGGCAATTCCAGATATGACTACAGACTGGGAGAAGAACTCATTGAAATCAGCCCTACTGAGAAGCACCTGGGGATTCTGATGAATGAAAAGCTTGATGTGAGCCAATATTGTGCGCTTGCACCCCAGAAGTCCAACTACATCCTGGGCTACATCAAAAAAAGAGGTGACCAAAAGGCCAAGGAAGGTGAATGTTCCCCTCTGCATTGCTCTCACTGTCAGCGCTTTATGGGCTGATATGGCCCGGTTCCATGACTAGCGGAGTGGAGGGAGCCGTGTGTCTGCACCTCTGGAAAGGGGAAAATACAGGGAAAGAGGGGAAAATACAGGGAAAGAGAGATGGGCCCCAAAAATAACAGCAGTAGTGATCTAAGGAGAAACAAGCTAACTTACTAAATAAGATATCAGAATGCAAGATAACACACTATAATACAATATAGTTAGAATTGGATCTAATAAATCAAATATAAAGACATAGAGTATCTGAAAACCAAAGGCCTTACTCTAATGCAAGAAGTGTGGTTGGGATGAGCAGAAGGGAGGATCAAAAAGGGATGTCAGGTGACCTACCAAGGCCTTGTATCTGTTCCCCCTGAGCAGAAACAATAACAGAACCCTGAACTGTCCTTCTGGGGAATGTAGTATTTATTCCAGGACAGGTACCCAGACCTGGAGCATTAACTCTTTAACTCCCAGTGCACTACATGATGCGGAATACCAATAACCAAAAATCATAAAACCATAACACTCATTAAGCCCCATTTGGAATACTGTATTTAGACCCGGGGTACCTAGCACTAGAAAGATGTGAAGCTGATGGAGCAGGTCCAGAGAAGAGCCATGAAGATGATCAGAGGGCTGGAGCACCTCACCTATGAGGACAGGCTGAAGGAGCTGAACTTGTTCAGCTTGGAGAAGAGAAGGTTCTAAGGAAACTTCATTACAGCCTTTTCTACACTTGAAGGGAGCCTATAAATTTGAAGAGGGGGAGACTTTTTACACACGTTGATGCTGACAGGAAAAGGAGGAGTGGTTTTAAATTAAAGAAGAAAGATTTAGATTAGATATTAAGGGGAACTGTTTTACTTTGAGGATGTTGATGCATAGGAACAAGTTTTCCAGAGAATCTGTGGATGCTCCATCTGTAGATGTAATCAAAGCCAGGTTGGATGGGGTCCTGGACAGTCTGATCTGGTAGGTGGTAACCCTTCCTACGGCAATGGGGTCGTAAACGTATAATCTTTAAATTTCCTTCAGCCCAAATCATTCTAAGAATTGCTCACTACTTTTCATGAGTCCTGTAAAGGTTCTCTTTACCAGCTACTCCCACAAGAATCTTCATATTTTCTGGTGTTTTTGCACCAAATTCGTGTCTGATTCTGGAAAGCCCATTACCCTCCCCTCTGCCTCTCTTATATACAGATGACTCATGTTTTATCTGGTAATCATTGCAACTGGCCTAATATAGATGCTAACTAAAATTCTTTATTTTGATTTATGCTACATGAAAAAGGTCACGCTGTGTAAATTGTGCAAAAGAGATAGAAGAGAACTCCAGTCAGATTTTCCCTTTGCAGATATACAATGTATTTCTTCCCTGCATTTTATATTTGTACACAGCAGCCCTCCTGCTGGCCTTCTACTGCCTTCTACTGCAAGGAAGTCAGTTTGTGCTCTGTGTCAGTGACACATCCTGAGGCCCTAGGGAATGGCTGTGTCCTTTGTCTTTAAAATATCTAGCACAAGTATGAGAACAGATGGTAATAGAAAATACAGCTGACAGACATCACAGAGATTATATCTTTCTGATAACGTTTTGAGATGCATCTTGCACAGTTTGACTTCATATTTTACTGCAGAGTCAGATGAAATGCATGAAAAATACTTCTTATACTTCAGAGATAATACTTACACTTGCCAAGAAGCTTAGAGTCATAATTCACGACTACACAATACTTACATTTGCCAAGAAATTTGGAGTCATAATTCATAACTGACATTTGTTATTGATAACATAAATACAAAGAAAATGAGATTTATTTTAGATAAATCTGCATGTTTAAGTTTTTGAAATTTCACTGATAAAGTAGGAAATGTTGATGTATAATAACAATTCATTCAAAACACAACTGAATGTACACTGTGTTGGGTATTTTCACCAAATTCCTCCCATCTAACAGACAGATAAGTAATATTCTCAGACAACAAGATGACAGATATAGCTTTTATGTATGGGAAGAATGTCACCATTGAATTAGGATCTTCAGATGAAGAAATTCAATCTTAGATATTTAAATTGATCTGCAGGTAGAAAAACATTTGAAAAAAATTTTGTGAAAATCTATACTGAAATTTGGTATAAACCATACACAGCTATTATTAAAAAGATTCTCATCTAGCCAATTTCACCAAGAATAACGAGAAATAAGATTTCTGCCTAGCTTCCTAGAAGATGCATATATTTTTTATTAGATTTTAAAAAAAGGAATTCCAGGTTGAACAGCCTGTGCTCTCAGTCTTCTCTGCTTCCTGCCTAATATTGTTGTATCTGGCCATTGTTCCTGTTAGTGTAATAGCTTTGAAGACATGGTTTGAGTTTTTATTTGTAGACAGAGGAGACAAATGAATAGATGAAAGACAATGCTGAGATACACCTCTGAGATATAGCTCAGATTCAGGGGAGAACAGGATATATTACCATCAATGCTTTAGCCACTAGAAAGAAGTAGGACCTACTCTGATCAAATTATTAAGAATACTGACAACATTTGAAAATGCAAGAATGGTAAACAGAAAACTAATACTTGACTGGCTAAACTTGGATTACAAAAGGCATTCAGTCAAGACAGAAACATTTTGCTAAAGTAGATCATCTGAGCATTAGACCAAACTGAATGTACTAAGTACTTTCAGGCTAACAATTGAAGTAGTTAATAATATGGATTTTTGTGAAGTTATGCAGACCTGAAATAGTTTATTCTTTGTATAGAAGAGAACAATTGAAGTTCCTTTACTTATCTCTTTGTACAGTGTTCAGTACAGTGACATATGAAATTGGAGATGTCATTGTTTAATAAAAGTACTAGAAAATTGTAAGAAACTGGGTAAAAACTTACCGCTTAGAAAATGAAAGTAGTATGTTTAAGGAAAGTTAGCAGTACATTTTATTAGAAGTCCATTTCAGAAATTATTTTGTCTAATGCTATTATTTTGAAAGAAACACAGGTGTGCTAAAATGAAAACAAATATTTGCTAACTGATATTGAAAGAAACTAATTATGCTTCTGGAAGCAAATAACAAACTTTATAGCCTTATAATTATGAAAAGCAAATGTAAATTGCATCTGTGTTCAGAAAATCAGAACCACTGATGAGACAAAAAATAAAGAATAAGGAGCTACATGAACTTTGCTCTCCGAATCCAACAAGACAAATGCTTGGATGTTCTGCTGTCTGCGATGTGTGTCATACATCTCAGACATGCTACAAACACCAATGACAGAGAAAGAGTTAAAATTAAAAAAAAAAAAAATGGCTAAAGAACAAAGGATTAGAATCTAGTCCTGGATAAATTTACTTAGAATTAGAAGGCAGTTCCTAATTTTTACAAGAGACAGCTGAAGAAGCAGAGAGACGAAAAGAAAACTTAACTGGATTGAAATAGATTTGGATGTATTAGTGGAGAAAATGACTTCCGTATTGTTTGTAAGCATAACAAGTTAATTAAATATTACGATGGATTCTTCAAGTTCTCATAAAAGATTATGGTAACTTTGGAGGATAAGGTAACTTCTTCCTGTAGTGTTCCAGGTCAGCTACAGAGAACAACCCAGAGGAGATGGAATGTGTCAAAAAATGCAAAACTTTTTCACCATGTTTTAGGTCTGTTAGAAGATTCAGTAAGTATCTTTAAAAAGAAAAGGTTCATTCTGTCAGCCTGTAAACTTCAAGTAGAGCAAGTGTAATGCACTGTTTTCAGTTTTAGAGGATAAGTGTACCTCATGAGTGTTTTTTCTTTTATTATTTAAACACTGTCAATGGTTTACAAGCTGGTTCCGCCCAGTTTTGTAACTAGTGGGGCAGAGGGATTTCACAAAAATCCACACCTTAGGAAAAGGGAAACAGGGGACCCCAAAATAATTAAAAACAGTGGCAATCATCTGAGGAGAAACAAACTAATTTACTAAATATGGTATCGGAAAGCAAGATAACACACTATAATACAGTATAATTAGAATTGTAGCTAATAAATCAAATATAATGTGAGAGTATCTGAAAGCTGTAGGCCTTACAGTAACACTGAAGTGATGCACACAGTCAGAACAGGCAGCAGCCAGGAGAGGCGCAGGAGAAGAGCGAAGAAGCGAGGAGCCCGATCAGGTGATCTTGCGAGGATTTATATCTCCTCCCTGACTGCAAAGCCCCCTGGGGAATGTAGTTCTTCTTCTCTTCTGGACAGGTACCTGGAACTGGAGCATTAACACTTTAACTCCCAGTGCACTACATGATGTTATGATGTGGAATACCAGTAACCAAAAATCATAAAACCATGACATACTTAATTTTTTTAAGTCTGAAACATTGTTTCACCGGCACTAAGATTCAGTTAGCTTGAACAAAATCCTCAGTATGGTTGATTGATCATGTTTTATGGAATTTCAAGTCCACCTTAGACAGATATTCAGAACAACTGATGATATTTAAAGAAAGTCTAATGAAAAAGATTTTCTAATATAATGATTAAATTCATAAAGTCTGCCATACAGTTATTAATCTCTTATGATATCAGTTGATGATCACTCCTATTTCAGATGAACATATACCATTCTACTCTTTTAGTATACTGGTCTCCTGTGAATGGTCAATTTGTAAAAAGAACCTCTCATAAACATAATCATGCATAATAAAATCTATTTGATTTTAAAATAAATTGATATAAGTAAACAAAGCCCCTTGCCATACATTTAATTGAAAAAGTGAATGGTCTCAAGGTTTTTTTCCTGCTCATTGAGGTTAAGCCTAGCAGCAGCATAACACCACGCAGCTGTTTGCTAAAGTCCCCACCACCCCCTCTGTGGGATGAGGGACAGAACGGGAAACAAAATAGATTGAGATAAAAACTAAACTAGCTACTAAGGCAGAAGAAGGAAAGAAAAGAAAAAGAAAAGAAAAGAAAAAAAAAAAAAAAAGAACAAAGCAGTTATAACAATATATTTCCACAACACAACTACTCACTGTCCAGTGACTGACACTCAGCAACCAATACAATCACCTGGCATAAATGCAGTTGCTGTTCCCTGCTAAGTGGTTTGGTATGGTTTTGGGTGTACTTCCATCTCTTGGAAATACCAAAAAAATCCAGAGGAGAACTACAAAGATGATCAGAGAACTAGAGTACCTCCCCTAAGTGGACAGGGGAGAGAGCTGGGGTTTTTCAGGCTAGAGAAGAGAAGGCTCCAGGGGGACCCTTACAGTGGCATTCCAGTATCTGAAATGGGCCTACAAGAAAGCTGGGGAGGGACAAGCAATAGGGCAAGGGGAAATAGCTTTAACCTGGAAGAGGGTAGATTTAGACTAGATATTAGGAAGAAATTCTGGAACAGGTTGCCAAGTGAGGTTGTGGATGCCCTCTCCCTGGCAGCATTCAGGGCCAGGCTGAATGGGATTTTGAGCAACCTGGTCAAGAGGGAGGTGTCCCTGCCTATAGCAGGGGAGTTGGAACTAGATGATCTTAAATGTCACTTCCAACCCAAACCATTCTATGATTCTAAAATATTGATGTGCTATTAACACTGCCTTAGCTGAAACCAGAATACAGCTTCACTTCCTTCACTTTTTTTTTTTTTTTTAAACCCAGTGTAGATATTATAGTTTACATTAAAGAAATACCTGAGGGCAGTTGTCAAGTTGCCTAACAACATCCTTTGCAAAAATAACGATCTTTTATCTTTTTTGAATTTGCAATGCTAATTTGACCCCAAACTTTCCTCTCAGCCTCACTCAAGGAGAATTTTATGATCATAAACGATAGCCAAAAGAGTCATAGTATTCTGTGCTGTGAAAAAAAATATAGGTAGATAATGAGAAATGCAAATGAATTAATTTTAAGAGTGGGACAATTAATATTCACAGTAGAAAGAGCTCTTCTGTTTTTCTGAGGTAACAACAATTAAAGCCCCTGGCATTTATCTCTTCATTTGAATTTAATGACAATACTACTGGTTTAAACTTTTCTGGAGGACATATGTTAGAAGTAAATGGTATCACGAATCCTGGGATTTGCATTCAGTTCATCATACAGTGTTTGAAATACCTCCCTTTTGCTGTTGGGCATCCAGAAAGACAATTGTCAGAATATTAGAGGATGGCTGAGAACAAAAAAAGCAAATCATCCCATTTTTCCTGCAAGTCAAAAATAAACTGAAGTATAAATGGAGAACAACTGAAGAGTAAGAAAGGATTCACAGAAGCTAGGAAATTGGAGGGCAATAAAAAGTCCGCAGAAACTGAGGGTAGAAGGGAGTTAGAGATAGTTTACAGAAGCAAATATGTAGGGGCCACTAGAAGAATGGGATAGTAACAAGCTAGGATTAGGACAATGCAGGAGAAGGGAAAGATGAAGATAAGGGTTTGAGAACAGCTTGATGACATCCGGAGAGGAAGCGATAAGACGTTCACAGAGCAAGTTAGAACCGGTTTGGGGGCTACCCCTACCACAGGGTCGAAAGCTTACGACGAGGAAGACTATAAGCCTTCACGAGGAAGACAATGAGCCTTCATCCCACAGCCACCAGGAGGGTACCCCCACTGCTCATGATGCATGTGCAAGGGGAAAGGACCGTATGTTAAGGTGTTCTCGTAAATATAATGAATATGTATGTGAATTCCATGAAAATCATTGGTTATATATTAGTTCTGCCTATATCTGTACCAAGCTTTTGCCATGTGGTGTGCAAGTTAGGTGGAGCGATCTGCCTTGCACCAGAGCATATGTGCATTGCTGATTAAACATACCTGCTTTATAACTACTTTGTGGTTATAGAGTTTGATTTCCACATGTCACAACTAGTAAACTACCAGAATACAATGCACTTCTGAATGTGCTATAAAATACATCTAACTGTAAATGGATATTTTTAGAATGCAAAGTCCTAAAATGAAGCAAGATGATGTCTGAAATATTGATATGCTATAAAAGGCTTCCTTTTGATAATTTATGAGTCTAGACTCATCCATTCTATGGCGGTATCATCTTCACCAAATCCAGAACATTAATGAAAACATTCAGAGTATAATTTTGAATATGTCAGAAATGATGAAAGATTTCAAAACAACATATAAACTTTATAAGAGTAACCTAATAAAGATTTTAGTCTTTGGTTTCCAAGCTTTGTTTAAAAAATAATAATAAGATATGTTTCCTTTGCCAAGGAGTATTAATTGTAGGTCTAAAACAAAATCAATGAGATGACTTAGTATGGATAGATCAGGTTTCAGGAGAACTGTATTTCAAGTGTGTAAATTTACATTAGCCATTGCAAAAACAGTGAGAACTATGCAACCTTTAGAACACTGAAGATGATCTTAAAAATTAAATGCAGTGTACAACTTGCCAAGAATGGAAATTAAATTAACCAGAATTTTCATGAATGCTGGAAAATAAACCTGTAAAGTTGCAAGGAGAAGAAAGAAGGAGCTGCACTTCTAGGCACTACAACATCATTATATCTAGCAATGGAAGACTTATTTTTTATTATTTTCTTAAGTTACACAACTTCTGACTTCCAAAGTTTCCCAAGGAAAAAAAAAAACTGTACTAAAAATTTATTATTCATTTTGACACAGTGAAACAATTTAACGTTCCGTACAAGGAATAAACCTCATGTTTATTTTTTCTGTAATGTATAATAGATTTTTCTGTATATATATATATAGAGAGAGAGATTATAATATAATGTAATATAGATTTTTCTGTGATGTATAATACTTGAATGTGCCTTAGAAGTAACACCATGATCAGGAATTTGGTAAGTTTAATTAATATAAATCAACATATCTCCCATGAAAAGAGGCTTTTTTCAAGATCTCACACCTGTTTAAGATCAATTCATGC
Source organism: Alectoris magna (assembly GCA_030625065.1). NCBI lineage: Eukaryota > Metazoa > Chordata > Aves > Galliformes > Phasianidae > Alectoris > Alectoris magna. The sequence goes on from CM060560.1 coordinate 79,611,707, forward strand.
AGGTTTGCTTATCCTGTTTCTAGAGAAACTACATGCATTACTAAAGTTATTACTTCTCTAATTTGTGTAAAGATCCAGTAGAACACAGAATAGCTCTAGAAGTGGAGTGACAGTTCTAAACTTGAAGCAAATGCATCCTTTTTATTTTTATCTCATTATATTTTGAGGTTTCTAAACTGATCAAGCACATAACAGTTATGTTTGAACAATGCTTGCCTCCACCCAATCCCCGTTACTTAAGAAAGTGCGTTGAAACTAGGACTAAGGAAACATAATGGTTTCTACATAAAAGTACTGGGATGAATGCACTCCCAATGGAATTGATTAAGCTACTTTTGTTTACAGGAAGAGAAAAGTGTAATGGTATAGTGACAGATTACGAAGTGACAGATATAGTATCTTAATTAGCAGTTTGCCATTATGGAAGAGTCTCAGAAATACAAAGAAAAAGAAAACTCATTTGTGCGAGAGTTTAAAAGTATAATTACCTGCTATATTTTCTATGGATTTTTTTGTTTTTGTTTTTGTTATTCTCTAATAGTGAATTATTTGGAATTCTACATCAGAACAAAATCTTCTAGTTAATATATTGGATAGTTTTTAGAAACTCCAGGATCTTAGTTTTCCATTCATGGGATATTTTGGGATACAGCTATCTAACAAATAGATAAAAAGAGTATCTTTGTAAGTGTATTTTCATTAAATAATTAATGTACTTCCTTGTAATCATTTTTTACAGTAAACTACTTACATTCTCATCTATTTAATGAGGAAAAATATATTAATATTTCAGCAAATATGGGTATTTCTAAAAACACAATACTCATTTCCAAGTGAAGTGGGAATTATAAAAGAATTTATGTCCTATTTATGTTCTTGTAATTTAGAACCAGGAGGGCTTCATAGTGTTGCTAAGAAAATACCTAATTTTAAAAAGATGCTAAGTTTTATAGGAAAATAAAAAAGAAAAATATGGTTAAATGTTTTGAAAGTATGTAATAAAAGCTATAAACTTTAGAGCTCCAAAGTGATGGATTTTCTACCCTATTTATCCCTATTATGTAGCATAGTTTTGATTATTTACTGTTGAAGTTTCCACTTGGTATTCACTCAAAATATCCGTTTTCTTGATTTCACACATTATTTGTAGCCACGTGACTGTGAGATGAGCAATTGGAGTTGCTAAACACTTCACCAGCTGCTCAGGCAAAAGTAATATTTTTTGAGATATGACCACTTTTATGTTACTAGCAAGATATTAAAAAGAAAATGACCAATCTCTTACTGGAAATTCTATAAATCAACATATAACTAAAATCACCACATTGCAGTCCTAAGTTCAGAAAATACTTATAAATTTATATATACTTATATAAATTTAATATAGCTCTTAAACACACACTAAAAATTATACACCGGTTCATACGGCTTCAGTGGGGTAAAGCAGATGTTAAAGTTATTCATGCAGTAGAAATTCTATGTAAAACAGGCTTTCTAAATCAATATCATCTCTTTCAAGTGTTCGTGCAGCTTTTATTACAATTTCAGTCCGTAAAATTTTCATTAAATGAAATCATATTTCAAATACTTTTATTATATTAAATAATACTGCCATCCAATGACATTCTTTGTTATGTTTTTTTAAGAGCCATTCCTTTTGTCATCCTTAAACTTGTTCTGAAGTCTGCAAAGAACTGCTGCTGTTATAGATTTTCATGTATTACACCTAGTTCTGTTAGAGAATTTTATTGAAATGTGACAGATGATACCTTTAATATGATATGAAGAGCAGTAACATTCACTCTATAGTAATTTATTGCACGGACCTGTAAGAGATGCCAAAATGTTCCCATTTCCAAAGTAATGAAAAATTCTCTTCTAAGAGTTAGCAGAAGCAAGGATTTGCTGAACTTTTTGTATTGTGTTCTTTTCTTTTAGATAAAATTAATTGGCAGAAATCAGCAGCTCGTTTTCATACACACAAAGATACGGCACAGACCAGGAAAAATAAAAATAAAAAAAAATGTGTAACACTTGCATAAATAGTGAGCAGGGGATTCTCTATCTGCTATTCTGTTTTGGAATAAAAACTACTGAAAGGAAATAAAAGTTATAAATGATTTTTTAATTCAGATTTCTTCTAGTTTGTATTGCATGTATGCATACATACATCTTTATATTAATGTAGGTGTATTATATAATACATATTGCATAGCTATTCCTTCATAGTTATCCACTGCATAAAAAATAAAACAAACCCATTGATATCTATTAATTTCTTCCTTAATTAATTCATTAACCTTCATGACTTAACCTTACTCCCTCTTCCTAAATCATCATTTCTTTATTGAACATTTTTCATTCGAGATGGGGAACCCTGATATATACATTAAAAATGTAAAGAAAAATACTTTGAATAGAAAATATACCAGTAACACAACTTTGATGAAGCTATCACAGGAAAGTGCCTCAAAGATATGTAGATGAGTCAATTAAAGCAATTTACACATCAGTCAATCGAATGGATATTCAATAAATAAATACATTTTGATGAATTGCAAGTGCTGCAGCTTAAAGGAATAAGAATTATTTAAGGACAATACAGCTGTACTAAAAATATTGACTAAAAACATCACACATAAGTCTACTAACACTTATATTTCTCTGAAAATCTGTATGTGAAGTGGAAATAGTGGTGACAATTTCTCACTGCAGATTGCAAAAAAGCCAGATTTTTCATCACTTTAATTATTTTTTTGGTTGATGTTAATAACCAAAATGGAGTTCGGAGAGGAGCTACAGAGCTGAAATTAGCTTAATATACCCATTGGGCCCAGTATGTTCTTATTAATTGCAGTTATTCTTTTGTGTTAATTTACCTAAGTAGGTGAACTTGCCTACAGCAAGGAAGGAAAGAATACAAGGCTAGATCTCAAGTGAGCATACAAACAGATTTTAAAATGGCTAGTCAGAATTAGTGGTTTTCAGTGAATAGAAAACCTAATAATCCAAATGAAAACGCGTAAAGAAGGGAACAACAAACTTAATCAGAATACACTGAAAATCATGTACTCCTATAAGTCTAAACTCATTTCTGACAGCAAATTCACAGGTGTTTTTGACAAATCACTTGAGTTAATTAAACCTTTTGGAAAAGAAAGAATGATTTTTTTTTCTGTGCTCTGAAGGCATTGTGACTGAGCTATTTGAGTTGCTTATGATAAAGAGCATTAGAACCCAAATGACTATAAATACCCATAAAACACAATAAGTAAATCAATTAATATTATTTTTTCTAGAGCAGAACATTTAACTGCCTACCTTTCAAAGTATATTAAAAAAAAACCCAAGCAACTTCTTGAACCTACTTATAAAAATAAGTACATACAAGCTCACCATTTTCCCTAGTGCTAATACTTCATCTTCCAAAAGAGTATTTGCATGTTTTATGTGTAAAATTAATTCTTCTATTCAAACAGGACTATTGACTTAGGCTTGAGTAACTACTTTTGCCCTCCTTGGGAAGGGTCTGAAAAAGTTTGAATTTAGTTCATCTAGAAGCACATAAGGCAACTCTATTTTTTTCCTGTACTTTAATATACTCTAGTCTTAGTCACACTCTCCTGCTCTGGGGTTCTATAAACAACTTTGAAAGCTTCAGAATAAGACATAGAAATGTTTGGAGGTTTTTTGTTTTTTTTTTTGGGGGGGGGGTTATATTTTTTATTTATTACTTTCCCTAATCTTTTCATTTCAAAATAAAGTCTTGTTGCAGTTGAATGAAAGCCAGAATTATAGCATTTCTCACAAAGTCAAAGCCATCTATAAATGCTATTAGAAATTACCCAAATGTTATCTATTGATAATTGTTTCAAACTAATAATTAAATATGAAGTTGAAATACAACATAAATATAACTGAAGGGCTACTGAAACAAATTGTCAGAGTATTTTCCCGAGAAGAATACACTTGAAATCAAAACACTCAACTGAGTAGTTCAGGTCTGAGAATACTGAGTTTCTTTTTTTACCAATTACTGCTTGATAAAATGCACTTGCAAAAAAACCCTCAGTTTCAGGCAATTTAACTTTGAGCTTGTATACTATAGATGATCTGAGCTGCCTTTTCAGATGATTCTTTAACTGCAGGTTTTATTATCTAAAGGACAATCTGCCTTTGCTGTATTCATATTTATTTATTTATTTATTATCAGGGTCTAGGAAACAACTAATAGAAATTATACAGATAAAAATTTATCCCTGCATTCTCTGTGTTGTCCTTTTCCCCATGTTATTCTTTGTCAGAGTTTGCATTTGTCAGTTTCTCTTTTCTGCTTTTTTACTTTTTTTCTGATTTAATATAATTTTCCTACTTCCCTTCAGACTGCTTTTTAAAGCAGTGTTGCAAAACGCATACATATTATCTTAAGATACTCATTACATCATTTTGCAAGTTAAACAAAATACTTCTAAGCAAAGAATGCAAAGGTGAAGAGACAGATTCCTTGCTAGATTTCCTTTCTTGCTGTTAGCTTGTTCACTTGAGTGCTCCACTGAACATGTTTCATCATAATGCTTTAATACTGGAGAAAAGCCTTTGTCAGTTTGTGAACAGCAGTTTCCTCAGGCATCCTTGGGCTTTCCTGTTTCATACATGAGGTGTAGGCTTTCTATATACCTTCAGGCATACTCTGAAAAGGAGCTTCCAGCAGAAGCTGTGCTATCTAGCCAAATGTAAGAAGTCTCAAACTGTAAATATTCTCTCCCTCTGTTTTTTTTTGCTATAATTTGCACTGCCAAATCCTCTCCTTAGCTAACAAACTTCCTGAGTGAAATTCATTCATACAACAGTCATTTTTCACCTCTTTTGTAGCAGAATAAAGGTACCTTGGCTTGAAGGTAGAGAAAAAATATATCATTTCCTCTGCCTGAGCATTCCAAAAATGACCACTCTAATGATTTTTGTTCACATAAATTCTAATATACCCATCTTGCAGCTTTCTGCCTAAGCTTTCCATTTTTCTTTTTCCTTCATTTCTCATGGAATGGAGCTGCAGAGCTAATAGGAACGCCTCTGTGTGAAAACAAACTGGGAGTGCTTGGCTTTTATTTCCTCCCTTTCTTATCTCCCTTACTTTCCCTCCTTCTTTCTCTCCTCTCACTTTTGACCAGAATAATATAAAACTGAATTGGGAGCAACTGTCTAGAAAGGGGAACCACTAATTTTAAATCTTTGATTTGCCTCAACCAAAGTGGTAGACTCTGAATGAAAAAAAAAATTGCTGTGATATAAAAAGACAGATGATACAAACACACACGCTAAACTACTTTCCTCATCAGCTCATCCTCATTCTCTTTTGGGGGAAAAATAAATACCTTAGCACATTATCACGACCATGAAAAATGCCCGAGTCACAAAATTATAAAGAGTATTTAGCTGCCAGAGAAAAACACCAGTTTTAGGTCCTGACGGCATTTTTTGCCCCCTTGGAGCCCCCCCCACTTGCTCAGGTCCAGGACCCTATGTCAGTCTCTGTGGCAGTCAGACTGCAGTAGGGTCGGGCTCCAGCTCCTCACTGCCCTGCACTGCCTGATCTGACCCAGCTGGGCCCACCCTTGGTTGACCTGACTCCAGAGTTGCTTGCAGCATAAGAAGGAGTATAATTTTCCAGTAGCAGTTTTATAAAAGCTTAGAATAGCTTGATCTAAATGACTGTAAGTGCATAATGTAGTGTAAAATTAATTAAACGAACAAACAAACAAAACCTTTAAAAGCTTCTGGGAGGAGGCCTGAAACCAAATGAGGCTTCATGTGTGAGCAATATTCTTGGCTCTGGCTGTGGGACCTGGAAGGGCTTCTCTCCTCAGGTCTCATGGAGCAGATAGCCCTGCCTGAGACACCACCCCTGCCCACATCATGTCCTGAGGCTGTTCTCTCTGGAACAGCACTTTCATTAAAAGCGAGGAAGTAAGTTTCTGCCTTGAGATACACAACCAACCTATTTAGCGGAAGCTTTACACAGTGAGGACTGAATGGTCATAAGGTAATTTCTGAATCACTATAATTTTCAGTCTAGTACATGAAGGCAAAACAAACTTGATTTTCACCTACATTTGATACAGCAGGTGAAAAAAAACTTTGATGGCTAGGGCACTCTGCGAGAACATCAGAAGGATATCTCCCTATAGACAACAGCAGCCATCAGTGGAACAGCACACACAGCTTGAGAGTCACAGCCTGGAAGAAAATTATACTGAGCGTGTTTTCCTTTAATAACCTGCACAGCTTTCTAGGGATTTCATAGGTCATAGCCTCTCTTTTTATCATCTTGGGCAATGACTGAAATATTTTCTAATGAAATAGAACTTTTATATCTCCATTCATCTCTGCAATACTGTGCAAAGTAATGTGTGCATCTATGTGTAAGGGAAAGTTTATGCATAAATATATACATGTGAGAAAGGTTTCTAGTTTGCGCAGTTCTGGGTAGGTATACGGGTCCCAAGCCAGGGGGAAAAAAAAAAAAAAAAAAAAAAAAAAAAAGAGGAGAAAGGAAAGAGAAGCTGGGGAGTCCTTAAGTTTGTCATAATTCAAAATCGGAAGAAAATTCCTGAGAAGTTTGAGACTCTTAACAGATAATTCCTATTGTAATTTTTGGATCTGTTTTGATGTATAAAGGCATCTTGAAGGAGAAAAATTAAAAACATGCATGACAAGAATGGACAACAGGAAACATACAAATGGAAAAATAATCTGAGACTCAAATTATTCCTTTTTTAACCAAGCTCAAAAAATACAGTTCAGTCCTCAGAAGTACCATTAATACATTTATTTATTTGTCTCTTTGCAGTAATTGAGGAATACTAAGTACGACAGAATTGCTGCTTAATACAATACCTAGTTCTCAAACCTCTGCAGACATAGAGAACTTCTAAACATATAACACCAGGCTTTACATACAGTTTTATATATGACTGTTCTTAAACTTGCCTTGCACAAAGACAGCAGGAAGATCACACATACCTGGACACTGAGAACACTGGATCACGTATCCACCTTAAACGCCATGGAGTGCAGGCTGTCACTGGGGCAAACTATTTCAGGTCCTGTTCAGGAACCATTAATGTTCACAGCATTAATAGTCTATTAAGAAGTTCAAGTTTCTGAAAAAAAATCCTGAAAACCTTTCATTTGTAGTATAGCAAACTGTGGTAGTTCCAGGGGAGGTGGTAATGTCTTGGCTGTTCTCAAACACTATTGTATTTGTCTGGCAAAACTTTCATCTTTTTTAAATGGAACCTTTGCTCAATGCTACATTTCTTGTAGTTTGCATTATCAATTGCAGATTAGACTAAAACACATTATAGTTTGTAAACTAGTAGACCACATGTGAAAGGGAGAAAAATGTAAATTGTACATCCAACATGTGAAATAACATATTTTGAGATTAAATAACATACAGACACCTTTCCTTATAGTGAGTGAGATCTAATTCTTTTATGCAGCAAGTAAAATAGTCCAATTAATGGAGATATTTTAATCCATAACACCATTCAAAATAAGTGTAGGATGAAAATTTATTTTATAAATAAGAAAAAAGTGGATTTTATCAACTTCTGTATTTTGATGAGCAAATTTGACAAACGGATTTTAGACCACTGTTATATTTGGAGAAAAATAAAGTTTCAAAGAAAGTAAAAGTATATAGAAACTTGATAAAGTTTTGGTCATAGTCTTTTTGCATGTGTATGGGACAGAGCATACCTTCAGCAAATTTGAAAACAATATAAAAATGCAAGTGTCTGATAACACCAGATGGTTGTTTTGCTATTTGTAAGGACTATGACAGGTCTGAGAAATGGGACAGGAGGAAACCTAATAACATTCTAAGTTCTACACCTGGGATGGAATTACCCTGGAGAAAATGTTGACCATAAGCTAGCACTGTGCCCTTTCAACAAAGAAGGCCAACAGCACCCTGGGCTGCATTAGGAGGAGCATCACTGGCAGGTTGAGTGGGGAGACCTAATTCTTCCTTTTTGCTCATTGCCAGTGGGGCCACATCTACTTTAAGTGCAAGCTACTCAGTACACAAGATGGGGACATAGAATCATAGCATTGTTTGGGCTGGAAGGGAACTTTAAGATCATTTTTAGATCACTTTAAGATCACAGTTCCAGCCCCTGCTATAGGCAGGGACACCTCCCACTGGACCAGGTTGCTCAAAGCCCCACCCAGCCTTACATACTAAAACATACTGATTATGCTTTATCTCTCAGACCTTTTCTGATGATAATGCATATAGCTTGAACACTGTGCATAAAGAGCTACTTCCATAACTACCCATTCATAGTTGTATAACAAATTCTGCACAGTAGTTGGATGCTAGACTACTCAATCTCATTGTCCCTTTGCTTTGATCCACCCTAAGATTATTTCAAGAAGTGAAACGAGCAATTCCCGTAAGAAAAATACATACAGATTAACTTCTGGCCTCCTTAATGTGAAATTCAGTTCTTTCAGAACATTTTAAAAAATGCAAACAAGTGCTAGTTATTCAACTTTGTCTGACTGTCAATAGAATTCTAGTCATATGAAAGTTTTTTTATTACCTCCCACAAGGTACCACTGGGTAACAAAAGCCTTTGTTTCATTTTGCTGAAGTCCTGTAACCAAATTTCTGCACTGCACCTCTTCAAAGATGGTAGTCATATTCTTTTCCACAGCAAAAATAAGATTTGACAGTAAATTTCTTGGGCTCACAGAAGCCCATTAAGTAGTTGTACTTACAGATCTCTCAGACCATCCATAACTGCTAAGACTCCATCCACATTTCCACTGTAAACCTAATAAGAAGAGAATCTGAGGTGAATTATCCTTTGGTCCACTTACATGACAGTGGAAAGAACATCCATTATCTGGTAGGACAGTACAATATAATATACTCCTCAGCACAGCAAGTTAAACAATCATTTTATTGATTATTGTAAATGTTGTTGTAAAAACATGTGTTCAGTTTGGCTGGTTATGTATTATCTGACTTCCTCAGATCTTTAGGTGAAGAGTATATTGAAGATTTCTAGTCAGAGAGATTCAGCCTGCAGTGACAGAAGTCTATGGCAGCAAGTGAATACTGATAGCAATTTCAGGGCCTATGCAAACAGATGAAATTTATTGAGCTTGACATATCTAATAACAGGAACCATTATTTGATGCCTTACAGTTCTTGAAGTCCTTAACAAAATAAGCTTTCCACTGGCTATTCTTATTTTATTTCTATAGTTTTAAATGCAAATTGTTAAAATAGGGAAGACCTGTAAGGAGTCTTACTAAAGAAGCTAAATGAATCAAGAGAGCATGGGGACAAATGAATGTCATCTGCATTACCATTTGTGTACAAGAAAATCTAAGAGTACACAAAAAATATTAGCTTACAATGTGCAAGTTTGGTTTTGTTCTGCTTTGTTCTATTGTTATATGTCTGTAATATTACAGTATTTGAGCGCTGTCTCCAAGCACTTTGGTGCTGCAAGAAAAGACAAAAAAAAACCCCACCTCAATAAAATATCTTCATATCTATCATCTTAGTGAAGTCATAATTACAACTGATCATGTCAGGTGTAGATGGGAATTAAAAAAAAATAAATCAGAATATACACTCTTATCTTTTAAAGTCAGTGTACTAGTTACAGTCAGTAAGGGCATGGTGCAGCAGTGAGGGCATGGCATGACAGTCTGAGCAGGAATTTGCACAGGAAGGTGTGCGTGGAGGGCGGCAGACAGCCTACTTTATCTCTGCTGGTTGCAGCACACTGTCACAGTAGTCTGTGTAGGCAGGGTGCTGTACCTTGCTTAAAGGATGATAAGTAGGTTAAGCACTCTTGATCTGCTCCAGTATGGTGCTGGGCACTCACCTGAGGGCCAAAACCAGTTCTGCTGTAGAGAAATCCCTAGAGATAGCTGATGCATAGCCCCAGACAGAATTGCACGAGAGCCCTGAACCTTCTCCTAGTGATAAGGTAAGTACCTTCACAGGGTGAGCACAGGCAGATGATCTTTTCCAACAAGTGGCTGAGCTGCAAGAAGCAGTTAAAAGGCTGCATAGCATTAGAGGTGCTGAGAGAGTGATAGATAGGTTGTTCAATAATCATATTCCAGCAGCAGACAACGCTGAGAAGGAGGCACCCTGTTTCCTGATGACCCGCAAAAGCAGTGTGCTACTTCAGCACCCACCCTTCAGCTTCACTACAAAAACAGAAATGGAGCTCTTAAGAGTTATAAACATCCCTGACCAAGATTTGAAAAATGAAACTGTACCAGCAGCATGCAGTGAGTTCTGTGAAAAGAAACACTGCGTGCTTGTAGTGGATGACTCTGCATTAAAAGGGCTCTGAGGCTTGACAGGGAGTCTCAAGAGGTTTGATGTCTCCTGGGAGCCAAGATTAAGAATGTGCAGAGAGAGGGTGCCACAGCCTGTCTAGAGCACAGACTGCTAATACGTGCTGTTGCTTTTTCATGTAGGAGTGAATGACACGTGAAGCCAGAACACCAACAGTATCAAAGAAGGCTATAAAGCCCTGGGAAAGCAAGTGAAGGAACACTGGTTCCCAAGTTATCTTCCCCTCATTTTTGCCAGCTGGAGGAAAGAGAGAAGCCAGAATATCCTGAGTTGGAAGGGACCCATAAAGGTTGTCAAGTCCAACTCCTGGCTCCAAAGTAGCTGTATAATGCAGAAGTAGATGTATAATATGTATCAACTCCCGGTTACATGGTTGGTTCTGGAGGGTTTTATGGCAATGAGACTTTCCATGTAGATTACAACCTGTTAGGGAGGGGTGGAATCCACCTGTCAGGAAGAGGCAAGGCAATTTTTGTCAGCAGGAAGGCTAACATAGTATGGTAGCCTTTAAACTTAAGAATCAGAGGGGCATAGTCCAGAATGGCAGTGCTCATTCCATTGTGACTGGAGAGTATCCAGAGGAAGGCTACAGAGATGATTAGGGGCATGAAGCAGCTCCCATATGAGGAAAGGATGAGAAACCTGTTCAGCTTTGGAGAAGACTGAGAGGGGATCTTACCAATACTTGCTAATACCTGAAAGGGTTGTGTCAAGTGGATGGGGCCAGGCACTTTTCAGTGGTGCCCAGTGACAGAATGAGACACTAGAACATGGGAAGTTCCATATGAAAATGAGAAAAAAACTGAGGGTGACAGAATAGTGGTGCAGGCTGCCCAGAGTGGTTGTGGAGTCTCCTTCTCTGGGGACATTTTATACTTGCCTGGAGGCTTCCCTGTGCAACCTGCTATAGGGAGCCTGCTTTAGCAGCAGGGTTGGACTAGCTCAGGCAGTGGCCCACCACCAATTTGTGCAGTAGAGGTGGCAGCTCCTCCCTGCAGAGCGGCCCTGGACATGCATGCACATGCAGCAGCTGAACCACTGCAGACTTCCTTCAGACTTACAGCTGATATATATGTTTGTTTTTTTGTTGTTGTTGGGTTGTTGTTGTTGTTGTTTTTGGCTTATTTAAAAAAAAACTGAATTATAAAAGCATTGTAGTCAAATCACTTCATCGGTAAATGGTCCAATATGAGGGATTATTATCATATTCTTTATTTTTCCTTTTTTTTTTTTTTTTTTTTAATTTCTTGTTCTTAGATATACTTGCCATCTTAGGTTATTCAAAACAGTATAATTGAAGAAAGCAGATTAAGTCTTCTAACTCTCTAACTAGAGTACGTTCAATAATGTATTATAGTTACAAATTCTTGCTCTCACATATTTCATGATTGAGATGAACTTAAACATTATACCATTGTAGTTCCTTCTTTTAAATTACATTTCCGTATCTTGCAAGTATGTCTCCTGGAGAGGCATTTACAGGATTCTTAGTGGAGAGTTCAGGTCAATTTCATTCTCTCATTTCCATCCCATCTACCTTCCCCCCTCAGTATTTATCTATAACTTTTTTCTCTTACACATTACTTTCTTACACTAACTATAATCAAGTCCTAGGGTTCTCTCAAATCCCATAATTGTTCCCCAAATTATCAAAAATCATGCAGACTTCCCAGATACTATTTGATTTTTCTGTGTATAAGATTTAATAATTTGATAAATTCAGTAGTTTGGCAGGGCTGATTTAAATCTCTATTTTGTGGACAGAAAATTCATGATAAATATTTTTCTATGTTTTAATAAGTTTTCCATAAAGACTCTCTCTTTATCTCACTGATAACTTTTGGGGTCAATACTTTTTGTCTGGATTCAGGAAAGGAAAAGTATTTCTGGAAAGAATACTCTTTTCTTTTTATAATGAGATAAAGCAATTAAGAAAACACTAATAGAATTAGAATTAGAATTACTCAGGCTGGAAAAGACCTTAAAGATCATCAAGGCCAACCGCAGCCTAACCATACTACCCTAACTCTAACAACCCTCTGCTAAATCATATCTCCGAGCACAACATCCAAATGGCTCTTAAACACATCCAGGGACGGTGAATCAACCACCTCCCTGGGGAGCCTATTCCAGTGTTTAACTACCCTTTCTGTAAAGAAGTGTTTCCTAATATCCAACCTAAACTTACCTTGGTGCAACTTGAGGCCATAAGATATGATAGGAATAATTGCTGGCACTTGTTCAGATTCAGGTAGCTTTTCAAGGCAATAATGTGGACTCTTAGAATATTCTTGATGCCATTTAACATTGATTTGTTCTTGTTCTGCCTCTGTGGAAAGAGTCCTTCTCTCAGAAAAGAACAAGAAGAAAGACAAACAAAAGGAGAAGAATGAGTGAAGCATGAGGAGAAATAAAAATAGAAATAATAGATAGAAAATGAAAATGAAATGGAAATGGAAGTGGAAATGAAAAGGAAAATAGAAAAGAAAAAAAAACAAACAAGAGAAAAAGGAAGTTAGGAAAAGAAAAAGAAGACTAGAAAGGAAAAGAGTAAGGAAAAAGAAAAGGAAGGAAAAGGGAGAAACAAAAAGAATCAATCTGACTGGAACACAAAATGATCTTACCATTCTCCTTTTATCATTTTTAGAACTGGTGCATCTCTGTATTATCCTTTACTGTGGCTTTTACTTAATGATGTTTTCCAGCTTCTATTCTGCTGTCTCCTCAGACCATTAGAATCCTTCACAATCTGTTAGTTTATAGAACAGAAAATCTACAGTCTGTTTCTACATCTTCATATCCCCTGTCTGGATTACAACAGACCACCTAAACCTGTCAGCGGACACCTTGAGAAAAAAAATGGCAGAAATACATATTTCAAAAAAGTATTAATTTGAAAAATTGCTGGTAGAATTGTAAGTGGGAGCATCTAGAAGATTTGAAACTTTAGAAAGTTATAGCCTACAGAAGTGCACTTACTGCTTATAGACAGTTTTCTTCATTAAAATATCACAAAAATTGGATGAGTGCTTCGGAAACAGTGGACATGTGTAGCCCCAGGCATCTATTTCCTTTGTCATTCAGAAACTCTGGCATCCTTGAAGCACCAGGTCTATCAGTCAAGCCCAGCTGATCTTGTAGGGTTAGGTAATCAAAAATATAAATTATATAATCGAAATATAAATTAGGTAATCAAAAAAAGTGAAAGATTCCTTGGAAAGCAGCAAGTTGGGCTTCACAACAGTGATTGAGAGATCTAAGCTGCTACATATTTTTTTAACTAACAGACAAAAATAAAAACTTGCTATATTTACTTATCAGTTTTTTATATTTTAACACAAAAATGGTTAGTTTGTTTATTGTAACTAAAGTGTCTCAATATTAAAATATTTTAACTTCCTAAACAAATTGTTTGCTAATACAACTTGATTTTGGTTTTTATTAATTTCTCCTAACTCTGTCTTTTGTATTGCTTACTACTAGCTGTATCTGATAGGCCAGACATAGTAATTGGTCTCTGTCCAGCATTGTATTTTAGTGAGAGGAGAAAAACAGAAAGGGAATTACTTAACTACACTTGTAAATTAAGAAGATTTAGTTTCTGAATATTCTGTTTCTTAAATATTTTTGTAATAAAAAATCCTTCCTCTAAATTCTGAACAGTTATTGTACTTCTCAAAGAATTTATAGCCTAGAATGGCTTTGATATTTTTTTCTTGAGAGCATAATATGTTTTATATCTTTATTAAAATATAACTTTTTATCTTCTTTTATGTATTCTTTCTGAGTAAACAGTAAACTGGTGCAAGCACGTCAGTGAAAATGAATTATGTAGTACCAACTTGTGGATACATTTTCCATACAACAAATCTGAGTTTCCCCAAAAGATTATTTTATAACACATATACATTCCTTAGTGGTTTATGGGCTGGCTTGGCCTGGTTCCATGACGAGTGAGGCGGAGGGATTTTGCAAAACCCATACCTCCAGAAAAGGGAAACAGGGGACCCTAATATAATTAAAAATAGCGGCAACAATCTAAGGAGAAACAAACTAATTTACTAAATATGGTATCAGAAAGCAAGATAACACACTATAGTACAGCATAATTAGAATTGAAGCTAATAAATCCAATATAATGTGAGAGTATCTGAAAGCTGTAGGCCTTACAGTAATACTGAAGTGATGCACGCAGTCGGGATGGGCAGCAGCCAGGAGAGGCGAAGGAGAAGAGCACGAAGACGAAAAGCCCAATCAGGTGACCTTGCCAGGATTTATATCTCCTCCCTGACTCAAAGCCCCCTGGGGAATGTAGTTCTTCTTCTCTTCTGGACAGAACCCAGAACTGGAGCATTAACACTTTAACTCCCAGTGCACTACATGATGTTATGATGTGGAATACCAGTAATCAAAAATCATAAATCCATTACACTTGCATAGAAACTTTATTCTGCAAACTCTTTTTGGCAATGCCTTTCTTTCCTGAGAATTAAATAATACTGTAATACTATACAGGTGTCTTTAGGAATGTTATTAAGACCTATCATTAAGATTTACCATTTTATGCTTCCCTCCATTTCAAAGCACATTCATCACCACTTCTTTTCATCAATTAAAGCAGAAATGAATGAGACTTAGTCATTTTCATGTGAGATTTCTTCTTCTGTCTCTTCTAAACAGTGCTCATTTTATTGTATAAAATGGAAAAATTGCAATATAAAAGACTGAGGAACATAAAATGCTCAGAAATATGATGTAGAACATTTTCCTATTATTTAAGATTAAGGGTTTGTATTCCATCCATCACAGTAGATCATTTAACCTAATCCCCTGCATCCCATTTAATAAGAAGAATATCAACTGCATTATCTAACTGCAAGGGTTTTTTTTTTTATTTTGTTTGTGCACTGCTGTTATTGTTTCTGTTTACTTGTTTGCTTTTGCCTCAAGCCTAATTTTATGATTTGTATGATAAAATTTGGGATCTGAGGTGAAATGGGAGATGCCTAGTTTGTATGTCTTAAAGATTTAGTGTGCTAAATTGTCATCCCATGCGCTTCTGTAACTATATCAAAATACTAATCTTAAGGTACCCAGGAAACATTTATGAGTAAAAAGTCAATTGAGTACAGTCTGTGTCTTCCTGAAACACCAGATGGCACTTCATCCTGGTATTTGATCATCTAAGTTCTGGGGGAACTAGGCAAAATGAAGAGGCATAAGTTCTCTGCTGGTTATAGCAGCTGTTTTCTTTCATAGAATGCACATATTTGGATTCTGCTACTGTGTTTGACCAAAATAAAACAAAGGAGAAAACTTCGAAGTGTTTCTGCTCCTGTTTTATTTTCAGCCTGAAATTCAGATCAAAGTGTATTAGTCTGGAGTAGCTTTATTCTTGTATCTGAAAGTTATCCAAAGGAAAAAAACAGCTCCCCAGCATATTCAGAGCTGGCCTTTGATATCTTGGAGCCTGTTTTCTTTCACGGGATATGAGAACAGAGAATATTTTTAAGAGCTACTGTAGAGAAAGAAAATAGCTTAGAATGATAATAGAAGTAGAAGTACAGTTTAAAATATGCATGAGTATTATGCATATTATTTTTCATAAATGTCAGCCTATATAAATGACACTGCATTTTATCAGTTTTCTATGGCTAAATGTTTTCTGTACAGGCTCTGGTAACATCCACATTTGAGATGTGGACCCTTTTTCAAATCAGCACAACCCTATGGGTAAGAGTGTGCCTCTATACTTAAATATTAATACCTATATAAGCTGTTGACTGCAGTGAAGGCAAGTTCTAAAAATGTGCTATGTATGACTTGCTTTACAATATTCTCTTACATGATACAAGAGTGGATAGCAAAAGCAAGGGCTATGAAGAATAGCAGGGTATACCTATAACGCAGTATACATACCACAGTATGTCTAACTCTAGATTATTTATAATGTAATTAGCAACCACAACTTAATCTTTCTGAAGTTGGAATCTAGGCTAGCACAGTACCAGGGTGACATTTTTCCTAACAAAATCATATTTAGCAAGAATCAAGTGTTAGAGAACTATCAGAGTAACTGAAAGTCATATCAGCTGTTCCTCTGACTTATTGCAAGTACATTTTAGTGCTTATAAGATTTTAATTGCATGCCAACTGCATATGATTTCCCCTTTCCAGTGAAAAGTATTTGCCTTGGTTCTAGGCAGGCATGTTACGTCCTTTATTCCAGAAAACCTGATCTCTTAGACATCATTTGGTTCCTAGTTGACATTCCTTTCCCACATCTAACTTGTATGAAGTTAATTTTGCACGCTGTGTATGAAGCAACTGTCATATTTCATTTTTAATTTTATTGCACAGTTTGCACTTATAAAAGAGAAAAAAAAATGTGCATTAAAAAAAAAAAAAAAAAAAAGGAAAAGTGAAAAAAAAAGGAAAAGTAATGTCAAATTCTGTCAGAAGAAGTTATTCCTTGACAGAGACCTTAACCTAAGAATAATGCTTGGGGTGTTCCTAACTTGAAATATTTCAGTCATCTCCAAGGACAAATTTCAGCTTTGCTAGAGTGCAGTGTCATTTCAAAACCGTTATTTTTAAAGCCTTAATCCTATAAAACACCTATAAACCTATAATGAGCATTCAATGTTATCTGCACATTTGAGTGCAGAGCAAGTACAGATTGACTTACTTACATAAAGCTGAAAATGTATTATGCCTGTCCTTTCAGCAACATAGACGTATAACTCATAAACAGGCAAATTAAGTAGGAATACATCATCACCATCTTGGGCAGGGTGATTTTAAGTATCCTTTGGTGACTCATTCTATCTTATTTTATAATAAACTTCTTTTATATAATCTTTTCCTTGAATGTGCGATTAAAAGAGGATGACAGAAGGTAGGAGGTGAGAATGACTACATGAGGATGCAGCACCAGATTGGGATTCCATTAATATGAGTTACCATTTCCTTATCATCATCATCATTAAAAAAAAAAAAAAAAAAAAAAAAAAGACATTTGTTTGAGTGTCCATATCCATAAAGTTTTATTTTTACTAGAGTCTTACATTAAAATAACTCTACACCCTAGTATTTTACTTCTTTAAACTGGTAACTTATTTATTTATTTTGTTTTCGTAGAGATTCAAACAGACAAAGCAGGATTTCTCACCAACAATGCTGTAAAAAGTGTATTCCTACGTCTTGCATAAGACACAGAGCACCCTAATGCTTCCCTCTCTTTGCCTTAACTAGAAAAAAAAAAAAAAAAAAAGTGTATTAGTTACATTAGGGTTTATGACAGAAATAAAAATAAATTAAAATAAATTAAAATTAAATAATGCTCATAGCTAGAGTTGCGCAGTCAAAACAAGCAAACAATTAAAAAAATAAAAAATAAAAGCCTGATAATCCAGTAATTACAAATCCATGATGAAAGAATGCTGCTGGTGTATTTCTCCCTGTGGTTTGCTCCTGCAGGAGCAATGGTCCTTCACCTAGCCATGGAGTACTGGTAAAAAAGCTTAAAATAGTGTTTTTCCATGCAATCTTGGTGAGCATATCATCTGTAGTGAGAGTAGCATTTCACATGGTTGGCCTTTTTCTTTTCTTTTTTTTTTTTTTTTTTTTTTTAGAAAATTAAATTACAGAGATTGAAGAAATGACGTTTCTATCTTTTTCTAAGAAAATCTAAATTGTTATTTATAGATCAAAATAACACTGTTGTTGAGTTGTAACTAATGTACAATTATTTTGTTCAGGACACTTGAGTTTTTCTCACATTTTGGACTTCATATTAAAAAGATATTTTTAGAGTGAGTAAATAAGAGATTAAGTATTTCGAGCAGCCAATTCTACCTGTGAAGTAGACACTCATATCTAAAATCTCAATTTTCTGATAATTATATATATATATATATATATATATATACATATATACACTGTACAACCTTTCAATTTGCTAATTTTTTTTTTTCTCTTATGTATGTACCCTACTCACCTAATCCTCAAGAAAGTAGGGTGGGTAACTTTTATTCAAGTCCTGCTTTTTTATTTTTTAGTTTTTCACTATACTTTCAGTACATTTAATGTGTGGCACACTGTGTTGGCAATCCAATTGCTATCTCCAAGGTGACTAGTTAATAGTCTAGTTGTATTTATGTTTCTGGAATGGAAAAGAAAATGTACAGCATAATTTTTCATAATATTTCTTCTATTTTTATGGCAGTTTTGTGTAGGGGAGATATAGGGATGGAGAGGAAGGAAGGAGGGAAGGAGGAAAGGAAGGAGAGAAGAGAGAAAGGGAGAAAGGGGGGAAAGGAAAAAAGGGGGAAAGGAAAAAAGGGGGAAAGGTGGGGGGAAGGGAGGGGAAGGGGAGCTGAAGGGGGGGAAGGGGGGGAGGGAGGGAGGAAGGAAGGAAGGAAGGAGGAAAGTAAGGAAGAAAGGTAAGGTGTTTGTAATACTCTGAAAAGCAACATAGATATTGGTTATGAATTTGGATAGATTTATGAAGTGGAATATCTTTGAGAATCTTGATGTTTTCAAATAAACTTCCATTGAGCTACACCATTTCAACTAGAACTTTTATTCATAATGCCAATTTAAATTTGAAAGGGTGAATATAAAAAAATAACCATACAAATGCTTAGCTATTAGCAGCTGAGTACTGCTGCTTCTACTTCTTCAAGAACTGAATTAACAAGCAGAGCTCATAATGTGTTTGGAATAACAGTGGCTCAGCTCTTACCCCTATTATGTAAGCAAAATTACCGCCAAATATAACTTTATAATCTCCTCTGGGATATACAGAATTATGCCAGTTCCAGGGATCATTTTCTACATGACTAACACCTCACACGGGAGGGCTCTCCAAGACGCAGCCATTGTAAAATTGCTGGCATTTCCATATCTTATCGCCTTTATAGAGATTTCAAGATTCTTTATACATCTGCTGCCAAACCAGGCTGTTGATCAGTCAGCAAATACATTATTAATAATGGCTCATCCTACATGCTGCAGTAAGAAATTTCTTACATTTAATTCTTCTGCCTAATACAGTTTAGATTAAAGGAAAATATTAGGTGAACATAGAAGAGGAAAAACCATAGGTAGACCTGATGTATTTATTCTCAGGGAGAAAATGTATCCTGATATGAACAAACTCAGGTGTTTAAAAAGACATCAAATTCATGCCAGTGGCTTAGGATGAAGCCTTAGCAAGAATATATAGTATGTATCACTTATTTCTTTAAACAGAAAATGCCTGTGTATTCATGAGAGTATACCACTGCCAACTATAAAATTATAATGAATGGAAACATAATTTGTATATTCCCCATTTTATTTCTCTATTCTTGTTTGTAGTATACTTCTCTTTAATTATTGTATGCTTTAAAAGGAAAAACAATATTTTGTTCTTTCCATTTACATTCTTGGTTTTTTTTTAGCTTTTACACACCTTAACATCATGACTACTCCCAAGTATTTTAAAGAACAAAACCAGAAAAACTTTATTGTTTCAGTTTTATTGAAAACAGAGACAATAAGTTAATTATGAGTAGATGAGGCTTCAGGAAAATATTGACTATCATGATAATCAATAAAAATAAGAATGATCTGTAAGCACCCACTTTGCTTTCAGGTGTTTCACTTGCTTAGTCTTCTTGTGCATTAATATTAGGAACAGTGAAATAAAAGTTGAAGTAGCATCAAGTTTTGCTTCCTTTCTTAATTTACAGAAGGTTCACCAGTTGTGAGTACAGGTAAGTTCCAATGAAATTAGGTAAACTCTTGCCTCCTTCAGACTTTATTTTATAAGAAAAGTTGCCATTATATTCCCTTTATTAACATTCTGTTCACAGCTTTTAATGACAGGTGGAACCCAGGTCAAATGCAAGGTCTCATTACCAGAACATAACAGCTTTAGTTTTATGATAGCCTTTATTTTGTGTTTGTTGCAAACTTGCTGAGCACATAATGGTTCCAAATTCTCTTAACTGCATTCCATTTTTCTTTATTTTAATTTGATGATGACACTAAAATTCAAGAAGCTATCACCTGAAAGCTGACAATTTCATTTACAAAGAAGTGAACTAAACATCAAAGAGCTGACACAACATCTTTCACTCTAAGCTTTTCAACTGAGGATATGAAAAAATTTGAAAAGTAAACTTTCATTAAAGTATAATGTGGTAGTATAAAAGTAAAGACAGTGTGTAAATGTCAGCATCCTGTCATGGTTTTGTCTGAGATAATCTTCTTCATAAAGATTTGTATAATGCTGTGTTTTGGATTTCTTGATGAAAATGTAGTGATAGCACACTGATGGTTTTAGTTGTTGTGGAGCAGTGCTTACACAGAGTCTACTTCTTGTGCTGCCCTGCCAATGAAGAGTCTTCACAAGAATTGAGGATACATAGCCAAGACAGCTGACTCCAATTGACTGAAGAGGTCTCCCACACTATATGATATCATGCTTGGCTAGAAAACCTAGTGTGAGGAAAGGGGACATTCAGAATTATATTGTTTGTCTTCCCAAGAAACTGATTATGTTTAATGGGACCTGTGTTGGAAGCATCTGGACATGTATTTGCTGATGAGAAGTAGGGGATGAATGCCTTCTGCTTTGTGTGTATACACAGCTTTTGCTTTACCTAACAAACTGTCTTTATCTGAATCTATGCTTTCTCGCACTTCTACCTTCCTTATTCTCTTCCCCATCCCACCTGGGGAAAGTGAGAGAGTAAGTGGCTGTGCTGCCTGCCACGGTTAAACCAGAACACATCCTTAGAAAATGGCAATCGTTTTCACAGAAATTTTGGAAGTGAGGAGGGGCACAGAAGATAGAAGTAATGCTTTGAAAAGGTTTCCCTCTTACATCAATGATAATTTGCGCATTTCCAGGTATTGTTGTGGGTTTTGTTGTTTTTTTTTCCCTACAACACATATTCCATGTTTACATTTTATTGAAAAAAAAAAAAAAAAAAAAGACATTCATATTCCAGTTTTGTCATCAGTCTCATTCTGATGTCTACCTCTGAGGAGATATGAAAAGACAACATCATTTTGTTTGTAAATTCCCTGTTTACACAACAATATATATATATATATTTTATGTCCAGTGAATTAAAAAATATATACTGTCATAATGTGTATTTTTAGATATCTGATTTTTAGATATAGTATTTACAGTGCATGGTGTTCATAGCATTTCCAAATACTTGTTGACTGTGGAAATTCCCTGAATATTACTTCATCAGTAGATTAATCATTAAGATAATCTAGTTTAATGTCTACAAATTATGTACCTATAAGTGACAGTATGTTGTAAGAATAAATGCAGAGAAGAGATACTGATGCTTCAGGTATCCATTTTCCCATCCATTCTTCGGGTCACTCTAGTAAAACATTCCATTTTTCATTGTATATTCTTGAAATATTTTGTTCATCTTGGACTCAGATATCATACAAAAGCTGTTTCAAATATAATTTGTTTCTTAAATTCATGTGATACATTAATTTTAAAAGTTCTTTAACTGTTGTTGCTTATCAGTGCAGAATTTATTATTAAACTGTGTTCATTTATTTAAGTTTTATAAGGTCACTGTGTTGATCTCTGTGACGTGGTGACTCTGCAACTCAAATAGTCTAATTTAGAAAATTTACCTGCAGTCTATAAGATTTCCTTTGTCTAAGAGTACTTGAAAGGGTGATATCTGTCTTTTAAATCTCTCTTCACAACTTTGATCTTGAATAATTTCACCAAAGCAGATCTATTTGTATGCCTTGGAGTGGGGTCCCCATCCTCTAACATATTTTATTTTCTGTTCAAGGTAAACTGAAAGGAAGCAGGGCTGAAATCTTTTCAGACTGATAATAAGTAAATAAATGTTTCTGCTTTTAACAGCAATTTAATCTTATCCAGTACCTTGGTCATACTGACCATTTTTAGTTATTCCAGCAAGATGTGGTTAGCTCTATCTATCTCTTTCAGTAAGTATCATGCTTTATTATTCACTCCATGTTTCCACAGAAAAGCAAGATATTGGGTTATTCTGGGCAAGCAAGTATTCTATTCTGTGGTGTGACTTGTGATGAGCTGTGGATCAGTGGCAGCAATACTTAACTGTTCTCTTGCGAGCAGGGTTGAGTGGCAAGGGAGAAAGGTGAATAGAGTTGATTTAATGAAGCAAACTACCACAAATTAGCTAGAAGATTGCCTTGTACTTAATCTAAAGTGCTTGCTCCTGCTTTACTCTGTAACCCATGTAACCTACTTATTATGTTGGGCATGGACTGATAGTGCTGCATCTTCCAGCTTGGTTCTGGCAACAAGCACAGGAGAGAACAGAGAGACTTTTAGAAGTATGAAAGATTAAACTCCATTATAACTATTTTCATCAACCTAATTAACAATAATAATAATAAAAAATATCTCCTGCAACAGTGTTAGAAATTCATATTCTTTATCTCTTCTCCTTGTAAAATATAAAGTTACATTAGGTTCTCAATGTTGTTAGTAATAAATGATTGTATAAATGTGTATGAAATGGCATAAATATGTATAAAATATAAATGTAAACTCTACATAGATTGCATGAAGCAAACAAATATAGAAAGTTATTGTGTATCCCTATGGAAAAACTTGTTCAAGATGATAGTTCAAAAATTACGTTCTGCAAGGTATGAGTATGAAAATTAGATTTGCAACTAAAAATAATCAAATTACTTAAAAAATTAAGGGACAAAACTGAAGGTGTCCTAGTGTATTTTTACTCCCAAAAAACTCAAATGTTTTTAAACCATGGTTACTCCAGTGTGATACAGCATGATTCATGTCAGACTTGCATTGTAATTTGAATCACCGAGGAAGAATACTGAAAACTAAAACTCCCATTTATCTGAAGTGTTCTTTCAAGCACAGATACCATAAAGACTTCCATTTTACATACATGAATACATGGCCCAGACTCATGACATGAAAATCACTAGAAGAAACATCTTTACTTCCTTGGTCAAACTTTCAGCATTCCCAGATGCCTTCATACACTGCAGTGTATGAACAGGTGTTCTGGAAATATCTCATCTGATCAGTAATCTGTATTTTCAAAAACATATCTTTTCCGTATTTTAAAAAAAACTTACCAGTATAATTTCACGATACTCAGAAATGCAGTTTTAGAAGCTGACTGATAATGAGACTGCTGGCTGGATTCTTTAAGGGCCTGTAGTAATGAAAATCAGTACTACAAATCAGTGTGCCACAAGTATGACAACTTTTATAATTGCAGTCATTTGAGTAAGATGCCTCCGAACAAGATCTGCCATTGATTTTAATATAAATGAGAATTACTTTTAATGTCACATACTTATTCAGGCATTTTGAGCATGGATAATCACTACCATTACAAAAGCTTTCCTACTGAAAGCAGATGTTCTTGCTTTCTGTTTGGAGGCTGTCCTTTGTCATATAAATTTGTTCTACCTTTCACATTATAGTTCTCTGCCTAACATATCTGTTAAAGGTCTGAGGATGTTTCGCTTCACTCTTCTGATTCATTCACACAGCAAGTCTCTATTGAAATTCGTGTTTCTGTGCTTGGTCCTAATCAAACCTTTTTTTTATTATTATGGGCAAGAAAGCTTCCAGCAGACCATTTTTTAGATCTTAACGGTGACTGCTTTGGCAGGAGTGATTCAGAGAGCAGGGCTTTAAAAACCTTTATTCCCACATTAAATGAGCTGGGTTAATCATAATCCTTCAAATGCTAAACTGTAGTGTAGTTACACAGCCAGTATAAGCAGATCTAAGATCAGCCTGTGACTGAAAGGGACACTTCCTTTCTTTCATCCCTGCCACATGTTTTTAGTCTGTGAGTGTTCTCCAAAGCAGCATTCAGTGTGCAGGATCAGCTCCACAAAATTGCTGAGCTGAGGACAGTGTGGGGGGGAGAGTGGAACAGAGAGAGAGAAAGAGAGAGATTTGTTTTTAAAATCACAGTCCATCAGATTAGTTGGCTCATCCAATAGCTGACTGAGTACTCATATCAGTGTTGTAGAGTCTAAAAGGGAAAGATTGACTTTTAGTCAAGTCCTGCAGCAAACTCAAGACTAATGTAAGCTTGAAGAAATTCTACTTACACTATCCTTGGGAGACATTTGGCTATCAGTCCAGAAATCAGTGCAGTTCCATAGCAAGGGGCTGATAAAGGGCACTGAGAGATGAGAAGTCTATGTGCAGGGTGGGGGAATTCCCAAGCCTAGTCTGTCATGATGGAATGTGCATCACAATACCTCTCATTTCTGCTATGTCCAATGTACACTGGGAAGATGTGCTACTGCAGTCACAGTCCTGCAGCAGTGAGACATCCCTCTTCTCCCCCAAGTCTGCTACTCTCCTCGGCTGCTCTTTTTGTGTTTCCTATGCTGCTTCAGCCCAAATGAGGGTTATAAAAGGAAATTCACGATTATAAGTGCTTGATAAACCACCAGATGATTTTTTTTTGAAATAGAGAAGGGAGAGCTCATCTGAAAGAATGGAAGGGAAAAGGTGATTTCTTCAGTCAGGGAGGTGGGAAATATCAGCTGATGGCATGGCTTCACTTCAGTCAGCACAGCTGCAGCCAGAAGAGGAGGTCTTTCTCCACCCATTGTACTTCAAATCAGAGGTGGACTAATTTCAAATCTAATAAGTAGCTTCACAGGATGAATTTGGGTCTTGATGAAGCATGAGTCATATCCCATAAAGGAGGTCAGAAATACTGCTAATGACACTAATTTTGTGGAAATTATATGGAAGAAACAAGTTCAGGAACCTTGGTTAAAAAGCTTTTGCATCTCAGTATTTTTCTTCCTGCGTATGTCAGTTAGGTGAAAAAAAAGTAAATCTATTGCCTTGTGTGAACTTCTGCAGCGCCAAAATTCATGAATAATTCCTAATAAGAAATAGAAATTGTACGGTATGATGTCTTACTTATTTTCACTGATTCTGTGTTATTGACAAATTGTTTTGTATAATTTAAGGATAGATGAAACAGACAGATTTTTTTATGTAACTCAGACATTCTCTATAAACTTCATTTTTTCTTCAATAAACAAAGACTGGGATTTGAAATTAACTCTGTTTTGGTTTTAAGCATTAACTACTTCAATTTAAAATGGAGTAATTTCACATTTCATTTAGTATTAAGTTAAAGGGGAAAATTGTAGTTTTGATTCCAAATAATGGTAAGAAAACACTTTTAATCATTTTTGTAACACAGTATGCAGTTTTACAGAAATGCTTTTGAGTTATGTTTTACTCCATTAACCACCACAAAAACATGATTTATGTTCCTTTTTGACCTTACTCTTTGCTTTCCCTGTCATTAGTAAATGCTGTGTTGTCCTTCTTAATGCTAGCATGAGGAAAGCTTAAGGTAGAAAGGTGCAATACAGATCAGATACAGGAAGCATAATACTGTATAAATACTGTACTTTTAACATCTGTGGTATCAGTATTCTCAGCTGGTCTACCACCTAAGTCTTCACAAAATGTCAGCTTTCACCATCAGACAAGAATGAATATAGTCTGTCTGGCACAGCCTGAGGCAAAATCTATCTATGGGGGAGGGAGTGGGAATTGTGCCTCTCCACTTTATATTGATAACAAATATTTTGAAATATTTTTTGAAGGTCTTCATAATGCCGTGTGATGTTTGGTGTTGAATTTTAGTCAGACATTTGTTCTTTCTCTTTCATGAGATAAAAAAGAACAACAACAACAAAAAAAAAAAAAAAAGCAAGGAAAATCAATTTACGATAGAATATTTCTTACTGTGATAGCACAGAGGACTTGGATTACAAATGATTTATCTTGCAATGTATGAATTTGACATAAATCACTATCTGGCTCTCTGGAAACCTGATATACTACAAAAAGATTAAAAATCCTTAACATTTCTTCAGTCCTCCTTCTGCTTATTGTGTCATTTTCCCTAGTTACAGCATTTTTTAAAATAGCACTAATCACATTGTTAAGAATCTATGAAGAAAATAAAGGAAGATTTTCTACTCTGCCAGCTGTAATTGTTTATGTGCAAAGAATAAGATGGTGGGGGTCAAAGGGTAAGGAACAGTATATGATGGAATAAATAGCACAGATGAAAAATGCAAGGATTTGGACTTGGATGGGGATATCTTTCTGATAGGTGCACTAATAATGCACCTAATTAAATATTAGAAACAAAAATAGAAAAATAGACACATAAAGCTAACAAGGTATTTTGATACAATTGTAAATAACAAGTAAAAATTGCAAATTTAAATTAATCTGATCAGCTAAACTCAATAAAGAAGAAGACGAAAACCTTTAAAAAAAAAAACAACAAAATTTCATGTGGTGGCCTAGCAAAAAGAAAAAAAAAAATCAAATGTATCTGGGTATAGGTGTAAAACACAAGTCTTCCTATCACTGCTTCAGATTTGGCATTATTTTTCACCTAGAACTCTGCAGGGAACGGTCCAGAGGCAGCGACATTCACACAACGTGGTGTAGTGAAGTCGGTAGAAATCATTTTACTGGGAATAGCACACTGTGCAAGGGTTTAAATAGGAATCTTCAGTCATATATGTGTTGAGGTTGTTTCATTCCTCCCATAATATGGTCTTTGGAGACTGACTGTACTAGCAAAGCAGTTTTGAGGCACTAATACTTTTAAATAAACAAGATCTTAAACTGTCTGGACACTATTGCCTAGGAAATCATATTGTTCAATCTGCTCATGTTCTTACTTTTCACGGAATTACTCTCACTAGAAGTATTTTTGGAGGAGGAAGCATTTTTAACTAGTATTTAAAATATTTTATATATTTAACAACATGTCATACAATCATAGAATGGTTTGGGTTGGAAGGGACCTTTAAGATCATCTAGTTCCAACCCCCTTGTTATAGGCAGGAACACCTCCCTCTTGACCAGGATGCTCAAAGCCCCATCCAGCCTGGCCCTGAGTGCCTCCAGGGAGAGGGCATCCACAACCTCACTGGGCAACCTGTTCCAGTGTCTCAGCACCCACACAGTAAAAGGTTTCTTCCTAATATCTTGTATAAATCTACCCTCTTCCAGTTTAAAGCCATTTCCTCTTGTCCTGTCACTACCTGCCCTGATAAAAAGTACTTCCCCACCTTTCCTGCAGGCCCCCCTTCAGGTACTGGAAGGCTGCTATAACATCCCCCAGGAGCCTTCTCTTCTCCAGGCTGAAGAGCCCCAGCTCTCTCAGCCTGTCCTCATAGCGGAGGTGCTCCAGCCCTCTGATCAGCTTTGTGGACCTCTGGATCTACTCCAACAGCTTGATGTCCTTCTTGAGTTGGGGGCTGTAGAACTGAACACAGTACTCCAGGTGGGGTCTCATGAGAGAAGAGTAGAAGGGCAGAATCACCACCCTGGACCTGCTGGTCACACTTCTTTTGATATGACACTTGATTTTTCATAGCTTTTCCAATTCCTTTATATAAATGCCAGGTAATTTGAAACTCCTGTTAAACAATTGCCATTGGAGTATGACCAGGCACATATAAGACTATGCATGTGGAATACATCTCCTTTTTCAGACTGTAGCTTTGTATCTACAAGTGATGCCAGCACTACATGTCTACACTGATTAATATACTGACACAGACATTGTGTTTATACAAAGTTCACTGTTATCTGACTGCTTGTTAAATGTGAAATAAATTTCTCCCATTATTTCTCAGCATTCCTTTATGAACTTGGTCAAATCTCAGTAGCCTATCAAACTAAGGATTTATCTTACCTTCACAAGGAGACAGCAATGAAAAATGAAAAATGTTAAGTTTGTTTTGTGTTTTTCTATTCTTTTCAAATACACATGATCTAAGACCAGCCAAATCATAAGCTTTACTTAGAGAAAGATAAAATGATAATCTGCGCCACCTCAACAACATTATGTCTCTAGCTTTTATAAATTGGCACATTTTTTAAAAGTACACAATAATTTTTACTTTCAGAAAATAATTTCTGTAAAGAATTTTTTCAGCTAAAGATGCAATTTTCAATTCTTTGAAACTGCTCAGTATTTCTTCTAATTGCTGAAATATTATTCATATTCATAGAAACTGTAAGTTTATCTAGAATAACAGTCATTACAGATATTTTAACTACAGTTTGAACTAGGGCTGTTTTTTCTTCTATTGACATAAAATGCTTATAAACTGGTCCTAAGGAGAAAAAAACCATTACTTCTGAGATGTATTCTTGTCTTCCAATCTGCACTCAAATCAAAGAGTCAGGTAGCTCAAGTTTCCTCTAAATTAATTGGATTTTTGACTAAGAGATTCCTCTCTTAGAAAAAGATTTCTGTTCATCATTATCATGTAAAAATCTTATGCTACCTTACTTACATAAACCCTCCTACTGCATACATTAGAGGGAAAAGGAAAGGGAAAAGCAATATGGAAAAAGAAGAGCAGACTAACTGCCCATTAGAGATTATTTTAGGACAGGAACAACACACACTTTGGGGTTCACAAGAAGTGCAGTCTTCCATGGCTCAGAGCTCTGGATGTGCAAGGCTTTGTCTTCTTTTTCTGCATTTCAGCTCAGTTCTGTTTCTCATACGGGTCTGTAGAGTAAAATAGCAAACTCTCTAAAATGAATCCCTGTGATGTGCTCAGTATGAATTGTTTTAGAATAATTATACTACATTTGGCTTTTTGAGGCCTTTTCTTCTGTTGTTTTATGCTTGTTTGTTTTACTGCCTCAACATACACAGCATACTTCAGCTTACAAAAGAATCATAAATATTAAGATTACTTGAAGTTTTAATTTTGTACATATGGTTTTATTCTATTATTCTACCTTTCTATAATTATTTCATTTTTTTAGTAGAAGTAAAAATCTGTATATCTGCAATTTAAGATTTTAATAATTGCAATGACGGTATAGCAGTTAGGGTATTACTTCTCACCAGGCTCATGAGATACATTAAGGGTGGCTCTACCAAAGGAAAAAAAGAATGCTTGCAATGCACAAATGTGAGGAAAATGCACTGTTACCACATTCATTAAGAATATTTCTGTTTTTCCAACAGCAAATGCAGAAACACAGCAACAGAAGGAGAAAGTGCTGAGGGTATTGTGGGTGTCAGCTGAGAAAGCAACCTGACTAGGGAACAGTTCTGAAAAAGAAATTGCTGGGTTGCTGGCAAAGGAACCCATCCTTAAGCACACAGTTATGTCTCTGCTGTGAGTACAGACAGGCAATTACATTAACACTGAATATGAAATATCTCTCAAACCTATGGGACCATGTTTATGAATGCAAAGAAAGGATGGAAGTGGCTGGAATGTTACCTCTTTTCTTTCAGTTCACGCATGCTATGCTACAGAAATGCTTTAAACAACATTATAAAAACGGAGAAAGTTGGTAGATTTAATATTTTGTCATAGGAGGTTAGAGCCAGTGTTTCATCCTGGTTGCATTCGTTTCCTCAGAGTGAGTAGTATCTGCATTTTAACTGTGAAAAGATATCTGCATTAGAAAATGATTGCAATTCACTGTCATTCTACGAATTACCTCATAAACCAAGTCATGATTTTGATCTCTATACTAACTACTGGCTGCAAACAGGAAAAAGTAATGCAGCCTGTATATGGATTTCCAGAGTACACAAAGTTTGCTTTGTGCCAGAGGGCCAAACTGCAATTTGCCTGTTTTTCTATACCATTACTCATCTTAAAGAATAAGAAAGAACAGAACAAAATATCTGAAAGCAGCAGTAATGTGAGGAAATAACTCTTTTTAATGTCTATATAATAGTAGTTATATTTTCAGTTCCCAAACATGTTCTCTGAAAATATCTTCAGATGCTTCAGACCCTTAATTAAAATAATGATAATAATATGAGGTTAGTTATATTCTTAGAGAAAATTTCTTGCAGCATAATTCTGTTCAAATTCTGGCTTCCTTTATCAGAAATTTCTTCATCTTTTTCTACAGCAAATTTCTTTTTTTCTTTTTTCCTTTTTTTTCTTTCTTTCCTTCTTTCTTTCTTTCTTTCTTTCTTTCTTTCTTTCTTTCTTTCTTTCTTTCTTTTTTTCTTACTTTTTTTTTAATTTTTTTTTTTTTTTTTTAAAGTATCTGTCACTGGAAACAACAGCTTCATTGGAGATTGAAACAACATTTATATTCTTGATGATACACAGAAAAAATAGCTTGGTTGCAAGTCTTATTTGCTCAGCGTTGTGTGTAGACATATTTGGAGAGCTCTGTGTTAGAGTCTACAAAAAAGCACCTTAAAGTGGCCCTTTTTACATGGCTGTAGATAGATCTTCTTGTATTTATGTATCTGAAAGCTTTTCTAGGGCTGATTTAAGCCACAATCCTTTCTTATTTTCTTTTTGTTGTCTTTCTTGGGCATATTTCCTTTCAGTACTTGGAGGAAGATTCTGAACAGGAGAGAGAACGACTGTTTACATGGGTGGCAATAGGACAAGGGGGAATGGTTTTAAACTAAGACAGGGGAGGTTTAGGTTAAATATTAGGAGGGATCTTTTCACTTAGAGGGCAGTGACACACTGGAACAGGTTGCCCAGAGAGGTTGTGGATGCCCCATCCCTGGAAGCATTCAAGGCCAGGCTGGATGTGGCTCTGGGCAGCCCGGTCTGGCAGCTGGCAACCCTGCACATAGCAGGGGGGTTGAAACTAGATGATGTTTGAGGTCCTTTTCAATCCAGGCCATTCTGTGATTCTATGATATCATCATACTCGCAATGACATAATGGAAATGGGCTTCGTTGTCCTATGTTAAATCTTCATGACTTGCACAGATCACATCCACTCACAGCCACACACATGAACATCAGTGAGACATTTACTCATGTTCTTTATTCTTTGCTGAGAAAAAACTTACTTAATAAATATTCGTGTATAAGACACTGTTGAAGAATAAGCCTTTAAATTTGTTTAAAAACAGGAATTATTTCATAAAAGAGGGCAAAAACTTTCAAACAGATAAAGGTAAGAAAAATACATCTTCTGAGGTGGGTTTTCAGTGACTTTCAGCAACAGAGTCCCAAATATTCATGCCTGTTTCTTCCCTGTATTTGGAATCAAAATAAGGTTTTCCTTTCATAACCTGAAGGCTTCCTAAAGGTCTAACCCTCTACCAGTTATCACCTGAGCTTAACGCTGCCTAAACCACAGTGGGACTCTGCAAGTAGGCACTCTGGCAGATCACAAAGGCCTGAACCTTTCTCTTTCAGACTGACATATTTCCTCTATGAATATTTCCACTTTTTTCAGTCTTGATGAATGTTCTCAAGATGACTGCTGAACTCTGTATCTGGAGCAAAGGATGGACAACTGAACATTTGCAGGGGCACCTACCACCTGGGCAGAGAAAAGCTCAGATTCAGCTGTATTTCATTGAAGTAGATATGAGTAACTCTTTGCTATGTGCATCTGCTTTTGTATTTATCTTCTGTAGTTGTCTTCCTTCACAGTGAAGGTAGAAAAGGCACATTTGAGATTTCTGTGAAGATACTGAGCATCTAAAGAAAACATTGCAATACCTCATTTATAAGAGCCTAATAGCTTTCTTGGGTTTGTTTCATTTATCTCAGTGTGCAAAAACGGTGAAGGAACTAGAAGAATAATATTGTCTACAGGGCTGAAGGACAAAGTGGGAGGAGTGGGTGTTGAAGAGAACAGAGAATCAAGTAGACTCAGGAAGCTCCATTGCTCAGCTGTCTTTGCTGGATCATTTGTCCTACCCCTATTACTGTCACTCATACCTTTTCTGTTTCCCATGACTAATCTACACCCTTTCTCTTCTATAAACAAATTCACTGTCATTGCCATTCTCAGTGCTCTCCTCAATGCCCTTCTCCTACTGCCATCCATCACAGTATTTTTACCAAGGCTTTCCAAACCCTATCTCTTTAAAACCAAAATAAATAGAACAATGTGCCTTAAAAATTAATTCATTCCATTGTGTCTAGTGTCCCATGTGAGTAAAAAGAGAAGATCTGAACCTCTTTAAGTCTGAAAAGAAATGAATAGAAAGTGGCTGGCAATGTTAATTTGACACCGGTTCTTTTTCCACGCTGTAGATTAACTAGAAAAAATATGACTTTTATTAATTTTTCCATGAATGTGTACTTATTCTTATTGACAAGGATTCTTTAGCTTAGTCTTCATTTCATTTGCAAATTTAGAAAGGCACATGATTTTGAAATATCACACAGTTACGTTTATTAGAAATCACTGTCAGATTTAACCAATTTGCCAGTATAGGTAGGTCAGTTTCTGACTTTAATAGGCTGGAGTAGTTTAATAGAAATGGTTATTCTCCACAAACTAGGTTTTTTTAGGAATTCCTTTGTTAAAGAAAATTGTGCATTATTCCAATGTTATAGGGACTTGAACAATATTTTAATGGGAGGTCAAGACTGATAATAGTAGACTTAGGTTTATTTTATAAAACCAATCTTAACCATAAATATATCTATATCTATATCTATCTATCTATCTATATCTAATCTATCTATCTATCTATCTATTTTTCCAGCAGTACCTTTGCATGGCTGTGAAACAACAGGTTAAACTTCAGCACTAATGCTGAAATTTACTCTTGTGTAGAGGTGCATTGCTAAATAAATGGGTTTCTACACAATTTAGATTTTCTAGTACTGGCATAACATCAATAGAAAAACTGTGAAAACTTGTTTCATTAAGTATTTTGACTAGGAAATCATAATCATAAAGAAAAAATGCATGTTTAGAGATACTGTAAGCATTGCATATATTTTAAAACGTTTCTAAAATATAAGAAAATCCCAGTCTTTTCTGATAAATCCTTTTACCTCCCATAAAATTTCCAACAGAAAGGAAAATAAAACCAAAACCAAGGAAGAAAAACAACAGCATTTTTGTGGACTCCTACTCTCATACACTTAGCACTATAGTTTGTTGGGCTAAGACTTTCACATAGAATGTTTCATGATCCTAAGCATTGCTCTTTATGATTTATAACATTATTTGGCATTATCTTCAAAGTCTATTTGCATGTCATATACATGTAGAATGATCTGCTGTATGATCTTAATTTTAATATTATTACACTATATAATATTTAACATACTTCTCTTTTTTTTCCGAGAGGCCACTCAGAACCTTGGAGATTACTAAATTCAATGTGCAATTATCAGTCATATTTGATAATTACTAAAAAGTGTACTGAATTTATGTGAAATAATCAGTGAATAAACCAGTTTGGATGCAGACCAATTATATGTTCAAATATTTTCTTTAGAGTTATCAATATAGTCTGAAGGCTGCTCTGAAAATAACGCCTCCTATTTTCTTATGTTGTCCGACAAAGTCAGAGGTGGATGTTGGTGGTATGGCAGTAGATGAACATTCCTACCAATATCCCATCACATTTTGTTTCCATGGAAGAGATGGCAGCAGAGGGGCAGTCTGACACAATGGTGTCTGATGTGGAGATATATGAGGCAAAGGTGTTTCACTGAATTCCTCCGTGCAGAAAAAAATTCACTTACTGATATTCATCAACACTTTACGAACATTCAATGAGACCAAACAAACAGTGAGCATGTTAACACCCTCATGGCACATAGTACATGCATGCCATGCAGGCTCTTGTTCATGCTGAGGAGAACAGATAGCTAGTGGTGGTGACTATGTTGAAAAACGGTGTTTTATATATGAAAATTTGCTCTATCAAATAGCATTAGCATACTCTTTGTTGTAGTTTCCATGGAAATAAATAGGAGGCATTACTTTTGGAGGAACTTACTAATTTACCCACAAAACATTTTTAAATTTTAATATATATGCACATTCACCAATTTGTTTGAAATTCCCCTTAATACCTTTTGAAAAACATTATTCTGAAAGGAGGCTTTATGGAAGTGATTAACTGTTAGGTATTATTTTGCCTGAAATTGCTGTTTAATATATGCTGAGCTACCCTAGCATCCTGAGTCACGCTTGGAGGGGGCTGGTGAAGTAAACATTTTTTTAAAGATTTTCCACTATATTCAAACCAAATTTCTTCCACATTTTACTGATAGAGATTTATCCTGATATCTTTTTTTATGTAGAAGAGTGTGTTTATGTTTCAAGAAGAAAATGTATTGATAGAAGTAGGCAGAAATCCTTTCTTCTTTTTCTTATTTTTTTCTTTTCTTTTCTTTTCTTTTTTTTTCTTTTTTTTTTTTTTTAAATTTTGTTTCACTTTATGATGTGCTTATGTATTGATAATACTATATCTCTTTTACCCTGGTATTGACTTTTTCCTTATGTGGCTAAGCAAGGGCTTCCTTCTTTTCCTCTAAATATTGGTGCTTTCTTATCTAGTTTCTAAATAATAAACTTTTTAGAGACTGTAACAATTCTTTTGTCGGTTGCATTCAAGCAGCAGTACAGAGAATCTTGTACTATAAGTGCTGCTCTAAAATGCGTGTAACAAATTAAATTGTTTCACAGTCATTCAGTAGCTAAGATGAATCATAAATGCCAGAAAGTATCTTTATTTTCTATGTATGTCCACAATACGGGTCTGGGTACCATGAAAATTATTTTGCTGGAGCTGGTCAATCCTTCTGAGAAGAGGCAATGGGCATGAAATGGAATGTAGAAGGCTCCCTCTGAGCACCAGGCAGCATTTCTGTGCTGTGCAGACCTGCTGCACAGCATGCATCTGCTGCTTGGATGTGGCCCTGGGTGCCCTGCTGTGGGTGTCCCTGCTTAGGCAGGGTTCCGGGTCAGTAAGCTAGAGGTTTCTTCCAAGCTCAGCCATTCTGTAATTCTGTGATTCTGTGATTCTGTGGCTTTGTGATATGCATTGCCATTAAAATATGTTTGCAGGGCTCAACTGGAATCCCAGTGTCAAACAACTGGATTTAGTGAGTTCTGGTGGTTGGTTGAGGTCTATATCCAACTTCAGTATTTCCACTGTGTTCACAGATATCTAACAAGGGAGCAATGAATACCCAACCTCACATTCGTAATTTTCTCTGTAGAATGTAGAAACCTCAGCCACAGTAGTGCTTCAAATTCTGGTTACAAAGTAAACTCATAATAAATAATAACCCTTATTTAAGAGGACAGCAAAATCAGTCTTGTGCAACAAGTGGGATAAATGGTTTCCTGATGTTTTTCTAACTAAATACCAGGCGTTTCACTAGTCCTTAGTGGCATTTCATTTTCTGATCATCAGACTCCATAGATATTGCATGCTGTAGTGAACTAAATCAAAAGAATACTGTAAACTGAGGAGTTAGCAAGCCACGTAGCAGTTACCCTGAAAAAAACCAAGACACATGCAGTACTGCGCTTCACTTACAATTTGGTTTTCTGCATCACACAAATTTCTTGGCTGCAGGACAAATTCATCCAGCACATTGTAACAGTAGAACCTGTTGGCAGCTCCCATTTGGTATTGATGATTTCACTGCCTGCATTGCCTTGCTTTTATCTAAAAGTGAGGGGAAAAGTTCTCATGTGAACAGATTTTCTAACAGTAGGAAAGATGAATAGAGGATTTCTTTTTCCTGCAATAAATCCTACAGTAGGTGAAATGACCAAATTGTGTTAACCACAGCACTCAGTATTCCCAGCAGCTGAAGGGATCTGAGATTATGTATACAAATGACCAAATTGTGTTAACCACAGCACTCAGTATTCCCAGCAGCTGAAGGGATCTGAGATTATGTATACATTCTTTACAGTGTTAGCTCTAATAAACATCATGCTAAACTATACTGTATTAAGTCTGAGTGCATTTCTTATTGGGATCATTATGGACCAGCATCTCCTGATGCAAAATGTGCCTGGACAGCAAGGAGGAAAAACTTACTTCTCTTATCATTAGATAAAACAAGTTGAACTCTTCTTTGCTACTCTTATGTTAGTGTACTGTATGTACTTTATGACAAATAATGATGTTTTCCTGTATTCACACCACTGTATTTGAGAACCAAGTATCCTGAAGACAGAGCATTTAAGGTGACTTTCTGTATAACTGGAAGAGTGAACATAAATTTTAGGCTGAAAGCATCCCTAGGCATGGATCTGCAGGGAGAAGAGTACAGGGAAATTTAGCCATTCCTGTTAGCCTGCAGTGTGGACATGATTATCATTTCCAGTGCAGCCCTGCAGCTTCAATGCGTTAGGAACAATTTGCTACTGGAAGAGTATGGGACAGACAACAAATGATAATAGTAGCAGTAAGTACCCCATACAGGTCTTTAGTAGGGATAAGTAGAAGGCATACACTTTTCTGCCTTGGGCATTTCACTCAGAAAGCTTTTAATAGAGGCAAACAAATATTGCAAGCAGGAGACACCCAGCTTAAAAGTATGGAACACTTATTTATTGGCTACATACACACTATAGATTTTGAGGACAAATGAACTACTAGACTAAACACTGATGTAGCTCACTAAGCCTGTTGTAGCACTCGAAACATGTTTGCAGTCCAGGCAGTCGGCACTCCAGGAAGCATCAGCATCATCAGGGAGTATGCTGATCCTCTGTTGCTCAAGTGCAATCTTCCAGATCCCTGTTTTATTTCTTAAGTGCTACAAATTTTTATGTTAGTATTTTCTTTTTGAATCCTTGACCTGAGGACCGTCCCCTTTTCAGCAGTCTGACATCTCTCTGCTGCTCTCCCTTTCCTAGCTCCACAGACTTTGTTGCATCTCTCCTTCAAAACTTATCACCTTAGAGGCATAAGCACTGATTCCTCAGAGATGCTACATGGAAAACAGATCTTGGGATTCCCCAAAAGCTGAGAACCTGAGATAGCGGGAGCAGGGAGCAGGCAACTCATGTCTAGAGAGCATGTCCATATTCAGAACAACTCCATGTCCCTGGAGAACATCTCCCAGGGCCTGCCACTGTGGGAGCCCTTCTCTTCCTTCTCCCACCAGTCTGCAAGAATGTAAATCAGTATTTTGTCAGACAGATTATATAACAGAATGTTACCTTAGAATCATAGAACCAGAATCATAGAATAAATTTCCCAAGTTGAAAAGGACTCATAAAGATCATCAAATCCAACTCCTGGATTCACAAAGGACCACCCCAAAACTGGACCATATATCTACAAGAATTATCCAGATGCTCTTACAAGTCTGGCAGCTCGGGGCTGTGCCCAGTGCCCCAAGGAGTCAGTTCCACACCAATGGTCCTCTGGTGAAGAACCTTTTCCTGTTATGTCCTAAAACAAAGGGACAGCATGAATCCCTGGCATATTATGTGACTGCAAGGTCAGGCAAACCATTTTTTAAATGAAATAAGGAATCACTAATTTATTTATTTTTTCCCTAAAATGTATAGTTACAGCAAATTACATTTTCTTCCCCTCCTTTTTATTTTGAGATATTTTCCACACATTAAATGGAGACAGACAGGACCATTTAGCCACTCTCAGTCACTAGAGACAAACTATGCTGTTCTTTTTACTTCTCCATTTTGATTCAAGATTTTCTTCTTCCTTTGGTTCTGCTCCTTTATGTAGTCTTTTATCTGAATTTCCAAAACATAAGTGTGCAACAATATTTCTATTAGAAAATCAAAAATTCTGATTTTTGAAAAAGCCAGGCATGTGGCAAACAGGTTTGCAGTGGGGGAAGTGTTGGCTTCTTCATCAGATCTTCTATAAGAGAATGCATATTAGTTCTAATCATATGCTCAGAGGGCTTAAATGCCACTGAGTAAAATCAAAATAACATAAAATCATAGAATCATGGAATCATAGAATTGCTCAGCTTGGAAAAGACCTTAAAAATCATCAAGTCCAACTGCAACCTAACTGCAGTTTCCAGTACTCCCATTCAGATGTCTGATTTATTCCAGCCCCTGATAATGCAGATTCCTGAGTAATAGTAACTTTGTGAGTTTATTGCTATTTGCTTTTTCCTAAATAGGTCGATCTTCAAGCTTAACTGTTTAGGATTTTCTATGTTACTACATCAAATTATTCCTGAATTCATCACCTTTTCAGGTATTATTTTTAACCACACTTTCTAAGTAAGAAAGGTTTGTTCTGGCTTGCTGCGTATTAAATATCTGGAAGACATTTAATAATAGTATTTAATACCATTTATTAATATATAGACTTTTTAACTTATACTTGGAAAAATGATTGCCATGAAATAATGTTTTCCATGACATTTATTTGCATGTATAAGGACTATATGGATCCTTAAACTCTTCACATAGAAACAATATTTTTTCTTTTCTATTCTAAGAGCATCTACCACCACTTCCTGTTCCACTATGTATTATATCTTTGTGAGATAGGAAAAAATAGCATCCTTATTTAATGGCCTCTAAACTAAAAGAAACTAAACCACTTTCCCAAGATCTCAGAGAAGACCTTTGGCAAAATAAATGTTTATTGTCAGTAGTTCATTCCCATCTTTACTGTAAGACATAATCCTTTTTAATGCAAACAGTCTCAGGGAAAGAAGTTACTTTGGCAAAAAGTTTTTGATTTTATTTACTTCATTGTCTTTTTGGTTTTGGATTTCCCAGCTCCTTCTCACCCAGAAAAAAAATTGAATGCTTTCCCATTTTCTGCTATTCCAATAATATATTTCTTCCTCTTGATCATTATGACAATTCTTATTCTTTTGCATTAATTCCCCAAGATATTTTTTTATTGTGATGATTATTTTCCTTAAATTACAAATCACTCTATGTGCTTTGAACTATAATAAAGCTTCTCTTCTGTCTAACTTTTCTATAATATACAATATATTTAATAAATTTCTTCTATATTCAAAATGAAATGGGAGTATATTTTTAAAAATACATTTCTGATTGTATTATACACTAATTTCTTCTTATACTGTTGTCTAGAAGTGTTCTTTGATCATAATATTTACCTATTATAACCTTGTGTTTAGTTGTAGTATTTTTTTTTTTAAGTAGAAATTCTAATTCTTTGTGAGAATCTTATTCATACCCTGTAAATTCAAGAGAATTTCACTGAAAATGACTTCTGAATTCTCAGCTTAACATTTAATAATTTAAACACAGTTGACTTTTCACTTCTTCTCTTTTACAAGGCAGTCTTACATCACTCTACAACAGTTTGTCTACTCTGAACACTCTTTCTTTGATCATCTGTATTTCATCCAGAAGGAGCTGAATCTTCCTCAGAAGCTTCCTCTTTCAAGACTCATCTTGTTATGTTTTTGGTATTCCCATTTTCCAATACATGTGTAAGTGCAGTCTCTATGACTGTAAATGTGAGAAGAACATGTTTTCTAGCAGACATCCTTGTTTCTCAGCTCTGTTACTGACTTGCTCCAAGACTCTGAGCTGATCTCTTTATCTGTTTCTCACTTTCCTCTGTTTTCTCATCTATGCTTGCTCTTGGAAAGGTGTCTATTTCTTATGCGCATTGATGTGGGGATGCTAATCACAAGGGGTATCTAATATTTTTTTTGTCTCCTTAACTTCAAATTCTTTTCATTACTTTCCAACTTTGTCTTTCTATTGTTGTGTTTAAATTATCTAAAACTTCCAGGAAATTATATCTTAGCGGCATTTTGGCAACTTCCCATAGGATTAATGGTGCTCCATTTTTTCGATGTTTCACACTAGATTTAAGTCTCTAAAGAATATTGAAACGATATAGGTTCATAATTCTTTTTCTTTTATTTTACTTACTTATTTTACCACTGAGGGTTTTTACTATTTGCTAAAAACTTCTCTAAATGTAAAGAGCCAGAAATTACCGCAACACATTTTGTTTTATAGAAAATGAATTGAAGGAAGCTTTTAGAGTGCCTAGAAACAATGGCTTGATAACAGCTGACCTACCTTGGACTCCTCTGTGTCAAGTTGTATTTCATTACACTTATTAGTAAATTTCAAGTTTCAGAATAAAAAGAGAAGAAAACTCTTTTTAAACAGCCCTGCTTTCAATTATTTCTCTATAAAATTGAGTTAGGCAGTTGGTTATGTTTGTTTGCTTTTCACTACACAGGTCAAGTGTTAGATCTGTAAAGCTACTGCTGTTACCAGGAACATAGTTCAAGTTATTTAATTTTCTGTATGTATGTAAAATTAGGTACCTGATACTTGCAGAGCTAAATAAGTCATGGAGCTAAGCCCCTAGGAGTAATCTAAGCAATGCTATTTTAAATTCTATTTAACTAAAGAGACAGTAACTGTATTTCTTTTTACAGATTCATTGGGAGAGTGATAGATTTTTTCTCTAATAACACATGGGGCGATTTCTAATCAGACTCCTGTGGTGTCTTTATCCAATGTATGGTAATCTAGTAACACAGGATATTGAACTAGACTGTATGATACAAACCGCTCCTGAAAAAGAATTATATGGATGAACACAAGTGCTCTTAAGTTTCAAATAATGATCAGAACTCCTCCTTGATCTCTTCTATGCTACAAATGTAACCATTTATGGTTAGCCAGTAGAAGAAATATTCAAATTAAATGAGATATCAAAATGAGCATACAGTACATTATCTGTACAGATTTCTGTTTTTTCTCATCCTTTTTCTCTTTCCTTTACTCATGAGTCAACAAATCTCTGTCTGATTGGAAATAAGAGCAAGCCTACTGAATAACTGTTCCAAAAAACAGATGGGATCTGAAGATTCTTTGCTAAAGAAAGGAAACATGTAAGGTATACCAAATGTGAAGTCACCACTGCAGCAAACCCATAAGAATCCTATATCTATAAACTCTAAATATGCCTAATGGGGGCAATAGTTTGAATCCTAAATAATAAAGCAGGAGTTCTTCATTTCTCTTAATCCCCTCTGGGAAGCACAGTTAATTAAAACTGTTTATTACAACTTGATCAAAAAGTCTGAATTCTATGTGTCCTACATCTAGCTACTACAATATTCTCTGTCATTGAAACCTCTTGAGGCCCTGAAGACTCTGACTTGGTAATGTAGTCATCAAAGAGAGAGACTAACTCGCACTGTTTAGTCAAAGCTGTTTGTTTCAAGGTGCAGTGCAAAACATGCTCTAGGCTTTCCAAGACTGTAGTCTATTTCCTCCTTAACTTTAATCCAAAAGCTCTTTGCCATACTTAGTTTAGCATTTGAATCAAACTAATTATTTTGTTACAGGACTGCTGTGGAGGATGTAAATTTGTTTTTAAACATGGAACATTGATTGACGCAGTGGAGTTCTCTCTTTGAGCCACTGCTGTTATCATTTTTATTTTTTAAATAGGTAAATAAACGTAGTTCATGCAACCACACACCTCCACAAGTAATCATGAAATATAAGGATGAAGCAGCAAATTGAAGAGGTGAATGTACAAGTCAATTAGAAAAGGAACAATGAGAGTTTGCAGGTACATTTCTGTCTTTGCTGTATGGAAAAAAATTATGTGGACAACTTTACTATCTCTAATTTATTTGAAAGGAAGTGTGATTACTGATGAGTATTTTATTACCTGTACTTGTTAAGTATGAACCAAAAATATGATCATTATCAGCTTAAGCTTAAATAAAAGTAACAATAATAAAAATAACATCAGTCCAATCTGCATAAATTTTATTTGACTCAGCTGACAGTTTGCACAGGAAACTGTACAGATTCAAATCTAAGAATAAA
Source organism: Alectoris magna (assembly GCA_030625065.1). NCBI lineage: Eukaryota > Metazoa > Chordata > Aves > Galliformes > Phasianidae > Alectoris > Alectoris magna. The sequence continues at coordinate 79,653,748 of CM060560.1, forward strand.
AATGAAAATAAACTTATTAATCTGTGAGCAATTTGGAAACTTTTCGTTACATTTTGCTAAAAGCAATCTGTAAGCAAAGTCCTATCTGAATCAAAAAATGGGACAGGCAGCACTCAGAAATGATTATCTAAAAAAAGGAGAAATAATCTTACCCTGTGACCATTTCCCATTTTTTTTATGGGATAAAGTGGCAAAACACAACCAAAAAATACAAAATACCAAGCCCCTGAGCAACTCCTTTCTTATACCAAGACTCATTTCAGTTTTGGACAGCTTAAAGAAATAAGTATGATTTCATTCCACAGAAGATTCCTGTGGCTTCTGCCTGTATCACAGAGTGTATTTTACTAGACAGTTCTAAATGTCAATTGCTGCCATTTTACATTAAAGATAAAGCTTGCAAATGAAGTCTTAATGCCTTTGTTGTTGACAGCCACAGAAAAAGCCAGATGATTTAAGCCACCTTAAATATCTCCCATAGCAGCTTCCCTTTGCAAAAGTTAAGTGGATTTAATTTCCCTATTTTCACAATAGTCTAAACCACCTTTGTGATGCAGAAAGTCACGTACACATCTTTAAGGCTCTCTTTAGTCTTTCTTTTTTTTTTTTTTTTTTTTTTACTTAAATTCCTACAAAACATATATGTAAGAAATAGAAATAAGAAATTGCTCTTCGAAGTATAGCATAATTTCTTGCAATTGCCTGTGAACATCCTGACTTTATATATAACCTGAGTTTGAAAAGGACAGATATTGAAATCATTTAATGCTCTTATAAGAGAGATCTATTTATTTCCTAGCACCAGTATGACCCCACACCTCCATAAAAAGCTTAACACCACTTCACACCTTACCTTGTTCTTTCTAGCACTGGATAGAAGTGGGTCACCAATGGGGAAAAATTCTACCTCCTTTCCTTCTCTGCCTGTACTCTTTTGAATCTTTCATTGTACGAACAGATATGACAATGCATCTCTCCACATCTGTCTCTTGGAAAGCACTGTGCAAAGAGCTCTGTAATATTTTGGTACTTCCTATGAGAATTTCATACTCTTCTGCTTCACTGGAACTAACATTACCCCTGTGAGGATTTTATGTAATCCTGGCCATGTCCTCGTTTTCCCACTTTGACCAAGCACACCTGAGGCTCTCTCAGTACAACTGAGAGATCTGTACATACTCTTTCTTTAGAAACACACAAGAGATAAATTTTCTTCATGGCTTGATACTGTCACTCTGTAACTGCTAGTGGCATACAGGGGAGAAGAAGAGACGTTCACTTCCCCACTGGAACTGAGCCTAATGTTTCAGTGGACAGGAAAATTACCAGTTCATGGTCCAAATCAATGGATCTGCCTCTCATAATATCACTGTGGTTGCAGTGAGTTCTCTGAAGACATTTTTTTTGTCCCCCATTTTATCCTTATTTAAATATATAATATATTTAAATATATAATACCATAATATCGTTCAGTGAATTCACATACACACTAGGACAACCTAAATGTCTTGTGCTGTCTCTGAAGGACATCCAATAGATGGGCATTTTAGTTTCAGAGAAGCCTTTGTTACTGAGTACCTCTTCAGTTTCATTCCCTAGATATTTCTTATAGTGAAACGACTAAGTTTAATATATATCAAAATACTTCACCTGAGGAGAAAAGCCTGAACATCAGAAGACCTACTCTTAAGTTACTGTGAGCACAGCAAAGCATATTAAGAGGCATAATTCCACCTTTATTAAAATAAACTTCAGGCTAAGTCAAGCAGCAGGTATTCTTAGAATTTCTATTGTCATATACATCATTAATGCAAAACAACTGAAAGCAGATGATAAGTAAAGGAAGATCATCCCCAAATTCAAGGAAGGAAGAGGAAGGAAGGAAGGAAGGAAGGAAGGAAGGAAGGAAGGAAGGAAGGAAGGAAGGAAGGAAGGAAAGAAGGAAGGAAGGAAGGAAGGAAGGAAGGAAGGAAGGAAGGAAGGAAGGAAGGAAGGAGAGATGGCAATGTAAATATATATCTTATTAATGTTATGCAGAAAATATAACAATCTCTAAAGATTCAAGTAATAACAAGTAACACGTTAGCAGCATGCATGGATTTTGGTATTTTCATTCACTGTATCTCTGAAATGAAGGATTCTTGCTAGAATGAAGTTCATGAATTTTGAATTGACTGATGAGAAATTTTCGCTGAGACACCAAGAGACTGTGCCAGAGAAGGATGGGCTCTGGATGGATTTGTACAAGTGAAAATTAAAATGAAAAGGAACCCAGGGTTCCAAAAAGGAATCTTAGTGACCTACTACAAAAATTTTGGGGTTACTTGTGTAGCGCTTGAAGAATTTGCAGAGTTAGGATGGGGTAGAAACAGGAGCTCAAAGAATACTGAAATTAAAAACAAAATATATCTTGTGGGCTCAAGGTCAGATAATAAACCAAGAAAAGTGAGAGCACAATATTGATTCTGAATTTTTCCCAAGATACATTAATGACATTGAAGACAGCCAAGTGTTTTGTAATAGAATAGGTTAGCCTATGTGTTTATTCCTTGATATGAAGTGGAAAAAACAAACAAACAAACAAAACAAACAAACAAAAAAAACCCACAGAGCTTAAGAGTTTTAAATTTACCTGCAGGTAGCCAGAAAGTATGATTTAAGCCAAAGAGAAAAAGGAAACATGATGAGAAAAAACACAATACTATTATATAATTGAGTTGCACTTGAGTAATGCTTCTACTCATTTTCCTTCCTGTTTTTAACCTTGTTACAAATGTTATTCCATAGACAGTCTCTGTCATTCTCCTAACAATTTCATGTCTCCTGTAGAAGGATTTTTAAACCAGCAACTAAGCTGGTTTATCAATTCTGAATCTCAAAATATATATATATCTATTTTGGAGGAAAAACATTTTGTTTTAATGAGCCTGAAATATAACAATTTTTTTTTGGTCAGAAGATGCTCCTGAAAGCTGAGCTTCCTTTTTTGAAGTCTAAGGAGGAAGATGTGAGCCTTCATTTGGACTTCATATCCCAGGCTTTTCATTATCTAAAAACCTAAATGGCAGGAAAATCTTTATTGGTGCTTTTGAGTGACTTGCTTGCCAAGCTCCTACAGTGACTAAGATCAGTAAATGTAGTATAACGTAATATGACTCTACCTGAAAAAAAGTGTCTAATCCCTGATTATTTTTGTTCAGTTACCAGGATGTAAACTACGTGCAAGTCTTCCAGTCCATTTCAGTCTTTGTGGTGTCCACATAATTCAGTTTATCACCGTTTTTCTTGTACTGAAGTCCCAAAACCAGATACAGCATCCAGTTTTGGCCTCAGGAATGCTGATTAGTGAGGAAAATCACTCCTTTGATCTACTTGGTGCCCTGCTGTTTATTGTAGTCATCCTTGCTGCCAGGGCTCTTATGGCCCAGAGCCCTTTCTGCAGCGTTCCCCTCTGGCCCCTCAATGCCCATCCTTCAGCACTGCCTGGCAATCTTTTCTCTTGCCCCTGTTGAACTACAAAAGTTCACTGGCCCATTCCCAATGTTTGACTAAGTCTGAATGTCAGCCATGCCTTCAGGTATTTCAATCAGTTCTTCCAATTTCATGTTGTCTGCAAAACTCTTGAATTCTTGCCTCTAGGTCAGTGTTATTTATTTATTTATTTTCAGCAGGACAAGCCCTAGAACAGAGCCTCACTACTCACCCTCAGGCACAGTATGCCCTTTTAACCTCTACCCTCTGAGCCTGAATATTCAAACGGGTTTTTTTAGCCATCCAACTCATTTGATTAGCTTTTCCCTAGCTGCTGATTTCCTTCACTGAAAAAAACATTTATACTTTTCAGTCTGATTTAAACAAAATGCATCTAGAGCACCTATGTCATCTGCTTTACAGTTCTTGGCACAACTTATGTCCTCACCTATGTTTGCTTCAGTTCCTTTTCCTCAAAGGTGTTTGGCAATGAACCTTGCTATTTTCCTGTCTTTTGTCTTCTATTCCATAGCATAACTTTTCACACTTGGAAGACAGCATATTTCTGGGTTAACTGAAAAGTCTCCAAATATGCAGTACCAACTACAAGTTTTCAAGTATCTATGAGAAAATAGTTACGTCCTACAGGAACATGACTACCTAACTCTTCTCCTATTCTTGAAACATATATGTTGCAAAGCTTTTTGTGTTTCAGCTCCAGCCAAACTCTATGAATTTCTTTTAGCATTCACAGAAAATGAATTACTTTAAACATTCCCAAAAAATTTTTATTCAGTGGGAAGAACCAAAGTGATATGAAAGTAATTCTCCACACCCTTTTTATACCTACCATAACACAGCTTAAAAGTACTCATATTATACTTCTATGTCTGCTCTGCTTCAGAACAGTCCTAGTAGGACTGACATTTGACTTTTGTCCAGCTGTATCTTTAAACTCCGGTGACAGCCATTTACCAGTCCTGCTTGATCTTAAAACTGAACAAGACCTTAGACACAAGCCTGGTATCCTACTGTCTTTTTAGTACACAACTGATGTCTGATAAATGATGTTTCCCTAAAGGTAACACCTTTCCCTCTTTAATGTCCAGATTTAGGACTTCCTTCTTATTCTCTATTGTAAGAAGTGTTACAATCTTAAAATCATAGAATCATTAAGGCTGTAAAAGACCTCAGAGGTCATGTAGTCTGATTGTCCACCTACTACTAATTTTGTTCACTAAGTCATGTTCCTTAATACCACAGCTACGGATTTCTCAAACACCTCCGGGAAGTGACTGAACCACCTTCCTGAGAAGCCCTTTCCAGTACTTGACCACTTGTTTGGAGAAGAATTTTTTCCTAATATCTAAACTGAACCTCTCCTCAAGCAACTTGAGGTTCTTTCCCTGTCCTATCACTAGATACTCAGGAGAAGAGTCTGACCACTACCTCACCACAACCTCCTTTCAGGTACTGCTAGAGAGTGACGAAATCTCCACTGAGCCTCTCTTCTCCATAATAAACAATTGCAGTTTCCTCAGCTGCTCCTCTTAAGACTTGCACTCCAGTCTCCTCACAAGCTTCATTGCCCTTCCCTGAACACATTTCAGGGCCTCAACATCTTTCTTGTAGTGAGAGGTCGAAAACTGAACACAGAACTCAAGGTGCTGCCTCATCAGAGGTGAGTACAGAGGGACAATCACCTCTCTACTCCTGTTTGCAACATAATTCCTGATTCAAGTCAGGATGCCATTGGTCTTCCTGGCCACCTGGGCACACTACTGGCTCATGTCCAGCTAAGTGTCGACCAGCACCCCCAGGTCCTTTTTCTCTATACTGTCTTCCAGCCACTCTGCCCCAAGCCTGTACTGTTGCCTGGGGTTGTTGTGGACAAGTTACAGAACCCAGCCCTTGGTTTTGTTGAACTTCATCCCATTGGCCTTGGCCCAGCAATCCAACCTGTCCAGATCACTTGGTTGGGTCTTCTTATTCTCAGGTAGATCAACACTTCCTCCCACCTTGGTGCCATCTGCAAACTGACTGAGGCTATACTCAATCTCCTCATCCAGATCATCATTAAAGGCGTTAAGCAGGATGGACCACAGTATATACCCGTGGAGAACGCCACTTGTGATCTGCCACTAGCTGGGTTTAAGTCCATTCACCACCACACACTGATCCCAGACCTGCAGCCAGTTCTTTACACAGCAGAGTGTACCTATCCTGGGCTGCCAGCTTCCCCGGGAATATACTGTGGGAGGCAGTGTCAAAGGCTTTACTAGGTAGATGTGATGGTGCATTTCTTTCTCCCCTCCCCAGCTTTGTTGTTATGCCTAAGGCCTAGTGCATGGTTGTCCAACATTCTGGCTTTCCTGGATCACAACGAGCAAACAGGAATTGCCATGGGCTGCATATAAAACGTACAATAAATGTAATGTATATAAGTAACAAAAGTTATATATTTTTATTACAACACAAAAAACGGGGAGCAAGAAAAACATAAAACTAGTGGGATGTTTGACCTTCTTTTTGTAAAACTAATGCATTGGGTTGATTCAGTGGCAGTGGTTGCCATTCCTAGTGAGTTCTCAAGGTGTTAGAGATTTTTTATCAAATATTACTCTTCCTTTAATTCATCCTTGACAATAATTATTCACAAATGCACGTACTGCCAAAAACTAATGACATGAACAAGGTGTGACTGTGAAGTGACGGATATTTTTTTCTGGAAAGGAAGGGCTTGTGAATCTGATAAAGAGACATGACTAAATTTTTTCTTTGAATTGAATGTCTGATTGCAACTCTTTTCACTCCGTATGAAAATTTGTAAGTAATATATTCATGTCAATTGAAAATAGATTCACAAATATACAAAATAAAAATGATAATTTTTTTTTGAAATCTTGAAACCTATTCTCAAATTTATTTATCAAAGTGGAAAGCACAGCTGCATATTTTTCACTGTTCACAGGCCTGTGAGCATGTGTCAGTGTATCAAAATGCATGAAATTACTTGTCATTACCTGACCTTGACATAATTCAAGTTTCAGTTCAAATGCTGCTATTGTCTGAAACATAACACAAGTAAGGTGATTTTCACATTGAAGACACACGTTTAAGTCTTTCAACTGATCAGTCAAATCCACCAAAAATTCTAAATCTGTGAGCCATTTTTAATCTTCGTTTTCCAGTACAAATTTTCGTTTTGATTCCATAAAGGACTGATCTCACTTTGCAAAGTCTTTTTTGCATTTTACCCCTACTTAGCCACCTTCCTTCAGAAAAGTAAATTATGACCTGATAGTCAGCATCCATACTTTTAATGAAATCTTAGAATTGGTGATGATTCAGTCCCTTGGACTTTATGAATTTATTAGCTTTGATCATGACCAGGGCTCTTGCTGGGGCAGAGCTGCAGTCAGGATGATGCTGCAGCAGGGCCACTGGCTGCACTGCGAATGGTGCTAGGCTGCATAGGGCCTGCAGGTTGCAAATCGGACATGCCTGGCCTAGTGCACACAATGAAGTGCAAAAGATCTTGCCCTTGGGACTAATAACAACCAAGGTTTTGCCACCGGTGCTCAGATGCTTGATAACAGACACCTGGTTCAATAGATCGAATTCTAAGTTGTATGACTATGAGTCAATCATCACCTCCCATAAAAGGAAAGCAGCCTAAGAACACCTTAGAGAGTTCTTAGAAGCAGTTGGCTGCGCACTGGAATCTCCCCTTGAGCAGGGACACCTCTTGAGGTTACTTAACGCCTGTAACTCATCTGGGATGTGATGATGCCTTGCTGACAGATCCTATTGATTTATTGCTTTTAAGCTATAGCAGCTTCTCTAAGATTTGAGCTTAGATTCATTATGCACTCCCCACACTTTGTGTACAAAATAGTCAAGGATATCTAACCATTTTGAATTTTGTTAAGTCACTGTTACAATTGTTTTAATCACTATCTTATATCTGTTTATTTAAGTATCTTTCTGCCTTCCTCTTATGAGTGAAGTGTGCAGTGCTTCACTCTCCTGTGACTGTAGACTACATCAACAATTTTCTTATGATCCACACTACTGAGTTAAAAAGTCAGCCCTCTATCAATTTGATTATAATGTTTTTCCATGTACTCAAAGGTAAAACACAAATGATAGAGAGAGTAAGAAAGTGAGAGAGAGGGAGGAAGGAGAGAGATAATTCGATATTTTTACAGCGTGCTATGAAAAAACACCCTGGTACTTTTTACAAAATGAGATTCAGAATCATCAGACCCCACTTCAGTGGAGGGTTGCATCTTCACTGTACTGTAAATAGAGTCTATTCCAGCCAAAAAATTGTTCTTTTGTAAATCCCACTACTTGAAAAATTTTAAACATTTCATAATCAGGAGCACATTTTCTGTAAAAGGAAATCAATGTTGTTTTTTTTTAAGGAACTGTTCTTTGAAGCCTGAGATTGTTTTACAGGGCATTTGAGGAAAAGAAACTGCTGCACTAGCAACAGCTCATGAAAATCACAGCAGTCAGTAATGCTAGGCTGATCAGAGCCCTGTCTTGTTTCTAGGTAAAGATTGACCATCTCTGTGAAAATTTAAGGAACATCACCTTTAGTTTACATTTTTATGAACTGCATTTTCCTTCAGGTAATTATATTTTAAGAGCAGAAGATGTCTTAAAAGTAGTCCACTGTAAAATTGCTACGGTAAATCACTTAAAGAACACTTAATGTTATATCCAATAGGGAGATGATGTTAGACATAAAAACCACAGATAAAGTAGATACTTCAAATCTTTAGATAGGCATCATAAGTTCATTTAAAGTGTGCATGACAGACACTATACATTTGTAGTTTCAAATATGTTATTTCTATAAAACATAGATAAATAGTGACTGGGAAGATAATTTTAAAATTACAACCTGAAAGTCTTAAAACATTATTCATTGCAAGGAGACAATATACTGCTGATTTGTATTGTATTCAATAATTTTTCATCAGATCTTTGTGACTGAAAGCTAATCAAACAAATTCGTTTGTTTTCTTCACAATACGGTGAGAGGTAAGTATGATGTCAGTAACACTGTTTGTTTGAAAAACACAGAACATACACAGGAGAAGCTCATACACTGCAATCTCATATTAGATCATTTCTTGTGCAATTAGTTTTACTGAATACTGTTTCTATCAGAAATACATACGTGTGGCTGTAGGTGGCAGAACAGTATAATTCACTGCATTAACTCGCATTACATACTTTGACATGTATTGTATTCAATTTAGTGAGAATATGTGCAACATATAAAAATACAAGAGAAATAGGTTTCCTGGGTTAGTTCCAATAGGCTCTGTCACAGCTAGAAGAGAACTGTTGGGTTCTTTTGTTTGTTTGTTTGTTTGCTTTTCTAACTAGGGCAGCACCAGAAGACATTAAATAGCGTGATCATTCCCTCATTACACACTGTTAATTTCTACGTATTTATCTATGAATATCTAGCTCACTGAAAGGAGACACAACTTAAAGTACATGGAAATTCTGTGTGATTCTGTGAAAGAACAATTTATAAATATACATTTTATATAGTAATGTATAGGTGTATGTATATATAAAACAATACATTATATACACCACCACCTAATATTTAAACTTTATGTTAAAATTAATATATAAATAACAATGTTAATGAATATGTATTGCTAAAAAGAAGTATAATTCACCTGGAATTTTTCCTAAATAACTAAACAAAGGCAGAACTAATACTGATGTAGTGTTTTTCCAAGAGGATGCTAACAAATAATTCTGATGTTTTGTATCTGTCAGATATTCTTTGGCACACTGCAATATCAGTTGTGGTAAGCTTTCATTAGAGACATCCTCTTTCCTCACAGAGGATATAGCCCATAGTACTTAGGTCTCTACCATAATTAACTGCCATTGACCTTGTAGCAGGTTTTGGCTTAAATAACTTTGGATTCACTTGCCAGTTGAAGCAAGGTATAACTTGGTATAACTGAGTGTGTTAATCTTACCTAAGAGATGTTCTGTAGAGGGAGAAGTGAGGCTCAGACTCTCGATTGTTCTCAGAAACCAGTGATACCCTCCTGACTTGTCTGTGACAAAATTCCCTCTCTCTCAAGCCATTTTCACACTATTTCTTATTTTTCAGGCGAAGCTGGAGTGACTCTAGTCATATATACCTTTATCATGATTGGTGTAGAATTCTCTCACTTCGCTTTTAAAAGACAACCTTAATAACAGCGTCCTTCTAAAATCTAATTGCAAAGCAAGTATACAGCTGTCTTGAAGAACAAATAACAGTGAGAATAAGTGCATATAGAGTAGGGAACAGAAAATGTTACTAATTATTTGAAGCAAAAATGTTGCATGCCTGCCTTATGGAACATGATGTCTATTCACTGTCTGGAAAACAAACATCTTGTAGCTTGAGTCACTCATTACTTCTAAGAACCATAGCCTGTATTTTTGTGTTGTTAAGAAGAGATTTATTTATTTATGTATCTAATTGTTTATCTATCCCAATGAAAGGCAGCTTTAACAATGTGGAATATGACTGAACTGGACTGAGATCAATAAAACCAGGAGGGGGTAAGCTTCCAAAATTCATCTTAGTGGCTCAACGTATTCATAGTCTAAAAAGATCAACAACCTTATATTTCCTCACAAATGTAAGGAATGACCCAGTGATACTTCAGAGATTTTCTGAAATTATATCTGATCTCACTTTAGGCCCTGTAGAAACTAAAAATAAAATTTAAATGATAGAAAAGAAATTCCAGAGATTTTATGTTTCTTTATGGATCTGTGGCTTCATTCTTCATAGTCTTTGTTCTCTGTGTTGATGCATCCTGACATACATTTATTTATTAAATATGCCTGATTGTCATAATTGATACGATGTCTGTCTGAATTTAGCCAGCTCTGCCTGAAGTGCTTACATTCATGCTCTACTTCTCCTGCTTCCTTAAATAGGAGAAAAATATTCAATTTTAAGTATCAGTAGCTATTACCATTCTGCCCATGCCAATGTAAGTCACTGTTGTACTTAATGTCTTGTGAAAAATTATGTGATTTTTTTTCACAGAGTGCTATTATATATATAATAATAGTAGTGATGCAGTTGGACCTGAAATCTCAGGGAATGGCAGATCTTAGGGAAAAAAAAAAACAAAAACATAACTTCATCCTTTTAGAATAGCCAGTGACTTAGCATTACTATCAAACAAGCCATTTGGTCAAGTACAATGGCAGGAATAGATCATTGTCTCATTAGTTTGCTTGATGATTTCCTGTCTCACTTCATGTTCACAGAATCATAGAATTATAAAATGGCTTGGGTTGGATGGGTTCTTAAAGATTGCCTAGTTCCAACCCCTGCTATGGGCAGGGCTGCCCCTCATCAGCTCAGGCTACCCAGGGCTCCATCCAACCCGGCCTTGGGCACCTCCAGGGATGGGGTACCACAGCTTCTCTGAGCAGCTGTGCCGGTGCCTCTCTGAGTAAAGGATTTCCTCCTAACATCCAAACTAGATCTCCACTCTTTTGATTCCCTTTTGTCCTATCACTATCAGACAGTAAAAAGTCAGTCGTACTCCTGTTTATAAGCTCCCTTCAAGTACTGGAAGGTCATGATGTGAGAAACACTCAAAGTCAAAAATTTCAGGTCTGGCAAGGATCTTAAGTGATAGCAGCAAAGCCCCCCATTGGCAAGGGAGAAATTGGGTGCAGGTCAGTGAAATTCATTCCTTCCACTACATACTCTAAACCCAACTCAGGTAATGCTCTCCTGGCACTCACTCATTGTTTGAGCATTTCAGGCCCACAATTTCCCCGATGCTATGATACATTTCTGGTCTGTTACCAGCCTGTTGTTTGGTTTGTTTTTTTGGTGGATTTTTGTTGTTGTTGTTGTTGTTGGGTTTTTTTTGTATATTTTATAATTTCCCAAGGAGATAGGAGGGCAATATTTCCAAGAGTGAGCATGTTCCTTCTGTCCCATGTTAGGGTCTCCCTCCACCCTGCATACTTGCCTTATCTTGTACCTGTCTCAATTCTACCCAAGTCAGAATGCCCCAGATCTTAACTTTTTACTCTGTTCAGCAACTTTCTTAGTGGAAGAAGAACAACTTACATACCTTTTTCAAAAGAGGGTTATAAATTCAGTAAAAGCCTACACTACATACAAAAAATACTGGAAACTTCTACTGCAAAAACACAATATCTACCTCTCACAACAATGAATTCTCACTTGAGACTTCTTCCCTCCAAATAGTACAAGTCCAGTTCACTCAGTTCACTTTCTTCACCGGATAGGTGCTCCAGTCCTCTGATCATCTTTGCGTCTCTCCTCTGGACCTTTTCCAACAGCTCCCCATCTTTCTTGTGCTGGAGAACCCTGTCTTGGATCATCTCTTCGCCTTGCATGTACCTTAACATAGTTTCCAGGAGGAAAATGGTCCTCCAAGGCAAAGAGATGAGGATCATCAGTCTGTAGTTTCCTGGGTCTTTTCCACCCTTCTTAAAAATAAGAATGATGTTTCTTTTTTTCCTGTCACTAGGAACTTAACCTGATGTCAAAACTTTTCAAATATGATAAAGAGTGGTTTGGCAGCTACATCAGCCAGTTCCTCCAAAATCCTGAGAAGCGTGTTGTCAGTCCCCGTAGCCTTGTACCTACTTATTTACAATAGGTGATCTCAAACTTGTCCTTATCTTACAGGGAGAGGGATTTTGTTTCCCCAGCCCCCACCTAGAGGTTCAGGGACAATGTTTACTACTCAAAGTCTTAATATTAAGATATTTTATGGATAATATTGAAGAAATGACTAATTCTTCTATTTCTAATTTTGTTGTCTTTTGAACACATTTAAAGCAATAGAAGACTGTGAAAGACTTTGTATGAAAACGTCTGCAAACCTTTTTGAGAGCTGCACATGGTAGTCTTCCTTGCCGTTTTACAAAGGAAATGGAACGAGGTTGCAGTTGTACCTTTTTAATAGTAATACCTAGGTATATGCATCTTATATCAGCCTCAGAGACAGGATTCTCTCTCAGTTTCCTGCTTTCAGTAGCCTGCCCTTGCTGGATTATTAATTTTGATTTGTTTTTTTTTCAATCTTAGACATACAAGTGGGAGTGACTTAATTTAAATATGTAATTAACATCCACCTGGACAGAGGAAGGAGATAAGGGTATGTATTTAAGTGGGAAAGGCAATCCTACTACTTAGTGTTTAGGACTTGTAATAAAGTACAGAAAATTTCCTGTACTTACTATGAAGATACATGATTACTTTGTGCAAGATAATATTGCTCAAAAAGGAAGGGCAGAGGGTACAATTTCATTATTATATATATCTCAATACTGCAAAGTGAAAGGGACCCACACCTCAGACAAACAATAACTTCCCTGGATCATCTAGAATTAAGCCCTGCTCTTAACAAAATACAGGATGTTCTCTGACATTTCTTTTCATTTTATGACTATATGGTTTTTGTCCTAAATAATAAAGTTCTGATCTGTTCTACTGAGCTACACAGAAAAACATCTAATTTACAAACCACTTGAAAATCATTATGAGACAGTGTTGGATTAAAATCATATACTTTATGTACGTTTGGTTGTCCTTTTTTTCTTAGATACTCTTCACAGAAGTCAACTATGCATCATTTAAATTAGATGAGTGAAACCACTGAACACAATGTCAAGTGTTTCTGTAGGAGCAGGAAATATTTATGAGGGTGAGATGTTATTACGATATGCCACCTTTCATCCTAAGTACTTCACTAACTGTGTATGTAACAATTGCTCAGGGAAATAAACTGTTCTCTTCTTCTCTTGTGGGTAGAACATAAAATAATGCATTCAAATTCTACAGAGATAAATGTAGATTTGACATTAGAGAAAGAATATGAGAGATATAAAAGAGTTGTATGCAAGAACAGATTGCTGAGGAGGTTGTGGCATGTTAATCACAGCACATTTTTCAGTCTGATATACTTTTGCTGGAATCTGGTTCCATTCAGTTGACACTTACAAGCAAGGAGAATGGACCAGAAGACCTTGTGAGATACTTTCTAGTCCTATTTTTCTATGACACTATGAAAAGTAGTGAGCAATGATATAGATAATAATGGTTGGACAGATGACTGATTCAGAGCATCCCATTCAGCACAGAAAAGAATGACACTTTTTTCTGCCAGGTGACAAGGAGAAAAAAAATTAAAAGGAAAGTTCAAAGGTTGTGTTTTTTTTTTTTTTCCTTTTCTTTTTTTTTTTTTAATCAATACATCAATGTTAGTATAACCTACTGGGTAGACGAGGTGTGGAGGCTAAACTTGTATACGTATTATCTTCTTTCTTGTGAAGTTCATCGAACTTCACAAGTAATTAAACCAGAAGGATGGAAAACTAATATTCCAAAAAAAAGCTGTAATTGTACAAAAATTTAAAAAGTTTAGATGATTAAGACCATTCAAAATAAATAGACATCATACAACAGGCATTATATTTGTTGAAAACTGTACAATTAGGAATGATTCCATACATACTAACCTGCTGTATTTAGCTCCAAAACGAGAGAAATTTTTCATTATTCTTTCCATTAAAACTATTTTACAAGGAATGCAGAAAAATGTCTTCTCCAGCTGTCATGGTTTTATGATTTTTCGTTATTGGTATTCCACATCGCAAAACCATGTAGAGCACTGGGAGTTAAAGAGTTAATGCTCCAGTTATGGGCACTGGTACAGAAGAGAAGAACTACATTCCCCTGAAGACTGTTCGCTGTTCTGTTACCATTCCTGCTTGGGGGAACACATATAAGGCCTTCGTAGGTCACCTGACATCCTTCTTTCGATTGTCAGGCTCTCTCGCTGCTGCTCGTCCTGACTGCATGCCATTAGTGTAAGGCCTTCAGTTTTTTTCAGACACTTTCTCTCATTATATTTTATTTATTAGCTTCTATTCTAATTATATTGTATTATAGTGTGTTATCTTGCATTCTGATACCATATTTAGTAAATTAGTTTTTTTTTCCTCAGATCGTTGCTGCTGTTTTTAATCATTCAGGGTCCCGTTTCCCCTCCCTGGAGGAGCAGATCTGAGGATCCCTCTGCCCAGCTAGTCATGGAACCAGGCCGAATAAGCCCATGAACTGTTGACGCCAGCATAGGAAAGAATAAAATATACAACAATCCTGTGCCTATCTACCTGTTAGGCCTGAAAAAGCATAAAAGTAGGAAGGCACGCATAGATTTTCTCAACTCCTACCCATTAGGGAAATAATCAGAAATAATCTGTGAAAAAGAGAGCTATGACTGACCATAAGATATTTCTAATATCTAATATTTAGGTGTTGGTACAGGGTGTAGGTTTCATGCAAAAAGTTTTTCAAGGTGTTCTTACGCTGGCATAATCCTTCTGAAATAGTTGCAACTCTTTGTCATATTAGTAGCGATATCTGAAATAAATGTTATTTTAGTGTTAACCTCTTTTGATTCAGGAGAGATGAAACAGATTTGCTGAGGTAGGAAAACACTAGAAGAACAAGCCTGAGGAAGGTGATCATTCCTGTGACTGGAAAACAGTCAACAATCATGGTGAAGAGGCCTTGCACAGTTTAATTAAGCAGTTTTTCACGCTTTTCACACTGATATTGTACACACAATTCAGAAACACATTCCTTCAAAAGGAAAGGAAATTCTTTAATGGAATAGTTGCTTACTATCCAAATCATGATTACAAGGACCCTTTCAGTGACATCTTCATCTGAGTCTAGGTGAGACTCCCCATCCTGCTTTTCTGCTTCATTCTTTATTGTTCAGCAGGCTAATAGTCCTACATAATTCAGCACAAGCATGATTCATGTTTATTGATTACGTTAATAGCATACAAAGCTTGTATTAAGCACACCTTAATTGTCTCAAAAAGATGTGACTATTTCCTTATCTTCAGGTAGAGGTTTTATTTATTGGATAGATTTATTTATTCACAATTAGATCAGTTTTAAAGGAGGAAATGTAGAGGAGAATTCTTGGAAGGAATGGCTAGATTCTCTACTCAGGATGCTAGTCAGTGAGTTTAAGCATACAGATTGGCCAATTTCCTAGAGCTTTCATAAGTTCTCAGCTGGTAGCCTTCTATTAACAATCGGTAAAACAAGTTACTTTTTTGTGATTTGGAGTTCAGCCAGTTAACTTGGTTTCAGATCTGTCCGCTGTTTCACACCAATCCACTGTCACACCTATGCAAACACTTGTTAGAACATTCCTGGATCACCCAAGGAATTAGTGACTTCATACACTGGATGCTCATACAGAAAGAAACCTGTTACTCAGCTATACTACAGTTATTAATGTAGAGAAAATATTATTTATATTTTTATATCTCAGAAGTCATGTAGCTCTTGCTACTCTAAACATGCTGTCGGATATAGAACAACCTTCTGTCAAGGAGTAGATTTAAGGCAAGAAGGCACACAGTTACACTTCCAAACATAATATTTCGTCTCTTGTCCTTTAAAACATGTCTCATACACATTGGGCTGTAATAATCAAAACTAGCTGTGATTTCAGTTACTTTTTAACCTCACTGCTGAAAATGCCACTGAGACTTTACTATATCATTGTCGGGACTCAATGACAACCTTTTTCAGCAGTTCTGTCAACAAATATCTGCCTTTTATCATCTTAGTGCTCACTTGTGCAAAACTGATTTTTTTGTACTCATCTTCATGGATATTTTTGAAGGGAATAATTGTGTGTACCTTCTTTGTATCAGTAGCACATACACCTTGAAGATGCATTTTATTTTTTTGCACTACAGGGGATGATGGGACCTCAAAAAGGATGCCTGTCTTAGTGTATCTTTTTCTTGTTTTTGCTTCTGTATAGTGTCATGAAAAATTATTGCTATGATTGCTCTAAGGAATTGACACAATATGCAGCATTCAAACAGCAGAGTAAAATCAATTCAAGAATACTGCAATTCAATTAAGCATGCAGATAAAAATTGAGTTACATGTTGTACCTAAGTAATTCAGTAGATATTTATGTTTCCACCTCTTCCATTGTTTATATACATCAATGGTTTATGTAGCTGACTTCTGCTGTAAAACCATCAGAAAACTACATTAGTGTTTCTGCATTCTGAATTCAGCAAGAAAAATCTGCACTTATTCTTCTTTTGTACTGTAATGCATCACAAATTAAAACAAAAACACAAAAATTTGACTTCTGACTGGATAATAACTCTGTTAACTGTCCGTGTTGCAGAGTTACTGTCTGCAGAGTTACTTCATATTTCTTTCTCCTGTCCCAAAGTTTTTAGGACTTTAGGATATATCTTTTCCTTAAAGAAAGAAAAAGAGAGAATTTTTCATGTATATTTTCAATCTTCAGCATTTTTTAAATCTGTTTAATTGTATGTCCAGCAGGAAATTTAACATCTACATGCTCCCACGTCCACCAGGATTTAATTTCATCTTCTTAGCCCCACCCAACACCACAGTTTTCTCTCACTAATTCATCAAACTACAAGGTGTGTAAACATGAAATTAAATAGGTGATCAAGTTCTCTGTTGTATGAGACCAATATTTTAATGAAAATTACTTTACAAACTTAGTTATTTTTTTGAAACCATTCTTACTCTTCTTAATATTTGTACTGGTGTCTGTCTGTCTATCATAATATTTTCCTGTGCGTATTGACTATGCATTTTATTTTGAAAATCTTAAAGTAAGGATGTTCATTTCACTCTTTAGTTAATTGACTGATATGTAACAGGTAATTACTAAAAATGTTTTTATTTTCAACATTATTTGTTTGTTTGTTTTTCTCTCTCTCTCTCTTCTCTCTCTCTCTTTTTTTTTTTTCCTTTTTTTTTTTCTTTTTTTTTTTTTTCTCCTAAAGCCTAAGGGATTTCCTATTAAACATTTGCATCAAAATGTCTTCTGGGCCATAGAAATATACTAGGTAATTAATTATGAAAAAGACATATCTAACTCATGTCTCTCCAATTAATGCCTCTTTTTGCAGATAGAGAATTAAAACTCAGTATGACTGGTTGAGTCAAAGAACCAGATTTCTCAGAGGCAATAAAAGCAGTCTGCAGTTATATTTTCAAACATGTAATTCGCTTAACAAAGATTAAAGTGCATTTTGGCGTTAAAGAATTTAAATTACAAGAAGTTCTATTACTTTTTGGGAGATAGCAGTCAATTTTGAAACTGTTGTAAAATATTCACGCTGCATTAAATAATGTGTACTGGAATATTTACTGCTGTAAAATTTAGGGAAGAAAATATGTTTCATTAATATGTTTTTTGCAAGTTGGTTTATAGGTTCATTTAGGGAGTAACTTTGAAACTTTAATGAGATTTCAGAAGTAACATAGGAAGCTCTCCATCTACAAATCTATCTAGTTGCTTCCCTTATTTCAAGGTGAAAAAGCTCTGAAATCCTATTATTCTAGGACTCTATTTTCTGTCTTCAGTAATTCACAGAATCACAGAATCACAGAATTGTAGGGGTAGGAAGGGACCTCCAGAGATCATCGAGTCCAACCCCCCTGCCAAAGCAGGTTCCCTACACCAAGGGAATGGTAGCAATTGAAAACAAAAACAAACAAAGAAACAAACAATTTGCCTGTTTATTTTCAACTTAAATTTAGGTACAATGCAAACTTCAGAGAAAGTAGTGTCTTGGAGGTTCTTGCAAATTGTTGTGGTTGAAGATCTGTTTTTCAATACTATTCTGAGGAAGAGATATGATTTCTTCAAGAAAGACTGGAAAGAACCTGGCAATAAGGTGGAATATTAACTAATTTCTCCTATTAAACCTCTAATTATATGAAAAGAAACTGTACTGAAAGAAACTGAAAGAAACTGTATTGAAAGCTGTAAGAAAGCAAGGATCTGTAAAGCAGAACTATCTTGTAGAAAAGGAACATGGAGGAGTACAAACACTTGAAACAGGGTAGGTGCTTGAAGAAAGAATGTCAGATGAAGTAAATTTATGTGATGTGAAATAAATTAATTGGAAGTTTAACTCTGCAGCATGAAATACAGATTTCTGAAGGCAGTGAAGGAAACCACTGAGTTACATAATAGAAATGTGAGACTCTGCGAGACATTTAAAACTTCAGAGACTAATCAGAAATTCAGTAGAATATCTGATGTTGTACTTATTTTTACAGTATCACTGTTTTACATCAAAGTAACAAAGAAATACCTTTTATTCTGGCTGAGCAAGGTGTAACAAATAGGATTAAACCATATGGGAAGTGAGAGCATCTGTAGCTAAGGTTTCATTGCTTCCACTTTTAATCCTAGCCATTTTCTAATTTACTGCCAAGAAGAATATTGCAGTCAGAATTAAGACCATCTGGTCAAACTTACTGTACTATCCCTTATGAGCAAATATTACAGTACTTTTTTCATGTTTATTTTTTGTGACATAATCTTTGCTTTTTTTTTTTTTTTCCACAGGATGCCTGCCTGACTCAGGGCATATTGAGTAATTACTTATACTTCAGACAGTTTTGCAGTATTTCTCTTTTCCTGCATCATTCATCATGTGTCCTTAGGATTTATTTACCTTACACCTTCTGAACTCTGCACTGAAAACATTATAATTGATATATTTCTTGATTTTTCAATAGGTTTCATTGCCAGCATAGCTGGTATTACCAAAGCATCATTTTGTCTTCAGCTCACTGCCTATAGACTTTCCAGGCAGCACTCAATTCATTTTTCTCTGTATCCTCTCAACCTATCCAACCAACTTTGCTGTACTATTCATCTTTCTTTCAGCCTCTCTTCTCTTCTGGCTCTCCCTCTTTGCCTATGGTACGTTCTTGCTACTTCTTCTCCAGACCTTGTTCCCCGAGTAACAAGCTGTTTTTTTCATCCTTTCCATAATATGTAGCTTTCCTGTGTCTACCACTCTCTTCTTCCCCATTCCATAGATACACTGATCAATGAAAGCACAGGTGCTCTCCTATCTCTCTTCACAAATGTTATTTCCTATCACAGCAGTTGAAAGCCAGATTGGCATTTGGAAGCAAACTCCTTGGCATGAGTCTACCATGAAAAGCAGACACTGTTTTGAGATAATTCCATTGCCAAAATGTAGCAGACCTCTACATTTTCTTTGAAACATGTATAAAGAAATTTTTGGACAAGCTAAAATCAGGAAAAACTGAGAACAAAAGACGTAATCTGCTGGATGATGACAGGTGTTCCCAAACTAGCATGTCCCCAAGCATTTACTCTGCATAGCTTCATAACTCAAGATGCAGGTATAGCTAGTTGCCTTACGCAGCTGTACAACTTCTTTCAGACTTTGACTCATTCCAAACATGTCTCTAATGTCTGCTAAATTTAAAGCCATAAATCAGAAATGATAGAATTTGTCAGCTAAGCAGCAATATTTTTCGAAAAATGCATCAGCCATTCTGTCTCTTTCCTAGAAAGAATGCACAGGCTTTGATAAATCCATTTAAAGTAACTCTGATGTAAACAGTTACTAAATACGAAACATTCCAGGTAGTGTGGTAACTTGTGTTGCATTTATTGAAGAGGTAAGATAAAATTTAATACTGGAAACGTTACAAAACCTTAAAAATAAATGCTATTTCCAAGTCTTGTTTTTCATGCAAGTTGTAATATGATTTCATGTAGAATTATATTAATTATATAAACACTTTGTAACATATTCCCTTCAACCATGAATTACAAATATCTCATGCAGTGGTTTTCTATAGTAAGAACTGTGATAGAGGCAAAATATAATTGAGAGGAGGATAAGAAAGAAAATGGGGGGGAAAAAAAAAGAAAGGGGAAAAGAGGGAAAGGAAAGCAAGTAGTTGGAAATAGAAATGAAGTTGTGAAGAAAAAAACAGAACAAAACAAAAAACTGCATCTGCAACATCTGGTATTGCAATCCAGACTACTTCATTCATTCTTCCTCTTTCTGACTAAGACCAAGAGCAAAAGATCTGAGACCACATCAGACTCAAAGCTGATCTTGATTTGTACCCTGTCCCCCACAGTTTTCAAACATAGATACTTAGAAAACATAAGAACAGAAGAAGAAAGTACACTGCTTCCAGTAGCAGAGTTTCTTCAAAATTCTAATAAATGATGATTTAACAGCTTTCTTTTTACTCAAAATGTGGAAAGAGATAAGCACTCATTATTGGATGATGAACTATCTTATGGAGTTTATAAATAGCAAACTGTAAACTGGATAGATTTTTTTCTTTCATTCATTCTTTTTTTTTTTTTTTTTAATCCTCTGACTGATATTTTCACATTTTCTCTGTCTTTCTCGTCTTATCTTTGTGATTTTTGTAAAAACTTCCATGCATTGCCTCATTCCAGTGTTTTGATAATTAACTCTGAGCAGACCAACTGTCACAGAGATCAGGGGAGAATATTACATTACAAATTAAGCAAACCTTATAATTGTGTAATGTTTTATGGAGCATGAACATCAAATCAAATCTATCAAAATCGCCTTGCACAAGCTGGGTAGAAAGAATAAAATGTGAACTTCAACTTTCAAAATAAAATATATCATTGTAAAACCACATCCTCCAAATATGGCAGGGGGGTTGGACTTGATGATCTCTGGAGGTCCCTTCCAACCCCTACAATTCTGTGATTCTGTGATTCTTTCTTATATAGGTAGAATGATACTGCTTTAGAGCAGCATTTAAAATGACAGAGGAATATGCATAGGTGTTTTACAAACTTTTTAAATTTCCCTCCCATGGCCAATTACTTCTACATAAAATCTTCAGAAAACTTAGATTCCTCCCAGAGTCTCTTAATAGAAGTCATACTGGACATGGACAATTCCTTCTCAGCATCTTTGCTGACCCAAAGCTAGACTGAGCCAGCTGACTCCTGATTCCTAAGTCCACAAGGCCTTAGGTCATAGAACCATAGAATCATAGAATCACAAGTTTGGAAAAGACCTACAAGATCATCTAGTCCAACCGTCCTCCCATTACCATTGCTATCACAAGCCACTAAACCGTATCTTGTAGCTCCTTATCCAGACGCCTCTCAAACACTGCCGGGGTGATGACTCCACCAACTACCTGGATGGTCAGGCCATTCCAGTGCCTGACCTCTCTCTGAGAGAAAAAGTTCTTTCTCATGTCAAATCTAAAACTCTTCTGGTACAACGTGCAGCCATTTCCTCAGGTCCTGGGCACACTGTCAACTCATATTCAGCCAAGCATAAACCAACACCCCCAGGTCCGTTTCCTCTTCACAGTCATCCAGCCACTCAACCCCAAGCCTATAGCATTACATGGGGTTATTGTGGCCAAAGTGCAGGACCCAGCACTTGGCCTTGTTGAACCTCATCCCATTCACCTCAGCTCAGTGATCCAGCCTATCCAGATCCCTCTGAAGGGCCTCCCTACCCTCAGACAGACTGATACCACCTCCCAACTTGGTGTCATCTGCAAACTTACTGAGGGTACACTCAATCCCCTCATCTAGGTCATCAATAAAGATATTAAACAAGATGGGCCCCCACAACCCCTGGGGGACACCACTTGTAATGGGTCATCAGCTGGACTTAACTCCGTTAACCAATACCCGTTGGGCATGGCCTTCTAGCCAGTTCCTTACCCAAAGGAGGGTATACGGGTGTGGGCAGCCAGTTTCCCCAGGAGAATACAGTGAGAGATCGTGTCAAAGGCTTTGCTGAAGTCGAGGTAGACTATAGCAGCTCACTAAAATTTAAATTTAAAGAAAAGGAAGCAAAAAAATGTTACACATTCAGAGTAACACAGCAGTGATATTTTGCATCCACCTGAGCTACAAAGGTACATGCATTCTATATCTTTGTTGTGTTTACTCTTCTATCAACAGTAAAATTCAGGAACCTGTACTCTTCCAAAGTATCAGTATGTCACACACTGACCAAGGTTTAAATGACTTAAAGACTTAGTTTGTTTTCATGCTTGCAAACAGGAGAACTTTTCTGGACTTATGAAGATAGTTCAGTAGCTCCACTTATAACAGATATATTGGCATTTATCTCAGGTATCTCAAAATAAAACTGCAACAATCTCTTGTATACATATTGCAACAATTTCTATGGCCAGTTAGAATTTAAGCACACTCTACTCCCTCTATATCAGGAATTTATTTTACTCTTCTATCTGTTACCTTATCCAACATAGACTTAAATACACTGTCTGTCTGACGGTGCTGCCCAGATGTGCAAGGATGATTTGCTGTCTTGCTCCATTCTTCTGGACTTAGGATCATGAACTGAGTTTTACTTAAATGATTCCCAGAAGCATAAAAACTTGTCCTTGTGCCATTGTCTAATACAAGCATTATTTTAACCTGCATGCAATTCCTTCTTTCAGCCACTTTAAATAACGTGATTATCTGACTGCATTATATGATTGGTTCATTCTTTTGGTCTGATTTTCATTATGATAAGCTACAGGGAACATAAATTTCCACTTAAATAAAATACAGATTTTGATTTCACTGCTCCTTCATACTTGGCATTTTCTTGAAACTGCCAAGTTTGTGCAGCTCTGTCTACTGAATTCAACTGCTGCTGACAGAATTAGAGATATTTCTGAATTTGTTCTAAGAATTACCCTACTGCCTACATATCTCCTGAGGAAAATCAAAGGAATGCTACTTAAAGAGGTAAATAGAACCTCAGTTCTGATCCTGTGTAAGCTTCTTTCATTCTGAAAGAAGACGCTGGAATAAGAGATTAGAATCTCAAAAGGGAGACGCCTGCAGGCAGAGAAAAGATTATGGAATAATTTCTTCTCACACTGAAAAGCAGTTCAAATTCTCCCTCCCAGAGAAATTTTAAAGGATAAAATGAAACTTTTTTTTTTTTTTTTTTTTTTTTTTTTTTTTTTTAAATTGTGAGACCAATCAATACCCCAACAATTTGGTGTATTTTCCAGCACTTGGGACTTTTAAGGTTCAGTTAGAGAAGGAATTGGATAATCTTATCCAGGCTATGCTTTTGCATTAAATATTGAACCAGATGATCTCTGATTTCCCTTCCAACCTGGGGTTTTCTATGATTCTGTGATAAATTAGGACTTAGATAGCAGTAATGTTTAAAAGATTAACTGAAAATTGTGGAGAAAATGTTGTGGGCTTCTTCTAGATCACACAAAAAGGAAATAAAGAAACAGAACTTTCAAGAACTGCACCTGGCACAAGAGCAGCCAGGAGCAGGGAATCCCACATGACCTTGTCAAACCTTAGTTTGGAGTATGGATGAAGACTGAAAGCTCATGGCAGATAGGCAAAGAAGAACGAGGAGGAAGAGAAGGGTAGATATGATTTCAGGGTGGGCAACTGTTAAATGGTTTCACAGTTTTGGGCATGATGTGTGCAGAAAATGGAAGGTGGTCCCCATAGCAGCCTTTGCAAAGAAATGTGGGTTAAAACATGAGAAGAGCATATGAAGGATAATAGCCACAGTGAGCACACTGATGCATAGGCCCTCTACCTGAGGGGCTATACTTCAAGTACTAAGCACAATTGCCTGCTTTACTATCATTTAAACAACACTTTCTGAACTCAGTTCTTCTGATAGATGTAGAAGTGTCTGCTTATATTGGGGAAGGCCATATTAAGAAGAAAAAAAATACTTACTTTTGAATTCTATGAATTTGAAAAAAAAAAGAAAAAATCAACAAAATGGAAGAATAAATATTAGGACTTCCAACAGCAATGTCCAACAACAAATATGAATTTTTCACTTCATTCATAAACTGTGGAAGATGATAAAATTCTTTAGGATGTCTTAACTATTTAAGACCAACCCTGTCTTCCTTATTTGCAGTGAACATTTTACTCTTTGAAGAGTCCTAGTAAGGTCAGGTCCTTCACAGATCTGTTTTCATGTAGCTCTATATTATTCGGCAATTGAAGTAAAAACACTGATGAAATACTTCCTGAAATTATGCAATAAATATAGTCTATATTCACTTTATTACAGTACAGTATAATAATCATTTCTTCTGCAGTAAATATCTTTGCAAGATATTCCCTCAAAAATATAGAAGGAATAGTCCTATATATGTACAATGCAAACATCTAAGAGATGAAAAACTAGGACAAAATTTGCTCAGTAATACTGCTGTGTGTTCAGGAGGCAACTATACCAACTGAAGCAGTGTGTCTATACTTCTGAAAAATTTCAAACAATATTGCTTTGAATATGGGTTTAAAATGAATTGAGATTCACATATACATAAGCATTCTTCTGTAGAATGAACACTGTTCTACTACTATTAAAGAATAGCCTCCTCTCTCCACCAACCCCCCCAATAAAAAAAAAAAAAAAGTAGATAGAGTCATACGACAGAAAACACACGTGACAAGGATTGCTCACAGTCTTTACTAATGATATGTAAGATAATATTCAGTAACAATGCTACAATCTCCAGCAGTATAACTAGCACTGAGAAGAACTGCAATCTAAAGGGAAATGCAATTACTTGTTTCTATCCCTTCTAAGCATCAGTGTTCAGTCATTGCACAAAGAACGAAACTCTCAAAAGACAGGCATGGCAAGAACCTTAGAATAAATTAAAGTCTTAAAATAACTTAAATCAAGTGAAGCAATTCATACTTGTAGGCTAAATAAAGTATAAGCTAGAACATGACATGTATAATAAAAAATGCTGCGGTTTAACCTGGTAAGCAGCTAAACACCAAGCAGCCTTTCACACACTGCCCCCTTCCCAGTGGGGTGGGAGAGAGAATCCTAAAAAAGGTAAAAAAGTTGAACTTGTAGGTGGTACACAAAGCAATTCCTCTCCACTAGCTGGTGGAGTCATTGCATGAGCAGCACTGCCCCCTGGCTGAGTCCACTCAGTTTAATTGTTTTTTTCACATGATGTCATATGATGTGGAATACCCTTTTAGGCAGCTCAGATCAGCTGCATTGTTTCCATCCTCTCCCAGCTCCTTGCGCCCCCACAGCCCCTCACTAGCAGAAGAGTGACACTGAAAACCTGAAATATCCTTTGCTCGGCATTGCTCAGCAACAACTGAAACATTGACGTGTTACCAACATTCATTTTCTCCTAAAGCCAAAACATAGCATCATACCGGCCACTATAAAGAAAAGTCTGTTCCAGATGAAAGCAGGACAATCACAGCCTTACTTCCTGAAAATACAGGTGTTTGGTTGGTAGTGCCGCTGTAATAATTACTTCTTCTCTACCAACTCTGGATATGATTTTCCTGGAATCTGGAGCACAAATGTGGCAGGGAGATCTTGGGGAAGCAACCAGGCCAGGAATGAAGGCTGCAGAATTTGAGCCTCTCTTTCATCTTTTTTTTTTTTTTTTTTTTTAATTTCTATTTATGCGTCTAGTGTCTCAGGGAAAGTGCAGACAGCTTCTTCAGTATATCAAAGAACAATCAATCTGTGTTTTTAATAATCATAGACTCGTAGAATTACCCAGGTTGGAAAAAACTTAAAGATCATCAAGTCCAACAGCAGCCTAACCATAGTACCCTAACTCTAACAACGCTCTGCTAAATCATATCTCCAAGCACCACATCCAAATGGCTCTTAAACACATCCAGGGACGGTGACTCAACCACCTGCCTGGGGAGCCTATTCCAGTGTTTAACTACCCTTTCTATAAAGAAGTGTTTCCTAATATCCAACCGAAACTTACCTTGGTTCAACTTGAGGACATTTCCCCTCGTCCTGTCACCTGTCATCAGTGAAAAGAGACCTGCCCCGCTCTCACTGTAAGCACCTTTCAGATACTGGAAGAGAGCAATAAGGTCTCCCCTCAGCCTCCTTTTCCCCAGACTAAACAGCCCCAGCTCCCTCAGCTGCTCCTCATGGCGCTGTCAATGGTTTACGGGCTGGTTTGGCCCAGTTCTGTGACAAGTGGGGTGGAGGGACTTCGCAAAATCCATGCCTCCAGAAAAGGGAAGCAGGGGACCCCAAAATAATTAAAGAAAAAAGCAGCAGCAACGATCTGAGGAGGAACAAACTAATTTGCTAAATATAATGAGAGAGTATCTGAAAGAAAAAAAAGCTGTAGGCCTTACAGTAATGCTGAAGCAGCGCGTGCAGTTGGGACAGGCAGCAGTGAGGAGAGAAGAAGGAGAAGAGTGATGAAGGAAAGCGAAAAGGGAGGTCAGATGACCCAGTAACACCTTATATGCATTCCCCCCTGTGCAGGAATTATGTCAGCACAGCAAACAGTCTTCTGGGGAACATAGCTTCTTCTCTTTAGTATGTTGAACTGGGACATTAACACTTTAATTCCCAGTGCACTACATGATGTTATGATGTGGAATACTGTTGGGGTACTTAGTTGCCTATGTAAGGATTAATGAGTGCACAGAAAGTAGCTTTCTGTAGATGGAGTGTTCTGGAATAGTAGAGTTAGTGGGCGGGGGTTTAGGTAGGTGTGTGTTTAGGTATTCTCGCGTGCATCGGGTTTGCGTAGCGGGTGTACGCGTCTGCGCGGGAATTAGGATGGTATATAAGGTGTGTGACGCAGCAATAAATTGAGAGAAGATTTCATGGCATCCATGATTATGTCTCTCTCTCCCCCGGGCGGTCGAGGCCCCGGGATAAGTCGGGTTAATTGGCGGTTACGTCAAGTGGTGACCCCGACGTGATAGTGTGTGTGATTTGCGATTGTGGAGAGTTCTTGTTTCGTGCTTGTGGAGAGTGACTGTTTCGTGCTTGTGGAGAGTGCTTGTTTTTATTCTTTCGTAGAGTTTGGTGCACCAGGAAGCAGAGTGATACGCGGCGCAGACGGGTCCGGGAAGA
Organism: Alectoris magna; assembly: GCA_030625065.1. Taxonomy (NCBI): domain Eukaryota; kingdom Metazoa; phylum Chordata; class Aves; order Galliformes; family Phasianidae; genus Alectoris; species Alectoris magna. Next base: position 79,681,060 of record CM060560.1, read on the forward strand.
GCGGACGGGGTCTGGTGAGAGGTTGCTCCGGAGGCAGTGGACGGGTCCAGAGAGGGACGGGTCCAGTGGACGGGTCCAGAGAGGGACGGGTCCAATTGATATCGATCTCTACTATGGCGGCAGGATCCGTCAAGGAGACGGTAAAAGTTTTAAAGGTGCTGGCGAAGGACGCGGGGGGCACATTGTCCTCTAATAGCACAGAGGGCCTCATCCAATGGATGATTCAAGGGGGGCTGATTGAGTCAGCGGCACAGGCGATGGACCTGGATAAGGTTCAAGCTGCGGGGACGAAGCTGTTATCATCCGCTGGAGCAGGAAATAAGTCTGCTCTTCAGCATATCCCTGCTTGGGGGGCGTTGCAGGCTTGTCTTCATAAACTTCGCGAATCGCGGGGTGTGTGGATGGCGGCTGCAGGTGCTGTTTTTGGTTCACCGAAAACAGTGGAGTTAGAAAACCCGAGCTCTAACAACTCGGGGAAAAGCTTCCAACTGCTTTCTGATGCCTCGCCTCAGGAATGCGGCGAGGAGATAAGGGGAGAGAAGAGGGGGGAGGATTGTGAGGATTCTCGGGAGGTGACTCAGGCTTTCCCGGTCACCGAGGGAAAAGCCTTAGATTCTTTGTTTGCAGAGGAGGGGCCGTTTGCCCCCGGTATTGCGGTCGATCTTGTGCAGGCGCCGGCCCCTTCTGCTCTGGCCGCCTCTCCTGCTTCACGCCCGACCCCTGTGAGCAGTTCGGGCGTCTCGTCAGACGTTAGCATGCCATCAGCGGCTGTTGGTCCCTCGGTAGTTTCTGGGGGGGGGGGGGGGGGGCCGCGGGACTGTTCGGAGCGTCGGAGATCCTGAGGGGGATGATTTGCCTGAAAGGTTGTTGAAAGAACTTCGGCGGCTTTCGGTTAACTGTAGGTCGTTAGCTCAGGCAGTGCAAATTCTAGCTGCGCAACAGCAGCAGGGGCGCGGTTCGGCAACACCTCTTAAAGATCCGGTGGGCCGTTGGCACATGATTGTTAAGAACTGCGCACTTCAAGGGGACGTTATCCCGTAACCGTCAGAGGGGGGAGGACTGCCCCGTGGTACAGGATCCTCAGGGCCAGTCTACTTTGGGAGTCTTTTGATTGGCAGCTAATTAAGAAGCTAAGAAGTTAAGCCCGGCTTGGAAAGTCCCGCCTGCCAAGCCCTATTGGACATGATACAGATGGAGCTCACCACCCCCTTTGATTGGCATAGTCTGGTCAAGGCGGTCCTATGGGTCCTATCGGCCCTACGTGGGTCCGAGTACGATATGTTCGGCCTTATCTCAAGGCAGAGATTAGCATTCAGCTCTCATAGTGACTTGAATTGTGTACTTCTTACTTACTGGTACTGCTTTGTAACATGTTGTACTGCAAATAACAGTGGTGTGACATAATAGGAGAATTTTACCACTGCAGGTCTCAGGAATTAGAATTATTAGGCATTGTCTAGGTTATTGTGTGCTTCTTCTATTTTCGTAATAGATCGAATGTAACTTAAGCAGAATTTGATGTTACCAATGCTGGAATTTACGGGAATTGTTCTTTCATGTATGAGTAATGTTCGGTTGTGATGCTATTGGCTTATCAATTAGCTTTTCTTAATTTGCAAAGACAAAACCTGGAAAGAAATTCCAAGCGAAGGGGATGACCCTATATCATAGAGTGATTGCCTCTCCTTCAACCCACTAATCAGGATTTTTCAAATATGACCATGCATCACTTGAGACAAAGGCTCACACTAAAAGAGTTGATCTTAATAGCTTATCATGTTTCTGAGCAGGTGTTCCACTTGGGCTCTGTATCTCACACTGGCCACGCGGATGCAGTGTACAAATTGAGAATACCCTTCAGATTCTGAGAGAAATAAAAGCAGGAGAGAATCTGTGATGGGTGAGAAAGGTAAAGTGCACTTTGAAGCAGGGGACGCCCTGCTGGCACTGCCTATCGCATCCACCGCAAACACATTTTTGGCACATTTGCCCACTAATAACGATTCTATCTGACATGCAACTTCATAAAGTTGTACGACCATTAATCATCTATTAGTTTAAGAGCATGGTTGTGAGCACTCTAAAAGCATTTGCTGCATAAATTTTAGTGATCCTTCAAATTGATAATCAGAGTAAAAGTTGAAGGCTTCTTTCTAATCAGTTGCTGACTAACACAGAACGGGACCCCTTTGGGATTTATTTCCAGGTTGCAGTAAAAATGTTTCTGAATTTCTGAAAGCTGGGTTCTCTCTTGATGGGGAGCTTTGGGATAAAATTGGTATAAAACTCTGGGAGGCTTCTATTGCTAACGACAGAACAGCTGCTAAACTGTTACCTGTTTGCACTAAATAATGCAAGGGCTTAAGCAAATTCGACAAGGAAGAATTTCTTCTAATTGTTCCCTATTGCCTCCCCTCCCACCCTCTCCTCCACCCCCGAAACTGGCCGTGCCGCTCCTGCCCTCCTCCTTGCATCTCTGTAGCCTGTATGTAATTGGGACTTCACCCTCTTTGAGAGGGGGGGAGAGGGTCTGGGCAACACCTCAGGCCCAGGCACAAATGGACAAGCAATGCCTTGAACGAGTTAAGACTTTGGTGTTATATGTTATCTTTTGGATACCTGATATTAATTTGTTTAATGCCTCAATTGGGTCAGTTAAGCAGGAGGCTGCCCAGCCCTACATTACACTTCTGGGCTGTTTCTCGACTCAATGCAGGAACAGATCAAAGAATGAAGTGCTGCAATTCTGGGGGGCTCAGTCATGTATAGAGGGACTGTAAACAGCCTGAGCAAGCAAATGAACCTGCTTGTGATATTCCAGATCGATCCTGTCCCCAATGCAGGAGGGGGTTGCATGGGGCGAGAGAATGCCAATCCAAATTCCCTGTTGCTGTATGGCCCTACGATCTGCTGGGAAACAGGAAGTGGAGTGCATGACCGTGCGCTATGACAGCATGACAGCAAATACGGTCCTAAATCGGTCAGCCACTGCCTGGTCAGCACACTCAGACCAGCTACCGCCAGTAGTGCAGGAGTGGATTTGGCCAGCGCCCAGTCAGTGCCGCAGACTGACAGCACCGTGACTCTCATTCCAACAGGTGTCACGGGCCCCCTTGGGGACAGGTGTAGCTTTCTTATTAGGATGTTCTTATGTTACATGGATAGGACTTGTCTTTTATCAGGACTTATAGATGCTGACCATGCTGGGGTGATTAACATAATGTTTTGGTCACCCTCACCTTCTGTGTTATTTCTGAAAGTCAAAAAAAAAAAAAAAAAAATAGCACTATTAATCCCTTTTTTATTCTTTGACTAAATCTGGCATCGAGGACTAAATTGGTGGACTTGGAAGTGACAAAAGAAACCATCGTTACCATGTATAGTAGGCGGTTGACAGTTATTAGGCCTAGTAGATACCGGGGATGATGTTACCATCATTAAGTCAAGTGATTGGCCGTCTGAATGGCCATTAGAAGACACTAATTCTGTTATTACAGGAGTTTAGGGGTACGCTACATGCTTGACATCCTGTACAACAATACCAACCGAGTGATTGTCGAATGCACTAATCAGACGCTGAAATGGCAGCTAACGCGATTAAGGGAGGGGGGAGACAAGGGTGGTCTGACCATGATATTGCAATAGGCACTGATAGTGCTCAACTAGCCAGCTACAGTGGTGTCTCTTCTTGGGGGTAAGGCAGTCCCGAAGGTTCGCTTTCGGGCGCCTGAGTCAGATAAATGGGAGGGTCCTGCAGATCTCCTCACATGGGGCCGAGGTTGGGGCCGAGGTTGTGCTTGTATTTCCACAGGAGCAGGAACCCAGTGGATTCTTGCCCGTCTGGTCCGGCCATGGCTGCCAGCTACTGCTGCCTCTGCTTCTGCTCCTGCTGCTGGGAGTGACCCTGCTGGAGAGAACAACGCAGGTGTCGACTCTAACGACCCCCAAATCATTGGGCAATTTTTGGCTGCAGTATGCAAAGCTGATGTCACGGGGTTATCGAGATCAATCTGTGTCCGTGACAGGGGAGGGGGCAGTAGGCCCGTAGCCCCCCGGCCCCCTCGGAAAAAAAAGGGAAAAAGGGAAAAGGGGTAGGGAGATGGGAGTTCAAGGGAACAAACGGAACAGCGGCAACGATCTGAGGAGTAAAACTTATTTACTAACTAGGATATAGGAATGCAAGATAACACACTATAATACAATATAATTAGAATTGAAGCTAATAAATCAAATATAATGAGAGAGAGAGGTTTCCGAACACCGAGAGGCCTACTTTGAAGTCGAAGGCGCCGCGGCTTGGAAGCACACCCACACCCGCTGCCAGGCAGTGAGAGAGAGAGAGCGCGAGCGTTGCTTCCGTGACGTATTTTCCCTCTCTGGCCGCGAGGTCCCCTGGGACGTGTAGTACTTCTTCTCTGTACTCCACATGATGTTGTGATGTGGAATACCAATAGCAAAAATGACAAAACACAAAACTATGACATTCCACCCCTTATTCTACATCACTACATCATGCTTAAAAATACATATACAAATAAACAATACTTGAAAAATGCATTACACACACAGGTCTATATACATATATATACATAGAATTACTGACTGCACTCCCCCAACATCAAGTTCCCTTGTGGTACACATTGAACATCCCCATTTTTCTGCATCACCCACCAAGTGCACCCAGGTTCCTGGGCAAAAACAGTTCCACGGAGAGGTTTGCCCTTTCCAGAGGCTGGAAGGACCCACACTGCTTTTCCCAACATGTTCTTTACATGTACAACAGGGACCTTATCTCCCTCTACAGTATGTAGGGGGCTGGATTGGGTAGGACCATCACGATTGACAGATCCTCTGGTATTGACCAACCAGGTGGCTTCTGCCAAATGCTTCTCCCAGTTCTTAAATGTTCCACCACCCATTGCTTTCAACATGGTTTTCAACAACCCATTGTATCGTTCAATTTTACCAGAAGCTGGTGCATGATAGGGGATATGATAAATCCACTCAATGCCATGATCTTTGGCCCAAGTATTTACAAGGGAATTTTTGAAATGTGTCCCATTATCAGACTCAATTCTTTCTGGAGTGCCATGTCGCCACAGGACTTGTTTCTCAAGACCCAATATGGTGTTTCGGGCGGTAGCATGGGGTACTGCATATGTTTCAAGCCACCCAGTGGTTGCTTCCACCATGGTAAGCACGTAACGCTTACCACTGCGAGATCGTGGTAAGGTGATATAATCAACCTGCCACGCCTCCCCATATTTGTAGTTTTGCCATCGCCCTTCCCCCCAGAGTGGTTTCATCCTCCTGGCTTGTTTAATTACGGCACATGTCTCACAGTCATGAATAACCTGTGCAATAGCGTCCATAGTTAAGTCCACCCCTCGGTCTCTGGCCCACTTATATGTTGCGTCTCTTCCTTGATGGCCCGAGGTCTCATGGGCCCATCGAGCTAGAAATAATTCACCCTTGTTCTGCCAGTCCAAGTCTATTTGAGCCACCTCAATTCTGGCAGCTCGATCTACCTGATGGTTGTTTTGTTGTTCTTCAGTAGCCCGACTCTTGGGCACATGAGCATCTACATGACGCACCTTTATAACCATATCTTTTGTTCGGGCAGCAATGTCTTTCCACAGTTCAGCAGCCCAAATAGGTTTACCTCTCCGCTGCCAGTTATTTTGCTCCCACTGCTGTAACCATCCCCACAAGGCATTCGCCACCATCCATGAGTCAGTATAAAGATAAAGCATTGGCCACCTTTCCCGTTCAGCAACATCTAAGGCCAGCTGGACAGCCTTTACCTCTGCAAACTGACTAGATTCTCCTTTTCCTTCAGTGGCCTCTGCAACCTGTCGTGTGGGGCTCCACACAGCAGCTTTCCATCTGCGATGCTTCCCCACAATACGACACGATCCATCAGTGAACAGGGCATATTCCTTCTCATTTTCGGGTAGTTCATTGTATGGTGGGGCCTCTTTAGCACGTGACACTTCTTCTGCTGGTGATGTTCCAAACTTTTTACCTTCAGGCCAGTCCATGATCACCTCTAAAATTCCTGGACGGCTGAGGTTCCCCATCCGCGCTCGTTGTGTAATCAGCGCAATCCACTTGCTCCAAGTGGCATCAGTAGCATGATGGGTGGAGGGAACCTTTCCTTTAAACATCCAGTTCAGCACTGGCAGTCGAGGTGCCAGAAGGAGCTGCGTTTCAGTACCGACTACTTCGGAAGCAGCCCGAACCCCCTCATATGCGGCTAAGATCTCCTTCTCAGTTGGAGTGTAGCCCTCTTCAGACCCCTTGTACGCTCGACTCCAAAATCCCAGGGGTCGGCCTCGGGTCTCTCCTGAGGCTCTTTGCCACAAACTCCAAGTGGGACCTTTCTCCCCAGCAGCAGTGTAGAGGATGTTCTTTACATCCTGTCCTGTCTGTACCGGCCCCAGGGCCATGGCACGGGCTATCTCCTGTTTAATCTGTTCAAAAGCCTGCTGCTGCTCTGGGCCCCATGTGAAATCATTCTTCTTCCGCGTTACCTGATAAAGGGGGCTTACGATAAGGCTGTAGTTTGGAACATGCATTCTCCAAAAGCCCACTACGCCCAGAAAAGACTGTGTGTCTTTCTTGCTAGTGGGTGGAGACATAGCAGCAATCTTGTCGATCACATCTGCTGGGATGTGACGACGCCCATCTTGCCACTTTATTCCCAGGAATTGAATTTCCTGAGCAGGTCCTTTCACTTTGCTTCGCTTAATCGCAAAGCCAGCACGTAAAAGGATCTGGATTATTTGTTCTCCTTTCTCAAAAACTTCCCTTGCGGTATTGCCCCACACAATGATGTCATCAATGTACTGTAAGTGCTCAGGAGCACCACCCTGTTCCAGTGCAGTCTGGATCAACCCATGGCAAATGGTAGGACTATGTTTCCACCCCTGGGGCAAACGGTTCCAGGTATACTGAATGCCCCTCCAGGTGAAAGCAAACTGTGGCCTACATTCTGCGGCCAAAGGAATGGAAAAGAAGGCATTCGCAATGTCGATGGTGGCATACCATTTGGCTGATTTTGACTCCAGCTCGTATTGGAGTTCTAACATGTCTGGCACAGCAGCACTCAGTGGGGGTGTTACTTCATTCAGGCCACGGTAGTCTACCGTCAGCCGCCATTCTCCACTGGCTTTACGCACCGGCCATATGGGGCTGTTAAAAGGTGAGTGAGTTTTACTAATCACTCCCTGACTCTCCAGTTGACGAATTAACTTATGAATGGGGAGCAAGGAATCCCTATTGGTGCGATACTGACGTCTGTGCACCGTTTTTGTGGCAATCGGTACCTGCTGCTCTTTCACTCGTAGCAGCCCCACAACTGATGGGTCTTCCGACAGGCCAGGCAAAACAGACAACTGCTTAACACCTTCTGTGTCTACAGCAGCTATTCCAAAGGCCCATCGGTACCCCTTGGGATCCTTGAAATATCCCATTCTGAGGTAATCGATACCAAGTATACAGGGAGCCCCTGGGCCAGTCACAATAGGGTGTTTCTGCCAGTCTTTACCAGTGAGACTTATCTCAGCCTCCAACATAGTCAACTCTTGGGAACCCCCAGTCACTCCATGAATATAAATCGACTTTGTCCCTTGGTGACTTGAGGGCATTAGGGTGCACTGTGCACCAGTGTCCACCAGGGCCTTATATTTCTGTGGTCGTGATGTGCCAGGCCACCTAATCCACACAGTCCAGTATACTCTATTGTCCCTTCCCCCCCCTGGCTGGGGGCAGGGCCCCCCTATTTGTTACCTCGATTGTTCGCAGCAACTGGAGCAGTCAACCTTTTGGAGAAGTTCACCTTGGTGGTCGATCTGTCTCGTAATTCTTTCACTCGTGCTTGAAGTGCAGGAGTGGGCTGCTTATCCCACTTCTTCATATTTTCCCCATGGTCGCGCAGGTAGCGCCACAAGGCAAGACGCGATGTAGTCTTACGGTTGTCATTTGCCTGAGCACGAGGACGTCTCCTTCTGATGGCTGAGATATTGGATGATGCAGGTTGGGAGGAAACCAAGTTGATCAGCTCTTCCGGTAGACAGTTTTGGGAATTCTGGTTCCTGTCAGATGTATCTGGTACCACCATGGATCCATCTGCATTAAGCATGGTAGACAGTTCGTCCCTCATATCTTCTTGTTTGCTCTCCACTCTGTCTAGCTTTTCAACTACCTTTGTGATAGCCGAAACACAAGCCCGTAGAGGGGCTAAATGTAACTCAAAGTCTTGAAGTCTATTAACCAGTTCATTTACAAGGGGCCTTCTTACCCCTTTGCCATACATTGCTGCGAGTGTACTGGCATACCTTTCCGGTGCAGTCTTCGTGAATGTACGCCACATATTTGGTGTACACCTGACTTTCTCAGGGTCATGCTTTTGGTCTGGCTCGTCAGGGATGAAGTCGGAACTGTATAACATTTCCACTACAGCATGCTCTCTCAAATAGCTGATACCTCTTTCCATATCAGTCCATTTCTTTTTCTCAGGCATCAGATCATCTTTGAAGGGGTATCTTTCTCTTACGGCTAACAGCATTCGCTTCCAGAGGGTGAAGGATCCATCCTGGCATGTGCCAATACCCCTGTCAATGGCTGAGTCTCTACTAATGCTACCCAGTTGGCGAGCTTCTCTACCATCTAGCCACACACTGTTGGCCCCACTGTCCCAACAGCGGAGTAACCAGGTGACGATAGGCTCTTTTGGGTGTCGTGAAAAGTCTTTTCTCAGACCTCTAATTTCACTCATTTTTAGAGATCGTTCAACAACAGTAACAATGTCTTGCTCACCTCCACCTCCTGCTCTTTCAGGACTTCTTGTTACCCTTCTGGGAGTAGGTGACCGTGATCTTACTGAAGGCCCCTCCCCTAGACTCAGGGCTGCTTTCCATGGATCGAGCCACTCTGGACCTCTTTCCTCCTCTTCTCTTACAGCGTCTGCTTCCTCTACTTTCTCCTCCTCCTCTTCCTCTACTTTCCTTTCCTCCTCTACTTTTCCTTCCTCCTCTTCCTTCTTCTCTAGCTGAGTTGAGACTCGTTTTGTTTTCCGTCCTCTTACAGGGGCAACTGACATCGATTCCGGTACCTCTTGTGGTTGATGGACGATGGCAGGTTGGTCGGTTCTGACGCTCTCCCTCTCCAATTTGGCTCGAAGTCCGTTTCTTTCAACTATGAGGATTTTTAGTTCAGATTCAAGCATGGCCTGAGAAAACTGAATTCTGCTTAGTTCATTTTGGAGGGTGTCTCGCTCAGTTCGGAGTACATCCCTCTCGGACTTGAGGGTATCTTGCTCAGACTGGAGTACATCCCTCTCGGACCGGAGGGTATCTCGCTCAGACTGGAGGGTGTCTTGCTGTAGTTGGAGGTTGTCAAGTTTGGATTGCAGGGAGTCTTTCTCATTTTGGAGGGCATCTTTCTCAGACTGGAGTGTGTCTTGCTCGGATTGGAGGTCTTTTCTCTCGACTAGAAGACTTTCTTTCTGGACCTGGAGATTCTCCGCCTCGGTTTGGAGACTCTCTCTTTGGATTTGGAGACTCTGTTTCTCGACTAGGAGACTCTCCTTCTGGACCTGGAGATTGTCCCTCTCGGCTTGGACTCTCTCCTGGAAACTCTTCTTTTCGGCTTGGAGACTGTCTCGCTCATTTTGTATTGTCTTCTGGAGACTCTCCCTTTCAGCTTGGAGACTCTCTCTCTGGAACTGGAGATTCTCCCTATCAGCTTGGAGACTCTCTCTCTGAAACTGGAGATTCTCCCTATCAGCTCTGAGACACTCTCTCTCAGCTTGGAGACTCTCTCTCTCAATTTGGAGACTTTCCCTATCAATTTCAGAAACTCTATCGCTTTCTGGGATAGTATTGAATAAGGCCCGATAGGCATTAGCCAGGCCCGAGATCATTTGTATCATTTGTGCCTCCTCAGATCTGCCTGAGCCACAACATTCCTGTCTTAAATAATTGTTTAAGCACTCAGGGTCTTCCAGGTGTTCAGGAGTAAAGCTCCATGACACCGAGGATGGCCATCTCTTTAAAGTCTCTCCCAAGCCTTTCCACACACCCTGCCACTCAGCACTCTCTGGTTCTGGGGAAGACTTCCTCAGAGCGTTATAAGTCCAGATGCTGAGTGAGGTAAGTAAAATAATGAACAATACATTCAGGGACACTGACACTGTGGTCAAATGGGCATTCAAAAACTGCATAAAGGATTCAAAGGGGAGACTGTGAGCCTGCTTAAAAATCACAAGTTCTGTAAAATTAGCAGCTCCCTCTGCAGTTGTATCCCACATTGTATGCAGGTACCAGGTAGGTATTTCTAACAGTGTTTTCAATTGACTATATATACTTGTAGCTCCATAGAGAAAAGTGGCAAACTTAATCAGGGCCCAGTATGTTTTGAGCATCAAAAAAGAAACACCAATGGCATGCAGTCCCTTGAAAAGCAGTTTTACAAGAGAAAGCTTTTTTTTTTTTTTTTTCTCTTTACAGAAGCAAAATATCAGTGCTCAAAGTTTACAAATATCACCAGAATATTGGCAGTCCGCCTGGACTTTCAAGGCCAAGCTCTCAGTGAGCACCTGCAAAAGAGATAAACTTTCCCTACACAGCTAACGAAAACTCTCCGAGAGCAGAGATTCGTTCTAACAAGCTAAAAAGCAACTTTTTAAGAGCAGAGAGGGATTATTTCAAAAACCAGAAAACAAGCCCCAATATCTTATCTTAATATCTTATCTCTATGCCCGCATTCTCCACCAAGATCTGTCACGGGGTTATCGAGATCAATCTGTGTCCGTGACAGGGGAGGGGGCAGTAGGCCCGTAGCCCCCCGGCCCCCTCGGAAAAAAAAGGGAAAAAGGGAAAAGGGGTAGGGAGATGGGAGTTCAAGGGAACAAACGGAACAGCGGCAACGATCTGAGGAGTAAAACTTATTTACTAACTAGGATATAGGAATGCAAGATAACACACTATAATACAATATAATTAGAATTGAAGCTAATAAATCAAATATAATGAGAGAGAGAGGTTTCCGAACACCGAGAGGCCTACTTTGAAGTCGAAGGCGCCGCGGCTTGGAAGCACACCCACACCCGCTGCCAGGCAGTGAGAGAGAGAGAGCGCGAGCGTTGCTTCCGTGACGTATTTTCCCTCTCTGGCCGCGAGGTCCCCTGGGACGTGTAGTACTTCTTCTCTGTACTCCACATGATGTTGTGATGTGGAATACCAATAGCAAAAATGACAAAACACAAAACTATGACAGCTGACTAACTCTTCCACAGTGTGTTTGGCGCTCTCGGCGGTAGGTGATCCATTCCGTACCTGTGCTCTTGCTATACGTTATGCAGAAGTTCCTCATTTCAACAAGATGGCTTGTGCCAATGATGATATCCTAAATCGGATCAGGGTGGTGAACGATAGAGGTAATCGTCTGCCTCTCGTTAGGCGCATGTGCGAAGGGATTTGGCACAGCATAGGACGATCCAGTCGAGGAAATGGTCTCCTGTGGCAAAGAGCAATAGCGACGGGGTTACTTGTTCTCCAACAGCCCCAGGGTCCTCGAGCAGGCAATGTTCGATGGCAGGCTCTGGCCACCGTGCGTCCCAATGCGTCAGCGGTGGGGTGGGTTTGGTTTCATTCCGACTCACCTAACGCAAGGCTGCAAGGCAGCCGGGACTATAATCCGCGGGAAAGTGAGACCTTCCCCGGAAGCAACACTACGGTCTACGTGATGATCGAGTTGGAGAATGATGCCCCTATACACCTGCCCCCGGGTATGGTCTTGATCTGCGGGTCAGGATATGTCTATCTGGTTATACCCATTCGACCCAAGGGTGGTCCTTGCAGTTTGGGCAGGCTAGGAATAGCACCTACTTCGCCACATGACATTCAACGGTTCCTCGCTGAGGACTCGCGACGGCGACGGGATATAGAGGCGCTGACACCGGACTGTAACGATCACGTGTATCTTGATGGAAAAGTACGCCAGGTTATAGGTACTATCTTTATCTGGCCCCAAGTAGTTCGTAATACACGTGCGACTGAGCGGCTTGCTTGTTGGGCGGCGAAAAACGCGAACCGCACTTCTCGTGCGCTGACTGACATAGCCGATTCGCTGAGCTCCCTTGACACCGGATTGACTCAGACCAAGATGGCGGTAGACTTTCTGCTTACTCGGACTGGTCTAGGTTGCGCTGAGATGGAACAACGCCTAGGCTTGAAAGGGTTTTGCTGCCTGGACTTCAGCGCGAATGCGTCGTCAGCTATAGAGAAGATTCGACGAGAGGCAAAGGACATAGCCGACTCAACGTTCAAGATAATTAAGGACAATAACTGGGGCTTCTTTTCCAATCTGTTTGGCCTTTCTAGCCGATTAGAGAATCTTCTCACTTTGGGTGTGACTATTTTAGTTGTTATTTTACTCGCTGTCTGTGTGATTCCTGTTATAATCCGTATTGTCCGCCGTGTGTTAGATCAGGCGGTAAATCATCTTCTTACAGTTAACTTAGTTTTAAGTGCATCACATGGAGATGGCTATCAACCACTGTTCACTTGTAATTCTGAAGTTTCACATTAGCAAAGAGAGGGGGGAGATGTTGGGGTACTTAGTTGCCTATGTAAGGATTAATGAGTGCATAGAAAGTAGCTTTCTGTAGATGGAGTGTTCTGGAATAGTAGAGTTAGTGGGTGGGGGTTTAGGTAGGTGTGTGTTTAGGTATTCTCGCGTGCATCGGGTTTGCGTAGCGGGTGTACGCGTCTGCGCGGGAATTAGGATGGTATATAAGGTGTGTGACGCAGCAATAAATTGAGAGAAGATTTCATGGCATCCATGATTATGTCTCTCTCTCCCCCGGGCGGTCGAGGCCCCGGGATAAGTCGGGTTAATTGGCGGTTACGTCAAATACTGATAACCATAAAAACATGACAGGGGCTGATTTTTCAAGCCCTTCACAAGCCTCATTGCTCTTCCCTGGCAATATGTATGGCAATAACACCATCTCTTGTAAAATAAAATTATAGATGAGTCTCTGACACAATTGATGCCAAATTCTGCCTTCAGACATGCATGTTACAGCTTTATATATGGAGCTAATATAAAAATATATATACTGGGACAAACAAGTGAAAGAATAAATCAGTGGAAGCCATGTACCTCAACCTCACTTAAGTACAGAGGCAGACAAGTAAGCTCAGACGGCTGTTTAGTAGAGTCCTTATATAAACTAGGCATGTATGTGAAATTACTCTGAAAAAACAAGGATCTGTTAAAAAGCAAAACAAAACAAAACAAAACTTCTCATAAACCAAAAGCATCACTGCTCAAACACTGTTAACTTGTTGGTGTACATTCATTTTAGAAGTAAGTGCAAAGAAAAATGCTTTGTAAACCTTATGTTAGAACTAGAACACATAGTAATGTAAGGTAGTGTTTTCACTTACTGAATACATTGCAGAGGTTTTGAACAAATTTGCCTTTTCTTCTGCAAATAGTATAGCATTATGCAGTCATTAGGAGAACTGATATGGGTGAATCAGACTTCTGTTGCTGTAGCTGATGTAATACATATCCTGCCTGCTTGCATTTATCAGGGTTTTTGACACATACTTAGAGAAGTAAATTGTAATGAATAAATTCCCAAATTAAATGAATAAATCCCTAAACAACATATAGTGCCACAGTTACTAGGTACTAAATTTGAACAGTCTTAACCATGTTATAACTGTTAATTATAATAGCTATATCATTTGTTTTAATTAATTGACCTTGATTCTGACATTTAAAAGAACTTAAAAACTTCTCAAAGGTAACTCATTTATCATCAGCATATTCCTTCTGGATAATTATTGTTCTGAAACAATATAACATAGAAAATGACCCTGAAAACCTCTCATTCTTTTAGTTACATAATTCCTCTTTGGCAGACATTAAAGGACAAATTTTGCTTATAAATTGCTTATAGAAAGGGATTTAATTTAGGTGTTGGACTTCTCACCTGCTTTTCCTGGGTTTACAAAAATGCATTAATTAAATGGGATTCACTGTGAATTTTAAAATTTGTTTACAAGAATGCACGTGCTTTAATTCAGAAGGGCATAAATGTTAAAAAAAAAAAAAAAAAAAAGAGTGAGAAAATGATAACATAAAATACTTCACTGTGTAGATTTTTCTTCAGTGTGGCTTAATAATAATAAGCGGAGAAAAAAATAATGTGACATACTAACCTATAAATCAATCAGTGTTCTAGTCTGAAAAACATGTACAAGAGCTATTGTTTTTAGAAACCTGATTGAAATCAACCATCAGGTGTGCTGTGAGAATTATCAAACTATTTTTTATTCTTCCAGAATAGAATTCATCTATATGCAGGTTATCAGGAGCTGATTGGTTTCAATTATTCCTTTGAATGTCTAAGAAAGAAAAATCATAGACATAAAAAGCTCCTGATATTTTTGCATATTCATTATACCTCAGTGAATCACCAGGAATGGCAATACTGCTATCTGAATGCAAATGCAGAATGAACAGATAAGTTGAAGGGCAAAATAACATAGAAATAAGCCAGACATTTCCACAAAAATTCATCATTTATCCTCTTTGTGAACACTTCTTTTATTTTTCCTTTTCTGTAGTTGTCACTTCTTGTCTCCTGTTTCATTTGAAAGACCAATTACCTAATGGCTTAACTTACTGCAGGCATGTACAATAACATGTCTCTAATTATTAAAAGGTTCATAAATCAATAATTATCAGTTAAATAGATGTGATTTTTCAGAGAAAATAATAGACTTACAAGTTACTGAGGCATATATGGAAGATTTCTCTGGAAAGGTACTGAGTATTTTGAAAGAGCATATTTACTAAGTTGACATTTTGATACATATTGACACACTTAACACTTTCTTTAGAAAGTAGCTGTCTCAATACCTTTGTAAACACAAGGACTCCAGGCAACATCTATCTTAAACACAAGATACGTAGGTTGATCCGAAATTAATGCCTCTTGTACATTTCATGGAAACTACAACAGATAGCAGCCATGAAAAAGAACCTGCATGCTGCACTCATAAATATGTACACCAGCAGATGTGAGCCACTGTCACTGTTGCAACTACCAAAACGCACTATCCACCATCTCACTGTGCTCACATTCACTATTCAGTCTCCATAAACATTCAGCAAGCATCAATGAATGTTAATGACTGCAATTTTTTTTTTCACATGGAGGAATTCTTTTCCATCCCTTTGCTTTAAAAGCACTTCCATGTCACATGTCCTTTTGTCAGACTGCTGCCTCTGCTGCCATCTGTTACACAGCAACAAAAGGTAATATAATGTTGGTGGGAAAGTTCATTCTTTACTTCTGTACCACCAACATCTGCCTCTGATGTCATGGACCAACATAATAACATAGGATTATTACTTTCTGAGCAGACCTCATACATTGAATGTATGTCAAGTTAGAAAGCTGTTAACTGAAGAAAAGTTTTGTTGAGAACTAATGTTTCAGTCATGTAGTCTGATGAAGAACTACAATGAGGTCATGAGTTCCCATCTGCTGACTATGGAGGACAAAATAGTTCCACGGGGCAGAGGGCTGAGCCTTTGCAAGATTCCTTTCCCCAGCAGCACTATAAAAATTAATAACCAACGTTCAAAATTGTACAGAATTGTGGAATGATTTACTCAGGCTAGTTACCCAGGTGATTCACGTAGCCTTCAAGTTGCTGAGAGTCTCCCTGGAAATTCTATCAACTTACTTGTTAGGTGGAACTTAATTAATTTGTTCTAATGTATTGTGTCTCGAGGCTCAGTCATCTCAAGCTGCTTCTACTGCCTGTTATTCAGAAATGGACTGATTTGTATCATCAATTACTCTTCTTTCTGAGATTTAGAGGAAGTTTTATTCATGCCTTCCAAATATCTGCCCACCAGGAGTGAAATGATCTGATCAGTTTGTATGAGAAAG
The DNA here is from genome assembly GCA_030625065.1 of Alectoris magna. Classification (NCBI taxonomy): domain Eukaryota; kingdom Metazoa; phylum Chordata; class Aves; order Galliformes; family Phasianidae; genus Alectoris; species Alectoris magna. The sequence continues at coordinate 79,697,045 of CM060560.1, forward strand.
CTATTGTCTGTAAGAAGATATGAAGCATCCTGCTGGGTTGGACCAGAGGGCGATGAAGCCTTGGATTCTGCCTCTGGCCATGGAAGACGGAGATAGGCTGCAAGAACACACATTGATGGCTGTACCTGGGGCCAGCTTCCCACCCCTTACTAGCTTGCTTACTTTTTAATGCAGCTGCTCCATCTGTACGTCCTTCCAGTTACCATTTTCTCTAATCTTTTTTTAGCTTCTATTTAGTTTCTATTTCATTGCAAATAGTAGCACTCTCACAGTAACATTTTTGAGAAACTATGATACTTCCTGTGAGTCTTTAATTGTACTTTGAGCTTTATTTAGCTTTATGCATTTACAAATTTCCAAGAAAGTTTACATTTTCTACAGCTCACAGAATTTTTGTTTCAGCTTCCTGGTGGACAAAATGTCAGTGTGGGAGAAAGCTTTGTCTGTGACTACGTGAAATATAACATGTAACTGAGCCAGCTGTGAAAGGGAACTGACTCTCCAGCCTTTTCAGTACTCTAGTAAGGTACAATTCATTCTGTGTGGGATTCACTGAAGCTAACTTTAGACTTTTATAGTTTAGTCGTCTACATCTGAATTAGTCACTTTGGATTCTCTTTATAGATACTGGAGAGAAAAGGCCTTTTTAGAGCATGATTCATCCGACCTATCTACTTAAGAATGAGATGAATCATGTTTGATAGTTCTTTCCTTTCCCTTGACTACAAAGGGAACTAAGATGTTGACTTCTGCAAGTAGATGATATCTACATTACTTGTCTTCACATTTCCAGCATTATAATTGATGACAATTCTATTTTTCTTTTCAGAATATCTTAGCAGATTGCTTTTTTCTTTTCCTTTCTTTCTTTCTTTCTTTCTTTCCTGCTTGCTTGCTTGCTTGCTTGCTTTCTTCTTTCTTGCTTTCTTGCTTTCTTTCCTTCTTTCTTTTTTAAATTGTTGTTAAGAAATGCAATTGTACTTACAGTTGTAGTTTCCGTTCTCACCCTTAGGATAACCTTTGATTCTGCATTTTCACCCATAGACACCCTACTAGTCTGTTGCTCATTTATCTTTGTGTTACCTTTAACAACCTTTTTCCTTGCTTTCTCTGCTAGTTCATGTTTTTTTTCTGTTTCTCTCTTCTGAAGGAACAAAGGCTGTAGAATCTGCCCCTGAATCTCTGCTGAGTATTCCTTTCTCTTCATTAAATCTTTTCAGTATTACCTATGAATTGCATTATCAGTAATAAACAGCAGTTAACTGTATGTTATTACAACTGTTATTGTCTTCTCTTTCTCTCTCTCCCCCCTCCCTCTAATTTTTGCTAGCCAGATTGGAAGTGAGTATGAAAGACTAGCTGCTAAATACAGCCAGATTTATTGACTATTGAACAGTGTTCTCCTCACCATCATGGGAGCTGGGCCAGTAATTACATAGAATTAATGAATACTGATGGGTTCATATTTCCCGGGGAATCAGAGTACAAATGATGTGTAAAGAAGGATGTAAACCATCCCCTTAAAAATGTTTATCTTATGAGATTTCATACTCATACACAAGAATATGAGAATCCTGAACTGTGAAATGTTTCTCAAGTGGTACTGTGTTTCACTGAACTATTATTACCAGGCATATCTGAATCACTGCTAACATCTCTCCTTAATCTTTTGTCATGATTTAATGAAATATGACAGTCATCTCTTTGTGTCTCCCACATACATTCTTGCGGGTTTACACTTAGTCCAAGGCTTAAACTTTCCCATTCTAGTGTGGATGAATTTAAGGTAATGTGATTGAATACCATATGGTCAAGCAGAAATTACAGTTTTAGTGAAATATTATGTAATGCATAGTAAGGTTTTGCTTTGATTAGAATGAAGCATGTCACCTCTTATATCTAAACACGGTTTCCTTCATTTCACTTACTAGACTTCGAAGGACTGAACACTGTTTTACTTAGCTTTTCCAACTTTGCCAATCACCCAGGGAATAAAAATATATTTTAAAAAAAGAAAATAGAATGGATTATGGCTGGGAACATCTATTCCCAGTAGTTTGAAGAAATGCATAATCTGAATAGCATCTCTGTTCATTTCATAGAGTTATTTAATCATTTAGGTTGGAAAATACTCTTAGGAGCATCAAGTCCAATCATCAACCTAATACTAAAGACTACCAACCAATAAACCATCTCCCTAAGAGCTACATTCACACAATTCTTAAATCATAGATTCATAGAATCATAGAATCACCAAGGTTGGAAAAGACCCTTAGGATCACCCAGTCCAACCATCCACCCATCACCAATAGTTCTCACTAAACCACATCCCTCAACACAACGTCCAAACATTCCTTGAACACCTCCAGGGTTGGTGACTCCACCACTTCCCTGGGCAGCCCATTCCACTGTCTGACCACTCTTCCAGAGAAGTAATATTTCCTAATTTCCAGCCTGAATCTCCCCTGGAGGAGCTTGAAGCCATCCCCTTTAGTTCTCTCACTAGTTACACAAGAGAAGAGGCCAACCCCCAGCTCACAACAACCTCCCTTCAGGTAGTTATCAATAAGATCTCCCCTAAGCCTCCTCCAGACAGAACAATCCCAGCTCCTTCAGCCACTCCTCACGAGGCCTGTGATCCAGATCCCTCACCAGCTTTGTTGCCCTTCTTTGAACACGCAAAGTACCTTCAGTAAAGTACTCAGACTCCACCAGTTCCCTGGTCAGCCTGATCCAATATCTAATCATCCTTTCCATGAAGGTATTATTCTTAATATCCAACTTAAATATTCTCTGGAACAATTTGAGAGCATTGAGTAAAGACACTGGCATCCTCATCTCTGTAGCCTCCTTTCAGGCAGCTGTAAAGAGTAATGATGTCTTCTTTCAACTTCCCTTTTTCCAGACTAAAAAAATCCGGTTTCCTCATTCACTCCTCATATGTCTTCTTTTCTGGTCCCTTCACTAACATCAATGTTCTCAGCATTCCAGCAGCTCAACATCCTTCATGTAACAAGGGGACCAAAACTAAACAATATTCATGTAATGGTCTCACCAGCGCCATGTACAAGGGATCAGTCACTTCCTTCCTTCATCCTGCTGGCTACACAATTTCTGTTAGAGGCTAGGATGCCTCTAATTTTCTTGCCCATGTGGGCACACTCATGTTCAATTGACCACTGAACGGCACCTCCAGGCCATTTTCTGACAGGTAACTTTCCAGCTACTCTTCCCATACTGCTGTACCAGATAGTAACGACCCAAGTGCAATTGAATTACAGAAATTAGCATTAGCTTATATAACTTAGTCAATCAAAAAGCACTGTCATTTCTTCTGTAGTTTTTAATTTTTATTTATTTATTTATTTTTGAAATTAAAATATTCCTTTAACTAGTGGGTTGGTTTCTGCTCCCAAGGAATCATACTATATCCTGTGAGATCCTCCTCACCTGTCAGTGAGTCTGTGAAGTTTTGATGGACTATTTTGATGCCTCATCATCCTTCCAGTTCCAAATGTGCTTGGGTTATTATTACGTAGAAATGCAATGTAATGTCAATATCTGTTTAATCCTATGTGTCACTCCCGTGTGCCAATGGCGATTTCTGACATTCATGTTGACAAGATTTTCATGTTCTGTAGAATGTCTAGCTGAAAAGAGTCGTTTTTATTATTATTATTTTCAGTGTACAATTGCTGTAATGATTGTAATGATTCACTTTAGAATTGGCTGAAGTTCTGGGGTTTTACCTTCACAACAGTTTGGGTTAGTTTGGTTCTTTTTAATTATTTATTTATTTTCGATAGAACTGTGACGTAACATTTATTTTCTGGAAAAGAAAGCATGAGGTATAGTTTTCTGTAAGAGTAAGCACACACCAGCAAGGAAACATGAGTTGTTTCCACCTTGAACAGATATGTTAAACTGTAACTTATTTGCTGAATTTGGACAATTCCTCTGATTCTGAGCTTCCACAAACATAACAAAAAAGAAAATCCTACACTAGAATCCATACATAAGGCACCCATATCCTGTCTCCTAGCCCCAGAATGAGTGCCTAATCTTCCTGGCCTTTTCAAGTTTGGGTTTTGTGTTTTTTCTCATACTCACATATTTAAACAGTGGACTTTCCCTCTTAATTCATCTCCCTCCCCTTAATTCCCTCCCATTTCCACGTGAAAATGGAGCTAAGAGATTTACAGATGTATTTCAAGATTTCTACTCCTATTAACAAGAAGAAAACAAGGTGCAGTGTGCACTTAAATGTTAATTCCATATGAGAGAGGACTTGTTTTGCAAATTGTTTCTCCTTTAAGTTCTTCTATCAACCAACTTTCAGGTGAATTTCCATAATGACTTCAAGCCTCATAAGAAGTCCTGCTGCTTAAATCTAAGTTCATCTTAGAGAAAGGATGGTTCGAATTTTTAGCTCCTGTTGCAGGATACTTTCATTTGAATTAAATATCCTCCAGGTTAATAAATTTTGATTGCTCCGTATTGCTAGCCATCTGCTCCTATCCCTTGGAATCTCATTTCAAGATGGATGTTGAAAAATAATTAACTGAACTCCAGTCCATGCCTCACTCTAGCCTGATACAGAACAATATAGTTTGTACTCAAAACAGTAAACAAAGAGAAATTAGTGCATAGCATTTGATTTATGTGGACACACACTGGCTTTTCACACCTTCTGTTGGAACATTATGAGTAACACTGTAGTTATAATCAAAGTTTTCCAGCAGTTCATTATAATATGCTGTTTTCAGTTGTTTATGTGTATGTCAAATTTTAACAAATGATAAAAGACATGGAATCACACAAAATCACATGTGGTCAAGAAGGCCAAGTGTATGCAGGTTTGTATTAAAGAGAACATGGCCAGAAGACTGGGGGAGGTGGTCCTCCACCCCTACTCTGCCATGGTCAGTCCATATCTGGAGTGCTGTGACCAAATACATGCTCATCAGTCCAAAAAAGCACAGATTGTTTAGAGGGAGGGCCACAGAGATGATGCGGAGCCAAGAGCTCCATCATCATGAGGAAAGGATGAGAGACGTGGAGCTATTCAGCCTGGAGAAGACAGGCCTGAGAGGGGATCTCATTAGTCCCTTTAAATTGCTAAAAGGTGGGAGTCAGAATCATAGAATTTTTAGAGTTGGAAGACAACACTGAAGGTCATCCAGTCCAACTCCCCTGAAATGAACAGGGACATGCACAGCTAGATCAGTTTGTCTGGGGCCTGATCCAGCCTTGCCTTGAATGTCTCCAGGAATGGGGCATCAACCACATTTCTGGGCAACTGGTTCCAGCTCCTCATCACCCTTACTGTAAAAGACTTTTTCCTTCTATTCAACCTAATTCTACCCTCTTTAAGCTTGAAGACATTCCCCTTGTTCTATCACCACAGACCCTGCTAAAGTCTGTCCCCTTCTTTCCTGTAGCTCCCGTTTAGATACTGAAAGCCTGCTATCAGGTCACCTTGCAGCCTTCTCTTCTCCAGGCTGAACAGCCCCAGCCCTTTCAGCCTGTCCTTGTAGGATAGGTGTTCCAGCCCTTGGATCATTTTTGTGGCCATCCTCTGGACTTTGCAACAGGTCTATGACTCTCCTGTACCAAGGACTCCACATCTGGGTTCAGTACTCCAGGTGAGGCACCACCAGAACAGAGTAGAGGGGCAGGATCACCTCCTCAACCTCCTGGCCACACTGCCTTTGATGAAGCCCAGGATACAGTTAGCTTCCTGGGCTGTCAGGGCAAATTCCTGTCTCATGTCCAGCTTCCAATCCACCAGTACCCCAGGTCTTTTTTGGCAGGGCTGCACTCAATCCTTTCATCCCCCAGCTTGTATTGGTAGTGAAAATTGTCTCAACCCAGGTGCAAGATCTTGCATTTGGATTTGTCAAACCTCACAAAATTCTCCTGGGCCCACTGCTCAAGCCCGTCTAGGTCCCTCTCGATGACATCCCGTTAGTCTGGTATGATGACTGCACCCCTAGTGTCATCAGTAAACTTGTTGAGTGTGCACTCGACACGACTGTCAATGTCACTGATGAAGATATTAAAAAGCATTGGTCCCAGGTGACCCCTTTGGGACACCACTCATCTCTGATCTCCATCCAGACATTGAGCCATTGACCTCCATTCTCTGGACTTTATCTTGCAGCCAGTTCTTTGTCCACTGAACAGTGCACCCATAAAATCCATATCTTACCAATTTGGAGAGAAGGATGTGGGGAGTACTGCGTCAAAGATCTTACTGAAGTCCAGATAGATGACATCAGTGACTCTTCCCTTGTCCAGTGATGTATCATAAATGGCCACTAGGTTGGTCAAGCAGGATTTGCCTCTGGTGAAGCCATGCTGGTTCTCCCATACCACCTCCTTGTCTTCCATGTGCCTTAGAACAGCTTCCAGGAGGATCTGCTCCATGATCTTTCCCAGCACAGAGATGAGACTAATAGGTTGTAGTTCCCAAGGTCATCCTTTTCACCCTTCAATGGGTGCAATGTTGCCTTTTTTCCAGTCACCAGGGACTCCACCTGTTAGCCATGAATTTTCAAATATCATCAAGAGTGGCTTGGTGACTATATCAGCTAATTCACTCAGGACTCTGGGATGCATCTCATCAGGACACATAGACTTGTAGATGTTCAGGTTCTTCAGATGGCCATGAACCTGATCTTTGCTTACAGTAGGAGGGATGTGTCTTCCCCAGTCCCCTCCTACCAAACAAAGCTTAAGAGATCTGTGAAATGAGCAGTTATTAGAGAAGACAGAGGCATAAAATTTGTTAAGAACCTCAGTGTCGGCAATCAGTTGAGTTAGAGAGCTCTCTTAGTTTCTTGTAGCATCAGAGCAGTTCTCTTTATTGTGTTCAACAGACATCTTACATACCATTCACTTCAAACAAGAATTCCTTGTTCCTCTAACAATTCCTCTAATCAGTTAATTGGTCCTAGCTTCTCCCAAATAACAGTGATAAAGGATGAAGGGTTTCTTAAGAGTAACAGGATTAACAGTGCATATAAAAAGAACTTCCTGTCTACCCTCAGACACAAACAGACACTGCTTGCTCTTTGTCTCACACTCCTTTCCCAAGGTTTCACAGTGGTAGGGTCTATCAAAGAGTCTGATAAGCTCTTTGATGACTCTCTCACAGTGACATCTTCCCCCACACCTCAGACCTCTCCTTGTCGTTACCAGCTTGCCTGCCTCACTAGGGGGGATATGACCTCTTGGACTTCCTTTTCTCATAGAGGTACATGTAGAAGGCTTTCTTGTTCTTGGGCCTTGGTTTTCCTGGCCCCATTCCTTTGCAGCCTAGCAGCTTTCTTATACTCTTCCTACGATACCTGTTTGTGTTTCCACTGCCTGCGCATTTTCTTCTTGCTCACCAGCTTGACCTGCAGGTCTCAGTTTAGCCATGCTGGTCTCTTGCTTTCCTTTCCTGACTTCCTATACCTGTGGATGGAGAGCTCTTCCATCTTGAGGAAAGCTTCCTTAAAGATCTGCCAGCTCTGCCCTGCTCCCTTGTCCATGCAGACAGTTTCCCAGGGTGTTTTATCGACTAACTCCCTGAAGAGCTGGAAGTTAGCTTTCCTAAAATTCAGCATTCTGGTTTTACTCTTTGCCTGTCTCATACTCCTCCAGACATATTCAATCATAGCATGGTAATTACAGCCCAAGCAATCTCCAATCCTGATGTCACCAATTGGTTCATTTGTGTCAGTGAGCAGCAGGTTCAGTATTGCATCCCCCTGGTGGGGCCTTCAATTGCCTAATACTCAGCATGCTACTCTTCCAGCAGATGTCTGTGTCATTCAAGTCCCCTAACAGGATGGGTGTTTATGATCATGATGCATCCTGTAGCTGGAGGTAGGAGGCCTCATCGTCAGACTCCGCTTGATCAAGCTGCCTGTTATAGACACTAATCACAAAGCTTTCTTTGTGATTAGTCTCTAACTAACCATAGGTTTTTGACTAGCTTACGACTATTATTTAGGGACAGCTCTTCACATTCTATGCCTTTCCTGATGTAGATATCAACATTCCCTCCCCTCCTTCCTCATCTGTCCCTTCTGAACATCTTGTAGCCATCCATAGCCTCACTCCAGTCATGGGAATCATCCCACCAGGTTTTGGTGACAGCAGCTATGTTGTAGTTTTCTTGTACCACAGTAGCTTCCAGCTCCTCCTGTTCGTTTCCCAAGCTCTGTGCAACGGTGCAGAGGTATTTCATTTGGGCAGCTGGTCCTATCACCTCCTTAAAGGATAACTCCTTAGATCCTTTTAAGTATTCTTGATTTTCCCTTTGCCTTCTCCTATTGTCCCAGAAACAATTGCCTCATCATCATAGGATTTCATATGTGCTGTAGTACTGCCAGCACCTCTCAAGGTCCTTCAAAGCCCCTGCTAGTGCCCTGTCCCTCTTATCTAGCTATGCCATCCCACACCTTATCAAATGTCAAATGGATGGGGCCAGGCTCTTTTCAGTGGTGCCCAGAGACAAAATAAGGGGCAAGGGGAAAAAAGTGGAACACAAGAAGCACACAGAAACATGACAAAGAACTTTACTGTGGGGGTGACAGACTACTGCAACAAGCTACCCAGAGAGATTGTGGAGTCTCCTTCTTTGGAGATATTCAATTACTATTTGGATGCTTTCCTGTGCAACCTACTGTATTGAATCTTCTTTAGCAGGCAAAGTTGTACTCATTGATCTACAGATGTACCTTCCAACCCCTACAATAGACCTTAAAATTGGAAGAAAAAGACATACAGTAATCTTCATCATAATAGAAACATTCTTTACCTGGGAATATGGAATGCCAATGATCCTCTGCTATCAGTAAATAAATTTATTTGTTAGGCGAAATAAATACATTTATCTCTGAAGCTAGAAGTAACACGATTCATTAATGTCTTTTTTCTTTTCCTAGTAAGGTCACACATTTGAGCAAATTTTGCACAAACAAACAAACTAACAAAAAAAGCAACCAGCAAAAACGTTGCGGAGTGAGATTTTAATATTCGTTGCCACAGTGGAATCAAGTAAAACTGTGTTTTCAATGAAACATAGTGCTGAAAAGAGGAAAATACATTTATTTTAAAAGTTGATAGGTATATGGTCGTATGTATAAATAAGACCTCAGGCTATTACACTGATAAAAGCAGATAATTAAAAACTCTGCATTGCCAAATGAGACATAGCTCTTCAGAAGTTACAGGATGTTTTATGATGTACACAGAAAATAATGTATTAAATCTAAAGAGACACTAATGAAGTCAGCCTTCCTTAAATTCTGGATAATTGATTTTGTAATCTTAGAGTTTGCTTTATACAGAACTGTGTATGCAGTGTAATACAAGATTGCAATAAAAATCTATTTTAATATGGTAGTTTGACAACAAAATTTTGAAGTGCTGTTTTGCAGATAAAGTATTTTATTTCTTTTATACTCCCCTTATAAGAAGCTTTTCTGGTAAGTAGTTATATACTGATACAGAATACTTGATACTGAAGAAGATTCAGGTTTGCTGTTTTCTGGTCTTTCTCCGTACAGGTTGGATCCTTCATCCCAATTCATTGTTTGAGGAATACAAATGTTGTGAATGCCTCTGACATTCAGGTAGCACAACCCATCAGTAAGTTATTTCTATCTCTGATGTAGAACTGAAGCCGTCAATTTCTAAGTAGAGCAGGTCTTAAAACTTCCAAAAGGAAAAAGCTGTATCTGTGAATTTAGCATATTAATTTCCTGGAGCATTTCGATGTGTAGTAAGTTGTGTGACTTCTATTAGTTTTATTTTGAAAAATTTACATGAATTCAAAAATTGGTGCATGTTTCCTTCAAAAATAAATGAGCTAGTAATGTGATGATAAAATGAGTGCTTTTGTGAAAGAAGCTAAATTTAATTTCAAAAGAAATATTATAAAATAACAAAATAATTATTAATTTCATTTCTTCTAGTAGATAATAGAACCTTTTCACTACTTTCCCTCCATTCTCTCAAAATAAGGGAGAATAAATTTGAGGAAAATATCAAGGTGAAAAAAGAACAAACATTATTTAATTTTAAAGATATTTTTTTTCTTAGAAAATTTTCCCTGTCAGTTTGTCTTCTTGAACTTCCTTTCCTTTCCAGTGATTTCTTATAATGATTGTTTGTTTATGTTTATCAGTCAGATCAGGAATTAATCTATTTTATCTTAAAATATTGTCTCGTAAATGAAACTGTTCCATTGATTTTGGGAAAATAAATAAATAAATAAATAAATAAATAAATAAATCATGATCATTAAAGAATTTGGTATCCCCAGAATACATCATCTTTTATAAAGAATACAGTTATTATGATTTTGGTCAATTCTGTTATTTAAAGGAATAAATACATATCTTAAAAAAAAAAAAATTAAAGGCTATTATACAGTTTTCATTGATTAATTATCTAATTTATGCCCTAAGTATTTTTACTAAGGATTTGCTAAATGATAAGGCATGAATAAAGGAAGAGGCAGGACACTGTATGAAGTTGTACTGTGTTATGCAAGTTTATGCAGTGTTATAGCAAATAACATGAGTCAGATAATTAGTTACTAGGTAAATAGACACACGATCAGCATTGATCTGTCATCTTTACCATCTTCATGTTTGAGAATATACAGACTCCAAGAACATTTTCTTGTTTCTTGTTCTGCCATAAGCAAGAAAACCTATGTCATGTAACCCTGTAGTAGAGGAGACATAAGAATATCTGAAATTCGCAAAATTATATTTGTGATAGTTATTTGATGACCTAAGTCAAGGACTGGTGTGGCATAATAAAAAAAATATATCCTTAAAAATATAATTTTTAGCGCTAATTCTCTTCATCAAAATCAGTCTTTGGACATTTTCTAGACTGTCATATGTAAGAGCAGCGTGCATGGACAGTAATCACAAATATTCTACTACATTATATGTTAAAATAAAGGCTGACATAAGTAAGAACAGTGCATATGGAGAGCAATCACAAACACTACTACATTATATGTTAAAATAAAATACAAAAAATGAATAAAATATTCTGTAACATATTTTTTTTTACAGTGTGTAAGTGCTGAAAAGTTTATTAATTTTCCGTGCATATTTTTCTTCAGAATATACTTCTAACCAAAAATCAACTTAACAAAAATTGCCTACTTGACAGAATGGAGGAGTTGACAAAGTATTCACATTAATGTATGGTTGATTATATTTTCTGAGACTTCCTGTTCATTTGTACATCAAAATCTCTTGTATATTTATATATATATATACACATGTATGTATACATACACAGAATCACAGAATCATTAAGGTTGGAAAAGGCTTTTAAAGTCATCTTGTCCTACCCCTAAATTTGCCCACTAAACCATGTCTCATAGTACCACATCGAAACATTTCTTGAACACTTCAAGGGACGGTGACTCCACCACCTCCCTGGGCAGCACAATCCAGTGCCTCACCACTCTTTTGGAGAAGTTTTTCCTAATATCCAACCCAAACCGCCCTTCGAGGAATCTGAGGCCATTCCCTCTTGTCCTATAACTGTTACCTGGGAGAAGAGGTTGACTGCCAACTCATCACAACATCCTTTCTGGTAGTGATAGAGAGCAATAAGGTCTCCCCTGAGCCTCCTCTTCTCCAGACTGAACAATCCCAGCTCCCTCAGCCGCTCCCCATAAGACTTGTTGTCAACATCTGTGCTTAACACCTTCTGTGTCTACAGCAGCTATTCCAAAGGCCCACTGATACCCCTTGGGATCCTTAAAATATCCCATTCTGAGGTAATTGATACCAAGTATACAGGGAGCCCCTGGGCCAGTCACAATAGAGTGTTTCTGCCAGTCTTTACTGGTGAGGCTTATTTCACTGTGCACCAGTGTCCACCAGGGCCTTATATTTCTGTGGTCACGATGTGCCAGGCCACCTAATCCACACAGTCCAGTACAATCTATTGTCCCTTTCCCCCTCCTTGGCTGGGGCAGGGCCCCCCTATTTGTTACCTCGGTTGTTCTCAGCAACTGGAGCAATCACCTTTTGGAGAAGTTCACCTTGGTGGTCGATCTGTCTCGTAATTCTTTCACTCGTGCTTGAAGTGCAGGAGTGGACTGATTATGCCACTTCTCCATATCCTCCCCATGGTCATGCAGGCAGCACCACAAGGCAAGACACGATGTAGTCTTACTGTTGTCAATTGCTCGAGCAGGAGGATGTCTCCTTCTGATGGCTGAGATGTTGGATGATGAAGGCTGGTAGGAAACCAAGTTGATCAGCTCTTCCAGTAGACAGTTTTGGGAATTCTGGTCCTTTTCAGATGTATCTGGTACCACCATGGATCCATCAGTTTTAAGCATGGTAGACAGTTTGTCCATTATATCTTCTTGTTTGCTCTCCATTCTGTCTAGCTTTTCAGCTACCTTTGTGATGGCTGAAACACAAGCTCGTAGAGGGGTTAAATGTAACTCAAAGTCTTGAAGCCTGTTAACCAGGTCATTTACAAGGGGTCTTCTTTCCCCTCTGCCATACATTGCTGTAAATGTACTAGCATACTTTTCCGGTGCAGTATTTGCGAATGTACGCCACATATTTGGTGTACACCTGACTCTCTCAGGATCATGCTCCAGGTCTGGCTCATCAGGGACAAAGTTGTGGCTGTGTAACATTTCCACTACAGCGTATTCTCTCAAAAAACAGATACCTTTTTCCATATCAGTCCATTTCTTTTTCTCAGGCATCAGATCATCTTTGAAAGGGTATCTTTCTCTTATGGCTAACAACATCTGCTTCCAGAGGGTGAAGGACCCATTCTGGCATGTACTAAAACCCCTATCAATGGCTGAGTCCCTGGCAATGCCACCCAGTTAGCGAGCTTCTCTACCATCTAGCCACACACTGTTGGCCCCATTGTCCCAGCATCGAAGTAACCAGGTGACGATAGGCTCATTCTGGTGTCGTGAAAAGTCTTTTCTTAGGCCTCAAATTTCATTTATTTTCAGAGATCGATCAACAATAGTTACAATGTCTTGCTCACCTCCTATTCTTCCAGGGCTTCTTGCCCTCCTTGGTGTTGGTGACCAAGGTCTTATTGAGGGCCCCTCACCTGGACTCGGGGGCGCTTCCCCTGGATCTTGAAGCCACTCCTCTGGACCTCTTTCCTCTTCTCTTACATTGACTGCTTCTTCTACTTCACCCCCCTCCTCTTTCTTCTGTTCTAACTGAGCCAAAATTCGTTTCATTTTCTGTCCTCTTACAGGGGCAACTGACATTGAATCTGGTGCCTCCTGTGGTTGATCAGGTTGGTTGGTTCCAATGCTCTCACTCTCCATCTTGGCTCGGAGTCCGTCTCACTCGATTATGAGGGTCTTTATTTCAGATTCGAGCATGGCTTGATGAGCCTGAATTCTGTTTATTTCAATTTGGAGACTGAATTTTGCGTGCTGGAAGGCATTTTACTCACTTCGGCGTACATCCCATTCGGACTTGAGGATGTCCCTCTTGGACCGGAGGGCGTCTCGCTTGGACTGGAGGGTGTCTTGTTGAAATAAGGCACCAAATTTCTTGTTGAAATTGGAGGTTGTCAATTTTGGATTGCAGGGAGTCTCTCTCATTTTGGAGGGCGTCTCTCTCAGACCGGAGTGTGTCTCACTCGGATTGGAGGTCTTTTCTCTTGACTAGGAGACTCTCTTGCTTGGCACGGAGATTCTCCTTCTCGGCTCTGAGACACGCTTGCACATTTTGTACTGTCTCCCTGAGACTCTCCCTTTCAGCTCTGAGACACTCTCTCTCAATTTCAAAAACTTTCTCCCTCTCTGGGATAGTATTGAACGAGGCCTGATAAGCATTTGCCAGGCCCCAAATCATTTGTGCCTCCTGAGATCTGCCCAAGTTGCAACACTCTTGTCTCAAATATCTGTTTAAGCTCTCAGGGTTTTTTAGGTGTTCAGGAGTAAAGCTCCATGACACCAAAGATGTCCATCTCTTTAAAGAAGTCTCTCCTAAGCCTCTCCACACTCCCTGCCACTCAGTATTCTCTGGTTCTGGGAAGACTTCCTCAGAATATTATAAGTCCAGATACTGAGTAACATAAGTAAAATAATGAACAATACATTCAGGGAGATTAACAGTGTGATCAAATGGGCATTCAAAAATTCCATAAAGGATTCAAAGGAGAGATGGGAAGCATGCTTAAAAACCACAAATTCTGTAAAATTGGCTTCTCCCTCTGGAGTTGTATGCCACTTTATATGCAGGTACCAGGTAGGCATTTCTAACAGTGTTTTCAATTGACTACATATACCTATAGCTCCATAGAGCAAAGTGGCAAACTTAAGGCTCAGTATGTTTTGAGCATCAAAAAAGAAAAACCAATGGCATGCAGTCCCTTGAAAAGCAGTTTTACAAGAGAAAGCTTTTTTTTTTTTTTTTTTTTTTTTTTTTTCAGTAGGAAGATAGCAGAGCTCAAAGTTTACAAATATTTGCCTACCTGTACGACCTGCTGTAGGGAACCTGCTTTGGCAGGGGGGTTGGACTCAATGATCTCTAGAGGTTCCTTCCAACCCCTTCTGTGATTCTGTGATTCCGAAGTATTGGCAGTTCGCCTAGACTTTCAAGGTCAAGTTTTCCAGCACAGAAACCTGAAGCTCTGATAAAGTTCCCTAACTAAGCTCTCTGAGAGCAGAGAGGGATTCATTCTAAAAAACTAGAAAACAGACTGATGCCCGCATTCTCCACCAAGAATGTCAATGGTTTACGTGCTAGTTCGGCCCGGTCCTGTGACTAGTGGGGTGGAGGGACTTTGCAAAGTCCACGCCTCCAGAAAAGGGAAACAGGGGAGCCCAAAATAATTTAAAAAAAGAACAGCGGCAACAATCTGAGGGGGAACAAACTAATTTGCTAAATATAAGAGAGAGAGTATCTGGAAAAAAAAGCTGCAGGCCTTACAGTAACGCTGAAGCAGCATGTGCAGTTGGGACAGGCAGCAGCGAGGGGAAACGAAGGAGAAGAGCAATGAAGGAAAGCGAAAGGAAAGTCAGATGACCCGACAGCGCCTTATATGCGTTCCCCCCTGTGCAGGAATGATATCAGCACAGCGAACAGTCTTCTGGAGAATGTAGTTTCTTCTCTTTAGTATGTTGAACTGGGACATTAACACTTTAATTCCCAGTGCACTACATGATGTTATGATGTGGAATACTGATGACCATAAAACCATGACACTTGTGCTCCAGACTCCTCACAGATTTGTTGTCCTCTGGACATGCTCCAGTGTGCTTCTATGAGGGGCCCAAAACTGTACACAGCACTTGAGGTGTCGCCTCATCAGAGCTGATACAGTTGGATAAATACCTCCCTGCTCCTGCTGGCTGCACTATTTCTGATGAAAGCCAGCATGCCATTTGCCTTCTTGTGATTGAAATGCAGGACCTGGCACTTGGCCTTGTTGAACTTCATTCCACTCACCTCAGCCCAGATATCCCACCTTTCCATATTCAGATCCCTCTGAGGGACCTACTCCCTAGGAGATCTATAAGTCCTCCCAACTTGCTGTTGTCTGCAAACTTACTGAGAGTACACTCAATGCCCCCATCCCAGTCATCAATAAATATATCAAACAGGAAAGGCCCCAGTGCCAAAGTGCCAACCCTTGGGGAGCACCACTTGTGATCTGTGGGCCAGCTGGATTTAACACCATTTACCGCCACTCTCTGGTCCCAGCCCTCCAGCCAGTTCTTTACTCAGAAATGAGTGTATCTGTCTAAGCCATGGGCTGCCAGCTTCCCCAGGGGGATACTGTGGGAGATAATGTCAAAGGCTTTGCTAAAGTCTAGGTAGACTATATCAACAGCCTTTTCCTCATCACGCACAAATATATATATATATGATACTTCTTTACTAGAAACCACTGAAAAGTAAAATCTTCAGAGAGACAAAAAAATTTCACTTGTAAGAAGTTCCAAATTTTATTGTCATATGATAGAAATCAAATAGTTGGCTGCTCATTCCTGCTTTTCTTCTTTTTTTCACGATTGTGATTAAAGTGGAAGATAGAGAAGGAAAGAAAGCAAAAAAATGAGAGTGATGGTTGCCAGAGATATTATTTGGCTGCTTTACATGTGATTTACACTAGTGAAATGAGCTAATCCAAAATGTTGGTAAGGTGACGGCCTTATTTAAAGCTGTACACATTTAATTACATTCCATCATAGAATATATTACTCAGCTTCAATATTGTGTATTCAGAGGTTGGAAAAAGAGATTTTATTTCCTCAGAATTTGCACTGAACCCTAATTGAAACTGTTAATAAACACTTCTGAGATGGTTTTTACTCACCTTGAGCATTCATAAAAAAACTGGCACATCTTCACTTGATTGATAAAAGGAATGAAATTAGTCTTGTAGTCAAAATCTGTCATGGGCATGGGTCAAAGGAGGAATAGTAAATGGCATATACGAAAAGGAGAAAGAAGAAAGAAGAAAAAAAATATGAAAATCTGATTTTTTTCTCCTATTCTGTAAATGTAGAATTTAATGTCCCACCTAATTATTTATCTTAAATGAGTTTATGTATATATATATATACATATTTACCCTGTTTACAAAATGTGTTTATGGATGTACCTTAGCACAATGGCATTACAGAAAGCTTTTATCTCTGTTACACAGCAATTCTCTTTGAACCATTATGCTGTGGATGTAAATACGTGTGCATGCTACGTAAAGCTAATGTGGATTTTTGTATATCTTCTGGCGTACCTTCACACAGGAGCTGAAAAAGGATGTATTTAAAAGCTTCAGGTGTAGAAGTGAGACTGAGCTACACTTCAGTCTTTGGACTTCTGCTGAACTAAAAAATAAAGACTGAATTTCATTCAAGTTTAGGCCAACATATGTGGGAACAAGTACCACAAAGATTCATGAACCTTCTCTGTTTTCAACTGTTGAAGTGGAAGAGCTGGTCCCATAACAGATGGTTACATTGAGTACATCCTGTGAAGAGATCAGTGCCCTCATGTCCATTTAAAGAGCAGTTTAGGAAATCAGACCTCTGCTGGAGTCAGACCCCAGGGTTACAAATGGCTGTTTCCACTCAGTGTTTCAGATAAAATAATGAGATGGGGTCATGAGCACATTCTCTCCCTGCACTGACCTCGGGAAATGAAACAGCAGTTGATGGACTTATAGAAAGAAGAAAATGCATCCTTTTTTTTCTCCCTCTTTCTCAGAAAGTGCTATAAAATGAATCAGATCTAGAAGTTTCATAAAGTCTCCAAGGAAGAACTGTTGTTGTGCTTTGCTTCCTGATGAAAGTCTTCACATATACTGGTTGTAGATGACAGCAGTAATGCTCAAGACCAAATGACTGGCAGAAGCTGTGCTGAAACCTCTGACTGAGTCAGCAAGAGAATTTCACTGACACTTGGAGATGTGGATTTTTCCCTTATGACTTTTCTGTGGATTGTATCCAAAGGATAATCAGATTTTAAATAATTTGAAATTTTTCATTATATATTTTACACCCTTTATTTAAGACACTACACATATAAAATCTGTAGTATAAGGAAAAGAATAAGCATATTTGATTTTTCTATTGCTTTTCTAACAGCAATAGATATTTCTAGTGCTTTTCTAACACTAGTATTAATGCACATATTGTGTCCAGGCTTTGTCTAGAATAGAGCTAATTTTCATCACAGTAGCTGGGATGGATGAGAATAAAGTTGATAAAACATCAATGCCTGAGTTGTTGCTGAGCAGTTCTTACACTAAGTCAAGGACTTTTCAGCTTCTCAGACTGCCCTGCTAGTGAGGAGGCTGAGGGAGAACAGAAAGAGCAAAAGGAGGTGGGATGGGGCAGAACCAAACTGGCCAAGGGGATATCCTGTACTCAATGACATAATGATGAACAAAGAAACTGAGGAAGTAGTAGCAGATGTTGTCATTGCTTAAGGATGACTGGATGGCCATCCACCAGCTGATGGTGAGAAAACTGCATTGTGCATCTGTCACGGGGTTATCTAGATCAATCTGTGTCCGTGACAGGGGGGGCAGTAGGCCCGTGGGCCCCCGGCCCCTGACAAAGGGGAAGGGAAAAAAGGGAAAGGGGTAGGGAGATGGGAGCTGGGCTCAAGGAAACAAACAGAGCAGCGGCAACGATCTAAGGAGTAAAACTTATTTTACTATAATACAATCTAATTGGAATTGAGGCTAATAAATCAAGTGAAATAAGAGAGAGAGAAAAGAGAGGTTTCCGAAGACCGAGAAGCCTACTTTGAAATTGAAGGCGCCGCGGCTTGGAAGCACACCCACACTCGCTGCCAGGCAGTGAGAGAGAGAGAGTGCCAGCGTCGCTTCCGTGACGTATTTTCCTCTCTGACCGCGAGGTCCCCTGGGATGTGTAGTACTTCTTCTCTGTGCTCCACATGATGTTATGATGTGGAATACCAATAGCAAAAATTACAAAACCATGACATTCCACCCCTTATTCTACATCACTACATCATGCTTAAGATACATATATATATATATATATATACAAATAAACAATACAAAAAAAAAAAAATAAAATAAATGCATTACACGTATAGGTCTATATACATATATACACATGAAATTATTGACTGCACTCCCCCAACATCAAATTCCCTTGTGGTACACATTGAACATTCCCATCTTTCTGCATCACCCACCACGTGCACCCAGGTCCCTGGGCAAAAACAATTCCACGGAGAGGTTTGCCCTTTCCAGAGGCTGGAAGGACCCACACTGCTTTCCCCACAATACGACACGATCCATCAGTGAACAGGGCATATTTCTTCTCATTTTCTGGTAGCTCATTGTATGGTGGGGCCTCTTTAGCACGTGACACTTCTTCTGCTGGTGATGTTCCAAACTTTTTACCTTCAGGCCAGTCCATGATCACCTCTAAAATTCCCGGACGACTGAGGTTCCCCATCCGTGCTCGTTGTGTAATCAGTGCAATCCACTTGCTCCAAGTGGCATCAGTAGCATGATGGGTGGAGGGAACCTTTCCCTTAAACATCCAGTTCAGCACTGGCAGTCGAGGTGCCAGAAGGAGCTGCGTTTCAGTACCGACTACTTCGGAAGCAGCCCGAACCCCCTCATATGCGGCTAAGATCTCCTTCTCAGTGGGAGTGTAGCCCTCTTCAGACCCCTTGTATGCTCGACTCCAAAATCCCAGGGGTCGGCCTCGAGTCTCTCCTGAGGCTCTTTGCCACAAACTCCAAGCGGGACCTTTCTCACCAGCAGCAGTGTAGAGGATGTTCTTTACATCCTGTCCCGTCCGTACTGGCCCCAGGGCCACGGCACGGGCTATCTCCTGTTTAATCTGTTCAAAAGCCTGCTGCTGCTCAGGGCCCCATGTAAAATCATTCTTCTTCCGCGTCACCTGATAAAGGGGGCTTACAATGAGGCTGTAGTTTGGAACATGCATTCTCCAAAAGCCCACTACGCCCAGAAAAGACTGTGTCTCTTTCTTGCTAGTGGGCGGAGACATAGCAGCGATTTTGTCGATCACATCTGCTGGGATGTGACGACGCCCATCTTGCCACTTTATACCTAGGAACTGAATCTCTTGGGCAGGTCCTTTTACTTTGCTTCGCTTTATAGCAAAACCAGCTTGCAGAAGAATTTGGATTATTTGCTCTCCTTTCTTGAAAACTTCTTCTGCTGTATCGCCCCACACAATGATATCATCAATGTACTGCAGGTGCTCAGGCGCACCACCCTGTTCCAGTACAGTTTGGACCAACCCATGGCAAATGGTTGGGCTGTGTTTCCACCCCTGGGGCAAACGGTTCCAAGTATACTGAACGCCCCTCCAGGTGAAGGCAAACTGTGGCCTACAGTCTGTGGCCAAAGGAATGGAGAAGAAGGCGTTAGCAATGTCAATGGTGGCATACCATTTGGCTGCTTTTGACTCCAGCTCGTACTGGAGTTCCAACATGTCCGGCACAGCAGCGCTCAGTGGGGGTGTGACCTCATTCAGGCCACGGTAGTCTACTGTCAGCCTCCATTCTCCACTGGCTTTGCGCACTGGCCATATGGGGCTGTTAAAAGGTGAGCGAGTTTTGCTTATCACCCCCTGATTCTCCAGCTGGCGAATCAACTCATGAATGGGGAGCAAGGAATCCCTGTTGGTGCGGTACTGCCGTCTGTGCACAGTCTTTGTAGCAATCGGTACCTGCTGCTCTTTCACTCGTAGCAGCCCCACAACAGATGGGTCTTCCGATAGGCCAGGCAAAACAGACAACTGCTTAATGTTGTCTGTATCTACAGCAGCTATTCCAAAGGCCCATCGATACCCCTTAGGATCCTTGAAATGCCCCCTTCTTAAGTAATCGATACCAAGTATGCATGGAGCCCCTGGGCCAGTCACAATAGGGTGTTTTTGCCAGTCTTTACCAGTGAGGCTTATTTCAGCCTCTAACACAGTCAATTCTTGAGAGCCCCCAGTCACTCCAGAAATATGGATTGATTCTGTCCCTTCATGACTCGAGGGCATTAGGGTGCACTGTGCACCGGTATCCACCAGTGCCTTATATTTCTGTGGTTCTGATGTGCCAGGCCACCGAATCCACACAGTCCAATAAACTCTATTATCCCTCTCCCTCCCCTGACTGAGGGCAGGGCCCCTCTATTCATTACCTGTGGTAACTGGAGCAGATGTACTGGCAATGGATCTGTTTTGTAATTCTCTCACCCGTGCTCGTAGTACTGGAGTGGCTTGGTCATGCCACTTCCTCATATCTTCTCCATGGTCACGTAGGTAACGCCACAAGGCAATACGCGATGTAGTCTTACTGTTGTTCCTTGCTTGAGCTGGAAAACGTTTGCGTTTAATAGCTGAAATTTTTGATGATACAGGTGAGGAGGAGGGTTCATCACCTTTAATTAACTGGATCTGAGTTTTCATTAGTTTGATCAGCTCCTTCATTAGACTCCCTTGATGATCCTGATCTTCATCAGTCGTTTCTGATACTACTACAGGATCATCACGATTAACCAATAGAGACATTTGCTCTTCCATTTCATTCAGTCTGTCCGTTACTTCTGAGATGGCTGAAATGGAGACGTGAGTTGGAGGTAACTGTTGTTCAAAGTTTTGAAGAGTAAGAACCAATTCAAAAACTAGGGGTCTTCTCTGTTGTTCCTCGTACCTTTGAAATGTTGCTGCTAGTGTAACGGCGTACCTCTCTGGTGCTGTCTTGGTGAGTTTCTGCCATATATCAGGTGTTGTCCTCACTCTCTCAGGATCATGGTCTTGGCGAGGATCGGCAGGATCAAAATTAGGGTTATACAACATTTCCACCACAGCTATTTCCCTCAAATACTGGATACCTTTTTCAATTGTATCCCACTTTTTCATCACAGGCTTTAGACCGTCCTTGAAGGGAAGCTTTTCCCTCACAGCTACTAACATTCGCTCCCAGAGGGTGGCAGCCCCATCCAAGCATCTACTGATCCCTCTATCAATAGTTGGGTCTCTGGCAATGCCTCCTAATTGGCGAGCTTCATTCTCATCTAGAGACAAGCTGCTGGCCCCGCTGTCCCAACAGCGAAGCAACCAGGTAACAAGAGATTCATTCTGGCGCCGTGTAAACTCCTTTCTTGAGCCTTGGATTTCAGACATCTTCAGAGGTCGACGAACAGTAATCGAGACTTCCTCCTCATCACTCTCCTCCTCACGCCTCTTAGTTTTTCCTTTTGCCATTTTCGGTACTGAGAAAGGCACCTCGCTTGGACCTTCCGCTGCCTCCTCCTCCGCTTCTTCTTTTTTCCGTTCTAGACGTGAGGACACCCGTTTCCATTTCTTGCCTTCCACAGGGGCAACTGACATTTTTACTGGTGCCTCCTGTGACTGATCAGATTTGACTTGAGGATTTCCCCCTTTGGCTTGAACCTCAGCTCGGAAACTCTCTCTTTCCAGAATAGTATTATATAGAGCACGGTAAGCACAAGCCAAGCCCCAAATAAGTCGTACCTCCTTAGATCTATCTAAGCTGCACCATCCCTGACTCAAATACTGGCTTAGTTTCTCGGGATCCCACAGGTGTTCAAGAGTGAAATCCCATGACATTGCCGGCCCCCACGCTTCTAAGATTTTTCCTAAACCTCTCCATATTCCCTGCCAGTCAGCATTCTCTGGTTTTGGAGGAGACTTCTGCATAGAACGAATGTATTGGAGTACATTCAGGGCGATTGATAACATGCACATGGGTATGAGCACGAGTATGAGTACTAACTCGGCTTTCGAAAAGCGTGTGGCAAACCGAAAAGACAGCCCAGAAACCGGATTGAACATCGTGTTGTTTGTAAAATTGGCTATTCCGTCTGGGATGTAGTTGTTTGTAAAATTAGCTATTCCATCTGGGATGTAAGTGTCAAAATCCAAATTATACCACATTGAATATAAGTACCAGGCAGGTGTATCAGTGCCCTTATTTGGTTATATACGAACACAATTCCACAACAAGAAAGCATGACATTAATAATCGGCCAATACGTTGAGAGGATCATAACTGTTTTCAATCCCTTAAACAGAGCAGCTATAATGAAGAGTGGATTCATAGCTGGTAGCTGCTAAGAAAGGAAAAAAAAACAAAAACAACCAAAGAACCAAAACAGAAGACACTCTGTACAGTGTCCAGAGTTTGGCAGACTGCCCAGACTACAATCTAATCTATGAAGGTCAGGTAGCAATGCTTCTGCAGTCTCTGGCTTAAAGAAATCCTGGTGTTTTTTGCTTCTTCCCTACTAACTAACTTTTAACTACTGTTAAAAGCTTTAAAATTGTGCCCGCATTCTCCACCAAAATCTGTCACGGGGTTATCTAGATCAATCTGTGTCCGTGACAGGGGGGGCAGTAGGCCCGTGGGCCCCCGGCCCCTGACAAAGGGGAAGGGAAAAAAGGGAAAGGGGTAGGGAGATGGGAGCTGGGCTCAAGGAAACAAACAGAGCAGCGGCAACGATCTAAGGAGTAAAACTTATTTTACTATAATACAATCTAATTGGAATTGAGGCTAATAAATCAAGTGAAATAAGAGAGAGAGAAAAGAGAGGTTTCCGAAGACCGAGAAGCCTACTTTGAAATTGAAGGCGCCGCGGCTTGGAAGCACACCCACACTCGCTGCCAGGCAGTGAGAGAGAGAGAGTGCCAGCGTCGCTTCCGTGACGTATTTTCCTCTCTGACCGCGAGGTCCCCTGGGATGTGTAGTACTTCTTCTCTGTGCTCCACATGATGTTATGATGTGGAATACCAATAGCAAAAATTACAAAACCATGACAGCATCACTTGTTTTTTCTTCTTCTTTTATTTATCTTTCTTAATTAACACTACTTATCTCAACTGCTGAGTTCTCACGCTTACACCTTATTCAAATCTGTCTCCCATCTCACTGAGTGAGAGTGAGAAAATGGCTGTGTGGTATTTAACTGACTGCTGAGTTGAACTACAGTATTCTGTCAAACCACGTTAGACTGATCTTTGCTTCCCTGATGTCTGTATAACCCTTATTATAGTAGTTGTAAAATCTATGGCATTTGAATTTAATTTTATATTATCGGTGAACTTAGTAAATACTCTATTTATTTAACTGAAAATTATTTTAATGTCAATGTTTAAAAGATTTGGATAATTGAAATAGTTTCATGACATTCACAGACATCTTAAAACTTTTCAGTGAAGAGCTTTATTGTCTTTTAACATTATCAGTCTGTATTCAAAAATGTTGTGTCAAAGTGCTACCTACAAATACAAGCCAATCTGCTCAAAAAAGATGATCTTACATACCATGCAAGTCAAATGCAAGCTAAGAATTTTTTTGTATACTGGCCATACAATCCATGTGGGGTAAGCAAACTGAGTAACAGTTGCATGACTATCACAGATAACTTTCAAAATGAAGAATACAATTAATGCAAAATGCATTAAAAAGTATCTAGGCTTAGAGAAATTTGCCAAAATTCAGAACATGCTTATCACTAGCTGGTGATAAATGCTGAAGTCCCATCACACCATGTCCAACATATGCAAATACAAATCCATGTAAAGAATTCTAAAATTTTGAAAACAAGCCTCGAAAAGAAAAATACGGTATAGTGTTTCTATTAATACAGTAGTAATTACTTTTCAGCTTATTGCTTTGTCATGGATTTATGATTTTTGGTTATTGGTATTCAACATCATAATATCATGTAGTGTACTGGGAGTATAAGAGGTAATGCTTCAAATCCAGGTACCTGTCCCGGAAGAGAAGAACTACATTCCCCAGAAGGACTGTTCACTGTTCTGTTATCATTTTTGCTCAGGGGAAACAGATAAAAGCCTTGCTAGGTCACCTGACATCCCTTTTTTTCTGATCATCTCTGTTGCAGGTACCATCTTGTCACAGCATCAGAGTAAGGCCTTTGGCTTTCAGATACTCTCATTATATTTGATTTATTAGCTCCAATTCTAATCATATTGTATTATATTGTATTATATTGTATTACAGTGTTTTATCTTGGACTCCAATATTTTATTTAGTAAAATAGCTTGTTTCTCCTCAGATCATTGCCTTTGTTTTGTTTTGGGGTTTTTTAGGCCCATCTCTCTACCCTTTTTCCCCTTTTTTTCCTAATACCTTTCCAGGGCATGGATCCGCAGGTCCCTCCACCCCACTAGTCATGGAACCAGGCCGAACCAGCCCATAAAACATTGACATGCCTCTTTAACAAGATCGTATTCACTTCAAGTTGACAAGAGTAAATATTGTGTAAACAGCAAAGATATTGCAAGTCTGAAATTAAACGTGGGCCAAGTTGGGTAATTTTTTATTAGAACTTCAGTTATTTTACCAGTATTTTAAATCCCACCACCTTTTGGGTCAGGAAAGGTAGACATCATGTTAAAATATATATATATATATATGTACATACTGAAAATTGCCACATCATATAAATATTCTATTTTTCAAGTCCCATTCATAGAGCTCATCTAACAGACACAGTATTCCACAGCCTTTTTATTTTTTGCTTTTACTTTATTATTTTCTTTATTATTAGTGCTTTCTAACAATGAGCTCAGTTTCTGCATTTCTTGTTTAAAATTAATTTTAGTTATAGAAGATGAAATCCTGTAAGTACATGTTACTGGGCTTTGCTTTCTTCTCATTCCAGTTTTTAAATGAATTACATGCCAAAACAGAAGAGAAAGCAGGAAGTTGACCTTCATTTAGAAGTGCCTTCTAATTGCCCCATGGAAATTGATTTTGTTTGATAAAGTTAAGAGAATCTGCAAATTTCATTTCTACACAGGTCTTTATACCACTTTAATACCTTTTCTCTAGTGTCTGTTATGAAAGATATTCATGGCAATTATTTCACAGTGGAGTCAAAGCTGAAATCATGAATAAACTTTCTTGTAGCTTTCCCTTTTTCAAACTGACGTGTCACTGGCACTTTTCTTCCAACCATCAGATAAATTTTTGTCCTTCATAATAGCAGAATCAAATGATGATACCATTTCTCTTTCCCTTTGATGTACAGATAGTCATGCAAGGAAGGTAGAATTTTAGATTGAGATCCACCACTCAAAGTTTCAAACAGGTTTTGAGTTTCAAAGAGATTTTCAAAGAGATATAGAACTATTCAAATAATACTTCCATAGGAGCTCAATATTTTGTACAAAATTAAAATACTACTTTATTTACAAAATCATATTTAAAAACATGAATGTATCCTCTAATCTATTCAACTTCTCATCTGTTTCATGTGTCACAGCGATATTTAATAGAAAAAATGCTTTCCAGCCTTCTTTTTTTTTTCCTCATGTGTGCATGTCACATTGTTACTAGTATTAATGAGTATAAAAGAGAATATAGACATCTCTGAGTCAAAGATTATATAAATTTGTGCATTTTCAGTAGTGAATTTGAAACTGAAAATTAGCACGGAAAGGTGATTATAGGTGTGAAAGACAGAACTGTTTTTCTGTTTTTGTCTCAAAGCTTGCTTCTTGAGGCCTTTCTGGTGATAACACTCTAACTGACAACTGCTAATTATCTAGGGGGGGTGAATGGTGAGTGTTATCATGCCACAGTACCTCTGCTTATGATTGTAAAGATAAGCAGAAGGGGGACAAGCAGTCTTTTCTAGGGGTGCGGCTTGAAGGAGCTGACCACTGCAAAAGGCGATAATGCTTGTGCATGGCAACAAAGACACCACTCCCTCCTGCCTTATCTGTTGGGACAGGTATGTCACACTACCTGAGAGAAAAGAAGAAGAAAAAAAAAAACACAGAAATGGGGGACAAAAGGCCTTCACTAAACTAGGGACTTTGGAGACAAACTCCCAAAGACACCTTTGATGGAGAATTCCCTGAGGGGAAAACCTCTTCGGAAGAACCCCCCGAGGCCTGCTTGCTGCGGAGCTTCCTGGCTTTCTCCCACCCCCCACGGTGATCAGACGAGTTCCTGAGATCAGCAGACCTACTATGTACCTCGCTGGACATGTTGTCTTTGGCCTTGTAAGAGGCCATGTTGCTGTGCTTTTGTCTCAAAAATTTGCTGAAGATGGACTATTCCATGCCAGTCCTGGCCAGGGATTGAGCAATCCCTTTCTCTAAAGATTTGCTAACTGGACGTGGAGAAGGGTAAGCACCTTGATGGCCAGGAGGAAACCTTTTGTCTGGTCTTATCACCGAGAAAGATGAACCATACCTTGATGGTCAGGGCTTATCAAGAGAAGGATAAGCACCTTGATGGCCAGGAGGAAACCTTTTGTCTGGACTCATCATCTCGAGGAAGAGAGCCATCTCGAGAGGGGAGGGGGGGGGGGTACTCATATGACCCTTACTCAAGCCCCCAAGAATGTCATGTAGGCAGGAAAAAAACAGGATAAAAGGGGGCAGGAAAAATCATGAAGTAGCGCGAGGGAGAAGGCGAGAGAGAGACAGAGAGAGGGTTTAATGCCTTCAGATCCCTCGTTGCTGCTTTGCTGCCCTACTGTCTACGGACCCTCCCGGCCTTGCTGCATGAGACACTGCTGCTTCCACCACCACCACCCGTACTGCTTGGCACCAGCCCGCTGCTCTTCGTTGCCTGCTTGGACCCTGGACCAACGGATAACGGGACACTGCTGCATCGAGTTGGTGACTATCCCCGCTTACCACAACTCTTGCTTTTCTTCTTACCTTTTCTATCACCCGTTTCCCCTTCCCTGTCTCCCTAAAAGGCTAATATTTGTAATACAATGGTTGGACCAACATTTGAACTGTTGTTTCTTAATCTCACACCGGGTATATTAAAAGAATCTCCTCTCACTCCTATTAATTGGAGCGAGACAACCCATGATGATGACTATTACTTTTGCTCTCTACAGAGACTCTTGCTTACATTTCCTATCTTTCCTACCGTCCATCTTCCCTTCTCCATCTCCCTAAACGGCTAGGACTTGTAATAAACTGTTCGGATCAACATTTGAACTACTGTTTCTTAATCTCAAGCCGGGTATACATACATCAAAGAACATCCCCTCCCTCCTATAAATTGGAGCGAGACAATAGTAAGAAAATGTTTAGCTTTTTAAAGTACAATACGGGCAGCAGAAATACAGAATATTATACGTTATCCTCCTAACCTGACTAACATCAAAAGACTGGAATTAGAAAAGGCTTTGTTAAATAAATTTATTTTTATATTATGCAAATAAGAAACAAACAAACAAACAAACAACAACAACAAAAAACCAACCAAACCACTACTTGAAGAGTAGTGAGTTCCACTAGTAAGTTTAACAAGGTCATACTTCATCTTTCTGTTGAAGCTTTCCTCATTCAAAGTTCAGCTTTGATTTTCTGAACAACTGTTCTAATTTTCTACAAGCAAATGAGCTTCAAGATCCCAAGCACTGAGCAGTGATTTGGACAAGATTTAAATAGATAATCTGCAAGTGGTAAAATTCCTATTCATCTCTCATCCACATGATTCAAGACAAACACAGCAAAAAGCTCCATAATTATAGTATATGTGAATTGTAGCAATATTTCTGTCTTTGGTATCTTCTTGTAATATTCTCGTGTTTCAGAGTTCTTGGTTAAATTGTTTGTGATTCCGAAAAGCAGTTACTTTTACCTGAGAATCTGCTTTAGAGTCTTATTTAGACATGTGATTTGATTTTACTCAACAGGTGAACAGACAAAGCAGCTCCGAAAAGCTATTGATTCATTCTTAATGAGGTATAAATAGTGCTTACATGTGACTAATACTTGTCTAAGAGATTACTGTAGGCTTTTATTATAAAATAGTTTAAATAACACCACTGAAATTACTACTCAGATTTGAAAACTCAATCAACTGATAATAAGGTAGTGTAATTCCTATCATATGATTAAAACTTAGAGAACTATCTTCCCACTTGTATGTACAAGTAATTCCTTTATTTCCTACAGTCAGGAAAATAAGAGACAAAAAAAAGTCAAATGGCAAGCTGAAAGATGCACAGGGAGCCATCAGAGGAGCTGGGAAAAGGATCATGCGTAGGATCCACCTCCAATGCTCAGTACAATGTAATCAATTTAGTTCTATGGGAAATTCTTTCTTCCTGTGTTTTTTTTTTCCCACCACTTTCCTTCTTCTTATTTTTCTTCTTCCCCAAAGTCTTGAAACACCAGTGTTGATATTATGCATAGTTGAACATTATGTAAACATCCAAGAGCCATAGAGAGGAGTTTTTCATGTCTTCTACAGGGATATCACTAAAATAATATATGAAACAATGAATTAACTTGCATTGAAAGAAGTAAAAACAAACAAACACAAAGAAAAAGAGGCATTTGTTTACTTTTTATGTTGGGGTTACTTTACATATTGTGAAGAACAGTTAATCGAATGCAGAACTTAATCGATTAGAAGTTGCAGGTAAATTTGCGTAAATATTTAACTATGTGCTGACTAACACCAAATGACTCCAGTTGAATTTATGAAAACAATTAATTAAAGATGTTGAAAGATGAAGACAAAAGTGACATTCAAATGATGTACAAAACTCCTGAAACTGCAAACTTCTTAGGATTTATGTTCTATATTGCTGGGTAGAATTAAAGAGTCAGAGCACAAAGCTAAATAAAAAGAATAAATAAAAAAGCTGAATGGCTTTAACCATGAAAAGTTAAGTTTAATAGAATTACGGAGCAAGAAATAAATAAACATTTTTAAACTTCTTTGATCTCTGGAAATTATAAAACTCTCTTTAAGGTTAGCATTGGAAGACATAATTTTTCAACCAACTGGAATAAAACTCTGTTCTCAAATTTGGCAATCTGTTCACTCCCCATATTTTCTGCAAGGTGTGCATTCTTTCTCAACTGAGACAATGAAATCACCTGAGGTTCTCCTCTCAAGTATTTCTAAACAGATAATCAAGTTTATAGTAATTTACATTAGGTATCAAAGTATTAAAGAGGAATACTTTGTAGCCCAAGGTTTATTGAAGACAAACAGTGCTTAAAAGTAGAGAAGATATTCCCAAAAGAAAAGTAATTAAAAAAAAAAAAAAAATTCTCTCCTGTTCAAGGCATCATGTCTTGTTATCTTCAAACTTGGAAATATTGTTTCCTTTGGATAGAAACCATGTGTAGTGAATATTTGTTAGAAAACAGGACTGAGAATGTGAGTGAAAAAAAGTGTAGAGTATTAACTGTGGAGTTTCTGCCACGGCCTTTCCCAGATTTAAGGCTAGAGGAGCTACAAATATTTATAGGAAACTTGTTTGGACATGTAAGACCATTACTGAAAGCTTAAATACAAAATAAGTGAACAAATAACAATTTTTTCACTTGGTTTGTCGAGGCATTTATCTCTTGTGAAATCAATTTGCAAATACTACAACAGCTGCAGTGAGATTTTCCTGTGTCTCATCTTTCTTTTGCTGGAATTTAAACTTTAAATTGGAAAGCTCCTGCTTACAGGTATCTCCCAGTGCAAGCTGCTTACTTTCACTATTCTGGCAGATTTCTATCAGAACAACATAAATTTGCTTTACAAATTAGCTCTTTAATATTTACAAAAGGGAAGCACACTGGTGATACCCTACGATTTTATTGCAGTCCATATGCAAGACCGGACCATATCACACAAGATTTACTTGTATCTGAGAATAACTTCAAGGTATCAATAATATAAAATGCCTTAGGGTAGAGGCAGACTTGGTATACATATACATGTGGAGCATTGTCACAGTAAATTATTATGATAAGGTCAGGAGAACTAAAATTTCATGATTTATAATATATCAATGCTTGTGTGTGCTGAATCTGAGACTGCTTCTGTAAAAATGGATTTTCACCATCCTGTCATCAAAACTTCATTGCAGAAGACTTTCTGAATTTAGAAATGCAGGTATACCTGAATGGAACAGTTGCATCTTAGGCAGATGCTTAACAGCAGCACAGACTAAGACTGTTTCAGAACTCTGTTTAGGTAAGCCATATGAAAAACCATGCACTGAGAGATTGTGTCCCACTGTTTCCTATTCTTCTTTCAGATATGTGTACCCCCATTAAATATATAGCAGCCAGTCATCGTATATGCTTCACATTCCTTCTTGAGATTCATTTTGGTGTCTAACAAATGTATGACTAGAAACATAATCTTTGCTTCTATTCTCTTCTATTTCGGTACTTGTCTATCTTAATAAGAAATTAATTATGATGATTCCGTTTTCATACCAGTATGATGTACAATAGAAGCTTGTCTAAGACATACTTTTTTCACATTCTCTCTTTTTGATATTTCAAGTCTTTAAAACTATTTGAGTATATAAGCCTCTCATTTTATTAAAGCATACATTGTTTTGTTGAGCATTCTGCAGACTTCACCACCTCTCACTCCAGGAAACAATTCCTATTCTTATGCTCTAACAATTTATTTCAGTGTTTCCCCTGGAATGATCTCAAAGACATTCTATCAAAGCCAGTGGAGTGAGTATGTGTTTTTACCTGCTCCATCCACCTTCATATCGGTGCATAATATTATTAACCCAAGATTTTTTGATTATGTACATATTTCCTCTGCATCAGTTCTACACTGCTGCTTCAGGATCAGTCTAATAAAGGTAGTGTAATGTTCACTAATTCTAAGAAGATTTTCTCACAAGTTTATTAGTGATAAATTAAATAATTCATGAGCATGAACATTATGTATTTAAGTCGGGTGCATATTCTGAGGGATTTCTATCCTCTTAATTGTGTCCTGATTCCTCATGTCCCTACAGTCTGAGCTTTAGCAAATGAAACAAAGCTATCCCAACCACAATTGCAGCACCAGATATATCCTTTATAACAAGCATCTGGCCAGGAAAAATTGGTGAGAATAGAGTCTTAAAATTTGGATTTTGCTCAGTCCTATTACTGTTTGAAGTTCTGATGAACAGCTAGCTGGAATTGTTTCTTTCTTCTCTTACAAAAAATCTTGAGGAAAAATGAGAAAGGAGGCTAAAAGTTTCCATTCTGCATTTTTCATTGCTGGGACTTCATAAAAAGTAAATTAAAAGCCAGCTAATCAAAAAATGGTTTGGGTCGGAAGAGATCTTTAAGATCATCTAGTACCACCCCCCTGCTATAGGCAAGGACAGTTCCCACTAGATCAGGTTGCTCAAAGCCCCATCCAGCCTGGCCTTGAACACCTCTAGGGTAGGGGCATCCACAACCTCACAGGGCAACCTGCTCCAGCGTCTCACCACCCTCACAGTAAAGAATTTCTTCCTAATAAGTCATTTCTGCTCATCCTGTCATTACATACCCTGATATAAAGTCCCTCCCTAGTTTTCCTGTAGATCCCCTTTGGGCACTGGAAGGATGCTATAAGGTCTTCTCGGAGCCTTCTCTTCTCCAGGATGAAAAGCCCCAGCTCTCTCAGCCTGTCCTCATAGTGGAGGTGCTTTAGCCCTCTGATCATCTTCATGGCCTTCCTGTGGAACAGCTCCAACAACTCCATGTCCTTCTGCTGGCTCAGTTCTGTTTGGTTTTTTTTGTTTGTTTGTTTGTTGGTTTTTTTTTTGTTTTTTTTTTGCTGTTAGACCGTCTTACAGTATCTTATTCACTATGAAGTTTTGTGAATGTTGTAAAATAATGTACATAGTCTGATCAGGCATACAGTTCTATATCTAGCT
Source organism: Alectoris magna (assembly GCA_030625065.1). Classification (NCBI taxonomy): domain Eukaryota; kingdom Metazoa; phylum Chordata; class Aves; order Galliformes; family Phasianidae; genus Alectoris; species Alectoris magna. The sequence continues at coordinate 79,729,238 of CM060560.1, forward strand.
TGCTAAAAGCTATGAACCATTTATAACCCACCTCTAAGTATAAAAGCAATTTTTACTTACATAATCTCAGTCTACCATATGTTTCATTTAGGCAGTCACTTTATTTAATTTTAGAATATGTCGTTTCATAGTTAGTGACAAAATATGATGCATATAGCTGTATTTGACTATCCATTTTCCAAACATACACATCTATGGTAGAAGAACAAGGAATTCTCTAATCGTTCACATTGCTTATTTATAATTTCCTTCATAAAGTTCTGGGTAACTATAGTTCAGATATAGTATAAATACTACTATATCACTTTAATAAAAGTCAGCATTTTGTGAAGATTGGTACGCCTCTCAATGTAGTGATTAACTGGTTGCAAGCAATTTTTTGTGTGCCTTAGAAGGTGTATCTAAAATTAAATAAAATATGGTGTAACACCTTTAACTTCCATCAGCAATGGGTCACACATAAGAAATGCCTCTGTCCACTTCTATAATTCATTGAAGTCAAAAGCTTTTCATCTACAACAGCTGAAGATTCTTATTCAAATCCTAAAAAAGTATTCCTTAAAATAATATGTTGAAAATACTTTCATCAATAGAAGAATTAATAGTAATTATTGAAGAAAAATAGGAGAAAAATACAAGTAGCACTTTTTTAGGCTTTTTTTGTTCTCTTTTTTTATGATTTGATGCGGACCGGTAAGCAATTAGGAAAGAAAAATAAAAAACATCTCCATGATTTCATGTTTTCTTCCATTGTCTTCATATTAGTCTTCATATGACTCAGAAAATAAGATATAGCTTAGATCTGTTCAGATTTTCACTGAGTAATATTTTGCAAAAAAATAGATTCTAAAGCCCTTAAGAAGGCGATATGCATACAACTGAGGTTAGTCAGTTCTTGCCTGGGAAGTGTCCAACATCTAATTTGATTAAAGAATTTATGATTTTCCCTAGATCTTCTTTGTTCTTGGATACACACTATATTTTGAGGAAAATAAATCATCTATTTAATTTAAAAATTGAATTAATAGATATTTATTATTAGTTACAATTTGTAGTCTATTTTATATGTGTCCTTAATATCAAAAATAACAGTTTAGTGGAGGGAATTTTGAAATGAGTACAAGGAAGAAACAACTCAATCACAAATCAATGAATGGACTAGGAGATTTGTAATGGCCTACAGGCATCTACTTTATTTGTATCAGATCTTCATCCCCTTCAGATAAATCAAGGGGGATCTACTGAGGGTAGTCTAGATATTTGGATAATAGATGCTGGAAATCCATGCTTTTTGAGATAAGAAAATATAATATATTAAAAGCATCATCAGGAAAGTGCAAGCCTTAAAACAATACTCAGTAATTATCGTAATAACCTGGACAACTTAATTTTGTACCTTCTTTCAAGAAGTAACCAGTTATTCATAAGACTGCAAATGCGGAAAGTACCACATCTCACAGTAAGGATTTTAACTGTTAACTGGAATGGTTCTTGGATCAGTGTTTTTTTGTGGTGGCTACCTATTTGTCAGTGTTAACTTCTCTGTTGACTTTTCAGTCCTGTTTTTGATGAAGAAGCACAGAAATCATTAAAAAAAATGCTTGGCAGTTTGGGAGGTTGTTTCAGTTTTAAGGTAATACGTTTACCTTTGCTCTGAAGATCAGATCATACAGATAATAAAGGAAAAAAGATCCACCAAAACTCTTGATCATTCATATAGCTGTACAAAAAAAAAAAAAATCTCTGTATTTCTCTTAAACCAGCAAGCAGATGCTTCTGCCAGAGCTCAGAGACTTTTGCATAAAATAGTTAATGCATTATTATTAATTCCTTGTTCTTCTACTTTAACTTGGCTAAAGATACGTCTTGTAGATGAGCTTTACTGTGACTTGAATAAAGAAAACTCTTTTCACTGTAATAAATACAGGCAGAGATGTTATGCTCTGAGTATCATCTAAAATGTATTATTTTGCCAGAAACTTGTTGGAAAAATATTTGGATTTTAAGTACAGAAAAATTCCAAGGAAAATAAAAATCAAATTCAGAACACATTGCTGCTAGAAACCTGATTTTTCAAGATGATTAGTAATTAAAAATTAGGCAAAAGCAATACCATGTTATTATATGCATCATTTCAGAATTCATCAAATATGTATCAATACTCAGGATTAATACATATAATCAAAGTACTCTTAGAGTTTTTAGGAAAATTATAGCAAACTATTCAATAATTGCAAATTATTGAATATATTTAATGTCAGAGATTGCAGATTACAAGAATTGGTGTTATTTTCCTTCTAATATGAGCAATTTTATGTGATATTTTTCCTATTTTATCATTAGAAAATATTTGATTTTGTTATATCATAGGTCAGGCTATTGAGATTATGTGACCTGATACTTGAATATAGCTCTTGCGATCTGTATACACACACGTAAACTGCGTCCGGTAAACAGAAACAAATGTTCATTTTAGTATTCTCATTTTATAGTTACATGACTAGAGATCTACATAAAATTCAAGGACAAAGAATAAATATTTTAGGCCTTTAAAAAATGTCAGCAAATATTAGTAGAATGAGATCTTTTGAATAAATCTACTGTTGAAAATAAAAGCCTGAATGAACTGCTAATGTTTGTCTCCATTCTCTTCCACATTTCTGTTTCTATTCATCCTAATCCAACTATGAATAGTATCATGAGATGTACCATCATGTCATCTCAATGCCTTTATTATGCTGTCCTACAAAATAATCTAGATTAGACAGGGATCACTAGGACTTCAGCAGTTCGTACAAAGTCTTAGAGCATACACCCAGAAAAAAATGTTCACACCTAATGATGACTTTCTCCTCCACAAAAATTATGCAATATTTTCAATAGCAACATGGAGACCAAGGTTGCAACACATAACTTATAAATTAGAATAATACTGACTGACCAGCAGAGACAAGTAAATTATGTTTTTCATAAACTACATACAAGTGCAAAATAAAATAACAGAAAGATTAACAAGTAATTTAAAACAATGGTATCATTCAGGTTTTCTCTTTAAGATGCTCACTTCAGCACTGCTCAGTATTATTGACACTGGTGACAGTTGGGCAAATACCTTTATTGTATTTAACAGATTGGTTCCCCAGTAAGCAACCTGAGGTCAGAAGTCTGTTTTCATACTCTACAAATGTGCAGCTGATCTCATGTTTAATTATTATTTATTTGGCCAAGCATACAGCATAAACAGCAGACATTAAATTGAAGCAAGTAAATTATGAGCAACAGCATTTTCTCAAAAGTATTTATTCAAGCTATTCAGCAAATGTCTATGAATATTTAACATGTTTTTGAAATCTAATTTGGTGGACAGTCTGGTAATCAGAAACAAAGCAAAACAGAGCAAACCATATTGCAGTTTGAGAACATTTGCAGGGGTAATCTTTTGGGGCTCTTGCCTGCTCTGGAGTGCTATAAACTCAGATACCTTCTCTCTTTCATGCTGAAGATTAATCTGATCTCTGACATAAACAGCTGCTTAAAACTTTTTGAGCTCATTATTTATCAGTTTAATCAGCAAAAGCAGTGCACCACTGGACTCTGTGCAGTCCCAAATCCCATGATCTTTTCTTTACCCCACTGCTAGCCTCTCTAAATACTGTATCTCTCTATTTCGCTCAATTTTCCATAGAGCTTGGTGTGTACAGAGGTCCTCACATTGGCTTCGATGCTACAGATGCGTGCTGAATGCTGGATCAAGGATTATAATATTTTTCAGAGCAGACTGCTAAGCATTGTTATTCTTTAACCTTCAGTCTCTTTTCATGCTTACTCATCAACATTTTAGAGCAGTAGGTCATAAAAAACTTGAAGCTGGAATACTGCCTTAAGCTGTTTAATTGCAATTTTTAATGGGTCACTGTTTTTAAATTTGTCATGTGCAAAGACTAAAAAGTTAAAAAATCTCTTTAGAGGAAGCTTATTTTTTCAGATTTAGTTACTGTTGAAAGACCTAGCTATTCAGTTGGATGAACAAAGTAGTTGAGGAGAAATAACAGCCAAATATACCTCAGTTGGGACAAATAATGCATCTACAGCAAAGAGTGCAAGCAACTTGCTCTGGAATGCTTTACCAGGTGAAGAAAATTTGCTGTTGTCCTAAGTAAAAAAGAACCTTGATACAGTCCTAACAAGAAGCCAAGGTGTTTATATTCTGCTAAGTTGCTACTATGCATCTCAATTTATTTTCTAAAGTGAAGAAAGGCATCTCTTGGTATTACTAGGCACCACTAGACGTGTTTTTGTTCTGTTTTGTAGGAAGCCTTGAGAATTACTTTCATGAAAGTACATCTTTCCACCTTATTAAGGCTTCAGATAAATTCTACTTCAGAACAAATTAAGTAAAATAATGGTTTTCATTTGTAAATTTCTTTTTTAAAAGTCCGTTAACCAAGACAATAAAAATGTTTTTCAATTCTTAATTAATAAATGCATATATTAAAATATATTTCTATGCATATCAGTCTTTTTAAAATCACCCTCTGTTCCCATAGAAGTATTCACAAAGCAAGTGGAACAAGGAAATTATAGGAAAGAAAAAAACTTGTGGGTTTTTTTTTTTTTTCAGATAAATTTTTCACCCACTGAGAAGAGCAGGAGTTTGGCAAGTATCCTCAATTTCTGCGTATAATCACTGATACCCACAATTTACAGTGCACATGGAAAAATATTTAATTATTTTTAACAGTTTAAAATGATCTTATTCTCAGACAGGGAAATGTTTTCTTTCCAAAACAATGACAGTGATTAACACTTTCTGAACATCATAATAAGCTATATCTCATACTCTTCATCAGCGATATCTGATTCATATTCGTCATGCTATTTTATTTATTTTCTTCTTTCTGTAATAAAACTTGACAGGAACTGTAGAAGAAATAATCTGATATTGTACTAAGTATATGGTAGTAGTCCAAACTTAGAATGGGTTTAACTCCACAGGAGAGGAGGCATTTTGGCATTCACAGATGGCTGAATCTCGAAAAACTTTGCACAGCTGACTGAATTCAAGGGCATCCTAACATATGCACATAAACAAATACATCACTTGTTTTTTAAAAAAGGCATTTAGTAGCTAATTATGTAAGTTTAATTAAAGAAGATGTCACACAGCTGTGGTAAACCTCCCTCTGCTGGACACTCACTACATAACTGTCTGGATGCTACAAAATGACCCTCCTGGTGCTCTTTTGCATTTGTTGAATTAAATAAGCTGCAATTTTCAGGAGAAGTCACTTATGTCTCTCCTTTTCTCTTTCTGCTTCTTGTTCTCAATCTAAAAAGTCTTATGAAAAGTGTCTCTCTGAATACTGTCTACATTGTTTTTGAACTTCTTACGTTAATATTAAAATTCTTAGTCTTGTTCTTTGGGGAATTCCAAGTCTACTATTTGCTCAATACAGGTAAAAATTGCTGAATTATTTTACAGATTTATTTGTTTGTTTGTTTGTTTGTTTGTTGTTAATATGCTGCCATAGTTTTCATACCGAATGTAAAATAGATTTTCATTTATATTCTTTTTTTTTTTTTAAAGGTAAACCACCATTAAAGTTACGTTTTTGTTTTTTTTTTTCCAAGAAGAGAGAAATGAGTGGTTTTGCTCAGGGGTTAGTACTGGGGAACTTCCTGTTTAATATCTTCATTGATGATCTGATCAAGGGGTCTGAATGCAGTCTTCGTAAGTTTGCAGATGACACCAAGCTGGGAGGAAACATCTGATCTGCCTGAGGCCCTACAGAAGGATCTGAATAAACCTGATCAGTGGGCTGAGGTGGGAAATCAGCATCTACTCCTAGGTAACACTAACTGGACAAGAGAAAATGACCTCAAGTTGCACCAGGGGAAGTGCAGCTTGGATATTAGGAAAAATTTAATCTCAGAAAGAATAGCTTGGCTCTGGAATAGGCTGCCCAGGGAGGTGGTGGAGTCACTGTCCCTGGAGATATTCTAGAAACATATAGATGGGACACTTCAGGACAAGGTGGTGATGGGTTGACACCTCGACTTAATGATCTTTGATGATTCTATGATTTAGCCTTGAACCTCATTATCTTTTCAAGCTTATCTAGATCACTTTGGATAGCATCTCTTTTTTCTGTTATATCAGTGTGGTGTTCTCTGTAAACTTACTGAGGATGCCTTTAATCCCACGATGTCATTGATAAATACATTAAACAACAGTTCCAAGATGGACTCCTGAGGGACATCACCCATCACCAGCCTCCGTCTGGACGTAGAACCACTGACCGCAACTGGAGCTGCAGCCATCCAGTCAGTTCCTTTTTCACTAAGTTGTCTACCCTTCAAATCTGTATCTCTTCCATAATACAGTAATGGCTTAGAGTAACTATAAGAAAGTGTCCAGTAAAAGTATATAAAAAACAAACCATAAAAAGAACATATTTACAGATTTAATCATCCTGCGATAAAGGCTTCATTTTCTAGTGGAATTGCATAGAGATCCTTAACTCATTGGAAACAGTGAAAGATTTGTGCCAGAGAAAACAGCAGAGTAGACACCTGATAATGATAGCCGTGATGTTAGTGTCTCTGCTTTTTCCACTGTTCATTAAAAGAACTCAAAAGAATCTTGAGACAACTTGGACTAGTCAGGCATTTGATCAGCAGTGTCTCAGCTGGGAACTGGTCATAACAACCCTTATGCTGAACATTTTTTATCACAGGTTTCATTCAGTGCTGCTGTGCAGCAATGGAAGATGATGACAATGCCTTCTACTGGGATACAAGTGCTATAGAGCTACAAAAGACGACAAAGAAGAAAATATCTCACCCCTTCCAACAACTCGTGACAGCTCAAGAGAAGCACAATCTCTGTCCAATGAGATACTGCTCCCTTGGCTGCTAACCCTTAAATAAGGGTGTAAAGGGGTTGACCCAGGCTCAACCTCTTCCAGTCACTCAGGAACATTGCTTGCACCTATGCTCCCTGGGTTAGTCATGCCTTCTCACCTAGTGCTCAAACATTGGTTCAGGCCGTGACCTGCCAATTCCACTGCAGATGCTTACCATGAAATTGTTATAACAGATAACAGCAACACGCAGTGCAAAGATAATAGCGTAGAAAACTAATATGTTGACTCTGTACGTAGGGCTATATTTTGTCAGCAAGAATCTTTTGCACAAGATTTTCAAAGTTTATTTTCGGAGATAAAAGCTATTGTTATTCATTATTTGGGCTAATAGTCAGTTAAAATGTAGACCCAATTTTGGTGTTGGCAGATATCTTGATATCAACCTCTGCAGTTCCTCTAGATTGGAAAACTTGCTTATGAGGCATCAGTGGATACAGAAGAATAGAAGGAATCACATTTTACTGTAATCTCCCACAGTTATCTAAAGGTTTACCGGGATACCAATCTTCTTACTGTCAGAATTTGCCTGAGAGGACAGCTGACTGTGTTAGTATATTCAGGCTAAAAATTTTAAGCATGATAATATTTTTTAATTTATACCACTTCCAATTTAATGCTATTAGAAGTTTTAAGTTAAGAATAGAATAGTAATGCTCAAAAGGAAAAAAAATGTGGCTTTACTGTTTCAATCTGCGAAAGATAAGAGACAAAATATAAGAAATTTTATACTGCTCATTTTAGTTAATATTCAATACTGGTATGTCTTTGATATGTACAGACATGTTATAGCTCTTCCAGGAATGCAACTTATTCCTTTGTGAATAAGAACTTTTTCTGCTTACCACTACCATGCTCCCTCTTAATAATAGTAAAATTTCTCAACATTGATTTTCTACTTTTCCTCATTAACTTTACCACCATCTGTATACTGGAAGTTGCGTATCTTAATTACAGGCACACCATGCTGTGCAATCAATTCTCCTATAAAACTTTGCTCAGATAAGTATGGATGTCTTAACTTTAAAAAGAAAAGAATGGAGGTGATTTGTTTGTTTCTTTTTCAACAGCCCATTCTTTAAACTTTACCAACAACATATTTGAGGAATCTACAATAATATATGAAATAAATAAACAATTTTTTTTCTATTTTTCATCTAAAAAAAAAAATCAAGCTTTGTATTCTAAGGATTCTGTAAGGAACATTACAATATATGATAATTAAATTGTGCGTTCATTAAGATTGTTTATTAGACAGAGTATTATGTTACATAACATAGTAAACCTTCAAAATGCTGGAACATTTGCTGGAAAGGAAATACTGCAATCATATACCTACACCACAGTGTCATCTGCATGACTAGAAATTAAAAGGCACAAGTCATATACTTGTTTTTAAATGATCCCAAGAAGCCATAAATTACCTGCCTAACTGCTTTGCTGAATCATTACCAGAATACTAAATACAATCTCATAATTCTTCAAATTCTTCCTCTCCAAAAAATATCTTTTAAATGTTTGGAGAATATTTGGAAACTTCTTGAGAATCTTGTTCTAATAGTTCTTTCTTTTTCTTGGTAAACTGGGGTTTTGAAAATAATTTTTTGTTAGATTGCAGAAATAGTAAAAAATGATTAAAAAATAATATAAACTCCTAGACCTTTCTGTATTAGAATACATTTTTTATTGGGGTATTCTTGACTAATCATCCCTAGAACAGTAAGATAAGTACCATAAGATTGCAATGATATTTACATAAATCTTAACTCTATTGTTCCCCTCTGGAACGTTGTGGATCATGATCAAATTGATCTGCTCAGATTAATAAATAAATAAATAAACAAACAAACAAATAAATAAATAAATATCACAATTAAATATTTGTTAAATATAATGAAGTTTTCTGTTGTTAATCTTTATAGTGAATGGAATATAAGGACAAATAATGAAGTCCTGCATTAATATTTTCCTCATTAGATGTGCACTTATGGGTACGTAGAACACAGTTCCAAGCATTCAGCATGTCCATGCTGTAGCAAATTTTACGAAAAATAGAAAAATAGCAATTTTTTATTGCTCAGTTGATTACAATCTGGTAAAAGCTACTGGGAAATTGTCAGTCATTCCCATTCCATATCATGACATTGTCTAATTCTCTGATAGGAAGAACAGAAAAAAAAAAAAAATAGGCTTCTGTTTGCTCCACTAGTAATCTCAAAATAAGTTCAGTGGAGAACTTATCTACAGATGCTGCAAACATGCTACAAACTCCTCATCAAAGGTAATAAAATTGTATTTAATTAGGTCAACACCTTTTGCACAAAACAGGTAAACATATTCAGTTTCAATATGTCAGAGAATAATTTCTAACGGATCTTTAAAGCGGTGGCTTGTAACATCTTTGAGACCTTAAAACTGTTCAACATTGGCAGCATGTTATTAGTCCTGTACATATAAAAAATTGCTGTTATTTCTTTCCTGCTTTTATACTCAGACATTTCAAAAGGCTAAAGAACATGTAACAATTATTCAAATAGTATGGTTTTTACACATTATATTATTGTTAGCATTCTAGTGTGCGTACTTCTCTTTTGCTATTTTAATGCAAAAATGCTGTAAGAGAAGGGTGTGTACTCTGAAAGAAGATGATGATGCTGAAATGAAGTTATGTTTTGTATTTCTCAATTACAATTTCTATATAAGTATCTAAAACTTGGTAGTGAAAATGTGTGTATGTATCTAATTCTTATTAATAGGTAGATATATTTTCTTTGTGGATTCAAATGGTGTGTAATTTCTAGTACAGTTTTTAGTCAGATTTTACTGGCTGATCTGGAATGTTGCTTTTCCACGGCTAAGACTGGGGGGAGTCATTGCAATATACTACTATTAACAACAATTCATTGAAGTGTCTTTATATGGCTACAGTTTATTATGGTACAATTTAATGATAAAAGGACAGTATACAGGCATAGGATTTTACTGAACATCCTGAGATCATCTCCATAAAGGATTATGGAGATATGATAATATTGCAATAAATGTTTATTTTTCCACCTTGCAATATATGCCAGAGGCTGTCTAATATGTTTCTCAGGCATTAAAGGGAAGAGCTCAAGGAACTGTTTCTGAATATCTGTTATCAAACGCATCAATCCGAGATATTGTTTTGTTATGTACAGTTATTTGGCAAGGTAACAGCTTTTGAATTGGCCTTCTTAGTGTGGATGTTGGCAACAAAGTACCACCAGATCCTTTCTTTTTATTTTTCTTTTATTCCTAACACCTCTAAATCAGGAAAAGTGGTAATAGAGACAGAAAATTGATAATTAGCTGTAAAATCTAAGCTGTAGAAAATGGACTTTATAGGACATTCTAAACAAATTGTTAGATGAAATTACCATTTGAATACTGAAATGTAAATGTTAAGCGTGAGCAAAGTGTACTAGCTCATACAGTCCTCCACATTATTAGAACAGTAGTTTATAGTGCACTACTAAGTTTCTCCCATATTCTTTAAGCCATTAAACTTTGTGTGATTAAGTCTTTCCTGATAAAGCTACATTTCTGTTATTCTTTTCCACTTATTGTCTAAAGGGATAAGTATGGTTGAAATACTATGCTCAGAACATTTGCTTCCTGGGAACTGTGACCAGCTAAGCAGATTCAGAAAGGCCGTCAAGCTACTCAAATTTGCCAGGATTTAAATTTCAGGAGTTTGGGTATACGAAGATGCAAAGTGGTATCTTCTTAGTTAAAGGATTAGGGTTTTTGAAAGGTACTGGAAATCAACAGATACCAGAATATCTGCTGGGCTGTTGGATACCAGGAGACACAAACAGTGTGGAGCTTCCACTCAGAATGCACTGAAATATCAGTGTCAGATTCTGCAGATTCTGGTGCAGACTACTGTTCAAATGTAGTTGGTTTTTTTTTTTTAATAGCCTGTAGGACATATCCTTATCTCATATTCTGGATTTATAGCCATGTGTGAAGAGTCAATACCTTTTCCAAATGCTTATGAATGCCTACCTTACTGTTAGTTACTGTTAGGGAACAGTGACAACTGAAGGACTGTGGAACCTAAATATGCTGTATCAAATTTCCTGTGCTCTTTGTATCATAAATATGCATGAAATTGTACTGTGTTAATGCATGACTTATGGGAAGTGCCCAGAATATTGTCGAAAGCTTTGTAAAACCACACATATAAGTAATCTGTAATAGTAGAGTGATTATATGAATATGATGGATGCTTTACTAGAATATGCTAGACTATGCTGCTGAAGTACATAATAAATGCTCTTGTTTGGAGGATGAAAGCAGGCCATCATTTGTTTTTAATGATATTACATTTTACATTTTTTTAATGTAGTCATTTTAATACAGATGGATATGTTCTTATAGTTAGTATTGGGGAAAAAAAATGTGGAAAAAGAATGAGATATCTGCAGAGATTATAACTTCAGTAGCTGAAGGCACTTGCAGGAAGAGGATTTGCTTTATCTGCAGTACTGAGAACTTTCACCTTTCTTCTTAACTATTCAGGTTGTACCTTCTAACCATACAGGGAGTAGCAATCTACAATTCCAGCTTGACAAGTCAACTTTCTTCTTTATTAAACATTGAAAAAATAGAATATTTTCTATTGTAAGGTATTTTTCTGGAAAAAAACAACAAAAACATTGGTATGATGACCTACCAAAACCACACAATACAACTGCCTGTGAGTTATATAATCAAGACAGTTTAGCATTTAACAACAGACCAGATTTTGCTTCATTTGAAGCCATTGGAAAACAAATACTACAAAGATCACACTGAAAGTAATAGCTTCTATTTATTTCCATAGAAACTAAATCAAATGCAACAAGCACAATAACACTTTTTGATGCATAAAATTCTCACTTACTTACAAAACACTATTTTTCAACTATTAGTCACCAACACTAGATATGCGTTTTCACCGGCGAACCTCAAGAGCCTCAACGTTGTACTTATAAAAATCTACCATCCAGTGGAAGGTATCAATTGTTTTACAGCTGCTGTGATGATGTCCTTTCTAGGAAAATGTTGCCCAAGCAGACCATTTTACATTAAGCCATATAGATGGAAGTCAGAAGGTACCACATCCAAACTACACAGTGGGTGCTGTAGGACAATCCAGCCAGATTGGCAATGTGCTTCACTGTCTTCAACCTGCTATGAGGCCTGGCATTATTGTGTTGCAAGAGAAAGATTGTCTTCTTCTCTGGCCTGAACCTGAAATTTTGAGCCTTCAGCTTAGTCATGGAGTGGTCAGAGTATGTGGTGTTCTTTCTGTTTCTGTGTGAAAATTCATGGGACCACCTAGTTCAAAATTTGCTATTTTCCAACATTGTCACCACCGTTTCCTGTGCATTGAAGCTGTTATTCAGCACTGTACTCAGTTCCCTGATTGTAACCCACTGGTTCTCACGGATGAGCTGACTAAGATGCTCTTCATTTTGTGGTATGACAGCAGTGCACGGTTATCTGGAAGGTAACCTGTTGTTGGGGTACTTAGTTGCCTATGTAAGGATTAATGAGTGCATAGAGAGTAGCTTTCTGCAGATGGAGTGTTCTGGAATAGTTGAGATAGTGGGCGGGGGTTTAGGTAGGTGTGTGGTTAGGTGTTCTCGTGTGCATCGGGTTTTCGTAGCGGGTGTATGTGTCTGCGAGGGAATTAGGATGGTATATAAGGTGTGTGATGCAGCAATAAATTGAGAGAAGATTTCATGGCATCCATGATTATGTCTCTCTCTCCCCCGGGCGGTCGAGGCCCTGGGATAAGTCGGGTTAATTGACGGCTATGTCACCTGTCCTTCACATTTTTGTTGTCATCACTGCTGAAATGCTCCACTCACTGCCTCACTGTGCTGACATCCTCTGGTTGGTCTCAACAACTGTTCAGCAAGTGTCAATGAATGTCAGTGTGTGCAACCTTTTTTCCACAAGGAGGAATTCAACTGGTTCACATAAACTTCCATATCAGTCACCATTTTGTCAGTCTGTCCCTCTGCTGCCATCTGTCACACAGTAACAGAATATTGGAGGGAAGGTACATCATCTGCTACCATACCAACAACCTCTGCCTCCCATGTTACAGGACAATAAAATAAAATAGGAGGAGCTATTTTTGGAGCACCCTCATAATTAGGAAGAACCAAATTATTGCATTTTTAGTTATCAAATATGGGATGAAGATGTTCTCTGAGAAAAAGTATTTTGTTCAGAAATATCTTGAACTTGCAATCCCACAAAGAAAGTGGTTATATCTTATGTAGATACCATTATTTTCTCTGACATTTGAGTTGCCTGAAATAAAATCTTTATTTAATACTCAATTTTTGACTTCAGCTAAAGGTCATTATTCCAGTGTGTTTTCAGTAAATAATCCCTTACCAGTGTCCAGCCTGTCTTCAAGACACAGCTGCATTGGAAGTCAAAATGACCTGTTATTCCTCCTCTAACTCAGTTTGTACTGTTGAACTTAACATCATATGCTATGGAAAATCCTTTTGTGACAATATCTTCTCCCAGTTTCTTACTCACTTCCTAGCTGACTCCCTGGGTAGAGTGGGTGGAGGTGGCAGAGTGGGCAGAAAAAGTTAAAATCTTGACATGAAGCAAGGATGTTCAGCAGCAGCCAAACTACTAGTATGTTACCAACACTGAACCATAAAGCCAAAACATAGCACGATATGGGTTGCTATGAAGAAAATTAATTTCATCCTAGCCTGACTCAAGTCAATACATCCAACAGACTCAATTCAAAATAAAAAATCTTCTCCATGAATAAATTTGTTTTCATAGCTTATTTGGCTTTGGGTTTTATATGTTGATTCGTATCTTTTTATGGATATAACAACATTCTTTCCAAATAGGACAGATACAAAATCATTGAAGCATATGATTTGACCTGCTTTCAAATAAAATTAGTTCCAAGCTTGGAAAAGACATTATACAAGATTTTTGTTTTATTGACAGTTGATAAAAGTTACCCATGAAGATAAGGCTACTGTAGAAACCAGGAATGTTTCTAGATTTTGTGGAGTTTGAATCTAGTGGGTATGTTCCTGTTTGATTTGCTTTGTTTCATTTTTTCTTCAGATGAATTATTCAAAATTATTTTAGAAAAAAAAAATTGCCCATGTAAAGTATTGGAACATCATTCTTGCTGAATATTTTCACTGATTATAGTCCAAACATTGACAGCTAGAACACAGACCCTACTCCTGACCTACTTTCTTTATACTGAATGAAAAACAGACAATGCTTAGAGAACTTTATTAAACTCATTTTTTTATTTGATTTGGTTTTTGATATAGAAGAACTTACATTTCTAAGCAGATTTTTTTTTTTTCCCTCCCAGGACAGCATGGCTAACTAAACGAACATAAGTTAAATCTCATTTTATAGGTTCAAAAATGCAATTGGAATACAACACAATGTTCCTTCTGCCGTTTGCTAATTTTTTGTTTCTTTTTTTACGAAATCAGAATTGTGTAACAGGGAAATAGTGAAATTTAGATTTAAAAAATCTCTGGATATCATATAGCTCAGGTTCCCATAATGCAAACAGTGTTAACTTCAAACTCAATTGCTCAAGTCTTTGCTGATCTGAGTTTTAAAAACCACAAGGTTAGATCTTCAAAAACCTTTGTGTATAACCATCTCCAGTGATTAACCAGTGAATAATTTTATTTACTGTTACTGTCTGTCTTTACAGTACTGACCCCTGTCTATAAATTCTCATCTTGGGCTGCCTGACTTTTTGCTGTTTATTATTCTTTGACACGAGTATGCTAAAGCTCTCAAATTTGCTTTATTTTCCCATAAAGATAAAATAATATGAAGTTTGACTTTCAGTCATATACTGGGTGCACAAGCACAGCATTAAATATCTATCATGACGCTAAGCAACTCCATAAAAATAGCTGTGTGGGTTTAGACCAAATGTTGTATCAGCAACAATACTGAGATGAATAGAATGGAACTAGCATTCTATTCTTGCCATTTATCCTTCTGCGAGAGGGACCAAGAGGATTTATTAAAAGAGTATGGAAATAATTTTAAGTTGTTTTTAGCTTCTTAGTAGTGTAAGCATAATCTTAACCAATAACGTATGGCAAATGACAAATAATATTTTGTAGATTTATATGCAGAACAATCTTGGTCATTAACATAAGACTGTGTTGTGTTTGCCAGTCACCAGTACAGTCAGGATGATTCCTACAATATTCTGTCAAAAAGCAAATAATTATTATTAACAATTTTCAGTTGTGTAAGACACCCTAATATGCAAAACATACTACTGATTCTCTACAAATCTTTTTAAAAATTACCCTTTCTTTAATCAATTTTAATGTGATACCTGTGAGAATGTCTTTGCTGATAGATCACATAGACTGCAAAATCCAGAGGAACATGACAAAATTGCAAAGAGGTTATTAAATCATACCCATTTTATTATGTTCAGGATTGAGAATATATTGAGAGAAAATCCTTGTTAAAATAGATTTCTTTTTGTTTTATTCAATGTATAATTGAATACTAAAGCATAAGTAGTTTGTAGAGATTTTTATGGGAAGCACTGTAGGTGTATGGTATATATAGAAGATGTTAATTATATATATATATAAATTCTCAACTTTGCAACATACTGTATTCTGGAAGGGGACGGGGGAGATGCGAGAGAGGAAAGAAAGAAAAGTTGGAATGCCATGCAACATTTAAAATCACTTTAGTCTAGATTCTGCAAGTCAGTAGTACCATATAATTTATTTTAGGCAAGGAAAGAGAAACATGATTCTGTGATTCTTTAGCTATCTATCTGTAGTAGTCTACATGGATCCTACTTCCAAAAATGTCAAGGCATACTAGAATCCTACTACTCTTCCAAGAGTAGAACTCTTCCAAGCTAAATAGAGACCTTCACTGATGATGCACACTGGTACTTACGAGTCCAGATGAAAGTGGTTCATTTAGTAAGTCTGAAGCAAAATAGCCTTCCACTGTTCTCCAAATTAAAAAAAACAAACAACAAAAAAAAAAAAACCACAAAAACAAACAAAACAACAACAAAAAACCAAGATTTTTAATCTATTATTGATTAATGTTCAAAGGTAATTATATCTTCTGCAATCAGCAGTATCCTAAAAATCCAAACTTTGCCATATACTAATCATGTCTCTTTTTTTGTTGTTATTTTTTCTAGAGAAGTTAAAATTTGCTCTTAACATCCTGCAAAAAACACCTGCAGAGAGGATTTCCTGTTATTTATAAAACAAATCTCTGCCACTGAATAGGAAAGGAGGAGAAGACAGTAAATATCTTCGGTGCTATTTTAGAAGCATTCCTAGTTTTTAAATTTGGAAATAAGCAGAATGCTGCAGTGACTACAGTATTAGCAATGTTTCCTAAAAGTACACAGGGAAAGATGATTAGGTAATTTGAGGTTGACAAAGCTGATTTATATGTTATTAAGAAAGTTAGAGGACACTGGATATCCCTTTTGAAAGTAGAAAAAGGAAATAGTAAATGTGGAAGACATTTTGAGATGCTATCTAAGGAAGTAATATAATATTTCCTCTTCATTTCCTATGGCAATTTTATTGCCAAATCAGATACAGTCTTCCTCCTGTTCCATCATTAAAGAAGTCAGTATAAAGAGTGCACTTCAAAAAGAGGGAGAACACAAATGGGAAATTTTACATATAGATAAAGCCTCTCCTTAGCTGGAGAAAATTATTGATTTATTCTCTTTAACATAGAATTTAAAGACTTTTAATTTTTTTTTTTCCTTCTGAATGGTTATGAGGAATTCAATTACCCATGTTCATGTGCTATTTGAACTTCTTGTAAGCTGCTGACTTCAGTAACACACTGAGTTATGTAGTCTACTTAAAAATCATGTAAAGTTGTACTTATTTTCGGAGCACTTAATTCTTTTTCTGTTTCCTTGGATACTTGTTTACTGCAGAACTACAGTCTGGGGGAAAAAGAAAAAGAAAGAGAGAGAGAGAGAGACATTTATAACCCATCAGATTTAAAACCTTCTATTCTGCATTGTGTAAATCAGGTCTAGGGTGCTTTGGTATCTGCCATACTTTTAACATTTTTCAAAAAACTTTTGATCTCATTCCATGCGATATATACAAATCTTGCTCCAAAAGTAATGCCTCCTACTTATTTCCATGGAAACTATAACAGATACAAAGCACATAGTAACACTATTTGATAGAACAAATTCTCAGCTACAAAGCACTGTTTTTCAACATAATCACCACCGTTCATTGATTGCTGTCACCACTGCTGAAACACACCACCCACTGCCTCACAGCTCACATCCACTGGTTGGTCTCCATAAACATTCAGCAAGCACTGATGAATATCAGTGGGTGCATTTTTTTATCTGTGTGGAGGAATTCATTGACACCCCTTTGTTTTGTCCTCACTTCCATGTCAGCTACCATTGTGTCTGACTTCTCCTCTGCTGCCATCTATCACACAGCAAGGACATACAGCAGAATATTGGTGGGAAGGTTCAACCTGAACCACCATACCACCAACATCCACCTCTGACATTGTGAGACAAAGTGAGAAAATAGGAGGCATTACTTTTGGAGAAGTCCTTGTAGCTTGTATAGTATTAGGTTTTGGATTTGTGATGAAAACAGCGTTGATAATACACAAATGTTTTAGGTATTGCCCAGTGGTGCTTGCTCTAAGTCAAGGACTTATTAGATTCTTGTGCTGCCATACCAGCATGAAGGCTGGGAGTATATACAGACTGAACAAACTGATGCCATCTAACCAAAACTATGTGCTGTAGCATATGACATAGTTCTCTACTGTGACAGTGGAGTGAAAAGAAGGAACAGAGGGGAACCTTCAGGGTGATGGCATTTGTCTTCCCAATGTGAGACAAGCCTTGATTTCCTGGAAATGGCTGAACTTCTTTCTGCTGATGGGAAGTAAAAAATGAATTCCTAATTTTGCTCTGCCTCTGTGTACAGCTTTTTCTTTACATGTTAAACTTCTCTTATCTTGACCCACAATTTCTTTTTACATTTCTGATTATCTCCTCCATCCCACCCGGGCAAAGAAAGCAAGACAATTTTTGGTGCTGCACTGCCTGCTGGAGTCAAACCACAACACTGTTATACATCTTTATCTATCCTTTCAACAATTTGTAAAAGTTCCAACTCAACAATAACTAAGAGAAGACATTATGAAGAGCTGCACCATATGCTTCCATTTGCAGTTTTGCCTCTTATAAACATTACAGCATTATCTGAGGAAATGACACGCTGAAGCATTGAGGGCCCAACCATGAAAAGTCAGATATGAGAGTCACATGAATGCTATTTCTCTCTTGAATACTTTAAGAAATCTACTAAGCCTACATTGATTATACAGTTCTGGATATTCTATGCAATAGAGCAATGGAAATGTTAACCCTGTAACACTCACTCTTATTATATAATTGTCTTCCCTATCTCTGTGTTTTCCCCCATCTCTATATGTTTTCAGGTCTTGTTCTCACCAGCTAATCTGACTTCATTACTGAAGCGGATAAGGAGAATCTCCCCAGCTTTTTTGATTGTCTCTGCTATGAAAGTGAGTCAATAGCAGAGAGAAAATGCTATACATCCAGAAAAGTATTAAATATTTTCAACTAGTGACAGGTAAATATAACACACATTGTAAGGAAATTTATGAATTTGTTTAAATTTTTACATGCTTTGTTTTTTTTCCCCTATATTTTTACCTTTTGAAAAAATCTAATGAAAAAACCTTCCAAGTTTAAGCAATATTTTCTGAAGGTAAACCTCAGAGCAATAGCACTTACACAAAAATTTCTCTGTGTAACACCGAAATAGCAATCAAAGAACCGAAGAACAGTTTTGATTATCTACATGAGTGAACCCCCACCCTAACAGTATATTTTAAACCTACATTATGCTCAGCGTTTCAGAAGAGAAAACAAAAGGACTTTAAAACTCGTAATAACTTTTCTGCATACATAGGTATAAATGTAAGCAGGTCTTGATTCTTTAAGACAAACATTACATTTTTCACTGTCATCCGCTACCTTTCCCAGAGTATATGGTTTAACATTGTCCTAGCAGCCGTAGTTAATAAATTGTTGCATAACTACCTATGGAGATTATATGAATTACTCCAAAGAACTCTGAATATTCAAAGGAAATGTTTAATTAGGAAATAATTCAATATTTGATTAAAAAAAAAAAACAACAACATGAAAGATCTACAAGAAAAAGAACTGTCATTAATCAGGTAAATTGGCTGCAGTTTTTTTATTCTTCAGATCAACCTTATTAGCTCTCAGAACTGAATTAGTGACCACAATATATCTTTATATTTATATACATATTCTAGAATCTAGAATCTAGATAGAAATTAACACATAAACTTTTATCAGACAATTATATCCATCAAAAACATATTTCATTAATTTTATTTCTTTTCATTCTATTTATTATTTTATTTTTTTCTATCGTATTTATGAAGTGACCAATATGCTATCATTTATTATATCTCTTCTTTAACCTTAAGAATTTTGTTTATTCAAGTAGAAAAATAACAATATTGAGCATGTATTGCTAAGTTATTTACCGATAATTTTTTTCTATTTTGTGTAACATAATGTTTTCCTTGTAGAGAGGACAAAATTACACGGACTAAAGAGGTCTAAAATTAAGGACCACTTAAATGAGTTATTGTCAAGAAAGCAGAGGACTTCCAGTCACTGGAGTTGTTTAAGAACAGCTTTGACCAAACTGTCAGGAATGATTTTGTTAAAATTTATCTTGCCTTAGGGCAGAAGGAAGCTTGAAGTGATCCCTTGAGGTCCTTTCCAGCCCTATTTTCTGTGATTTCTAGCACCTTCAGCAATGTTAATTTTTACCACAGCAAAGTACATTCAAAGAAGTAGTATGATGTGTACCAAACATTCCCAAAACTTTTTCTAAAGTCTTTTTAAATTAGCTAGATTTTAATTTCTTAAAGCTACATGAAACAAATTCAAATAATGCACAAATATGCACACATGCATTCATACTTATTAGCAGTGGCTGAAATTGAATAAACTACTCTGTATATATATTTTTTTATTTTAACCTGATAAAGGATCCACAACAGAAGAAACCAAATTTGCTCTGATATAGGTTTTCATCTGTCTGACCATAATGGCACACAAACACATGGTGAAGGTATGGTGTGAAGGTCACAAAGGGAGGAGGTAGGTGATACAGTGAGATGATGGTCACCCTTCCCAGGATGTGCTGCACAGCTCCTGACATCAGACTCCCTAAACCTATTTGGCCATGTACCCTACACAGAACTTCCTGCTGTTTAGAGTTCCATTATCTCACAGTCTTCTCATCAAAACCCAAAATGCCATGTTATCCACTTTTTTTTTTTTTTTTTTTTTTTTTTTTTTTTAAGAAGAAGAAGAGGAAGGGGACAAGGAGCAGCTCAAATATTATTATTTTACTGTATACATGAGTGTCCAAGCACAGTCTGCTCCTCAGTGACAGATTTGTAACCAGACACTTTAACAGTTTCATTTATTTTCTGCTTTATTCTGAATAACAATGACCTTCTCTTGATCTGCCTTACAGAAATATAGTAATACTTTTCAGTCCAAGCATTTCAGCCTCCCATAAATATGCTTCTTTTGACTGAAATTTAGTCTCCCCTCTAGTTATTTTTAATTCATTCTTCTATCAGTTAAATTACATTATGAAACTCATATATGCTGCTTAGTCACTCAGTTCCACTGACTTTTAATAAAAGGTGGGTGTGTGATTGCCCATAGTGCAACTGAAAATTGCCCTGAAATCTTTGTAATATTACTAATATGTACTCATTCTTATAGCAGTCTCACTTGCCAACAAATTTTTCTATGGAAAATCCTTGATCATTTCAAAACTAACTAAATACACAAATGTAGAGTTCAACAAGACCTTCACATCTCCCCCCATTTTTCTGTCAATTTAGTATGAAGTTCATAGAGAAGGCTGGTTTTTCTTTCGTAGATGCCATTGCAAAAGTTCATTTGAATTGAATTACATATAGTCAGTCTTGTAAAAGGTACAAAGACTCTCATAGATTACCAACAGCCTGCTCCTAGTAATTAACAGTCTTCCATTAGATTTGTTAAAAGTACAATATTTTTAATAAGAGAGTATTAAAAATCACAATATCATTTTGAAAAGTTATGTTCTTTTCTGCTTTAGAATATAATCTTGGTCTTAAAAAATATTGTCATTAATCTGAATAAACGTAAGAAAACTTTGATAAGCAAAAAAACTGGTTTATATTCTTGTGCCAGGCTCAACTCAGGTTAAATATACTAAAAGGAACTAAAATTTTGGTGCAGGTCTTTGAAATTCTTCTTCAGAAGAAGATGGACTATAAAATTTGGAATTGTTTAATTCAGAAAATATTTGAAAAAGTTCATTCCCTACAGAGATTTCATCTAACCTTAGAAAAAAAACTTGCAGTTTGTTTGCTGTGGCCTAGATGGAGTTGGATTAATAGTGGTATTCTCAGTGTTCTTTGAGTTCTTATAGAGATGCTACCCATTCCTCTGCCGTTATGAACATTTGCTTAATTTTGTTATTTGGGTGTGATACTCTGAGATACTGTTCCTGCAGGAAAATAATAGGTGATTTAATGGTTGACATGAAGTAGAGAAAGGAGGAATTAAAGAAAAACATCAAATTGTGCTCTATGAATACAAAATTCAAAAATATATCTTACAGACATACAAACATAAATACTACCACTCAAAGAATCTCAAAGAAAAATGGATCCATTACTAGACAAGTAATTATTAGGTATTCATTTCTTGGTTTAGACAAATATAACAAACTGCTTATGCTTTCAGGAATATTTATATTTATTTAATAATTTACATTAAAGAATTTATATTAGCTATTAAGTATTGACTCTCCCTCTACTACTTATTGCATGCTCATTGAGAACAGTTTGAGTTTTTTTTATAAAGACAGAAACAATAAAAGTATAAAGCTCAGAATTAATTTGCAAGAGAGGTGATGAAGATAGCCCTAAAAAGAAAGTATCTCAATTTTCCTTGTTCTTACTTCTAAATGAAATATTTCTCAAGCTTCAAACTATGAACTATAAACTTGAAAACTGATATTGCAAAAGGTGTGGCTCTTCTGTAATGTAATGGGAGCTTTTTGGAAGTCCCTAATTCTGTGTTTATCACAGTGGAAATATTTGAAAACAGTTCCAAAATCCAATGAATATTTAAAAAGACAACATATTTCATCATCTATTATTTATTAGTTATTATCATTAGTTGTTTATTAATTCTTTAATTTCCATCTCATCTTAAAAAACTAATGTTTTAAGGTATCATTTTTCTATTTGATTTTAAAAATTACGGGATTAGCTGTGTGATAAAAACTACACTACCTAAGAGCAGAACTTCCTTAACAACATCACTTGCATTGCTTTTTTCTCCAGTTTCTACAGACTTCTTGCTTTAAAATGTCTGCACCCTGGAGCACAGCATCCTGAGGTTATCTTATGGCACCAATAATATAAGCATTAAGATTTACTCTTATCGAAACTAGGTGTATGAAAAAAATCCGTTGATTGAGCAACCTTCTTTCAACTAATTTTTTTTTTTTTAAACATATCATTTCCCACTGAAATAAGAGTGAAAACTTACTTCAGAATAAATAAACGTTAAAAATAATCAAACTCTAAACTTCATAGCATGCAAATTAAGTGGTAAATCTTAATTATTAAAGTGTTTCTTGAAAATGTTTAACTAATATAAAATGGAATTAATTGAAGTTCAAAATTTTGCAAGAGATTATTTAATTCCAAAAGCAGCCAATGCTAATATGACTTTTACTAATATGATACCTAATAAGAAATCTCCAAATTACTGTTTTTAATTTATTTCTCACTGATTCTACTTAGTCTGTATAATATAAGTCCACACAGTTGGATAGAGTTGTGATGTGTATTAAGCCTACTTGTTTAACAGCGCATTGGTCCAAAATTATCTTGAGGGTAGATGCACATTTCATATGGCTTTGAATGCCATGTGTCAGCATTCAGATGAATCTTCAGAGACGTACATGAGGTGTAGGACTTGGCATGTGTGCACATTCTGTTGAAATCTTGCCACATTTTACAGTTTGCTTTCAGCTTAAATAACTACCATATTAAATGTAGTTTAATATTTTTTCTTAGGGCTTCCTTTTGCCTTTTCATCCTCTGCTGTCTGTAGTTTTAAATGGTCTTATTTTTCCAAATAAATGAAAGCAATTGTTTTATTAGGTGGAGCTCTTTTGAGAGATCTGAAGTTGATGCCATCAGCTTCTTCATACTTCGTGCAACGGTTAATCCTGCTTGTGAAATTATTTTTCATTTAATATAGCAATGTGCCAGTGCAACACAGATGTTCTGTTCAGGAGACTGTGCTTGAGTTTTCTTTTCAAGGAAATACAGTGTTGTTGTCATCTTCTACAATGAAGAAGGAACATTTGTCATATAATACATTTCTTATAGAGTACATTTTGTAGTGCAGTGCATTCCCTTGCCGACATGATGTCCATGGTTTAAGGGCATATACACAAATAAAGCTATCAGGTAATAGACAAATCATTTCATTATTAAAGACGAATCTCTGATTCTAACTCCTTCTAAGACATTAGATCAATATGGGAAGTATAATTCATTCTGCTGATTTTTAAAATATTCGTGCTTTTTTTTTTAATTAAAGTATTGCTACTTTAAATATATTGACTGGACTACTGGTTTCGGATCTGATTATTTTTCTTAATGCTGACTTGTATGTACATATTGAGGGCATTTAAAATCACTTTAAATTATTGTCTTCAAAGGAAAAACCGTACTGGTCAATGTCACTTGGATTATGATCTCTAGATGCTAATTCTCTCTCTCCAGTTAAACAACAGTAAGTAGTGGGCTCATTAATATAAATGCACTGTTAGAAACAAGTGCTGATTTTCAAGTGCTCAGGGAGCCTGCTGGTTAGTG
Source organism: Alectoris magna (assembly GCA_030625065.1). Classification (NCBI taxonomy): domain Eukaryota; kingdom Metazoa; phylum Chordata; class Aves; order Galliformes; family Phasianidae; genus Alectoris; species Alectoris magna. Next base: position 79,753,258 of record CM060560.1, read on the forward strand.
ATATGATGGCACAGTCTTAGAAAGGAAACAAATAATTTGACCTGAATATTCTGACCAATTTACTGTCTGACATGCCTGACGTCTGAGGAAGGTTTCTATTTCTGAGTAAGAGTGCTAACAAAATAGTATGAAAACAAAATTTCTTCTGGAATGATTCCAGTCTCCTCGACTTTTGTCTGTCTAAGCTGACCCAAAAGCACTTCACTGATTTATGATTTTCCTTATCCAAAGGTGAGGATCCAACCATAGGTGAGGATTTCACAGAATCACAGAATCACAGAATTATCAAGTTTGGAAAAGACCTAGAAGATCATCTAGTCCAACCATTACCAATACTTCCCAGCTAAATCATACCCCTCAATGCAACATCCAAATGTTTCTCGAACACTCCCATGGTTGGTGACTCCACCACCTCCCTGGGCAGTGCATTCCAATGCCTGACTACCCTTTCTGAGAAGTAATACTTCCTAATGTCCAGCCTGAACCTCCCCTGTCTCAGCTTGAAACCATTCCCTCTAGTTCTATCACTGATTACACGAGAGAAGAGGCCGACCCCCAGCTCGCTACAACCTCCCTTCAGGAAGTTATAGAGAGCTATAAGGTCTCCCCTGAGCCTCCTCTTCTCCAGGCTGAACAATCCCAGCTCCCTCAGCCACTCCTCATAAGGCCTGTGCTCCAGACCCCTCACCAGCTTCATAGCCCTCCTCTGAACATGCTCCAGGGCCTCATTTGATTAGATTTGGATCTATCAACTAATTTTGATATCAATGACTATAAGGTGTTACTAAGTTCTCTAGCAGGAGCAATACCAGCTTCATCATTTTTTTGCCTCTTGAAGAGTCTAGTAAACAACTAAGAATGGATTCTTATTCCTTATTCCACAAGGCAGAATAGGTGCTTCAGAGATACTTATCACCTGTAGCAGGAACACATTAAATATTATTTTATCTGACAGTGCTACTGTTTAGTGTATTGGTTTCCTCTGATTTAGGAGAGGATCATGAGCTTTGAACAACATAACTGTGACAACATGGTTATGAAAGCAAAGATGTTAATGTGCAACACAACAAAAATAGTAAGGCTAATCCATTTAACTAAGTGGTAATTTTCCACCATTATTTATCTAACTTCACAATGAAAAGGTCATGTCGGCTTCAGTTACGCTAAATGACAGGAGTTCAAAATGTTTCCTTACATGTCTGCAGCTTGTTCTCCTCAATAATGAGAATAATGTTAAGATGAACAAAACAAATCATTTAATGAGATAGGTGTTAACAATATGTGACATGGTGAGTTCTTGAATACCAGGATGCTCTAAATTGCATTAGTCCTTTCTCGGCTTCCACTCAAACATTAGTCTGAGAAACTTTAACCTCCCAATAGATTACATTTTAGCATGCATTCAATTCTGGGGGATTGAGAGTTGGAGGAAAGTATTGTTTTCGTTTCTTGAGAAGTCAGTAGCTTTCCAGGAGGATCACATGGAAATTTACTTTCATTAAATTAGTATGATTTTGCCGACATGTAGGATCCTGTATTATCTATTTGGAAGAGCAGTGGTCAAGGGTAGGAACCAGAATTTTCTGCACTGGAATATTTCTTGGATAGTAAATTTAACTGTATAAAGATTTTATTTGTAATAGTTGGGGCTATTACATATAATTTTGTTCTGAGTGATGTACTGTACTTAGTGGCTAGAGCTTGTTTTTAGTCTCTATCTCTAAAAGATAATGCAATGTGTTATCTGTTCAGACAAACTCAGTCTAGCACTAGCATACCACAACATCTTTTCCTTTTTCAGAATTTTATGAATTCCAAAATCTTGCAGTGTATCACTCCATTTTTTAAAGAGTTCTGGTTCGTTTGTTTCCTCAAAGCACCTGTAGTAGATGAAATCACTTCTCACTGCGACTGGCATATTGATTACCATTCAGTACTTTGACACCCTTTCTTTTTGAGTTTAATTTGACTCTTGCACTAGTAAAAGCAGATGGAAATATTATGGCTAATAATTATGCATTATGAATAGTTGCAAAAAGAAATGAGATCTTGTGAAAAACTTGTTTAGCAGGACCACCTATTTATTCATTTATTTGTCTACTAAAACTTGAAAAAAACTCTCCTTTTATCAAAAGATGCAATTTTTTTTTTAAGATACAGACTTACACATCTAATGTTCAAAATCTGGGAAACAGAAAAGTCTAAGATCTGAAAAAATAGTTAACAAACTCACAAAATAAAAAGTAAGGAAACATCTTCTATCAATTGAACATATTTCCTGGAACTTTATTAGTTAATCTGTCTTGTTTCAGATTTTACATATTTCCCTGTATTTATTATTGTTTTTTCAATTATTTTTTTCTGCCAAATGATTCATAATAGTGTTAAAGAACAAATGCTGCCCTTATTTTTCATATAAATTGTTTGGAGGCAAGGGACTCAATAAATAGTAAGGATGTATAGAAATATCTCCTTGCTATGAGATGCATTTATTTTGTAACTAATCAAATAATCATGTTATAGGTTAGCAGTCCAGTGACACACTAAAATATTGTGGATATTCTTTTTCCTCTGCTCTATTTCAAAGGTAAAACTTTTACATCTGCTTTGCTTTTTGCCCTACATTTGAATCCCAAGTATACATATTAATAATGACCTTAGGAGATTTTTGTCTTGCTGAAAGGCAGAAGATTCTTGTTAATAGTGTGTAATGATTCAGCATTACCTACCAACTCACCTAAGCAACACCCTCCTCCTAAATGGGCAGCCTCTGTAAAGGATGACACCCTTACCTTGTTTTCCAAAATCTAGGAGTTCACTTTTAGCTAGAGCTGACAAAACCTTCATACAATCAGCAGCACTGGGAACATAAATACAGCTTCTTGAGCATAACAAATACAACAGTTCTTTTCTTTAAACGTTCTGATACCTCAGGATAACAACAGAAAGTGAGAGAATGTTAATATGCTCAAGAAGCTGGAATTCTCCAAAGTCTTTATCTGTGGCATGAACAAGGTTTTAGCAAAAATAAATGTCAGGATGTGGTACAACAGTGAAAAAGAGCACACTTACAAACAACTGAAGAAATGCTAGAAAAAGTCTTGATAATGTGACCTTTTCATTAAATAAGATTCATTTGTTGAAGATTTCAGAAAAATAATGGAAATAAATCAATATACATCTGTAGTTTGTAATAACTAACTGTGTTACATATTCAGAATTGTTTGTAAATATACCATTTGTAAAAAAGAAGGGACAAATATATGTATTTTGGATGGGAATTTTCAGTCACCTTATTCACCAAGTCCTTGGATTTTCACTGTATATATGGAAAATGACACTTTCTATGCTTTTGTAGTTGTTTATTGATAGCACTTCTGTACCTGGACTTAAAGTAACGTATAAACTTGGTCCATGTTAGACAGATGCAGCTTACTCTACTTGAGTAGGTGGTTGGACTAGATGATCTCAAAGAATGCCTTCCAACCTCAGCAATTCTGTAAACATATAAAAGAAAGTAGTGAAAATGGATCAGGGAGCTAATGAACTAACCTTCAAACTCAGGAGTATGGGTATAGATGTGATCTAAAAAGAGGATGCCTTTGATGCTGCCTGGTTACTTGTACAGTTGCTCACACAATAAAAAGCACTATACTCATTCAGGTGGAAGATGAGTGTGTGATATTCTGCTTCTATATTCTATTCTGATAGAATAGAATAGAATAGACTTGTCAACAGCTGAAGCTTTTTTTGGAGAGCTCTTTGTGTGTTAATATGAAAGTTCAGGGAAATGATGGCATGGCAGGGACTCACTTCTGCCAATGGACAGATTGCTCTCTACCTCTGTGTACAGATGTCCAATGCTTTCTAGATACGAGCAGTTATCTGAAAAGCATCTGAGCCAAATTTATTACCCACAAGAATAACATGATGCAGTAAGGAAGAAATGTCTTGTGGAGACTGCTATATTGGTGACCTCAGAGAAACTTATACTGTGATAGCTATCTTAAGTAAGTTTCATATAATTGGACTCAGTTCTGGTTCTAAATGCAGAGACAGCAGCTTGAGATAAGTCTTTTTGATGAGTGCTACAAGATATACCTGTTGGAATAGAACTTAACAAAATTAATATGCACTGCATTAGAAAATAATGTGATTTAAAAAGTAAATGAAGTGATGAAGCTTAAAGATATCTGGTTTGCAGTCAAACATGGGTATTCTGATGAAATGTTAGATCTAACACATGCTTCCAATCACAGCACATAGATAGGATATATAATTCAATGTAACAGGACACACAAACCAGAAGAATTCCTTGATTACCAACGCCAATTCTCTGTAATGGTAAGCAACTATAAAATATATATCAAGTTCAGAAGGGTCCTTTGTACTTTACTAAATGATTTTTCTTCAAATACTTCTCTTACTCATTTGTACTCTTCATGAATTGGAATAATTAGTTTAATACCTGCATTGAAGAAGTGATGGATAATGTTTTTGGCATTCTCTGTAAAGGACCTTTTCCTCTGGAATCCTTTTCTGAAGAAAAGTAGAAACTATTATCTGAATACAGTTTGAAACATTCTTTTATTCAGCGATCAAAGACAAAACCATTTAGCAGATGGATATAGTAATCATAATTAGAGTTACTCTATGGAGAAAGCAGAATGTCCTGGTCTGTGAGTCAATTATTCTGTCATCTACAATTATTCTATATCTCAGAGGAAGACTGAGGATTCAGAAATCAATTTCTCACCTGAGATTATGAAAATTCAGGTTATTTTAGAAGTTTTGATCATTCCATCAAAATCCTTTAAGACTAGTTAATATTATAGTTTTATGTATTGCTGTGTTCTTTCTGTGCAAACAGAAATAATATTCTGTTTTATTCCAGTTATAAAGATGATTCGCAGCAGTGAAAGAACTAAAAGAACCCTATTTTGTAATGTGTGGAAAATGAATATTCAGAATTTCTGACCAAATGAAAGGGAAAAAAAAAAAAACACATTGCTATGTACTGGATTCTGTGGAAACTTAGGAAACTGTTTAAGAACCAGAATGAGAATATGAGTTTATCATGCCTGCAACAGGCACATCACAAAAATTCTCATGATATGATTGTAGGGTACATGTGTATAAATTAATATAGATCTGAATCAGGTGAATAAATCAATAAGTCTTCCCTGGGGAAAGTCCAGAAAATAAATAATTCAGTCTGAATCAATATTTAGAAGTACACAATACCGAACTGAAGGAAAGCAAGTGCGCATGCGCACTTAGAAATACACACAAACAAGCAGTTAAAAAGTGTTTCTCATTAATTTGCATGTCTTAATCCCCTTGTTGTGGTTCTCTCTCCAGCTTGGCAAGGTAGCACAATCTCTTGCCAACCTATTCTTTTTCTTCTCCATTTAGTACTTTATCTGTTCGGTATGGGCTAGCTAGGACTTAACCTTGTAAATATCTTTGACGCATACATTTAGATTTGACAGATCTTTGTAGAACCTCCATATTGACAACTCTAGTTTTCACTGAGGCCCTTTTAATCAAGAATACATTCAATTTTTTTTTATTTTTTTTTTCCTGGAAGTAAATATTTAGTTTCCAAGCGGGAATGCAATTCTCTCTATACATATATACATACACCTATCTGTTTCTGTTAATTATATGCCAGAAGTGCTTGAGCATTTTGGGAGAGTAATCAGCTGTCTTGTGCTACTACTTTTGTGAATGTGATGGAAAGCCAAAGAAGTAAATGAACCACTGAGTCCCCCTCATAATGCATCATATATATGTCTAAAATTGTCAAAATATGTCACTATAGAAGGAGAGTTGGAGAAGGACTCTTATCTTCAAATGAGAGGAAACAGGCTGGATTTTAACTGAATTATCCTGAATTTCCAATGAGAAATTTTGAGTTTCTCTCTGTTCATGATGAAAGTTCCATCTCGTTATTAAGAACTCAGAGTAATTTCTTTATCTTTTAATGAGAAGGGAAAAAAAATACATGGAGAAATCAAACTGCTTTGTATCTCTAAGTGTAAAAGAAAGGTGGTAGTATTTTTTACTCTGAAATTACATGTTTCTACAAAAATGAATGTATAATGTTTTAAAAATATATTTTAATTAGAGAATATTTGGAACATATGCATTACACTATATATTTTGTCATTTCAATGAAATTTCAATTTTGTCATTCCAAATGAATTCTCCACCAGCATGGATTAATAAGTCATTTCCAAAATACAGATTGGAAAGAAATTTAGGCTTTTTGAGAATAAAAGGAGACATTAGCCATTAATGCAATGAGTCATCAGTATTTGATACCCTACTTCGAATGACCATTATCTACTACAATCTAGAAAAATTATTCTTCATGGTCTCACTATACTGCTACAGTGCCATATGGTCATGCTTGTTTTTCTTCAAACAATTTTTATACAAACAGCTGGTGAGCTGTTTTCATTGTAATATGGCACATATTTTCAAAGACAGAAAGGACTGATATAACACTGTTTCTTTAATGCTTTCCCTGTTACAGTTATAAGGAAAATCATATGTTTTATTCAAAAACTCCAAGCTTGTTTTGTGTTTTGGATGGTTTAGAGGGAGGTGTTTTTCTTTCTTTCTTCCTTTCTTTCCTTCTTTCTCTCTCTCTTTCTTTCTTTCCTTCTTTCTTTCTTCCTTTCTTCCTTCCTTTCTTTCTTCCTTTCTTTCTTTCTCTCTCTCTGTTTCTCTGTTTCTCCCTTTCTTTCTCAATTTCTTTTTCTTTCTTTCTTTCTTTCTTTCTTTCTTTCTTTCTTTCTTTCTCTCTTTCTTTCTTTCTTTCTTTCTTTCTTTCTCTCTCTCTCTCTTTCTTTCTTTCTTTCTTTCTTTCTCTTTCTTTCTTTCTTTCTTTCTTTCTTTCTTTGTTTTTTTCTTTCTCTCTCTCTTTCTTTCTTTTCTTTCTTTCTTTCTTTCTTTCTTTCTTTCTTTCTTTCTTTCTTTCTTTCTTTCTTTCTTTCTTTCTTTCTTTCTTTCTTTCTTTTTCTCTTCCTTCCTTTCTTCCTTTCTCTCTCTCTTTCTTCCTTCCTTCCTTCCTTTCTTCCTTCCTTCCTTCCTTCCTTCCTTCCTTCCTTCCTTCCTTCCTTCCTTCCTTCCTTCCTTCCTTCCTTCCTTCCTTCCTTCCTTCCTTCCTTCCTTCCTTCCTTCCTTCCTCTCTTTCTCTCTTTCTCTCTTTCTTTCTTTCTTCCTTCCTTTATTCCTTCCTTCCCTCCTTCCTTCCTTCCCTCCTACCTTCCTTCCTTCCTTCCCTCCCTCCTCCCTTCCTTCCTTCCTGTTCTTTTCTCCTTCCCTTCCCTTCCCTCCCCTCCCCTTCCTCCATCAAATGCATTAACATCTGTTAGAAATCATAGAATCATAGTATGGCTTGGGTTGGAAGGGACCCCAAGGATCATCAAGTTCCAAACCCCCTGCCCCAGGCAGGGACAACAACCTCCAGATCTGCTACTATATCAGGCTGCCCAGGGCCCCATGCATCCTGGTCTTGAACACCTCCAGTGATGGAGCATCTATGACCTCTCTGCGCAGCTTGTTCCAGCTCCTAACCACTCTCTCTGTAAACAACTTGCAGGGTGAGTTTCTCTCCCTTATGTCAGATTGTCACAGTCATTCCCACGACAACAGTGGAATTACTTTTGGAATAGAGATGTAAGAATAAACTTAAACAGTCACTGCATAGCAAACAGCTTAACAAATTAGTTCCCGTCAGCAAAAATCCATTGCCAACTTTTCTCAGCCCAAGGGTCTGTTACTTGATTTTTATTTCCTAAGGAGGTTTTCCACCCTGTTTGTGGAGACATTATGTACAGATTAAAGCAGAACACTGATGGGAAAATTTACATGCTCTCAAATTCTAGAGAAAATAGCAAACGGTGCAGAAAAGAAATTAAAAACTTGACATCCCTTTTATTTCCACTCCAGATTCAGGTAGAAAATTTAAGTGACTATAAACTTAATTGAAACCTGATTTCATTCTGTGACAAGGTGACCTGCTTAGTGGATGAAGGTGAGGCTGTTGATGTGGTCTACCTGGACTTCAGTAAGGCCTTTGATACTGTCCCTCACAACTTCCTCATGGAGAAGCTGGCTGCCCATGATTTGGATGGGTATACGCTCTGCTGGGTGAAACACTGGCTGGATAGTCGGGCCCAAAGAGTTGTGATCAATGGAGATAAATCCAGTTGCCAGCCGGTCACGAGCAGTGTCTCCCAGGGCTCAGTACTGGGGCTGCTTCTATTTAACATCTTTATTAATGATCTTGATGAGAGGATTGAGTGCACCCTCAGTAAATTTGCAGATGACAGCAAGTTGGGAGGGAGTGTTGATCTGCCAGTTGGGAGAAGGGCACTACAGAGGGACCTGGATAGACGGGATTGATGGACAAGGTTACCTGTATGAGTTTCAGTAAGGCCAAGTGTTGGGTCCTACATTTTGGTCACAACCCCAGGCAACCCTACAGGCCTGGGGAGGAGTGGCTGCAAAGCTGCCTGATGGAAAGGGACCTTGGTGTGTTGATGGACAGTCAGCTGAATATGAGCCAGAAGTGTGCCCAGGTGGGCAAGAAGTTCAATGGCATTCTGGCTTATATCAGGAATGGTGTGGTGAGCAGGACTAGGGGAGTCATCCTGCCTCTGTAGTCAGCTCCGGTGAGGCCTCACCTCAAGTACTGTGTTCAGTTTTGGGCACCTGAGTACATAAGGGACATAGGGGTGCTGGAGCAGATCTAAAGAAGGGCAACAAGGCTTGTGAAGGGCTTAGAGAATATGCCCTATGAGGAGAGACTGAAGGAACTGGGGCTGCTTAATCTGGGGAAAAGGAGGCTGAGGGGAGACCCTATTGCTCTCTTCAAATACCTAAAAGGTGATTGCAGTGAGAGTGGGGTTGGTCTGTTCCCACTGGTGACAGGGTGAAGGGAAATAAATAGCCTCAAGTTGCCCCAGATAAGGTTCAGGTTAGGTATCAGGAATAATTTCTTTACAGAAAGGGTTGTTAATCACTGGAATAGCCTCCTCAGGGAATTGGTTGAGTCACCATCCGTCAATGTGTTTAAAAATCGTTTGGATGTGGTGTTCAGGGATGTGATTTAGCAGAGGGTTGTTGTGGGTTAAAGAAAGTCATTATCTTGCTAATGAGTAAAAAAGCTTAGCAATGACATGAGCCAGACATAAACACACACAAGGCACCTGGCTCCTACATGTAACCAGTTGTTGTTGCACGGGTATAAAAGGCTGTAAGCACCTACAATAAAGGTCCTTCGTCCTTTTTTCTGCACCAGCAAGGGAGTCTGCGCCTCTCTTGCTGCACATTCAAGGGAGCTCAGAGCCCTCTTGTCACAAATGGCGCCTGAACAGGGTCACAAAAGGTAGTCCGGTCAGGAGACGAACAGGAACATGAAAGGTAGACCAGTCAGGAGCGGGCTGTGAAGCTCCGGGCAGAGAGGCCCTATCTAAAAAGACCTGAAAGAAGCTCTAGCAAGAGAGAGCTGTAAGAAGCTCTTAAAAGAGGGAGCTGAAAGAAGCTCTAAAAGGAGAGGGCTGAAAGAAGCCCTGGCTGAAGAGAAGGCTGAAAGATGCGCTATGGAGAGAGATGGCTGAAAGAAGCCCTACGGAGAAAAAGGGCTGCAAGAGACACTATCAAGCTGAAAGAATCTCAAGACAGAGAAGTGTTACTGTTCCAAGCCAATTGTCCTTCGCTGAATAAAGGTAAGGGATTGCATACCATGGCAAAAAAAATTACATCTGAACCAAAAAATGTCTTTGTAAAATTGTGGGAAACATCCACTAGAGGTGATGGGATGATGTCCGGGTTGCTAAAAACTTTGAGAAAAATTTTTGAAATGTTAAAAAGTCATACAGGCTTATCATTGGTTGCCCCCGATTCATCCGAGGATGAGGGAGCCGTTGGCTTCTCGTCTGGCTCACATGCTGTGCCATCAGCTCCTTCATTACCAACGCTGTGGGGGGTCTTCACTGCCTCCTCTCCCAAAGGTCCTGATGACCCTTTTTATTCTGGCCCTATAGACCTTAAGGAAAAGCTGGATCTGTTTCTCCCCAATCCGCATGATATGTGGGCATTTATTCAGGGGGAGGCCAGGAAAGCTGGAGACATGGATATGTTGAAGGCTTTCCTTGTCATTGTGCCCTGGGACAAGAGCCATGGTGCGAGACTTCGTCATGTAGTGTCCTGGGAGATACAGTGTGGGAATTGAAATGGAGGGGTTAGGCATAGATTCAGGCAACTGAAAACTTGTTGCAGCCACGGTGAAACCTACTTTGGGCTGTAGATGTGAATGCCTTGATGGGAGAGGGAGATTTCTCCACCTCACCTCTACAGGTGCTAATTGCTGCAGAGGGGTTACAACAAATTAAACATTTGACAATGCGTGATATCCGAGCTGTACAAGAGACTGGAAAGCAAAGGCAGTCTTTTGTTAGTATTAAGCTACAGAACCAAGAACAGTATATGACATTTCTGGATAGTATTAAGAACTCACTGAAAAAACAGGTTGATAATGAGCAGGTGAGAGACCTTGTATTTCAACAGCTAGTGACTGAAAATGTGAATGCTGACTTTGAAAAGGTGCTACTTGCTCTGAAGAATCCCACTCACAACAAAGAGCGCTGGAGTGGAAGCCATCAGAGCTCAGGAACTCTAAGCAAGGCTTGCAGACCCTGAGCCTGTGACTCATTCACCACTGCAAGAGAAGGAGGATCAAATCTTCAGGCTTGGTGATCATCATTGTGTGGGATCAGGAGCTGTGGAAAGCTGCTGCTGAGGCATATGCTGGTGTTTGGACTCGGACTCATTCCAGATGTTGGATATATTTTTCTGAACCTTTTAGCTGCTGTAGCAGTTGTTCAATAATCCAGAAAATTCTAAGATAGGCCTAACAATATTGAAAGTATGTTTGAAAGTTGTGCTATGTCTGCATTCTAAATTAGAAAATAGTATTTGATGTAAAATGATGTGTGTTCATGTGCAGTAGGTAGGCAATGTGGGAAGCCTTCTCATATTTGGTTGTATAATCCAACTTGACTGGCTGAGTTTCTTCTGGCGTTTAAGAATGTAATGTGTATATTTACAGCAGTATATCCTACCAGCACCTGCCTGGCTTTCATAATTCTGGTTCTGAATATGTAATTTCAGTGATTTAAAAAACAATAGATTTCCCTATTAAAATTTTTAAAAAAACAAAACCAACAAACCAACCAACCAACAAACAAACAAACAAAAAGGTGGAGTGCAGGTATAACCCCTGAGAAAAGAATAGCTAAAGCATGTTATGTTCTTAATTTTTTTAATTGTTGGACAATGATGATATAGGGAAGAGGTTATGCTTGTGTCTTGAACTCTCACGGGCAAGACACACTTCATTTGTCAGCTGTCTCACCAAGGAATCATAAGAATTGGAATCACTGGCATTGGTTAATATGGACTATTATCTGTACTTTAAAGAGCCCAACCGTTTGTTCAGCGTGCTAATGTTACTTTAGCTGCTAATGTTTCTGAACCACACTTCTTTTTTTATTAATAGAGAAGGGGGAGATGTGGGTTAAAATCATTATCTTGCTAATGAGTAAAAAAGTTTAGCAATGACTTGAGCCAGACATGAACACACGCAGGGCGCCTGGCTCCTACAAGTAACCAGTTGTTGTTGCACGGGTATAAAAGGCTGTAAGCACCTACAATAAAGATCCTTCATCCTTTTTTCTGCACCAGCAAGGGAGTCTGCGCCTCTCTTGCCACACGTGCAAGGGAGCTTGGAGCCCTCTTGTCACAGGTTATTAGGGTAGCATTGTTAGGTAGCAGTTGGGCTTAATGATCTTTAAGATCTTTTCCAACCTGAGCAATTCTATGAATCTATGATAATAACAATAGCATGAAATTTTCAAAGCTACTCAAGCAGGTGGGGTAACTCTCCCATGGACTTTCTGTGGAATACATAAAATGCCTGGCAGATGCATGCATTTCTTTTTAATTCATAGACTAGCTGCTGCTACAGCTTGAGGCTCATTATAGTGCAAGTTCAAGAATTAATAGTTAATTAAACTCAAAATTAATTATTTATTTTTAAAAATTTCATCAGTGGTTGAATAAGACAGTTTGAGATCTACTTGGACTGACGTAGAGAAAAGTCATCCAATAGCTAGCTAAAATGAATGAGAGAAATACTGATTAACTGAGAAACTCCAGACAGGGAAAGTAAAAGCCCACATGGCATTTCTTGTTCACCCTGCTCCAAATGCATGAATAGTCAGGTAAATCCTGCTAGCCCAGAGCTCCACACCACATTTTATTTGTGAAGTAAATGATGTGATTTGCTTTAGACTGGAGCCTGAAGCAAACTATCATCTCTGTTACAGGTGAGCTGGACAGTAGTGTTTTGGGTCATAAAACATGATTGCAATGTTGACTCCAGACACTCTCCACTGCCAGAAGCCAAACTACTGGTAGGTAAAAAGAACCTCATTTCCCATATCACCATTTGTTCCAAACATCTACCAAACCAGAGTAAAACAGGGGCTACAGATGGTCCATCTCTTTAGCTGCATGGATTTCCAAGCCGGCATGGGAACCCCAGAGGGAAGAACGAGCTCTGAGAATGATGATGAGTCTTGTTCTTAGGATATGACACAGACCCAAATGGACCTTCTGTTCAATAGGTAAGTGTTTGCAAGTTCATAGCATAAGGGGAGCTGATGATGCCAACTGTTTACTCAACGTGTTCCAATTTTTCTGTTGCAGCAGGTTGTGGTAACAGTCCAGTGTGACTATTTTTCCCCATAAAACTTAATTTATTTGCTAGTCTGTTGGTTTCTTTTCTTTCTGAGTAACTTATATTTGCTATGTCCTCTTTTTGAAATTGTGCAGTAATACTGCCATAACATGGAAATAACAATTATGTGATAGACTATTTTGCTTTGTTAAAATTGCCTTCTTATAACTCTGTAACTGTTTCAACCTACTACTCAAATTCTATAGTTTAATTTACATTTGTAAAACATAGGCAATCCATTTGCTGTTACACTTTAACAGACATGAAAAATTTTGCAAGTGAGGTCAAAGCGCTGGTGAACATTTTACTACAACTACAGTAATAATAAGGAATAACTTAACTTATATGTTTAGTAAGGAATGCAGGTTGTAATAAGTGTTTGTTGAGGGAATAAGCAGACGAGGCAAGCTAAAAGAAACCCTTAAATATTTTTAGATCAGATATGATTTGAATCCCTAAAAAGTAGTTTACTCTGAAAAATAATACATATTTAACCTTTGAACAACTTCTTTATATACAAGAGACATTATTTGTCAACATTTAAGATAAATTTTTATGTCTTTTAGTGTAAGCAGAACTATGTCTTGGAATTATAGGGGGACAAAAAGGAGGAGATGAGAGGAAAGCCCTCTTTAGCTTTAGTTTCAGCCAGGAATTATGTAGTTAAAATTAATCCTTTAAATATATTTACTTTACAAGCTTGTAAACTTTTTACTTTTTACTTCAATAAATATTTTGACGCAGCAGTCAGATTGATTAAATCACTTCCCTCTAAATCTTCACCTAAATATTCTACTGGGGCATTTAAAAAAAAAAAAAAAAGGCATAAAAACCTCCACTCCTTATATTTTCATTTAATTATGGCATTAAAAATGAAATGGTCAGTTATTTAACTTCAAATTCTGAAGTCAAAGCAAAGATTAAACCTCTGATCATTGAACTCAAGTGCCTCAACTTTGCACTAGTAAGCAGTGAAATTATTACTAACATGGTTTGAAGAGGACTTTGATTCTGAATAGGAACAAACACACTTGTCAACAACAAGAGAAATAGAATTGTTCTTAGACATAATAGAAATATTCAAGACATTTTTACTCTTGGTTGTGCAATGTCAGAAAGGAAAAGTAGAAGTGTGCACACACAAGCCCACATATATGTACTTCTCTTGCTTTAAATATTAGATATCGGTCACACTCCAAAGGATTTCTCATTGTTTTAAGTACTTTTAATTGCCACAATTTTTAATTTAAAATTTTATTAGTTTTAACACCCTATAGCATTAGAACTAAATAAACACATTTAAGCACATTTTAATGTATATTTTAACAGTCAAGAAAACAGATTACAGAAGTGTTGAATGATCTTATTTAAAAGGAGGAAAAGATTTTTTTTATCTCTTTGTCTCTCTATCATTTAAATTTAAAATCTTTCTGATACTACTACTACTACTACTGAAAAAAAAAAAAAAGAGAGTAAAGCTGTTTTCATCAGAAATATTTCTATCTGTACTAGCTTTACTTACACTGTGTATTTTGGTAGCTGAAATACGCACAAGAATTAATCTGTTATAACACAAATTGATGTTCTATAAGCTTATCAGTAAGAAGCTAGATTTCTACAATCTAACCAAGGTAAGTTTCAAATTTATTTATATTAACAAGGTTATATCATACTATTTTTCATACGTAAATTACAAATTTGTTTACAGAATATAGTGAAAATCACTGGATGTTCAAAGCTTTACAGAAATTAAGATGCATCAAGGTAACTGGAGTAACAGCATAGAAAGAATCTTGAATTTACTGTGAATAACGTGGCACTTAGTTTTACACATGTTCCAACTAAGTTTTTCTTCTTTGATGCTCTAGTGCACTACAGCTGAGAGTCATTTGCAATTCTGTATGGTCACAGTCAAATGCTCCCTTGATAGGTCTCCATCCCTAGTGCTGTTCAACTGTCCCTGGAGGTGTGCGAGAAACGTTTAGGCGTTTTACTAAGGAAAATGATTTAGTGCGGAAATATTGGTGGTTGGTGGATGATTGGAGTAGATGATCTTGGACATCTTTTCCAACCTGGATGATTCTATGATTCTACTGAAGATGGATAACTCTTGGGATAATGAGAAGTGTTAAACTAATCCAGTTAATTCCAGTTTTGTTTTGTTGCTTGATCTGTATGTCTTCACTGTCTTTTAAAGTAGAATCATAATCATTTAAGTTGGAAAAGAACTACAAGACCATTAAATCCCACTGTCAGCCTAGCCTGCTGAGTCCTATCGCTCATCCATGTGCCTTAGTGCTACATCTACATGTCTTAAATGTGTAAATCCATGGATGCTTACTCCATCATTGCCCTGGTCAGCCTATTTCAATACTTTACCACACTCTGTGAAGAAATTCTTCCTAATGTCCAATCTACACCTTCCCAGTGCAACTTGAAGCCATTTTCACATGTTCTATCACTTATCACCTGAGAAAAGAGACCAACTCCCTCCTTGCTTCAACCTCCTTTCAGAAAGATGAATTCTCCCTTCAGCTTCCTCTTTTCCATGCTGAACAACCCCAGTTCAGTTATGAGTCACTCCTAACACTTGTTTTCTAGTCCTTTCCCCAGTTTTCTTGCTCTTCTTTACACATACTTGAGCAACTCGATAATCTTCTTGTAGTGAGGGGCCCAAAACCAAACAATATTCACAGCGTGGTCACACCAGTTCAACTTATGAAGGCTCAATTGCTTCCCTAGTCCTAACAACCACTCTATTTCTGATGCAGATGAGCATGCCATTGGCCTTATTTCCACCTGGGCACTCTGCTGTCTCATGTTCAGGTGGTTGTCAGCACAGAGACCCACGTACTTTGCCACCACGCACCTTTCCAGTCACTCTTCCCTGGGCCTGTATCACTGCATGACCTCATGAAGACTGATGTACAGAACCTGGCATTTAGCATTGTTGAATATGGTCAATTGATCCAGCCTATCCAAATCCCTCTGCAGAGCCTCTGTACCCTCAAGATCAGCAGTTCTTTCTACCATTATATCATACCTCAGCTGCTAATGGGACAGAATAAGGATAGAGCTTGTACTCAGCAGCCACTGAAGCACAAGAGCACTTTGAAAAAAAGAAAAGAAGGAGAAGGAGGAGAAGGAGCTGGTAGAGCATGTCAGTACTTTGTGTAATTAATTTGCATCTTTCAAATGTCCCATCTTAGCCCTTTAGCCTTTTAAAATAAAGAGGTATATTTTTGCACAGTGTCTGATGAATTTTGAATAAAAGTGTTTGTCCCTTTAAAAAGGCTGTGCCCCTATGTTGGCAATTTAGTTAATGGTCTCTTTGCAAATAATCCATAAAATCACAATAAAACAGGTGAGAATTAGTGGACCAAAAAGAAATATGCAGGAATGCACAAGCTATCTTTTGAGATAAATAAAAATAAATTGTCTTCCAGTTTAGCTCCAACAGAGATAACCGTTCTTTATGCACCAACCAGTATATCCTATTCAGTGAAGAAAATGCATTTAAAAAAAAAAAATTCATCCTGTGAAATATTATTTGACTATTATTTGATTTTAATTTCAATAAATAAATACAATTACCATTTTGAAAATTGACTGATATTTAACATCTACTGATGTTTTTTTAAAATCATTTACTACATTCAGAGGACATTCATTCATTTGTATCTTGAAGGCTTATTGTTAGAGCCATGTTCAATTTCCTACACAACAACATATTTAATAAAGGAAATATTATAAAAATTCAGAACAAATTATGTTTTTTTAAAAAACATCAACATTTTTAAAAAAAAACATCAGTAGATGTTAAATATCAGTTTGTTTGTTTGTTTGTTTGTTTTAAAAAAAAGGGGCAGGAATAAGCCTCTTACTACCCATGCTGTCTGTCTTCTCCCAGAAGGAGACCTTGTCCTCATATTTGAAATGTAAACCAGATAAAACAGTGCCAACAGCAAAAACTTTGCGAACTATTACATTCTCTGTACTATAAACATATTTTAAACAAGATTGGATTTGAGAGTGTTAGAATGAAACAAAAGTAATTTAAATAAGTCTTTTTCTTTAGCTTTGTCTTGAACATTGTATCTTTCCCTTTAGCCCTATTAACATAGTCAGTTCCTTGACTTTTTTTATCCATCAGCAAGTTTTGCTCTGACTAACACTGGCTTAACCGTTAGAGATAGGATTTAAAATGTTATTTATGTCCTCTTCTTCTATTATTAATTCTTTTGTAATACAGCTGGTAAGATGAAAAAGAAAGGAAGAAAAGAGAATGTTTTCTTAACAAAAAAGATAACTTATAAATCTCATTTTTCCACAGACTCATCATCAATGTACACCTCACACCTCAGCCCCCTCTCTGATTTCCTACCCATACAGCCTCAGTGAGACAGCTTTGTCGTCTTTTGTTTATGTCTAAGCTTCTATCAGAGCGCTTCTTCCTAAGTGTCTAAAACTGAAAGTTGCAGAAAAATCATTTACTACATTCAGAGGACATTCATTCATTTGTATCTTGAAGGCTTATTGTTAGAGCCATGTTCAATTTCCTACACAACAACATATTTAATAAAGGAAATATTATAAAAATTCAGAACAAATTATGATTATTGAGTTACTTCCAAAATTTAAGAACTCTTCAGAATATTAAAAAACTTGGCAGTTTCTACGTCTGGGACTTAAACTACAAGATATTTTAAATCAATGAACTGTTTCTTTTTTTGTACATTCATGTGGAAATCATTACAGTGTTATTTTTATAATGTAAGATGGACAATGAAGGAAAATAATTTAAACACAGAAAGAAAATTCAACCTATGCAATTGAACTTAAAATAGCAGTCAGGAGAACATCCCATAGTAGTCCAAAATCAATGTATGCTTGCTCGTTATTGGAAATACAAAGAAGGTGCATTGATGTCTTGTTTTATACCTAAGTTTTAATTGTTCTTCTTGGCCTGTTATACTCTACACTAAACCAGAAATTTAGAAGACAATTCATTTGCAGTCAATACATTTGATTGAAATCCCACTCATGCACTCTGAAAATAGAAACTGCAACTTCTGTTTCCGTAATATTTAAAAGTTTCTAGTAATCTTGGATAATAACAGCTGGGATAAAGAATAAAAATTCATGGGGGAAAAGTAATAGCTTTAGAAGAAAGGTACTCTCTATGAGACTAACAATCATCAACTAATCCTATTTTATTTGTAATGTCAAGATTTTTTACCTCTTTTCCCTAAACACTTTCTCCATGTAAAAAAATCTACTTGCCCCTCTTGAAAATAAATTATAAATATCATCAGTCCTTGGTGGAGTGCATTGCCCTTCTTAAATCTTATGCCAAACATTATGATCATAGCTCCAAAGTTTCAGATCTTGGCAGGGGGACTTCTTCACAGTTTTGTGTAATTTGTGATTTCATGCTCTCTATGTATATACCGGTTTCTCTGAAAGTAGTACCTCTAGTTTATTTCCATGGAAAGTACAACAGATACAAAGGGCATAACAGCACTATTTGATATAGCAAATTTTTGGCTACAAAACATTACTTTTGCAACACAGTCACCATACTTAGCTATGCATTTTCACTAGCAGTGAATAAGAGCATGCTTGCTTGCTTGCAAGTTTTCTCCAGTGGATGTGATCCACTGTTTTGCAGCTATTATAACGGTGTCCTTGCTAGGGGATGTTGCTAACACAGTCCATCTTTCATGGGTATGAACAGATATAAGTCAAAAGCTGACAAATCTGGACTGTAGAGTGAGTGTGTTATGACAGTCCAGCCAAGACTGACAATATGCTTCATGGTCTTCAAACTGGAATGGGGCCTGGTATTATTGTGTTGTAAGAGAAAGGTTATCTTCCCTGGCCTGTCCCTGGAAGTTCAAACCTTCAGGTTAGTCAGCACTGTGATGCAGTGGTCAGAGCTGAAGGCTTGCCTGGGTTCCAGGAAATCCAGAATTTAAAAAAAAAAAAAAAAAAGTGCACATTTCTTTATCTGCTGAGAGCTGCATCTCAAACTTCTTTGGTGGAGAATTCACATGTTATCACTCCATGGACTTGTATTTTGACTCTGGTAATGATGCAATCCAGGAAACTGTCATCTTCAGCCCTGATGTACTTGCATACGGTATTCTTTCTGTTCCTCTGCCAACATTCATGGGACCCACTTGTTGCAAACTTTGTGCTGCTCCAACATTACCACCATAGTTCCCAACACATTGAATCTGAAATTTAGTTACATACGTAGTTCCTTGTTTGCAATCCACAGATTCACACAGATAAGTTGATTGACAGGCTGCCCCTCTGCTGCCATCTGTCGCGCAGCAACAAAATGTAATGGAATATTGGTAGGAAGTTTCAACCTCTACTGCTATGCCACCGACATCTGCCTCTGACTTCTTGGGCCAACATGAAAAATAGGAAGCATTACTTTCAGAGCACCCCTTGTGTAAGCAATTAACTGAATGAAGGCCACAATGGATCACACACTCTGAAGTAAAACTGAAAACTTTGTCAGTCAGAGTATAAAAAAGAGTAGTATGTTTCAAAAGACCATTGATTTCAGATGTGTTCTGTCTTCTGAGATAGCCTACTTAACAGCAGGATCTTTGGTGGCTGTTTTTGACAAAATAATTCAATGACTATTTATTTTAGATTTGAGACAAGATTTTGGATTTTATTAATCTTCAGGAAATTAGCTCCTATCTTCATCATCTCTAAAAGCTAATCAAGCCATCGAGTCTTTTTTTCAGGTAACATTCCTCCTCTCCTAATGAAGCTGAGCAGATATGCAAGAAATTTTAAACATACTGAAGATCGTGCGTTTATCCCAGCTGTTAATATAATTATCTGCCTATTGACTACTGCAGCTCCAGAGCTCCACAATTATACATATTTAAGATACATGTTCTCTTAAAAAAATCTCTCTTACACTACAATTGAATTTAAATGTAAACAGAATTAGGTGATTCAGGAAAGCAGAGAGAAATATTTATTAGGAGAAAATTGGTTTTGTGAATGCAGTTTCCCAATTCGGGAAGAAGTAGGATACACCGGTTCCCAGTACTAAATTCTATTAATTTGTCTGAGTCTCATTACCTAGAAATTAATAATCAATTTGCTAAAAAAGAATATGAATTATTTACACCCTTAAGCAGTTGCATAGCCTGCATTGTATTTGTTTTTTTCAGTTTTTCTATTTTAAATGTTGAGAAAGGGTGAATGAAAATTTTTCTTTTTATGATTTCTTTTTATAGCAATTTTCATCAATTTTTTTCTTATTATACTAAATTTTATTTTTATCCAGATAGATAAAAAAAAAAACCACTAAAATTTATTTACTGCTTTTTTAAAAGTTTTTAAAATGTATTTTATTTGAATTTAATTTGCAGTTGAAAGGTAGGTGTTTTTTGTTTTGTTTTGTTTTATTATTATTTCTACACATTGTATTTATGGTGTTGATTTCAAACTCTTGACTGAGAATGTTCATATGATGAATATTAAATTATTTTGTGTTATTATAGTCAATTTTCCATTCTGAAACAAATCTGTGCAGCATTTTCTGTTGAATGTAAATAATAGAAAGGAAATCAATAAAGTCAAACATAAATTTAACTTATTTATGTGGTAAAGTAAATACTCTGAATTTACTGAAAATCATTTATGATTTTTTCACAGCAGTGAAAAATAAAAAGAATAAACCTGCTTTCTCAGAGAATGTAGCATCTGGATCAAAATAACTGAATGTAAAACAAAAGCAAAAACAAACAAACAAACAAACAAACAAGAGGCAGAATTATAGGCATCTTGTGAAGCCATATTGCATCCAAGTGCCAGTCTGACTATGAATGTGGAGATGGATAAAACTGGAGAACTTCAGGTTTGATCCCTGCTGTTCACTATGAAGTCCTGCCATCTGCTCTGCAAATATTGGAAGGAAGTGAATAAGACTCTTCGTGGATGTAGAGATGAAGCTGACTGTGCAGGAGAAGCACAGGGAGATGTGGCACAACTCTGTGACACAATGTGTGCCAAAATCCTCACACCACTGAAAATCAAGCCACAGATTTGATGGCTGGAACAACTTCAGAGCAGTGCACAGGTTTTACCTCCTCAGTTTAACATACTGCAGTTGTCTAAGATTTTGAAATTCTTTAGATCACTTATATATCTTCAGCTGTTAGGCAAAATATGTATTATCTTCAGTCACTTCAGAAAGGGCTTTCTTCTATATTGTGTTAAAAAGAATCGAAAGATTGCGTTCCTCTCTGAACAAACAATTATTTTATCTTTAAACATCTCAGTGATAGTATAATAAAATAGTCAAGCTTGAGTCCTCTACCTGACCAATATTAAAATAATGTCAGGCTTCCTGGAAATCACAGTGTTCTCTTGATCCATTTTCCAGGGGCATAGATTTTCAGACATCTGTCTAACCTTCACACCATGGATTATATACTTTCATTGTAACAAAATCTCTACACTCGGCTCCTTGAAAAAGAAAGACATTTCTTCTCAAATTCCAAAACTTAGGCAAAGTGGCATGTGAACACATTGTCTTCATTATTCCCATTATTTGCAAGTAATCTGTTCCAAAATCACTGGAGATTACCAAGACTGAGAGAGTGGTTGGACACAATGGTTAAGCTTAAGAGCAGGGACACTCAAAATAGGCTGCCCAGGACCACATTGAAGCAGCTTTTAAGGGTCTCCAAGTAAGTAGACTCTAGGATCTCTCTTGGCAGCCTTTGCCAGTGCACTATCACCTGCACAGCAAAGTGCTTCCTGATGTTCAGAGGGAATCTCTTGTATTCCAGCTTGTGCCCATTGCTTCTTGTCCTGGAAGTCAGCACCACTGAAAAGAATCTTTGCACTTTCCCTTCAGGTATTGATGGACATCGATGTGATCCCCTATGAGCCCTTTCTTCTCCAGACTGGACGGTCTCAGCTCTCTCAGCATTTCCTCTTAGAAGAGATGCATTAGTCCCATAGTCATCTTTGTGATCTTTTGTTGGGCCATCTCCAGAATGTCTAGGTCTATCTCGTACTGGAGGGTGAAAGGGGGAAGGGGGACATAACTGAACACATTACTACAGTTGTGGCCTCACCAGTAAAGGGGAAGGATCACCTCACCTGACTTGTTGGTTATACCTTGCCAAGTGCAGACAAGAATACTGTTAGTCTTCTTTGCAGCAATGACACATTTCTGTGTTATGTTCAACTTGGTGCCTATCAGGATTACTAGATCCTTTTCTGCAGAGCTGCTTTTGGAAGCTGTCACAGCACCAACACTGCCAGAATTCAGTAAGTATACGGAGAATAACTGAACAATTTGGTGTCTCTACTTTCAGGATTCTCTGCAGAAGTTCCTTGTCTTTTAAGGTAATCTATATTCTTCTGTCAATTTACAGTCACAGATTCCAAAAATATGTTTATTGAGTATAAACCTGTCTCTAAGGATGACAGATTCTAGGGACAAAGTTATTTGGCAATCATGTTCATACCATTCTCTGAGGTTTTGATGATGTCGTAGAAACTTAGAAAATAAATTGCAGCTATTTTTTCACATAGAAGTAGATAAGTGTGTAAGCATATGTAAGCGAACTTCAAATTACGTGATCTAATTTCCTGATATGCATAGGAAATGAATATAAGGGCATATATCCTTAAGTTTCCTTTAAGATTCCTATTGCTTTTAAATCATAATGCATGACTGAATTGGTTCCATGGGGATATTCTCAGTCAGAAATATCATTAGTCAGTTACAAGCATGCATTGCCACTCAGAAACATGTTCTGCATATTTCCTTTGTTTTCCAGACAGAATTTTCTTTCTGAATGTTTCTGTCTTTTCTTGGTCTCTTTATAATATAAAAACACTATATGCCAATAAATTCAAATTGAATCAAGTGTTCTTGTTAATATTCAGCAATATATTTGGCAAAATCCTCTTTAAATACTAGACAAGGCTGTTTAAATTACAGTCCAAAGAGATAAAAAGACTAAGAATAATATTAACTCACAATCCAATTTTAAAAAGCTGAACATATAACAACTTATTTCATGATTCCTTTATATTGGATGTATAACAATTAGTAATGATAGCTACTTAAATAAGACATTAGCAAAGTGTTTTATCTGATACTTAGCCTCTGGGACTCTATTCCTTTATTTTAATATTCACTGAGTGATTTCAGGAAAATTGCTTCATTTATTTATACTTTTCTCAGTGTAGCTGTAGTGCTGAATAAGAAAATTTCAATGGAAAAACATGTGCTGCTGCGTCTCCATTAGCTTTCATGGATACATGAAATAACAAAATGGAGTTAGAATGTCTGTGTTGTTTAGATGCGAAAAAGTTAAGGTAATGACTAACTCTATTAATAATAACCATTAAGGGATATGTGCTCAATATAATGACAGATGAATCTGATGTCACTAAAGACCTAAAGGAATTTTTAGTCTTTGTACAAAGAAAAAACAAGGCAGGGTACATTTTCATGAGAGTTCTGGGAATCTGGCATAAGAAGAATTCCCAAATTATGATATTTTATACTAATAGGAAAATTGATAGTGAATGTTGAGAAACACTTTGCCTCTGCAGTAGAGCAACTAATTAGACAATTAGAGCTGTTAAATTTGACTTGAAACTAACCCCAGAGGAACTGCATCCTAAATCTCAGAAAATATAAAGCTTTTAAGGATAATTTTGGTTAACTCTTTGGGTATCAACACATTAGTCCTGTCTTAACAATTTCTATATTAACCGATATTTACTGAGGGTAACAGTGATACAATCAGTCAAAAAATGAGTAATCTCATTCAAGTACGCTGCCAATCTAATTTGGTAAAATATAAAGTGCTTAGAAATAATTTATTCACTGTATCTTCTAATTACATAACAACATTAATGTTCGAGATTTCTCCTTTTTAAAAAAAAAAAAAATTTAGTACTGTAGACATACTCTTCATCACTGGAGGTAAATTTCTTTTTGTTCTGAGACTGGGATTTGAGTATTGGTGGTGATTCTTAGGACACTAATCAGTTTACTTGAAATTGAAAAGTGCCATTTTTGCAAACATAAGACCAGTAAAACATACAGTAAAACACATTACTGTACGACTCCACCAACTTAATCCTTTTTTGCATTGAGTTATTTAAATTCAAAGGCCTGGTCTACCTGCATCACAAGAAACTTCATTTCCTCAAACGGCTCTTGGGTATGGCTCTTCAGTGGCTGATAGGCATTTTGTACAATAGAGCTTGAACTACTCTTTTATAAAGTCAGGGAACGTGAATTTTTCAAAAGTACACTGAATAAAAATTCCTTGGGTAAATTCTCAATTTCTTTGGAAGGGGCTTCTATGAGAGCCTAGAGTCAAATCATGTTCAGGGGGGAAAAAAAAAAAACAACAACCCAGAAAAACACAATTCCTTTCCTTGTACTGATTTCTTGAATGAAGTCTGAGAGCACAGAAAGCCTTATAAAAGCCCTGATGTTACATTGGGGTTTAACCTAACAGACACCTTAGCACCAAATAGCTATTGACTCACTCCCCTCTCTTTATAGTGGGATGAGGGAGAAACTCAGGAAAAAAAAAAAAAGAAAAAAGAAAAAAAAAAAAGAAAAAAAAAAAAGAAAACTCATAGATGATAGACACAAAAACAATTTTCCAAGATAGAAAAGGAAAAGTGCAAAAACGCTAGTGATAATAACACAGTTGTTCACCTCCTGCCAACTAATGCCCAGTTCAGTACCCAAGCAGCAGCTGCCCCCACCAGCCAGCCAGCTCCCCACAGTTTTATAGTTTCAAATAAGGTCGTGCAGTTTGTAAACATAAATTGCAATTGATGTTGAAAATAGCTATGGAAATCACACACGCACACACACAAATAAAAAAAAAAAAAAAAAAAAGAAGAAGATTGAGAAGTCATAAATACGCCAAAGGTGGATGTTTTTAGAATCATGCTGAGTAGGGACTGCTTCATCATAAAGAAAAATGGTTCCTTTTGGAACATTGCCCAGACTTACCTAACTATATTAACTCAGAGTAGATACAGTTGCATAATAACAGAATGTCAGGGCAAAATGAACAATGGTAGATTAAATAGGCCTCAAAGATACGTAAAACAAATTTTTCACCCTACCACTAAGTTGGTAAAGAAAAAAATTAGAAAGCACTATACACCAAAGATTTACTAAAAATGTCTTTTTCAGAAATGAGGGTTTCTTCAAAATAATTACTTATTGGGACTTCTATAAGTAAAAAGCAGCAAAACAATTTGCTAAGAATGGACAGCCATGCAATACAAATAATTTAAAAATATTAGGAAAGTTTTGGAATTTTAAAATCTTCTTCTCATGGCACTTAAGTTACATTATGGAAAGAGAATAAAAAGGATTTAAAGTAAATCTGGCTTCCGGCTGAAGTTTTTCTCTGTTAGGACTGGTTGAATGTTACCATTGAGATGTACTGAGAATAAAACTCAGTGCAAAAATAATTTATCTAATACTTTTCTTCTAACAAAATAATTTTTATAGCATTTTTTACAGTTTTTCTCAGAAGATATTTAATGTAGTTTTATTTACCATAAGAAAAACATACTCTGTTTTGTTTTTGTTCCATTTTATACCCAGATATGGTATAGAAACACAAAAGTTCCCACTGCTTTGGATACTGTCATCAATGCAAAACTACACTGGCTGACTCAGATGCAGGAATACATCCCTGATATTTTCAACATTTTTTATTTTAGCAGTGTAAACACAACTTCAGAACAGACTATAAATTCTGTTTATGACTTGTCATATAGAAAAAGCATTATTCCATAGAAAGTGTGAAAAAAAACGACAGTTAACAGACGGTTTTATTCTCTTCATCTTAGTTATATGTGGCTGTATTTTTTTTTTTAGTACTATGTGCCTATAATTTTCATTCTGTTCTATTTACTGAAGACCTGAACACATACAAAATAAAAAAGAACAAAATTTTTATTTTTGCTGTGAATTAACAGTACTTAGTTTTCACTCATTTTAGATATGTTACATTCTGTACCACTACGAAATACATAAAATACCTTAAACCATTATAGAATTTAGTAAAGCAGTAGACTTGTCTTTTAAGATAATATATTCCACACTTATTGCAAACGTGGCAAATTATTCACTGAAATGGATAGTATTCAGAAGGCTAGAAAGAACTGAGGTTATTATTTGTATGATTGATTTATTACTCATGTCATACATTTCCATAATACATAGATTGAATCTTTAGCACCTTAATCTAAAATAGAAAGGACAAATCAGAAAAAGAGAACATACTGTACAGCTACTCATGTGTGTGAAGAAAAGTTATTTGTGAAAATATTTCTTCATCAAAAAGCAGACTATTCCAAGGATAGAAGCAAAAGTATTATCAGAACATAAGCGAAGGTCTGAATCTGAAAGCCGAAAACTAGCAGAAAACTCTTGAGAATTAGAAAAACTAAAAAATGCAGGGGAAGCATAAAATGTGAGGAAAATAAATGCAGAAAGAGTAGAGGGATAATTTTATTTATATCCTTGATGATCAACAACCTTGAAATATTCAAGATAAGAAATAAAGAGCTAATCATGAAATTTAAAGGAGGATGTGGGAACCTACGCATAGTAAGACTACATATGGCAACAACAATTGACAGAACCTTTACAAAAGTGGAAAAATAAGATATTCATGTGGAAATTGAAGCAACAGAGGTGATCTCTTCTTCATATAAAATACATTCCTTACAAGCAACATTTCTGTTAAGCTTTAGTTTAGAAATAAGTAAGTTAATAAGCTACAATACTTCTGGCTAATTTCTATGAAGGTCAAAAAAGGAGATTTTTAAACAAATATTTTAAACAAACTCTTTGATATTCAGTACACTAATGAAATCTAATTTTCTATTAGTTTTCTATGAACTTATATCTTTTGATTACCTGTTCCCTTTCCATTCATTCTCAATGGTACACAGCAGGAGATAATACATGAAATGGATAATACTGAGTATAAGTTTGAAGACTACTTACTGCTGCCAGATGAACAGATCTTGCACCTATTGATTATCACTTTATTTCATGCCTGAAAAGCTCTGCAGTAACAGTGAAAAACAGATGTTTATCAATCTATGTCTATCAGATTTTTTCCAATTAAATAAAACTGAATATTAATTAAATAATTATTTATTTTAATAATCAATAATTATTTAGTTAATTAAATAAATACTTGTCAAGGAGTTATCTAGATCAATCTATGTCCGTGACAGGGGGGGCAGTAGGCCCCTTGGGCCCCCTGACCCCAAAAATGGGAAGGCAAAAGGAAAAGGAAGGACAATACTTAGATAAGACTGAATAAAACATGAACTTTGCTAGTCATATCCTTCACTTGCAGATCTTGTTACAATTAATAACAAATTTGAGGAGCCACGATTTTCTCCAGTCATCAGGAGATATGTGTTCCTAAGGTATTCATAGTATTTCTGGACCCACTGCCCAACTTAGCAAGAATATTGCAGTTTTTTCCTGCATTTCCAGTATTAAAATTCTGATTCAGATGTTTCATTGTTTTGAGTAGTTAAACCACAATTATATCTAGATTTAAAGATTGCAGAAGTTAATATTTGACCCTATTTAATAAGAACATGTTAATCAATAACTGGCTCAGATGAGAATTCGTCCATGTAAAAAAAAAAGAAATATAGTAAGAATTTTTCAAATCAGATAACTATTTATAATTTCCACATGTGGTCATGTTTCTTAAATGCAGTAAGAACTACTCTTACAAGAAAATGAACTCTCTCTGCACTGTAATGTGTCTAAGTGACTGAAGAGCAATCCATCCATGTTTCCTTAATTTGTAAGTCTCCCCCACAGTATCATCAGCAGGAAAAGCAAAACAATGCTCTCAAGTACAGGCCAAAAGAGCTATATTCTACATGCCACCTGAAATGTTGAAGGCCATCAGCATATATTCTGCCATGTTCTTTTTTCCTTGGTTACATGACTCAGGATACTGTAGCCGTTGTAATCTTCCAGGACCATCTCACAATAATTGTAGTTCTGACTGAAGAAGGTCACAGGCCTGTAAGTATTTGTTGGAGAAAACACAGCAATTATTGGCTCTGTACTGGTAGACTATGGGGGAAAAAAAAAACAAACAAAAACCTCTTGCAGATTTGTGGAGCTCCATACGACACCTGTGTGTAGTAGTTTTATTTTCCTCTTACTGCAGAATTACCCTTTTTGCATATTCAGTCTCGTGGGCAATGACATCCTGAAATGCTCTAGACAGTCATGGCATGTCCAACCAATTAGACTCATCAGTTAGGCGAATGTAAAAATTAGTAGGGGTAGGAAGTAAAAAGGGGAAACGACTTGGAAAATATAAGAACAAATGAATCGTTTTATTGTCATCTGCTTACTAAACATGGTACAGTTCTCCTATATCTCTCCTTGACCAAACAATGAATACTCAGTATGTGGATGAAGGCTGGACAAGTTTGCTAAACATGAAGATATCTAGGGAAATTTCCAAGCCAAGTATGTCTCTTCTGATGTGCTGTTCCACTCTACTCATGATACAAGCAAATTATTCTGGGAAACGAATGTCCCAGACACTGTGATGGATTGACATATTCTGTCAGTATGATGCTAAGTGAAATGAGATTTAGTTAGTCCATGGAGAACTTTAAAATTAAATGCAAATACAGATGAAACACACATGCTTAATAGTGTGGGTTTCCCAGTTTTTAACTGTGAGAATCAGCAACTGTCCTTTATATGACCAACAATTAACTCAATTGCAGTAACTGAGGAGGTGTGTGAACTACTTGAGGGGATAGCAAGTTTAAGTACAGCTATTTGTCACTTTTACTTTCTTCCCTAGAGTTTCCTTTTTCCTTATTTTTCCTTGCTCAGCCTTGTAATGTTTTTCAAAGACAGTGTTGGATGTAATCCCATCCAAAAGGATGCACAACAGAGTCAAAGGCATAATGTAGAAGTAGAGAGTGCAAGACGGACTCCTCAGCACTGCTATAGGCTTCTCTGAAGGAAGCCTTTAGCTCAGCAACAGCACATTTTCCACACATTCCATTTTGTTGTTGTTATATTTAACTAGGACAGTGGGAAAGCCTTTTGCAATGTGGACATGACTGAGTGCTCCAGCACAATGAAGAAGTTTGGGGGAACATATGGACAAGGCCACAGGATTTCCTAAGGTCATAGTCTGTGATATGCAGCAGTGAAATTTGCTAAAAGTTGGCAGTTTTGCAAACTGTGAATAAGAAATCCAACTTGCCTACACTGACACAACATCTGAACAGCCTGTTCTATATATTTCTTCAGTCCTTTGTATGACCAGATGCCATACATACATTATTTTTGTAAAAAATTCATTCTTTTATAGCTGTGTTTCCCATATTCTGACAGTGTTAATTGCAACACAATATTCATTAATTATTTAGCATCTGTATTTATACACCTTGTATGCATGTTAGTTACTGATTTATTTTAAAATGTAACGAAGTTTGGAAATTTTTCTTCCTTCATCGTGTTAGTTTCAGTACTTATATTTTTGTAAGTATGCAGTTAACATGAAGCTTAATATATTTGCTTATGTAATAGTTTTATTAGACAGTATATGTATCAGCGGAGCAAAAATAAGTTCCAGTGAAAAGATCTTCTCAAATGATACTATGGTAAAATTATTTAAATCTATTGGAAACAGAGCATAAATTTTTAAAAACTTTAATGTAAACAAATGGAAGATCCCATAGTTTAATGTATGAGGAAATCATTAATAACTCCTTTTGACTAAATTTATTACTAGATTTGTTACTGTTATGGAATAACAGAATGGCTTGTGTTAGAAGAGACCTTAAAGCCCATTCAATTCCAATCCCTGCCATGGGCACAGCTGCCCCCCACCAGCTCAGGCTGCCCAGGGCCACATCCAACCTGGCCGTGAACACCTCCAGGAATGGGTCATCCAGTTTTCTGGACAACCTGTTCTAGTGCCTCATCACACTTTGAGCAAAGAATTTCTTCTTAATATCTCATCTAAATCTTCTTCAACTTAGCTTAAGACTGTTTCCCCTTGTCCTATCATAAATGTGGCCAAACTACACACTAAAAACACCATTTTTGAAACAATGGGATTTCTTCACATTGCTACAGCAAAGATTCTTCAAAACGATTGCTAGTTTGTGTGAGAAGGAAAAAAAAAAAAAAGGCTCATATACTTGCAACCTGTTCAGCATTTTTAACCACAGAGACATATACATTAGGCTACAGATCAAGGGTTTCCAAGCAATCACGAAAACTTGCAGAAGTTGTAAAAGCAAGTTAGAGAAAAGACATAACTTGAAGAGAAAACTGCTACTGTTCAGCAGAGTCCATTTTCCTACCCTTATGGTTTTCATTCCTTACCTGTAAGGAGAGTTTTCAAGCAGGTTAAGCATCAGTTCATAACTTCAGAGAACTCTGTTCTTGGCTTTCACTCAATTAGTAGTGTAAAATGATTTAACTTTATTATTCCTGAGTTGAAGTAAATGTACATTTTCCACCATGTTACCTGAAGTGATTTTTTTTTAAGTACTATGCATTTGCCTTTCTCCAGCTTTTACTACAGAGGTATTTATTTCCTCACAAATGTACAGCAATGTTATAATTAATGTTTGCCTTCTACTGGTAAGTAGTAATCTAAATATTTGAACTGGGGAAGACCGGTATGCTTATTTTTCTGTACTACCACTAGAAATGTGGCCTTCATCTTTACTTTTTTAATAAACTGCTTTATCCATGTATAACTCTTACATTACCTTAATACCACATATTTTCAGCGCTCAGATTACTGAAAAAGATTCTAAAAAGAAGACAAACGTCAAATAAAAAGGGTTTCGAAATAATTAACCAAAAATCATTTCCCATCTATATTGAAGAGAAGAGTTCAGGTTATTTTTCCCCTTCCCCCTGCACAGAGAAGCATAGTGAAAGCAGGAATTTGTTAAAAATGAAACCCAGGAAAGCCTTTCGCTAATCAGTTTTTATTTGTGAATGCTGATCTCAGGAGAAATTCTTTTATCTTCTGTTATTCTTAGCAGTATAGTCATTAAATGAAAGCCATACATGCTTTCCCAATGACATATGACATATCTTCCTGAAATATGTTTATTCACTGTTGAGTAACATTTCAGCACTCTTCATCCTTGACACTTGACTTTAGTTTTGGTCATGCCTTGTACTGTCAGGAGAAGATAAACCATTAGAAGTAGAATAAATATTTATTCCTCAGATAGGAAGAGAAAGAGGAAGTTAGAGAAGAAAGCTGAAATGCAGAATTCACATTTAAGGGCTAAGTATTTTCAGATTTAAAAAAATCACCTTGCATTTTGTCTTCAGACATTTCCCATCAACTGAGCTTCAAATATTTCCTTTTATTCCCTGCTGCAAGTCTTCTACATACATTCTTTTAGAATAATTGATAGAAACCTTTAGCAGTGATTAATTTACTTGATTAGAAGAAAACAAGAAAGAATAAATATATCATATCCATTTTACTACCTAAGAGAAACACTTCTATGCTTATGTTAGTTAATTATGCTTAATTACTGTCTCAGATTTCTAAACATTATTTTTTATGAAATCTAGCACATTGAGACCTCATTTCTACATTTCCTTTTAGGTGACTGACCTAGTTAAAATCCCTTCTCTGGCCTTACAGCTTTCAGTGTGAAAGCTCTAGCATTCATTGTTAGTGATCACTTTTATGGGACAAAGAACACAGTCAAAATCAAGAATGGAAAGCCTGATGGCAAACACGGGCTATATGAAAGAATTCAGTCTTACAGATTCAGAATTTCACAGTCATTTAGAACAGTTTTGACAGTCACAGAGCAATTACTCAGTGAATTTCAAATTGTTTTTCTCTAAGTACGGTTCACACAACTCTTTAGTTGTGATTTATTTTCTTTTCCAAAGTGATACATTGCAAAACGATTTGGATATTTTGAAACAAATGTCATGCATAAGATATTATCATATCTTTGCTATTTCTATCATAATAAATGTTTGAAACCACAGAGTATTAGTGTATTGCCTAGCGAGATATTTAACCTTTTGAATTTTGTTGGCAAAAATAAAATCACTGAGATAAAATATTACTATAATGTGCTGTTTCTACCAATTTTAGAATGTAACCAAATTTACGAACCATTTAACCATTTAACATGGTATGCAGAATACGTAAATTCAAAAAACAAAAATTAAATGATACAAATGAGTTACATGCCCATCAGAAAAGTCAAAATATCCCCAGACTAAAATTTAAGGAATTAAGGTTATTAGGAATCCACTTCATACTGTGAATCCATTTCATATGAGACCATAAACTGAGGTAGTGTATTCTTCATACCAGTACATGTCTCAGTGCCAAATGCCCAATAATGTAACTTTCGACTATATTATGGATAGGCATGATTGGACGTGAAAACTGTTGAACGTTTTTGTAACTAGCTTGTATATCTGCTGTCTTATTTAAACTTGATTTAATTCAGTTGAATTAAAGTAAAAATATATTGTTTTATTTATAATTGCTAACTTATATTTTATTCTGAGGATGTGCTAATGTGAGATGGAAGCTTCATCTGACAATGTCAGAGAAGAATCAACAACAGAAAAGAAACAGGAGAAAAACAGAACACTGCATGAGATATTTCCTTACGAAAAATCAACGGTTGTGAACCTTGGTTTGACCCTTTCTTCGCATTTAACCTGCAAGAAGAAAAGGACAAAAGTTTTGTTCAAAGAATCTTCTGTACTTTGTAATAAAAGGTATTGTACCATCAGTATGTATCATAGGTTAGTTTCAGTCAGTAGTTCACCAAAAATACCTTGAAAGAAAAATGTCAATGGTTTACGGGCTGGTTTGGCCCAGAGCCGTGATGAGTGGGGTGGAGGGATTTCTCAGAATCTGCACCTCCGGAGATAGGAAAACAGAGGACCCCAAATTATTTGAAAAAAAAAACGGGCAACAATGTGATAAGAAATGAACTAATTTACTAAATAGACTATCAAAAAAACCCAAGATAAGACAGTATAATACAATATAATTAGAATTGGGATTGACCAAATCAGACATAATGAAAAAAAAAAGAGATTGTCTGAAAAAAGGGCAGCCTTAAGCTAATGCTGAGATGTAGATGCGACAGTCAAGTCGAGCAGCAGGGAGGATAGATGAAGGAAAGCAAGAGAGAGAGCGTCCGATGACCCGCCAATGCCTTATATGCGTTCCCCCCCTGTGTAGGAATGCTATCAGCACAGTGAACAGTCTTCTGGGGAACGTAGTTTCTTCTCTTTGTTATGTGGAACTGGGACATTAACACTTTAATTCCCAGTGTACTACATGATGTTATGATGTGGAATACCGATGACCATAAAACCATGACAAATAACTTTCTCCCCTTTATTCCTCTTGTAAAGCCATGTTGTATTGGTTTTTGTTTGTTTGTTTGTTTGTTTGTTTGTTTTGCTTTGCTTAATATTCTGTCATGGTATGTGTAAGACTCATATTACAATGCACTTTTCTGCTTGCTCAACGTTTTTCTTGTATAAAAATGTATAATCAACACTTCCTTGAACTAACTGTGTGCCTTCAGCTCTGTCAGCTATGTGGAAAATGCAGCTGACTATCCAACAGTTCTATCCTACCTGACGAGGTAGTTTCTTCATTCACCTTTGTGTTATACAAAAGACTGAATAGCTAATGACATTTAATGGCTGTTCCAATGTGGAGTGGGTTACAAAATCACACAAGAATTTCAGAGAAACCACAGAACAAATCTACAATACTTACTGTGTCTGTTGACATCTTAAGTTCCTTTATAAGTATGTTGCTTAAATATTAAAATATAAATTTTAAAATGACAATGATTTGGAGATATTATACATCATCTCTAGTGCTGTATTTGTAAATGATTTAGTATATGCAGGTCTGATAGTCACTTCCACATTTCAAAATTGCAGCAGGTCTAATAAAATGTAGCCAGTGTATAAGTAAGTCCCCTTGGCAGATAAGAAAATAAAAACACTTGATTCAGTTATGTTATTTTTAGGCATTAATTCAAGAAGAACAGACTTGCATATCTCAAAAGGCTCTTATAATGCCTATGTCCAAGTAACCCCAGCAAGAAAGATTGTATTAAGAGACGTAGTCATTTAAGCATCGTCTTAAAGGTCATTCCTGCAATTTATGCAGTCTCATGGTACCTCGCAGTGTCTTCAAAGATGCTGTATACTACAAAGGGTACGGTTTACCAGTTAGTCAATAGTTTTGGAGAAAAACTAAAATTATTTGAGTTTACAGTGCAAAGCAGAAAGAGCTTTATTCAGAAGCAGGTATATAGCAGTAGAGTATAGAAGTATCTCGTTTTTCAAGTGTTTGACAAATATTTTGAAAGAACACTCAGACTTTTGTTTTCAAGCAACACTCATCTTTATAAAAACAAAATTACACTACTTCTTTCAAAACAAGCTTCCATGACTTGAGGTATGTAGAACAGCAGAATTTCCCTGTCTCTTCCTATGCTTCATAATTAATTTATATCGCAAATATTTCATTGTAAAAAATTGCTTTATTAACTTAGTCATGCTCATATATTATGGAAATTTGAGAAAAGTTATTTTTATCTATTACTCTGAGCAACATAAATATGTATTAGGCCAATGACATGTGACTTATTACTGACCACAAATGGATTTTACAGAGATGATGCACTATAATGTTTGGGTTCTTTACAACAAATTTCTAAATATACATGCTTAGATTCCTAAAACAGTCCTACCTGTCCATTTTCTCACGGTATTCCAAATACATTGTTTCTTGTAATACTTCTTTAATGAGAGAAGATATAATAAATTCTATCTTTGCAAACTGAGTTTGAAAAATTGAACAAAATCAAAGAGCACTTTCCAATATTTCAACCACACAAACACGAAAGCATTTTTGAAGATGATGATTTGTTACTTACTTACCTTCCAAATGACTGCTATAGTTGATTCAGTCACATTTTCTTTTGTATGGGTAAAGATTATGGGAAGGAAAAATTCACCCAGATTAAAATATGAAGGGTCTTAGATGACAACAGAGACTTTTCCAAGTGATAAGAAGCTTTTCCAAATACAGAGAAAAAAATCCAACAGTATACTTCATTAGATTAAATTAACTTGTGGAAGACAATAATGAATTCTGGAACTCAGATTACCTAGCAGGCATAATGAGCTTTACTTTTTGCTGTCCAGTACTGTGCACAGTCACTTGTACTTGTGGAAATTTCTTGTTACTCAGTGTTCCTGGCAAGAGTAAGTGGAAATACAAAGCTATAAGTACAAATATAAAGCTTAGTGTTTAACATAAAGGCACTAAGTAACGAGGTCTTCATTTGTTTCTGCTATTGTTTTTGTTGTTTGTTTTATGTTAGGTAATTTATGAACTGAATAAACAGCTATAAGACATCATACATTTGTTTAAATTAATGCTGGCTTATTGATCTTAGTTTAACGTTCGAATATTGCCCGAAAGAAGACACTTGAAAATTAGGATCTAGTATACATAGATTTGTAGTTGTCTAGTAATAAATTCACAACATTATGCATTCTTTTATGTATCTGAATTTCTTGTTCACATGAACAAGGATTGAAAAAGCAGGCTCAAACACAGCATCAAATTCAAGTTTTGCTAACAGCAGTTCCTCCTCTATCTCAGTATGTTAAATTATAAATATGCTGACAAGTAAATTAAACTTATAGTACAAAGAAAATTTAAACAAAAAAAAATCAAACAAATATTTTTATGAAATGTAAACCAGATCTCTGTTCCTTACATTCCATTTTTGAGCCATTACACAATCACTGAAACAAAATGTAATTTAGCTGAAGAAGCATCCACCCCTTCCAGGTGAGGAGTTATTCATTGATTGTCTTAAAACCATGTCTGGGAACAAGGTCAACCAGGGGACGGACCTGAGTGATTGCACAAGAACTGCTAAGACAACAGCCGAAGTAGCTGAAGCAGAACCACAGAATGGGGATGTGATGAAGCACCTTGCTGAGTGCCCTGTGATGACATGATTTATGCAACGGAGGACTTTGGGGGTGGGAAAGGTTGTGCACGTGTGGGGTTGCATAGTGGGTGTACAGGACACTCATGCATGGAAGCCATGCTGGTATTTAAGCTGTGTGACATAGCAGTAAATTTGAGAGTAGACTCCATGGTATCCATGATTGCGTCTCTCTCCGGATGGGGTCCATTCTGGACAGGGTCCGGCCTGGTGTCAGTTGTTGGTAACAACAAACCAACAGCTAGGGCTCCCACTAATAAGTACTCACAATGGAAGACTTTTGGTAGCCTCAACTACCTTTGGCAGCTGTTTTAGTACCCCACTCACAAGGAGAATATGTATTTCCTCTCCAAACCCTTACTCTAAATCTAGATATTGATACTTATTAGTAAATCTGAAAAAAAGCTTCCAGTCAGTTGTAATAGACATATTGTGTTTCTTCAGTGATATTACATTGCTTCAGTAATGACTTTTAACTCCTGAACTTCAAAGATATTTGAAATTCTTCAAATACAATTCCCGTCACTAAAGCTTTGGTCTACTAGATGATATTGAATTTTTCAAACTGAAAGATAGCAATCTGACTAATATTTTAATGTTTTCCTCTTCTGGTTTAGATGAAGATAGTTTTGTTATTTAGAGCTGACACTTTTCCATATATAATTTGAAGAAAGAAAATTCATGGCTACACTGTAACTTGGACCAAACAATGTAGTGAGGGATAGCAGATTCACACGACATCCTTATAACAAAGCTGAGGAAACGTGGGATAGATGAGTGGACAGTGAGGTGGGCTGAGGACTGGCTGACTGGCAGAGCACAGAGGGTCATCATTGGTGGTGCAGAGTCCAGTTGGAAACCTGTAACTAGCGGTGTTCCCCAGGGGTAGGTTCTGGATTCGGTCTTGTTCAACATCTCCATCAATGACCTTGACGAGGGGATAGTGGCCACCCTCAGCAAGTTTGTTGATGATACGAAGTTGGGAGGATTGGCTGACATGCCTGAAGGCTGTGCTGCCATTCAGCGAGACCTGGACAGACTGGAGAGCTGGGCGGTAAGAAACCAGATGAGGTTTAACAAAAGCAAGCATAGAGTCTTGCAATTAGGGAGGAATAATTGCATGCACCAGTACAGGCTGGGGGATGACCTGCTGGAGAGGAGCTCTGCAGAGAGGGACCTGGGTGTCCTGCTGGACAACAGGTTGGCCATGAGCCAGCAGTGTGCCCTCGTGGCCAAAAAGGCCAGTGGCATTCTGGGGTGCATTAAAAAGAGCGAGGCCAGCAGGTCGATGGGAGGTGATCCTCCCCCTCTACTCTGCCCTGGTAAGGCCTCATCTGGAGTACTGTGTCCAGTTCTGGGCTCCCCAGTATGAAAAAGACAGAGATCTCTTGGAAAGAGTCCAGCGGAGGGCCACAAAGATGGTGAAGGGCCTGGAGCATCTCCCCTGTGAAGAAAGGCTAAGTGAACTGGGTCTGTTTAGCCTTGAGAAAAGAAGACTGAGAGGGGACCTGATGCAGGTCTATACATATCTAAGGTGTGGGGGGCAAAGTGGTGAGGCCAGACTCTTTTCAGCAGTGTGTGGAGACAGGACAAGGGGAAACGGCCAGAAACTGGAGCATAGGAAGTTCCGCACGAATGTGTGCAAGAACTTCTTTACGGTGAGGGTGACGGAGCACTGGAGCAGGCTGCCCAGTGGGGTTGTGGAGTCTCCTTCTCTGGAGATATTCAAGACCCACCTGGATGCCTATCTGTGCGAACTGGTGTAGGGAACCTGCTTTGCAGGGGGTTGGACTCCATGATCTCTGGAGGTCCCTTCCAACCCCTATGTCATGGAATTATCTAGATCAATCTGTGTCCGTGACAGGGAGGGGGGCAGTAGGCCCGTGGTCCCCCGGCCCCTGACAAGTAAGAAGGGAAAAAGGGAAAGGGGTAGGGAGATGGGAGCTGGGCTCAAGGAAACAAACAGAGCAGCGGCAACAATCTAAGGAGTAAAACTTATTTTACTATGATATCGGAACACTATAATACAATCTAATTGAAATTGAGGCTAATAAATCAAGTGAAATAAGAGAGAGAGAGGTTTCCAAAAACTGAGAAGCCTACTTTGAAATTGAAGGTGCCTCGGCTTGGAAGCACACTCACACCCACTGCCAGGCAGTGAGAGAGAGAGCGAGCATCGCTTCCGTGACGTATTGTCCTCTTTGACCGCAAGGTCCTCTGGGACGTGTAGTTCTTCTCTGTGTTCCACATGATGCTATGATGTGGAATACCAATAGCAAAAATTACAAAACCATGACACCCTACGATTCTGCGATTCTGTGATTCTGTGATTTATATCTAGAACTATCATGTAGACATAAATAGCCATTACATATTTGCTTTCTGGTTGGTCTGTTGGGGTGTTTTTTTGTTTTTGTTTTTGTTTTGAGGGGGGGCGGGTTGGTGTTTTGTTTTGGTTTGGTTTGGTTTGGTTTTTGTTTTTTTTTACTTAGTTGTTTGGGCTTTTTTAACTTGTTTATCAGGGTTTTCACATTTTCTTCTTTTGTTTGTTTGATTGATTTTGATGAATATTGTGAAGTTACAGTTGAGGGTTCTGAAATAATTTTATTCTCATTTACAAAACTCTGGTCAGTTCCCCTTAGATTCTGCACCTTAAACTTAGGCTTCTGCATAGAAGTGTCAATGCGTACACCCGTGTACCTAGACTTTTCTCACATTCAGTGGAGTCCTGTCATAGCTCTGATTAGAGCCTAGAGAGAGATACAATCAGCTATCTACAGGTGGTCTATCTGTACAGCTATCTGCCTAATAGCTATTCAACAAAATGACTATTTGGCTGAATTGAGATCTTTACTTACAACAGAGATATAAAGACAGTCTCAACATATAGACACTCTGATGATGCCCAAATTTAGGTTTTCACATCTAGAGATGAAATCCATCCTGAAGCATGAACCCAGATAAACCCTTCCACTTCAGATTATCAGAAGATGCACAAAGTTTATGAACAACTATGTCTAGTAATTATGATGAATCAGGTGATACTTCAATTTTTTTAGTGACTTTTATGCCATATCAATACATTTTATAAACAAAATTTCATTTCTTACATTTGTTTCAAAGCACATTATGGAGGAATTTATTATATCCAATAGAAAGTAAATTATTTTAACTAATTACCAATATGTCATTTAATATTTAAGAAACTAAAATTATTTTTACATGTGTACACAGATCAAATGAACAATATTTCACATTTTTCAGAATCGATGATGTTTTTTCCAGAAGGTAATATGAATTGCTTTTATACTTTAACACATGACAGTACTTAACTTTACAGTCTGGGTAATACATTTCCATGTGTATGTTTCATTCAAATGAATACATATAGCTGATTTACACTTACTTAAATAAATTACTTCGACTGTGGTAAATCTTCAGTTTGTGCTTCAGGAATCTTGGAAAATGACAGTGATCTATCAAGGCATTTGGGCCAGTATATATTCATGAAGTAGTTTAGGGTTATATGCTTGCAAACTTGCTGATAAACTGCTTAGTTAATGTTGTTCTCCCTGGATGATTACATCTGTTCAGGAAAATTGTTTTAATACTTTAATATAACCCTATTCACATACATATATATATGCATATAAAATCATAGATTCTCCAAGGTTGGAAAGGCCTCCAAGATCATCCAGTCCAACCATCTGCATGTCACCAATATTTCACTAAACCATGTCCCTCAGTACAACATCTAAATGTTTCTTGAACACCTCCAAGGACAGTGACTCCACCACCACCCTGGGCAGCCCATTCCAGTGCCTGACCACTCTCTAGGAGAAGCATTTCCTAACATCCAAACTGAATCTCCCCTGGCACAATGTGAGGCTATTGCCTCTAGTACTATGGCTGGTTACATGGGAGAAGAGGCCAATCCCCACCTCAACACAAGCTCCTTTCACATAGCTGTAGGGAGCAATAAGGTCTTCCCTAATCCTCCTCTTCTCCAGACCGAACAATCCCAATTCCCTTAGCTGCCCCTCATGAGACTTGTGCTCCAGATCCCTTGCAGCTTTGTTGCCCTTGTCTGAACACTCTCCAGGGCCTCAATGTCTTTCTTGTAGTGAGGGGCTCAAAACTGAACACAGCACTCAAGGTACGACCTCACCAGTGCTGAGTAAAGAGGGATGATCACTTCCCTGCTCCTGCTGGCAGTACTATTTCTTGGCCACCTGAGCATACTGCCGGCTCATGTTCAGCAGAGCATCAACCAAATTCCACAGGTCTGTTTCCTCCGCACAGTCTTCCATCTACTCTTCCTCAGGCTTGAAGCACTGCCTGGGGCTACTGTGGTCAAAGTGCAGGACCCAGCACTTGGCCTTGTTGAACTTTATCCAACTGGCTTTGTCCCAGCTATCCAGCCTGCCCAGATCCCTCTGAAGTGCCTTCCTATCCCCAGGCAGATCAACACTTCCTGCTTGGTATCATCTGTAAAGTCACAGAGGGTGCATGCAATGCCCTCATATAGGTCATCAGTAAAGATATTGAACAGGACATGCTCTAATAATCACACATGGGGAATAACACCGTTGACCAGCTGGATTTAACTCCATTCACCATCACTCTCAGGGTCCAGCTCTCCAGTCTTTACCCAGCAAAGGGTGTACCTCTCCAACCAACGGGCTGCCAGGTTCTTCAGGAATATACTGTGGGATACAGTGTCAGAGGGTTTACTGAAGTCTAGGTAGACTACATCTTGGTAGACTACAGCCTTTCCCTCCTCCATCAAGCAGATCACTCAATCGTAGAAGGAGATTGGGTTGGTCGAGGAGGACCTGCAGTCCTCTTCCAACTGGAGATCCTCCAGTTGTCCCACACATGCCATGTGAGGGAAGAAAGGAAGAGAGGAAGAAGATAAGAAAGCAACAAAGTACTTAAAATGACACACTGCAGAAATGGCACTGACTACAAATTGAATGTCCTGTGAGAATGGCCTTCTCTGCTGCCTCCCACATCTGAAAGTCCTGAACTCCCCAGGTGTTTTTTTTACCTTAGTACTTTCCATCACCAAAATTTTTACTTCTGATTTAGCTTAGTAAAATTAACACATCCAGAAGGATTTTTAAGCAAGTATGATTAGAAATTGGAGGATTTCAATTTGTTTATACACTCAGATAAATTCAAATATTCTGGACCATCACACCCATTATCCTGACCTGCTGGGCTGCAAATGAAATACAACTATCAGTTGTACAGTGCCATCAGTGCAGCAGCTATCAGTGCTACAGTTATGGTGGAAGGAAAGCACACATGGTTGTAGGATAGAAATCATTCACCCACACCATTTTGCACTGCCAAAAACATTATGGTCTGCTGTTTCCTGCTACTGAATTTATAAACAAATGTAGTTTGGATTCAGACAGAACAAATTTATATCTTTTTCTAACATCTCTTTTGAAATGCCTGGGTTATAAAAACATCTGCAGTACAGCACATCCTCTGCATTATAGAACCCCTAAATTCCATATCACATAAAATCAAAACTATCTGGAGCAATCTGTGACATCCTCAGAGATTAATCATGAAGGCAGTAGACGATACCCCTTAGATTTGCCCCATATTTTCTATTGATTATTTACTATGTAGGATTCTGGGATAATGTTTCAGAGATCACACAGTTCTAAAAGTCTGTGTCACATTTATTTTTCTTCATGACATATGTTAAATAGAGTGAAATCACAGGTCCCTGAAAATAGACTATACAACTGTTCTTCATGCCCGTGCCTAAATGTTATATCTCAAATGACACAAGAAGTAGTTGTTAGAGAAAGAAGCTGGAAGCACAGACCTAACTGTCCTACCTGCCTCTCCCTTCCACTCTAGGTCTAAGTACTGCTGCTGCCATTCAGTTTTGTTGCTGATCTTTTGAGAACCTTCAGAATGCAGGACATGAGTTTCTATGTCCCAGCTTTATTACTTTTTGTCTTGATTTTTGCCTTTCTTACTCTGTTTCTTGACATTTTTTCCCATGCAAACATCTTCACAATCTTCAGAGCATAACTTTTCATGCATAATTCTAATATTTTGACAACATTTATTTCCTCTGAGGATTTCTTAATAGTTTCAATATGGAAAGAAAAGAGTAGCCTGTATTACTACGTCAGTAATTTTGCATTCTGCCCAATAGAGCTTTCATCCTTCTGGACAATAATTTTGTATATAGTTAGAGAATTCAAACTGTGAATATGTACTTCTTTCCCAAAATAACCAGAGGACACAGCTCTTTAGAGAAAGAATTAAATATGTAGTCTTCATTTTGACTACAGCAGACAGTAGATTGATCAAAATCACTTAAAAAAAAAAAAAAAAAGATTATAAACAATACAGGAATCCTTTACAGAACTGAAATTTTCATCCCCATAGTTTAGTTTTGTTTGCAGTTATCACTGGTTGATCAACCACTGTATGATTTTCTCCACGGTCACTAAAATTCTGAGCAAAGAAAGATACCTGTGTGAGTGTAGAGATTTCTGCAGTGGTCTACTTCCTTGTGCTCACCTATATTAGGTGGATGCTCTTATTTATGTGGAACAAGTAACATTCGTGACTTAATGGGAAAATCTTAAGAAACATCTATTAACTGACTTC
Source organism: Alectoris magna (assembly GCA_030625065.1). NCBI lineage: Eukaryota > Metazoa > Chordata > Aves > Galliformes > Phasianidae > Alectoris > Alectoris magna. Next base: position 79,795,871 of record CM060560.1, read on the forward strand.
TCTGCAGTTCCTCATTTTACCTTTGTATGATGATGTCTGCTAATGTCTCAGACTACTGCAGCCTTAAAAATGCACAGTTCATTCTGCAGATGGTGATAGCTCTACTAACGCTTCTATTGTTAGTTTGAAAGTCAAGTGATGATATGTGTAGGTGTATGTGTGGGAGCAGTGCAAAGAATTACAAGGATTTTCTCCCACATTAACAATCCACATGGAAAAAAAAAGCCCTTATGAAACAATGTTCTGTTCCTCTGGTATTTTTAATCAGTCTGATATTTTGCTAAAATAGCATTTTAATGCACAGCTTGTAATTTTTCTATGTAAGGAGCATGTTTTTAAACTAAAAAAAAAAAAAAACCACACACACAAAAAACCACCTCTGTTCTGCTTTTTTCTTTGCATTTTGTTATGTCATCATATTTAGAAAAAAAAATCCCTATCAAAGCAGAAAAAAATAGCCAAAAAAACCAATGATTTGTTCCGACACTCATACAATTTTTTCTTCTACGGGGTTTTTGTTTCTTTGTTTGGTTTTTTGTTTGTTTGTTTGTTTGGGTTTTTTTTGTTTTTTTTTTGTGGTAATTGATACACTTGATAGACCTACTAGTAATTGAAAGTTCTTTAAAGGTCAATACCTTTAAGTGTAGTAGTGTCTATAATTCCAGAGGTGTCTGCAAAACAAGAAATACTTCAGTATTTGATTGTAAAGACATCCTTCACAGTACAGTCATCTGAGGATCAGGTCTTTGACCTTCTACTCTTCTTTTAGAATAACCTCATTTAGGAAAATTAATTAATTTTTTTCTCTGACATAAAGCATGAAGCTTCTGCACCATTCTCTGGTTAATTTTTTGAACCCTTTTATATTTTAGTGCATATGTAAATATAAACATATCTGCTTACGTATGCACACATTTTATGTGTAGGCAAGAATGTGCAAGTATATGCATACGAGTATTAATTTTACTTTGTTTCTGTCTTTTCTTCTCATATTAATAACATCAAGTAACAGGAAAAAATTACTCCTTTCCCTTCATAATTTCCTTCTACTTACACTTATTTTTCAGCCTTCTATTAGTCTTGTTCCTGGGTCCAGCCTTTACTTACCTTTTCTCAGTGCTCCCGAATCAGTTACTTATCTGGTCATTTTAAATAATGAAGATTCAGAGAATCAACTTTGGGGTAATCTTTAGTATTCTGTTTATTTATTGTTGTTATTTTTTATGGCGATCATAATTATATATACACTGTGAAGTATCAAATAAAATACCTGTAACATAGTGGAATTAAAAGAAAAACAAAAAGGCACCCACATGTAACTACATCTGTTTTAGATTTGTTTAGATTTTTACTGAAAGGTTCAGTCCAAGCCCATTCAAACTTAATTTGCCCATGCCAATACTGTGAAATGAAAGATGTTTTGTAAAAAGAAGCTCTTTTCTTTTTAAAAAAAAAAACTTGCTAGAGTTTATATTTAATTATCCAAAGTATTTTTTTCATTTACATTAATATTTCTGTGCAAAAACATTCTTTGGGAAGCATATAGGTCATCTAATCTCAGGCTTCAAAAATGCAGACCACTTGCATTTCTCTTTTACTTGAACTGCCAAGAATGTCAATAGAGTATGGAATTTTCCCTTGGTTATATTATTAATGACATGATAGAATATCATAGTATTTAAAGGTTATGATATATATTTGAAAGATTCACTGTACTTTACTAGTGCATCTTTTACACAGATTTGGCTGAATCAGATCTCTGCTAGCACATAAGGCCTGTCCGACATTTTGACTATGAGAAAAATAATCCATAAAATAATTATTTCACCTATTTTGTAAAGTTTTTAAGTGTCACCCACTTTTCTCACTCACTAGCAACTAATTTACTGACATTTTAAAAATTAATTACATAATAAAACATATCTGATTTTTTTATATATCTTTTCCAGCTGATATATAGAGTAAAAAACCATTTTCACATGATTCCACCAACTATACTAGCTAACTTTGCATTCAGCTTTACATTAAGGTGTTTTATGTTGTGTAAGACCAGCTGCATTCCTTTTGGGTTGGTATATGTGAATAGGAGGGATTTAAGAGGAAAGGAAAGATGGCAACCAGGAAAGAATGAACCTTGGACAGCTGATTTATAAGGTTTATTAACATAATATGTAGAGAATGTATGTTTAAAACATCGTGAAAAGGGAATATAAAATAATAACATTGTGCATTTTGTTTTGCTTTATTTTTATTTTGTTGCATTCTGTTTGTTTGTTTGTTTGTTTGTTTGTTTACTGATCCATCATAAAGAAAATAATGTTTATCAGTTGAATCTGTCTGAATAAATTTACTAAACATACTCCAAAATCTGTATGAATTTAAAGTGAAGTAGGTTCTGGTAGATAATTTAAGTAATTAGGCAGCCGAAATGCAAATAATGGGGATGAAATTAAATGCATGCTAATGATGAAAGTTTTGGTCTCCCTCAGATTTGTGTCCCACATTTCTTCTGTCATTCCATCTTTAGTTTTCTTGTTTCCCAGATGATTTCCTCAGTACCTCTATTATCTTCTGACACCCTTATCTTCTTTGTCCTAATACTTCAATGCCCATAAGTTTTTCACACATCCTTGTATAATATCTTTATCTTCTCATTATTCAACACATCTATCAATTTGGCTTCCACATGTTGATGGAACTCAACAGTTACTCAGCTGTAAGTGTATTCTAATGCGTGGGCCAGAACAGATGAGAGAGATAGAGTGGACTTCTTATTTTTTCTGTAATCTTGCTGGCATTTTGTTTCTTCAACTTAATGAATCCTTAAAGACAGGATATTTCAGAATGAAGGAGAGCTAAGGGAATCAAACCTTTGCTATTGCAATATTACAGAATGAAGTGTTATCATTACCATAAACAATCCCTGAAATTGTTTGTTTTCTTGTTTTTCTCTTTGATTTATTGTTACACATCTATAGTGCAATACACATAACAAAGCTGTTTGAAAAAATTAATAAATAAATAAAGCAAAAGAAAATAATTTGGATCTACTAGTTTATTAGTAAGTGTCCTAGTCCATGTGCAGTTTCTATAGAACACAGGGAAAAGAACAACTGGTAAAACTGGATATGTTGTTATAAAAAGTATTTTAAAAGAAGTAAAAAATTAATATATTATTTTAGTTTTAGAAACCTGTTTGAATACTGAATGGTCACTTTTATTTCTTAGAAATAACAAATATTTTCTGTATTAATATATAAAGAATATTTTTTGTCAGTACTTTGAAAACAGTGCAACCAGCATGCTTTCTCAATTAAAAAAGAAATTGACTATTCTTAGTCAATTAATTCATTGTAACAGAAGGTGAACAGAGAGTGAAAATTATTGTTTTTTATAAAAACAATTGAAGTTGTGATTGTCTTTCTCTGTTTTCTCCTTCACTCTCCCTGATAGTAAAGATCTTCTGAGTTGGGAAGAGGAAAAATGTAGCCATCATCTCCAAACTTACAAAACTCCAGAAATGAAGTAAATGATGTAAATAAAAGATTTTTATGATACAATTTGAACTATATTTTACTATTAAGTTTTGAGGAAAAAACAAGCTAAAGGAAATGAAACAAGAAACAGCTTTGTATAAATGGAAAATTAAAATCAACTGATAACAGATTTAAAAACAAAAAATAACCAATAATCAGGAGCAGGAATTTCTAATGGATTTCTAACTCTGCCAAAATTTAAAAACACTTTTAGGTAAGCAAGAAGTGCATAAGGTTCATGAGATGCTTTCTTATATATTCTAGTTTCTCTTTCAATTTATTTTCATACAATTGCTGCCAATAGTTTCATCGATATTCATTGTTGCAGCTGATACACGATAGGAAATAAGCCCAGAAAAACTGACATGTGATAAGTAGTTCAGAATTACTTGCCAGAAGTGTCTGGGTTTGACTTTGTTTTGTTTTGGTTTGGGAATCATATGTTATGCAGGAAAAAGTAGAATTTATTTTCTTTTACATTCTTTTGCTTCTTTGTACTGGTTACAGCAGTCGTTTTTCCTTTGTGAAATGAAATTTCTGATAAATGAACTCATAGATGATGAAAGGTTATAGGTTTAGGAGAACACATTTTTGATAAAATGTAACTGAAATTTGCTGCTTGTTAGGGAAAAATTAACAAAAATGTCAGAATTGAAAGCATTGAACTCTCACCAATCTTTGTAATAAGTTTATTGTTGATTTTTGTTGCTTGTTTTTAATGCTTCTGGTAAAGTGTGATATGATACCTAGAAACTCTATAAAAACTACATAAAAACGTTGTCTTTTTACTATGAATAATTTTGCTGGATTCCACAACAATCTCTGATTTTATTGTTTCAAAAATTTTGATACAATATACTGTATGCAAATATATTAGAAGTTTTAATGAATGTGTAACCTGAAGATCAAAAATATGCAGAAATAATAAATACAAAGAAAAATCTTCAGATGAAGTATATTTAATTTTAGAAAACTCTGTTTATAAGTTCCTGAAATTAAGGATGAAAATTATCTTCCTTCATTGGGAAAAGTTTAAATGAAATATTTCTAATTTTAGGCCTTACTAAGCTTTATGAGAGTTTGTAATCATTATCATTCGGTTATATATATCTTATAGTAGAAAAGCATAGTCATGTACAAGAAAGAACTTCTGTTCATATAGGACATACATTTTTTGAAAGATCTGTTTAGTTTTATTTTTCTTTTCAGGAAATGGCCTCAAATTGTGTCAGGGGAGATTCAGGCTGGACGTTAGGAAATACTACTTCTCTGAAAGAGTGGTCAGGCTCTGGCATGGGCTGCACAGGGAGGTGATGGAGACACTGACTCTGGACGTGTTCAAGGAATGTTTAGATGATGTTGTGTAGGGACATGCTTTAGTGATAACAATTGGTGACAGGTGGACAGTTGGATGATATTGTAGGTCTTTTCCAACCTTGGTGATTCTGTGCTTCATGATTCTATAAGATGTTAATAAAAAATATCTGTTAACATAGATTTAACATATTCAAAGTAAATATAATAACCTATATTATGATGATGCTGGTCAAACATTAAAACAACAATGGATTTCCTTGCTACCTAGCTTCTTGGTTGTTCAAGCAGTTTAATTTCTCAATAAATTTTGCACTGATTGGTATAAAGATAGATTTTATCCTGTTGCCTTCATTTTTATTTGTATGACATGTTAAAAGTTCTTCTCAAATATTCCCATTTCAAATTCCTGTATAGAAACCAAAGTCTCGGTAGATCCTTTTACCTTGCTCAATACAATAAGACAATTTTTGTGCTGACATTTCCCTATGACTGTTCATAACCTTCCCAAATCACTGGAGCAGGTTGCGGGTGCCCTGTCCCTGGAGGTATTCAAGGCCAGGCTGGATACGGCTCTGGGCAACCTGGTCTGGTGGTTGGCGACCTTGCCCATGACAGGGTGGTTGAACCTAGATGATCTTTGAGGTCCTTTTCAACCCAGGTTGAATGATTCTATGATTCTATGAAATTCTGCCCTTTGTTTCAATGCAGACAAGTTGAGGCTTCTTGCATTGTTTAACAACTCTGTTGCTGACAAATGAGTCAGACAGAGACTCGATTAAGATGTGAGAGTTGTTATTATGCTTCTACAGTTCTAATAGGAGTGGGAAAAATAAATAACTTATTTTTACTGTCTAGAACATGAAAGGATCAGATCTGTTGATAATAAAAAAAAGTGTTTGCATGATTTAGAAAGGACTGTGTTTTGAGATTTATTGCAGAATGCATCCTGAAGACAAAAGTCCAGGTATTCCTATTTTTTCTACTTGCTATTTGTGTTGCATATTATCCAGATAACATTAAAAAAAAAACAAAACAACCACCCCTTAGATAACAAAATTTACACCAAATTTTCCATGTTTCTTAAGATGTGAGAATGTTTAGAAGGGTAGCTGTCTTAAGGATGTAGTGGGTAATGAAGCTCAGTTTCTTTCAGGATTTGACCTCCAGATATAGCCTATTTTCCTAAGAATTCCAGACTGTAACAGTGTACTTAAATTTCTTTACAATATTTCATTGTCTTATGCTGCTGGCCCACATTATTTTAATTTCAGAACTGTCCATGTCTAAACAATTCTGCTCTGCCTGAGATGACCATTAGCCAAAGCACAGCTTGTTTAAATGGTTCAGTTTAGACATACTGTGAACATACTCTGAAAATGTAAGAGTTGAAAATGACAGTCAGTGCATTTGAGATATTTGTGCCACTATATGTGTGTGAAGATAATCCACTCATGGAAAACTCCTTTGTAGTCTTTCTCTGGAATAATGTTTACATTTTATACTAAATGCTTCCATTTATTTTTTTCCAATGCACAGAAAAAAAAAGTTTGATTTTTTTGTTACACTAGAAAAATACAGGAAGATTACCCATACAGTTAAATGAAACCGTATGGGTATGACCAGTACTTGCTGCTGTAGGTCTTTCCTATTTTACATGATTAATTCAATACACATTTTAAAAGAGCAAGTATTTTAAAACTCTGTGCAAGCGCTGCTTATTGCTAGCATTCTTGAGCATCCAAAAAGTCAGAATGTAAAGTCTGGCATTTTTTCTACATTGAAATCAATAAGAAAGATCTTGTATATCCAAGGTCACAGAAAATATTCAGGGCATTCTAAGTAATAGGTACTGTACCTGTTTCTATTAAATAATTGCACTGTTTTTCAAGTTTATAGCAGTTAACTCCCAACGATATGTCTGCTAACATTGAGGATAAATTTTACAGCTGAACTCAGACTTCAAAAATACACCTTTATTTTTCTTATATTATTACTTAATGTCTAGATACAATCAATGTAATTTAGTAAAACCCTGTTTCAGAGTCACTCAGGGAAAAAAAAAAAAAGGTATTAAAATGCTAAGGAGAAACATCTGAACAAATTATATTAAGGAATTAATTTAAAAAAAAGCCTATTCTTTTTGCTTTCACCCATTCTGCACCATACATTTATTCCACTCTCTGAAAAACTTACAAAATTTGAAGAAAAATATTAACTTGCACTTAATTTATGTTGAAATGAAATTTAGTTTTAAACTAATTCAGTTTTCTGAAGAGAACAGTAAAATTTTAACAAGTGTTAAAGGCCTGATTTGCATCTTTCTTATGCAAGTCAAAGATAATTCCAAAGATGTCACTGGGTGTGCTGATAACATGGCAGTAAACTAAAGTCCCAAATCTCCTAAAGATTCCTGTGAGTTTATGAGTACTATACTCTTCAGAATTTTCCATTTAAATTTTGTCCCTCCCACTAGCTGAGTTATTTGCAGAACTGTCTGTGAGGTCCATTTCATTCACAGTTTATAATTTTAGGTGATTAGCCACCCAGGGAAAACATTCAGAAGCAATCTCAGTTGACTTTAGGCAGTCAGAGTGGAAAAAGAAGTGCTAGACATACCAGACAGAATATGAGATATTAGCAGATGATAGAAACAGGTTTTCTCCAGGCTTTGAAGTTAATATAGATTGTAACTACTTCTTTTTTTTTTTTCTTGACGGCTCTTCTCTCACTGAAGTGCAACAGTTTCTTAATGATTTTTAACAGATTTTTAATGATTGACATAAGCACAGTCTTCTCTGATAGGTACATGTGCTGTTTGCCTATTGCTGTATTAATATATAGTCTTTCCTTCTGTCTTGAGAATATATGCTACATGCAAAGTTTTCATAATCTTCATGCTGTTAATTTAATCCATTAATGGATTTTTAAAATCTTGGTTATTTATTTTAAATTGTTCATTAAAACACCAATGTTTTCAAATAAAAGGCAGAGAAACTTAATTACATATGTTACATTGTTACCACTGCACATGCAGTGCCTAATTTATAAGGTGTTTATTTGTTTATATGTTGCTTTCTGGTGAAGGATGGAATATTCCTTTTCTTGATCCTCAGTGCGATTTCTGTTTTCACTTTTTTCACTCTTGTCAGGTACTCACAGTTGAATACATTTATAAATGCTGATGGAGAGATGCTTCTAAAAAAGGTTAAATTCTCATTAGGCTTCTCATATCCAGCTGATAAACTTAATTTTGAAACTAATAACGGATTTGTAGAGTCAAAATTATTTCTTTTCCCTTTCACACTGTAGTCATAGATGAGGTCTTTCTCCATCCTCTGAGCATGAAGGATCACCCTCTTCCTTGTTTGTCCTGGATTTTCAGTTCAGTACTGGCATATAGGACAATGGAATCGCTTGATTTTTCACTTTTTCTATTGCACATATGCCTTTTATAGACTTTTGTTATATACTGTCTCCTTTTATCTTAGCTTATGATTCCTGTATTAAGTAGAACGTACTTAAGCTATTCTTACTGTTGAGTATTACGTAAAAAATATAAGACAAACATCAGAAATAACCAAAACACATCATTTTGACTCTATTTTATCCCTTTTTATCTTGTAATTCCATATTTATGAACACAATTTATTCCAGTGCTGAGAACCTACCAAGTTAATGCTAATAGCTGCTGTATAAAAGCTTTTAAACTAATTTGAAAGAGGATTGCAAAATGGCTCATATGATGAGATACGCAGGAGAAGAATTTATTTCTCAGTAATGACAGAACGCCCATCTGCTAATACTTACACAGGAATTCAATAGCAATTAGATGCATTTAGTTAGGTAATAAGATGTTAATTAACTTCTAGAAGATTGAACACTAGTGATGTTTACTCTTACATTAGGCATTTTCTCCCAGTGAAAGAATTATACAAATTATAAAATAATGTCATTGAATAAAGAGTATCAGAAAAATTTCCATCCTATTCCTCTATCAAAATCAGCATATTCTCCATAATTTTCTGTGTTTTCTTTCATCAGCATTGTCTTGAAGCACTCAGAAGAAAATAATGATTTCAAATTTGCTCAAAGTTTTGTAAAGTTTTTTTTTTTTTTCTTTTGTTGTTAGGAAGAAACTTTGTAATCACATACACTTCATTTTCAAAAGGGTTTACCTTAGTTCTCCTTAAAGTGCTCTTTTCTCCTTTTTTTTTTTTTTTTTTTCTTTTTCTTTTTTTCTCCACAGCGTTCTGACTGCAGTCTGGATTCTGGTGGCACTTTGCCAAACATTGAAATTTTCAGAATAAAATAACAGCTAGAACTGGATTATCTGAACTTCGATATCACATTTCTGAGTTGAAGGCTTTTTTCTTTTCATTATGTTTGTCATTTTAATAAGTCATAAAAATTAAAAAATATGGAGCATATTTACACTGGCTTTTGGGAAATCTGTAGGGGATATCTTTATACTACTATCCTTATGCACTGTTGACATACAAAAAGAACACAAACATTTAGCTTTGCTGGGTTCTTATTTTTGATAGTCTTAGAAGGTTGTGAATCACATCCATTTTAGAGTCCTAACTCACAACACTTGATTTTGGCCCCAGTTGAAGCTGAAAATCTAAAATATGCCTTCCCTTACGCTGCTGCTTTATGCAGCAACATAGCTGTCTAAACTTACTGTGTGCTTAAACTTACATTATAATATGGTGGAACTATAGTTCTTTGCAATTAATTATATCCAGTTTCCACTTTTTGTACTGTGACAGAACAAGAGGCAGTGGATGAAACTGAAACATAGGAGGTTCTGCTTAAAACCTGGGTAAGCAAGTGCGCCCCTGCTGAGCACCCATGTGGTGACTTCACAGTTGTAGGAAGCACAGCTTCACTACACTGCTTTCTTACTCTTCCTTCTCAACAGAACAGGGAGAAAAACTGATGAAAAAAAAGGCTCATGACTTGAGATAAGGACAGTGAGATCAATCTGTTGTGTTGGCCCACAGCACCAAAGGCAGATGCTGGTGGTATGGCAGAATGGGCTGAACGTACCTGCCATTATTTCATTACATCTTGATGTCATTCAACAGAGGGCAGCAGAGGGGCAGTCTGACACAATGACATCTGACATGGAACTGTGGATGAAGCAAAGGTGCGTCACTGAATTCCTCTATGCAGAAAAAAAAAATGGCACCCACTGACATTCATTGACGCTTGCTGAAAGTTTGTGAAATCAGACAGTGGATGTTAGCAAAGTGAGGGGGTGAGTGGTGGACTTCATCAGTGGTGACAGAAATATGAAAGACAAGCCATATTACAGACAACCATGCATAGCAGTTACAAAATGAAGAACATCTCGATTTGCATCCATGCAAATTGGCAGATTACAACTAGGGAATGGCATACAAAGCTGAATATTGGTTTCAGTGAGTTGGAAACAATGGTGGCAGTGTTGGATTATCACAAAGTTTGCGCTAGGGTGGTCCCACAAGTGCTTACACAGGAACAGGAAGAACAACATACACAATTTTGTCAGGACATATTGGACTGATAAGAGGCTGAAAGTGACTGCTTCTTGAATCACGTTATTATCAGTGATGAGACATGGTGTCACTACTACAAATCGGAGTCAAAATTACAGTCTGTAGAGTGACAACATGTGAATTCCCAAACAAACAAAAGTTCAAGACTCAGCCCTCAGCAGGTAAAGGGATGTGCGCTGTCTTTTGGGATAGGAAAAGACTTACCTTTCTGGATATCCTGTAACCTGGACAAACCATCAACTTTGTCAACTACGTTGCAATGCTGACTAAGCTGAAGTCAACTTGGTCTTTCGGAGTCAGGACAGAGAAGATAAACTTTCTCCTGCAACATGGTAATGCCACGCCTCATAGCAGGTTGAACCATGGACCACATTGCCAGTCCCGGCTGGACTGTCCTACCACATTCACCATATCATAGAATCACAGAATCATAGAATCACAAGGTTGGAAAGAACCTACAAGATCATCTAGTCCAACCATCCTCCCATTACCATTGCTACTACAAGACACTAAACCATCTCTCATCACTCCTCATCCAGACGCCTCTTGAACACCGCCTCCACCTCCCTGAGCAGGCCATTACAGTGCCTGACCACTCTCTGAGGAAAAAAAGTTTTTCCTTATGCCAAATCTAAACCTACCCTGGTACAACTTGCAACCATTTCCTCAGGTCCTGTTTGTTGCCTGGGAAAAGAGGCCAAGCCCCTCCTCATCACAACCTACCTTCAGGAAGTTGTAGAGTGCAATGAGGTCTCCCTGAGCCTCCTCTTCTCCAGACTAAACAGCCCCAGCTCCCTCAGTTGCTCCTCATAAGACTTGTGCTTCAGACCCCTCACCAGTTTTGTTGCCCTTCTCTGGACATGTTCCAGGGGCTCAATGTCTTTCTTGTAGTGAGGGGCCCCAAACTGAACACAACACTTGAGGTGCGACCTCACCAGTGTTGAGAACAGGGGGATGATTACCTCTCTGCTCCTGCTGGCCACACTATTTCTAATACAGGCCAGGGTGCCATTGGCCTTCTTGGCCACCTGGTCACACTGTTGTCTCACGTTCAGCCGAGCATCAATCAATACCCCCAGGCCCCTTTCCTGTACACAGTCATCCAGCCACTCACCCCCAAGCCTATAGCACTGCATGGGGTTATTGTGGCCAAAGTGCAGGACCCAACACTTGGCCCTGTTGAACCTCAGCCCATTCACCTCAGCCCAGCGATCCAGCTTATCCAGATCCCTCTGAAGGGCCTCCCTACCCTCAGGCAAATCGACACCACCTCCCAACTTGGTGTCATCTGCAAACGTACTGAGGGTACACTCAATCCCCTCATCCAGGCCATCAATGAAGATATTAAACAAGATGGGCCCCAGTACCGACCCCTGGGGGACACCACTTCTAATGGGTCACCAGCTGGACTTAACTCCATTAACCACTACCCACTGGGCACAGCCCTCTAGCCAGTTCCTTACCCAAAAGAAGGGTATACATGTCCAGGCCACAGGCAGCCAGTTTTCCCAGGAGAATGCTGTGAGAGACCATGTCAAAGGCTTTGCTGAAGTCTAGGTAGAGTACATCAACAGCCTTTCCCTCATCTACCAGTCTGGTCACCCAGTCGTAGAAGGAGAAAAGGTTTGTTAAGCATGACCAGAATTTGGAGTCTGAGTTTGGTGCCTTCTGACTTACAGCTGTTTGGGTCAATGAAAGATGGATTGCAAGGGCAACATTTTCCTAAGAAACTTGGAAATTGCCTTCATACTAGCTGTGAGATAGTGGGTGCCTCCACTGGTGCAGATTTTTATGAGCATGGCATGCAGGCACTTGTACATCACTGGCAAAAATGCATAGCTAATGGTGATAACTAATGATTGAAAAACATTCTTCTTCCATCCACCCTCTTCTACTACACTCCCTTAAGTGGAGCAAGGGGTGAGGAATGAGAGCTGCAGTTAGTCTATAATGGTTCACCTCCACCGTTCCTCCATGGTCCCTCTCTGTCTTTCCTCCAGCATGGGGTCCTTCCCATGGGATGCAATCCTTGTCAAAATGATCCTTCATGGGTTTCCCATAGGATGTTCAGTTCAAGAACTGCTCCAAAATGTGTCCAAGGTGCAGTCCTTCAGGGATGGGATGTTCTCACATGAGTGGCAGCTCCAGTTTGGACCTCGTACTCCAGCACAACCTCTACTTCATGGGATACATCTCCAGCATGAGACCTGCTCGTGCAGGGGCTTTCCACGGGCTGTGGCCTCCTTTAGGTCACTTCCACCTGCTCCACCATAGGCTATTCCATGGGCTGCACATCAGTATCAGTCCTGTGTGGTGCCCTATGGGCTGCAAGGAACTTCTGCTCTGTGCTTGAAGCACGTCCCACCCTCCTTTTGTACTGATTTTTGTAGATGCAGGATTGTTTATCTCACATTTTCTCACTTTTATCTCCTGGTTGCTGTTGTCCAAAAGCTTTTTTCCATTCTTTAATGTGCTATCACATAGGTCCAACCATCATCACTCATTGTCTCAGCTTTGGCCAGCGGTGGGTCCCTTTCAGAGCCAATGAAACTAGCTCAGAGCTGACAACTGACAATGCTCAGAGCAGAATTTTTTAAGCAGGAATGGGCCTTGGTGTACCACAGCCAATTTGCTTAATTAATCTTTTATACTAGCCAGGGAGAGAACAGGAGGAAAGAAGTAAATGAAAACTAATTTGGAGAGTGCTCAAGACTAAGTAAGTCAATTATGGTATATTTCAGGTACACCAGATATATGTCTCTGATACATCCAGAGCAATAGATATACTGGGAAACAACACTCCAAAGCTGAATTCAGACTGTAAAATACAGGGAATATAGCGAACCTGCTTTTAGCAGGAGTATGTAACTCAGTGATGTCCAGAGGTCCTTTCCAACCCCCACAGTTCTGTGATTCTGTGATTTCCAAAACACATGGCTTACTTCCTGTGATTTTAATTCCTGTTGTTTTGCTATATTGGTGTTAGGAGGGAGCCCTCTCTACCAGGAATGAATAAGGGGTGGAGGAGAAATGATGCTCAAAGCCAAGAAGAAGCACTGCCTTCCATGATCAACATGGTCAGATTCAACAGACTGCTGCTTTATATTAGATTGCCAATAAGTGGTTTAAACAAAATTTATTGGCAGGTAAGACTGCAACCAAGAATGACTTACACTAAGAGTTATAGTTTTCACTATCTTAAAAAAAATTGAGTTAATAGACTTGGTACCATCACATCTATTTCCAAATCATTTCTGAATAACACAGATTCCCATGGATCTCTCAGTAACAGTAAAAGTAACCATATTTTCCAACCATTTGTTTTTTTCTTTCTTTAACCATTTAATAGCAGTTATGGGAAGATTTTTTTTCCCTTGTCCTGCAGCATCCTATTTTATAGAAAGGCCTTTTCAAAACTATTTTGCAAAACCAAGTGATTTGCAAGAGTTTCAAACCAGTGTTCTCCTTGTTTATCAACTTGTTTATGCAGAATTATTCTTCCCTGCTAAACCTGTGTTTACCTCCTGTTATACCATATTAACCCATTTATTCTTAATCATAGGCATAACAGTCTGTTGAGTGCAGATATAGGCTTTTCATTTTATAGTCCTCTAAAGCCCTTTAAAAAAAATTGTATCACATTTACCATTTTCAATTCCTCTGGTGCAAATTCCATCCTAAGTGATAAACTGCACACTGCAGTTAACAGATCAGCACTTTCATATTTCGTTTTCTTTAGAATTCAATGTGAATATCATCTGTTCCTGGAATTTTGCTGCTATTCATTTTGTCAGTTTGTTTGAAAACTCTATTTACTAACATTTTATTTAAGACAGTTCATAAGCATTGACTTCCATTACAAAAAATAAATAAATAAATAGATAGGTAGATAGATAGATAGTCATGGATGACTCTTTTGACAACTTGCAGTTAATTATTTTCAGTTTTGTCCCATTTGGCCACATTTTACTTAAAGACAATCCTAATGCCATCTTTGGTTATAAAGAACATTCGGAAGTCTTCTTGTTTCTTGAGTGTTTGAAGACATCGATGAGAGGTTTAAATATTTTCCTAGATCATCCTACATCATTCCTAGAGGTTTCCCAAAGGCTTACACAATTTACATTTTCATTTGCAGCATTTTGTTTTATTTGTATCTAATTTTACTTTCTTAAATAAGACTTTTTTGATATCTAGTCTATCTATCTAGGCTTCTCTGAACTTTAACTATGCTATCTTTTAGGTTTAATTTATAGAATATATTTTAATATAAATAATGAATACACTTTTAGACTAAAATTGGCATATAACAGTCTCAAGAAAAAAATATTTATCTTGCAAGAATTTCATCCTTTTGGATGTTTCCAATAATGTCTATTTTTACATGATTATATTTTTATATTGTGCTGATGTTAGATTTCTTTCTTTCTAATTTTTACTTTTTACTCCTATATATCCATTGAATGCATAATGTCAGTTTTTTAGCTTAACTCTTTACTAATTGTAAAGAGTTCTATGATCTATGTCTTGATCCATGTAAAATAATGGAGACAGATACATATATGTATATTTTACAATTACTTGTTTAAGATGGGATCATTTAAGAAGAAATTTCTCTGAAACCTTGCTTGTGCATTATGTTCACTCCAGCATGAATCAAACTGAAAATAAAATTAATTTTCTGAGTATTTTATGGTCTCACAGTCTTAATGTGTCTTAATGCAACTGGCTCACTATTCTGTTTAGTTGGTCTAGCTTATACTTCTCTATTTTAGTCTAAATTTTCATGTACAGCACCATATTCATTCAGTATTTGTTCATCATTTTTTTTGCATTGAATACTGCAGCAGAGGCCTCCAAGAGTATAAACGCAACTTGATATCCAAAGTCTTGAAAGTACTGATATACAACAGATCTCAAGACTATAAACACAAATCACAAATTATCAATACCTGATAACTAACAGATTTCATCCCTGAGGGAGGACTTGTTTCAAGGCATCTGAGAAAGAAAAATTGGTATAGAGATTCTGTAAAAATCAACAACAATAACAACGAACACACAAAAAGAGTACATAATCACAGAATCACGGGGGTTGGAAGAGATCTTAAGAGGTCATCGAGTCCAATCCCCCTGCTAAAGCAGGAATCCTACAACAGGTTGCACAGACAGCCATCCATCTGGGTCTTGAATATAGAAGGAGACTCCACGGCCTCTTTAGGCAACCTGTTCCAGTGCTCTGTCACCCCTATTGTAAAGAAGATCTCCTGCATGTTTGTACAGAACTTCCTATGTTCAAGTTTAGGCCATTACTCCTTATCCTATCTCCATGCACCACTGTGAAGAACCTGGTCTTATTCATCTGCCTCCCACCTCCCTTTAGATATTTATAAATGCTTATCAGATCCCCCTTGGTCTTCTTTTCTGCAGGCTGAGCACACCCAGATTACTCAGACTTTCTTTACATGGCCTTTATCATTTTTGTGCCCCTCTGCTGGACTCCTTCTAGGGATCCCTGCCTGTCTTGAACCGGGAGCCCAGAACAGCACACAGTATTCTAAATGTGTCCTTGTCAGAGCAGAGTAGAGGGGGAGGAGCACCTCCCTCAACCTGCTGGCCATGCTCTTTTTAATGTACCCAAGAGCAAAAAAGAAAGGATAGAAAAGACAACAAAACCTATGAGTGTGGAAACAAAAGAAAAACAAAGAACTGGTCCTATCCCACGCTGCCAGCCCACTCAGTATGCTATACCTCATTGATAGCACTGTTTATCCAATGCATGACCTTCTTCAACTCTGGCTAAAAAAAGGACACTGTTGTTTTTTCCATATTCGCTTTTGTTACTGCATTTCTTTGAATACCTGTCATTTTTATTCAATCTAATTAACTACCTTCATGGATCATGATGGGTAGAATTTAAACTATTTTTTGCTGTTCTCTCCCAGGCTTTTATTCATCTTTAACGTATTTTCTTTGCAGAGAGATTGCTGATTTGTCTTATATAGAATATATCATTTACATATTTGCATTCTTGAATGTTTGATACTTTTTCTCTTGCCTTTGAGTTTATGAGATCACTCTGGGGGCTTTGCTTTCTCTCTGTTTTAGGTATGAGTAGCATAGTTTGATTTAGATAAACCATATATTCACAAAATCAGTTGTATTTATTATGAAAAAAAAAAAGCAAAAAAAAACAACAACACCTTTATTCACTGCTCCTACTCTTCTCTCATATTTATTTTTGTACATATTAATGCAAGCATTCCAGAAAAACACTTCCTATTCAGTTAAATATATTATTTTGCACTCATTTTTTTTCTCCTACATATGCCAGATACGACACAATTCATAATTTCCCAACTATTTGGATGCTACTTTTTCAATTAACAATATTAACATACATATAAGTCCATTACCTATGTCTTTCAGAATGATAGATGTTATCGTCTTAATACCAAGGGTTCCCTGAAGAGGCATCTGCAGTACAGGAATGCATAGCCATTATCTGTGAGGACCAGCCCTATTGCAAATGCAGTGTCTGGTAGACTGGCAGACTGCACTGCAGCTGAGCTGCCTTAGTGAAGGATGTGTAGCATAGGATAATTCTAACATCCCAGTCTTCAGGCTAATATTCCATTTATCTAAGAATCATTCCACAATTACATCGAAATACATATTCACTCTAGACTATAGCATATTTTCCTGCTAAAAATGGACAGAATAAACCAAGATATTACAGTGGTTTCACAATGATGGCCAACTAATCTCCACCAGACTGCTCTCTCACTTGTCCTCCTCAAAGGAAAAGGGGTGGGGATAAAATCTGATGGGTTAAAAGAAATATATATATAATATATAATATACAATATATAATATACAATATACAATATATAATATATAATATTATATATTATTATTATTATATTTCTTTAACCCATCAGATTTTACATATATATATATATATAATATTATATTATATATATTATATATAAATATATATATATATATTTTTTTTTTTAAAAAAAGGACTAATATGCTGAGATAATGACAATTTGATTGAAGAATAAATAAAAGAGCAATGTTATCAAACAAGAGCCATGTGGAAACAAAGAAAGAGAAAAGTAAGGTCTACTTCCCATCAGTAAATGTTGTTTGGTCATGTCTTGGGAAGCAAGGCCTCAATATGCATAATGCTTGTTTTTGAAGACAGAGGTTTTAACAGCTAGAGCCCCATCTATCTCCCTTCCTTTTTCCCGGTCTTACTGCTGAGCGTGATGTCATGTGGCATGGAATATCCCTTTGGTTAGTTTAGATCAGCTGCCCTGGTGATGTTCATTTCTTGTCCACCCTCAGTCATCTGAGGCTGTAGAGTAGGTTGGAGAGAATCTGGATGCTGTACCAGCACTGCTCAGCAACAGGTTAAGCACTGGTGCAGTACCGGCACAAGCACAACACTATACATACCGCAGTGGGGAAAGTTAACTCCATCCCAGTGAGAAGCAGAACCTTGCTGGTACTAAATGCAACAACTCTTTTTACTTTTTCCCCTAATGCTAGGAGATCATTATGAAGAAGGGAAAAGTAAAGGCACTACTTGACATTTTCTTTACCAATGTTTCAGAGGTATTTCCATTCACTCAGTAGAATCCCCACTACGATCACTTGATATACTCTTCAGAAAAACTCTTTAAAATAAATGAAAAAAGTTAGACACAGACTCTGTGTTTCTCAACTTTCTTTCACATATTCTCACCTTTCAGCACTAGGAGTAGTAATTTAAGGATCATTTAATGGATTATGCAATTTATCATCTAAATCAGTAAAAATATGATGTATTTCAGAAAGGGAGATAAGATAGAGGATTATAGTAAGGAGTTGTTGTTAGGTTGGTTAGGCAAAATACTTCATCATTTTGTACAAGGCTTCAAAACAGCAATAATATAAATTTACATTTTTACACCAATTTTTGTGTTCACCATTATTTTCCAGTTGCTAATAGTTTAAATATCTTTATTTATGTATTTATGCTTAGTCATTTTACATCTTAAGTGATCCTTATAATAGCATTACAGAGATTTGCTAGTATTCATTTAAACAGCCATCATGTTAGCTTCATTTACATGTTAATTATATTATTTATAAAAATAAGAGCTGTCCATTTTTCATATCAATATGGCAATTTATCACTCTACTTAGGAGAATCCTAGTCTTAATGCATGAAATCTGGTACCATTATTGAAACACTGGTCAGGAACAATAATCAACACATTTAATAAGCATTCTCACAAGAGCAAATTTTAAACAGTTACTTGACTGTTTTTCTAGAACCCGTATGACTTTATTTCCCACATACTCTGAGAAGATTGCAGAAATTATTAGACACTACACACTTAAAATCTGGAGAGTGAACCAACGACTAAATTCCAACAAAATAAAATAAGTAAAGCATAATATAGTAATATGACTAAATATTCACATACCTAGATTGCTGAACTGAGGCTGATTGTTTAGTGTCAACTTTGCTTCCTAGTGTCTCTTTATAAAACAGATTATGTATGCATAAGAAATTCAATAAAGCACTTCTGTAGATACAGCATCTAATAAAGTAATGGGCATTTTCAAAAACAAACATATACAAACAAGAGTTGTATAGAATTTCAGTATCATTTGTGTTATGATTTCATCATAATGATGATTTCATCATTTAAATATGTGGGGCCATTTTGCTTGCAAAATGTCATTTCATTAAAGTCATTACAACTGTTCTTAGAGACAAAGTAAATGCAACATTGTCACTAGTAGTTTTTTTAAAAAAATCTTGAATTTGAAAGTGGAAGAAAGAAGTTATTTTTATGGAAAGGAAATACACTTCTCTGCCAGCTACCTAGTAGGGTGCCTGTGTAAATGCTGATAAAATGCATTTATTCCCAGCGTTACCACTAACAGCTCACTGCCTAACTGAAAATAATTTTCCTTGCAAGGTGCCATTGTGCCCAATGTAAATCCAAGAAGGTTATCTTAAGTGACCTGTGGATTCAACAATGGCACTCAAGTCATGTCATGATTAACTTAATTTCAGTTACAAGTGGTCTGAAGCTG
Organism: Alectoris magna; assembly: GCA_030625065.1. Lineage (NCBI taxonomy): Eukaryota > Metazoa > Chordata > Aves > Galliformes > Phasianidae > Alectoris > Alectoris magna. The sequence continues at coordinate 79,815,366 of CM060560.1, forward strand.
AAATATGCAAGATGTAAAAGACTTCACAAAATGATAAGAAACCAGGAAAGAAACTAACTTGAAGTCACCACTACATTTACATAAATAGCTAATTTTGACATTCTTCTTCAATCCGAAATGAACTTAGCTGTGGCCATTGACACATCAATTTAATATTTCAATGGCAGCACTATCTAATTCAAAACTTGATATATAGAGTGATTCTGCTCCTTTGAAATACTAGTTTGTTTCTACAGAAAAGGGAAAACTTTTCAAATCAGACATTGGTCAGGGTATACATCTCACTGAAGAAAGGAAACAAGCTGTATGGAATTGTTTTAAAAATTGGAATATATCTAGGCAGAATCTGGATCATTATTATTATTTTTTGCTATCTTTTTTCAGTGCTTTTGAGCATTGATTTGTTTTGTATTGCATGTAGGTTGCTACAAAATAAGAAAGAAGCTTGTTTTCCATTGTCAAAATCCAAATTCAAGTACTTTGATGGAATTTGGGATAGGAAAAGGAAAGTGATATGTTTGAAATCACTTCTATTCTGTTGTAGAATAGTAATCTGAAACTTCAAAAATATTAAATTTTAAAATAAGAGTATACCTGATGTCCAAATATTCTGGAATTTTGGAAGAAGATACCCAGGGATGTTTTGGAGGGAAAGTGAAAAATACATTGCTTTAAAAATTCAAAATTCCATCTCAGTAGATAATTTTGCTAAACAGGGACAAAGGTATTAACGTAGAAAGGTATGTGATCTAATGGCCAGAGTTAACATGCAGCAAGTACAGTATGTTATAGACTTTCAAAGGTTATTGTGACGTGCAATATTTTCTACCACAAAGAACAGAAAAAAGTCATTGGTAAGTAGCGTATGTATGCGGTAGACAATAGAGAGAACAGTATGGGTAGTGTTTTATTCAATTTGAAAATGTCAAGTGTTGGTCTACAATTAAACAAACAAACAAACAAACAAACAAAAAAACAAACAACAACCAGGAATCAAAATCAAGTCTGTCATTCTTGTTACCTCTCACTTTCATAAGTGCTGCCAGGCATTTTTCAGTTATATATGCCTCAGAAGCTCCATATTATGTCTCTACTGCCACACAAGCTTGCTATTCCTCTTTCCAAATTCTCGTTGTTTTCATTACTCCAGTCCGGATTTTGTAGTTTTATAGAAGCATCTCAAACTTGACTTGGAAGAAAACTCACAAGCTATTATCTGTATTCTTGGTTTAAAACAAACACTTTTTACATGCTGCTTCAGCATGAACTATTGATAGGGTGAGAGGGAATGGCGTCAAGTCATGTCAGAGTATATTCAGGTTGGATAATAGGAAAAAAATTCTTCTCTGAAAGGGTGGTCAGGCACTGGAATAGGCTGTCCAGGGAGGTGGCTGAGTCACTGTCCCTGGAGGTGTTCAAGAAATGTTTAGATGTTTTGCTAAAGGACATAGTTTAGTGGGGAAATATTGGTGGTAGATAGGTTGTTGGACTGGATGATCTTGGAGGTCTTTCCCAGCCTGGATGACTTCTTTGTAATTCTAAGGTTTTCTTCACTCTTTGTAACCATTGTAATTCTAAGGTTTTCTTCACTCTTTGTAACCAGTACTCCCCAGTTCGTTATCCTACTAATTCGGTGTTTGGGTTTTTTTTTTGTTTTTTTTTTTTGTCTGTTCAATATTTTTATTATTATTATTTTTGAACTGTTGTTGTTAACAAGGTCAACATTTTACAAACGCAAATGGACTTGGCAAAAGCTTTTAGATCTCATAGTAGATGTCTATGTGTTTTCACATGCCTGAGCTCTCATCATAGTCAATGAGGCACAGCTCAGAGAATTTAGAGTCCATAGCATGGTTCAGTTCACCCTAAACAGACAGTTAAGTTTGGTCAGTTGAATACAATAAAGGAATCTGGATACAGTATCAGCTGTATACTCCATTGAACACACTAACAACCAGACCACCTGAACACACATACGCTACAGTTAAGGTGCCTAAAGAAAGACATTTATTGACATCTAAAATACCCATGGGGAACCAAGCCCTCAACACGACCTTGACAAATGTGACATAAGAGCCTTCAGGAGACCTCTTATGTTCTGTGGTGGCAGGTGAAGCAAAGAGAATTATGTGAACTGGCAATAGAATCCTGAATGCAACTCCTTCATGGAAATATATACAGATACTTTCATTTGTGATTTTTATTTCCCCTAAGCCTAACAATTAACTTTTAACATTTCTCTAGATGCCTTGGAGTCTCTCCTCATTTCCATATGCCACTCCAAAAACGTGTGAAACAACTGTTGATATTCCAGCTACTCCACTACTTCCGTGCAAATATCTTAGACGCTTAAGGACTGGATGTCTACATTCAAGCAACTGAATCCCATCCTAAATGTCAATGTTCTATGCACAAAAACAGGATATCCTTCTTAAGTGCTGATTCCCTTTCTATATAGGCATCTGATATTTGCTGATATGCTGATATTTTCTGCTTTTCAGTAATATGGTTGAAGAGGTTTTGAAGGAATTGCTTGTTGGAGAAGTACCCTCTCCATAAATATGTATACATATATGTATATATTAAATGATATCTTGCTTATCCATTCTTTCTGTTAATGGATTTATTTTCTGAAATCCACCAAAAATGAAATCTGCAGTGATTGCGTGACCACTTCTTTTTGCTTTTTGCTTTTTTTTTCCCTCAAGAGAACACAGATAGTCTTGGATAAAATGAAGAAAAAAAACGTTTCCTTCTGTTTTCATAAGAAATCAACATAGAAGTTGTGTAAATGCTCTTCAAGTAAGCATCTGTAACATGTTGTTATATTCTGATGGAACCTCATGCAAAATATATATATACATGTGTTTTCAAGCATTTTCTAGACAAAATAGACCTACTTTCCCAATATTCTGATTTCTCTGAGTTTTGTACTCACTGATGCTGTTCTCTAGGATCATAATTGCAACTGACAGCAGATGACTTATTAAGCACAATCAGAACTCTGGAGGTAGAAACTGGAACGATACTACGGATCTGTCCAGGCTTTTTTTGTCAACTGTAACATTTAGCTTTTCCCTCAGGCTCCTCTTTTGAGGGCTGAACAAAACAAGGGACAGCCACTCCTCATGTCTTTACCTCTAGACCCTTCACCATTTTTGTAGCCCTCCTTTGGGCACTTTTAATAGTTTTGTGCCCTCTTTGCATCATGGAGCCCAAAACTGCACATAGTACTCAAAGTGAAGCTGCACCAGTGTAGTGTAGAGTGGGACAATATCACTCATCTCAACCAGCTGACAATGTCATACTTGATGCACCCCAGGGTATGGTTGGCCTTCCTCATTGCCTGGGCACACTGTTGACTCATGTTCAATTTGTTGTTGACTAAGATACCTTAATTCCTTTTAGCAGGGCTGCTCTTCAGCATCTCATCCCCCAGTCTTTATGTATAGCCAGGGTTGCCCTTCCTAGCACTTCCTCTTGTTAAACTTAATGTAGTTGGTGATTGTCCAGCTCTCTGATTTGTCCAACTTGTCTCTGCAAGGCCTCTCCACCCTCAATGGAGTCAACAGATTCTTCCAGTTTTGTATCATCAGCAAACTTGCTCAAAACACCTTCTAGTCCTATGTCCAAGATTTAAGACAACACTTTTTGTGTTCTATCCCAAAGGAAACAGAAAAAAAAAAAAAATGTTTTCTAGGGGAGTATCTGAACAGAATGGACAATTCAGCATGCAGAAAACTGGCTGTTTCCAGTTTAAGAGCTTTAAGTGAAATTCTGACGGAATGCACCCACAAGTGCTGAGGAAGGTGGCATATGTCACTGCAAGGTCACCCTCATTAATCCTTGTTTTGTTATGGTGACTGGGAAAAGTGACAAAACAATGGAGGAAATCTAAAGTAATTCAAATCTTCCATAAGAGCCTTGGTGTACTGGTAGACAGTTGGCTGAATACAAGACAGCAATGTGCCCAGATGGCCAAGAAGGCCAATGGCATCCTGCCTTATATTGGGAATGATGTGGTGAGCAGGACTAAGGAAATAATCCTGCCCCTGTACTTGGCATTCATGAAGCCCCACCTCAAGTACTGCGCTCAGTTTTGGGCACCTCAGTACAGAAAGGACATTGAGGTGCTGAAGCAGGTTCAAAGAAGGGCAACAAGGCTTGTGAAGGACTTGGAGAATATGCCCTATGAGGAGAGACTAAAGGAACTGGAGCTATTTAGCCTGGGGAAGAGGAGGCTGAGGTGAAACCTTATTGCTCTCTTCCAATACCTAAAAGGTGATTGCAGTGACAGGACAAGAAAATGGCCTCAAGTTGTGCCAGGGGCGGTTTTGGTTGGATATCAGGAAAATATTCATTACAGAAAGGGTTGTCAAGCACTCGAACAGGGTCCCCAAGGAGGTGGTTGAGTCATCATCCCTGGATGTTTAAAAACCATTTGGATGTGGTGCTCAGGGACATGATTCAGCAGAGGGTTGTTAGAGTTAGGGTAGTATGGTTAGGTAGCATAGACTTGATGAACTTGAAGGTCTTCTCCAACCTGAGCTATTCTATGATTCTACAATTCTCAGGAGGTTCTAGGGACCTACAAGCTGGCCATCTTGATCTTGATGCTTGGGAATGAAGATGATAGAGTAGCAAATCCTAGAAACCATTTCAAGGCATGGACAAACTGTTGGTGTAGGAGCTAGGTGAGGAGACAGTGAGATGAGCTGAAAATGGTCTGAAAGGCAAAGTCCAGTGTATGGTGAGCAGTGGTCCAAAGCCTAGTTGGAGGCCAGTAACAGTTTATCACAGAGGGGCAAAACTGGGTTCTGTTCTGTTTAACATCTGCATTAATGATCATGACTGAGCAGGGTGCACACTCAGGTTCTATGCTAACAACACAAAACTGAATGGAGTGGCTGATATACTTGAGGATCAAAAGGACAGGCTGGAGAGATGGGCTAACAGGAAACTCATGAAATTCAGCAAGTGAAAGTGTGAAGTCCTGAACCTGGAGAGGTTCTTCAATCACCAGTATGGGCTTGGGGACACTCATGTGGAAAGTAGCTTTGGAGAAAAGATACTTGGTGCCCTGGTGGATACCAAGTTGAATGTGATTCAGCAATTTGACCTAGCTACAAAGTAGGCTAGTTGGCATCTTGAGGCAAAGTACTGGTACAAAGTACCAGTAGGAGGGGTGGAGGTGATCCTTCTATTCTCCTCAGCACTAGTGAGGCCAAATTTGAGTTTTGTGTGCAGTTTTGGGCCCCTCTGTAAATGAGACCTGGATATACTGGAAAGAATCCAACAAAAGGCTACAAAAATGGTTAAGGGATGGATGCATCTCTCCTATGAGGAGAGGCTGAGTAAGCTGGGACTCAGCTTATTTGAGTCATCCTGGAGAAGAATAGACTAAGAGGGAATTCTGACAATATCTATAAAGACTTGAAAGAAATGTGAAAAGAGGATGGGGTCATGCTCTTTTCAGTGGTATCCAGTACCAGCACAAAGGTCAGTGGGCAGAAATTGGAACATGGATCCATTTGACCATCACAAAATGCTTATTTATTGTGAACTGACAAAGTTGCTTGTGGACTCCCCATACTTGGAGAACTTTAAAAGCTCTCTGGACATGCTCTTGGGCAAGCAGCTCTGGTTGTCCTTCTTGAACAGTGGTGGGTGACCAGATGACCTTCAGAGGTCCATTTTCAACCTCTACTTTTCTTTTCTTTGATTCTGTGAAATTGAAGTCTTGGCTCTATAATCATTATTGAGCATAAGGACTTTGTGTTGTGCTTTAAATGGCAGACAGTTCTACCATTTTTGAATAATATCTTTCCTTTCTGCTACTCAAGAGTGAAAGAAAACAAGAATAAATCCATACAGCAACCATAATAAAACATCAGATTAGTTTCAGGCTTTAAGCTAGGAAAAAAAACTAATCTTGGTTAACCCAAATCCATGAATCTGCATTGCAGACATTTGGACACATCCAGCATGGTGAGGTTCTGCAGCATGAAAGTTCCTGAAGTTTCTCTTATTTATTCTGCCAAAATTCCTCTAGGAGTAAAGAGGACAGGATGCAGCAGAGCATGGGCTGCTAAAGACTGCAGTATTCATGCATAAAAGAAATATGTAAACTTTTCAGACTACATAGACACTTGCTGTGCTTCTAGATGACATGTAAGCTCTGTGGAAGAAAAGAAAGAAAAAAAGGAATGCTGCAAAGAAATTTAGACAGTACAGTACAGATGTACATATACATAATATATACGTTGTACTTGAAATCATAAGTCTTCCTTTCTCATGGAGTTCAGTTTAGATGAAAGAAACTCAAAAAAAGGTACAGCTAGTCATCCCTTTAAGAAAACAACAGTGAAAGCCAAAATGCTATGGTTTATGAATGGTTCCAAGCCAGTGACTCTTGAAATTAAGTGGTACACAAATCATAAGATCCAAAATAAAATCTTTAAAAATAAAATCTATACACATTTTATTTCCTTCTTCTTTATATAAACTCAAGAGGAATTGGTCTCTTCTTTCTGAATAAAAAAAAAAAAAAAAAAAAAAATCCTTCTTTCTAAGATCTAACCTTCTTTAAGTCTCAATTAGTATTATAAAGTTTTCTAATTTCCTGATAGCTTTTGTGTTGTTAATATAATAGCAGTAGAAAAGTTCAGCTTCAAAAATTAATTTGCCTGGTAAGGCAAGCTCCGGATTCTCCTATGTGTTTTATTAAAAACATTTCTGATACTTCCTTTGAATTTTAGCTCAATATCAGAAACAGCTCTTTCCTTATAGTTGCAATAGAAACATAACTATATGGAGAACATTAATAAGGATATTTATTTTTATTCTTTCCTGTATAATTCAGGAGCCACCTCATAGACAATTATTTTAATCAATAGTCAGAAATAAGTCAAGGCACAGATGGAGCTGAACTTAGCAAGGGATGTGAGAAATAACAAGAAGGGTTTCTACAGGTACACAGGCAGGAGGTGACAGCCCAAGGAGAGATGGAGGTGACAGACCTGGATGACCTGCTGGAGAGGAGCTCTGCAGAGAGGGACCTGGATGTCCTGCTGAACAACAGGTTGGCCATGAGCCAGCAGTGTGCCCTCGTGGCCAAAAAGGCCAATGGCATTCTGGGGTGCATTAAAAAGAGCGAGGCCAGCAGGTCGATGGGAGGTGATCCTCCCCCTCTACTCTGCCCTGGTAAGGCCTCATCTGGAGTACTGTGTCCAGTTCTGGGCTCCCCAGTATGAAAAAGACAGGGATCTCTTGGAAAGAGTCCAGCGGAGGGCCACAAAGATGGTGAAGGGCCTGGAGCATCTCCCCTGTGAAGAAAGGCTAAGTGAACTGGGTCTGTTTAGCCTTGAGAAAAGAAGACTGAGAGGGGACCTGATGCAGGTCTATAAATATCTAAGGTGTGGGGGGCAAAGTGGTGAGGCCAGACTCTTTTCAGCAGTGTGTGGAGACAGGACAAGGGGAAACGGCCAGAAACTGGAGCATAGGAAGTTCCGCACGAATGTGCGCAAGAACTTCTTTATGGTGAGGGTGACGGAGCACTGGAACAGGCTGCCCAGTGGGGTTGTGGAGTCTCCTTCTCTGGAGATATTCAAGACCCACCTGGATGCCTACCTGTGCGACCTGGTGTAGGGAACATGCAGGGGGGTTGGACTCGATGATCTCTGGATGTCCCTTCCAACCCCTACGATTCTGTGATTCTGTGATTCTGTGATCCTCCGATAAGTGAGGATGGAGAACTGGCTTCCTCAGATATGGAAAAATCTGAGGTATTCAGTGAGTGCTTTGCCTCAGTCTTCACTGGTGGTCAGGCTCCTCCCCACGTCTGCCAGGACCCCGAACCTCTAGGTGTGGGTGAGAGGAGGGGATTCCATCCCACTGTAACAGTGGAAAAAGTCTGAGACCTCCTCATGAAACTGAATGTATGTAAGTCCACAGGGCCCGATAATATCCATCCAAGGTTCTGAGAGAAATGGCTGATGCAGTGTCCAAGCCGCTCTGCATCATATCTGAAAAATAATGGCTGTCCAGTGACGTCCCCAGTGAAAGGGAGAAAGGATGACCTGGGGAACCACAGGCCAGTGAACCTCACCTCTGTGCCTGGGAAGATCATGGAGTAGATCCTCCTCGTTACCATGCTAAGGCGCATTCGAGATGAAGAGGTGATCTAAGACAGCTAGCATGGCTTCACCAAGGGCAGATCTTGCCTGACCTATCTGGTGGCCTTCTATGATGGAGTGAAATCATCGGTGGGCAAGGGAAGGGCAATGGATGTCATCTACCTGGATTTCTGGAGAGTCTTTAACATGGTCCCTCACCAAAACCTCTCTGAATTGGAGATAAGGATTTGAAAGATGGACTGTAAGACCTGGTTGGCTGGCCTCAGACAAAAGTCTGCAAATCAATGGTTCTATGTCAGGGTGGAGGCCAGTCACGAGTGGTGTCCCCCAGCGGTTGGTGCTCTTCAACATCTTCATCAGTGACATAGGTGATGGCATTGAGTGCACCCTCAGCAAGTTTGCAGATGACATCAAACTGAATGGTGCAGTCAGTACATTGGAGGGAAGGGAAGCCATCCAGTGGGATCTGGACAGGCTTGGAGAAGTGGGCCCATGTGAATATAATGAGTTTCAACAAGTTCAAATTCAAGGTGTTGCAGTTCAGCCAGGGCAATCCCAGGTATTTATACAGACTGCGAGAAGAATTTTTTGAGAGTAGCCCTGTGGAGAAGGACTTGGGGGTTCTGGTGGATGAGAATCTGGACATGAACCAGCAGTGTTTGTTTGCAGACTGGAAGGCCAACTATATCCTGGGCTGAATTAAGAAAAAGGGTGGCCAGCAGGGAGAGAAAGGTGATTGCCCTCCTCTACTCAGTTCTTGTGATGCCTCATCTGGAGTACTGCATTCAGGCCTGAGGCCCCCAGCACAAGAAAGACAGAACTCTTGGACTGGGTCCAGAGGAGAGCCACTAAGATGATCAGAGGGCTGGAGCACCTCTCCTGTGAGGAAAGGTTGAGGGAGCTGGGCTTGTTTAGCTTGAAGAAGGGGAAACCTCATTGTAGCCTTCCAGTACTTGAAAGGAGCATATAAACAGGAGGATGAACGACTGTTTATGTGGGTTGATAGTGACAGGACAAGGGGTTTTAAACTAAGACAGGAGAGGTTTAGGTTAGATATTAGAAGGAAGATTTTTGGGGTTCTTGTAGACAAAAAGCTTGACATGAGCTAATACTGTGTGCTTACAGCCCAGAAAGACAACTGAGATTTATCAGAAGAGAGAGGGCCAGCAGGGTAATGAAGGTGATTGTTTCTTTCTGCCTTCATGAGGCCTCACCTAGAGTACTGCATCCAGGTCAGGGGCCCCCAGCACAAAAAAGATGTGGAGCTGTTGGAGCAGATCCAGAGGAGGGTCACAAATATGGTCAAAAGACTAGAGCTCCTCTTCTATGAAAAAAAGCTGAGAGAACTGGGGATGTTCAGCCTGAAAAAGAAGAGTTTCCAGGGAGACCTCCTTGCAGACTTCCAGTATTTAAGGAAGATTATAAAAAAGATGGAGTGGCTTTTTACATGGTCTGATAGTGACAGGACAAGGGAAGTGGTTTTAAACTAAAAGGAGGACAATTTATATCAGACATCAAGGGGAAGTTTTTTCACTGAGAGGATGGTGAGGCACTGGCACAGATTGCCCAGAGTAGCTGTGGATGTCCCATCCTCGGAAACGTTCAAGGCCAGGTTTCTGGGGCTCTGGACAGCCTGATCTGCTGGGTAGCAAACCTGCACACTGGAACCTGCCCTCTCTGTCCCTTCTCTGAGCTGGAGGTTGAACTGAATGTTCTCTAGAGGCACTTCCCTGCCTCAGCCATGATTTCATTTTGTGTTTCTATTCTCAGACACCTAGTTATTCCTGGCAATATTTGTCTGTTGTAGAATATCAGTTTAAATTTATGTTTAGAGCACCTTATTAAATTCCAAATAAGTAAGACAAACTAAACTAACATTCAAAGTAGTTCCTAGTAAATTAAGCAAAAGCATGGAATTTTACATGTCTCATAAAATTTTGAATAAATTTGCTACAGATATTTTAAAACAGAGCAAGCATACTCTTGTACTTAACATTATTCAATTCAATATTCCTTTAATACGCTATGCTGAAAAGCTTTGTCTAATAAGAATGGAAATACTTTTTGTTATCCTCAGTGCTGATGCCTACTTTCTCACTAGAGATGGGATACAACCTAGATGGTAGCTCAGTTATCCAACCAACTAATGACTTTTGTCTCCCATGACAGCATCCCTTTGAAAAGCAGAGAAAGGGGTAAATCCAGAAGCAATCATTTCAGCAAAGATCATACCAGAAATGGTGTATAATTAATATATTTAAATATACAAATTTTTATATACTACTAAAATCCAACTCCCCTTGTCAGTAAAATTTACTTTTGAAGTAGATCAATTTTCATCTCTTAAAAGGCTCTTTTTAAAAACTCATTGCAGGCTCAGCAGGGCAAAACTTACTTATTTTATATTTGATCTTACTATCTGTTGAAACAGTTAATTGCTATAAGAGTTGCTAAATAGAGAAGATCAGTGGAATTAAAAGGTTATCTCCTGACAACCTGTTTTAAGCCATGAATTAAACTAACTTGCTAAATTTGGAGTGATGTAACTTCTTAAAGGATAAATAGATGTTCATCAGTATAATAATATTCTATTTTTATTTCTTCTTCAGTTACAGAAGAATAATTATGATGAAATACGTAACCCAAAGTGCTCAAGTGTTAGTAATTAAATTATGTATTTTTGTGTTTAGATTAAGAATAAAATGGTAGAACACAACTTTATTTGTGATGCTCAGATGATCTATTATATTTTTATTTCTCCTCCTGCAGAACTTCTCCTATTACAAACTCCCAACTAGCAAAAATTGAATGGAGTTGTACTACTATGTTAAAGAAACTTCTTTTGTAGGATGAATGCTCTAAGTCAAGATGGGTGTCATCAGTTCACCACTGTGTCTATTTTCACTTGGCAAACTTATTCTGTTTCATCAAAAGAATCATCAGTACTCTAAAATCTGATTGAGGAATTACTGACTTGATCTAAGGACAGCCATTATTGAATGCATTTATGCTCCTGGACAGTTGTTTCAGTACATTCAAGCCCTGGGAAATGATCATGAAAAATGCAGTCCTGGAATGGTGAAAATGTTAACTTTCCTGAAAGAAAGGATTATTAATTTTATAGACTGTGCAAGATGTTTTGCAATGCTAGATTAAATAAATTGAGAGGAAATATAGTAAAATATCAGGAAAATATGATGAAAGTATAATTGTCAAAATCCACACTTTGTTACGATTATTGTTGTTGATTTTCTTGTGGGGTTTTTTTGTTGTTTTTTTTTTTTTTCTTTTCTGAGCAAGAGGACTGAACGTTGATTACTTGCTTGTTTGACTTCTACCTTTCACATTCAAGATATGGGTATCTGCAAAGTATACTTCTAAATCTCTGTCTTTGTGGGCTACTATTTATTTTGGATACATTTCAGTAAAGCTGCTCTCTTAACTTCTTATATTCAAGTACCATTTTGTATTATATTTCACTGACATCTGTAAAATTACTTTTGTAACATGTTTTTATTCAGAAAATATCCCATATGAAATGGTTATTTAAATATTTCCATTGCACTGTTCAGTGATTGCCATGATTTGGTAATGTGTGGAACTCTCTTGAGAAGTACAGAAGTAGATATTATTAAGAAGGTAAAAAAAAAAAAAAAAAGTAGAAAAGAACAAATGAAAGGTGTGCTGGAGATGTAAAAAATCCTTCACTGTTATCAAATATGTAATAAGTGAAGAAGACTGCTTGAGATATTACCAGGGGGCTATGTGGAAGTAGACGTTTAGGAGTAATACTCTGAGATTGGTATTATTTCATTTTAATGTGCATTTGAGATTATTTTCTATAGACATATTTTTGGTTAATGAGAGGAATTAGGTTGGAAAGGACCTCTGGAGATCATCTGGCCCAACCACCTGCTCAAGCAGAAACACCTAGAGCACAATTCCAAAGATTGTTTTCAAAGGGCTTTAGAACATTTCCAAAGAGAAAGACTGTACAACTTCTCTAAGCAAACTATTGCAGTATTCTGTCACCCACAGAGTAAACAAGTGCATGCATCAGTACAGGTCAGGGGCTGACTTGCTGGAAGGGACCTCTGTAGAGAAGGACCTGGGTGTTCTGGTGGACAACAGGTTGGCCTTGAGCCAGCAATGTGCCCTTTTGGCCAAGAAGGCTGATGGTATCCTGGGGTGCATTAAAAAGAGTGTGGTCAGCAGCTTGAGGAAGATGATCCTCCCCCTCTACTCTGCCCTGATGAGGTCACACCAGGAGTGCTGTGTCCAGTTCTGGACTCCTCCGTTCAAGAAAGACAGGGAACATCTAGAGACAGTCCAGCAGAGGGCCACAGAGATGTTGAAGATTTTCGAGCATCTCCAGTATGAGGAAAGACTGAGAGACTTACGGCTGTTCAGCCCGGAGAGGAGAAGACTGAGGGGAGAATCTTATAAACGCTTATAAATATCTAAAGAGCTGGTGTCAAGTGAATGGGGCAAGGCTCCTTTCAACAGTGCCCAGGGGCAGGACAAGGGGCAATAGACAAACTGAAACATAGGAAGTTCCATGAAAATATGAGGAAAAGCTTCTTTATTTTGAGGTTTAAAGAACATTGGAACAAGCTGCCCAGAGAAGTTGTGGCTTCTTCTCCAGGGTATTCAAAACTTGCCTGGATGCTTTCCTCTGTAGTCTACCATAAGGAACTTGCTTTAGTAGGGAGTTAGACTCAGTGATCTCCAGAGGTCCCTTCCAAACCCTATGATTCTGTGATTCTGTAAAGTGCTAATTGATGATTATAATACATGGGCAAGTAACATAGGTAGTTAGAATCCGTACAAAAGAAAGTCTCAGTGCTAAGCAAGATAAGTCAAATCGGTAGTTTTTTATGTAGGTGTCCAAATCTGGATATATTAATCCTACCTATGCTGTCTTTTGACTTGCTATATGTCAAATCTATGCTTCGCTAGCCTAAACTAACTTACTTTCATCCACAGTAGAACACCTTTTTTTGAAACTTGTCATTGCCCAACTAGATTCTTGTCATGAGACTTTTGCAGTCAAGACAGAGTAACTAGAATTTTGGAAGAGCAGATGAATTGTGTCTGTGTAATATATTTGACTCCAAATTCAGTTACCTGCTTTGGATGTATTATTTCATTTTAAGCAGTTAACAGATTACAGGTTTTGAGCATGTTAGTTAACATGATAATGAGTATGTGCTACAAGACAAACCAAATGTTTTCTGTTTTCATAAGTGTTTCAATACATTTGTTCAAGTGAATTAGACAAAAGTAATTATTTTCACACAGTAGAAGAAAATAATATAAGGCACTTTATGTGATAAGAGATAAATTAAATTCTTCAGATGCTCCAGAATAAGTGCAGAATTATTAGTAACCTGGGGTCAGTGTATTCCTTGTTTCATAAGAAAAAAAGAAAGGAAACCGTTTGTTGGGGAAAATTTTTAAATGGCCATATAGCTCACAAAATTGATTGTGAGATGGATTGTTACTAAAGTGATTCCTTTTAACCCAATGGCTTCCTATAAGATATTAAATAGTTTAGAACTCCTTTTGAGACCAGCCTAATATAAAATATTCAACATTCCTCTAATTCATGCCAAAAATATACCCCTAAAATTAGAGTGGGACATCTTTACAATAATTGGCAATATCAGCTTTGTACAGGAAAGCAAAAGGGCTGGGAAAGTTAATAATAATTTCATTGATCTTTGCATATGAGAGTAATCCTCTTTGGAAATGAGGTTGATAATGTAGGAATGAGCTTTCTTTTATTTCTGAGTGCGCACAGATTAACGATCAAATGCTTCTCCACAAACTATTTCCTGCAAAAGGGAAACCAATGCACTGCATGTGAGAGGTAAAAAGAAGCTGGTATCTGGTTCAAAAATAGACCGGCATATCTAACTACGCAGAAGAATGTGTCTACATTCCGTATATTTTGATATATATATATTGATATAAATAGATACACACAAATATATATATATATATATATATATATATATATATTTTCATCCCACTTTTGTATTTTTATGGGAAAATTAGTCATGACAAATCTGTAAATGAGATAGCTGACAATTTTAAATATGGGATGAATAAACTGCTCTGGGGAAAAAAAAAAAAAAAGAAACACAAAAACCAAAACAGAACAAACAAGAAACACAAAGATAATTAAATCAAATCTTCATTTTAAGATAAAATGCCAGAGAAACTTTAGCATGCTATTTATTCATTTCATTTGATAAATATTGTGGAAACTGTTGCATAAATTCTTGAAACTCCTTTGCCTGAGATTGACATTATCTTTAACAAAACAGGTAAACAGATCCAGGAGATTCCAAATAGTGCTAAAGAGGCATCAGACTTTTAATATTTACTCCAAACTAAGGTATATGTTATAACTAAGGTAAAAAAGTGACATCACTATTTAAATGTTATAAGCTTGTAAGAGGAAGTGTCATTTATGAACATTTAATGCATCTTGAGTTGAGAAGAGATGGAACTTCATACGTCCCACTAAAAGTCTCATGACAAAAAGTAAGCTTAGAAATCACATTATGGTAATGAATAGGTATTAGTTGCCATTACTTTCACGTTTTCATTATCTACTATGTAATGTTACCAATGTTTACAATAGGCCAAAATAAAGATTTCATAGGAGATTGTCTTAATTGGTAATTTCATCTGAGTAGCAAAGGTGGAAGAAATGGTTGGAAAAAAGCTATAAAGAGCACTGCTCTAAGGGAGGTTCTGTTTGCTCTGCTTTATAATTCTAAACCTTGCTAACTCTTGCTAATGTCAGTAGTCTACACTGTACACATATCTTTTTTGTCCAGATGAAACAAGCTTTTACATATCCATATACTGCATTTAAATTTATATTTACATTTACCAAATACTCCATTGAAAAGTTCACTTGCAAGACATATTAGCCAAAAATACCAGTGATTCAACAGGAGGACACTAAATTCTCTTAAGCTTAAAATATCATACCACATATAGTTTTAGAACTTTAAAATAACAGTTCTTATAAAGTTTGAAGCAACTGTTGATGTATAAAAATGAGGACAAAAATTTGAAATAAGAAACAAACACTGAAAATAATTCAGCAATGTTTAGTTGATACCCACAAAAATCAGTAAATATAAGGCAAACAATCATTGGAGAAAAGATAAGAGATAAAGTGAAAACTATGACTAATATAGAGTTAAAGAAAATAAGAATATTTTTAGATGGGATAATAATCAAATATGCATTTCTCCTGGTCAGAGGACTGGCAAACTGTAGAACGTAAAATTAAGTGCAGTAAAGCAAAAATCTGTCATTAAGTTCTGTTTCACAAGAAGCACAGACATAGTCTGTGCAGAGCACCAACTGGAATAATCCATGTACTTTTCATCTCATGGGTTTATTCTATGCTCTTGTGCCTTCTGAGTTTATAGCACTTCAGTTTTCCCTGTGCACAATACTTCTGACTCCTCAGATGCTTTGGCTTAACCTAAATTACTATGGATATTACTGTTCTATTATTTGATTGGAAAATTAATCTCCATATGTATGAAGGAAGACAGAAGCGCGTGAGTGTGGTATGTGGGAATTCCTCCCCAGAATCTCTCTGGGATATTGCAGGAAGTGACAAGGCCAGCATCCTTGTTAAATAATTCTATTTAACAAGAATCACCATGGAGACAGAAAAAAAGATTTTGGACACTTTGGGGACAGGATGTGGTCTGGGGAGATACAAATGAGGAAAAATAAAGGTACAAAAGGACAAAAGGTGTTGGTCACATAAAAGTAGGGTCTGTGCTAGTTTTGATGTGTCCAGTATCTGATCAGCACAGTCTATCCTGTCTTCTCATTAAACTCAATTTCTAAACCTTTTATTGAGTGAGGAACTATCTATCTGTGTTCATGGTTGTAGGAGTTTCTGAGTGCAATGGGTGGAGTGGGATTAAGGACAGCATGGGCCATGTGCCTGGAGGCCAACGCTGGAACTCATGAAGATACGTGTGTCAGTGTTTATCAACAGTGAGCATCAAACTAGACTGTGTGAATGGAAGGTCAATTGACCTGGGGGCCTCCCAGGTACAGGCACTGTATATGGCAGAGGTAAGTGGCCTATCTGAGGGACCAGAGGAACAAAGTCACCTACTAGAGATACCAAGGCAGGGTGAGAGACCCATTTTTGTGAGTGTGCCTGCATGAGGCGATTATAAGTAAAAGGCTTGAAGGGTCAGCTAACAGGTGCCAAAGGCCATCTGTACTACTGATCTGGGATCAGTATTTGGTCTACACGTGTGTGTTCATGTGCATCAGCCATGCTGTTTTGTGTGAAAGGGTCTTCTGCAGCAGCTGGAGTGAAACTGTGGCAACAGAGCTTGAATCGGGTGCCAGCAAGTGGGAATGATGAGGAGCTAGGGCAGTCCCTGGAAAGACCAGGTGTCTGAGTCCAAGTGCCCATGATTGGAAAATTCAGACACTTTTAGCTATGTAAATTCCCATTCCCCTATTCTATTTGTTGTTATTTTTATATGGTGCTTATGTATGTATTTGTCTTCTCTTGTTACACGGGATAAGTAGCAGGGTATATTCACTGCCTGATAATATTCATCCAATTTTTTATGAGAGCTTTTAGGAATACAAAGATTATTTTATTAGCCTTCTAGTAATGCCTAATATCTAAGGTTATTCCTGAATAAGATATTTGCTTAACCTCAGGGTGGACAAGGGTTCAGTTGGAAAGGAACATTGCCATTGTTCCTAATGCTGAAATTTCAGTATACGTACACACTGGTGATCCTCAGATCATAATCTTCCCTTCTATGATTAGGCTTGATACTTACAATGCTGCATAAACAGCAGCAGCATGGACCAAGTTTATAGTCTGTTGGTCAAAAGAAGAATCCTCTTGGGTAAGGACTAGAAAATTTATATCACACTGAAGATCTAGCTAAGTTCATCCTAAAGAGAAACCTTCCATAAAAGAAATTGAAAGAATTCCTCCACAGTTGTTTGGTTTGATGAAGAAATAATTTTACTTATAGATCTGAAGTTTTGCTGAATTAGGCCCTATGAGAGAAATGGCCTGTGTATTTTTTTAGAAATACCCTTTCTGAAAATAAGTACATGTATTACCTGAATAAGTTATTGGGAATAGTACAGACAGTGAGGGACTTTTCAATGCAGATGAGAATTATTCAGTTGGTGATAAAAGTGCTAAATCCAAACTCTTGTTCCATCACTATCTAGGGATAGATACTGATAAAGGAAAGCTTACATAAAAATTTTCCTTTCAGCAGTTGTGCAAAATATGAGGGAGTCAGATGACATGAAAACATAGTTATCCAACATTAGTGGATTTTTTTTTTTTCCTTCAGTACTACAATAATCATAGAGTTACAGAGTAACCCGAGTTGGAAGTGACCCAGAAGAATCACTGAGTCAAATTTCTGATTTCACACGGGACTATTCAGTATTCAAACCATATATTTTAGAGTGTTGTTTCATATGTTTCTTGAACTCCAGCAGTCTCAGTGCCATAACCACTGCCCTAGGGAGCCTGTACCAGTGCCCAACCCCCTCACTGTGAAGAGTGAAGGTGAAAAATAGACCTCATATTTTGTCCTGGTAATTTAGACAATTCATTTTGCTTTAGTATCCTGCAAAAATAAAGAGGTAAATAATTTTTCACAGTATAGATATGATTACAATAGATTTTTCAATATTTTGATTGAAATTTGAAGTGTGGGTTTTCACAGAATTATTTTGGGGGCATTTTACTATTTATTCTGATATGTTAATTTGCTAAGTAAGTGCATATTTTTAATTTCATAGCAGTATACTTGCATCTTTATCTATCTACAGGTGATGAAATAACTGGATCAGAGTTTTACAGAGTTTCTTAGTGAGTGAAAAGGTCAGTACCACAAAGGGTTTCTAAGGAAACTTCTGTGATATTGTGGATAAAAGATTTATATATTGAATGTGTTTGCCAAACTTTAAGTTCCTGCAGTAGAATATCGCCTAGCATTTTTTGAGAAGTGGTCTTTTCTCTGGCCATTTGATTAGAACTTCTGGCACAAAGATGTTATCTTCTTTCCATAAATAAAGAAACATCTCTAACGTTTATTAGTTCTGGCTCATATAATTCACCTATTTTTCAATTATTGTGAAGTGAAACCTAGGTATACAGGCAGACAGTTAAGACAGTATTCAACTACAGAATTCCAGGGACTAACATAAAATGTATTCTTCTGAGAAGCAATTTATATTCTATTTATGGAGACCCTTATAAATCCCTTAAGATGGGAGTTTACATAATCAAAGAAGTGGCTACTTATGGAGACCTAAATGTATTTACCACCTATTCATATTCAAGTATTTTGAAAAAAAGTCAAGAGCACAGAAAAATAGTCTCATGAAATACATTATTTTGATATCACAACACTGTAGAAAAGGGTTGCATAAGAAAAGATGGTCAGCTAATAGTCAGAAACCTAACAAAGTCTTTGAAAAATGCTCTCTATTTTTATCCTGCCCACACAAACTCTATGCAAAATTGTATGCACCGAATATGCAAAAAAATTGTAATCAAAATTAATAGATGGGCATAAGGGAAAGCTGGAGACGATTGTGTTAGACTCTTATTCTGACCTTGTAATTCCATTAGGAGTGTAATTGCCTTATTAGCCACTATTACAAGTGGTTACTTAATGTAAAATTCATAATTCTGTTCTGGCTATTTTCATGGCCAAAGTTCTTGAACTTAGGCTAAATTTCAGAACACTTTCAGTGCCCCTCAGGACTCTCTGGAGTCCCTTAATGTTTGTGTGTATCTCTAAATACCTCTGAATATATTCTGTGGCAGAATAAACTAGCTTACACAGATCCATGCCAGGCAGGCCTAAAAGACCACTGCTTGTACCCAAGCTAGCTGTTTCTGTTATGTCTTAAACTGCACAGTGAAGCCATTCCCTACAGTTTTTCACTGATTCTGAATTTTAAACTTTACATCTCTATAATTAGAATGTCATTCAATGTCTTCTCTAACCGCAAGGTTATAAAATGTTATTGAGTGTGAGTTTACAGAAAAGAGTCAAAATTCTTGCATGAGCAAAATAGTGCAAATAGTTACACATGAGCAGAAAAAGTAGAATAAATCAAAAAACTAATCAGTTAACTTCAGTCACTATAGATTTGAATCCAAGGTCAAGAACTGAAATTATTAAAAAAAAAACACCACCACCACCACCACCAAAAAAGAAAAATGTAAATGATATTAAAAAAAAAAAAAAAAAAAAAAAAAGTAGCGGACCCTAAAATTAAAATACATATGTGTCATGGAGTTAACTAGATCCATCTATGTCTGTGACGGGGGCAGTAGGCCCATGGGCCCCCCCGGCCCCCAAAAATGGGAAGGGAAAATGGAAAAGGGGGAGGGAGGTGGGAACTGGGCTCAAGGAAATGAATAGAGCAGCGGCAACAATCAAAGGAGGAAAACTTTTTTTACTAACTGTGATATCAGAATGCAAGATAACACAATATAATACAATCTAATTGAAATTGAGGCTAATAACTCAAGTGAAATAGGGAGAGTTTTCCAAAGACCGAGAAGGCTACTTTGAAATTGAAGGCGCATGGCTTGGAAGCACACCCATACCTGCTGCCAGGCAGTGAGAGAGAGAGTGAGCATTGCTTCCGTGATATATTTTCCTCTTTGACCATGAAGCCCTCTGGGACGTGTAGTTCTTCTTCTTTGTGCTCCACATGATGTTATGATGTGGAATACCAATAACAAAAATTACAAAACCATGACAGTATGGATCGAATGCTGTTGTAGGTTTCCATTAATCAGTAATAATTCTAGCTAAGAATTGTATCTATATTTTCCTTTTAATATTTGTCTTTACATAAGTCTTACATTGCAGTCTGCATTAGCTATTTTAGGCACTGATGTGCCAGTGTTATTTTCCATAACTAGCAGATAACATCTCCTAGAAAATTCCATATTTCTTTCAGTGATAAACTTCAGTAAGACGCACAACATATTTTTGGAATAAAAAAAGAAAGGATTTAGTAAATCTGTCAAGAATCTGCAAATCTATGATAATTTTATCTGTATACACTCAATGTATTTCATATACTGCTTTTCCAGTCAAGACACCAGATAACTCAGCAACCAATTTTGCTTTTTCATTTTCTGTAACACAGAGAAAAATTAAATTATTTCTTTCTCTAATCACAGTGGTTTAACTAAAGGTGTTATATCCAGCTTTGAACTGAGTGAAATAAAGTGAAAGCATTCTCCTGGAAATCAGGAACATGGCTTTAAAATTCTTTAAGGCAAGAGGCGACCTGGAATCTGTCATCTCTTTCTGGAATATCTACTCTAAATGCTAAACAACATCACAAGACTGAATATTTATGAATGAGCTCTCACTGATTCTTTTAGGCTTGTAATGCCAAAGTCACTGTCACAATCTGTAATGTGGACAGAGAGATCTCTTTTGCTTTCTTCAAGTGAATTCTGTGGTAGGGGATGGCTAACCCTAAACATCTCAGAACACACGGTTTTCTACACAGCACCTACATCACTTTATATGTTAAGCTGGGAGCATAACACTTCAAGGATCTGTCTTTCACTCCAGCCCCAGACAATTTTCATCTTTTATACTGAAGAATTACATGATCATGTAGATTGGAAGAGAAGACAATCCAAGGCCATCAAGTAAAATCCCCTGCTGAGAGCATGTCCAGTTAGAACAGATTGTTCATGGCTTTAACCAGTTGACTTTTAAGTACCTGCAAGAATCCCAGAACCCGCCCGGGCACATTATATGAGATTTTACTAACATACGATTTTCTTTTTTCTGAAAATGTAATCAGAATTTACCTATTTACAATTGCTACCTTGTTCATCTGTTCCTTCTTGTCCTATTACTCTGCACTTTTTAGACTACCTTCTCTATTGGCTATCCTTTAGATAGCTAGATAAAACAGTAAGACCTCTGTTAATCCTCTTCTTCTCAAAACTGAGAAAACAAAGTTCTCTGAAGCTCTCCTCGTGTTTCATTTGCTCTGGGACGAAATGAGCCTAGTGGCCTGCTTTGAGCTCGCTCCAATACAAAGAAGTCTTTCTTCTACCAAGTCATCCAAAATGTCTTATAGGTGCTAGATAAAGGGAAAGAATCACCTCCTTGATTCTGCTGGTTCCATTTGTAATACAGCCTGGGAGGCAATTGTTTCTCTTTGCTGCAGGGTCACACAGTTAGTTCATGAGAAGCTTGATGTTCAGTTGGACACAGAGGACTTTTTAGGAAAATGCGTTTCCTAGTCAGTCTGACCTGGATTATATGGCTGAAAGGGATTATTTTGTCTCACTTATATAACTTTGCATTTACCATTGCTTAACTTCAGCAATCAGTTCCCCCTTTTCAGCATCAGTTGGTAGAGGATGCACAACATCCTACATCCTAGTTGCTAATAAACAGTATTTTTTTGCAGTACTGATCATTAATATTGTTGCCAATTGTTCACTGTACCTCTGTTGACAAGAAGCTTTAAATCTAATAGTTTAACCATTTTTTCTTCCCATTATTTCACTAAGAAGTTGATAATGTGAACATAAGTGACGACTATGCTGAAGGCTTAGCTAAAGTCATGTCCTTTTTGGCTCCAAAATTCAAAGTGCTTTACAGAAAGCAGAAAGATGGGCCTGCAGAGCAGAAACTTGTTGGAATAATCATGTTCTAACAGTCCTTTACCAGAGCTGACTTTCACACAATTATGTATATACATATTATATATACTGACCAGCTTCACTGTGGAAAACAAATAGAAAACATATGAAAATATCAAAATGATGAAATTAAATATTTTCAATATCACTAAGTACATAGGAACATCCTAGTCACAGCTAATCTAAATTACTGTCCAAGAAAGAATGTATTTGTACATACAACTTTAAATAGCATCCTCAGCAGGACAGTTTTCTCTCATCAGTGATTGAAACTGAAAATATGACATAGTGATTATCTGCCATCAGACAGTTAATCAGTCAAAACAGTCTCAAAGGGTTAGATACAGCAACTTCATGGCTATTCTGCATCACTGCAGTCATGAAAATTACATAGAATCTGTTCATGTTGTGATACTCACTACCTTTACATTTTAGGAAAAGGATATATTTTACTACATTAAAAATAAAAAAAAATAAAAAAATAAAAAAAATTAGAGCAGCATTAAGTGAGCAGCTCACATCTTTTCTCTTTGGTCACACTATATTTTAGGTCTCCTACATGAAAACTAAATTGACCAAGTCTCTTTACATTCCAGTTAGGTAAGTGGTTTGTTTTGTTATGGAAATGAGCTCTCATACTCTACTTGCAACAAATTAATATGCCAGTAGAAAATGAAGAAGGAAATGGAACAGAAAAGTAGTAAGGAATACAGAGAAAAATCCTAGAGCTTGTGTTGATGAAGATGCTAGAGCAGGTTACCACTGTATAACTTAGAGCTTAAGATAAGTAAACACGTTGTCAAATATTATTTAATTTTTCAATTTATATTATTTATATTATGACTTATATTGAGAAGAAAACTTTCTAATTTTGTTTCTAAATAAATTGAGGTCACTTTTTGGACTACTGCAAACACTTTCATATATGTAGCCTGGGAGTCTGGAAGTAGGTTGCTTTACCTCACCTTGGCATTTATCTCATAGAGCTTTAGTTGGTTTTGTTCTGAAAGAAGACAAGAGCTTTGGGCCCAAATTTGGAATAAATATAAGACAAAATCTGTAAATACATTATCTCAAGTAAAGACATTTTTCATTTGTTACATTAATGGCTAGAAGAATACACATAAATACTATTTACAGCTCAGCTTTACATGGTTTCTCATTGAAAAATAAATTAATATTCTACAATTCCACCCATTCAGTAGATGAACAAAAGTAATCAGTTCAGGTCATTACATTAAATTGTAGTAAGTTAAGATTTGTCTACAATAATGAATGTGGTACACATAAGGGAGCTCTCACCTCTAACTGTAATTATAAGAAAATTCTTATAATTTTCTTATGGCACAGAAGAATGGTTTGTTATTAGAAAACTTTATGTCAACATGCTACCACAAAATCAAAAATCAAAGACAGTTCCAAAGTACAGTAAAGAAGCAATAAATAAGACTGAAACCTCCAGTTTGCTTCTACTTCAAAAAAGGACTCTGTTGCCTGTATGCAAATATTTATAATAGCAGGTTCTTATCTTACTTACTAATGTGTCAATTTCAACTAAAACCCATCAATGAGTATCATGAATCATCACGATCAGAAACAATTCTAATTATCCTCAGCTATTAAGCAAGATTTGAATTACATGTATAATACATATATGCGCATTTACATAGATATTCATGGAATGTCAAGCAGATCAATTATACAGTCTACATTATACAGTCTAGAAAATTACATCTATCTATCTTAGCCAATCAAACATTTCCTTAATAATTGCACTGGAATCTGCTTTTAAACAACAACTAGAACTCAGTTACCAGCAAACATATTCAATTAAAAGAAATGACAGTTTAAAATTACATGGATGAAAATTAAATGGAAATTAAAACTACAATTGCCTAATTGGCAATCAGAAACATAGGAAGAAAACATTTCCCAAAACTATTCAAATAAATTTGAATTTCCATTTCCCAACTCTTTGGGAGTGCTGTTGCAGTGATGTCATAGGACTCATCTTGTATGTACTCAATAGCACAAGTCACAGTAGCTTTAATATCTCAAATAATGAGTCTATGGGACATAATGTCTCTTTTCAATCCTTAGCCATATTCAAACCAGAGAAATTACACAAAAAAATTAAAATCATTTTGATGTTATTCATGTCTAGGAGCTTACCATTCCATGTGTCTAATCTCAGAAGTCTATATGTGCTGCGACATTTTTGAGAATTGATAATTCTTAGAGATTGAAAACTTCTTAAATATTATTGATATTATTATTGATATTAAGCTCTAATACTGTATGAAATATGTTGTTCCATGGGCATTTTGAATATTTTCTTTAATATTTGATGGGTTGTTAGATTCAATGCTGTAGACAGAACGTGAAAAAAAATCCTAATAAGAAGTGAAGTGGATGTTTTTAGATAATTCAAAATTTGAATTATCTTATAAAAGTTATGTTCTAAGGCATTTCACTGACTCCAGGGATAACCAGTAAAATACACTTTCTGTTATGTCAAAGAAGGTTTCAAATATATTCCATGTTGTTAATGCCCGAAGTCAGCATAACTATGACTGTTTAACTACTTGAGCAGTCATCTTGATCCCAGTCTTGAAAGAATGTGACCACTGAAAGGCAGGGAGAAACTATGAATTTAAGAACTAGTCTAAACAAATTCTAAACAAACTGCAATGCTCTGAGGACAAAAGTGACTAACAGAAAATAGTCAGATGCCAAGGCAATTTGTTTGTTCTAGGCTTTAGTTTAGCTAAATAGCAAATGTGAAGCTGCTGGATTTTATGATGAATGAATTCAATTCTGCTAATGGACTGACTGCTTTTTTTATTAAACTTTCATCTTTCAAGTAACCTCCTATTAGAGGTTAGGAATGTGCATGGAGGAAAGGCAAATAATTATATACACTGTGGATACATAATGAAAGTTATTTCCCATTTTTAGTGAAACAGAAGTTTGTACATTGTGCATAACATTTAAGTACTTGACTAACTTTGAAGCCAATAAAATCAGTGATGTGCTTAGAAGTGAAGCTTGTGAGAAAAAGTTTACATGGAAAGTAAAGTAGTGGGAGGGGGGGGGAAAAAAAGTAAAAAAAAAAAGTATGTCAAGACTAAGAAGAGCAAGAATTCAAAGTCCTTTAAAGATGTATAAATCCTATAGTGACAGGCTACTTGGGGAGATTACAAGGAAGTTGCTAAGGTATGTAGGGAGGAAGTTAAGACGGCAAAAGCCCAACTTGAACTCAGATTGGCCACTGCAGTAAAAGAGAATAAGAAATCCTTTTACAAATATATCAGTGGTAAGGGAAGAACCAAGGAGAATTTCCATCCTTTACTTGATGCAGCAGGGAATGTGACCACTGAGGATAAGGAGAAGGCTGAGGTCCTCATGCCTTCTTTACATCTACCTTCAGTAGGCAGATCGGTTTCCTCAGGGCATTTTCCGCCCTGATCTGGAAGTCTGGGCTAGTTTGCAGAATATACCCCTGGTGATTCAGGTGGAGACAGTTAGAGAGCTCCTTCTCCATCCGGACTGTCACAAGTCCATGGGACCAGACGGGCTCCACCGTAGGGTGCTGAGGGAGCTGGCGGGTGTGATTGCTGAGCTGCTCTCAGCCATCTATCAGTGCTTCTGGTTATCTGAAGAGGTCCCAGAGTGCCGCGGATTGAGGCTGTGTTCCTGGAATCTGAGCTGTTCGTGGATCGGCGCAGGGGAGAGATGACAAGGACCCAATATGAGTGCATCAAACTCCGTTTATTGCTTGTGGTCAAACTGCTTTTATAGTCTACAAGTCACACTTGGTTCAAGCTGATTGGTTTTATTACTGTTGGCTTTAATTGATTGGTTGTAAAACCCACCACCTTTGTTTATCTTCCATGGTAACATACCATAGCTACAATCAGGATACCGTTCTCAGGGGTCTGCTCTTCCCCCTCATTCCACCCCTATCTCAGTTTCCTCCTTAGCTGTGTCTCACCAGAGCAGGGCCAGGCTGACCTTGTTTTTCTCAGCCAGCTGGTATTTTTCAGCAGGCCGTACTATCCCACGGCCATGCAGTCACTGTTGCCTGCTCTGTCTTGCTCGTACAGTGCTCCCAGAGGCCTGTGGTCTTTTGGCCATTCTGCAACACCAGAGGATTGGAGGCTTGCCGATGTGACTCCCATCTACAAGGAGGGCCATAAGGAGGATCTGGGAAACTACAGGCTTGTCCGCCTGACCTCGGTTCCAGGGAAAGTTATGGAGCAAATCATCTTGGGTGAGATCACATGGCAAGTGCGTGAGATCCGGGGTATCAGGCCCAGCCAGCACGGGTTCATGAAAGGCAGGCAGGTCGTGCTTGACCAACCTCATTTCCTTCTATGACTGGGTGATCAGACTGGTAGGTGAGGGAAAGGCTGTTGATGTACTCTACCTAGACTTCAGCAAAGCCTTTGACATGGTCTCTCACAGTATTCTCCTGGGAAAACTGGCTGCCCGTGGCCTGGACATGTATACCCTTCATTGGGTAAGGAACTGGCCAGAGGGCCATGCCCAGCGGGTAGTGGTTAATGGAGTTAAGTCCAGCTGGTGACCTGTTACTAGTGGTGTCCCCCAGGGACACCAGTGGTGGTGGTGCCTGTCTTGTTTAATATCTTTATTGATGACCTGGATGAGGGGATCAAGTGTACCCTCAGTAAGTTTGCAGATGACACCAAGTTGGGAGGTGGTATCAGTCTGTCTGAGGGTAGGGAGGCCCTTCAAAGGGATTTAGATAAGCTGGATTGCTGGGCTGAGGTGAATGGGCTGAGATTCAACAGGGCCAAATGTTGGGTCCTGCACTTTGGCCACAATAACCCCATGCAGTGCTATAGGCTTGGGGGTGAGTGGCTGGATGACTGTGTACAGGAAAGGGGCCTGGGGGTATTGATTGATGCTCGGCTGAACGTGAGACAACAGTGTGACCAGGTGGCCAAGAAGGCCAATGGCACCCTGGCCTGTATTAGAAATAGTGTGGCCAGCAGGAGCAGAGAGGTAATCATCCCCCTGTTCTCAACACTGGTGAGGTCGCACCTCAAGTATTGTGTTCAGTTTGGGGCCCCTCACTATAAGAAAGACATTGAGCCCCTGGAACATGTCCAGAGAAGGGCAACAAAACTGGTGAGGGGTCTGAAGCACAAGTCTTATGAGGAGCAACTGAGGGAGCTGGGGCTGTTTAGTCTGGAGAAGAGGAGGCTCAGGGAGACCTCATTGCACTCTACTACTTCCTGAAGGGAGGTTGTGATGAGGGGGGTTTGGCCTCTTCTCCCAGGCAGCAAACAGGACCTGAGGAAATGGCCACAAGTTGTACCAGGAGAGATTTAGATTAGGCATAAGGAAAAACTTTTTTTCTCAGAGAGTGGTCAGGCACTGGAATTGCCTGCCCAGGGAGGTGGTGGAGTTGCCATCCCTGGCAGTGTTCAAGAGGTGTCTGGATGAGGAGTGACGAGAGATGGTTTAGTGGCTTGTGGTAGCAATGGTAATGGGAGGACAGTTGGACTAGATAATCTTGTAGGTCCTTTCCACCCTTGTGATTCAATGATTCCTAGTATACCTCCCCTGAAGATGACTGATAAACCTGGTCTAAAGGAAACATTTGCAGGCGGCTACTGAAGACACTGAAAACCAGAAACAAAACCGAAATAATAACTCATATGTTAAGAACCTTGTACTTCTGCTGCATGCTGTTCTCCTGTTTTGTTTATTTTAATTGTTAACTACCTCGAAACAACTATGCCTCAGGAGGTGACAGAATTCAAGCTAGTCATCTGGCATTAAGACTCCTTGGAGTAATGATGAAAGAAATTAAGAATCACAGAATCAGAAGGGACCTGTAAATATCATCTAATCCAACCCCTCTGCAAGGAACAGGACACCTACAGCTACATGAGGTTGCTCAAAGCCCCCTCCAGCCCTATTCTGAATGCCTTCAGGGATGGGGCATCCATGTCTCTGTGTAATCTGTTCCAGTGTCTCACCACCGTTATTATAAAAATCTTCTTCCTTATGTCCAATCTAAATCTCCCTTTTGCTAGTTTGAAACCATTTCTCCTTGTCCTATCACAACAGACTCTGCTAAAGAGTCTAGTCCTTCCTTCTTACAGCACCCCTTTAGATACTGAAAGGCCACAATGAGGTCTCCCTGGGGAGAGACATGGAGAAGAGTCTCCAATCTGAACAGCCCTAGCTCTCAGCCTGTCTTTGTAGGGAAGGTGTTCCATCCTTTGGATCATTTTTGTGGCCCTCCTCTGAACACGCTCCAACAGGTCTGTATCTCTCCTGTTCTGAGACTCCACATTTGAATGCAGTACTCCATGTGAGGCCTCACCAGTGCAGAGCAGAATCACTTCCCACAACCCACTGGCCACGCTTCTCTTGATGCAGCCCGGCATACAGGTGGCTTTCTCGGCTGCAAGGGCACACTGCTAGTGCATGTCCAGCTTGTCATCCACCTGTACCCTCAGGTCCTTTTTGGCAGGGCTGTGCTCTACCCTCACATCCCACAGCTTGTACTAATAAGTGGGGGTAGCAACAAGCCAGGTGCAAGACCTTCCACTTGGATTCATGGAATCTCAAGAGGGTCACCTGAGCCCTCAGCTCAAGTCTGTCTAGGTATTTCTGAATGGCATCCTGTCACTCAGACATCTCAGCCTCACTGCACAGTAAATATTTATGTCATTCGTGATAATTATGTCATAATGCATTCAAATACACAGTAGAACTAAAGGTCATGTTTCAGCCCAGAAATAAAACCAGAGGTGCAAACACTGTTGCAGCTTGGTGGTTTGGAAGGGATGGCTTGAAATTTGCTAGTTAATTCAAAGCAGTACCTAAATATGCAAATTTAGAATGTAAGTTGGAGAGATAGGAGAGAATCATCATTATTATTCTTATTCAAGATGCTATTGAAATGAATTTTTCCAGAGGGTTCATTTTTGAGTACTACTGTCACATTCTTTAGTATTTGGAACATGAAACATATTTATATTCTGCTTAGCTTGATGAAGAAAAGAATAGAGGGGAAAAACAGAGGACAAAACAGAGACTATTCTGATATGAGCACTTTGCAAACATTCCTAATTTTTCTTGGTATTCTTCACTTGTTTTCCATACGATAACCAAAAGAAATACTAGAAAAAAACAACAACATAGACACCTGCAAAACTGCTACTCAGAGATTCACTGTGAAATTCCTGTGAAATATAACATCAAAAATAAGAGAGAAAGCACAGAAAACTTTAGCAGAAATATATGCAGCAAAAAAATAATAATTTATTTACTATGTTAACATGCATGCTTTGACTCCATTCCCAAGTTGTCAGTTCAGAATAATTGTTTTGTCATCTACAAAAAAAGAAATGATAAAAAACAGATCTTTAAAATTACCTCCCTTTAATTAGGCAAAGCACATCAAATGCTGAATATTTATATTTGTAATGTTCACACTTTTTTCTTCTACAGCTACCTTATCAGTTTATAAGATATTTATAGCAATAAAAATTAAAACCAGTGCTTTTCCTCCTATTCTGGATCTTCACTATCAAATTAAGAAGGATAATTCAATATTCGTTACATAGTTGTAATTTCCTGCCACTAAGGGTAGGGAAGAGGTGACCAGATACTTGTAGACATTGTTTATTGAGATTTTCTTAATTAGAATGATATTTAAATGCGTGACTAACTTTGCACATGCACTTCAACTTTGTGCATGCTTGCACAGATATTTATTTTTCCACTATACAACTGCTATAATCCTTCATTATTAAATGCTGTCTTTATTGCAATCCAAGTGTCAGTGTGAGGATATACCTCTGTTCACCCTATCACATTCAGCCTCCACACATATGGTGTTCTTTCTGAGCAATTATGGAACTCACTTGGTACAAACTTTGCTATAGTCCAACGCTACCACCATTGTTTCCAACGCACTGAAGATAATATTCAGATCTGTACACAGTTCCCTGGGTGTAATCTTCAATTTATTTGTGCAGTTTAACTGATTAAGACACTCTTCATTTTTGTGTTCTGATGGCCGTACATTGATCACCTGGAATACAGCTTGTCTTTCATGTTGCTGTCACCACGGCTGAAACACCCCACCACTGTCTCACTGTGGTCATAGCCACTCAAGCAAGCACTGATGAAAGTCAATGATGTGCACAACATTTCCTGTGTGGAGAAGTTCAGTCCCACACCTTTGCTTCACCCACACTTTCACGTCAGACACCATTTTGTCAGACTGCCTCTCTGCTGCTATCTGTCTCACAGCAACAACATGTAATGGGATATTAGCAGAAAGGTTCAACACCCTACTGCCATACCACCAAAATCCACCTCTGGTGTTGTGGGCCAACATAATAAAATAGGAGGCATTACTTTCAGAGCAGCCCACATACTACTTATTTTCCCCCTGTATGAAATTATCTATTTTTAGACTGTATGGAGCATAGTTAGATTTACCATATATCACACGTAGATATTCATTTACTATACACTGACATCCAAACTGACAGTGTTCTCGCAGCTTTAGATTAGTAAGTATGATTACCCCATTACTATTCTAAAGAGCAAATCACTCTTTGCTTCTCTGAGAAGAACATATCTAGTTATCTGATGTGGAAAGAAAGGTTAAGTGAAGAAACTGTGAACTTGAGGGTTTAGAGAAGGTCTGAATTTAGTACTGGTAACATATCCTTACAACAGCAACAGCACACTGTCAAAATTTTCCCTGTGAACTTTCATGCTCTGCTTAGCCCAGAGTAGATGTGGAAATATATTTTCATCTTCTTATAGTTACAAGTATAGTTATAACTATGCATGTCTATACTACTGGCAAGTAGCCTTGTGAGTCAACTTAGTTTAAGTCTAGTTGTCATTCTTATGGACATGAACTTATCATCAAAGCTGCTTCCAGGTAGTATGTTCACTTCTTAAAAACAAAATGAAACTTCAAGTTACTCAAGCTCTTTTTTCAAAAAATTATTATAAAATACTGATTGATTACCAACAGATTTCAGACCACCTCTCATACCTGTATACTGACTCCAACCTGAGCTACAGTTTGCATCACTAAGTAGCCATTTCTGTATATGAATTATTGACATCCTATCTCACATTTAATCATGCTTCAGAGGATCATTTTCACCTCTTACTACTTTCTCTATACTTTTCTTTCTGTCATTCTATATAGTTCTTTCTTCCTCCATTTATTTTTTGCTACAATACTATTTATTTTATTCATTTTTTGCTTTGAAGAACTTTTTAAATTTTATACGTGCATTATCCTGTTTTATTTCCATTGTTTCTAGTTTGCAGTTTCCTTGATATTGACAGACAAACACTTACTTACTTATATTATATTGATGGCTACACAGAAGCATGCTAATCTAAATTTTTTTTTTTTGAGCAAGGAGTCTAGACAATTCCCTTAAAAACACAGCATGTACAGAATGTGCTGGTTAGGGGGTTGATTTTTTACTCTCTTTATTGTTGTTAAAAAAATACATCTCAATGAATCTCAAGGCAAGTCATCTTACTGCTATCATGAGTCTCCATGCCTTCTTTCATTAACTAGAATTAGTCTGAATTAAATTCCTAGTCCTTAAAGAGTGAAATAATCCTACTAGACATCCAGATGGAAAGTGCCTGCTGCCTTCATGGAAACACTGCTGCTGGCTAATGCAGACAATCATCATCAAGATCCCTGGACTGGCTTTTGCAAATCTAATACTGTACATCAGATCTTCTTTCCCATTTTAGTGTCCCCTACTGCATACAAATATATAAAGCCCTACAGCTACTTTGTAAGAATGTCTTATGTTTAATGGGACCAATTTAAATTTTTCCTGTTTTCTCTCATCATATATTATGCTTCTTTATTTACCTACTTGCTTCTTCTCCTATCTTACTTAAACACTTTACCTCCCTATTTTTTTCTTTGTTCTTTATTATTTTTTCCTCTTCATTCCTATTTGAAGTCATTTTTTCCCCCAATAATACAGTACAGATGATGTTCACAATTTTTAAAAGTCATAAGTTTACACGTCACATTTGAAAAATGAGATAGATAGATAGATTGATTTTATTATAGTACAACCACGAAGTAGGCAGTCAGTACGCTACTTAGAAATCCAAATAGAATGAGAACACACTTCATTAAACAACCACTGCAGACTTCCATAAGAGTGTATATTTCTATGTATGTTTGTGAAAAGTAGTTATTTTATTTTATTTTTTGTGTGTGTAAGTAGTAATAGAAATACAGGGAAAGGAAAGAAGACCTCATCTTAACATACACACTGAAGAATATATGATTAACATGTCTATTCCAAAGCATGGACTGTCACATTATACTCAGTGTTTTGCTCCCATATGTGTATATGTTGATGTGTCTGTATTAATCTACAGGTCCCAAAAGGTTCAAGAAAATAATCTTTGCTAATATTTTGGGAATCAAAAGACAACCACTAAGCATACATTTTTGTCGAAACTATACATAGAGTCCAAGTTTGGTGATGACACAAATCTGGGAGGGGTAGCTGACACACTGGAAAGCCACTCAACAAGGCAGGGATTTCAAGAAAGACGGGTATCTCTTACAAGGTGTTTAGCAAAGCGCTACAAAAATGATAAAGGGCCTGGAGCATCTTCTGTTTGAGAAAAGGCTGAAGAAACTAAGTCTAAGTAAGTCTGTTCAGCCTGGGGAAAAGAAGGCTGAGGGGGAATCTGATAAATGTTTGTAAATAGCTGTAAGGGAGGTGGGAGGCAAATGGCTGAGGCCAGGCTCTTCTCAGTGGTGTGTAGTAGCAGAACAAGGAGTAATGGCCTAAAACTTGAACACTGGAAGTTCCATCCAATCACAAGGAAGAACTTCTTTATGGTAAGGGTGATGGAGCCCTGGAACACGTTACCTAGAAAGGTTGCAGAGTCTCCTTCTATGGAGATATTCAAGACCTTTTCTGGACGGCTACCTGTGTGATCTGTTGTAGGGAATCTGGTTTCGCAGTTTATACACAATGATCTCTTGAGATCCCTTGCAATCCCTGGAATTCTGTAATTCTGTAGATAGAAACGAAGCAGTAATATGAAAGATATTTTGAAATGAGAACAATAGATTCATTTAATGTTTATATTTAATCTCATATTTAATAACTATCATTTCTCTGTAGAATTTGAGAGCCTTCACAGACAGCAGTTCGAGTCTGCAAAACTGTTGTTGCCTTACTTTTACCAGAGTCAGTTTTAATTATCCCTTCCATTATTTGTCCTGGATTTCAAAACTTTGCCATTTGAAGTAAAGACCAGTTTTCACATTTGGTTGGAGAAAGAATATGGCAATGTTTTCTTCTCTGAGAATACAAGAAAGAATATTAAGAGCAGAAGCTTTGGAGCAAGAAAAACCACATGAGAAAGCAGAGCTGAGAACCAAAGACACCTCCAGAAGAGAAAAACAAAGTCAAGTAAGCTGCATGATGGCTGCATGATAACAACCCTGCTTGGAGGAAGAGCGTGTGGCTAGGAACAACTCACGACGCTGATTGGAAAAGCACTTGCATGCACGATTAAAGAGTGTTTGTGGAATGTTTTGTTGATGTGTAAATGTGGGTGGGAATGTTACAAAAGGAAACTTGTGAATGTACATGAGGGATGTTAGAACCTGAAACAAATGATTTGGAGTGTTCGCATCTGAGTTTGTGCCTCAGGAGCTGCACACTTCGACTTTTCTATTTCTCCTTTTGCCATTAAAAGCAATGTTTCTACCACTGTTTTTAGAAACACCTGATGAGCTTGATAAAAAAGTAATATCCATTAGCCATTCATTTTCCTTTTCCATTTTGCCTGTTTTCTCTATCAAGTTTCCACTGGTTAACAATAGAACTATAGAGTAAATATACTCCTAGCCATTACATTCCTTGGTAAATATTCAGCTTTTATTATGAAAAAAATCCCTAAACCCAATAGGAAAGATTCAAAATAACAATCTACTATTACTACAGATAGATTACTCTTATAGCTATGCACTGGGCTTAATTTTCTTTATTTTCTTTCCTAATGATTATTTCTTTTGCCTCTTGACAACCTGTTTCTAATTTTGCTGTCAACATTAGCATCTGTATTTTTGATTGATGACTATCCTTTGAGAAAACTTTATAATTTCTATCCCATAACTGAATACCTCATTGCCAGCATAATAATGTAACTTAAGACACACCACTTTTAATATTTATATATATTTATTACATAAACATAAAATTTTAAAATATCTCTGTAATTGCGCTTTAAACTGTGTGCTATGTAGTAGGTTCTTTGAGAACGGGCTGTGATGTGACAAAACCTCCCCTGTTCATCGTGTGGTTAGTGATGTGGAACTAATGGGTGTAGACGAAGAAGGTATTGTAGATAAGGAGAGAAAGTGCACAATAAAACGCCATTTTGCCAGTCACCATATTGGTGCATTTATCACATCGGAATGGCCCGGAGCCCGGTTTGGGCTCGAGGGTCGACACACCAATGCAGGCACGGCTGCTCACTCTGAGGAGCTATATGTTGCCGTGGACTACGCAGAAGGCAACAGTGCTAATATGATGTCTATGCTGGATCCACACTTTATCATACTCAGATTTGTACATGATTGCAGACCAGCAGAAGACATATTAGTTACACTCAGTAAAGTAGCTGATAACGACTATCAGAGAAGCCTTGTCATTGCATCTGAAATACCTTGACAGAGTTCTTCAGCTTCTATTTCAGGGAGATTTTAACCTGAAAAGAAAAAAAAAAAAATGCTATAAAGCAGAAAGTAAGTCTTTTATAGAGAAGTGAAAGAAGAGCCTGTTGCAATAGTATTTGATAAGTCACATGAGTATTCTCAGAAAAGATGACAATTCATTGATGACTTCTTTCTGACTGAGGAAAAGTAGAAGATTGTATTAAGTTAACTAAGAAATAATGAAATCTAATATGAGGTATTAGATATAACCGTAGCAGATAAAATAAATAAATAAATAAAAATCTGAAAAGGAAACATAACTCTTTGTTCCGTGGTGGTTAGGATGTTGTTTTCATATCTTATTTCTGTCATTTGTCAGTAATCTAGAAAAGGAGTAGAGCAGTGGCAAAGTCAATGAAACAAATGAAAAGGGCAAATGGGACTGGTTTCTTAGGGAGTTATCTAAATGAAATGAGTGAGCACCATTGTGGCAAGCGTGTGTTTAGATATACAAGAAAGAAATTTGTAAGTTGTAAACTAGCAGAAATTGGAGAAAAGTAAGAGACTTGGGCATCGTTCAATAATTCTTAAAATTTCATCTAAAAGCAGTTAAGTTGATTTCATAACAGATATGAAAGAGGATAGACAATAGTCACATAATAATGATATACTCATTGGTCTGTTCTGAGATTGAGATAGATATCTGCACCTAAAGTAGATGGATTGGCTCTGATCCTTCTTTATAACACAATACGATAGATGAAATGTAAAATATTTTAGAGTCTTAACACAATTTCAAGCATCTCCAAACATGCTTGAGATGTTTACAACAAATAAATGATAATGCAGGCTATGTTGGTATAATCATTAACTGTTTATTTAAATGATTCAATTGTATAAGTAGATAGACCAATAAAGAAAAGCAGTAGGTTTGGCGGCTCTTCCTCTGTTTCTATTACTTGTAGTATTAGTTTAGTTTACATGAGATTAGATGGATTAGATGAAGCTAAGGACTGAGGGCCAAATGTTTCTTTACACACCTGCTTTTAAGTTCTCTGAGGGAAATTTCTCCTGCAAATACAAACCTTTGTTTGCTTGACCGTAAAAAGTTCCCTATGTACTCAGAGCACATTCTTTTCAACTGTTTAGCATGGATGGCCAGAGCATCAGTATAGTTCTGGTTCTACCACCACCACATCTATATTGCCTATAAAACTAAAAACGTATCTTGCATGTTGCTGACTGATATTTCAGAATGAGAATGTATGACAGCTGTTGGACAAAACAACTTGTTCAGATTTGACAGTGTCCCAAGAAAAGTATCAGAAAGGAGCTCACATTCTTCAGCTGCAGCAACTAGAGCAGTACAGCAAGTTATTTGATGACAGCTCTGTTACACCTACCTACTCTAGTATAAGAAATAAAGCAGTAGTTTCTAGATTCTCCTTATTAGTGATCTAGCTATTGGTCCAGCAGATAAGCTTAGTGGATGAGGATAAAACCGTTGATGTGGTCTACATGGACTTCAGTAAAGCCTTGGACACTGTCCCCGACAACATCCTTGTGGATAAGCTGGCTGCCCATAGTTTGGATGGGTGTATGCTCCACCGGGTGAAACACTGGCTGGATAGTCGGGCCCAAAGAGTTGTGATCAATGGAGATAAATCCAGTTGCCAGCTGGTCACGAGCAGTGTCCCCCAGGGCTCAGTACTGGGGCCACTTCCATTTAACATCTTTATTAATGATCTTGATGAGGGGATTGAGTGCACCCTCAGTAAATTTGCAGACAACACCAAGTTGTGTTGATTTGCCAGAGGGGAGAAAGGCACTACAGAGAGATCTGGATAGTCTGGATTGATGGGCCAAGGCAAACTGTATGAGTTTCAATAGGGCCAGGTATTGGGTTCTACATTTTGGTCACAGCAACCCCAGGTAACCCTACAGGCCTGGGTAGGAGTGGCTGGAAAGCTGCCTAACAGAAAGGGACCTTGTCATATTAATGACAGTCAGCTGAACATGAGCCAGCAGCGTACCCAGATGGCCAAGAAGTTCAATGGCATCCTGGCTTGTACCAGGAATGGTGTGGTAAGCAGGACTAGAGAAATAATCTTGTCCCTGTACTTGGCACTGGTGAGGCCTCACCTCGAGTACTGTGTTCAGTTTTGGGCAGCTCCGTACAGAAAGGATACTGA
The DNA here is from genome assembly GCA_030625065.1 of Alectoris magna. Lineage (NCBI taxonomy): Eukaryota > Metazoa > Chordata > Aves > Galliformes > Phasianidae > Alectoris > Alectoris magna. Next base: position 79,852,188 of record CM060560.1, read on the forward strand.
GGTGCTGGTGCAGGTCTAAAGAATGGCAACAAGACTTGTGAAGGGCTTGGAGAATACGCTGTATGAGGAGAGACTGAAAGAACTGGGGCCGTTTAGTCTGGGGAAGAGGAGGCTGAGGGGAGACCTTATTGCTCTCTTCCAATACCTAAAAGGTGATTGCAGTGAGAGTGGGGTTGGTCTCTTCTCACTGGTGACAGGACAAGGAAATGGCCTCAAGTTGCACCAGAGTAAGTTTACCTTGGATATCAGGAAACACTTCTTTACAGAAAGGGTTGTTAAGCACTGGAATAGGCTCCCCAAGGAGGTGGTTGAGTCACCATCCCTGAAATGTGCTTAAAAACCATTTGGATGTAGTGCTCAGGGACATAATTTAGGGGAGGGTTGTTAGCTAGGGTAGTATGGTTAGGTTATGGTTGGACTCAACGATCTTTAAGGTCTCCTCCAACCTGACTAATTGTATGATTTAGTTGGTACAGAGATTTTTAGTAGTCAGGGAAAAGTCAACATCCCCTAGCATGAACCAGGCATCCTCACTTCAGTTTTCCAGAGCCTACATCTACATTCAAGACAGAGGACATTTTCCTGGAAAATTTTGCAGCTTCTGGCTTCTATCACTCAGCAGAGAGCCAGGATGTGCTTGTCTCAATGTTGAGATTCTGGTTTAGGTTCTTCACAAGGGAATACATGCCACAGTGTAAAGCTGTTCTGCAAACATACTCTGCAAAGCAAGAGAAGAGAATGAAGGTAATTGTGAAATTCTGTTCAAAGTCATTATTACCTGATTCCAAATTGTTAGTTCAGATAAAAATATATAAAGATATAAAGATGTAGGGGTGGAAAAAAAAAAAGTGGGTAAATGGTAATCAAGTTCATTTAACCTTTCTTTTTATATAAAGACAAAAAGAAATTAAGTGAAAACAGAAGGTAATACTTTGAAGTCTACTACTTTGAAGACTTATTGTCTTGAAATATAATTGAGGCCAACAACTTAGCAAGATTCAGTGAAGGATTAGACATGTGGATAATAAGTATATTCATAGTTATTTCACAAAGAATAATTTTCTTCTTTTAGAAGGAATTTAAGCATCATAAATTCTATTAACTGATAGGGATTAGGTTGAAGAAGCTTCACCTCTTGGCAAATTATTCCATTACTGGCTACTACAGAGTTAAATTTTTTTGCATTTTTTTTGCTCATGCATTTACTACAGATCACTGTCAGAAATAGAGGACTGGACTAGACCAAATCAGCGTGCAGTGCAGCACAACATGTGATATACCAAATAGCACTTTATTATGCCAAGTTTTCTATCAGTACTAAAAAACATTAATTACCAACTAAAAAAGAAAAATATGATAGCTGATTAATTGAGACAAAAAAAAAAAGTGAACTCTGCTCTCACTATTCTGAAATAGTTTTCATTTGATTTCTTTCTTCCTTAGTCCTCTAAGCATCATCAGTTACTTTTATGGATAAATTAAACAGAAACTGTTGCAGTTTTTAATCCTGTGAAGATCATGTTAGCATAGAAAACTAATAAATGCCCAGCAGCAAATTTAAATATTTTGGTTTCAACTTGTAGAGTTTTCAACCCTAAGAATTCCTGGAACTTTTTGAGTTAGTGCTCTGAAAACTGTATTGCTTGTACAGGTTTATTTGATCTAAGTAATGATTTGAAAGCTTAAACATGTAGGTAAAAGGAGCCCCAAAACCACAAAGAGATGTAGTTACCCTTTTTCTTTTACAAAAGGGTCTTTCCTTCTCTTGTAGAAATATCCATAGATAGCTTTGGGGAGATAAATCATTAAGTGCTATAGTTAAGGTGATCAACTGTGATGAGAATTTTTCTCAATTTTCATTGTAAATATCTATTTTAAAGATAGACCAAAGTGTTACATTTCTGTAAGCCTCAAAATATCAACCTAGAACCAAAATTCCACTTCAATATTTGTCTTTGAGTGAAGTTTTTCCTTTAGAATACTTTATTGAGAGTTGAAAAAATGTCTTACGGTGATGTTTCAGAGTTTACTTTGGCATGTAAGAAATTTCGAAGATTTATAGAGTTCTTTACATAACTATCTATGTATAAGTGAATCTTGATTTATTAGCACTTAGGAATAGAACAGCAAACACATGCCCTGTGAATTGTTATTACACTTCTACGTGCTACATCACTGCCTATTTTCATTTATCATCACAGCATAACATTTTCATTCATTAAAGGATTTCGCCTTGAATGTTGCGCTAATAAACATACATTACTGAGGACAACACACAGGCAATAACACTCGCTTTTAATTTTTTGTTGACTTTGGAAATTGGTTCAATACTGTTACTTATCTGCACCAAAAATATCAAAAAGCAAAACTTCAGTATGCAATGAAAGAACAATCACACAATGACACTACCTGCATTGGACTACTGGTTACAATTACAAGACTATAATCAGTGACTAATACAAGTCTAAATTGTGAATTTATTACAAAGTACCTTAATTTGAGGTGACATATTTCTACTTGTTAAAAGGCAATTACTCCCCTCCTAACTACATTTAAAATAATTATTCTTGTAGTTACCTAGGTACTCTTTTGATTCCAAACCTGCTCAGCATCACCCAAAAAACTATCAACAAAGCAAGGATTTAAATAAGTTTCTAAATGCAGAGTTAAACGATTCTCTTCTAGACTGTCCATATACTTTTGATGGGAGACTTTTCATAAACAACACCAGGCATTTCTCTGTATAGTTAGATACACTAATCTCAGTTTAGTAAGATTTCTGCTTTTTTCTCCTCCCTCTGTAGTATTCTAACAGTTTTCAATGGTTCTATTTCATCATGCATACAAAGTAATAAAAGTTCTTAGGCTTTCTTTGAACGGATGTTTTTTCTTCTTCAAGTTTTATGCAAAAGGTGTGTTTTCAAATTGATGTCTTTCAGAACTGCCTAATGTATTGCTTTGAGATATATATGTGAATTCCCCTAAAAGGACATAGTAGATATACATCATAATTAAGAAGAACTGACATAATTCCAACTTGTGACATCCTTTACACTTGACCTTCTGCGACACAGTCTATTTTTCACTATCAAAAAAAAAAAAAAAACAACTAAATTTTCATAAAAAATTCTATTTAGGGCACAAGACCTCTGAGTAACACAATATCACAAACTTTAGTAGACCTTTTGACACCACTTCTATGTTTAATGAATTAACAAAAATTACGGTGAGGGTGACGGAGCACTGGAACAGGCTGCCCAGGGGGGTTGTGGAGGCTCCTTCTCTGGAGATATTCAAGACCCGCCTGGACATCTACCTGTGCGAACCTGAAACAACTACTGAAAGCAATGTTTAATAAGATTCCTAAGTGTTATGCCAGTCTCATGAACTTGTAACTTACTTTCAGCAGGCTACTCATTTTTCTACTCAGAAAAATGTAACGATTAAATATCATCAGTAAGGTGTCAACACTTTCTATTAGAGAAGAATTTGTGGAAAAGGAAATAAAAATTGAGTGAGTGAAAATAAATGATCGTAACAAACTTGCTCATAAAAAAAAAAAATCTTAGTGAATGTTTGGTATTGCATCTTTTTAATTAAGATATTAATCTGCAAGTCTCCACCATCATAATAAGCACTGATAAGTCATAAGATACTACTGTACTAGAGCTACAACAAAGATGGGAAATAGTGTAATTGCTCCTCTCTAATAAATTTTGCCCAGACTGGAAAGGAAAAACAATATAAATCCCTGCAGTAAGTGAGCTATCAACAGCATTTAAAACTTTAACTAGAGCATATTTTGACCAATGCACATCAAAAGGAGAATAAAGTTCACTGTACATATTAAATATTGTTTCGCAGTTTGTTCTCTTTTCCTTACAGCTTTTGAGGAAAAAATTGAAAAAAAAAAAAATGGGGACTAAGACTTGAAGTGCTCTGGGAAAATGGTTCATCAACGTTCCCTTACATTTTTTTGGTGTAGTATAATCTACATTTAATTGCAACATTAAATTTAATGTATCTTTCTTGGAGAAAATGCACATCATAAAAATACGCAGAAGAAAAGGAATGAGGCAGAATGGATCTGTTACAAGGAGTGAGTATAAAGAGGAAAGAGATCAGAGAGAGAGGGGGGGGTCATCATATGGCCACATATGGTAAAAAAGAAAAAAAACAAACAACCGAAAACTAATAAAAGAGAGGAAAAAGGCCAGTAAGTAAACTTCTGCTACTTTTGCCACAGCTACTACTACTATTGATATAAGGTTTATCTTTGAATGTATGTCTGCAATTTTTATTTACCAAAGCAGTGTATGCTTACATGATATAAGACACACATTTATTACAGATTTTCAAAGTTCTCTTTTGCTAGCATAAACACTGTTACACAGTATTATGTGTGCTTGTTAAAATATTTTAAAATGTTTTATATGCATGTATGTAAACACAAAATAACTCAGATCAAACTGTACTTTAATTGCTGTACTGCTCCATTCAGAACTCTCAAAGAATTTTTTATTGCTTCGTTATGCATTTTCTACTTACCAAGTATAGTAAAATATGGGTATAGAATGACAGTCTGTAATCAGTACTATCAGTATACATAACAATCAATTCTGAAAATATAGTTCAGGCAGTCAAAAAAACTCACAAATTTTATTTGTGCTTCATTTTAAAAACTTCCTGAAGATACCCTGAAACTACCTTAAATTTTATTTATCTTAGATCTTCCGATACTCTTGAGAGCCAAGATAAAACATTTCTGTGCATACTTTCAAAAGCCATTCTTTCTTTTGCCTTTGACTAAAGTATTGAGAAAAAAAATAAAATATTTTTGGAAACAAGGCTATGATACAATCACGTCAGTCCATATGCATATGATGTACAGAGCTTTTTGTTTTTCTCTTTGATGTAGTGTTGTGACTTACAGTTGCTAGGGAATAGAAAACTCAAAATTGGAATTCAAGATCTGTACTGCATATGTTGTAAACATGTCATTCAGATATCAGTTTCTGATTTTTGTGTCCTTAATTACAGGCAAAGCTCCTTTCAATTGTGGAATGGGCTAATTCATACATACATTCCATACATTATAGGAAAAACAATTAAAAAAATGCATACATGTATTTAATTAAACATTCAGTGCTATTTAATATGGTGATCTGTCCCCACACTCACCTAGTTGTCCAAGGAGAAGAATGTAATAAATTATTGACATATGACAAAAGCTGTAAGTATTTATTTTGTGCCAGTTTCATAACAACATCACTATGACAATGTAATCAATCTAAAGATAGACAGTAAAAATCAACAGAATAGCATATCACAATATCCAAACAAACAAGTCTATGACTCTGTAGAATAAAAACTGGATTTCAGTTGAAATACAAATCTACACTCAAATATGACTCTACCTGTCAGCATGTTATTGATTTTCTGGACTGAGAAAATCAAAGAATACTCACGAGCTTGGGCACTGCTAATCATTCAGTGTTGCTTACTTGCTGTAGGATTTAAATTTCCTCACAGATCATTGATTAACTTTGTTGGTTTTTTTTGTTTGTTTGTTTTAGTTTTTTTTTTGTTGTTGTTTTTTTTTTTACATCTAAAGAAGATGAGATAGAACTTCTGTCAGAAGTAGAAGCAGCATACTTTAAGCTTCAGTGAGATTTTGTTCAAATTAAATAGGAAGTTTTTGGCCAACATTTCCCCCCATTCAGATAGATTAAAATCAAACTTATAGATTCTCAAGGTCAAAACATATTTTGGCCAACACTTATTTCCAGTTCTTATAATGTGTAATTGTTACCCAAAAAAAAGACAATCACCACTACCACCGCGGAACCTGTCTTTTCACAGATATATTAAACTCAATGTCAGTTCTATTGATTAAAAAGTGTGGCTTCCCCCCGCCCTTTTTTTTTTTTTTTTTTAAATTTAGACACTTCTATTACTTGTAACTTTACTGAATAAGTCATGTGAATGAATTAACTGTGAATAACTCTTGAAATGATTGAATTTCCCACCCCAGTATTTAAAACTACAGCATTCTATGGTGTTTATGTTTAGATATTAAAATGTTTAGCTTAAAAAACCTATAAATTCCATAGATGAGGAAACATGGTTTTCGTACTGGAAAAAAAAAAAGGTTACTTTAAGAAATTTATAAATATTTCTTTACCCATAGCTATTACTAAACTGTACAGAAGCAAGGTATAATTTGTATTCCACATAAGAAATAATACTTAGTAACGTACTTTCATTAAAAAAAAAATTAAGAATCATTATGCTCATTATTGGACTAGAAATAGGAATGATCAAGTATAGTTTTCTTCTGAATTTCAAGTTGTAATAGCCTTAAATTTAACTCTGAGATGATACATTAAAGAGAAATACAATCCAGATGAGCACAGTTCACTGTAAATTTGTCTGCATCTATTTCTCTGGGGTAAGTTCTGGAACTTGTCGTTAGTGGCAGCAGCCCATACCTTGCCCTTGAGTTTTTCCAAAAGTAGTCAGCTCAAGCCCTTTGGCAAGTCAGTGTTTGTAATGACATCTCATAACTATACAAGGCAGAGAAACTGCCAGGGATTTCTCAATGAATCCCCATATCCAATATCAGTGAGAGCTGTGGATGTGTAACTTGATTGAGAAGAAGGACACCATAAATACACTAGATGCAAATCAGGCAAAACCCTATAACACTCTTGTGTCTGTGCTCAGTAAAGTAACGAAGACACAGTTATGTGGTAACCTTAAGGCCACAAAGTCAAAGTAAACTGAACAACAAGGGGAAAATTAGAGCACACTGGCTGTCACAAACTGCTTACAGTATTTGTGCTAAATGCTATTATGAGATTGAATATAACAACAAACAGGTCACTGGAAGACTTCTCAAACATATTCACATTATAAAATTGAAGGGTACTACCAGTTTTCTAACAAACATGGATCCACTATGGAACAAAGTTTCTTTGTAGAGAAATCCCTATAAGTTCCAGAAATGAAACACTAGATACCATAGGTTTTGTTACAAACTTCAGAAAATTCCTAGGTCTCTCCAGTTCATGTTTTCTTCAAAAGAGAATAATACATTAATTTATGGGCTCAGTACAGAAAATAACTGGGACTAGAATAGGGCAAAGGTAGTGTTTTGTCGTGCATTGAGTTAAATGGCTGCAAGCCAGTACTCCCCTGTTGCCCAGCTCTGGATTTCTCTCAACCCAAGTTACTAAGATTTGGACATTTTGCTCAAAACTGTTTTAAAACTCTAGTTTCTGTTCTGTTTGTTTCAGATGAAGTCTACTGTTATGCAACTGTGATCTACCTCACATTTAATTCTGGGCAATTGTTATTATACTTCAGGAAAATAAAAACAAAGACTTTCTGAATTAATGATACTACTATCTCATACTAAACCAATGTTTTTGATTTCTTGATAGAGTGTACGAAAAGTTCATCTAAAAATATACAATCATATAAACAGGCAAAGATACTGTTTTAAGGATCTTATGACTCCTTACACAATATTCACACAAAAATACAGAATATATGCTGCTGTCATTGGTCTACTTGTCTATGCACAAATGTAACCACTGCCACAAAACTGAAGTCATGAGGCTAAACATGTAAAATGGGGCCCTGTCAGAACAATAGTTTGGCCAAGGCCTGCATCAAAGCAATGCAATTTACAAAATCCCTCTGCCCCACTAGTCACAGAACGGCACCAAACCAGCCTGTAAACCATTGACACAATCTTTCCTGTAATTTTCTTCATTAAACCTCTTCTTTGCTGTCTCTCTGTATTCACATATCTATACGTGCTACAGTGACTATGAGCCAACTTCTGGTGAATCCTGTACGTGTGTGAGTGAAGGTTGGTGCCTGCTACTGGTACGAGCAGGGCCACAGCATCAACTATTAGTGGGGGTCCTCTACTCTCACCTATGGGGTGGGAGCAGAGTGTGTTCCCAAACCACCTACTGGAGGAAACTGGTATGAGTGAGGCAAGAACAGGCTCTAGACTAGTAAAGGGAGCAGGGCCATGGGTCACATCCATGTGCCTGGTGCTGGCAGATGAAAGACAAGTGTCTGTATCTCTGTGAACTTGTTGTAAGTGTGGGCAGGAGATTTTGCCTATGATCACAGAGAATGCACTGTGTGTGCGCCTTCACTAGTGAAGTTATCTCCCTACCAGCCAGAGAGAAGGAATACTTTATATATAGACACAGCTGAATGTAAGTTCTTCTACATTACAGTCCCAAAATAGAGGACACAAGAAAAAGAAGATGTCAAATAGCTATGCATAGATGTAACCACTGCTACATATACCTCAAGCACAAAGTTAACCTCTTAATTTTATAGAAGAGGTGGAGAAAAATACTGCATTGCCTAACAAACCTATTCCCCAAACAAACAACAAAAAAAGGGCAGAGCACTTGTTTAAAAAAAAAAAAAATAAAAAAAATCTTATTGCCATTTTTGTATACATTAACACTTCTGAATCAAATCCACTCCCCTAGCAAGGTGGGTAGTTGCCATCCAGGTAGCAGTAGGAGTCTCTACTGCAGGACCGCTTGCAGGATCATCAGCAGCTGAATCAGGTCAGACTTAAAAAAAAAAAAATAATAATGGTTTTACTGGATTCCTGAAACCCAGCTGCCTTTCAGTCATTACCTAATGCAGATCCATTTATACTGAGGAGCCTAATCTGCATTGAAAACATATCCTAACTTCTATAGCTATTCCTACCAAAATTCTCCTAAAGTTCTTTGTATCCATGGTTTCCTTCAGAGACCTTCATCAGTGAAGATTCAAAAAAACACAAGGGTAGGAAACCATTACTTAGTTCAATAGAATTGCCAGGTCACAGCATGAACCAGCGATTGAGCACCAGGTAAGAAGGTATGGCTAACCCAGGGAGCTCAGGTGCAAGTAGTGCACCTCAGTGATCAGAAGTGGATCCGGGCTCTACCCCTCCTCCTCATCCTTGTTTAAGGACTAGCAGCTGAGGGAGTAGCATCTCTCCAGATAAAGACCAGTGGCTCAAAAAGAGCACATCAGAAGGGGTGAGCCAATTTGCCTTCTTTTTTACTTGCTATTGCTTCATAGTGTTTGTGTCTCATCAGAAGACACTGTCACCACCTTCTTTTGCCATTAGCTTAAGCATTGGTGATATTGAGAGAAGAAACACCAGGATGCCCACTATCAGAACTTCACTGTCTTCAGCCCTATTATGAAAAAGGCTCTTGGAAAGGAGTTAACAGGTGCAGGGGACATCCTCACCATCTCTTCCACCATCCACACAGTGGCTATGCCCTGCAGTCCTGGCCTGGATTTGATTCAGGAGGTAGCTGTTCTCTTTACACTACTGCACTTGAAAGCTGGCTTCAGAACACCAAGAGGAAAGAAGATAGGAAGATGTCAAAAACCTATACCTAAACAACTGCTGTAACACATATACACAACACAGAGTTCATCTCCTTTTAATAAAGAAGAGTTGGAGCAACAGGCTAGTTTCCTCCGAAAAAGTTTCTACCATAAACTCATAGAGCTCTTGTTGAAAGAAGTTGATTTGCATTATTCATACATTACCACTTTTGAAGAGAATCTGCTCCCCTAACAGGGTCAATAATTACCATCCAGGTAGCAATAGGAGTCCTACTGCAGGACCCCTTGCAACCACATCTTCAGCTAAACCAAATAGGACTCTCCAGATGAGTTTGTTAGATTCTTGCAACACAGCCACCACTCAGTCCTTATCTAATACAGATCAATTTCTGCTGGGCCACCTAAACTGCATGGGAAAATTCCACTAACTACCTTAGTTATTTCTACCAAGACCATCTAAAGACCAATCCATTTACGTGCACCTTTGAAGACATCCATCAAAGGAAAATTTTAAGAGAACACAGGAGGCTAGAAACATTAGCTGGGCATTGGTGCGTTCAAAGGAATACACCGCCAGGTTGCCCTCAGCCAGAGCTACAGCCACTTTCACAGTCCACCGCAACTCCTTCACAAAAATGGGAAGGAGCCTGAAGATGCAAAGATCACCCTTGACATTCTTTACACAATGCAAAGTGCAACAGTAACAGCAGAGCAGCAAGATCCCAGACTGCAACAAGTGAGGATTCACTCAAACATAACAGCTGTGAACACAGAAATAAAAGAAAGATACTGCTTACCCTCAGAAGACCTCTAGTATGCAGAGATCTCCAAAGAGATACCCTTAACTCCACTGCCAACCCTTAAATGAGGTCTGGGAAGGGAAGGATCCTGGCTCCACCCCTTCCAGACACCCAGGTGCTTTGCACACACCTGAGTTTCCCTGGGTTGGCCCTGCCTTCCTACCAGGTGCTCAATCGCTGTCTTAAGCTGTGAGTCAGCATTTCCACTGCACTCTCTCTTCTACCACCTTGTACTCCATGTGCTTGTCTACATTAATGACTAGATGGTGTTTATTACCAAGATCTAATTCTTCCCACTTCTCCTTTTCCTTCTCCAACTCGTCATCATAATAATCTTCCACCTCTTCATTCTCCTGTTCTTCCTCTATCCTCTTATCACTGCTAGAGCCTCACTGTCACTGCCAGAATTGTCTTTTCTCTGCTTGGACAACCAGTAGATTCCAAAGAGCATAAGGATTACCCAGAATTCCCAGTGCTGGCACATAGAGAGGATCACATGCTTTTTTAGCAAGCTTTCTCTCATCCTTATTTCTCTGCAGCAGCCAAGTAATCTCACGACTCAGCTTCTGTTGCTTCATGAGGTCTTGCATGGCCAAATCTATCTGATTTCTGGCCTTCATCATGCTCAGCCTGGATGAGATTTTGACAATACCCACAGCCATGGTCCAGAGGAGATGGGAGAGAAGGACACTCAGCAGGGCTGGTTGTGAGGAAGCTAGTGGCTGGGGCAGCAGGAACAGGAGCCAGACCCAAGGACATGTATGAGAGGAATCCAGGGAAATGGGAGGTAGCGAGCGCAAGGTTTGTGTGTGCTGCATGTACAGGGCAATGGGCCACCCCAGGCAAATGTTTGGTCAATGGTTTTGGGTGTCTTATGGGGGCTGCAGGCCCTGGCTGATGGTATAGGGACCATCTTTGTAAGCTCCCTCAATGACTATCCCTGGGCTGGGCTTTGTTTGCACAGGGAAATGTAATGTAAAGGCAGGTGGCACTGACCTCTGTGAAACAGCAGTGTTATGTAGGGTCACGTGTTCTTGGCATATCCCTAGAGCTTCTTACCTTTCCTGTCTGCTCCAGGCACACCTGTTCTCAACTGAAGGCACTACCTGCAGTGGCTACACCCTCATTCCAGCCTTAGAATCCTCCAAGGGGTCAGTGTTGGTGACCCAGTCCTTGCCAAGCCCAGCTTTACCCCACCTGCCACACTCAGCAATGGCCTGAGTCACATTGCACTGAGCATTCCAGTATATATTTATATATTGCATCATCTCTAATAATTACTATTATAATGGTTAAATGATGTAGTCCTTCCAACTTTCAGTGAGATATTCCAGAAGATATTTTTGTATTTAAGGAAAAATCTGCATCAAGAAATTTTCCGTATTTTTCTTACTTGTGTCTCTAGCATACATTTGTATTTCTTCCTAATCCAACCCGTGTGACTCAGTAGACTAACGTAGATAACACACACAAGATCAGCAATCTAAAATATACCTGCATGACACCCAGAGGCATTTGACCGCTCAGTTTGACTTGCAAGTAGATATAGATTTATGAGAAAACTTAAGGAGGCATATATATTAGTTGTCATATTTCTAACGAAGGAGGATAAAGATAGAAAGTAGATAGTTTCCCCAGGGGAACAACTTCCCTACTTTTAAATGCTTAGTCAGGAATAAAATGACATTAAATGAAAAATTAATTATTTTACTGTATATTTATTTATTAGTGCAGAGGTAAGACTCCTCGATTCTTCCTTCATTTAGAATAAAAAGTCTGAAAATTATCAGGTAATATTTCAAAGAATTTTGGTATTCTAAAGTCATTTCTTTCTTTTAAGGTTAAATTAAGCCTCTATACCACCAATCTCCAGATTTTAAAAGAGAACTCTAGCTTAGTCTGGGATGCCAGCACTAGTATAATAATCCATCAGCATCCTAAGTGAACTTTATGTTCCTGGAACAACTTTGCTTCATGTGGACCATTCTGTAGTTGTTACTGAAGAGGCACTAGGGAACTGAGCCAATGAAAGCACGTATCCTGCATACGAAGCCTGCAGAGATAGACATTACTAACCAAGTCAACGAGCTTATCTATAAAAGGACAATCAGAAAAATCATTTTGAATTATTTCTTATAGTGACTTTTTAAATCTGTATTGAAGTCTGATTGGACAATCTCATAGAAAATTACAATGACTTCCATTTGATTTGGCTTAATTTACTTTGGAAGTGAATTAAACTCATGGAATTAAATTGTTTTCAATTTTCATTATAGTATTCACACAGGGATTTTACGCAGTTTAGCTAAACAACTTCTTATTTAAACAGCATATTAACTAGAAATAATTATCTTGATTTACCCCTTATAGATGAAGTGTAAACAAAATCAGAAAAAAATGATAGAATTACATTCTTCGACGATATTGATTTCAACTGTATGCATAGAACACACCCTCAAGAATGCACATATATACATATAGGCAGAGAGATATTTCTGACAATTGAAACTAAGTTAAAAATGTTTGATTGCATTTTTATATAGGGATTTCTTCAAAACTTACCCAAATTTTCAACTAAAACTTTCTAAAGTTGAAAAAACCATTATTATCACTGATCATTATTCAAGAAGTACTTTTCTCCAGAGAAAATTTGATCATTCATCAAAAATATTAGAAATCATTATAATGGTACTGGTATAATAAATTTGTATTATTCAGCATGAAAAGAACATAAGTTCAACAAAAATTCAAAATACGTATGTGTTTTTTTCATTGAATTTTCTTTGTGGTGACTACCTGAAATCGACAAGTACCACAGACAGTATATCTGTTCCCTTAAAAATATTTAGAAGTTTAATAGTCAATTTTCCATGATGTTAGAAGTGATCATACACTTCACAAAATTCCTTAGGTAACTTGAAAATTTGCAAATTCTTTGCAAATTATTAATTAACTTTTCTTTTTTTTTTTTCTTTTTTTCTCTCCCTCTCCCCCAAGTATCTATCTCTCTTACCCTTCAGTTTATCCTTTTCTAGAAGCTCTCCTACTCTTAACCCTTCTCATGGCCAAATGTATTGCTTTTTTTTCCACCCATATTCTTCACCCTCCAGTCCTTATTTTGTCTATTCCCACTCATCACCGTAGATGCTGATTGGATATGACCAGTGTCTGGAATTCTGTGACCCAGCAGTTTCTAAATGACTGACTGGTACTTGGAAGGGGCTCCTGGCTCAATTACAATCTGGATATTAAAGAATTCAGGTGAGCCACAGTCATGCATGCTGAGTTTTTGACACTTGGCTTTCCTGAAGCCTACAATTCTGAGTTAGGAAAACCTCTCCTGAGTTTAGTTACACATAATCATACACACACACATGCACTCACAGTCTAAGTCTATAAAAGCACTGATAGGACAGAATTATAAGCAGAATATTCTACTTCTGTGTTATAAATATACATTTCCTGAAAATCACATTTTCTGCTTAAGTTTTCTGTTATTTGTATTATCAGCTCATATAATCATAGAATCACCAAGGTTGGAAAAGACCTCTAAGATCATCCAGTCTAACTATCCACATATCACCTGTGTCCCTCAGTATAACACCTTCACATTTCTTGAACAGACTCCACCACCTCCTAGGCAGCCCATTCCAGTGTCTGACTATACTCTCTGAGAAGTATTTCCCAACGTCCAACCTCTGCTGGTGCAACTTGAGGCCATTCCCTCTAGTTACATGGGAATTACATGGGAGAAGAGGCTGACACCCACCTCACCACAACCTCCCTTCAGGTAGCTGCAGAGAGCAATGAGGTTACCCCTGAGCCTCCTCTTCTTCAGACTAAATAGTCCCAGCTCCCTCTGCCTCTTCAAATATGACTTGCACTACAGACACTCACCAGTTTTGTTGCCCTTCTCTGGTCACACTCCAGGGCCTCAATGTCTTCCTTGTAGTGAGGGGCCCAGAACTGAACACAGTACTTGAGGTGTGGCCTTACCAAGCCTCTAAGCAAAATGCCATTACCATACAATTCCTGGCTGTCACTTTTCTGTTTCTGTAGTTACATGAAGTTCTAAATTTGATGCAAGAGACATTCAGGTTTATAAAGCAGATGATGATTTAAAGACTGCCTACTGGGAAAAAAGCAAGGAACTTGATAAAGTGTATCACTACCCTTCCCCCATTATATTTTTACTCACAAGTGCACCCTTAATTACCGTCTTTCATTTCAGATGGGTTATTCAGAGCAAAGATTTAATAGGTAAACAAACTGTTTTAGTTATCTTTGTTGATTAAAACTCTATGAGAAAAACACATGCATTTTAGGGCTACTTTGTCTTCCAAAGTGTTTCTCTCAGAACCTAAAATTTAGTCCAACAGGTAAGTCTTCATGATGTCAGAACCTAACAACTGAGTGTGTAGTACATGCACAGCCATACTTAAAGATTTTCTGTCACTGTAATTTCCCCACATGAAGAATAGGAACTGTTGTGCTGGGTCATTGTAAGAGGTATACAACTCCCCTAACACCTATTTATGTGGATAGGAGCATAATAATTAGAGAAATCCCTGACAGATGATCTGTCCCAAGGGTTTGAAACATACAAAGCAGTCCAGATGCCTAAAGACTACATAGGAAAGTATACATATCTAGGAAGGTTACGTGGAATCCAGAAGAAGACTGTAAGCACAAACTGCAGTATAATGGAAAATAGGAGCTAAATAACATGCTCTGGCCTCTCTTTATTTCAATTAAACTATGTAAATTAACAGAAATAGTATAAATTCCCAGATCAACTTTCCTTGTCTCTGAAGTGTTAATTTGTTGAAACCTTTTTTACAGTATTCTGTGAATCAGTGGTATGCAGAGAAAAATTATTGTTTTTCATTTCTCTTTAAGTAAGCTCAGGTCAGCTCCCTGCTTTGAATACAGAAAAGGTTTTCAGTTATAAAGAAATCTGGGTATTTGCACATGGAAATTCTGTTTTGTTAAACTGGTGCTTAGAGACAAGAAAGTATTTCAGACCTCTCATGCACAAAATGTAGGGGTAAGCTGATGTTATCACCCTTTATGAACATGTGAACACAGCCTTCAGAAGAAATACAGCTTAGTTTTCCTCTACCATTTCATATTAGGCATAGATCATTTGGGAATGGGAGATACTTTGCTTCTACACCAGTCTCTGAGCAACTACCAATAGAGGAGAGTTCCTCTAGTCCAGGGGGACTTGCAGCTGCCACGCTCAGCTTTTTGGGCTTTTGGGCTGTGTAACAGATTTGTAAAAAGAGGCAGCTGTTTGTGGGGAAATAATTCTTAGCAGGGTTTCAGTTTGAATTCTCCTGGTATCCTTTCTTGCATAGAAAGTTGATTTTATGTTTGTGACTTGGCTAACTCATATTGCATATTTAAAACCAAAAGTAATAGTTTATTGCATTATGCTATATTGTGTAGAAAGATTAGCTATATAGTCAAAATCCTGCATGAACTGAAAGTAGCAGTGAATTATGTCTTAGAATAGCATTATCATTTGAAAAAGGAAAGGAAAGGAAAGGAAAGGAAAGGAAAGGAAAGGAAAGGAAAGGAAAGGAAAGGAAAGGAAAGGAAAGGAAAGGAAAGGAAAGGAAAGGAAAGGAAAGGAAAGGAAAGGAAAGGAAAGGAAAGGAAAGGAAAGGAAAGGAAAGGAAAGGGAGAGGGAGAGGGAGAGGGAGAGGGAGAGGGAGAGGGGAGAAAAGGAAAGGGAACGACTATCCAAACATCTAATTTATCTGAAATGAAATAGAATGTATCAGAAAATTCACAAGAGCATTTGTAACAACAAGTCTCTGATAGGTATATTTTCTTTGCTGACTAGCAAATTAAGATGATATAGAGATGAGATCAAAGAGAAAGCATATTTCTATCATATGACATCTCCTTTTATTAAGCCAAATAAAAATGTAATGCTTCTAATTATATTTTCATATTATGAGTAAAGACTAAGTTTCATAAATGCTGTGAGCTAGAGAAACTTCCTAAAGTGATGTTATTTTGATTTACACCAGCTAAGGGTGGGCCAGAGGCGCAGTCTGCAGAAACTGTTGATTATTTTCATCTCAAATTCTTAACTGTTGCATATTTTAATGTACTAGTGCTTCTTACAGTAACTACAGTATTAAATTAGTTTTAACATTATGGTTCATACATAGCATGAAATCTTTTGTATATAAATCAGGAAATTAAACTGAACATTTAACAGTAAGATTTATAGACTCACAAACTAAATCAGTGCTCTAAAATTTAAGATTTTTAAAGAAGTTTCAAATGCAGCATACATAGAGCAATATCACTGACTCTGAAAGTTAATGTATTTGAGTCAGAATTCTGACAGTTTATATTAACGAATTATGGAAAATAGATTATATTATGGAACAAAGTCTTAGAAAGCACCAACTATGGAGCAAATGTTTAAAACACCTCAATTTTCAAGTAACCTAAAATTAAGGATGTACAACAACTGAAGAGCAAGTACCTAGTCCAGATTAATACAATCTAAACTGCATATAATTTACTTTTGCTCATTCTCTTTTAGCAGGGTAATTTTAAAGGCTTAGAACCACCCAGTTAGAAAACGAATTGACTAAGGCTCAGCCAGTTTTCAGTGCTGTGTATAGTACTACCATTATTTGTGCCACTCACAAGCTTTTCCTGTTGCATGAGTCAGGAAATAAAATTATGACCATTTCTCTGTCTTCTGAGAATTGACTTCAATGCAATATTTTTGGGTGGAATAATGACCATCACCTAAGTTGCAAGAAAGCTTAATATTTATTTCAGAGATAAAATCTCTTAGGACAACACATTATTGCTTTTATTATGGATTTATACCAACATATCAGACAGAGCAGAACCAGTGATGATAAGCTATGTAGCCTTGTCACTGGAGGAAGCTACTTTATCATCATCCACTCCAAGGACACTTCCCTTTTTTAAACTGTTCTAGCTCCTCTACTCTGACCTTCATACCTGCATTCTTCAACACTTTCTCAATTTCATCATCACATTTTAGTCAAAATTCTCACTCTACATAATTTAGTCATAACTCTAAACCCTTCTGCTCCCTTTTTCATTTATTGTTATTATCATTATTCATAGATATTGATTACAAAACTTTTAAATCGAGCACAGGCCCTTACAGCATTTATCTCAGTTGATGACATCATGTGAGAAACATCCTGCTCATTCTGATTTTTTGTAGATTATCCTCACCCATGGTGTAGTTAGCAAGCTTCATCCCAAAAAATATCTGTAGTCACTGCATCCTATAAGCATGAGTTTACAGACAGCATAATGAAGCCTGTTGTCAAGAAAATTCAATCCTTATGATAATTGTTTACCTTACCATTATGCAAAACAAATATTAGAACCTCAGCCTTGTTTTGTGTAAACATGACTTTATTTTGAACTACTCATACTTCATGATCATCAGCACATTTTAGCTTAAAATGAGCTCATGAATGAATACTCATGAATTAGTTTCTCGTGAATGCTACTTTATCAGATACATAGATTTTTTTTCCCCTTTCTGCACCTCTTGTAAAATACTCTCTCCTTTAAAGAAATTTTCATCCTGAAATACTTATGTACAAACTGAAGAGATCTGGGGTAGTTATTTGTAACTTAGAATCATAGAATCACAAGGTTGGAAAGGACCTACAAGATCATCTAGTCCAACCGTCTTCCCAATACCATAGCTACTGAAAAACCACTAAACCATATCTCTTAGCTCCTTATCCAGACGCCTCTTGAACACTGCCAGGGATGGCAACTCCACCACCTCCCTGGGCAGGCCATTCCAGTGCCTGACCACACTCTGAGAGAAAAAGTTTTTCCTTATGTCTAATCTAAACCTCCTCTGGTACAAATTGAGGCCATTTCCTCTGGTCCTGTCTGTTGCCTGGGAGAAGAGGCCAAGCCCCCCCTCATCACATCCTCCCTTCAGGAAGTTGTAGATTGCTATGAGGTCTCCCCTGAGCCTCCTCTTCTCCAGCCATCAACCAACACCCCCAGGTCCCTTTCCTCCTCACAGTCATCCAGCCACTCATCCCCAAGCCTATAGCGCTGCATGGGGTTATTGTGGCCAAAGTGCAGGACGTGGCACTTGGCCTTGTTGAACCTCATCCCATTCACCTCAGCCCAGTAATTCAGCCTATCTAGATCCCTCTGAAGGGCCTCCCTACCCTCAGGCAGATCAACACCACCTCCCAACTTGGTGTCATCTGCAAACTTACTGAGAGTACACTCAATCCCCTCATCCAGGCCATCAATAAAGATGTTAAACAAGATGGACCCTAGAGCTGACCCCTGGGGGACACCACTTGTAACAGGTCACCAGCCGAACCTAACTCCATTAACCACTACCCGCTGGGCTCGACCCTCTAGCCAGTTCCTTACCCAAAGAAGGGTATACCTGTCTAGGCCACAAGCGGCTAGTTTCCTCAGGAGAATACTGTGAGAGACCATGTCAAAGGCTTTGCTGAAGTCAAGGTAGACTACATCAACCACCTTTCCCTCATCTACCAGTCTGGTCACCCAATCATAGAAGGAGGTGAGGTTGGTCAAGCATGACCTGCCTTTCATGAACCCGTGCTGGCTAGGCCTGATCCCCTGGACGCCACGCACATGCCATGTGATCTCACTCAAGATGATTTGCTCCATAACTTTCCCCAGTACCAAGGTCAAGCTAACAGGCCTGTAGTTCCCCGGATCCTCTTTACGACCCTTCTTGTAGATGGGAATCACATCGGCAAGCCTCCAATCCTCCGGCACCTCTCCAGTTAACCAGGAGTGCTGCTAGATGGCTGAGAGAGGCTCAGCAATTACCTCTGCCAGCTCCCTCAGCACCCGAAGGTGAAGCCCATCCGGTCCCATGGACTTGTGGCAGTCCAGGTGGAGGAGGAGCTCTTTAACTGTCTCCACCTGAATCACTGGGGGTGTATTCTGCACTCTATCCCAGACATTCAGGTCAGGGCATAAGGTGCCCTGAGGATAATTGTTCTGCCCATTAAAGGCAGATGTAAAGAAGAAGGCATTGAGGACCTCAGCCTTCGCCTTATCCTCAGTGGTCACATTCCCCGCTGCATCAAGTAAGGCGTGGACGTTTTCCTTGGTTCTCCTCTTACCACTGATATATTTGTAAAAAGATTTTTTATTCTCTTTTACTGTCGTGGCCAACCTAAATTCGAGTTGGGCCTTTGCCTTCCTAACTTCCTCCCTACATACCTTTGCAACTTCCTTATAATCTCCCCAAGTAGCCTGTCCCTGCTTCCAGAGGACATACTCTCTTTTTCTTCCGGAGTCTCAACAATAGATCCCAATTCATCCACATCGTTCTTCTTCCCCTACAGCTCGCCTTGCGGCATTCAGGGACAGCCTGTTCTTGTGCCTTTAAGATTTCCATCTTGAGGAGCATCCAGGCATCCTGAACGCCTTTACCCTTTAGGAGTGACTCCCAAGAGACCCCTGCAACAAGCGTTCTGAACAGGTCAAAGTCCGCCCTCCGGAAGTTCAAGAGAGCAGTTTTACTAGTCGCCCTTCTGACATCAGTAACTTCAACTTCAGCAATGACTGATTACAGTACCAGCTACATACCTAGATAATTTTATTAATCTAGTCTTTGGTCCTCAGTGGAAAGCAGATGTCATGTGGTACTTTTTGCACAAACTCTGTCAGTGAATGTCACAGAGATATTGCAGCTTACTTTTGCCAACTGACAACTAGATATCATGTGCAGATGTTTCACTGGGAAAGAAGGAGAGAGCAACTGAGATAAGTTAATTCTCAGCAAATACACAAAACCAGCTTAGCTCTCTGGTGTATGGGTTAGAAAAGCAGACATACGTAAAATGGGAAATTTTCCAGACTCATCTAAAAAGAAATGATGAGCTCAATATGGACTGCAGGAATCTGAACCCTTCTGTGCATAACACTGGAATTTGTAGCTTTGGAGGTGAATACACAGAGCACAGTGAATATGAACAGCTAACATAAGTGATTACATTATCCTTAATTTCTCATCTTCCCTAAACTTTCAAGATAAGAGTGTGAGTCTAAAGAGTAGGGAAAAACTAAAACGCAGCATAGTATGGTTGTTGTTTTTCAGCTCTTCTATTCTTCTGTATTTCTACTAAGTGAAATAAAACTGGGGAACAGCAAAAGAAAACCAATAAACAGAAGATGGAATTTATAAAAGATAAGTGATTCATCTGTGTTCATGACAAGAAATGGACAAGTGAAGTTTGCCTGGATATTCCTGCCAACATAAAATCAGGAAAAAAAATAAAAAACAGTAGAATGAACTGAGTAAATGCATTTAACCTTAACAATTAATAATTCTTGATGACATCTTAAAGAAGAAACAGTGGAAAACATCTTAATATTTGACTTCCTCTTGGAAGAAAAATGGGAAGCATACACCAGGTCAAACAGTCCTTCATCTTATATATGGGAGAATCATTCTTTTTAAATTACTCTTTCATATTTGGTGAAGTTTTACAATTCCTTTTGAGATTAAGCACAAAGAAAATGAAAAAAGAGAGACAGAAGCCATTATTTCTCTACAGGGATCATATGAGACACTCCTGTGCTAGCTGACATTTACTAGGACACCTTGAACGCACTTTCATGGCTGAGAAAATATTTCATTTACTATGGGGAAAAGTAGCACGCATTCATAGAGGAGTCAGTGAAAATATTAAACCCATCTTCAAAATTTTCATATTATCTGAGTGCCTGCATCTACTAAATTCCCTACACTGTTGATCTAAATCTTAGTAACTTAGCATAAGAAATGATGTGAAGCTGTTCTCACATCACCTTTCTAAACCATCCTCACCAAATGCTGTGTGAGGGCCATGAAAGTTCTTGGGAATCCATGTATGCCCATATACTCATTTCATATATCCAGTCCTTCTAACTGTAACTGGAAAATCCGGATAACAATGCGGGATGTCCAGAAGACCAACTCCACAAATTCATTCTCTGCAAAAAATAACAACAATAAAAGCCTTTACTAAGTTAAGAAAAGAGAAAGTGAGAGGGAAAGAAAGGAAGGCAAAGAAAGGAAAAAAGAGAAAGAAGGAAAAAAAGAGAGACAAAGATGTAAAGTGCAATTTCTGCTTTCTCCATGTAAAAGTGAGACCAAGCTGGGTGGATTAACCTCTATCACCACATAATTATTTGTTCTATAACTTTCACCGGCTTACTTTATTTCTTTGGTAGGGCCAACAAAATAGCTTTTCCATTTTGATTAAAGTAATGCAAATAGGAGAGGAGCAATGAAACAGCAGCGAGTCTGTTTCACATAATTGTTTTACCACAGGGTTTTTGTGACTGGGCTATAGTCTACCAATTTAGAGCTCTAATCTGGCCATAGTGTGGTATGAAGATTTGCTTTTCTGTATAAAATAAATTGAATGGGACTGGCACTCTTAAAATTTCCTTTATGTAGAAGAAAAGTAAATTCTTTAGGATTTTTATAAATATTATCCATTGAAAAGAACATGCAAAGATATGTGGAGATGATAAATTATCTTTAGAAAAGATAATAACTGTAAGATGTATGAGGTTTAATGCATGCAAATGACAGAAGATCCCATCTTTGTCTGTAGAAAAGATGGAGCAGTGTAGATGTGGTGAGATTTGTTCTTCAAAAATCCAGTTAATCGTGCAATCGTATTTTTACTGCAAGTTTTGTTGTCTCAAATGTCCCACTTGAATTTTAACCACTTTGTTGGGTTTGGTTTTTTTTTTTTTTTTTGCTTCTATTCTACCCAATGGAATTTGTTGTTTATAAAAAATTCACTTTCACAATTCACAATTCTATGTGTCTAGTTGACAAAGATATGGAGTCAGAAATTCTAATGAAAGGCTTGGTTACGTTAGTTTTTACCAAATGTTTTTCTAACTTACATCTTTCACGCATAAAATAACAGAGACATTCAAATCCATACAAGGATATTCATTTATATTAGCCAGTGATGTTCTTCCCTTTATTTTAAACAAATGTTTGCACACCTAGAGTGGTTGAAGCTGTAAGATACTTCTGCAGGTCATCAAGTCCAGCCTCTTGGTAAGCACAGAGTGAATGAAAGTTTCTCAGTGCATGTCCACCCTCGGGGATGTAGGCTTCACAGTCTCCCTATGCAGCCTATCACAGTGTTTTCTGACCAGTTTTACTTTTTTTCCCCTTATGTTTAAGTGGAATTTCTTAAGTTTGCACCCATTGCCTCTCATCCTATCACTTGATACCACTGGGAAGAGTTTGACTCTGTTGTCCTTACTCCTACCATGGGGTATTTATGCACATTTGTAAGATGAACCTGATTCTTCCCTAGGATGACCAGTTCCAAGCTCTTTCAGACAGTTCTTACATGATTGATGCTTCAGTCCTTTAATCATTTTTGTGCCCCTTTGATCTTCTGATGATGCTCTGTCAGGATGCTGATAGCCTTCCTGGCCACAGAGTCAGTGTGACAGCTCTGTCACAGCCTGAAAAGACGTTGCGATCCAGATATCCCCTCCCAGTCCTTGGCTTCTGCCTCCACTTTCTCACTGTCTCCATTTTCTTGGTCTGGCTGAGCAGAGGAATTTAACAGCATAATCGTTGAAGCTATAGGAATATAGAAATGAAGTGTGAGGGGAGAGGCATATTCTATTATGGGATCAACATACTTTCGAGGAAGATATAGAAGTACCCTAGCACTCTTGAGGATAAACTTAGCTGCTATGAAACTTTCAGAGAAAATAAAACATCACAGTATTCAGCAGTTTGTAAAGCAATTAGCAGGTACACCAACCCTCAACTGGTATTTCAACAAGTCCCCCGTGGCTTCAGGTTTGGCAGCATTTGGACAAATCTTATTTGTACATTAGTGTTTCTCTCTTTGGGACACTATTTTCAATATTATTGATATTTATACTGCGGATCATTTGTCCCTTATCTTCATGGGGAATAGTGGACTTTATGAGTTTTAGGTCTCAGGAATAGAAAGGTGTTTAGAACCTAGCTACCAAGATTAAAAGGAATGATTTCTGTTTCTGGAGAAAAAAAATGTTTACAAAATAAAGAGAAATACAGTAAGTAGCTGCATATCTTTCACTTCCATCATCTGATATAATCTAATGATCTAATTACTTGCTTTTTTAGCCATTGTAAATATAATTTCAAATCTGAATGTACAATCAAGCTAAAGGGTCAGCGCTGTTTATACTCTTTATTTTTAGTGTGTCTCACATCTCTAGGCTCCATATGTCAAGTGCCGTGTAAAATAATGTTCAGAATCAAGACTCAAAACACCTCCTGCCTAGATAGAATCACAGAATACACCAAGAAGGCAGGGACTCACAAGGATCATCAAGTCAAACTCCTGGCTCCACACAGGACCACTCAGCGCTTTCTGTGAGTAGCTGCAGCCACCATCAGGTCTCCCCTCACCTCCTCTACACTGCACTAAGTGCACCAAGGCACCTCACGCAATTCTCATATATTTTGACCTCTGGAACTTTCACCACTTTCACAGCTCTCCTTTGGATATATTCAAATATTTTTATATCCATCTAAGATTGTGGAGCCTAAAACTGTAAACATTACTTGGGGTGAAGGCTGCACAAAAGCTAACTGTAGTGGGATAATAATCTCTTTCCTTAGCTTCACTCTATCGAGTCACACTTTTTACTCATATTGAGCTTATCGTCAACCAAAATCTCCAAACCCCTTTCTGCAGCACTGCATTCCATTTTCTCATTCCCTAATCTACCCCTCATCCAGAGTTTCATCATCTCAGGTGCAGAATCTGGCATTTGGTCTTGTTAAATTTCATATGTCAAACAAATTATCTTCTACCCTGAAGAACATGAGAAATGAAAGAGGAGAGTGTCGGAAAGGCAAAAGGCTCTAGCTTTCAGATCTGACTAGGTCTGGGTTTTACTTTAAAATTGGGAGGGGGGGGTGTCGGTTCTGGAATGAAATAGATAATAGCTCTAGAAAAATGGTCTTCCTACAATAGCAAATATGAGACACACACCTTAAATTGTAGTAAGGTAAGCACTTGGTCACTTGCAGGCTTGATTCCAGTTAAATTAGAAATTCCTTTAGATAAATGTGTTAGTTCTGAAGTTATACTTCCAACATCCCTAGAAATTTCAAGGGGGAAAATACAGTGATATTTTGGGAATATATTAGGTGGTGGAGGAAATTTAACTGGGATTTCAGGGTAAAATGCAGTAACAAATTTAAGCTAAACATGAAGAAAATAATCTTCTTAACAAGTAGACCTTTTAGACAGTAGAACATTCTTTTAAGAAACCAATGGAAAGCCTATTACTTTAGCAATGTACATTGAAATGAACTTTAAATAGTGTTTGATGCATGCTAGAAGGGACCTGGTGAGTCATTACACTGTACTTTGAAGACCTGATGAAGTTTTTTTGAAACTCAATGTCTTCTAGTCAAGTGCAATATCTGCTTGACTGCTCAGCTCTCAGTATGGAGATAACCATAAGGATTTTCAGAAGTGTTTTTTGTGTGATGACAGAGTTAAAGTTAGGATCAGAAAGAAAATGATATGGACAGATGAACAGGTTTACATGGTTAGCCTACCAGAAGCAACTCAGTGGTAAAGGCCCACTGGGTACTCCAGACTGCATCTTCATTTGTCCTTTCTGTGGTGGACCTTTCTGGCCTGGAAATGTATGTTCCAAATGGAGACAAAGAGATGAAAATTCTGGTTTCAAATTAAATTAACTGTGTGTTTTTAAGAATTCAACAAACTGATCTTATCCTAATTCGATTTACTCTAAGTGAAATAAGCAATTTTTCCCTGCAACTATCAGAAACTGTTATATCACTAATAGCCAGATGAAAACCTACAGAACAGGGAGATTTAAACAGGATAATCTTAATGGCACAATCAAATATTACTTTAGATCACATTATTCATGCTAACACTGAATATCAAGAAATAATGGAGAAAAATACATATATATTAGAAGTTGAAAGACAATTTTCTACTACTTTATCCCTAAAGGTTTTTCAAATATTTTCATAGGAGATATTGTTTTATGAATGTCAAAGGTAATAAACTATCAAATTTTGGCAAAGATACATGTTTACGCACAGACACAATTCCAAGCATGTTGTATTAAAAGGTACCAATATTTTATTTTATGCATATGTCTAAGTTCCTCCCTAATACAAATGATAGAAATGGAAGATGAGTTGAAATTGTGTGGTCACAAAAGATTATATAACTTTTTTCAATCTTAGATTACATAACTTCTTTCAATCTTTTTGTTATAGATTTTTGGAGAGTGAAAAAATAAATTATAATGCTTGTAGGAGGATACACGAGTTTACAAGAAGTCTCAGGGCATCTTTCCTCTCTGAACTGGCCTTTACTAAATGAAATCCAGTGTTATTTTATTTATATCATCCTCTGAAATCTTATGCTAAGACTTTCTATGACAAATTTTAACAATATGAAATCACTCATCTAAGGAAATCTACGGGAAATTCATTTTTATTCCATTTTCTCTAGCTTTTGTGTGTATGCGGTGATTTCAGGAGAGTTTTGTTTGCAAATGACAAAAAATAGACATATGCTTGGAAGGCATTTTCACATGAAAGAAGGGAAGAAAGAGCTCATGTATCTATAGAAACCCGTGTGAAATCCCCATATAAACAGAAAGCAACATCACATATTCGGGTAATTGTCATAGGAACACCATGCTTTTCTATAAAAATGAAATAATTTGCTTGTAAATGACACAGTAACAGAAGTTTCCATAAAAATCAGGCTCTGTTAAAAAAGGAAATAAATCTTGAAATATCCAAAAAAAAGTTGTGAGAAGTGTGTGAGAATCTTAATATCATTTCATCTTGATATCTTGATATCATCAAGATATCATTTCAATGCCATCTGTCTAACTTCCCCATACGTGATGCATTCTACAGTGGAATGAGCTCAAGTGAATTGTTTAAATGAGACTGTTTTCTTTACCTTCTGTTTCATTTGATTTTTTTAAATGTTTTTCAGTTGGCTATGAAATGTCATCATTTTCCACTGGGTAGCTAAATAATATCATTCAAACAAGCAAACAAACAAAACAAAACAAACAAAAAACAAACAAACAAACAAAAAAAACAAAATAAGGGAAGAAAGGGAAATACACTTTACTCTATGATGGCATAGATGGGGTTAGTTACAATTCTAATAATATTAACCAATTTATGCCACAACACTGATGTTTACAAATACAACTGCTTGCAGAAGATTCAAAAGTACAGATTTTAATTTGGTGTAGATCCATATAGTGAAGTGTAAATACTCAAGGAAGCCATTCATTTTTAAGAAAAGGAGCACAGCAAGAATATTCTTCTTTTTTCTGTTCAGGAACTGTTTCCATTTAAAGCACAATGTTGTGATGGAAAAATCTGCTTTATTTTTATTAGCATATATATATATATATTTAAGTTTACGGCCAAAAATAAATTATATTTCTTTTGTAAGTCAAGGGAATCTGTTCATGTTTTAAACCCACATATTTTCCTCTATTTTCCATGTTTTTTCATGGCTGCTTTTCTCCGCAGATCACAAAATTAGAGGATGATTCAGACGGAAAGAGACCTAAGGACATCTGTAGTCCAGCCTTGTGTTCAAAGTGTGGTTAGGTATGAGATCAGAGTAGGCTGCTTGGAGTTTTTTTCTTGAAAGGCCTCTAAGGACAGAGACTGTACAACCTAAGTGCTACAGCTAAACTAGCTGAGGATGCAACTGGTTGCCCTTGCTTTGAGGGCACACTGCTGCCAGCAGTACTCCAGGGTCTTTTTCATGGACCTGCTCTCCAGCCTCTCAATCCCAAGCCCATAGCTGCTAGGGGGTCCTTCTTCACAGGGATGGAACTTGGCATCTGTCCATGTCCATCTGCTAGGTTTGTACATTTCTCTGACTTGTTCTTTCTGCGTTGCAGCCCTGCCCTTGAATATACAAGTTGTCTCTCCTGCCTTCCCTTTGGTGTCAACTGCATCCTTTATAAGTGCATCCAGTTGCTGACAAAGGTGTTCAGCAGGACAGATCTCTTCTTCTCTTTTTTATCATTGAGTTTCTTTAAAATATAAAAGTTCTTTTATACATAAAAGCAAGGAAAAAAAGAGGAGCTTCAATGCTTCCAATGGTTAAGGAGTTTCAGATTGTTTGTGATTTTCTTTTTTCTTCCTTCTTATTTTTCACTTTTTTTCCATTTGGAATAAAAGATGAGAAGTAGAATTGATGGTAAAAGGAAAAACTAAAATTAGAAAACAAACAAACAAAAAAAAAGACAATTTTGACATGGAAAACATAGGCTCCTTTCCAAAATATTTACTCTTCAATAAGATAGGAATTGAGCCTTGCAAAACGAAAGAGATTTTGATGCGATTTTTCAAATCAGACTGTTGGGTTTTTAAATTATTTCTCCTAAAATAACATATGTTGCCTCTCTGAAAACGCTTGATTTAAATGAATTCTTGATTTACTTATAATTGGAAAATGTTTGTAGAATTACTTTTTTACTGACCCTATGACAGATTTATAAAAGTCTTACCCAGCCAAACAATGGCGTAAACATTACTAACATTGTTAAATATCACCAGCTATCACTGAGTTTTTTCTTACATTTTCTCTTAATTTCTCAAATTGTAGGCACATTTTCAACTCTGTGGACATCAGAATACATAAAAAGAATTAAAAAAAAAACACTGGATATGTGGCTTGGTTTGTGCTTTTTATTTGGACTCATGTGTGATGTGTCATGTCTTTCTTGGTACAGAAGGGGACATTTTTCCTCGACTACTCACTAGACTATTAACACAGAGTTGATTAAGCTGGGCAAGTAGTGATCCACATTCAAAATAATTGAGGCCTCAAACTCTCATGCAGTTATGCTGGATCAGTGATTGTGATAAAGGCAGTCCAACTAAGGAAACTCTCCTGGTGTACCTCCCATTGTATGGAAAAGAAATGTTTTACATACTGTACAAGTTGGGGATGTGGTCCTGTTGTCATTGGCAAAGAATTAGTACAGAATCAAAGAAATGCGCCAGGCAAGAATGCTACTGAACCTTTTGTAATGAGAGAATGTGCAAGCAATTATTTTATGTCAATGTGACAAGAGAAAATTACATTTATACTGTGCTGCCAATAAACATATTATCATTTTCTTCAGGACTGGTGCCTCAGGGAAAGCCTGTGTAATTCAGACTGGAATTTCCAAGCATTTTAAATAGTCATTACTCTTGATTATCTGATACATCCTTTGGGACATACAAACTCAAGAGTAATCTTCAAATTCTTCTCTTTCATTCCTGAGCTTTACTTTGAGCTCCACTATCATAGAACAGCCCATGGCAGTTGCGGACGTCTGAAGAGCACCTGGTCAGATCGTTCATTAAAAGCAGGGTTCTTCATTAAGCTATCTGTGGCTCTGTCAAGCCAAGTGTCAAATGATTCCAGTGAAGAAGATTCCTCCCCTTCCCTGAGCAACTTATTCAATAATCTAATCATTGTCACCTTGAAGAATTTATGTAATGTATCCAGGCTAAATTTCTCTTGAAGAAAATTGTGCCTACTGCCTCTTGTTCTATGCATCCATATACAGGAATTATATTCTCCATCTCTGTAGCTACTTTTTAGGTATTAAATAGCATGTGATTAGATCACCCTGAGCACTCACTTCTCTAGACTGAACAGTCACAGTGTTCTCAGCCTTTCCTCATATATCTCATTCTCCAGCCATTTTGGTGGCCCTCTGCTGTACCCTGTCCAATTTTTATCTCTCTCAAACTGAGGGAGAAACAAAACTGGACCTTCTGTTTCATGCGTGTCCTAAATAACCACATTTCTTCATCTGCTGGCTATAGGCTAACTGATACACACAGCTGAACATGCAGTTTGCTTTCATCGCTGCAAGGTCACACAGCTGATTTGTGTTCAGCCTGCACTCTTTCAGGAACCCCTCAGGTCTTTTCCAGCAGACCTATTTCCCAAGCACCGAGTCCCCAGCCAGTACTGTTGCTTGGGATTATGCCTTCCCAGGGATAGGACTTTGTATTATTCTTTTTTAGACATGATGCATTCGCGTTATTTGCAGATTTTCCTGTCTCCCTGCACAGTGGCTCTTCCTTCAGATGCATCATATCCTTCCCATTTGATGTCTACTTACTAAAACATAGAACAGAAGTCAAGCCACTTGCATGACAAATTATATCTATACAAATGAAGCATACTTGTAATAAAAAAATTGCAATCAGAAAACCGTAAGCAGTTAAAATTAAATAACAATAATATGGTAAATTTTAAGAAAAAGCATGGAAGCATCTGAAGATGCCAAAGTATTTTGGAAGAATTTTAGATCTATGCAATGCTTTTTTTAAAATTATTTTTTATTTTTTAATAAAAGATGATAGTGGATTAACAATAAAGAAAAACGAATAGTGTTTACACAAAAAATTGTCATCTGTAACCCGTAATAGCAATTAGCCTACTTCACAAAATGTTGGGGTTTTTTGTTTTGTTTTGTTTTTTTTGTTTGTTTGTTTGTTTTTTAGGAAATGGATCCTAAAACATTGAAGTAAGAAGAACACCAAAAATATGGTGCCATGGTTTCTTCCAGTTCACAGAATCACAAAATAATAGAAGTAATAGAATGATTAACAGACCGCTGGACATTATGTGGTTCAGCCTCTACCCACAGGCTGCTCTGCAGCCAAGACTGACTTCTATCAGTAGTCATTTGCACCTATATCTTTAAAAATTGGAATTCTGAGCCTTTTCAAGGCAAAGATCATTGTTTGACTGTGAAATATGCCAGCTAAAATGTAGTCCAACATGCATGAACTGGAAATATAAAACCCAAGTAATCTGTTCTACAAAAATTCATCAGAATTGGAAGTCACTATCTTTTTGCTCCAATGGTTTTAATACCTGTCTTAAACTTTAACTTTTCTTTTTCCTGAAAAGCAGAAAACTACAAGCTCATAAGTAGTTTTTATATGTACCGCAGCTTCAAATTCAACAATCTTAATTACTTCCCATGAAACCTTCAGGCATTAAAGTCTTTCAGGTTCTCACACACTCTTCCTTTCACTTCAGTACTCACTAACCTCCTGTGTGTTCTTCTGGATTATTTTTTTATTTTCTCAGTACAACTCCAGTGCTGATAAAACTACACTGAGAAATGTTTTAGGAATGACTAGTGCAGGCAAAACCAAAACTTTACACAGTTTTGCTTCTGGCTTCTCCTCATCACACTTTCCTGTTCACTTACTTAACTTTAGTAAGTTTCACTCATTTAATTGTTTAGTCTATTGCAGTGTCACTTTATTGGGCCTCTCAAAGATTTTTACAAGGTTTTGCTATCTACAAGATATAAGAATGGTTTTTGTTTCTTTAGAGTTTCTCATATTGCACGAATATCATTTTAATCTTTAGAGAGGTACAGAGGCTTATGCTAGCAGGAAATGACAGGCATCCTGGGACTTAGGAAGCAAAGACTGTGCTCAGTCAGTCCAAAAACATTCTTCACAGAAAACTCCCTAGGCACTGAAGTCAAACCCTTGCCTGAAGAGGACAAGAAGTGCAGCAACAGCACACTTTGTGTCGAGAAAAGATAAAATGTTGTTCAAGCATAATTTCCTTTTCAGTGCTTGGACAATCAGAAATTACATTTAAACTGACTTTTTTGGAATGAAATGGTGGAGAAATTCTAATGTTCAAAACGATCAACAATTCAGTAAATGAGCCCTGTTGAAAGGTTTCTTTTTTAAGGAAATATCCACCTGCAGCTAATCAGTGATGACAATACACCAGACTGCATGTTGTGGTCCAGGAAGGGGCTTCCCACAGGAATGCATTCCAGAGAGTGTCACCTCCCAGTGGTGTACAAGCTGATGTGGTAGCGGAACACTGAACCATGCCCACTTGCTGCTCTAGAAAAACAAAGCAATGATTTGAACAAACAAGAAAGAAATATAGGAACAGGAATGGATTTTAAAGTGGATTTTTTCAATATTTTAACTTTAATAATTATTAGAGGAAATGGAAGAAGCTATCTATCCTGTCAAGACTTCTCTAGCACATTGTGCTGCACAAAGCACCCAGTACAAATCTGGAGAAGAAAATTAATGATTTGTGGAACTTGAATGCTTTGTGTAACCCAGGTATTAGCAGTTCAGAGCGATTTGACGATGTTATAAATAATGCTACAATGTGGAAGATATCAGAGGGTTGTCTGACTGTGTGTCACAGGTGTGTCATTTATCTGTCAGACAGAATAATACAACATTGTTCAGTGTGAACACCTTGGAGTAATGACTCAGATTAATCTAGGAGATTCTGTTCCTGTGTTTTTCCTTTCCTAGGAAAAGAAAATGCACGAAAGCAAAGCAAGAGGACTAACATGCATAATAGAACATAAACCCAAGGGGATGACAGAGTAAGACAGAAAGCTTTTGGCAAGAGAGAAGTCTACACAGGTTCGTGCTTATTAACATTGACAGTATTTACACTTTGGGGCTTGGATGTTTCTTTGAGCTGTTGATTCTAGGGGCATACCTGCACCCCCATGGCAGGGAGCGAGCCTAGCACCTTCCCTTCTCTCTTTGCCTTCTGGTTTCCACATAAGGAAACTCCACCCTTCCCTTTGGCATGCAGCAGCCAAGACTTGCTATCGGCAGTGCAGTGTGAAACCCAGAATGAGCTGTGGCACACAGTAACAGACATGTGAGAAAGCAGCTACCATCAAAAGGGACTGCAGCACTAAAGCAGGTGTCAGGTAAATCAGGAGCTTGCTGAATGCTAGGGGACTGATCATCCCTACAGTTTAATTACTAACACATTTGTTAAGCACAAGCATGTTTGAAGTAAACTGTCTTTCTGCTGGTTGGTGCCTGGCTATGATTCACAGAAGAGGGTGCTCCAGTAGGGGCAGTGAATGGGATACCGGTTCTCACTATCCATATTGGACAAGTATGCAGCAGGTTTGGCTCCCTTTGTTGTGTACAGTCCTCTAACAGTAATTTGGCACTTTGGCACACTCTGCATGCCCTCCTATCATGTAGTTGAAGGTTCTTTGGGCTGAAAATGCTACTCACAAAAGTTGTTTATACCTTAGGGCCCTGGTGCAGGACCTGGGGCCCTGAATTAGAGTTGAATGTTAAGTATGGCGGGTATGCACGAGTTTCTGCCATTTGAGCTCAGAAACAAATTCACTTGTTTAGTAGCACAACTCCAACCATTGATTCGGAGGTAAAGTTTCTTGTATTCTCTTATGGCTATCTGTAAAGGTAAAAATGAGAAAGTCATGAACCTTTTTCTAAACTATGTCCAGCATATCCTTCTGACTTGAACTGCTGAAGAGAATTTACATGAACGCCATTAGCTACACTAAGCTGGGAGAAGTGAGTCAGCAAGCTCCTCAAAGGCCTTAGCTTGAGAGTCTCATTTTCATAAAGGTTTGGAAAAACAAAGCTCATGCCTGGGAATGGTGCCAGAGGAACTACTTGCTGTTCTAGGCATGCATACAAAGATCCAGTGTTGAGGATCCAGTATGTCAGTTTGATGAAGATCCAGCAGCTTTTACCAGGATTGCAAATTTTCAGTTCAATTCCTACTCCTGAATAACTTGGGATATCCTTCGTGAAGAGGAAGAAGAAGGCAGAAATAAATATATAAAGAAAAGCACTGAAAGCCTTTCAATTTTCGAGAATTCTTTCCTGAGCCTGGAATCTAGTCTTTGGCCCAGCAATGTAATTCAAGTGTAATTCAATGTAATTACCAACAATGTAATTCAAAATATTTCTAAATGAAGGCCAGTAACACTGCTCCACAATATGAGAAACTTCATATTCAACAAGGCAGACATACCTTCCTTCCAGCGCAGTTAGCAGTAGCAAGGAAAGGTGCAGAAATACTACTTCCTGTCACTGTCCAACGTTCAAATCTGATCTTCTTTAGTATTTTCTAAGCAGTGGCTCAGGAAGAGAGGTTGAAGTTAAAGGAAAAGTCTAAGAAGCCATTTGTTTCCCAAAATTCTCTGGATACTTTCCCTTTCTGGTGTTTATCTCCAGAAAAGATGGGAACTGCTCTGCTGTGATTTATCAGCATCACATACATATTCACTCACTATCCCTATAGCGGTATGGGGAGAAAATTTGAAAAGGTGAAAGTGTGAGAACTTGTAGTTAGAAATAAGGATTGTTTGAGAGGTAAAGCAAAAGCTACACACACAAGCAAATTTAAGCAAGGAATTTATTCAATACTTTCCATTGACGGGCATATATGTTCAGCCATTTCCAGGAAAGCGGGGCCCACTACACATAATGGTTACTTGGGAAGACAGATGCTGTCATTTTGAGGCATTTGTCTGTCCATCTTCTTTCGTCTTGCTTTATTGCTAAGCATGGCACCATATGGAATAGGACGTCCTTTTGGCCAGTTGGGTTCAGCTGTCCTGGTTCTGTCCCGTCCCAGATCCTCACTGGCAGAGCAATATGAGAAGCAGAAAAATCCTTGGCTCTGGGTAAGCACTGCTCAGTAACAACTAAACATCCATGTGCTGTTAACACTATTTTCATCAAAAATCCAAAACACGATAACATCATACTAGCTACAACAAGAAAATTAACTTCATTTCTGGAAAAACCAGGAAAGGAACCATGTCTTTTTTCATGTTAGGACAGAAACCTGGGAAAACAAACTGAACAACTTCCTTGAAAATGTATACTTTTTAACTTCAGAAAAGGAAGATACTCAAAACATGTAGCCTTCTTTGATTTATAGCACTTTGAATAATTTTAAAGAATAAAAAACTTTGCAGAATCCTGAAATTATACCTATGACGTTGTATCCCATCATTCATTTCCCAATACAGAGAAAAGTCAATCATTCATGCACTGCATTCAATATTCAGACATTGTATAGTTCTTCTATATTCAGTTCTGAAGTGGAAGAGAATGGCCTTTAGGGACAGCAACAGTCTGTGTTATGCAGTGTTCAAATCTTGGTCTGTATCTCCTTCGTTGTACTGGAAAAGTGCCATCACAAGAAAAGATGTGGACAAGGGGAAAAAAATCATGCAAGATGCCACAAAGACGTAATTTCCTTTTCAGTGAAGATGCTCATATTGCCTCTGACTATAGCTGTTGCATAAATACACAAAGGGCATTTTAAAATCATTTTAATAATAAAACACGTCAGAGCCATACAGAAAACCAGGTTTTAGCTAAGTGAACTGATTTTTCACACATTATACAATGCCAATTACCACGTAAATCTCTATGAAATAAAGTAATGTATAATTTAGGAGTTCTGTGTTTCACAGAATAAACAACAGAAGCACTTGAAGTTTATCAAGTTAATAAAGGAAGTTATTAACTGTAACATTCACACATACAGAAAAAGCTGAAGGACAAGGGAAGAGATGATTTAAATTCAACTTTGATCTATGGGTCAAAGTTTGTCTTCAACTTCAAGGCAGTCTTCAACTTCAAGAAGTTTTCTGGGGTCTAAGGCACACCTGAACCTCTGAGAATTACATGGACTGAAACACACTAAAGACTTGGAGGCTCTCTCTAGTAAGAGCAGGTAATTTGTTTTTAGGTACAAATTACCTTTCTCTCTAGTAAGATGTAATATAGTTCATATCATTCAGGGATAGAGTATTCATAGCGTGCTTGACTTTTCTCTTCAAACCACTTGCATTACCACTGTCTCAGTCATGCATATTATCTATACATGTTTGCTTTGCCTCTACTTAAGACTGCACCAGCAACTTCTTATGGTGGAGGAACATGTACATGCTGGAGGAGCTAACTCACTATCCCATCGGGCAGTATAGGCTTGGCTGAACCAGACCTAGCACCAACTTACATATGCAAGTTTCTCTACAGACACTTCAGCAGACACTTTGCCACTACGTATAAAACAGTGCTGAGTATTTCCACTCTGTACCATCGCCTGTATCTCACTACAAGGACAAACAGGACTGACAGTGCTTGAGAAGTGTTAAGATGCCAAGAAGAGACTTTCCTTCATATACATCTAGCAGTATGCACCTGCTTAATGCCTTCTGCTAGGAAAGGAAACTATTTTTCCACAATTCATAGGAAGGCAAGAAGAATCAGCCAAAAGCAGAGAATATGGTCAAAACACAGATTTTCCACAGGCTTACTATCTAAACTTGACATTTAATCAAACCATCAAAGTGATTTTATATGTGGAGTTTGTCACAAACAAAATGAGGAATTGGAAGAAAAAGCCTATAAATGTTGAAGAATAATCATGTGAAACTGCATTTGCGGAGATTAGATCTCTAATTTTATTAATTAATTTCTCAGTTAAGTCAAGACTTAAGTATCTTTACCTATGCACAACTTGGTGCCATGTCTAGTGTTCCCTATTTTTTACTTTCAGCATTCTTTAATATCTACTATGATCCATTCCATTAACCATTAACTTGTGCCACAGTTTCTGCCCAATAAACTTCTTTACCATACTGCCATTACATCATTACTATATTATGATGAATAGTAATGTCACAGATGAAGAAGTATGAAATTATTTAAAGACAGTAATCTTTTTAAAATGCCAAAATAATTACTAATGGAAAAAGAATTTCCAGAACTGTAATGAAGGGGCAAATGGTATCTCATAGGAATGTGATTTGGTTAGTAACAACGCCTGTTACTTCATCTTCTGATAACATGAAATAGCTGTATGGTCTGTATTTAGAAAAAGTAAATTCCTTGTTGCCATTTTTTCTTTCTTTCTTTTTTTTTTTTTTTTCTGTGAGGAAAATGAAGCAAAAGAAAACATGAGCTACTTATTTCTGTATTAACAGTCAAGCTTGAAACAGAGCAGTACTTTGAGAGCAGAACACTCTGGCAGTGCCTGCTTCAGTCCTCCTCAGTGGTTAAATCACACTTTGTTAAAGCCTTCACTTCAGTAATTTTTAGTCAATTATTCACCTGCCAACTTACAATTTCATTGAATAAGATAAACTTAACTCCTTGGCTGTTACTTTCCTTGTTCTGCACTGGAACATTTATATGTCTCCATCCTGCTTTTTCTCTGTAAACAGTTATGTGGCATGAAATGACAAAGTACAAGAGAATAGATAGATAGCCTAGCTTTGATTTGCCCTTGAAAATATGCTTCTTTGAAGTCAGAGGATTCTGGGTGTTTCCTCTTCTCTTTAACAGTAAGAGCAGAAAGTGGCAACATAAACTGTCAGTATAACTCCCATAAGACCTGCCTTTTTGCAGACGGATTCCTTTTAGTACTGTTTTTGTTGGACTTAGAGCACTCCTACAATCCATCAGATAAGAACTGTCTTGGGTAAGTGCCCCAAGTGCCACTGCAGGAACCACACTAGTAAGCTATTTCTAAACTGACCAAATAGATGTCTATGAGTTGGTTTGATTGCTTAATCAAAAGATTATGCCATTTGATTATTTTTTTTTCTGTTTTTGTTTTCCTTTTCTGAAACACTGTTTAAAATGAATGGCAAGTATTCATCCTGCCTGAAAAATCAAGGTAACTTAAAATGGCCATTTCTAATCATAAATTGAAAAATTCTGTTGCTACGGATTAAATGCAGATTAAATCATTTGAAGTTGAATAAGAAGCAATGTCTGTTTTCGCTCCTGCAGAGTAGGACAAAATATTGAATAAAAGCATTTAATTACGGCTAATCTCCAGAACACAGGATTGTTTCCAATGGGTGGTCAACTCTACTGATTCCTGCTCATTATGAAAAATTAATTGAAAGCAGTTATGTCTTAGAACTGTTTCATCATTTGGTTTTAATCAGTCCACTCCTGTGTGGGTCTTCCACCCGTTAATGACAATGACCTCGTAATCAGTGTACAAGATGTTCTTTATTGATATGTGCTTCAAGCTGTGTCTATTTGTTAATTTATTGTAAAATTACAGAGCATCCTTGTGAAATAGTTACAGAGTCTACACATGAAGTATAGAAATGTAAGTACATTGCAGAAATATGTGCAGAAATTTTATGAGGCTACATTTAATAAACAGTCTGATTATGGATGCAGGTTTGTGTATGTACGACTGTAGACAGGTTGAGCAGGAGAGAATGAGATCACTGTAGTCAACCTTTGTGGTTCAAAAAAGGACACAACACAATGTTTGCCATAGTGTTTTGTGTTTTGGATAGAAATTCTACCTATACTTTAGGTTTGGTTCTGAGAAAAATTATACAAGTCTTATTTTAGACAATATATCTTGTTGCTGAGATCTGGTTCAGATGTTTTAACTGTAGTGCCTAAAATTCTCTCAGATGCAATTCACTCTTTTTTTGTATAATAGACAGACCATTACTCTGTAAATAGTACATCAGATTTTACATCATAAAGGAGAGGTACCCCACTTGAGGCTGGTTGGTTGTAGCCTAACTAAATATTCATCCAAAGAAAAAAAGCTATATATATGTATATATGTATGTTTGTGTGTGTGTGTGTGTGAGCGTATGTGTATTTTATATATATATATATATAATTCACACAGTTTCTTCCTCAAAACACATCACAGTTTAACCTTTGCATAATTTTTACAGTATATTTAAGTACAGTGATGAATTTGTGCCTTAATCAGAATAATTACACTGATGACATTTGAGTTCAGCTGGAAGCCTGAAGGCAAAGGTAAAAAAAGAAGTAAAAATATTTAAGCAATTTAAATAACACTAATGACTGATGCGTTCTCAGTTAACTATGCTAGGTATTTTCTTAAATTCCTATCTTCTTTTTTAGACATATTATGTTGTCTGAACACTTTACCTTTAGTCCTATCTAGTCTTTCAGGATTTGTAGTTTAACACTTTAAAAAAAAACAAACAAAAAAAACCTGGGTAATGGTTCAAGTCAGAAGAAGGTCAGTTGATTCAGTTTTTCCCCAATGTGACCCTTGAAGTAACTGAGCAGGATGTTTGATGTTAGTTACCCAAACTCAGTGGACTTCAAGATGCAGAGGATGTTTCCTGTCCCCTCCTGATAGCTCATTTAAGATTCAGAGAGAAAAGGCTATTTATAGTAGTATTTGTTTGGGAGATGCATAGCCTCTTAAGGATGAACTTGGTAGCTGTATCTAATGTAGAATATTTGAATTTAACTATTACACTTAGATTAACTGGAATCTTTTAAGCTTTTTAATTCACATTAAATTGCCCAGGTCCTGCTGGCAGTGAGGTCGAGCAGGAAACCATGATACAAACACACATGCACAGCATGGAACTCTCTGCTTTTGAACATGCATCATGCCTAGTAGCTGGTCCCAAATCCAGGTGTCTCCAGATGCTGGCCTGGGCCCCACAGCTGTCTCCCATGCCTCATTCCAGGGGTGGAAATCAACATACTCTTGCCACTTGGCCACTAGGCTGGCTCCATGTTCACCAATGTTCATGCACACTGACATGTAACACAGTGCACATGCTCTGAAGGCAGTTATAAAAGGGATTTAGGGAGAGGATAGGACAAGTTGTGAAACATGTGGATCAGTCAGACAAGTGCACTCACTGATACCCTGTCTGCGCATTACCAACCTGTCTCATCTGCCTTTCATTTTCCCATGTTTATTCCTCCCTTATATCCACTGTGATCCTGACCTTAAATAATTCCTTTTAAACAACCCATAACGAGTTATACATAATCCCAAAATACTCTTCAGTCCAGCTTTCCATAAATTCTATATCTCTTTAGGCAATAACCTGGTAGTTTACATGGCTACTGATTCACATTGGTGGGTTTCACACTAGGGTCAATGGCCTGATCCTTCTCTGATAGCTTTAGGAGTGGTTGACTCAGTGTTCTGCAATTTTCACTGATCAGATTTTCACTGGTGAGGTTACTAGTGCTCCTCCACCTACCCCTTTTTTTACAAGGCCTCTGTCTGATTTGCATGTCTGACTTCAATTGATAGCAGTTATGGTCTTTGCCTTCATAGCTTCCTTTACCTTTACTTTACCTGTGGGGTTAATGGTAGAAGCAGTTTTGTATCACAGGTGCAAACATTTGCACTTCCTAATTTCACCTGGGCAATTTAGTCAAGACTTTAATTTCTTAGTCATCTTACAGTGTCAACAGAAGGAGATGATGCTTCATTTAGGCAATATTCATGCTCAGCCTTCTGTAGTGAAGGAGTATTTTTTTCCCCACTGATTATATGAAGGGTTTTAAGAACCTATGTTAGACAACAGAAACAATAATGCAAATATACTTACTCCTAGTCTACAACAGGAGGCAAACTACTGTTGTAGAAGTTTTAGTTTAAGAATATAATAATATTAAGGAAACTATTAATATCATAGGCAAAAAGTAATACACTGATGGTAACATGGTAAATTAGTAGTCGTTAGTCTTGACTGTAGTCAGACATTTTTTGTCCTACCAGATATCATCTAAATCTCCCAAATACTTCCAATCTGGATATACACATTGTGGACATCCCTTCTGAACACTGAAAAGAATTTAGGTTAGAGATTAATGTGTCCTTTGAAGAAAAGTTATGTTAATCCCTGCAGTATTGTCTGTTGTTAATTTAAGGAAGTCAAGGAAAACTAATAAATTTTGCTCCAAGGGAAAAAAAAAAAAAAGCCAGCATTCTGTTAGCTGAAGCTGCAACTGTAGAAAATGAATCAGTGCAATTCTCACTGACATAGTCTGAAGATAGATGTATTCGAAAAGTATTGCTAGTACAGACAACTACAGGGGAAAGAAACCACAACATAAAAATATGAGTTTTTAATATGCATCTTTTGCATGTGTATGCATGCATTTGACTATCTTCAGTAGAGGATAGAAAATATAACTTATTTTTACTTTTGAAATAGTAGCAAAATCACATTGCTACCTACAAAAGAACCATCTGTACCAGTCTCTAAGGGCAACAGTTGAAAATGCATGTTTTGTGATAGAAAAGGGCCTTTTTACTAGATAAGATAAAACAAGGCTAGGCCTTTTTAAGCCTCCACTTTTAATTCCATAGAGAATTCCATAGAGAACCTCTTTCTAAATACAATCTGGAAGTCATGGACTATAACACTAATGGCATTCTCTATTGCACTGATGGCTCTTATTGAGTACTATTTTCTCCTGTATATAGTCTCCTTGCTAATGTAACAGGAAGTCACTTGAGAAATTAAGGCCACAGAATCTTTGGCAGCTTTGAAAACATGCAGAACAGCTGAAAGCTACTAAAGAAACAGCAGCAGTAACACCATTAAATGTCAGAGATGAGGTCCAATTGACAGTGCATTGTCAAGCTATCTGGTAAATCTTCTATCATTAATGTTACTTTGAAGTTGGTTGTATCGAAGTACCATGATTACCTTTGAAAACTTAAAGTGTTCATTCATTCAAGGGCTAGATTTTCACCTGCTTTAAAATTCACAGCTTCTTGGACAGCACTGGAAGCAACTGAGTTGTTCTTGCCAAGACCTATTTTAAATTGTGACAACCTATCCCAGAATGAAATTCTTATTTGCAATAAACTGTTAGCAGAAAATAAAAATGATATTATGAATATTAACTGATAATTTATCCCTTTTCTCAAGTAAAGTGTGTGTTTGTGCCTGTGTGCAAGTTCAGCCTTAGTTTGTTTTCACTACTAATTGTATAGGTTATACAAGCAAAAAATATTCTTTACTTTTGGATACTTACATTGCTTAGTTGACTAAACAGATATTTTCCATTAAAAGTTAATAATACTGGTTTGTTCCATCAGAGCTTCACAGAAGTGAGTGATTCCATCACCTCATAAATCTCAATTCCGTATCTAGTAATACCACAAGAAGTAGGGCTTAGACATTTATTATAACAATAAATACAGAATCCCCACAGATCAATTTTTCAGTCGGAAGCTTCGAAGACTTCAGTTACTGTTAATGTAATAGTTAAATTCAACCATTTTACATTAGATGCAGCTGCCAATTTCATTCTTAAGAGGCTATACGTCTTCCAAATACAAGCTGCTAAATGGAACTTTTTGTCTTTACTGTTACATTATTTTGAGAATCTTAAATGAACCAACAAGAATGACAAAAGATTTTTCTGTTTTCCCTTTTTCTCCCTTTCATCTTTTCCCTTTTCTCTTTCCTATTTTCTCTTTTGTAATCTTAATGCAATTAAAGATGTGTCCAAACATCACATTGACTTGAATTATTCAGGAGTCATGTATGTATGCAAGTACTCATATGTATAAGAAACAGGCACTTACACATATATCAGCTAGTTCATTTCCTGCTTTCTGCTATTAAAAAGAAGTAATAATTTGTTTCCCTGGAATATATTACTAAATTTTGCTTCAAAGCTAAGAATATTCAGTTGACAAATTATGCTGAGATTAAGTTTTCAAAACTCTGGGACACAAGGTATTCTCCTCCTCTTGAATTCCCAGTTTAATTACATTATGCTATGCATGCTGACAACAGAAAAAGCATCTTTTCAATAAACACTTTTAATCTGTACAAAGCAAAACAGCTAGCAATGAAGAGCTCTGCAGTGCCATAGTCTTTTACACCGTGGTCTGCAGTTACTCCTGCTCAATAGGAAAGCACGCATGAATAATTAAGCAAAAATAAAAAGACAATATAACTCTCCCGTATCATAGATGAACAGATTAATGCATTTTGTTGACATGGAATAAAGACTGCCTACTACAATTAATATTTTAGAAATTTCAGTATGTACTCTTATGATTCTTTGAGTCAGCCAGAATAGATTATTGGTTGTAGTTTTGACAAAAGGACTAACTTCATCTGTATCTTAGGCAACTAGACTTATTATATTATTATTATTGATATTTTTATCAAGTGATATCACTGTGCTGTGCATAAATAAGGAAGCCATT
Source organism: Alectoris magna (assembly GCA_030625065.1). Classification (NCBI taxonomy): domain Eukaryota; kingdom Metazoa; phylum Chordata; class Aves; order Galliformes; family Phasianidae; genus Alectoris; species Alectoris magna. Next base: position 79,894,315 of record CM060560.1, read on the forward strand.
CATAATGGCAAAAACTAAAATATAGAAAAGTAAACTTCTTTTTTTTTTTCTTTTCATTTTTAACAGATGTGCAAGACATCAAGACTAGAGCATAGTAGGTATAGTTTATGGCACCTCTTCTGTAATAGTCAACAAGAGTTCCTGTTGAGTGCAGACAGAACTAAGTCTTCCTTCCTTTAAATGATTAATTGACTTAATCCAAGCTCTAATGAAGCACACTGGGCCAGCCCATATTACCAAATTAATCACCCACAAGGCAAAATATGTTGGACCCAAACTGTTCCTTTTTACTTGCAAAAGGACCGATTTGGCTAGACTATGCCAATAGGAATTAATTGATCTATTGATAGCAGAGATTAAAAAATTTTGTACTTTCAGTTTAGGCTGAATTTATAGACATTTTGTACCTGGAGAACAGAAACAGACCATGTGTAATGCCAGCAGGCCTCAAGCATGACACGTGATGAATTCTATCATGGAGCAGGAAGAGACTTTGAGTAGTCATCTTGACACGTTCGTGTTTTCTGCAAAATTTCCAGACACCTCGATTTCTGCTTCTGCTGAAGCCCAGAAACATGATTCAGTTTTCACAAATGCTGATCTGTCTAGCTCATTCTCAGTTCATTTTAGATTTGCTAAATTAGTTTTCCCTCTGCAGCCCCTTTAGAGCTCAGTTCAGGAGGATTCTTCCACCCCTGTTTCTTTTACAAAATTAAAAAAGCAAAAGTGTGTCTTTTACCTAGTAGTTTAACTTCATTTGGTCACGTGTCTAACTGGTAACAGCTGTGGCTTACCTAAATTTTATCAGTTGAAAGAGGAAAATAACCCAAGATGACTGCTCTAAATATGAGAAATAAAGTAGTGATGATGTCTCGTGGTTGGTTTGATTTAAGTACACATTAGACTAAAAGTTCACTGGAACTTGGGAATTTTTATGTTTTTTATATCTATCACAGAAAGGAAAAGTTTTATTTTGTATATTAATGACAGTACTACTGATGTGAGAGAGAAATGGAGGGTAGAGAAACCTTTTCCTGTAACTTAATATATGCTTTTTTTTTTTTTCCATTTTGAGTAAATCTTTTAATCTTCAGTCAAAATCATTTTGTGCTGACAGATGGACCTAATTTTTCCCCAGTTCACAGCAGGTTAAATCAGGTGATAAAAAATTATTATACACTGAGTGACAGGAGTGAAGATTAGATATAATCATGTAATTTTTAAAGATGTATTTCTTTTAATGTAGGGCTCCTCTTCTTCTTCTTTTTTTTTTTTTTTTTAAAAAAAAGTTTCTAGCGTGACTTACCCTCACTGATTTTCTTGAAGCAGGAGATAATGCTTATATGGGTGTGCGTTTGATTTTGTCTCATAGCACTATGTTTTGTTTTGTTTTCAGAAAGGTGTGTGGAATGCTTCCCTGACTGATGAAGATAGGGAAAAATAAGTAAATGCATTCTACTGTGATGCTGAAATGAAATTCTTTGATGCAGGATACTAAAATACATATAAGAGACCACTGTAAACCTGTGACAAAGGTGACAAACGCTGACGACAGGGGGAGTAAATTTCCCTGCCAAGGGATTGGCAGCAACACTGAAGTGTTGCTGAATAATTTGGGTCTCTAAGGCTTACAAATAAGCTATTTTCTGTATTAGAGTAATCATGAATTTAACTGTGTCAAATGGATAAGGATGTGTGTATCCAAGTCTCTGAGCTCCTTCGTTAACATGATAGAGCTCTGCAGTGCCCAGCGCTAACCTTCAGGACAATATTTTCATAGGCTAGGTTGAAATAAGCAGCATGGGCATGAAACATCTCTTGCAATAAAGCAGAAGATTTCCATTCACATTTATAAGAGTTAGACTGGGCCTGATATTTACTGTTTTGATCCAGTACGCTAAATACATTCAGTATTGCCCTTTTTGTACAAAGCTACTCCATACCTAAGCTTTTGATTTACAAGATTGTAAAATCACCCATAAGGAAAGATTCTCTGACCTTGCCACTCCACCCCACTCGAAGACCTGAAACTTAAAGCAATTCAGGCATAAATGTTCTGAAATTCCTTTGCATTTATATCCATGAAATACTGGAGAAATTTATTTTACAGTAAGGAAATTTGTACAGTAAACAATTGAACCATAGCACATCATGTACTGAATCACACAAAATGTATAGTGTGTTTTGAGAAACGTTGGTGACACTGGGGAATAAAGGGAATGATTCTGGATATACCAGTCAATTTTTTAGGACGTAACCATAAGAAACAGCACCTGTGTTTATTTCTGCATTTTTTTAAGCAGAATTATTTAATCCTTCATGTGGGGAACAGGCTCACATACTTGCCGAAATGTTGCATAAATTGTTAATATCTGAAAGTAGTGAATGAAGACCTTGCATGTTTCACCTTTATTCACACTAATAAGCATTTTACCTAAAAATAAAAATAAAAAATAAAAATAAAAATAAAAATCTCATAACACACATCCAAATGAACACTGGACAGGCAGAGGATTTTAAGTCTTGTGTTTGGTGTTGCATTTTAAGGACTAGAAAAATACTTTATTTGTTCCACTTTCATTCAGTGAAACAGTTCATTGTTCATGTGGAATACATTGTTCTACCTACACAGAAGATATTATTGTTTTAAACAGACTTGGCAAAATCAGTGGCTTAAATCTTAACTGTATTAAGCAAAAAGCTGATCATTTATCACTGCCTGTAACAGGTATACTACCAGCCCATTTCCTTCTTGTTGAACTGGCACTTGAGGATTAACTATAACATGGAAAAAAGATACTTTCTTAATTTCTATGTCCAACAAATTGTTTTATGGTTCAGTGTTTCAATGACCAGGAACAGAGCCAAATTCTTTTCAGAAACTACATGCTTAAAATTGGATATTATAAGGACTTCAAAAGTTGGTTTTATGATCTATTAACTAAAATGAGCTTTTAATTACAATCGAGTCAAGTATTTTTAATATTCTAATGAAAATTTTGCCTTAAAATCTTAGGATAGAAAAAAAACAACTGTGAAAATAGTGTTTAAGAAACACTAAAAAATAAATGCAGATCTTAAATTGCTAATGATTGCTTTCTAAAAAGAACTACAGTCCATATTATGCAAAAAAAGAGGCCATTTCACTAACTCAACTATGTTCCAGACTTCACTGATCACTCGTTTTAACCCCAAACTTACTTACCATGTAGTGCCTTTCATTTGCCTGTGAGTGTGCTTGTGCAGTCAATCACTGCAATCCACATTGATTCAAATGTATTTGTAAAATTCCTCATGTTAGACAACTTTTTCTTCTTAATTTGCTCTTTTTTTTTTTTTTTTTTAAATATCCTCAAAGTATGATCAGGATAGTTATTTCTTTTCATTTTGTGTCCAGAATTGCAAATACAAACACAATAAGATGATCAGAATCTACATATCCAGTTGGTAAAGAATGATCCGTTTACCTGTTATAGAAAGAGCACGTCAGGAGGAGGTTTATGCATTTGCTTTGAAAATGTCTGGGGAATGAAAGGTCACAACACAGCAGTAGCAAAATGGATGTGCACTTCTGACTACCATTTGTGAAAGTTGGTACCAGTCAAGGATTCATTAAGCAAAGCTGGTGGTAGAAGGAGAAGAGAAAACCTATGCCTATGACTGTAGCCATATTCAGGGGACATCTCTCAGAAAGGGAACTGTCCTAAAATTCAAACCTTCCCTAAGATCTAAGTAACTAGGACTATAAGGAGTAAAACAGAGCTTTTAGTGACAACGACAGCACAGAGCCGTATCTCATGTTCCCACCAAATGAAAAGTTTTAAGAAGACAGTAAATAGCAGTGTTATTAAAGAGATCATCAAAGTGGTGAGAAGCTAGAATTCTTTCAGATCAAGACATTCTTTCTTCATGGAATTGAATGGATGTTTTAGAGCAGGATTACTGATCTGAAAGTGAAGGTGATCTGTGGCAAAATTTGTTTTCATCTGCACTTTCTGGTAACCGTTGCTTATTCTGGGCTTGGATTATTCTTTGAAATGTTACCCTCTGCATTCCTTGTATTTCTGCATTGTGAAGCAATACATTTATCTGCTGTTTTTAGCATGAATGTAGAAATCAAATAACAGTCATATTTCAATTCTGCAGGAGTTTTTAGGTTTATGACATTTAGAATTAATACAGACAAAATTGGTTCTTAGCTTAAGAAATCAAGGCAGACTTGTCTTGCTTAGTTGCATACAAACTACATTAAAAATGCTTTACCCAAGACTTGTGACTCCATAGAAAATTTAAAAAAAATAACTTTTTTTTTTCTTTAATCTTATGGGAAGAAACCTCTGTGTGCATTGTTGTAGTTGTTTCTAGAAGACAATTTGGTCTTCATTTGTAGTTCAAAGGTTCAGCACCAGGAAGACATTTGACACCCAGAAGTATTATTTCATGCCCCTTGTTTCAGGTTACTCACTTTGGATGTCTGCATATTTCCACAAGCTGGTTAAGTCACACAAGAGTAGGTGAGAGAAACCATGAAAAATAGACAGACTTCTCCATGTAAGGATAAATAAACTGAGTTTGGAGAGTGTCTTATTTAATAAGAGATCTAAATTTAGCTCAACAGAACTGATCACATGAAATGGAATTAACGTGGTTCTCAAATAGCATTTAAGCTGGAAGTCAGCCAACAGCAACAGTAAACATCTACCTGTGGTAGATAGAGAGCTTGGCTCAAACTAGCTGAATGTCAACTTGCTGATAATACAGCGCTGGGAAAGAAAAATGGATAAACAGGAATGTTTTGTAGCTAGGCATAGGATAAACTCTCTGCAGACTTGTTATGAAGACTTTTTATGGAACTTGCTTGCTTTCTAACCAGTGGATTGTTAGTGGAAATGTACTGAATACATGTTAGAATATAAAAGGCTTGCTTGAAAAAGTAGAGAGGGATGATGTATCACAGCAATAAAGAAATCTTCCTTGCTTGAGAACCCTGTGTCGTGTTGCTAATTTGCGATAATTGGTGCCCAAACAGGGACCTGAGCAGGGACTTGGCCTGAGTTGAAGACTGACCTGTCCAGAGTGTGTTGAGAAGAATGCAGATGTACAGGGGAGTGTTGAGATAAACGTGGCAGCCCAAGGATTCATCGTCCCTAACCACTTTGATTGCCTCTTGCTGGACGAAGGTAAGCGTGTGCACTAGAGGGAACAAAACGACCTTGGAACAGAAAAACATCATAGTTACTTTTTACTCTATCCTTAAACAATGGGCGGCATCAGTATCCTCCCCTGATCTACAGCAAATGCTTGCCTGGGCCACCAGAAAGGATCCCTCCTTCACCAGTCACATAGTTTATGACTGGGAGTCTTGGGAAGGGATGGAGTTGAAATTGTGGAACACATCCACTTAAGGTGATAAGATGGCGTCTGGGTTGCATGAAACCTGGAGAAAAATTTTTGAAACTTTAAAAAAAGTCATGCCAGCTTGATCCAGTCAGTCACTCCCGGTCTGCCCAAGGATGAAGGAGCTGCAGGCTCCTCTTCAGATTCACCCACTGTGCCAGCTTGTTACCTTGTTACCACTGCTGCAGGAGGGGCGTGCTGTCTCCCCTCCAGAGGATCCCGATGATCCCCCTGATCCTGGCCCAATAGATTCTGACAGAGCTGAATCTGTCTCCCCCCCGATCCACGTGATAAGCTCTCTGCTGTTTATGAAGACTTGTTATGGAACTTGCTTGCTTTCTAACCAATGGATTGTTAGTGGAAATGTACTGAATGCACACTAGAATACAAAAGGCTTGCTTGAAAAAGTGGAGAGGGACGATGCATTCACAGCAATAAAGAAATCTTCCTTGCATGAGAACCCTGTGTTGTGTGGCTAACTCGCGACATCTACCCATCACTGTTTGCTTCTAGCGGATGTGTAACAAATTTGCTGTCATTGTTAAGCTTCTGCATACAGTTCAGCAGAGATACAGTACTCTGAGTTTGTGAACATATCCTGACATAGTTTCAGAGGATACAATATTTCAATTAAAATTAACAGGCTAAATTACTTACTTGCAATTTCTCTAATAAGTATCCTTCATATGTTTCAATTTGTTGTACACGAAATTGAAACACAATATGTCTCAAAATCAAATAGATTATTTTCCAAACTGTCTTAAGAAAATTACCTACATTAACATATTGATTTCAGGAATGAAAGTTCTATACGTTAAGTGATTTTTTTTACAATTAAAGTGTTTGCAGTTTTGATGTGTAGCTTTCGTAGCATCAGTACATGGTTATAACAATACATTCAAACAGATATACTAATATTAGTAGTATTGCACCCAGGAATAAGCATTTATCATCTTTCTCATTCATGATGTCTCATCCCACTCAGTGGGTTTTGAGGGAGGTGAATCTTTTTCTGTCTCCTGAGTCGCACCTCCCCTAGTCAGCAAGGGGTCACTACTGTGATGGAGTCATCCAAGACTCAGAGGAATAATACATATTAATTTACTAAGAGCTTTCTTAACAAATAATAACTACTTGGAGGTAAACTTGGCTAACTGGCTAATTACGATTAATAAGCATTACAGGTAAGACAATTTTAGGCAAGGGCTACTATGAAGAGTGAAAGAATAAAAGAAGATAAAGATAAAAGATGATAGAAAATGAGGACAGAGAGACAGACATCTATAAACAGCAAAGTGGTTCACTACTCCTAGATCCAGCCGTGTCTTGGTATCAGGTGCTGGTCTTTGGTAGTGATGGGTCATCGGAGGTTGTGTTGGTCAGCTGAAGACGACTAAGGAGGACAGCACAAACTCTTCTTTATAGTCGAAAATGGCCAAGTTAGCTGTCTTTAGAGTGACAGCTTCTGGCTTTGTCATCTCAGCAGCAACTCCTTTGTTCCTGTCTTCCAGGTCTCGCAAATTTGAGTCTTCAGCCGTTAAACATTCCTGAGCACTACCTTTCAAAGGCAAACAGTTCCAAAGAAATACTTTCAAACATAAAATTGTCCACAAAGCGATGCTGATCTCCTCATGTTGATTTGAGACGTTCCTTACCAGTCTCAGACACGTGATCACAAATTACCATTATATTTTCAGTTATAAGTAGAAGATGGTTTTGAAATGACTTGTTCTCCAAATTGCTAGAATATTCAGTGCTAAATTGGACATCTCTTAAAAAGCAAAGAAATTTTCTGATGAATGTAACGATTACAGATCTATGGTGGCAGCAGAGAAGGGAAAGGGACTTATTTAAAGGATCAAATAATTCCAATCATATGCTTTTTTTTTTTGCTTTTTTTTTTCCCCCCCAATGTTCACCTCTCCATACTGGGCATTTCAGTTCTCCTGCAGAGAATTTGAAATGGTTCTTTAAAATGCATTTGAAAATGTTTCCCATGCTGACCCATTACTTGCATATTTGGTCATCATTCTCCCACTCTGATTAACTGACCCTAGTGTCGGGGGAATACAATGAGCTATATAATGAAATGTTAGTAAAGATGTAAGCTATTTTAAAAGATCAGCTAAGATAAATGGGAAACAAACATTCAGACAAATAAACGCACCGAGCTTCTTGGTCAGAAAGCCCTTTGTTCAGATTGGTTGAACATGTCAGCAAGTCTTTTTCAGTACTGGAGTTACTTGGTGTTGGTCAGTTCTCATTCTTTTATTCAATAGGCAAGCTTATTATATATATCATAATCAAGTCCCTCACTGCCTTGAACTCCACCAATCTTATTTGCTTCTCCCATTAAAAAAAAGTATTTCATAGTAAGTTTGAGAACTCTACTAATAGTCATACAGAAAAGTAGCAAAAGAAGTTTCCTCTTTTGCTGTTCCAGTGTTTTTTCTGATTTATTTTTTAATGTTATTCCACTATCCTTCCTGTCACTTTCAAAATTTTTCAATATGCTATTGCAAAGGTAAGTAGAATTGGTGCAATCTTAATGCTTTTTGAAAATATAAACGCTATACTATTTCTCTTACTCAAAGTACCCTACACAATAGCACATTTCAAACTCTATCTAAAACTGAAGGGACTGATTACATAAAACACTTTCAAGTAAAGTAAGCATGATTTATCATTTTATTTTTTTCCATTGCCATTGAAGGTGTTGAAATATCTTGATGAAGTGTTAGGATGAGAAGTCCGATGTTTTTACAAGAAAGAAAGAAAGAAAGAAGGAAAGAAAGAAAGAAAAAGAAAGAAAGGAAGAAAGAAAGAAAGAAAGAAAGAAAGAAAAGTTTGTTTTAGTTTGTTTGTTTAACACTGTTGCCGTGCACCTTGCAACCCATGTTCTTTTAGCTCTGTGCCTGAGCTGGACTATCGGGTAAAACCTACCCGGGCCAAAGAACTGCACGTGAATACCAATATGGTGAGCAGAAAAATGGCGTTTATTGCGTCATGTGATTTACCTATATACCTATCCTACTTCGTCTACACCCCCTATGCATACATTAACCCTTCGACACCGAGCAAGGGGAGAGTCCTACCACGTCACATCCCGAATCCTCGCTGTTGCCTACTACAACAAACACATACACATTAAGGTTAGCATAAACTGAAATTCAGGTTCAGCAAAGGAAAGAAAAGTTTTCAGTTCTGCGTTTTCTTCAACTTTCAAGGAGACTTTTTTACCTGAAAATAAAAGGCTCCATATAAAAGCAAGAAAGTTTGGACCAGTTGGAAATAAATAGATTTTCATTCCTACTGAAGTCTGGAGAGTAAGAAATGGCTAAGAAATAGTTTATTTTCTTTCATTCATTTCACTTTTGAGAATAACCTGAAAACCTTGTAAGTACAATGCCTATTAAAAATCAGCTAAAGCATCATGACGCAGACCATACCTTCCTTCACACGCAGGGGATCTAATAAGAAATAAAGATAATGATTTTTTTCCCTTTTTCTCAGACCTTTTTACTATAGTTATACATTTCTTTTTAATGGAAATAAGCATGTGCTGCTAAAAAAAAAAAAAAAGTTAACCCCTAAGAAGGTCCTGAGCTAACAAGAGAGGAAAGAAAGCTAATTCGGAATCTAGACAAGTATGACAGAAGTGCAACCTTCTTTCTCCTCTGCAAAGATTAACCAGTTGGGAAGAGTCTATGAAAGCTCTGAATTCAACAAAGAGTTTCCCTACTTTATACCCTACTGCATTTATCAAAGCTCATCATATTCACTGGTCAGCAAGTAACAACACAGGAGATAAAAGAAGAGAGGATGTAAAAAGCTGTACTTTGAGATCAAGGAAAAGCAACTTTCTAGTTCAGAGCAGTGGGGGGCTTCAATGGTGCTGTTTAAGATGAGGCTGCAGTGCACTTCCACATCACTGTTTGTTGTTGTTTTTTTAATTGCTTATAATAATGAACTAGATACAGAAATGTTGATAGAGAAAATTTTAATATTTCAAACAACAGATAACTTTACATTTTGTACTCCCGGATAAGGTATATGAAGTGAAGTTAGTAGAAAAGAAAGAAGTGGTGAGATTTTAATTTGAAATTATTTACTTACTCCCCCTCTATCATCTTCAGACAATTCCTTGTTGGATTTTTTTAATTATTATTTTTTTTTTTTAATCTCAGTTTATTCATTGTTAATGGTTTTATACAATTGAATAAGTCTGCTCACAGATTGTAGGGTTATCAGGTCACTTCAGATAGATAGACTAAAAGATTTCTCAGCAGAGAGATGTTCAAACTTGATATTTGAAAATTGGTTTATTTCCATATGTTTTGATTTAAATTACAGTCTACTAAATCTGACAGTGAGGAAGGCTTATGTTAATAGTCTCTCTGGAGACATATACAAAGAGATTGCAGTAATGTGATTATACACTCTGGCTTTTGTTATTTCTATAATTTTTTTCTTGAATTATGAAAATTATGAAGATAAAAGTAGTTTTTGTTCTGAAGTGCTATTAATGACATGTAATAATCCTCTGTGGCCCTGAGGATAATTTCTATTGAAAAAACTAGAATTTATTAAGGTGGTTTTCGGATTGACACGTCCTTTCTTATTATTTCACTCTTTATACTTTTATTAATTACTTATAATCAAGCATTCATCATTCAGCTAATAGACAATTAGTATTCAGCCAGTCACCTTGAGGGCGATGGAGCACTGGCACAGGTTGCCCATAGTGGTTGTGAAGTCTTCTTCTTGGAGATCTTCAAAGCCATGTGGACACAGTGCCAGGTTTGCTCTGGAGTTATCAAATAATGTATTTAACCAATTTGCTTTTTTAAGTAAATTTCAAAAATTTGAAGTTTGCATATCTGGCTTATTGAAGTTAGGGATGGATACACAGTGAAACAAGCCAAAACTAGAAGATGGAATTCTGTACCAGAGCATTTTTTGCTTCTTTCCATGCAGAAATTCCTTCATACTAAAGTCTATCCACACGTCTTTGGAGAAAGACGGGAGAAAGAGATCAGGATAGATACAGCAGACATTATAAAACTAAGAAGAAAAATGATGAAGTCAAAACATTTCATGGAAAAATGATCACCTTCACAAAGAAGTACAGATGGATACTGTGTGTCCACAGTAACATTTTGTCTAATACCCCTGGAGTTGCTCAGGTAGGGTGACCAATTTTACAAGTGCTCTAAAATTGAATTACCAGTTCCTATGTTCATTTATTGTAACAACTTTCTATGAAACAAATAAATGAAAATTCATGAAGGCAGAAATGAACCTTGGTAAAGGTTCTTGGGAACATAGGAACTACTGTTTTAGAATCCTAAACAAATATAAACAGATACTGTTATTTCCTATGTTAGAATGAGGCAAAATAACTACCTAGTCTAAGATGTAAAGTCTGAACTACCAGACTTGCCTTTAAGGTTTACATTGAGGAGGAATGGGGAAACTGTTTCATTTTTATTCTCTAAATTTTTGCAAAACATCTTTAAAAGTAATGATGTATCAAGAAGATAAATAGCTACTAGAAAGACATTGCTGATTCATGACCAAAAACCTTTTTTTGTGAGGGGATATATTCTCATTTGATGAAAATCCACATAGATTAATTAAAATTAATAAAATCAGGCCAATTTCTGTTTAATAAATGTTCAGCTCAAAAATGAACCTTTTTTTTTTTTTTTTTTTTTTTAAACCATTCAAAGCTTACTGCAGGAGTATGCAAATATATTTTAATATGCTATTTAAAATAGACAAACAACAACAACATATGATGTGATACATTTACCATAAGCTCCAATGGGAATTTTTTTTGGCCTCTCTTTCCCATTCCCTCCAAAAAACACTTGGAATGAGTATTAAACATGATCCATACACATATGTGGGTAACTTATGAATATGTGCTTGTTTACTGAAATAATGGAAGATATAAAAAAGCATGACTATGATTTGTATGATACAGCCGTTCTTTTCATTATAACTATTCTTAACTCCTATGTAGGACTACAGCTTAAAAGTTAAGAAAGAGTTGTTGAAACAGTCAGTTTCTTTGAGGAAATTATTTCCATTTTGATGAGGTTGTAGGGAGGGAATAATTCATCAGCTGTTAATTTTTATGGATTCTATATCCACTCACGATTTGCAGAAGACAAAACAGAACACAAGCAGTTTTTCCCCAACACAGTTCTTTTCTTCAACATCATTTGATTCTTCACAAATAAGCTCACATCTTCCAAAGCGAATCGCACTAGAAGTGCTAGAATGAATTGAGTGATGAGGGTCTTATGTTACTGAATACAAAAAAGGAAGTGCACGCATGATGTATCAATTCCCAAAATTGAACTGTACTAGCTGTGTATCCATCTGTGATGCCAAGCAGACATTTTAATCCAGTTAATTGTAAATAATTTAACTGATTAGAAAAAATATTTCCTGCTTATTGTTTTATGTTGCTAACAAGACATGCAACTGATTTCCAAATCACTGAATTACTGAACTTAGGCTTGAAGCCTATAAGCAGACTAAGTAAAAAGAAAATACATGCTGTATTTCGTAGCATGCACAGTTTTCCGTCTCTTATGCTTTACAGACTTCATTCAGTCTTTTGGCATAAGCTTATGTCACTTGTTTTCAAGAATCATTAGAACCTAAGGAGTGATTTTGCCCCTGGATATTAGTGTAACACAACTCTTCAAGGTATAATTATAGAATACACAATAGTATAAGAAATCAATGTTTTATTTGCCTACAGATCTTATCTGTATATCACCCTAAAAGGTAGACGCACCTTGATCTTTTGTCACCAACACCATTAAAGATTCAGCCTCTGCTCCAAGGTTTCCATTCTATAAAAAACTCAAAAAACCACCAAAATATATAATTGTAATTAGAATTTAAATACATCAACTGTAACCATAGCCACAATATTACTACATATGCCCTCAATAATCCCTGTGGCTACACATATCAGATAATTTTAGAGGATAGCTGCAAGAATATTGAAAAAAAATCCACAATTTAGAAAAAAAAATTAAGAGTAACAAGCAGGAAACTTTAAGTGGCTTTGCTTTAAAAAAGTTTGTTTTCATAAATTTGCTGGAGGGTATCAAAGAAAAATCCGCTGAAATAATGTGTTGGCACAAGTTTTCTAACTAACTTCTCACTGTTACACAAAGCCTTACTTACATTAGTATAATTTTAAAATTAATGGAACTTTCCTGTTAGAAATAAAAGAAAAATTTTAAATACTTTATGGAGCAATGAATCAGAAGGCAAACAAAGTAATTCTCTTAGAATTTCATACAGATTAAGACGAGTTATTCACATTTCTTAATGTATACTTAATACCTCATTCTTGAAAGGAAAAATTTAATTTTCAGGCAAGATAAGCTTTTACTCTCCTAATTTAGAATAACAGAAATTGCAGCACAGGATAAATAATTTTGCAAAAATATCTTGAAGATACAGCACAGCTGAATGAAGATATTATTTCTGCTTGTTTACACCATTCACTAGAAGATGTTATACATGTCCTTACTAGAAAAAAATCTCTTGCCAAAATCAAATCTCTTGACAAAATCAGACAAATTAGTCAAATTAGTCTTTGGTATATAAACTCAGCTGGCTGACTTCATTCAAATGAATTTACAGACTGCTCATATGACCCTTCTCTCATCACAGCTGAGGTGTCTATGGATTTAAAAACATTTAACAAAAAGATATCTGAAAAAAATGAGCACCTCTTAACAGAGGTTCTTACTTTCATTGTTTCCAAATGTAGAAAGAAATGTTTTAAAATCTTCAGCCTGGAATGAGAGCTGCAAATTTTTAGGCTCCAAGTTAGTCTGAAACTTCCAAGCAGTGTCACATCTTTTTGACATAAAGTACTGACTAAAGTCAATGGCTGCGATTTTAAAAGAAAATACACTTATGGAGGAATAAAGGAAAAAAAACAGAATCAGACTAAGACATTGATTTTATCATAAACTGCTTACTTATGCATTTGTAGTAGTTGTAATAAATTAAGACAACTGAGATGGAGAAAAAAATTCTACCTACTCAGAACATCCTTCACTTTTTTCTCCGTTCATTGAGTCTGTAGGACCCAATTCATTATTACTATTTAATTTCATCCCATGAAGCTGTGCCAGATTTCTGACAGTGTTGTCATAAGGAATTCCAGATACCTTGCTTCTATCAGGCAACAGTCCACACACATGAAACTTCCAGTATAATTTATGGTCCCACAAAATGAAGATTAAAGTGAACCCAAAGGCTGACCAATGTATGATGCTGTCTGCCATGCACTATTCTAGATGCAAGTAGATCATGTTCCAGAGCAGTAAAAAAAAAATGATTATAGAAGACTAATATGTCAGAAAACTTTTTTCTCAGAATTTACTGAAAGGATCAAGGTCCCTTGCCTTTTGTAACCACAAGTAATAATGAAGGAAGTTATTTACTCTAACAATATCAACATTTCCCAGCTTCCACTGATAAATATTAGACTTAAGACCCAGTTGTAAATAATAACATCAACGGTAAAAGACCACAAGATAACTCCCCTTCTGTATCTTGCATTAAACAGTTTAACAGGTACGCATGGGCTCGAACACAGGCTTAAAGTCCTGGCAGTATCAAGTTCTACTTGGTAATACCATACAGAGGACTCTTTGAGGCTTTCTTGATGCAAAGAAATATTAGAAGCGATCTGGGCAGGTGGACCTCCTTTAATTCCCAGCTTTGCTAGAAAATGATTGCTTGTTTCATGACAACCTGAGAGAGAATCCACAGGAGATGGGATCAAAATATTACGTCCAAGCATAGAACACTACAGAAATGTGGCTAAGATACTGTGCCCAATGTGAGAGGTAGATTGTGTTTTTTCAGTAGAAGTTTCCAGTATTTTTTGTATGTAGTGTAGGTCTTTACTGAACTTATAACCCTCTTGTGAAACAGTTATGTAAGTTGTTTTTCTTCCACTAAGAAAGTTGCTGAACAGAGTAAAAAGTTAAGATTCGGGGCATTCTGACTTGGATAGAATTGAGACAGGTACAAGATAAGGCAAGTATGCAGAGTGGAGCGAGAGCCTAGCATGGGACAGAACGAATGCTTTCACTCTTGGAAATATTGCCCTCCTATCTCCATGGGAAAATACAAAATATATCAAAAAAACATCAGGTTGGTAACAGACCTTGTATAGAAATGAATTATAGCAACAGCGTCGGGGAAAGCGTGAGCCTGAGATGCTCAACCAATGAGTGAGCGCCAGGAGAGCATTACCTGCGTCAGGTTTAGAGTATACAACGAAATGGATTTTGCTGACCAGAGCGCAATTTCTCCCTTGCCAATAGGGGGCGTGCGCCCGTTACTGCAATGATGAATAAACTTTGTCGCTATCACTAAGATCCTTGCCAAAACCTGAAATTTTTGACTTTGAGTGTTTCTCACATGAACAACCTTGTTTTTTTAAGAAACACTTCAACATCTGTAAGGACCTCATGCTTTAATATATCTCTAGATTATATCTTCTAATTTTTATAACAAGACTGCTCCAAAACTATTCTGCATTTTCTACTATTCCGGATTCAGTACTAAGCCAGAGGGAAGAGTTCCACCAAATGAATGGTAGGCAAGTGCAGGTTACAGCTTGTATCTTTTGGTTCCTGCAAATTTTTGCATCCTCCACTGCCTGTAGGCTAAACAAAAATTCAGAGGTGGCAAGCTGATTTCACAGTTATTTGTATTTACAAACAAAAGCACAAAGCTGTTTGTATTTAAAAGCTGAGTGAGAAACAGTGATCAGCTTTTCATTTAACTTCTTAACTGCAAACAAGCTCAAAAGCATCTCAGCCTGCCTTTTGTAAGGCTGTTGAGAGCAGCAGCCAGGCAAAGGCATCAAGGGAAAAGAAATGGAAATCCAGAAGTAACACAGTTTGCTTTGCTAAATTCATGGGAATTAGGTAAGAAAATTGTGGCAGAGGGGCAAGGTGCATTTGTGAGTAAAAGACTGCATTCTAAGAGTAGCTTCACAGAGAAAACTGCTTCTTCCCCCATCATGAAACTAAGAATTACCTGGTGGAATGAAAAGATAAATACTTGTACAGTATATTTGAAAAATTGCATGTAAATTTTAAAGTTGTATTCAACAGGAGTCTTATTTTAATGTATTGAGACATTGCAGGGGGTGTCAGTCACATTAATACATGCCTCGGGTGGTTGAATGTTCAAGCGCTCCTTGTCTCCTGTTGCACCGGAGGAATGTGTTAATGAGTCCACAGAACATAATACTGTCATATTTTAATGCTATGTTAATTTAAATTGCTGTGGAAGAAATCCTGAGGCTACGAAGATCCAAAGCTTGGAGCCAAAAGAAGTCATGCATTTTGTCTTGATCCCTTGGTCACACAGGCCTAGTTCCCTTACACAAGAAATTTCTAAAGACACCTTGAGGGAGGAAGAGGTACGTAGTAGATACCTTATTCTCAGCTACCTTTTCCTCAGGGATAGGTGATAATAAAACTGCTCTGCTGAGGATTATTTGGAAGTGGATTGAGCATAAATTTTTCACAACCTTGTTGCTTTACAAAGAAGTTGAAGGATGCTTTATATCCTCTCTTTGTTGTATGTTCCTAACTAAGATTTCCAAGGGGGAAAAAAAAAAAAAAAAAAGGAGAAAAAGGATTAAAAGGCCATTGCTATGCAGTAGTCCAAATGTGGCCTTCTAGCAAATGCTATAAGCCCTCTGTTCAAAATTCATACTTTTAAAGATGTTTCAGAAATGAGAAGACTCATTCTGACTTCAGCCTTCCCACCAATACAGGGCAAGCATGACTTCTTAGCCAGACCTAGAGCACCTTGATTCACACTGTGAGTGCTATCACTGGAGAGTGATAATGATATGGCTGAGTCTTTTTCTTGTAAACAAATATGGCCTAGTTGAGGTTCAGCTGACATGGGAAATATTTGTCTCTACATAGCTGCTATCAAATTCTTTTATCTTCTTTGGTGTTCAGAAAGAGATACTAATGTGGGTCCCCAGCCCCTCTACTATTCAGAAGCAGTCAGGATTGTAAATAAATGCAATGAACCGTGAGAAGTCTCTGAACAAATCTCAGCTCTGTTTTAGATGTAGAGAGCTGAATATGGAAATGAAGTCATTCCCAAAGACAGTAACAGTTGTCCCAGTCTGGATCTTTCCATTTGCATTAGTATTACGTATTCTCTCAGTAGTTCTAAAACACTGTAGGCATAGCCACTCTTGTTACAATACATACTACAAAAGCCTTTGTGGCTCTACCAGGAAGTCCAATAAGCACTTACACCATAAGTCCACTTACACTTTAGGTGCATTCCTAGTCCCAGATATTAATCTATTCAGTAAGAATTTGCCAGTCACAGGTATTTGCTGGATGTCCTTTTTCTAAAGCACTGTGATTTGGGAAACTTCAAAAGAACAAAAGAGGTTTGAAACTATACCATGGGCTTGTCCAAACAGAGCTTGTAATCCCTGTGCTGGGTAAAGATGAATCATTACCATAGGGTTTCCTGCTCACTTTTCTCCAGGGTGAGAGAGGTGGTCAGAGGTGGTCAGGGATGCCACTCTGTACACCAGAGTATCCATGCCAACCTTGGGATGTGCTAAGTGGCTAGCAGCCACTGCTTGTTTTCCTTCTTTTCTAAGAAAGGTGCTTCACTGCCATCTACCCTGATGGATTAAGCATGATCACGGGCTGTATCCTGAGATTCTAAAATATCCCATGCTCTCAGTTTAAGTGGTCTTCCTCTTTTTCTTTTCTCTGACACAGAACTAAGTGTAGTTTCCCATTTTCCCAGTGCTCTTTTAGAACAGAGATAGACAGTTAGCAAACTCTCATGAGCATATTCAGGGTGCTATTTCTAGAATGAAGTCATAAATTACCTTTCAATACAGAGAAAAGACTGAAAAGCTCTTTCTTACAGATTCAGTACTATGAGAAACAGACTCAGTGAGTACACCATGGTGGTAGCTGCATATTCTGTCTGCACTAGGAGTTTCTGAACAGCACATAAATTATATTGTTTATCCTTAGGATTATGAATAAAAAATGTAAGCACTCTCATGGCTCCTGGAAATTTACATACCACAGAATCCATTAGAACAACACATTGCATGTCCTAAACATAGGAGAAATTCTTCCTTTCCTCATTCATTTTATTAAGATCCATAAGTTTACCAGTATTTTTTTCTTTCAACTACTTTGTTGTTGTTGTTGTTGTCATTGTTTTTCTCCTGTCTCTGAGGTATCTCAGATGCATTGTATGTGTGACACAACTGGATTTCCACTGAAAAATCTGCGTGGATGAGTGGTAATTGGCTATGTAATGCAGAAGATTGTTTTGATCAGACTGTGTGGAAGCTGGAATGTTCATCCATATTCCTCTCTTCCAAAGGTGAAGTTCACTTAAGATGTCTGCACTAAAATGGCCTACATCATTTTTTAAAATCTTCCATTTCTCCCCAGTGTCTACAAAGGTAGTCTGGGTCATGAGCTCAGAATGGTGATGACCCTCTGAGTGCCTAAAATTGCCTAAAAGTTTTATCCTGTCCTAATTGCTAGAACTACCATCACAAACGGCAGTGGTAGAGAATTTGATTTAATCTATTAGAATACTTTGCAAAAGTATCTTGGCATTCATTTTGATAATTTTTTTTTTTTTTTAAAAACTAATTTATATAACTATTCAATGTGTGGTTTTCTGATTGAGAAACTTAAAACTTTCATTATTAAGCCCCTATTAACAGTGTAAAACTAAGGACTACTTTAAGAACGTTTTATATTTTCCCCGAAAAACAGCCTTAGAATTAACTTATGTATATATGGATTACACCACAAACTCTTGAGGAAACACCTGAAGTTATTTCCATCATTGCTGATATATCCACTAAGACAGATTTTGATTTGTGGTGGAGGTCTTCTGGTTGTTATTTGTTTGTTTGCTTTTTTGTTTCTGCAGCTTTAATATAAATATTTCTGTTTTAAAAATTCATAGAGATTTGGCCAACCTTAAGTCACGAATTGAGAAAAAGCTGGCAGTAAAATCTTGTTCATTTTTTTCAGTGGTTGTACTTTTAATGTAATCTCAAACCATGTAAAATAAATATGTGAAAGATAAGGTATTGCAGGAAAGAGATGCAGAGACGTGAAAGAGGAGAAAGGTAACAAATGGCATGAAAAAAATTTACCACTTACTTACATTCTTTCACTGTAATGCTAAATCCTTCTATTGTATCTCTGTGTATCCTCCCTTCTTTCCTCTCTTCCTTCCTTTTTCCTCTTTTTTTCTTCCTTTTTTTTCCTGCTGTATTTCCTCTGTCTTCAAAATAC
Organism: Alectoris magna; assembly: GCA_030625065.1. Classification (NCBI taxonomy): domain Eukaryota; kingdom Metazoa; phylum Chordata; class Aves; order Galliformes; family Phasianidae; genus Alectoris; species Alectoris magna. The sequence goes on from CM060560.1 coordinate 79,913,106, forward strand.
AACAAATAACAAAGTTTATCCTAGCAGAAAAAGGGTTGTATTGAAAGTAAGAGATCCCTTTATAGTTCATAGCTTTTAGTCAACACGAGTGTAACTCAGTTACGGTATGATTTGGCTAAGAGTCTGGGCTTATGCTACTGAATCACATTGACCTTAACTGTGAAAAGGACAAAGGTGGAATTATGCCATTATAGTTTCTCCAATTACAAATTTATGCTTTTCAGTGAAATATTCAATATTGAATTTTATGCTGCAAAAGATGAGAGATCCATACTGAAAGCACTTCCAGACATCCACCATACCACACAGTATCAGAAACAAACCTGACTTTCCAAGGCTGAAATGTGGCAAAGGAGAAGCGAGGCTGCAGCTATTTAATAGTACCCAGAAGGTCCTATTAAATGTACTGATGGTACTGATGCTCCAGGCAACTGCCTACCAGCTGACAATTTAGTTTGGAATATCCTAGCAATTTTGCAATTTTCTATTCATAGCAGCCATATTTACTTCTCAAATTGCACTTTAAGCAAGTATTCTTTTTTTTTTAAAAAAGAAAATATGCTGAAATTACAGTTTACATATATATATATATATAAAGGTAAAAATATACTTATTAAAGTCAATTTAATTGCATTGATAAAAGCATCTTAGTAAATCACATGTTACTGCATCCAAGACCTACTGAATTTTGGGGGTATCTACCATAAATCACTTTGGAAAAAGCAAAAAAAAAACGAAACTAAGGTGTTCTGCCTACTTGTTAATGCTAATACGCAACAATTGTATTTTATTTTAATTTTATGAAAATCTATACAAGTACTAACTAGCTAAACCTCATGACACCTATATGTCACATGGATAAATGTATAACATAAGTTCTATGCTTTATCTTTTAGGCAAATTAGCCATGGAAGTGAACACATATTTTAAAAAGGATTGTGAGATTTAAAATAGCACCTTGACTTCCATTATTTTCATGTGATTTTCATGACTAATTTAGTAAAACCACAGATTCACTGTAGTACTACAGAAGAGAAAAACTAAATATCTATACTGTAAAATTTCGTAGTGTGTATATTTTGTATATAGAAAGACAATACATTTAAGTTCATGTTACCCTCACACTGTTATGTCACTGTATTTGGACATATATTGTGGGGGAAAAAAAAACAAAAAACAAAAACAACACAACTTAATGGGTACATTCATGCTGTTCTGAGCAACAGTCATGCTCATCTAGAAGACTCTAATTCTTTGAAAGGAGTTACTGTCAAAGCCAATGGCTGAATGGCTGGAAGGTGACATTTTCCCTGAAGTGGCAACATGTGTTGAAGCAAGAACTGCAGAAGTTCTCCAGGTACCTACCCCAAAGCTGTTTTATGTTTTTTAAAGTTTAGCAAGCTGTTATTCTTCAATATGACATTTTCTTTTTTTTTTTTTTTTTCTCTCTCTCCAAAATACCCTTTCCTTTGAGCATGAATATCTAACAGTGAGCTCTTAAACATAAACAACACCTAACTAAAACACCTAGTATTTTTCAAATGACAATATGTTCCCTAGAAAAAGAGATGTAAGTAAATAACACCGTAGACATCCCTTATTTGTAATCAGTTTAAATTATACAGAGCAGAATTCTAAAATCTGGGTAAAGTACCATTCCATGAACTGAAGCATCTCAAAAAGTGAGGCAGAACCAGATGCAGCTGCTGAGCCCTTCCTTCCAGCTAGTGTCTGTCAAAGGGGCTGTCACCACTGACTGTGAATCCTGTTTGTTCCAGTGTTGTGATATGAAAAGAGAGCAAAAGTGTGTCAACAGGACAGATTTTACATACTGGAAATAAGAAGGAAAGAGCACAGCAGAGATCTTTCATCTTGTCAATGGCTCTTCATCAAAATTCAGATCATATTCCCTTCATTTCTGATCCCGCCACTCTCCTCTGCCTTTATTCTTCTTCCTTTTCCTTTCCTTGTTCTGATTCATCTCTCTCCACAGCTGAAAACAAAACTCTCTCCTTTGCATTGACAGTGGGCTCACTTCTTTCATGAAATGCTACACTGATGTAGTTGCTCTTGTAAGGAACAGCTTGGTGCCCCCTGTATGAAGTAAGAACTCTGACATTTGAAACCAATAGGCATTTTTAAGATAAAGGAAGTCAAAACTACACATTCAAGTTGAAGTTCTGTTTCTCCTGTGTACACATAACTAAGTTATACAGGAGTATTCTTGTAAATCATAGTAATTGCTGACTCTTCATTTCTCATCGTCTGCAGCTTGCTTTCTGCATCATCACAGGTCTTTAACAATCATATTGAAATCATAGCAATGCCTTACACTGCTGCTTTTCTCAAGAGATTATTTAATATAAGAAATAAAGACAGAAGAAAGAAAATAGTGGGTCTGGGAAATTTGAATTTCAGAACATGGATAGCTAAACAATGACAAAATTACTTACAGATTCACATCAGGAAAAGCTGGCATCTTTATTAAGCTGTGTGAAGCCTCAAATTTGTTTATGCTGTAAAGTTGTTCTGTAGCCTCACAGCATTTCAACAATGTACAATACTCTCCCACTAAGGCTCTCATGTTTCTGTATAGACTTGAAGAAAGATCCAGACAGCAAAGAAAACCCCCCACAGACATGTGAAAAACAGTGTTCTTTAACCCCTTTGATGCAGATAACCACACAACCTCCACCACACTGCCATCACTCACAAATGCATTTTTTAGTCACTTTGAACCTGAGGGAATGTTAGGAAGGCTTCTGTCACAGTAACAGCATTTTTAACGTTCCTGAAATACTGTCAGATCTGCTAATAAGGTTACAGAATGAGGAGTAGCCCTAAACTGACCAAAAAATCGTGTAAAATTGTAACTTGTTCAATTTTGAACTGACTGCTATGTCTGATTTAGCTCACAGTCTTCATTAAAAATATGTGACAGGCAGAATTGAAATTCAGTCTGAGCTTCCTTTTATCTATCTATCTATTTATTTATTTATTTATTTATTTATTTATTTATTTATTTTTGCTTTATTTTGTTTTGTTTTCCTGTGTTTCCTTTTTTTCCTATTGTCTTCATAGCATGTATTTACTTATACTTGTAAAAATAGGCATTGAGTCAACGCAAGGATTTTCACCTGGTAGCAATTTTCATTCCTATTTTTGGTAGAAGTAAATGTCAATGGAAAACAAAATCACTGTACATTAAACCTAGGTAAGCTACATTCCCTGACATTTGTTTCCTGATTCTGTGTAGCATTAACCCTGCATGTTGTGCATTAACCCTTTCAATAATGCAAAACTTCACATCCCATATGCATAAAAGCAAAAACATTTCCACGTGAGGCAGTACAAAGATCCACTGTCTTGTCTCTGACAATGACTAGTAGAAGATGACAAGGTAAAAATTGTACGAAACAAGTAAAGCAGATGGAGATCTTTCTCTGATATGTACTTCCACATTGCTTTGGAAGGTTTAACCAGGTCGTTTTTAATACAAGAAAGGAACATCTCCTTGATTAATGTATTTAAATCTTTCAGAACTGATTTATACTTCAGCATTCAAAACATCCCGAGGCAACAAATGAGTTACACAATTCTGTTTTGTTATGTATCTGTTTTGAACATTCTACATTGTAGTTTCACTGTCTGCCTCATCATTCTTGCATAATGAAAACACTGCATTACTTGTAGCTTTACAGACCTTATCTGTATTTCCTGTTGTATTTTCTTTTTCAAACGAAAAAGCTTTTGAACTGAGTTTTGTGCACTGTTCAAAACTAAAGTGCTGCTTCTCATGAATTTTCTTCTTAGTTGTTCCTAGGAGCTACTATTTATATGTCTTAAACTTTGATTGCTACATCATGTTCCACCGAAACACTTACCTACTTCACATACAATAACTGCAGTTTTGTGATTGTCTTGCCTTCATCATCTTTCTAGTCTCCTTTATAGTCATTGTCAACATCTTAGATAGATAGGTGATCCATAGTACAGTTGTACTATTATATTCTCCCTCTGAGTCAACAGCTTAAGACACTGCTTGATAGACCTACTTCTACACTAACCTACATGCCTTCATATTTTGATTTCTCTACCCTCACTGGATCTGTAGAAGTTATTTTAGCTCTGAGTGAATTTTCTTGCCAAAGAAAGAAAACCTGTATTATGGTGCATTAACTATATCATGAGCACCTGAACCTTATTAATACAAACAATGCCAGTATTGCATCTATAATGATAATGGCCAGTTTTTTAAAGATGCTCAGGATAGTAAAATAAGTATTTTCTCAACTGTGTATAGTATCCACTGTGTATATTCAGGCAGCTTGGCCACCAAGCCTGAAGGGCAGCACCAGACCCACCCCAGCCTACCCTGTAGCCATCTGGCTCACAGCTGCTGCTGTGCCACTGAGGGAGCTGTGAGACAAGCAGGAGTTACACTGAAAGATATCTTTTATTCTCTCAAGTAGGAGCCTCCACGGAGGCTAAATTTCTCTAAATGTCTGCTTGGGAGGTTTATTATGGAAGTGTCAGTTCTTGCTTTTCATTTGCTCCTTCTTTCTTACTCTCTTTTGCTTTTCTCCAGCCTTTTTAGGGAATCCACTGCTGACCCTGATGGATTATAGTTCTAACTCAGGTCCATTGCTCTTATTCAACTTTTTTCCAATAATGCTTATATTTAAAATCTGCAATTTGTGATCTTTGAATGGATAACAGTAATGCAAGTCCTGTTGTAACTCCTACTGCAGCAAAAGGAACGTTTATAATGGCTTTATAGGTACAGAATGAGATTTATACTGCTGAATAAAAGTAAAAATGTAAGTGAATCCTCATGGGAAAAACAGTTCCTCATTGCTTCTGAACCTTCTGTTAAGTCTAAGAAGGAAAATAAAGCAATTCATAAATGAAGCATACAAATATATATATATTTTTAATAAATGAATACACCCCATCTTGTATTCTTCTTTTTATTCTTCTTGTCTTGAGTATTTAATTAAATAAACGAGGCATGTTATACGTTCTAAGTAGTTTATCTATAATCTAATGAGAGAAAAGAGGAATGAAAAATGACCGTTTATTTTAACAAAATTAAAAACATGCAAGCGATGGGCATTTAATAACCTTGACATTACCCTTTCCTAAATAAGGCCTAAAGGAGTAAACTGCGAGACAACAAAGATTATGTATGTATATATATGTACGTATACATATATTCCTTAAATGTTAAGAATCAATGAAATGCATGTTTTGAAGGAATGGCTTTCTGAATGAAAGTATCCTCCTACTCAAGTAGTAACAAGATACTTAGCTTTTACGTAATGTCACTTTGCATCTATAGGTGCTGTAGTGCTTTGTTCAGGCCACCTACAACTGGTGCCAAACAGACAGGAAGGACTTGTCTCAGCTGCAAATATAGCTAGCCCCAGTAAAGCTGTATAACAAATAGCTTGAGCTGTCTGACATGCTCTTCACAAAGGTGCTGGATTACTCACATAAAAATGGTACCAACAAGAAAAGTAGTGTAAAATTGTAGTATCTGGGACATCATAGCTCAGCAGTGAGTACAGTATGCCTACATTTACAGAAATGTATACACAGTTTAGGCAGAGAAAATTTTACAGCTAAGACTATAAACACAATTTTTTATTTATTTATTTTTTTTGTGATGAAATGCCTTAGTTATGAAATTATTATTATACCCTGAGTAGAAATGTACTCTTTAGAATAAGGCTCTTCTGCAGAGAAAATAATTTTTTTTTTTCACACAACATGGATTAGTCATTTGAAAATATCTGCTCTATTGAACACTCTTGCTTGGATTATTAAAAAATGTGTAATAAATAATACAGAAAATACACAGCACACAACATAAATAAAAGACGATCCATATAATATAAAAGCACAGTAGAATTCAAGGAGTATCAGCAAAGTTAATCAGATAACAGTTTTCAGTGTTTACCTTTTCCTCTCTATAGCAATTTAGTCTATACAATCATTCAAAAAATGGACAAAAAAGAAGAAATGAAAGCTTTTATTTATTTATTTTAAATAAGATCAATGGAACTGTACTTTGAAAAGGGGAAAAGAGAAAAAAAAGAAAGATAAAATGCAGGTCTTTTTGCTTTACTGAAAGCATTTAGTAATTAGATTGCAACTGCAGTTTATGAGATTCAGGTATAGATTTTTGAATGACTAGGGCTTCTGTTTGGTGTCCTTAGTTGAGAGAGAAAGTATATTTCAGAAAAAAATTATTTCATTATTTTTTTCATCTAAAAAGTTCTATGCTTGTTTATGTTAGATTTATATTATGCCATATCACTACTACTTATAAACGTTAAGCAAGAGAATGTAAATACGCTGGTGTTTTGTGTAACATTCTCCCAGTGCGTTTGTTAAAACAAGTGGGAAATAAATATGAAGATGGGAATATTATTTAATACCTGAAATCTACAGGTAAGGTGTGAGAAATTAAGCTCCACCAGTCTTCAGACTCCCCGAACAGACTTGCTCGCAAGGTAAGTGTGAGGCAGAAAAGTTTTGAAGGACATCATATACCTAGGAGACAGTACTAGCTCTTGGGTACTTCCCATTTGAGCGGACTGATTTTACTCAACTTAAACATTCTGCCTGATGTTTGTGCCCCCGTCTACCTTAAAGGGACACAGTGCCTCAAGACGATGCACACAATGCAGGTGCAGGTTACACTACTCAGTTATTAGCTCAGTATGTATTGAATGCCATGGAATTAAAACAATGTTCAGACAACTAGTAAGATTTTGCTTCTCACTTATGAGTAATACCTGGAAAACACTTTGGTCATGATGAAGACAAAGGAGATTCCCTACTTTATATATGCCATGCTTACCAAGGAGAGGCCAAATCCAAGTACAGTATGTGGTTGAGAAAAAAAAATAGCAAAAAAAAAAGTCTAAAATCTTTTATGTGCATCCATACAACTACATTGTTATTCATAACAATTCAGTACCTGAGAAATGAACCAAATCCAGTTTTCCCGACCATGACAGAGGGGCTAGAAGTAGATGATATTTAAGGTCCCTTCTAACCATTATTCTGTGATTCCTTAACCCAGAGATAAAGTTAACCCAAGAATGCAAGTATTCTGCATGTGTGAACAGTCTACAGTTTTTCTATTAGTCTGGTTTCAGTGATTTTAGCAATTACCTTTTGTTTTATTCACATCCTTTGGCTTCTACTATTTTCGTTTTCCCATTCTCCTGCCAGTCCCTTAAATAGCCTCTCTGGGAACTTACCATGACCACAGTATATGAACACCTCACAAACACTAATGCCTTTTTATCTTCACCCTTGTGAAACAGGAGAGTGTTAACTCACTCATTATAAGAAGAAGAAACAAAAGCACAGAGAAATAAAATGACTTGCCTGTCAATGGAAATGAAATCTGTAAAAAAAATCAGAAACTAAACGCAAATGTTCTGAGTGCTTGCCCAATGCTTTAGCCCCAAGTCCCTACCTACGCTCTGCCAGACAACCTAGAGCATGCATTGTTCTGGCCGGGCACAAATGAGATTCTTATGTCATCTAATGGAGGTGCCTGTGCTAGGAGCCTGAGATCACTTGTCAGTGATAACAGAAAAACTCTCTCTCAAAGGAAAATTTTGAGAAACAAAGTTGGGAGCACCTCTTCCTTTTCCTCTCTCTTCCTCTCAACCAAGAATGCTTGGGCTTCTAAATTAGGCACCCAAACCAGCTTTCTAAAGTAGACAGTATGAGTCATTTAGCTGACTTAAAATGCCCTGTACTGATCCACAAAGAGAATCCCATAAAGTTTTCCGTGTCTCTTTTAACTGCCCACACATATGGATCACTCATCACAGTGTTATCTAAATGCCTGGTTGAACCAGTCGCATTAATTTCTGTGTTTGAAGCTTGAATCTTGACTACTGGTTTTTGCATTAATTTCTAGGATTTTTTTCTGCTTTTTATCCAAAATGAAGAATGCCATTCTGTTGTAATAAAGAGAGGTGAGGTGGAGGCGTACATGATCTCCACCAGTTCTACAACAACTCCCACCTCTCTGGCAATCCACTGACTCTCCCCAGAGAGAGTCCATCAATCTGCCTATTGATAATCCTCTATCCTTTATCATCAGACATAATAAATTCACAGTTTCCCACACGCTGCTTTCCTTCTTTTTTTCTCTTCTCCTGTAATATACTGGAGGTTTAAAAAGTATAGTATTTTGGATTATTCCCTATGGCCTACATGTTGGGCTCTCTGATAACAGAGTCATCCTTCATCCCTTTGTCCACACTTTGGAAAGTACCCCTACAAATGTATGCGTACATAAAGCTATATTTGTTTAGCTCAGGTATTTCCTTCTAATCCACCCTCCCAGCATACACAGTGGGTTGAAGGAAGACAAAATGCCCCTGACCCAACCATCTATGGCCAGCAGCGCGAGGAAGGTGATTGATCCCTTCTATGCAGCCCTATAGAGACCCCCATCTGGAGTACTGAGTCCATGTCTGGGCCCTGCAGCTCAGGAAAGAGGTGGAGCGTCTAGAGGAGGGTCACAAAGATGATCAGGGGGCTGGAGCACATCTCTTCTAAAGACAGGCTGAGGAAGCTGAGCTTGTTCAGCTTGGAGAAGAGAAGGCTCTGGGGAGACCTCATTGCAGCCTTCCAGTATTTAAAGGAAGCTTATAAACAGGAAGGAAATCAACTTTTAACACGGGTTAACAGTGACAGGACAAAGGGGAACGGTTTTAAACTAAAAGAGGGGAGATTTAAGTTAGATATCAGGAGGAAGTTTTTCACTGGGAGGGTGGTGAAGCACTGGCTGGGGCTGCCTGGAAAAGCTGTGGATGCCCCATCCCTAGGAGGCACTCAAGGCCATGTTGGATGGGGCCCTGGGCAGCCTGAGCTGGTGGGGGGGCAGCCCTGCCCACGGCAGGGGTTGGGGTGGGTGGGCTTTGAGGTCCCTTCCAACCTGAGCTGTTCTATGATTCCGTGATCCTGTGATGTACCTCTGTGTGGGCAGCTCTGCACATCTCTTCCTGTGAGTGTGCGCTTGCAGAGTTAGTGTTATGGAAAAGGGGATGCCAAATCCCCAGCAGGATGGTGGAGAACTTTGGTGAGGTTTATTGGGGGAGCACCAGCATTTCACAGAGTTATGTTCTATAGAGCATTTGTTTAGTGTTATAAACATCTGCAAATGACTATTTATTTTGTGAAGTAATTAACATTCCTAATTAGATGCACCTTGCAGCTGCTGTTAATTGGCAACAACGCAGTTACATTTTGATGCATATCTTCAGAAGAGTTACGGCGGAGAAGAAGGGGGGGAAAAAAAAAAAAAAGAGGAATCTGAAGGGAAGGAAATAAAACTGTTCCCACACAGTTCAGAGAGTTCGCACAAAGAAGATCCCATGGCAACAGCGAGGCCCACAGTTTGCCTTATAAAAAAAAAAAAAAAAAAAAAAAAAAAAATCCAAGAATAGATAATGTATCATCTCCTCCGAAACAACACTTCGCTTCGGAAGCCGACGAGCGGGGGAGGGAGCCGCGGCTGCCCCGCTGCCCGCGCGGGGCCGGGGGCCGCCCGCTCGCGGGGAAAGCGCAGCGCCCGCAGCGCGGGGGGCGGCGCGGGGCCGCTACCGGGAGTTCCGCGGGAGCCCTCGGAAGGGCCCTCCCACACCGCCCCCCCCCCCCCCCCCCCCCCATAAAAAAAAAGAAATTAAAAAAAGAAAGGAAAACAAATTAAAAAAATAAAAAAAATAATAAAAAAAAGAAAGAAAGAAAAAGAAAGAAGAAAGAAATCAGCCTCCCAAAGTGCTGCTGGCAGCGCGGAGAGTGCCGGAGCGGCCATGGGGTGGCAGCAGCAGTCCCTCCTTCCCGGCTCGCAGCGGAGCGCGTTCAATCCAACGCGGCGCTCGTGTAGAAGCACTGGGATCGTTCGTGCACTGCAGTTTCTCTCGCCTCTCTCTCTCTCTCTCTTCCTTCTCTGCTCCTTAGGATATTTTGGGTGGATTGTGGTTACCCATCGGGATCTCCTGCTCGCTGCTGATCACTTGGCACCTCCGCCAGAGATTGGGATCGTTCGGGGCAAGCGGACAACCGATTTTTTCCTTTCTTCTTTTCCCTCTGGAGATTTTTCTTTTCCCTCCACTCCCCCTCCCCCGTTGGCACGGCGGTGAGGAACCGGGAAGCGCCCTCCCCCGGCGCCCCCCGCAGCAGGAAGCCCCGCCGGGCCGCCGCTCCCGGTACTCGGTGCCGCGCAGCCCAGCCCCGGCCCTCGGACGCGGCGCTGCCCCCAGGCCGGCCGCCCCTCCTCCCCCCGCCGCACCTGGATGGTACCTCCCGCCGGCGGCGCGGGCACTTTGTGAAGTAGGAAGGAAGGGGCGACTCGGGGGGGGCGGGAGGGGGGCGCCGGAGTCTGTATGGAATTACCTGCGCCCGCGGCGGAGCTGGCGGCGGCGGATGGCCGGGCGCCGCGTCCCCGGCACTCGTGGCGAGCGCAGCCCCGGGACTGAACGCGGGGCTTCTCCGGCCGGGAGCGCAGCGTGGTGACCGGATCGCACCGGAGGGACAGCGAGGAGGACTCCTGCGGGTAAGGTCATTGCAAGAGAACGGCAATGCTGAACTTGGCGGCGTGGGGCTCCGGTGGGCACTCGGGTGCGTGCTGCATTAGCCCGGGGCGGGGGGATCCGGCCAACGGCGGCAGTGACTGCAGCGGGATTCCGGGGACAGCTTTTTTCCATCTGTCAGTGTATGGGAAAAATCCCCTTCTGCCCTCCTTCGCTCACCGTCTGGGCTTCAATTTTTCCTTTTTTTTTTTTTTCTTTTTTTTTTTTCCCTTTTTCTCTTTCTTCGCCTCCCTCCCCCTTAATATTTTTTGGCTGAGGAGGGGATGTGATAGTAATGAAGCTCTTGGTGGCGGAATGCATTAAATCCTGAGCCGGCTCCCACCCGCTGCTTAAAACAAGTGTCTCCAACTCCGTGCGGCATTCTGCTGCAATGGAGGTAGCGAATCCCGGCTCTCAAGTTGTTAAACTTTAAGGTGGCGATCGCTGTGAACCGCGGCTCGCTGCTGTGGTGCTAAGGGGGTTAATGGTACTGGCGGTGGTGGGGATTGCCACCACTCCCGTGCATCCTGCAAGGGAACTGTGAACTGGGAGGCGGTGAGGAAAAAAAAAACCACAACCAAAGCACCTCGTCCTAAGTGTCACTAGGCACTTCCACCTGCTCCCATACGGTGGTTTTTTTTTTTTTTTCACCCAATAACTCACCTGCGGGAACCTCAGACCACGTGCATGGGAGTTGCAGATTTGCAAACAGAGATCCTATCTGCGGTGCTTCGTGCATCTGTGCTGGGGGCTGCGTGGGAGTCATCCCTCTGTTGGCTGTGGTGTGAGCGAGGAAGGGAGAGGAACGAGCGGCTGAGAGCACAGGGAAAACACTTCAGCCTGTAAAGACTTAAAGCGACGCACCTCGCTCGTTCTCTGCAAAATCGCTTCTGATAGAGGGGATGGGGAAAGGCTCAGGGAACGGGTAGAGATGGCGCTGCACAGTGCGAGGCACCGCAGCGCCAAAGTTCCATAGTGTGAGCGGAGCTCTATACCCTTCTGTGCTGCCCGTGGCTTCATGCATAATGGATGGGCGAAGATACGCAGATCTTCCCGTAGGAAGATGGATGGATTTGTGGAGATTAAAAAAAAAAAAAAAAAAAATTAAAAAAAAAAAAAGAAAGAAAGAAAAGAAGAAAAAAAAAAAAAAGACGGTGATTATGTAACTTGATTACATCAGTGGCGTCAGTCGCTGATAGTGCGAGGAGGTGCTCGCACCGCCAATCGATCACTTGGTGGAACTTTGCGGCGGGGACCCGGGCGGAGCAGGGGAGATCCCCGCTCGCTGCCGGCCGTGCCCTGCCGGGCGGAGCTCTCCGCTGCCTCCTCGGGATCCCGGGGAGCCCCGCGGGACGGAGCCCGCTGCCCGCTCACTGCAAGGTCACACCGGCGCCTCCGGAGCGCGGCGACAGCTGAGCGGGGGAGGAAGGCAGCCGAAATCTAGCTGATCCGCCTCGCCCTTCCCCCTCGGCCGCCTCCGCGGGCGAGGCTCTGCTGACCGTCTGCAAGGGAGAGCCACGCTGCTTCCCCGTGGGCAGGTGCGCGGTAGGGACCTCGGCTCGCTCAAGGCGCAGCATCAGCAGCAAGCTGCTGTTGGGAAGAAGTGTTGGCAGGTGTATGAGCCTAACCTACCTGTTACATTGACATAAGAACCTGAAAGGTGGTCCTTGGGTTAGAGCATCTGGGAATGTGGGCATCTCAGGAGTAAGGTGAAAAGCAGAGGTGCTGTGAGAGTCACACTGGTTTAACTCGGGTGGGCTTTGTAAGTGAATTGCTCACAAAGAGAGCAGTATCAAGATAGCCTTTATTTTAATACCCATTTTAGAATCATGCGTTGCTATTTCTATCTGTTCTGGGGGGGAAAAAAAAGTACTCCTTGAGGACAGATAAGCTTGCAAAAGCACTGCTGAGGCCCTGTGGATTCATTTTCTGAAAAATGTAAGCCTGATGAAATCTTAACACAGCTGAAGTAAGTGATCTTATCATTGCTGGCCTATGTCCTTCCCACTTCACTCTGCATTCATTCTAGCAAAATTTCTCTTAACACCTTTTCACTTAGAAAGAGGTGAGGGCAGAGTGGGTTTTGCATCTCTTGATAAACATGATCTCCACATACCTATTCTTTATCACATTTAATGCACTATCAAACTCACAGTAATTTTACCATGGCAGTAGCCTGAAAAAAACATATATTTTTTTTTCCTGAGCTTCCCTGAAAACATCAGTATTTTAAAGTTGCATTAGCGTTAGTTTATGTCTATTTTCATATTTCTTGAGGATAAGTCTGGGCAATCACTAATAAATCCAGCTAATGTTGTTTAGAGTTTGACATCCATAGAGTATAGTGAGTAAACTGGAAAAAATGGCTATGAAGCTAACTCTGTTTCCATCCTTCAGGGGTCAGAATAACACTATGGCAACTCCTGTGCATTGCTACATCTTGTGTGATTTTCAGAAATGTCCATAGCACACCTTGCTCCATCACACATGGTTACAGGCACACACTTTCCCATTAATTCCTGACAGGCCTTGTTGTGGCAGATGTGCTATGTGCCTGTGCTGCCCTTCTTATGGAGAGCCCAATTTTCTAGAGAGAGTGTTATAAAACCTGGGATGTGACAGAGGAGGCATTAATAGTGTGGGAATGTATCATTAGATATATTTGTATGATCTGGTGTGCTGGATGAAAGAATTTACAAATCTAGGGTGATGGAGAATGGTAAGCAACCAAATTTTATCTACAGATTAATTTCATTGTTGTAGTTAGCAACAGTTAGTAAAAATAAAAGGTTTCAGGTCCAACGCGATATCCATTCAATTTGCACTCAGTATAGCTTCTCCGAGAGGAAACTTTTCCTTGCTGAAATAAAACTGTATAGCACTCAGATAAATTGAGAAACATTTACAGAAATCATTCCCGGACTCCAAATCTCAGACCACTGAAAGCAGTGAGAGTTTGACTGCACACTCCTTGATAGCTCTGGGAAGTCACCTTTTGAAGATTCATCTCAGTGCCTCCCTCTGAAAGAGCAGGCTTCTGCCTGCTGCTGTCACTGAAGGCAGTAGACTTGTTTTACTGCTGATAGGAAAAACTGAAGCACATGGGGCAGATCTTAATGAAGCTCCTTTTTCTTTTCAGTAATATTCTTGTAATGTATTCAGTATACATTCAGTGGCCATTACATCAAACCCATGTTTTGGGAAACAAAGCAAAAAATAAAAATGGATAACAGAATGAGATTCTCATTTGGTATTTTTGCACTTATAGAGAAGTGTTTAGGTATACCTTCATGTTTTGTAACAGGTTTAACCTTTAGGGGCTGGGAATCTTCTTGTTTTTATAGTGCACACTACATGATAATATATGGCAGTTGAAACATTGAAGCTCTGATTAATGTGATTAAAAACTTCCAACTTATCTAGTGACGTTCAAGTTGTAAAGTTTAATTATAGCAGCACAATTTGTACAGCTATAGATAAGGTTGTATCAGCATTTCTATTATAAACCTCTATCTGTTCCATCCGTTGTGTCAAGGCTGCATAACTTAAGAAGAATTTACAGTAGAGACCATATTGGCTGTTTTGGATTATGGTTATGGCTTGGTGGGTCAGTAATCCTTGTGTTTCTTTAAGTTCTTACATGTGCACCTTCAGAAGCACCAAAGCAGCCATTGTGCTCTATCAATTCAAGTGTACGCTTGTTTTCTTTCAAAATATAGGTATACATGAGATGATGGACCAGGAGGCATCATTTAGCCTGTCATTTATCATATACTTTTATTTTGTTTTCGCATTTTTTGGAGAGAAACAGCTCAAATGCAGCAATGAGTTTTATTTGTGATAGCTTAAAAATTAATTCCCACTTAGAAGAAAGCTTCTTTTTAGGGGGTGGGAGGGATGAATAGAAATGAAAGATTGTGTTTTATTAATGATCATATTCAAACTTGCCATACTGTCTTCAGGGATTTGCATATGGAACTCCATCCTATTGCAAAAGGGGAAAATCTTGTTCTATTTGCCAAATCTGTGCAAGACTGAGAAGATCTGGTTCTTTGTTGGGTACTCTTCTTTTTCTAGGTCTCACTGTACCTGTGTGTTAAAGGTACTCCTAGGTCATTTCACGGTGCTTTATAGCACACTATTTATGCCTGAATAACTAGGTCTGAAAAATGAGCCAAGGACATCAGTCTTACAGTCTTCTGCGCTTAGAAATTTCATGTTTATAAGAACAGCACACAGGCATACAATAGTCCCTGAATGATCATCACCAACTTAAGTAATTCTTCACATGGATTTTTGATTGGACATGTAAGTGGATGAAAGGAGAAAATGAAAAAAACATCATTTTTCTGCCTGTGTTGTAGATATTTCTATACGATTTTTAGTTTTGGGGGTAATTTAGGAAGTGCTCAGTATACGTTATAAAAAGAAACACAGAAACCTAATTAATGCATCAGGAAGACCTGTACAGTCTTTACGACCAGCAGGCAAACAAGGGGTAGTAATACTTGGTGACTGGATGGCTGGTGGCATCAGGAAATTTTTCTGTTTGGTAGTCTGCCATAGGTCCTCCACTGAGCCTCAGTGAATGTTGATTTATAAAAGAGGCAGAAGAGGGACTAACAGAAAGGTATAACCAAGGGGCAGGAAAATGTATAGTATGTAGTCACTGTAGCTCCTGTCTTTGAAGAGATGGGACATATATATATATATATTGTCCTTTCTTCACTAGTGAGGCTGAGATGTTCAAAGTTTGTTCAAAGTTATTTCAGTTTCCGACTCCCACTATTGTAATGGTTTGATAATACTTACTCTCTTTAGTATAAGGTCCATCATCTTTTCATTCATGCATTTTTTAAGTTGCATGGTGAGACCCTGATTTCTCACTTGAGGTAAACTGAGGTACTTCTCTTTAAAATAATAAATAAGTGGAAAGAGAATATTTGCCATTGGATATTTTAGAAAAGGCAGATATTTTACATGCACCGACTTTTCTTCTGACAAAGCACGAATCACTAGAGTTTCCTGAGAAGAAATCGCAACACTCTTAATAAGACTTTTACAAAGCTAGTATAACCTCAGTATCTCTTTTTCACCTGTTAAGTTTCTCTTAATATGTGTGCTTGGACTGCTGGTGACAATTGCAGCAAACTCAATCCCAGCAAAAATTTAGACTGTTTCAAGGAAAATGAGATCATAGTAACGTACATCATTATAACGCACATGGAAAGGTTTCTGGTGAGGTTAGGAATGAGTTTATATGCTAGTGACCTGTCTGGATTCCCAGACCAATTGCCTCAGACTATGAATTGCGATGCCTAAATGCTGTAAGGTGTCTGTGTCTGCCTTTGTCCATGCCTCCATCCATTTGGCAGCGCATCAGAGCTTGATTTGACTCTGAGCTCAGAGGATCATATGCCTCAAGGATAATTTCTACACCAAGATCTCTCAGTATGATGAAAACCTTGGGACAGAGCCACTGTGTCAGAAGAGGGATGTGTTTGGCCAGGATGCTTTCGTGTGGCACTGATCCCTGGCAACAGTTTTAGCCCTGTATCTGTCAGGTTACAGTTCAGTGCACAGAATTTCAGGATGGGAGCAGAGCACAGCTGTTACTGTATAGCACCTTGGCATTCCTGCATCTTCAACTTCTCTTCAGTGCTTTCTGGCTGTTTCCTCTCAAGTTTAAACTTTTTTTTTCTTTTTTTTCTTTTTTCCCCAGAAAATTTAATCTTTGCTCAGTTTAAAAATGACATAACTGGAAATGCATGGCATTTTCTTTTTTGCAAGTCATGTATATAATGGAGATGTCTACATATCTGTCAATAAGATCTACACATTTATTACGCATGCAAAACAGAGAAGGCTTGACTGTCAACTTTCTATAAAGCGTTGTTTGTGGGGTCCCATTGCTGAAGTTGGTGTCCTTACACCAATTTAAGTCAGGTTCACTGAGTGGCGCTGTCTTCCTCTGTACATATATAAAATATTTAGTTATGTACAAATAAATGCACGTACCTACATATGACTGTGTATTCATACATATGCATTTATTCACATGCATACACAGCAAGCCATAAGGAGAAGGTATTCCAGTTATTTTTTATGGTAAACATAACATGATTCAAACCTGACATGAGATGATAGTTATTTTCATGGGTTGTTTCAATATCAATATATTTTTAAGTGATCTGTGAATGGAGCTTATTTGAAGACAACACAGACATATTTTGGAATGCCAAAATCAAAATACAGTTTAAAAGAACTGTCAGAGATAACCAGTGAGGGGCTTTATGGTATCTTTTGTAATTTTATAAAAACACGACAACTCTTTGGAAGGTAAAATCTGAATGTTTCTGGTGTGTTTCCAATTGAGCAGCAAAATCAAAAATCTCCTGCCCATTATTATAGAAAAGCTTGATCAGAATATTTGCTCAGTTCATACCAGAAGAAAACTATATGATAAAAGGAATGCAAATCATTGTTTAGTGTTTCTTATATAACACTTCCTTGACCAACTGATGACTCTCATTTTCAATGTGAACAATGTGTCTGCCTTTGGTCGCTCCTGATCCAGCAAGCTCTTAAGGAAAGAAGAAAGAGAGTGAAGGCAAAAAGAGAAAAAAACAAACAAACACAAAACACCTCCATATGAAAAGATTCTCATCTGAAGGAAGAGAAGAAAGTTTTTTATTATTCAGAAAAATGAGCAAAACACTATATGGGAGAACAGAGCACACGGTAAGTAAATCTAAAGGCTATTGAAAGATACTCAGGGTTCTCTTACAGGTTGTTTTTCTGATGGCCAATAGCATTAAATTGTGACAAATGAGAAAAGAAAAACACTCTTTTATATAGTTGATTCAAATTATTTGGCTTTTACTGGCAAAGGTACAATGAAGAAATATATCTGGTAGGAAAAAATGGATTAAGTCCATGAATAAAAGAAGAATACATTTAACATTGTAATAGACAAGGTTATCAGCTTGTGTAACAGATATTTGGATAAGAAAGCTATCAGCTTATGTACCCAAGGACCACCTGTTGACATCCAGTTACAGTGGAGTTGATCAGCGTGCATCTGAGATTTCTAAAGGATGCTTCTTCCAGAGGATTTGCTTATTGGCTTCCCGTAAAGTCTCTTGCCTGGCTGCTTGAACTCTGTCATTCTGTCACCAAAGTTCTTCACTACTTATTCAGTTCAAAAATTTCAAAATTATAGTACTGCTTTATAAAGGTTTTATTAATTCTTGCTGGTCAGTCTAACTTGACGCTTAAGTCCTCAGTTCTAAGGTCTTAATCCAAAATACAGTGAAGGAAATAGAAAGTTATCTACAGCATTCAGTATGTTTTGGATTAATCTCCAAGAGTCTTGCACACGTTTATCATCCAATTTCCTCCTCTTTGTTAGTTTCTATGTAAAGCCTCATGCTACTTCTTGTCTTTAGAATTGTTATAGTTGGAAAAAACCTTGTAAGATCTCGTCCACCTTTTCCACCATGTCACCCCCATGCCCATTAAACCATGTCCCTACACCTTTAATAGTTTAACATTGATTGGAATAAGGAAATATTGTGAACTTTAAAATAAACCAGTAAACATTGTTGACAGCATAGCCAGTCTCATCAATTTCTATCATTGAAAAATATACAACCTTCATATGTCTTTAATTTGTTTTAGAAATAAATGGAATCTGTAAGGCTGTAAGGTTATCTCTTTTCTCTGATGCTTTCAATTACTTTGATGGGAAAAATCAGGTGGCTAAGAAGGCTGTGGAATCTACAACTATCTGAAAAGAGGTTGTGGCGAGGTGGGGGTTGGCCCATGTAACTAGCAGTAAGACTGGAGGGAATGGCCTCAAGTTGTGCCAGGGGAATTCAGGTTGGACGTTAGGAAATACTACTTCTCCAAGAGAGTGGTCAGATGCTGGAATGGGCTGCTAAGGGAGGTGGTCGAGTTACTGACCCTGGCAGTGTTCACGAAACATTTAGATGTACTGAGAGACATGGTTTAGTGGGAAATGGTGGTGATAGGTAAATGGTTGGACTGGATGATCTTGGAGGTCTTTTCTAACCCTGGTGATTCTGTGATTCTATAAAACATTTAAAAAATAGTTGCTAAAATATATGCAGTGTATAACACGAGCTAGTTTGTTACAAAAATTCATCGGGTTAATCAGATTACAAATATGCTTTAATCTTTAGTTAGATTAATGTATCCTCCTTTGTTTTGCCTCTTTATACTTTATAATGTGTAATCCATTAAAGGACAATCACATGGCTCAATGGACAGATACCATGCATCTATTTCTAGCTGTTCACTTTCAAGGGACCTTTTTTAATTAGGATATTGTCTGGATTGTGTCCATTTATAATAGTACTTAATGCTTAAGACCTCCATAATAACCAGTGTTATGTATTGCCTTTTATTTCTTGGGCATCCTAAAATTAGTTTTGTAGATTTCGTACAAAAATAGTAGAAATAATTAGGTTAGGTGGGTAAAGGGTTTTCACAAAGGCTAACATAACTTGAGGCCGCCTTCTTCAAGGGATATTTGCCTCCAGAGGTGACTTAGAGCAAGAAGCTAACTTAAGGATCTGTGATGTGACTACAATTCCTTTTTCCCTTTCTGAGTGCTCTCTCTAAAAAGAAAAAAAAAAAAAAAAGTCCTTACCAGTGAATATTAAATAATTCAGCATATGACAAATGCAAATAAAATTAGAGATGAATAACATTTAATTGCAGTTACTGCTTTACCTTATGAATTTTCCAGGACTGCTGCTATTTAATAAGGTTTACTTGAATACTTTGGACCTTAAAGGCCTGAAAGCATTCCACATCACTTCCAAGTATTACTTCTCTGTAAAGCATTTGTTCTTGTCTCAGTTTCCTGTCTCTAACATCTGGAAGGTAAAAACACCTGCCCTCTTGTCTTTTTAACTGTTTGAGCTGTTTATAATCTTTATTTAAGATTTCTATTTTAGAGTATGTGGAATAGGGGTAGAGGAAAATAGAATGTCATTTTCTTCCCCCCGCACCAGTGGAAATTCAGTTTTTTGCCACTTAAAAGTATTTGTTTTCTTTGCTCCATTCCCCCCTCCCCCAAAGCAATTTCTGTGTTGATTGGAGAGTTTATTTCAATGTAGTGTTTTTCAGTATTTTTCATATTAAATACTTAATTTTGGGGAGGGTTATATTGAATTAAAAGATGGCATTTTACATATAAGATTTTAATGAAGACATCTTTTTTGGAGAAAATAAATTAGGAAAGAGAAGATAATTTCTGAGTACTTAATGCAAGTTCTTTGCAGAAAAGGGCTCAGCTAAGGTCTTTAGATAAATAATACAAATATGAAAATAGTACTATGAGTCATACTGCTGGGGATGGCTGGGTCATTTGCCTGTTTCCTAAATACTACTCAGTCTTTTTAATTTAAAGTTACCTCAGTATTCATTATCTTCTTTTTTCATATTGCCTAAATTAAATCTGTGTAAAGAATGGCTATATTAATAAGTCAAAAGTAGCTTGTGGTTTTCCTTCTTCCCATGTTTCAGCTGTATCCCACCTTGTTAATAGGACAATAATGTTAATAATCACAGATCTTTCTGCTGTTCACTCCTGCTCATGAATCCAGTGCTCAGGGAGTTGCAAGACAGACTGCTTTTGGCAACAGCATTCACTGAATTTGACTGGGCAATCTAGAAACTACAGCAGAAAGTTTCTTGCTGTTCTTGCAGTGCATTTGCCTGCAGGATTGGTGCAGGATTATCACCTTCTGTACACTTAGGGTATGGTATCTGTACATGAGCTCTTGAGGAGGGAAAGCTGGAGCAGGTCAGTTGCCACTTCTCAAGGAGATAATCCCAGAGGCTGGCAGATCTTTCACAATGCAAATCTCTATTATTTGGTTTAAGTCCTGCTACCAGATATGATAAGCCATCCTCAGTGCCAGATTTTTTGCCTTCTTTCAGCCGGTGGCTTGTGCCCCTGGCCAGGCCCTAGAGCTCAGTGGTGATGCCTCTGCATGTTCTCCATCGCCCACAGGCCCTGTACCTCATGACTTGTTCTCTGTAGTGTAGTCTAATATGGAGCATGGCTGTCTCCTCTGAATACACTCGTGTTTGCTGATGAGGAATAATAACTAGTGATGCAACGGTAAACTGATTTCACACAGAAACTCCTGTCAGAGCTCTGTGTTGCATCAAGAATAAGCTCAGGGTAACTCCAGTGAAGCTGTTTCATTTAACTTTCCAGATCAAGTCCAATATGAGCCTTCAGCATAGATATTATTGCATTAATTTTGATGAATAAAGATCACAGACGCATTACTTATTTAATTAACATAGCAAAACCCATTGTCAGCAAGCAAAGAAGTTGTATTCTATAGCCACAGTAATGCAATCAGAAGAGTATACTTTATGGCTAGGAGAATATAATTTTCTTGTTAAAAACCTTTGATGTTTCTTGAAATATATAAAAGAACAGGAAATGTGTAAATGAGGCTTGCCAGCCATCTTAATTGCCTACCATTAAAATGAATCGTATAGTTTTAGTCTGTAATTATTTTGATGTCTTTCAAGTAATACTGATGTTTATATACATGCAGGTATATAAACAAGTATATATATATGAGCGTTTGTATCTTTTATTATTAAATCATTTCAATATTGGAAAAAAACAACCATAATGCCATTTTTTTACAACCTTTACCAATATTTTTGTCAGTATTTACACTGTGGAAGGGTATTTAATTACAGTGTTTAGCCATGTGTATTCATGGCATTCAAGAGCCCTGAACCAGACATTGCAATACCAAGACCTTCTGCACAAAGTCTTGTGTGCGTGCTTGGTTCAGACCTAAAAACGTTTTTCCATCCAAGAGCCTTCATGCATTACTACATGAGCTGGTTCAAAACTTCTAGAAGTCTAGAGGCTACCAGTCATCTGAATGACAGTGTCTTGACGTGTGCAGCATAGGCTGTTGGCTTTGTATTAGTCCTCAGTTAATAGTACAGAGGGATTCTGTTCTGTAAAACAGGACTCTGTGGACAGTATGTCTTAGAGATTGGCAGGAACTGCTTGCTCTGTTGATAGGTTTAAGTTAGAGTAGGAGTAAAGGTTTTACCACATATTTTGTTGTGCTTAGTACCACATTGAGAAAGACTATGAAAACCAATGCAGTTTATCTAGTAACAAAATCTTAATTAAAAAGCTTAAGTGTAAATATAGTATAGTATAGAATGTGTCAGGCTGTATCAGTGTTACCTCAAACACAGAAATGAAATTATTGTTTGTTTTATGGGAATCGTAGGTCTTCAGTACTTACTTTTATTATTACTTTTGGTTCTGCGATTTTAAATTTTCAGACTGTTCTCATATAAGCTTCTAAGCTTATGCTTTATTGTGATGAATGAGGATGTCTGAATTTGCAACTAGAGGCAGTTTCGTATAGCATTGTCTTGTATTTTTTCTACCAAATTGGCATGATATTCTTTGCTCAAAAGGGAAGGGTTTTTTTTCTTCTTTTTTTTTCTTTTACTTTGCTTCTTAGGAGATTTCAGAATAGAGAAAAAATAGTAGAGTAAGTCTGTGTTCTAGCAACATATTTTTCCCCTGCAAAAGAGGCTACCGTTACTGTGTTCATTACCAAAATTGTGTAAATTCTATGGGGTTCCATAAAATTTAGTTTGCTGGACCCAAGTGGAAGTTTGGCAAGTAGAAGCTGAAGTCACATTCAGTGGCTGGTGTTTGACACCAGTCATGATTTTCTGTAGCTTTTGTTGGTGTGTGGTAAAATAGCCTACTTGTGTTACACGGCGTGTATAGTGCACAGCTTTTAAGGTGCCCACTGTCCAGAGTGCATGAATGAAACAAGAACTGTTTTGTCAGTTTCATGATCAAGTGGGGCCTTTGCTTGCTGTGACTGCCCACACCTCACTGTCAGTGACCACTAAATTTGAAAACAAAGCGATAATGGAGTACACACCTTCAAACAATCCCATATCTCAAGTGCTGTGATATGGAAATACATCAGTTATGTTCAGCTGTGTGGAATTTAACTCTTATCAGCTGAGACACTGTCACTGACATTGGTCACTAACAATGACTGTGACTCCCTTTTGTGCACATCACTTACATTATACAGTGATAGAGTTGTAAAGTCGTATATTGTTCCTGATGTTTCATGAATCAGACAGAAAATCAGCTGTATACCATCCAGATGAAATAAGTGTGGCTGTGCAGTTAGATCAGGAGGTTGGCTTTGATGAAGCTCAGCCTTCGTCCAGAGGCTGACTAAGCACTGTCAATGCCAGACTGGCAGGGGAGCACCAGGTGCCCCTACACATAGCCAAGTGGCGTACTGAGTGGATGCTTGAAATGCTACAGATTCCCTGTGGTCAAGGGGTGCTGCCTCCCCATTGTCTACTGCTGCTTAGGTACCACATGTATACGTAATAGCTAGCTGGCATGGGGAGAGCTATGCTTGGATGGATATTAATGAAAGACTTTTAATAATTGTGGATCTGAAAAATCCTGAGTATGTGTCAGTGGCCTCTGGTGTGACTTCGGGTTGCATAACTGCACCCATAGGGATACACATCTGACTTCTAGGCTAGTGTTAAGCTTTGGTGTCACATTTGCCAAAGAACAACGGGCTTGGCTTGGGGGGCTGTTTCTCCATGGCAGTTAGTGCGGGTGAGCTGGCCATGTGCTGAGAAGAGGAATGATCTGCTGGCCTGCTCTAAGCTTTAGCGGTAGTTAGAGAGCAGATCATGGCCAAGCAGCTTATAGCCCCATTACCTATCAGAAGCCAGTGCTGAACTAATACCGGGCAGTGCATGTGGTCTGGAAACAACAGGAGAAAGCTGCCTTGAGTGATTCCTGCTTGACTGTATGAGCGTGTTACCTGGCTTAGGTTCCTGTGAGCACAATGGAGTGACAACACTTTTCACCTCACAGGTCCCCTAGGGGAATAAATGCATTAAAGACTGTGAGATGTTAAGATACAATAAGAGACAGTGTTTTGTGGTGTGAGGAGAGCACAAGACAGACTCCTATCTGAGAAGACGGATGTGTTTCCTTCAGGAGAATGTTACTGTGTGCTGTACTCCTCGGGAATTTGAGCTAATAATCATAGGCTCTGCAGTTGTTCCTGGGGATTTTGTTATGCAGATGGTGCTTTCTAATTATTACGTTGTGGAATTCATGCGCACATGAAAGGGAAGAGTGAAATGGAGAGGGGTAATCTGATTAAATAAGAAATGCATGTTTCTAAATAGTTATTTAACTCCTTAGAGTGCCTTAGCTCGCTGCTAGCCTTACAGCTAAGTCAGGCCCTTCCTGTGTTCCGAAGGTGCTCATGCCCTTGTTGTTGTTGCCCTTTGGAAAACCCTAGAATCCCAGCACCTGTCAGTAGTGTGTTGTGGAGACAGGTCAGAGCAAAGCAAAGCTCTCAGGGCTCCCTTTGCCCCGTCCTCCCTCATCCTCTGTGCACACCGTTGGGGCAGGAGAGGCAGATGTGCCTCTAGCCCAGCTCCTGTCTGGGGCATCCCTGCAGCTGCACTTCGGGAATGCTCTGCAAGCTTCCTTGGTCCCGTACATTCTTTCCCACAAATTGTCCTGCCAGTAAGGGCCAGGGAAGCAAAGGTTTGGTGAAACAATTCAAGTGGAAAACAAAATTTGCCATGGCCATATTTCCCATTTACAGAAAAACTGAAACGCATTTAGCACTCCAGCAGATAATGTTTGTTCAGCAGATTTCAATTAATAATGTTATTGCCTTTAAAGTCCAAGCTGGATTTTCTCCATGAGAGTTGTTTTTATATACTCTCAAAACATAACTCCATGCAGTGACTTTACATGGACAAAATGTATCTGCTGATATCCTTAGACATCTTTTATGGTGGTTTTGTGGAAAGAAAAAAGTTTTTAACATATCCTGTTTGAATTAGCATCTGTGTCTTCTGTGGGAGTAGGTAGGCACTGTGGTTAGTGTTTGGATGGGGATAGGGATTTTCATGTTGTTGGAGGAATTATTATTTCTTTCTATTACGGGATTGCCCGTAACAGAATGGTTGCCAATTCCCTCTGTGCTGCACACACTCAAGACCTTTATGCACATCTTACAGGAGACATAAATTGCATAGAGACAGCTGGGGAGAACATTCAATAACAAAACCGTCTTGGCAAAACTACTGACAGCAGTCATCAGCTACCACCTCCTTCTCAATTTTTTCATAGGCACCGCAGCAGAAAGGGGATTTGAACGAAGAGAGGTTGGAGTTCACTGCCTTTTTAATCTGCCTGGATGACTGAGGAAGGCTATATAAAGGCAACTCAGGCTTAATCTCATACCAGCCAGTTCTCAAAACTGGTGAGGTCACTCTGCATGAAGGGCACAAGCTTCCATGATGCTAGACCACTTGCAGAAGCCACCTAAGAGAAAGAAAACAACAGACTCGTTTTGATTTGGCTATCACAAAATAGATAGATAAAAATAGATAACTTCATAAAATCACTGAATCATAGTATTGTTTGAGTTGGAAGAGACCTGTAAAGTCTGATCCAACTCCCCTGCAATGAACAGGGACATGGCACAGCTAGATCAGGTTGCCTGAGGCCTGATTCAGTCTCACCTTGAAAGTCTCCAGAGGTGGGGCATCAACTAGATCTCTAGGCAACCTGTTCTTGTCCTTCACTACCCTTATCGTTAAAAACATTTCCCTGATATGCAGTCTGAGTCTCCCTTCTTTTAGTTTGAAACCATTTCCTCTTGTCCTATCACAACAGACTCTACTGAAAGGCCACTCTCAGGTCACCTTGCAGCCTTCTCTTCTCCAGGCTGAACAGTCCCAGCTCTCTCAGCCTGTCCTTGTAGGAGAGGTGTTCCAGCCCTTGGATCATTTTGTGGCCCTCTTCTGGGTGCACTCCAACAGGTCCATGTCTCTCCTCTACTCCACACCTGGGTGCAGTACTCCAGGTGAAGCCTCACCAGCACAGAGTAGAGGGTCAGGATCACCTTCCTTGACCTTCCTTGACTGGGCTTGCTGATGCAGCCCAGCATACAGTTGGCTTTTTGGGCTGCGAGGGCACATTGCTGGCTTGTGTCCAGCTTGCCAGCCCTAGGTCCTTTTCAGCAGAGCTGTGCTTCGTTCTTACATTCCCCAGCTTGTATTGATAGTGGAGGTTGCCAAGACCAACTTGCTCCAAGTCACATCAGTTCTGAACGGATGCGGAAATTTCTAAACAAATTCCTGTGAGCCTTTCAGAACTCTGTGAACTAGACCTTTCGCCCATCAGTGAAATTCCAGCATTTTCACTTCAGAAAACAGAAAAATAAACTGTCACGGAGGGGACATAATTACACAGTATTCAGAGTATTTAAATAAAATATTTGAGTGCTAAGTTTGAATTAGACTTTTAGCCACTTTTTAATAAGCGCTTTTTAATAAGTTTTAATCATTTTGAATTTGAAGAATTTTCATTTTTAATGGAGGTTTTGTGTCATTTTACTTTCTTAATAATTAGAAGATAATCTGGTATCAAATGAAACACCTTATGACAATCTGAGTATATCACCATTAATACCTTTATCAGTCTGAAAGAATGAAATGAATTAGAAGTATCGCCCATAGATCATCATGTCTACTTCTGAAAAATGCATTGACCTATAAATTGTCCTTCAACAGCCAGACTCAAACTAGACAGGAGGTAATAAAAGAAATTTGTAAAAAGATGTCTTCTGAATGATGGGTGTTTGCATAGTAAAGCTGAGTCAGAAAAGGGCTACTCAAAGTCTTAATTTATTTATTTTTTTTATAAATCTTAAAAAAGATTTTACAGTTTTCTTTTTCTAGTATGAATTAACATAAATCACATATGAGGTATATTTAACTTCTTTTTTCTGCCTAGTTACTTCCATGTGAAATAGGACACTGATGGAACATATGCTAACCACCACATGAATTTATAGATATACGTTCCTGGTGCCACATTAATTTTTACATAAAATTAAGTAAAATTGTTCAGCAGATGAATGATTCCTGGAACAAATCATCTTCTTTCTTCTTTCTTTTCTTTCCTTTCCTTTTTACAGCGTTTCATAAACTTTGTGAATTGTTTCATACATCCTGAAACTTGCTACTCAGGATGCATTTCAGTTCTGAATTTATGTGCTTACTGTTATGCAGTCACTATTCCCTCTGAAAACGGTTTTCTTTTGGGCTTCTCCTTCCACTCTGCTTTCTGTTTCCAAGATCAAATCAACTTCTGGACAGCTCAGATTTACTACCTTTTCACTGAAATGTCTTCTCTTCTAATGCATGTTAATTTCTTCACAGTATACAGGAACGTAGGGATAAACTCTCTGATATTTGTCACTGTAACCAAGCTACAATTTTGCAGTATAGCTACACCTCGTAGTCCCTATATGCCTATTAAGAAGTAAGTCTTCTTTGTACTTGCTGTGATTTAACCTTTGGAGCCTAGGCCTGCTGCTGGCCAAAGCCCTCTGTATTACGCTGGCATAGGTCTCCGTAGTGCATTATGCTGAGCTCTCCCACATATTAGTCTGAAAATCCAGATGCTGAATTTGCAGCTATTCAGTGATACATCATTCTGAAGACTGCAGCTCATTCCTAACATCCGGCATATTGCAGCGTTCAGCTGTACAGGGTGTCTGTGACTGCCCTGACCAATCTATATTGCTTTATCATTCTAAATTAAGTATGTCTTTAATGCTGAGAATCCGTCTGGAGTTTGAACTGTAGCCAGAAGTGTTGCTCTCTCTGTTCTTGTAAGGGTTTTTAACAATGGTCTTTCTTTTTGCATTAATTGTTCATAGCTTAAGCCCGCTTAAAAATTATCCTGGTACCAGAAGGGGTGAGATTCCAGTGCTGTTTCCCAGATGTATTATACAGGATCTCATGCCAGCTAGTCATATATAGGTAGGTAAAATTGAGCAGGTCAGTTTTGCTCACCAAATGTGAGCACATTCCACTATCACCGGAAAGAGTGAAGTGTAAAGCAGAAGCCTTGTAGATCGTGTCTTATCCCACCGTAATGAGGCTACTCCTCATTGGTTCCTATAGTTATCAGATACTATTTAAAACCCCCCTCCTCTCAGCTGTAAAACTGTGCCAGGAAATCTGGCATTCCAACGCAAATTGCAAATGCAGCTAAGAAAAATTTGATATTTGCTTTCAGACTTGAAACTACATGACACGCGTAGGACAGGCAATGCTCTGATACCTCATTATTAAAAGGTGAAGAAATGGAGTGATAATGCAGCTGGCATAGGAAGAGTTATTAACTTTGGAAAGGATAGATTCTAGGAAAATAATGGAATGGTGGAGCTTAATATCACACTGATTTTAAGTATGAAAGCAAGGTTTTGGCTGATTTTAGTAGTAATAATGAAAATTAGCTTTTATAGGGTATTTGAGATGAAAATTGTGTTTGGTAGCCTAATTTCATTCACCGTTCCTCAGCCTCATGGCCTTGGCATAAACTGCATTGCCAATTAAAAACTTCTCCATCTTAAAATACAATTAACCATTACTGAAGATGTAAAAATAGAGCATAGCCACTGTGAAGTAGGATCATCAATGACAATGGCATCATTTACACACAGAGTGCACTTAATTTAGGATCCGCCCACCCCACCTTGATTGCAGCATCTCCAATTGGCATAAGCAGCATTTAAAATTTTCCAGTTACATTAAGCTCTTAATGTTTTGCTTTTAAGTGCAGGAATAAGAGTGGGAGTAAAACAGGTAATTTTGCTTTATTGGAAGATGTCAGAAGCCATCCAGAGACATGTCCATGCCTTTGCTGCCAAGTGAAATAGGGCCATGGACTATTCCCTGGCCTTGAGGCCAGGTGCCTAGGCCTGGCTGTATTAGGAGGGGTAATCCTGTGAGACTCCAATTGCCTAAGACATCATTATTGGGTTTTGTGTTTTTTCTTTTTTTTTTTTTGGGGGGGGTGGGGGGGGGGCCATCATGTTAGAGCATTGCTATGGCTTGCCAGACTGGAGTTCTCACAGCAGAAATAAGAGTTGTGTTGTATAACACGATGATGTGTGGGGATATTGGTGTGCCAGGCCATGTGGGACTCTGGCTGGGGAGTCTGTAGGGCAGAGGGCGTGCAATATGTGCTCTCCTAGCCTTTCTGCCACCCACCTGCTGCTGCCCCATGCACCGTGCCTGGGTGTTTGCACCAGGAGCCTCAGCTCATCCAAAACAGCGCCATGGTGGGGGGTGTGCTGCTACGAAAGCAGTGAGGATGGCTGTTGATTCAGTACTTGAGCTTGCCCCCTGCCTTCACTGTATTTCATGCTAGTGCAGTCAGGGAGTCAAGCTGGCTGTGTCTGAATGCAAAGATATAATGTACACTTAGTTTAAATGTGCTACAGATCACCAACTCTACCCCTTTTGCAAGTCAAAAGCTTCAAGCTAGTAACTTGTAACATCCTATAATTAATTAGAATAAAAAAAAAAAAGCTCCCGAAATTACAATCTGCCACAGAAAGAGAGTAGGAGAAAGAAAGGTTGTCCTAGTGCATACATGGTACAGCAGTGAGAGCACTGACGTAACGTTCTTTACTGAAGTAAATTAGAAAGTTTTAAAGAAGAAATTACTAAAAGTATAGGAACAAGTCCTGTTTTGCATTAAAATAGTACAATTTTTCTTTGTTAATGTGAAAGATGGGAAAGAACATACAGGAAAAAAGCAATCCAGAAACAGTATGATTTTACCCACATCAGACAGAGAGCTAAATTAGATGCATCTAAACTGAAAGCACCTTCACCGACCCTTCAGACCTTCCTGTCTCAGTACTGGGCACATAGAAAAAACTGATCTTTTTAATTTCATGCATATTTAATCAACTAGCCAAAGGTATATTAGTTCTGGAACAAGCTGTAATAATTGACTGAGGAAGCAGAGGGGGAAAGAAGGCTTGCTCTCAGGTTGCTACTGCAGGAGTGCGGAGAAGCCAGTCAGGGGTGAAATAGTGTTTCCAGAAGTAGCAGAACAGTAGTTTTTCAGGCTTTGACTTCTCTCCCTCCCTCTGGATACAAATGTTTTGTCACTTGCTACTAATACATCTATGCGTACAGCCCCAGACACTGCCTGAAAAAAAATTACTCAAGTATAGAAGGTGGTTTATTAAATTTTATCCTAATTCGATTAATTTAATAAAAGTTATTAATGACATACACATAATTTTGACTATTTTTGTGGCAAACAACTTCCACATTTTCATATTGCTAGAGGAAACAAACTACCCAGAGAATATAGAATATGAGTGTAATTTTGCAGTATTTCTTCTCTAGTTTGCGAAGATGCGAGGATCAATATTGCTCAACGAAGTGAAGTTTAAACCATGTTTGTACACAAAACAAAATTAACTGTTGTATCACAGATGAAGTAAGATGTTTTTTTTTTTCACATGAGATTCTCGAGAGAATTAATGCACTACTCATTCAGAAATCATTTCTGTGGAATTCATAAAAAAAACCAAAACTGGAATGACCTGAAGAATAAGTAATAAGAAATAAAAAAAATCCCAAACAACCTGCATGTGCATGTGCTGGGTCAGGATGAATGTAGCTGAGTAGTATGTAGATTGCTCCAAAAGTAATGCCTCCTGTTTGTTTCCGTGGAAACAACAGCAAATACAAAGAACACAATAACACTGTGTGATAGATGAAATTCTCAGCTACAAGACTCTACTCTTCAACATGGTCAGCACTGTGATTTATGCATTTTCACCAGTGATGAACAAGGGCCTATGTGATGCACTTATAAACATCTGTACCATTGGAGGAGACCCACTGTCACTGTCACCACTGCTGAAAAATACTGCACACCAACTGACTGTACTTACATCCACTGTTTGATCTCCATCAATGTTGAGCAAGCATCAGTGAATATCAAGGGGTGCCATTTCTTCATCATGGAGGAATTCATTTCCACACCTGTGCTTCATACACACTTCCATGTCAGATGCCATTGTTTCAGAGTGCCCCTCTGCTGCCATCCGTCTCATGGCAACAAAATGTAATGGAATATTAATGGGAATGTTACATATGAACATACCACCAGCATTCACGTCTGATGTTGTGGGCTGACTCCATAAAATAGGAGATATTACTTTTGGAGCGGCCCTCATAATTACTGCTGAATGTCTCGGCTACATCAGTTATTTTGGGCTTTATGTACATCAGCACTTTGGTCTAAAAGCAAATCCCTGTCTCTTTTCACTTCCATGGTTTGGCTTCTTGGGCATGCAAACAAGTTCATTTGCAGGATGGAGCACCAGTGCTTCTCTCTTCTTCTGCACCAGGAGCACCAGGAGAGGTCTGGTCTCTATCTGATGCACATGGATTGAAACCCATGGCTTGGCCTCTGAACATCCTTGAGCTAGTTTCATGAATTAGATAGTATCTTTTCTGAGATGCATGAATGGCATGGAGAGTAGAAATTAGGGTTTCCATACCTCATGACTTGATCTAATGATAGTTTTGGTCCCATTGCAATAAATTAGCCTATAAAATGGAAATATTTTAACGTTTACTGTGAGAATTGGGAATAACCCACTGATACAAAACTATAGGAAGTGAAAAGAAGGAAATTTGTGGGGATTGTGGCAGCTGCATGAAGGGTATCATGTGGACTGGTATAGTAAAGCGAATTGTGTTGAATGAAGGACCATCATTGCCTCTGTGGAAGAAATTAGCTTCCTATTAAAAGATGAAAAGGAGTAATAATTAATAAGTGCTTTTACTGCTTACGTAACTGCAAAACCATCTGTGAACAAATAAAATAAAACTTTAACAGAGTGCTGCCATGTGGCCTAGTCTTTTTAAAGTGCTAGTGTTTAGCCTGAAGTTTGTTTCTAGAGCTACTTCATAAACTCTGTGCATGCAAGTTCCATCCTCTCCATCCTTCCCTCTTAGGTTAAAGTAGCTGGTTTGTAAATCTGACAAGCAGAAACTATCTATTGAATTTGATCCAGTTTTGCAAATACTTTTAAAGCAGCTGAAACTATGCTTTAGCACAAGAATAAAAGAAAAAAAAAAACACAAAAATTGAAACAGTAGATTTACATATTTCATAGCACTATTTTGTCATATTTCTTAAGAAATTCACTATTTAATATGGCCCCTTAATCCATAACAGGATTAATAATTATTTTCCCTTTTTGCCATTTGTCTGAGGCTGGTTCAGGACATATCCCATTGTTTGTACAGTCTTATATTATTTAGTAAAATCCTCAGATATTAAACAGCTGTGTGCTGGTTTTGACCTCCAATATCAGAATAACAGCACTACAAAGACAATAGATTTTGGCTGCTCTAAACTGAGTACAGATGAACTATAATATTTGCAATTAATATGTTACTTTCAAACTGGCATTTCTTACTGTTTTTCAAGTAGCGTTACTTACTAGAATCTGCAAATTCCTACGAAATTTTGGAGGTGCACATGCAGTTATATAATAAGGTTGCACTTCTTTGCATTATGCATTTCATATCTGCACCTAAACCTAGAGTCCTAAATTGGTCTGTAGATTCGGTCCACGGTAGTCAGTAGTCAATGCTATATTAACAGCATCTGTCTTCATAGTAAAAGTGTAATGCATGTATTAAAATTTAACTTTTCTTCAGTAAGTGCATATTACATATATGCTTTTTTCAAATGGCAGTTTTCACTCTTGTTTCTTGCAGTAATCGCTTTATTGAATGTCATAAGCAGAGAGTGTCATTAATGGTATTTTATGCATAAAAATTTATTGACATAGATTTAGTTCATTACTGAGGACTAAAATGCCATTTGTCTAAGTAAGGTTAGTTGACGGTCATTCCTTTACTGAAGGGAAGCTGGGAGAAGAGAGGTTTGAGTAGAAACTGGAAGACGACGACTTGGAGAGACTTCGCCAGCTGCAGAGACAAACAAGGCTTACTTTATTATTGCCTTAATAAAAGCTATTGAGCCCTGAGTACATAGTAGCTTCTTGGCACCTCGTACCCTGCGTGCATGGAACATCCGATTCTCCCGTTAAGTGGTCTGCTCAGTTATACTTGATTTCTCTGGCCCATTTTTCATTACTTTCCAACCACACTGCAGTCTTACAGAACAAATTCCTAAGCAACTACTATAAAAGTCTTAAAAAAAAGAACAACAACAAAAACAAAAAAACACCCAACAACAAACAACCAGACAGTGAGGCCCAATCCTGCCGACGCTGAGCAGCCTTCATTCCCATGCAGCTCAGCAGCAGAGGGGTACACTCAGCGCATTGCAAGAACAGTCAGGAGCTTGTCTGAGCAGGCTGGGGTGTACCACTGCAGCCCTCTGTGCCTCTTGCTGGAAATCTGATTTGCACTTACCTCCTGTAGCTAAAAAATCTGCGAGAATGACCCTGTATATTTCTGTCTGTTCTCTTAGGAAGGTTTTGTATTAGCTATACTGTATTTATGTTGGGAAAAATATAAAACATTACCAGGTTCATAAGGCTTTGAGACTTTTTGTACTGTGTTCATTAAATGTTTTGGTACTGTAAGGGTATTTGGATCTCCAGGACAGTGCTTTTCCAGCCAACCCCAGCAACCATTCTAATAAGATTAAGAGCGCTGATTCATCGTAATATAACCAGAGAAGTTGTTTTTAAAGAGTATTTTAGAAAAAAAAAAAAAAGGGGGGGGGGGAGGGAAGATGAATGTATGTATGTATGTATGAGATGTAATTTTTGTTGTATAAAAGTGAAAACACATTAGAGAGCTGCACAAAATATTCAGAATTGTTCCCATAAATAATTTCTTTGGTCTGTTTCACAAATGAAAAATAAACAAGCTGTGCTTACATATTTAATGGCCATTCAATGAAAGCTATGCAGACTTGATCAATATTCTTGAAGGGTAATGAATATTCATTGTACTTGAAAAAGACCAGTCTAGGAGGAGGTGATGAAGAGGTTGCAATTGTGGAACAGAAGATAATATTATAGTGCTCTACACTTTGCCAGCATGTCTTGCTTAAGAATACCTGGTTAACTGTTTTTTTTTTTTGGTTTTTAACTGAGATTCATTCTAACTATTGAACAGAACAGGGGATTTTGTTGTTGTTCTTAAATGTGAAAGATTGATTCTACAAGTTGCCTAGTGCTCTATCTTTCATGCAACAAAGCACATGCCTCAGACTTTGAATGGCTTCCCTCAAGCTTTCAGGCCGTCTGTGTTGTGGGAGTTTATAAGATGAAGAATTTTGTCGGGTAAAGATATGAATAAAGTTGTGAAGAAATAAAGTCCTAACATATTTTTTCATAGAGTTAGCATGCAAGAAAGAGTAAGCTTGTTTCATTTACTGTACTGCCTTAGGCTGCTTGACAGGAAAACTTTATCTGCTTTGAATTCAATTAGTCAAGGATGGGCACACGCTTGGTGGCTCATGGTTTCTATCACAAAGCAAAGCAAATAACTTGCAATATCTGATTCAGGAGAACACTTCTTTGGTGGTATTCAGTTTGGAAACAGCTTGTAAAAGATGCTTTTTTTTAAGCGCTTGCATTCAGTACCTATGATACATTCTAGGCCAAAGGTGCTTGAGTCTATCTATCTGTAGTCTTTTGCTGAAAATGTTTCAATATATGCTGTTTTACAAGCTTTGTTATTTCTTCATATAGATAGTGAACAATTAAATGATTTTCAGGATTGACTATTTGAGAATGGAGTAGATGAATGCTTTTGTGGCTGTTGTTTTCGCAGACAATGAAATTATTGATATGTCTTGATACTTTTTGAATTTTTGTTTGATTAGGATCATTTTTTAAAGCTGGTTTCTTTCAACCTTAGTTTTTGTTTAATTTCATCAGACACTGGGATGGTTTGTGTGGCAAAGAAACAGAACGTCTGATATCAAAGAGCAGCATCTAGTGTTTTAGTTAGTCAGTTCTACAGAAATGGCAGTGTTAGATTGTGTATTCGTCTGGCACAGTCTGCCTTCATTCAAACTATGTCTGAAGTTTTTAGTTGGAAAAGAGAGCCTGGGCATGCCTTTTCTGCTTGTGTGTGGTGTATGATTTACTTCTGAATACTAGCTAGGGGTGATAGTGGTTGTGAATTAACAAACTTGATAACTTTTGCTTTTTCTGAAAATTCCTCAGTTGTGAATAGTCCATTCTATCTTTACAGATAGGGCAAATAATTTCATTTTACCTCTTCATGGCCCTTAAAATAATCTACTTTGATCTATATCCTTAAAGACATAAGCCTTTATTTAAATACAGTTGGCATTTTTATTTACTTCCTACACAGAAAGTGTATTTGTAGTTGCATATAGTGGTATGTGATCAATATTAAAATCTTTAAAGACATTGCAATTCATTCTTCATTCTGGTTTTTAGCATCTCTGCACTGCGATACATTTTGCAATAAATATTCATCTTACACATATATCTATATTTGCAGTTGCATTTTCTGTGTAGATACATTTCTGTACAGAGAGATAACGAGGCACCAAAGCAAAGTAATAGAAAGCAAAGTGGGAGGGGAAGAAGACTGTTGGATGAAGAGTATCGTGAGCTAGTGGAAATGGTGTCCATAAACAGTTCAGCTGTCTGAGT
Organism: Alectoris magna; assembly: GCA_030625065.1. Taxonomy (NCBI): domain Eukaryota; kingdom Metazoa; phylum Chordata; class Aves; order Galliformes; family Phasianidae; genus Alectoris; species Alectoris magna. The sequence continues at coordinate 79,948,345 of CM060560.1, forward strand.
TGCAGGAGCACCAAACTCACTTCTCCTCCTACCGCAGCATCAACATCTTCTTTTTATCATGGTGAGTGATTTTGGAAAAAGATAGATTCCAATTAAAATAGAAGACAGTATCTGTTACATGTCGTCTATTTTTAGTTTAGAAAAATATGTTCATCTTCCTATTTGATGTCTTTGGGAAACAGTGAAGATTGTTACAACTAACATATGAATATCAGCTTGACTTTTGTGTGTTGGCACAGGGTCAGTTTTAAGAGTTTTTAATGAAGTTGCCAATTATATCAGGTTCTCTATGTAAGGGAGGTTATTCACATGGATAAGAGGGTATAGGACCAAGGCTTAGTATTTTTGCAAACAGTCAAGACCATCCTAAAGAGATTAACTGGCAGGACTAACAGACACAATACCTCCAGTTTAAGTGTTTTAACAGTTATGTAAGTACTGTAGCTGAAGATATTTGATAATTGATGACATTTAGTAAGTACAAAATTTTATTTTTATTTTCAGGCAAAACAAATTAGTAGGACTCCAGTATTCAGCTTTTGTATTCATTGAGCTTCTGTTCAGCTTGCATCTATATTATAAAGAGACAAAAAGAGGAAACAAAAATAAGATAGCTGTTCCTATCTTATAATTCTTTGTTTTAACTGGACTGCAAATATCAATGCAACAGGGTGGCTGAGTTCTACAGATTATTATTATTATTATTATTATTATTATTATTATTATTGTAGGCTGGGTTCCCAAACATTTAAAATTCATTGAAATGTAGGTTTCTTTTATTTAGGCCTAAAATTGTAATGCTGAGAGTGAAAGATACTTGAAGATAAGGACAATGTCTTTGTACAGAGCCTATCATGACAGAGAGTAACTATATGTATTAATGATGCAGATAGTAATACTTGGCAGAGACTCTTTTTTTTCCTGTATGTTTTTATATTACTGTTATTTCACTGGCATTTATTGAAAATAGGAAAGGTTACGATGTAAAAAAATTGTGTTTAATATTTAAGAAGCTCAAACATTGAAGTGTATTCATTCAAAATTTCAAACAAGAAAAATACAGGGAATCTTAACAATATTTTGCTGTATTTGTACTCCATGGCATATGTTTGTGGTTGATTTATCATTTAAAATCTGTAGCCAAAAAGCAGAACAGGTCAAATATCTATGTTATAGCAGAAAAATTATAGTTACATACACTAAAATAATAATGAATCATGATGATTCATTGGTTCTGACTTTATTATACTGCTGTTTAGCAGTGTTTTCTGTCCAGAAGTATGTGTATTTATCCTTTCTTACAGTTCACATAAAATCTGATCAATATTTAGCAACTGATTTAAAACCTCCATAGTGTTTCATAGGCAACGGAATGCTTTAGTTTTTTTCTTAAAAAGGCACACAATCACATGGTTTTTAAAAGGTACTTTACAAATGGTATTAAGGTGTACTATCTCACAAGCTTTTTCAAAATGCTAGTTTATTTTTTAAGAGAAATGTCTCTATCATTCTTATTCTTAGATATTCATGGTAATTTTTTCATGGTATCTATTTGCGCAGTGCAATGCAGGCAAAACTGTGAGGTTCTATTCCAGTCCTCTAAGATTATCATCTGAGTAAGCTGCTATTACAAAACCTGCAGAAGATAGTAAATAAGGAAAGAAAAAAATACAGGTTAGGTGATGCGGAGGAAAGGATCAGCTTGGTTCTCAAATTCAGGAATTTATATTCAGGGATAGCAATTCAATAAGGCACATTATAACATCATTTTAATCACTCTTCAGACTAAGGAGGTATTAAATTTTCAAATACAAGTCACTATGACCTAATTACATGAAATTAGAAGGAAAACATAAACTACATCTAAAGTGATAAGGATATTTAATTACACAGCTCTTGCTTTGTATGCATAGTTCAGAAGTTTGGAGTCGTGGTGACTCTTCTGATTCATATTCTTAATTCTTTTGCTTTTCCATTCATCAACTTATTTTTAAAACATTTAAAACTCAACTTGTCAGTTTCCTGTCAATAGAAGCAGGCTGCGAAGACATGTATTATTCCCCCTTCCAAAGTTATTTTAAACACAAATTTCTCTAAGTTTCTTGCAAGATAGATATAAAACTTTTCACACTTGCTGGCTAGGACTCTAATATTTTCTTATAACTTCACCCTTTACTGAATAAAATACAACTTTAGAGTGGACAAATTACCTTTGCATCCCCGGGTACTTCCTGCAGTAATTTCCATTGGTTAGAGTGCATGTGCTTGTGAGAAGAGAGACGATCAACTGCATTGAGTCAACAAGACACTCATTATCTTAGCAGATGCTTTTATTTTCAGATAGCAAGAGGAGCTTTATGGACCATTGTTTTCTTTTCTCTCCCAGAAGGATTTTCCAGTGTACTTACAGAAATGGATGCTCTTAAATGTTCAAATAAATTCCTTACAAGAGCTGAGGAAGTATAAGCCGTGCTCCGTATGTACTGACCTTGCACCATTTGCTTTAAGAAGTGATTCTTAGGGGAAAACAAACAAACAAACCTTGTTTTCTCACCATTGAAAAAATACAGTATCTAATTGTTATTGTTATTCTTTCTTCCTGAAAGAGATGACAGTCGCACTCACTATTTTCATCTCTCCCAGTATAAGCACAAATCACACCAAGTGTCTGAGTACCACCCCAGACAGGTTCTTCTTGTGCTTCCCCTATGTTTGCCCTTAATAGAGAACATTCTTCTTCCCACAGATTCATTATTCCCTTTCACTAAGTGTTTGTTACAAACTGACTGTTAATTTATCAGGTATATGTAATGGATGTTGCATATTTGAGCAGTAACTGAACTTCTGATGGTTGTGTTTCTTCATTCACGTCTTTGGAAGCCCATTGCCAAAGTTTATGAAAAGCCTTTTAGTCCTGCCAGTTGAGAAATATACACCTCTGATATTTTGTACTTCTGGTTGTAGCTAAAGCAAGAAGCACAGAATGAGCATATTTTTAAAAGCAGACTGTGTCTTGGTGAATGCTAAAAAGCAAACAAACACATAGATTGAAAAAGGCATTGATTGAGACAAAGGAAAAAAATGTTAAGTGCCTACTCTACTTTTCCATTTAGTAGAACATTTTTTTACCTTGTCACATGTAAGCTTTTAAATGCTTACTCAAGGTTCTTACTGTCCTGGATTAAATTCAGTTTTTAGTAGAAGCATGAGAAATTCCATCACATTGCACTATAGACAGGGACAAAGCTAGATTTCCACATCTGTTAGAGAATTTGTAGAAGTCATTGGAGCTGTAGTACTATGTAATTATACAGGACTGACTGTAGTCAGAATTGACTACTAAATGTTGGTACACTAATAGCACTAAAAAAAAACACACAAAAACACACACACAAAAAAGTTTGTTTCTGATTTTTATTCAACGAACAGACCAGCCAGCTGTGGATGGATATAACAGTAGAGGAACAGCTCCATTTTTGCAAACTAGCCAAACCATTTGTCTGTGTCACTGTTGAGCTTGTAAGCAAGCGAGTGTGATGTAGCATTTGCTGAAAATGGAGGCAAGTTCTGAATAACAGTATGAAAAATACCTTTCAGAATGTTTAACCAGGCAACAGAAAAGAGCTCTGCCTTCTTAACCAACGAGAGGGATCTTCTGGGTTTATGTACTTAGTCTCTTACCACAAATATGAAGGGCATTTTTGACTTACACTCCTGTGTTCTTTTGACTGGTTGTGCAAGATGAGAAAATAGTTACAATTATTTTCTTTCCACTTGAAATTTGAGGGCTCTGGCTTTTTCCTGCTTGTATCTGAGCTTAATATTGCAGATATACGTATGAAGCATTGCCTAGGAGCAGAGCAGTGATTGCATAGCACCACACAGAGGGCAAGTATATTCCCATTTCTTCTTCATGCATCATTAAGTGCTCGATGCAGTGATTTTGCATATCCTTTAGGTAATCAAGGTGTACAGAGAGAAAGGAAGACAGAGGGAAAGAAAAAAAAAAAAGGGGGGGGGGGGAAGAGACAAAGGAGGGAAGGCAAGTAAGCAAAGAAAGGAGAGAAGCTTCAGCATGTAAAGTAATTGTTGGAACATAGAGCAGCAATGACACTGTCCGTCTCTGGCACTCATGTCAAGATGACATGTATCCTCAAGACATAATTTGTGTGTCTTAATGCAAGGGGGACAGAAAACAACAGCACACAATTACGTTCAATTCTTGGTAATTCCAGCTCCTGCCAGTATAGGATGGGATTTCTGTGACAGTGAAAAGCTACTGGAGGAAAGATCACAGTCAGGTCTGCAGCAGCCTTTTATGACCCTAAAAGTGAGAAGAACTGCCTGGGGAACTATTAAAGCAACAGTATCCCCATTTCTTGCAATAGTCTGACTTGAAAACTCATTTTAAATTCCCCCTGTGATGTTCAGGCATTTTCTAATAGGGAAGTGTCTGTATATACTGTCAGTAGCACTGTCATCAAACTCAAACATTACCTGGACTGCACAGATCATGGCAAAATGCAGAAAAATACAATGGAGGTACTGCTACTTTGAACACTGATATTTTTAATCATCACTGTGTTTTGAATTACACTTCAGAAAGAATCCTTGAAGCTAACTCTTATATTTCTGCATGAATACTGAGGTCTAATAAATTTTTCTAACACCTAACAAATGTGGTCATTCATTTTTTGATAAATCCACTATGATCTCTACAGATAGTGGTCACATTAGACCCCTCAATGCAACACTACATGCTTCTTAGCTTTTTATCACATCAGTATAGCTATGATAGCTTACAAGTAGCAAGACAGCTTGGAAGGAAAAAAACAAAAACAAACCTTAGAAAAACTGGAAGCCCAAGTAGAGAGTCTGTTCATTGTAGAGGTGGCAAATTCAGTAATAAAGAATGCCAGCATCCCAAAATGGCTGAGGTTGGCAACTTCTGTGTCCACCGCTCCCGAAGATCTTCAAGGAGGAGGCTCTACAACCTCTAAGTGGTTGTGATGACACTCCACCACCACCACCTGAGCAGGTAAAAAGCTTTTCCTTGTGTTTGTAAAGAACTTCCTCTGTTTCATTTTCTGCTCGCTGTGAGCCCTTTAACAAGCGCATGACTCACCCAGACATTCAGAAAATGTAGATGACGGACACCTTCATGCTTTAGGCACTCTTACAGAAAAAACATTTCAGATCCCTTCTATCTGTTATCCCGGTTTCAGCTGGGACTGTTAATAGCACACAGGTGTCTAGGTTGTTCCTGAGCAGTAGGCATACACCTGAGGCAGAGCTGCTGCCATGATGGAAGGCAGCAAGGGGCGAGGCAGGGCCAGCACAGGTGGCCTGAGTTGGGGGGCTGTTCCATACCATGTAACACCAGGTGGAAGGTCATAAAGCTGTGGGGAGTTGGCCAGAGGCTTTCTGCTGTTGTCTGGGGGAGGACTGCTGGATGGTTGGTGTGTGGTGAGTTTATATCATGTATATGGTTATCATTTTGTTTCTGTTTTCCTTTTCAGTCATAGTAAATAGCTTTTATCTCACCCTGCAAATTCTATTTTGTTTCTAATTCTTTCCCTTATCCTATGCTGGGGGAGTGTGCTGAAGGCTGCATGGTGCTGAGCCGCTGCTGGGTTGACCCACGAGACATGGATAAAGAATTGTTGCTATAGAGCAAGTGGATGAATTTGGTTAGTGATATTTGAAGTGGCTGCTTGTAGAATAAGATATTCTAGGTAATAATTCGTTACTGTTACCTGTGATGTTTAACCTCTGTAGGAAAAAAGGTGTTGCTTCTAGCAAGATCTGAATTTCTATATGTGCAACTAGAAACAATTACTTTTCTTACCTGTTAGAACTAGTGGATCAAATATTGAACACTAAATGATATTAAAATACTTCAGGGAAAAGCAGTCAGAATGTAGTAATGACCTGGTGGTTCAACCACTGATCAGGCAGGAGAGTGATACAAACTCAAAATTTGTATTCTGGTGTAAGCAGGATTGGGACATCAGCTTAGTTCTCTCTGGGGCTTAACTGCTGGTCCTATCATTCATCTTTAGTGTCTTACCTAGTATATAACCCCTAAATACAAGAGTGGATTAAGAGTGCTCTTTTTCCCTTGCCTTTTGCTGCATTCAATGCTTAAATACCTCCCTGCAGTTGATGAGGAACCTCATTTAAGTCAGATGTGCAAACTCTGCTAGACAGCAGGCTGTTAAATGTCGTGGTTTGCGGTTACTGAGTATCTTTGAACTTCCTGTTTGATTTGGTTCTGCCTTTTGGTATGTCACTGTCTGAAGATGATCACAATCACAGAATGTCAGGAATTGGAAGGGGACCTTGTAAGACCCTCCTTTCACCTTTTTTTTTTTTCTGAGTATATGGTGCCGAAACACCTCCGTCTCAACACCTTCAAGTTCTTATCGGCCTGTCTCCTGATACCAGCTCTGACTGTATGAACAAAACATTTGCTGTGTGAAGTGTGTGCTTTATATACAGAAGGGGATAATTTTGGAGTAATATTCATGAGTTGATCGTGTGTATGTGTAAACTTCTTCATAGACATCATGGTTTTCTGTCAGTGTTGTTGGAGTTGTATGATGTTGATGATATAGAAACATACTGATGTAACTGAATGTCAGGTCTTTAATTGTTACTTCATCTTTTCTAATACTGTGAAGTCAAATTTTGGGGACACATGATGTTTACAGTTCTCTGTTTTAGCCTTTTCAGATTATTCAGTGTATGCTGCTATGATGGATATGTCCCAATATGCAAGTTTTTTGAAAACAATTAAGTCTAGCGATTTCATTGTGTCTAGGAGCTTGTTAGCCTGAACCCTTCTTTCCCTTGCCTGTCAGTAAGCTGTTAAAAGCCAACTTAAGTAAAGAAAGTATGTATGGGATTCAGCTCCAGATTTATGTAAGCGGAAAGTCTGTAGTTGGAAATGATCTAGTCAGCACAGTAGATGCCTACCTGAGACCAAGTCCTTGATCAAATGGAAGTGCCTGCTTCAGGGTTAGCTGGGCACCAATCTGCAACTGATATGAAGTTCAAGAATGGTTTTGTAAAGGGAGTGACAGGAAATAAAAGTGACAGATGGGAAGAGAAAGTTCGCTAAGCAAAGAAAGTAAGATGTGGAAATCACAAAATGATTTTCTACTGCATAATGTGTGTTACCTGGTCAGGGATCTGGAGAAAGTGGGCCTTTTAATACAGTTCTGTAGTAACAAAACTTTAGTGAAGTACTTAAGTTCAAAATGACCTAACATCTGTATTCTACAATATGTGTCAATGATAAAGCAGGTACTCAGTAACTGTTTTCCTCTGTATGGAAAAAAAAGTCAAACTGAAAAGTCTCGGTAGTCTGTTTCTGTCAGAATATTCAGAAATTCCTTCTTATTTTTTGTTTTCAAAGCTTCTTGATGGACTTGGATTCTCTGAAGGTAATGATTCTAAAATAAATGTAAAGCTTCTCAGGTCCATCTGTGTTCCACTCCCATCTTCCCCCCAAAAAAGAAGAGAATAGTGTGTTTAGGCTGCATTGGATTAAGAGGGGAAAATAGTATTCTGAAATGCTATTGGAGTTTTACATCCCGGTTTTGGAGCAGATGGATTTTTTCCTTTTCATATGCATCCCTTTACAAGATATTACTTTTATAGCTGAGTTGGTTGTTCTTGCTCCCAGTGTGTCTTATGGAAACACAATAAAGGAACACATTACAGTATCTGATCTGATTGCCTGTTAAAAAGCTTTATCTTTGCTGACTCTGAAGGCATAGTATCTAGCAGCAAATGACTTGGAAGGATTTCATAGATTATCAGAACCAGTACCTAAATATCAGATTAAATCTATCAAGTAATATCTTTATTAAACATCTACTGACTTTCTCTAGTTTCTCCATATTCCTCACCAAAAGAGCAATTATTATTTAAAGTTTTTATCCTGTAAATGCTACCAAGTAGAAATGCTGATATACTGTCACTGACTAGGAATTTTGCAGAAGGTTGCTCTCCCCAATCTTCCAGTGTTTTCCGGGATCACAACTATCCTACCCTTTCCTTGCCAGCATTTAATATTTTGAAGAGCAATATGTCATAATCACAAATGTGAAATTGGTTTTACCAGCTGTGTACTTGAGATGCAGTCTCCATAGAAAAGATAATGGCTTTTATTCTGCATCAACAGTGTATCTTGTAGTCTGGATTTAAGTAAAGGAACTATGCACTGATGAGAGCATAAGTGCAAGGTGGAAAAAGTAGGAAAAAGAGCTATTTAATTTGTTTTGACTGAAGATGGTGCTTTAAATTATTTAATATGATCCAGGTTGTCTAGGTGCTAATAGAAATGAAGATGGTAAGAAAAGCTTCCTGATACTTCAGCTCAGATTAAATGATATAAGAAACATTTTCTTCCTCTGAATATGGCTATGTCAGAGAGATAAAAGGGGGTGGAAACAACCAAGAATACAAATATTTTGGGAAAAATAGTGCCTTTTTACATGGAAATGTTTTTATAAAATTTAATGTGAAGCAGTCTGAAGCAGTTTTGTCATTTTTGGGTTGAATGTTAGATAATAAGTAACTGTAATTTGTGGGGATCTGAATATTTGAGCCTACCTCAGTCTCTTTCAGCAAGAACCTACCAGTTCAATAGGTCAAGGTTTGTTCCTTCAACCCAGTAGCAGCCCTGGACATTACCTATAACTGAATCTATAATACTGAGAAATGAGCTGTCATATCTAAACTGAGAGTAAGTCCTCTTTCTAGCACAAACATTTAATGTACTCTGTACTTCAGTTTTAATCTCTTTTGATAAACATCGTTTATGCAGTCATGGAAGCCAGTCTAATGGTGGTTTTTGCCTTCCTGGAATTTTGATCTATCATCTTTACTACAAAGGAACCATGTTATAATAATATCTACAGGAACTGTGTTTTTTTTCTGTTTTCTTCAGCATGTGAAGTGCAGAATATGCCAGACCTCTGCTTGAAAAAATGACTTTGGGCTGATTTTGGAAACTAAATTAAGGAAAACAAATATAGATGGATTATTTTGCAAGGTACTCTTTGAAGTTACTCTAAAAGTGCAGTGGTTTTTGGAAGACAATTTTTTTTGCTTCAAGTAATCAGACTATGTATGTTTAGCATGTAATGTATCTGTACCCTGAAGTGTATTATTTTAATCATGAGAAACTTTGATGAAGAGCCAAGATCACATCCAGTATTTAATTTTGCAGTCTTTATAGAAATTTCAGTACAATAAAAATAATTCTTTTTCTTTTGATGGCGTTATCCTTTCAGGTGTTTAAGTTCAGCAATGGAAAGGTACTTCCCAGTACTTAAAGGATGGGGAATGTTGTCAGGACTTTGATGGAAAAGGGATTGAAATATTCAGTAGGTGGCAGTCTTTCCTTTGAATGTTTTCAGTACTAAAATCTCATCTTAAGTTGCTTCTGAATGCTGTTGTCTTTGGGAAGGACCTAAGAATGAAGAGGTGCTCTGAAATGGTATTATACGTTGTGTGGGCTGCTTTAGAAGAACAATGCTTGCCCTAACCAATTTCTGTGTCAGGAAATGATATTCTATTGGCTTTCATTTCTTCAGTTATGTCAACTGAGTATCATTCCTCTTCCAAAATCTGGAGAATTTTTATGCTCTTGGAAATAATGGCATTCTCTCAGTGTAGTTACTGCCATTAATTTAAGCTCATAAATGTCTTCTGTCTGTTTTGTCATGGAATTCTGAAGTGGGCGGATTAAAAAGCCAAGGTGTTTTTTTTTTTCTGTCTGCATAAAAGTTCCACAGCTTTGTTTCACTTTTCTTCAGGGAAAAAAAAAAAGCTATTAACCTCAAAGGTAATGCTTTGACATCTTAAAGTATAAGAAATGCTTCTCTTGGTATCTAAGAGAAATTCAGGCTCTTTCATAGTCCCAAACACTTTATCAATACTTTATATGCCTATTTAAAAAAAAAAAAAAAAAAAAAGATGTAAAAGACGGCATATCTGGGACTGGCCAAATCTAGCAGACTAATCTTTAGTGTCTTCAGTGCCAGTAGATGTGTGTTCTTATAAGTTAAGAAGTGCCTGCATAGGTCTTAGAAACATTATCACTTAAGTTCTGAAGTCTTCTATCTGCTTGTCTCTTATGTACTGAATTACATGTGTTTATCTCTCCAGAGCTGGGACACTTATTTTCAACACTCAGTAATTTAGTTAATCATATTTGTAGTAACTAATGAAAAATCTTTGCTTCATAATAACATTTCATTGGCAATATGTTGTATTTCTATTCTCCCTCAGTATACAAATGAAGAAATACTTTTACTGCATTCTGGTTTTGTTTATATCTGTATGTATATATACAGTGTTTTTATTCTTTTACATTTATATTGAATTGTGAATACGTAGAATGTGCTTTTGATAAAGGAGTTGAGAAGAAAAATTGGAACCATGGAAACAGAATTGAAAACATGTCTATCTTTTGTGTGATTCAGCATTGCAACTTTATATCGCATTTTCACCCACAATGTTGTTTTTGTTGATTCATATTTTAAATAGCAGATTTAACATCAATTGTTTTTGCAAAGTAAGCTATTCATGATTTTACTTCTCATATATTTTTTTAGTAATAAAAGACACAAGAAACATGCATTTTTATTTCTGTAATGTATACTGGGATAAGTTATGGCCCAATGCAAAAATGGATAAACAGATCAGAAAACTAGTGAAATGTCAGCATACAGCATAATCAAGTTTCCAGAATGGCTCATGTACCTCTCAGTTTAGCTCTCCTTGCAGCATGTGGCACTCAAAGACTAACTGTGCCTGTCTGGTATGCTTATCCATGAAAAAAGCCTTTGCAGATTAGCCATGTCATTCCCTTATGCTAATTGTACCATAACCTATCTAAATTATGACTCCTAATAGTGCTAACGAGAGAATGAGTTTCACTATGCACACACTTTTCTTCCTCTGTGAGCACTGACATAGTTTGTCCGCCAAAGAGTACTTTTCCCCTAAAACTTGAATTGTAAAGAGAATTAGTTTAATTTGAAGCAATTATTTTGTGGTCGTATATAATATACAGTCTAAATAATTTTACAGAAACAGTGTGGTCAGAAGTGATACATTGTTCTTTTTCTTAGATGGTGTGTATTATATTAAGTGACTTGCAGCACTAAGATCCTTTTTTCCCCCCATATTCCCATTCAGTGGAGAAGGATTACAATGAAGTGAGTAAATGTAGGAGCTAGGTCAGACTTTCTGCTTGTAGTAGATAATACTCAAGAAAGGGTATCACTTGATCTTCTGACTGCAGTTTCTAAGTGGAAGAGCAAGATTTTATTTTTTAAGTAAATGCATTAATATACATTCTGTAGTCTGTGAGGCACTGAGGGAAAACAGTTGTTCTCATACTGTAAGAATTCAGTTGTAGTTACTTATAGTGCCTTTCTATCCTTTTTGTAAAAAGAGCTTAGATAACATCTTGGCATTCCCTGGAATACAGAACATGTAGAGACTACAGAAGGCAAGTTTCTAAGGTGTACTTCATATAATGCTGTGCAGCCTTCACTGACTGCTGATTAGATTTTGGGTAGAGGTTAAGATGCTGGTCTTGACCTGTGGAAATGTTTAGGATTTAGAGACAAGTTTCAGGGCCAGTCATGTGTTGTTGGCACGGCTGAAGTTAATTTCCAAGCTTAAGAATGGAAAAATTTGTGGAAGATTTTTTTTTTTTAATTATCATTACTAATTGGAGGTTATGGGGAAGCTTTTGCCTTCTCAGGAATTTGTCCTCTGAATCTCTTAGAATCTGAACCTCTTGATTTATAGGACTCACCTTTTCCTTTTTTATCCTTTTAATATTTTGATAGAAGAGCTGTAGTCAGTTCTTCAGTAAGTATGTCAGTATGCCTAATGATTTAGAGTGATGCTTTATTGTCCTTGCATGTAAGACTGGGATGTTCAGAAAGGATTGAGAATATGTAATATGGTTCTTCATCTTGAATAGAAAGATATTAGCCTGGGATATATAAAGAACAAATTATTGTGGATGGTCCTGTATTTCTTCCTGTTATTCTAGTCTTTGAGGGAGCAGCTGTCATGTGAAGCTGTTGTTATGAGTTGGTAAAGTGTGGCTGCCACATGAGAGATTTTTGTATTGAGAAGACTAAAGAAAATATTTCAAATATGATTCAGATTTGTTTGATTACTTCTGCTGAGAGACTTGATATTCATAATGTTCATTTTTAAGTCTGAAGGTGAACTATTATAAACAGGACAAGAAATTGGACAGCCAGTACCATTACTTGAAGTTCAGTTGCAGGATTTGATAAAGCAGAGACATGAAGGTTGGGTGGGCCTCCTGGGAGGAAGAGGTTAAGTAGGAGTCCTAGGTTCTAATCAGTGGATCTTCTGGACCTGTCAAGGAGTTTCATTTGCTTAAATGATTGACCTGAAGTCGATGGTATCAACTGTTTCAGACTGTAATGATTATTGGAGGCTTTGACCATGGAGAAGAAAGGTGGTCCAATAAGAAAGAGGATTTCAGTGCTCAAAATAGAGATGATGGCAGAAAGTGGTTGAGTTAGTAATAACATTCCCACAAAATGTTTGTAAGATTGATGCTCGGTTTATCTGATGGTATGACTTGACACCTTTTGAGGGTTCAGTTGTATGCAAATAATTTTCATTTTCAGCAATTATTCCTAGCAGTCTATGAAGAAGCTCAAAGATAAGGAAGTGTGGCTACGTATCTTATGACTTCTGCTGTTTGGGTGCTTTCTGCCCACTCCTTTCACAAGCACTTCCCCGTGGCAAGCAGCTCCCTGAAAACTGGTAAAAGGCTTTGAACTGTTTTACAAAATGCAGTTGGCAGAGGAAAAGCGCTTTCCATCAAGAAAGCTGGAGCACGGTGTTTTCCCAGCTGCTCTGAGACACCATATGTTTGCTGCATGGCTACTACTGCTACTTCTTACTTTTTCAAGGGTGTTTACAGACGTAACCCTCTGTGGTGATAATTCTGTGAGGATAAGCAGACTGGTAGTATGGGTCTGTATGTCACTGTGGGTAATGCCAGGGTCAGCCCTGTCAAAGTAGCTCACGCAAGGAATGTCCCATGAGGAGCATGGAGGTCAAGATAATTGGTATTATCATCTCATGTGATGCTCACTGTAAGACGTTCAGAGCAAGACTCACAAGTCTTTCTGACTTGTTCAGTACAGCAATTGATACTTAGTTGATAGGGATACTACAATGATGTTCTCCTGATGGAGTTTTAGATATGGCTTTTTCAATTTCCATTAACAGTAACAGTAAACTCAGATGGCTTATGACCAACTAAATGTTCCTCCCCCATGTCTTCAGATTTTACTGTGATTGCTATTTGTCAGGGATTTAAATTATTTATCCCCAAGGTGAGAAGTAACTCTATGCCATGTAGTAATCTCTACAATAAACAGGAAGTCAAAAATTGGAATGGGGATAAGGTGCTAATAAATGTATGGTGTTTTATACAGTTTAATATGAAGAAGTCAGGTGGCATATTATGGTTAGAAATTTGCAGTCATTGAAAGGGCTAAAATCAGTAGTACATAGATTAATTACGGGGGGGGGGGGGGTATCTGTGGGGAGGGAAATTGGTCAGAGTTTTATAGTTACAAGATTCTGGTTTTAAGAATGACGCTGTCGAGGAGCCTGCATCCGTTCTGTACCTCTGCAAAGCCTCAGTAAATGACAGCATTGATTGCATAAAGTGTATTACTTATTTACTGCCTCGGCTGTAGTTACAGTCAGGAGCTGGGATCCTGATGAAGTGTGGCACTAAGTCTTTGATCTGATTCTTACAGAGTGGTCTAACATGATCACAAGAAAATCTTGATGAGTCAGTGTTATATGTAATATGCGTATGTATACATATTACGCATATGTAATATGTGTTATATGTGCAGGAACCGGGTTGTACTGACCGCTGAACAAATCCCACCTCCCTCATGATGCAAGTTAACCAGTTTTCCAAGTGGAAAGCAGTTAAGAAACTGACAGACACTTTAAACTAGGGCATTTTCCTTTTAGGGTCACCTCATTAAGGTAGCCTGTGCAGATTACTAACTACCCCTGTTGTACAGGGGATATGTTGTCAACTCAATGTGATCAGAGCAATGAAGGATGGCAAGGAAAAATGGAGTCCGACCTGAGTTAGTCTAACTGTATTCTCATTATTACACAGTATTTTGCATAATAAAAATAATGGTCAAATTTCTGTGTGAAGGCTTCAGTGGAATTTCAGGTCATGCTGAACTCTAAATTTTTACACGAGAATGAGATAAAAGGTTGTCAGTAAGTAAGAGAGTTAGAAATGTTTTTCTCCATTGGAAAGCAGGAATATCTTTGTAGAAGGAACTGACTTGAAAAAGGATTTGCATTCTTTATCTTTAATTGATAAAGCTATATGGCTTCACTGGGCTGGTGAGATCACAGCTGTATCTCTTATAGGATGACAGAACCCTCATCATTTTTTGGGTCTGTTGTGCTGTGGAATCTAGAACTGGATGCGGTACTTCAAATGTGCTGTAGGCATATAACTGCTTGACTACATGTGTGTGATCATAAAGTTGCAGTCTGCAGTATATTCACACTTCAGATTCTGTCATTCAGCTCATGAGTGTCTGAGACAATGTTCATGTAGACTTAAATCATGTCAGATGAAAATGTGGATTTGGTGTTTATTGTTATTATACATATTTACAGACTGAAAAAGCCCCTCAGACATTCAAAGTAAATTATGTGAAATCTAAAATGATGTTGTGAGAGATCCACACCTACCAGAAAGACTCACAGTACAGATGTATCTAGGCTCTTTATCTGTCTGGTTTTTAAATGGTTACACTTGATGTGCACATTGTGGTTTTCCATTGCAACCACACAATACTGAAACGCTGAAAACCAGTGCCAGCACATGCCAACTACATATAGCTAAATGTCTGTCTGTCAGAAGGTAACAATGACAAACTGTTCATATACAAATTAAGGCTCTAATTTCTTATGATCCTTGTAAGCAGGACTTTATACTCAAGAAAATGGGCTTTACCTTGCCAGTTTGACAGGGTATACTATTGAAAACTACAGTAAATACTGTTACAAATGTAGTCTTTGGGGGCTTGTTTCTGAAATGAATCTCTTGAGTATAAAAGAAAGAACATTACTCTTTTTTGTACCTAGCTACTTTTGATTTATTTTCACAGCTCAAGCATTAGATCTATCATATTTTTACCCACTTACATGAATGCGGGCTTGATTTAAGCCTACTGTTACTATCAGAGTGATTGTGAAGAATCTTCTCCCTGTGCTTCTCTCACCTCTTGGTCTCTATGCTGGAAGAAAATTGATTGAATATAGAAGAAAGTATACAGTAAACCTTAAATAAATGAAGTAAGGCTACACATACTGAATGAGCAGAAGATACGAAAATTCTACTGCACTAGAATTTCAAGGAACAAACGCTGTTTTTTCTTTCCTATAGTTAGTTTCTTGTGCTTTTTTTTAAGAATCTATGTTTTAAAATTTCATTGACATTTTATTTTCATTAAAACTAATTGAGAATAATATTTTTGCTTTAATACTGCAGTTGCTGATGTGTTGTCTAGCAGCACTGTCTATGTAGATATACCTACAATCTGAAGTTTCTTTTGTCAAAATATACTTTCAGTTCTGTTTCCTTTACCTTTAGTTATTATACAGAAGCCCTTTTAAGTTCTTTCCCCTGATCTCAGGGCATTACATTTTAGCCCACTGGAACCGACTGCACAAGGAAGTGTTGGAGTTCCCCATCTCGGAATGTATTTAAGAGATATTTGGACACGGCACTCAGGGACACGGTGCAGCAGTGAGTGCTACAAAAGCCCAGTGGTGTGGTGTCTCATGTGAGTTCACTGTACTGACTCCCAGCACTTGTATGTCTGTAGAGAAATCAGATGGATTGCTTCATCTGTGGTAAGTGTGTATTTTAGGCCCTGTATTAATCTTTATGTTGTGGCCTCACTGTGAAAGAGCTTACAGATAAGTCATGTGGTATCTAAATGAAAGCCTTTGCATGTTGACACTGCTTGTGATAATGCTTTTAAAAAAAAAAAAAGCCAACACAGGAAATCCTGAAAACAAGCTTAGATAGCAGATGAATATGTAGAAGAGACTCAAACTACTAAACCTGATGGTCCCAAATTTATGAAGAACATAGTTCAATAATTTGAACTAGATTTTTGTGCATCTACTGGCATGCTTTTTGTTTTTGTTTTTTTTTTAGAGCATTTAGGCAAGAAGAAGAATTTCAACATCATAGATGAAAAAAGACACGATATGAAGAGAACTGAAAAAGATGCCTAAAAAAAAATCCAGGTTTTGGCTAAGAGTATGCTTCAGAGTGAGAAAACAGATTAACTTTTTAGGAAAGAAAGTCAAGCATGATGATGCAGACTGCTCAGTTTTGAAAAGCTGGAGAGCCACTCTCCTGTTCCTGAAAGAAGTTGAAAGAAAATTATAAAATCATTACCATGCAAGCTCTTTCATTGCTCCATGCTGTCACTGTTGCATTGAAGCTTGCTTTATTTCATTGCAGGGCAAGCATGTACTGATGTTGCTTTGTGCTACTTGAAGTCTGTGTGACTCTTCTGCTTTCATCTGATGAATATCTGATGTCTCTTTTGCCTCTCCTCACTTGTGTCATACTACTATTGTGCTCCTCAAAGGGACATTTGTATCTTGATCACTCCTTTAGGCACATGTCAGAAAAAGTAAAAATGAGAAGGCTGTGAAAAGTGACATGCTGGATTTTCACTTATATCCCCATCACATAAGAGTGCGCTCTCAAAGTGACCCTGAATTGTAGCTGAAGTGTCCAAAACCACTTTGCTACAAAAATGAGACAAGGAAATGCATCTGTATTTGTGAGTGCATATTTTCATGTAACCACTTCAAGTAAGTAGATACAGTTGGCAGATTTCTAGGCTAAAAAGCTAGTTAACAGCAAAAATAAGTTTGTCTGGTTAAAACAGTATTCTGAAGAAAGTCTTTTATGTGCTAATCTGGAATGTGGGCTAAGGGTTAATGATAGAAGGAGTTTTTAGAATTAGGTCCAGAAAGAACCATTAAGCAAAGAAGTGTCATTATGAAGTTAATTATTGGAACTGTATGCAAGTTGAAAAAGCAGTGAACTTTTTCCTGATAAAATGCAAGCACTAATGCTTGCAGTGCTCCACCATTATACATCAGCCCTCACCTGCAAATGTCTCAACATCGAACCCCTGTTGAGGGGATAGTGCCAGAAGAATTAAGCCAAGTCATGCTGTGCAGTAGCCTTTTGTGAAAGTAAGTACATGGGAAGGAAGCAAAGGTAAAGTGATCTAAATTAAGAGCTGAACTCGTGTGTTATTTTTTTAATAGAGACTACTGTGCACAGATTTCTACATTATTTTCCAAATCAACTAAGGATACTCAAAATTACTAGATTGGCAAAGAGTAAGAAGCAACCTTTGCTATCAGATATCACATTTGGAGTAGTTTGGCATTATAGATATTGCATTGAAGCCATTAATTGTTTCCTGTAGGTCTGTTGAAAATCATGCGTATAAAGTAAGTGAGATACTTGTTATTTTTAATATTTAGTTTCTGGAAGAAAAAAAAAACTGTAGAAAGGGAAATATCACATTTATCATGAGATAACTGTCATATGGATTTGTCATTTCTGTATGACTTGAAGCATTAGGGACAATATTATCACTTTTACAACTATCCCAAAGGAGGTTGTAGCGAGGTGGGGGTTGGTCTCTTCTACCACACAGAAAGCAATAGGACCAGAGGAATGGGCTGCAAGTCCTGGCAGGGAAGGCATAGTCTGAGTATTTGGAAGAACATTCTCAGAAAGAGTGGTGAGGTACTGGAGCAGGCTGGCTGCCCACGTGACACCAAGCTGGGAGAAAGTATCTACCTGCCTGAGGGTAGGAAAGGCCCTGCAGAGGACAGGCTGGATTGTTGGGCTGAGGCCAATGGGATGAACTTTGAAAAAGACCAAGTGCTGAGTCTTGCACTTTAGTAACAAAATCCCATACATTCCTACAGGCTTGGGGGGCAGCGTGGTTGGAAAACTGCTGAGGAAAAGGATTTGAGGGTGTTAGTTAGGAACTGGCTGAACGAGAGCCAGCTGTGTGCCCAGGTGGTCAATAAGGCCATTGCCATCCTGGTTTGTATCAGAAATTGCATAGCCAGCAGGGGCAGAGGAGTGATTGTCTTGCTGTCCTTAGCCCTGTGGAGGCTGCACCTCAAGTGCTGTGTTCAGTTTTGAGCCCCTCAGTACAAGAAAGACATTGAGGCCCCGGAGTGTGTCCAGAGAAGGGCAGTGAAGCTGTGAGGGATCTGGAGTGCAAGTCTTTTGAGGCACTACTGAGGGAACTGGGATTGTTTGGGTCTGGAGTAGAGGAGGCTCAGATGAGACCGTATTGTTCTCTACAACTCCTAAAAGGAGGTTGTGGTGAGGTGGGGGTTGGTCTCTTCTCCCAGGTAGCAGTGATAGTACGAGAGGTAATAACCTCAAGTTGTGCCAGGGCAGGTTTAGCTTGGATATTACAAAAAGGCTCTTCTGAGAAGGAGTTTTGATGAAGCTACTGGAATAGGCTGTCCAGAGAAGTGGTGAAGTCTCTGTCAGTGGAGATGTTTGTGGAACTTGCAGGTGCGGTGCTGAGGGACAAGGTTTAGTGGGCATGGTGGAGATGGGTAAATGATTGGACTAAATGATCTTGTAGGTCTTTTCCAACCTTAATGTTTTTAAGGATAAATTTTTGAAGACAGTGCACTGAAATCTCCGTTAAGAGCAAATGCTGTGTTTGTTGTGCCTAATCAACTCATGTTTATGAAAGTTCTGGGGAGGAGAAATATTTTTTCTCATCAATTAAAAAAAAATGAGAGGTTAAGTAAACAAAGTCAGATTTTAATGCATTGATAATTGTTATCAAAATATTTATATTAATGTGTCTCAATTTAGGAAGTATGAAACTAGGTTATAATTTTAGATTGTTTTTACATGTCATCTGCTTAGCCTTAAGTGTTGTGCCATATCTTCCTCCCTGTAGAATAGACGGTTGGGAATGCTAACAAGAGGAGTACATGTAAGAACAGAAAGCAAAGTGTCCTCTAATGCAAAGCTTCGTATAGATACTTATTTCTCACTAGACTGAATATGAATTGAGCACTTGTTCTAATGTGAAAATTTTCGATGCAAATATTCAGTGATGATAATAATTTTCAAGCTTAATAACAGTTAATCAGGGTGTAAGTGTGCCTACCTTGTGTACTGATAAGCCAAGGAAGATTTGTAACACTTCCAAATGATGGGGTAAACAGTTCTGTTTGGCTTCTGCATCTCTGCACATTAAGATTTTAATAAATGATTAGTATGTATTTTATACATCCAGGGGATGTAGTTTAATTATCACTAAGTGTTGTTATGGAACTCAGTATATAGAATTACAGATTTTTATAGACTTTTAGAAGAAAGGAATACTCAGTGGATAGAAACATTCAGAGAAAATTTTGTCATTTTCAACTGAAGAATAAATGTGCAGTTGAAAGCAAACCTGCCTCAGTAGTGTGTTTCAGAGAGGTAATGGTTAACAGATGAAGTAATTAAATCACCACACCACAGCTGAAAGCATCAGTGCTCAAACATTCAAGATGGAATGTATTGAATTGGAGGATGTTTTTTAGTGAGATGATGCAATTAGATCTGTACTGCTTGTTACGAGTTACATTCAGATTTTTGATATTTTTGTAAATGGTAAATTACTCCTTGTTTCCCAACTGCTGATGTAAATTCTTTGTAATGGTGGACTGAAATTTAATGCTAGATGCCTATGTATTTGTTTCTCTTACATTTGCAGTTCTGCATTGCCGGACTTCAAACTGCTTTGAAATTTGGTGCATAAGAAACTGTCTAGCCGCTGTGAGCAAGTCCAAGTGATGAAATCTAATCATGAGAGAAAAAGAATAAAATAATTTAAATTCTACATTTCAGGTGTAATGGTCCAATGCAGAACTAGTTTTCTGGGTCAGTGTGTACAGGAAAAAATGGCTTATTTTGATCTCTGAATGACGGCTAGAGAGGTGATGATCGAGGGAAGATAATCTGGTTCATCCTCCTTTTAGAGCAGCATGAAACTGACAGAAGTGTTTAGAGGACCATGATAAGATGTTTTGCTTTCAAGTAAAATAAAAGCAAATATAACAAAATGACTGCTATCCTTGTCATGAAAATAGAGGTCATCAGTTGCTGCCTTTTGAAAGATAACTATGCGTAGACTAAAACTGTTATTATTTGCATGAATATCCTCTCAAACTAAAACTTAGTAAGTTACTGGAGATAATAGAAGAAAATATCCTTTCATATAATGACCGAAATAGATAACTATTTAGAAAAATAAAGAGATAAAGCAAGAAACAGCGTGTTCTGGTGAGGTCATTGCAAATTGACCAGTAGTGCAGTCTCTTCCTTCCACCCTGTGGTTATGAAGGCTGTACTGACCAGTAAGGTCAAGTCTTTTACAGCTGTTAAATGAGAACAGGACCTTGTCAACAAACAGGCAATGTAGGAGGCTTGGCCTCCTTTTGTCAGAGATGTCAAGTAATTTACATTTCAGTCAGTCACAGTACAGTGTAAATACCTTAATATGAAGTATTTAAACTTAATTATACAAGTCCAAGCCAGCTAGACCATCACTTGAATTCCCATGCAAAAGACAGAAGGGCGAAGATTATTTTAGATTAAAACTCAAAGTAAGAGGTGTATAGTAGGTGTTCAATATGCATTTAACTAATCATGTTCAGAAAAAGGTATTCAGCTGCAATAATTCAGAAACGTCACAGTTCTATGGCTTATCTTGTTGTGATAAGCCAGTGGGACTTCTGACAGAAATTATGTTTGGGGTTAATGAGGAAAAGGCTACTTGGTCCTAGCCTCTGGACTTCTCAAGGCATTTTTCAAATAAGGTCCTATTCATGCTGTTGATGACATTCAACCTTGCTGATTGGTCTCCTAGTTGCAATCATTTAGTTCATTTTTCTAACTTGATAGAAGTTAACCTTGAACAGATCGACTTTAGAACAGAGGCTCATACCGAGGTAACCTTGGCAGAAATAAAAAAAGTGTGGAAACAAGGGGTGCTGTGAGAGTGAGCGAGCCCTCTGCCCCTGAGCAGGAAGAGCAGAACCCTAACTGAGGTAGCGCTGACACAGTGTGAGCAGAGCAGGCAGTGATGGTGGCCAAACCGCCATGTATATAAAGGCTGTACCCAGGGAGCACAGCTCCCAGGAGTACAGCTAGCAGCGTGATGTGCCTCAGAAGGACAATGGTATGGCAAGGCTGAGTATCTCTTCCCCACTTGAGAAGAGAGTAGCTCACCTATTGGCTGCTTCCCGGACAACAAATCTAGCCGTGATCTCTTCTAGGCAGAAAGCTCTTTCCAGGAAGAAGGCATCTATCTAGACAGAGTGCCTGCCCAGAAATGCAGCTGGTCTCTGGCTGCAGGGTATGCCTAAGACTATTGCTGCCCCACAGGATGGTGGTAGAGATACCACTTGTGTGAAGAGGGGTATGATCTGTTGAGCTTGGTGGCAGAGCTTGGGAAGGTGGAGAGAATAAGGAGCATCAGGGACTGTGAGCAGAAGGCAGGCTGGTGGAACAACTCCCTGATATACCTACAAGAGAGGCACTGGGGTGATACACTCCAAACAGTGGTGAACCCCCTGCTCTGTTACCATCAGGCAGAGGGAGAGGACCTAAGAGATGGGCAGGAATGGAAGCAGGTTCCTGCTCAGCATTGCTGGAAAACTCTGTCCCTATCTACCTCACCTTCCCAGGTGCCCCTACATAATAGGTTTAAACTTGAGGAAGAGTTGAGGATGCAGTGTAAGGTCCACCTAGGCAGTTGTATAGGACTAGGAGGTCAACTCCACCTCTCAAGACTGCCTCTGCAGTAAAGGAAAGAAGGGTAATTGTTGTGGGTGACTCCCTTCTGAGAGGAACTGAGAGCCCCATACGTATACCAGAACCAACCTATAGGGAAGTATGGTGCCCCCTTGGGGCCTGAGTCAGGAACATTACTAGGAGTCTGATAGTTCAGGCCATCAGCAACAGAGTTACTGAGAGAAGGCTGAGTGGTATCAAAATGGACTTCATGGGATGTGTTTTCCTTCCTCCCTTCAGTGGCTGGGAGGGATACTGAGAAGACCAGGAAAACCAATCTGAGAAAAATGTGGCAAAGCGACTGGTACCATCAGGGTAATTCTGGTTTTTTGAACCATGGGATGGTTTACTCAGTGCCTGGCTTGACGTATGCTGATGAGGTACACCTGAGTCATAGAGGGAAATGGATTCTGTCCCAGGTACTGTCTGGGCTAATTGACAGGGATTTAAACTAGGTTTGAAGGGGGAAGGGTGTGATAGTGAGCCTGTGCACAACAATGTGTGGGATAGTGTAGCCAAGTTAGAGGGACAAGGTGCTAGTGCGTACCCTTGCCCTGCTGTCTTATGATGATGAAGGCAGCAGGGAGACTAAGGGTCAATACTTCAAAGGAAGTTATCCTTCAAGAAGTTGAGAAGACCATCTGCCCAGCTGGAGTGCCTCTATACCAATGCACACAGCTTGCAAAACAAACAGGAGGAGCTGGAAGCCACTGTGCTACTATAAAACCATGATGTAGTTGCTGTCGCTGAAACCTGGTGGGATGATTCCCATGACTGGAAAGTGGCTGTTGATAGCTACGAGCTTTTTGGAAGGGACAAGCAAGGAAAGGATTTGCCTTCCATGTCAAGGAAGGAATAGAGTGTCAGGAGCTGTCCCTGAAGAATGGCTGAGTAAGAAAGTTGAAAGCCTATGGGTGACGGTTAGAGACTGAGGAAAGAAAGAGAGCCTTGTGGTTGGGGTCTACTACATGCTGCCTGATCAGACAGAGCGTGCTGGTGAAGCCTTCTTCCTCCAGCTATAAGAAGAGATGTTGTGATTGCAGGCTCATATCCTGCTGGGGGACTTCAACCACTCTGGTATCTGCTGTAAAAACAACATGGCAAGCTGCTGGTGATCCAGGAGGCTCCTGGAATGATTTGAGGACAACTTCCTGAACCAGATAATAGATAACTCCACCAGGGGATGCTGTGCTGGACCTGCTGCTTGCCAAAACAAGTGATCTGGTTGGTGGCTGAGGATTAGAGGCTGCCTGGGCTATAGTGACCATGCGATGGTGGAGCTCAGACTTTTAAGATACATCAAACAGGTGAAGAGTAAAATAAGAAAGATTAATTTTCAGAAAGCTAACTTCCAGCTATTCAGGAAGTTGGTCAACAGAACTCGAGGAGATGTGTCCTCAGGGACAAGGGTACAGAGCAGACCTGTCAGATCTTTAAAGAAGGTTTCCTTAGGCCACGACAGCTTTCTATCCACAGGTATAGGAAGTCAGGAAAGGAAGGTAAGAGACTAGCATGGCTGAATTGGGACCTTCTGGTCAAGCTGGGAGCAAGAAAAAAATGCACAGGCAGTGGAAGCAGGGACAGGTAACCTTGGAGGAGTATGGGGATGCTGCTAGACTGTGTAGAGTCAGAGTCAGGAAGGACAAGGCTCAGCTGGATGTGGATTTTGCAAGGAGGGCAAAGAAGGCTAAGAAAGGCTTCTCTAGGTACATCAGCCAGAAAAGGGAAGTCCAGGAGAGCGTACTCTCTCTAGTGAGCAGCACAGGCAGACTAGTAACAAGGGGCAAGAAGAAGGCTAAGGTACTAAAATTTTTTGCCTCAGTCTTCACTAGTGACTGCTCTACACATAGCTCTTGAGTGGGTGGTATGGGAGGTGGGAACTGGACAAGCAATGTCCCTCTCACTGTAAGCAAAGATCAGGTTCATGACTTCCTGAGAAACCTGAGCATCCAGAAGTGTATTGGTCCCAATGGGATATGTCCCAGAATTCTGAGGGAACTGGCAAACATAATCATTTAGCTATCAATCATATTTGAAAAGTCACTGTAGTCAAATGTCCCTGGTGACAGGAAAAAAAAAAAAAAAGATAATATAGCATTCATTTTAAGAAAGGTAGAAAGAATGACCCTGAGAACTACGGGCCTCTTAGTCTCACCTCAGGGCTGAGGAGGGTCATGGAGCAGATTGTTCCAGAAGCTATGCTAAGGCAAGTGGAAGAGAGTGAGGTTATAGGGGATATCCAGTACTGCTTCCCCAAGGGCAGGTGGTCCTGACCAATCATGTCACTTTCTATGATGGCATATTTGCAACAGTGGACAAGGGAAGGGGCACTGATGTCATGTCTGGACCTAAATAAAGCCGTTAGCACAGTCCCCTGTAACATTTTTCTCTCCAAATTGCAAAGATATGAAATTGATGGGTAGGCTATTCAATGGATCAAGAACTGGTTGCACAGTCATATCCAGAGAGCTGTTGTCAATGGATCAATGTCTGGATGGAGATTAGTGATAACTAGTGTCCCTCAGGGGTCAGTACTGGGACCGGTGCTCTTTATAACATCTTCATCAATGATGTAGACAGAGGAATTGAGTGAACCATCAGCAAGTTTGTGTATGATACCAAGGTGTATGGTGTGGTCATCATGCCTTAGAGCACAGATGCTAACCAGAGTGCCTAGACCTAGACAGGCTCAAACACTGGGCCCAGTAGGACTTTATGAGGTTCAGCAAATCCAAGTGCAACGTGTTACATCTGCTTTGTGACAACTCCTACTAGCAGTACAAGCTGGGGTATATAAGGATGGAGCACAGCCCTGACAAAAAGGACCTGATGGATGGCGAGATGGATGTGAGCCGGATGCAAGCCAGCAGTGTGCTCTTGCAGCACAAAAAG
The DNA here is from genome assembly GCA_030625065.1 of Alectoris magna. Classification (NCBI taxonomy): domain Eukaryota; kingdom Metazoa; phylum Chordata; class Aves; order Galliformes; family Phasianidae; genus Alectoris; species Alectoris magna. The sequence goes on from CM060560.1 coordinate 79,973,249, forward strand.
CGAGCTGTGTGCTAGGATGCATCCGAAGTGTGTCCAGAAGGTTGAGGGAGGTGATCCTGCCCTCTTCTCTGTGCTGGTGAGACCTCATCTGGAGTACTGCATCCAGATGTAGAGTCCTTAGTATAGGAGAGACATAGACCTGTTGGAGTGTGTCCGGAGGAGGGCCACAGAAAATATCCATGGGATGGAACATCTCCTCTGTGAGGACAGGCTCAGAGAGATGGGGTTGCTCAGCCTGGAGAAGAGAAGGCTCTTAAGAGAGTCATAAGAATGAATGCGATGGACTCTTTAGCAGGGTCTGTTGTGAAACGATGAAATGACTTGCAGAAACTGTTTTAAACTAAAAGAAAGGAGATTTTGACTGGATATCAGGAAAAATGTTGTGGTGTTTTTTTTTTTTTTTCCAGTATGGGTAGCCAACTACTGGAAGAGGTTGCCCGAAGAAGTGGTGGATGCCCTGTCCCTTGGGACATTCAAGGTCAGGATGGATGGGGCTCCGAGCACCTTGATCTGGCTATAAATGTCCATGTTCATTGCAGGGGAGTTGGACATAATGACCTTTGAAGGTCTCTTTAACTCAAAAGTAAAAATACTCCCTTGTAAGAATCATACAGAGGAAAGGTCATGACTGATACAGTGAACTTACTTTAAAGTAATTTATTTTCACAGTGGAAAATGTGTCTTTGAGAAGAAGGAGAATTAGCAGAGAACAAATATTTTGTTCTGGATGTTTTCTCCACTGGGCAAAGAACTCATGCCAATTTACAGTCTTCTGGTTTGTTTTAAAGATTAAGTACTTTGGGATTCTTCTCATGTAAACATAGCATCTTATTGTAATAAAAATGGCAAGTTATTTGCTGTGGTATTTGAAAATTTTGGTCATGACTGGCATATGCTGAAAGAGGTAATACCTGACTCAAGAAAAGTATGAGGAAATAATTACAGTAATCAGGTTCATGAAAGAAAAAAGCGATCAAGAAAATGTCTGACTGACAAAAACAGATAAGACGCAGCTTGAATACTGAAGTTGTAGCAATCTTTAGGAGCTACCAATGTGTGTGACATTTCACTGGAAAGAAGCAGTTTGCACACATAAAATCTTTAATGGGAGCACAATGGAAGAAAATAAAGAAGTATTTAGGGACCACAGTATTTTACAGTCTACCCCCAACTCTCCACAGGTAGGATATTAAAGTGAATAGGTATGAAATGAACAGAAGGCCTTGTTTTTAAAGCTCTTGCTTGTGTGTGCATGTCTGGGTGAGAGGGGAACAAAGGAACAGTACAGGTAGACTGTGAAAAGTGCTGCAGAAAAAGCTTCTGTGCCTGTTGGTATTGCATCAAGGATGTACAGTCATAAAGCACCAGATACCAGTGGGTTAATGTAGAACCTGAGTAACGTGTCTGGATTTTCAGTACACTAATTGGAGAATGCCTTACTTCTTAAACCAAAATTTCCCAATACTTTATATTCTTCCATTAGTTCCTGTGATGTATAGCACTGCATGAATGTATAAGAATATAAAGCCAAGTTTGGAGATCTTCTGAGCATTCAGTATTAATGGTATGTTAGTCAAGAGATGAAGGTTCCTATCAGAATGTGGCCTGATTTGTGTTTTAGCTCAAAGATGGACAAACTGTCTTGTTTGTTTTCCTATGGCAATAGAGAATAACACTAGCACATTTGAAAGCATCTGCAAATATGGATTAATCAGTTCTGCCTTTGTGAATACTTAGTCTACATGTGTCATATACTGATAACACTATTCACAGCATCACTGTCTCTGTGTAAGTGCTTTCAAACATTTGATATCTTTTAATTAGGAGGGTGTAATGTATTCTGCATGAACGAGTTCTAAAGATTTGGGTATTATCCTTACCTAGGAAGAAAACCGGGAGGAAGCAGGGACTAAAAATCAAGATAAGCAGGAAGACACTTTGTGCCTCTATCCTAGATATGATTAATAAATGTAATGTTTCTGTAGAGATACTTACACATTCAAACATGGTGATTATTGAGTGTAGAGTCATTTTAGTCTCTTAAATTTTTTTTTTTTTTTTTCATTGAGTGCATTGGTGCTGAATGGGTGTATAAGTTTGTGGCTGATATTGAAAAGGCATAGTAGTGGACACATGTTTATCGCGTAAAAGGTGCAATTTAGGTATGTTTTGTCTGAGGTGAGGCTGTCGTCCCTTTTGAGTGTGTCTTTCTGGATTGTTGCGTTTGTCTCTTCCCTTCCCCTCCTTGAAAATATTCTGTTCTTGCCAGATTAATTTAAGGAAAAAGATACTACAGGAGCCCCCCCCCCCCCAAACAAATAAGTATGACATTATAACCTTATAACAACAGTAATAACAGGAATCAGATTTGCTTATGACTGCTACTAAGTAGGTAGTAAATTAGAATTCAGTTTGAAATTTGTATGATGTTTTGATATTTTATGATATGTTATGGTCTGCTGTGCCTGTAGGCACATTTATTTATTTATTTATTTATCATTTAAAGGTATTAAACTGAAACCAAAAGAGCATTTTATACATTGTTGTGTAACTGATACATGGAATAAATGGACATGTCACTGCAGTTAATGAAATGCAAAAAATCCAAACTTCTTATTCTTACCTCTTACTTTGTGTAAGCTGTGTTCTTGGCTACAGTTCTTATGACTTCATAAATCTTATTGGAACATTTTAAAGTAGTAACATTAACACTACCGTTACATGAAGTTGTTTGTTTCACTAGTCATCTAATTTTAAATAGTTCATGCTTGCAAAAATGAAAAAACAAACAGCCCCCAAAAAAGCATTGTTCTTTCCCGGCTTCTGTATAACTTTGCTGAGGGCTGTGATGTGACGGGTACTGTACAGCTAGTTGTAAATTGTCTAGAGCAGGCCAGACCTGAGAAGGCTGTCTAGAGCAATGCAACCCAATGAGTTTGACCCTGGAACACTGACTCATAAATTCTCATTTCCTGCTATGGCTTTGCTGCATGGTGGTTACTAAAGCTGCTTAAACCGCTTGGAGTTAAAATAAATAATAATAAAAAAGCCATCAGCAGCAGCTCTGTTTAAAAGGTAGAATGTAACACCTGTCTCTCAGAGCTACTGCAAAGATTAAGCAGTGAACTGTAATTGCCCATTAATTATAACTAAAAAACCTAGTGGAACAAGATCAATGAATGAACAAAATACACAGTTTACTGAATATGTGGATAGTACCATGTTTACCTTGGTATTTTCAGTATAGCTGTTTCCCTTATTTTCCCTTTTGGTGTAATATTTACAGTCTAGCTGCAAAAATGATTGATTAACTTGATAACTACTTTATGTAATGGTAAATAATACTGGTGTATAAAATGATGTGAAAGCACTACACTCTTTTTATTATGTTTCACAGATGTCACACTTTTTGGGGGAAGTGTTTTACATTATATTAACTGCCTAATTTATTTGTCTCCTTTTGCCTTTCGCTAGATGAACTAAAACAGTATATTTGCTGTTGGAGAACTGTGCTTTGGAGTGACAAGAAGGAATGCAGTAGACTTCTAATTGTTCTTTTTTTTTTTTCTCCAAAAAACTGTAAGCAGAAACAGTTTGAATTTAAACTGGATTAAAAAAAAAAAAGCTTACCATATTTTCTCTGTTTACAATCAAGACTGCAATGAACAATGTTTTCTTACTTATTAACAAAGACACAGATTTTTTTTTATTTGTCACTAGAAGTAATTCTGCTTTTTCCTTAATTAAATCATTGATTTTTCAGCCGCTGGGAAGTAAAATACAGTAGTATTTCTATTTTTTTTCAGTTCTTTGCAGAGTTTGAACTTGTAAGTGAATGAGAGAACAATTTCTTCTTGTACTGTTATCTAAGTAACAGTGAGGGAGATGCTGACAGCAATGGTTCTGTTTTGCCTATTGAACTTTAAAATTCTGATTGAGTAGGCGAAGTATTAAAGGACTGCTTTCTCCTTCTGTGTGTATAATAGCCTATTTGAAGGCCAGTGTAGCTCATGTCAGCTTTGTCATGACAAGGAATATCCATTCCCTTCAGTCTTCGTCTGTGTCTGAAAACTTGCAGTGAATTTCTGCTTTCTATGAATGCCATTCTGTGCCTTCAGCTCTATAGGGATCATCTCTTCTTTCCATCAACTCTGTAAACTTGCTCTAGTCTTCCTCTTGCATGTAATACTTCATTTCCTTCCAAAGTGTTCCAGTCCAGATAAATAGCACTGGGGGTAGGAGAGCAGCAGTGCATGGATTTACTTTACCTATGATAAAGAGCATCTGCTTATTGTGTCTCCCAAGGAAGGATGGACAGCCTTGCAATTTTTTTCCCCACAGAGGCAAACTGTCCTTTACAGTGATGGAGCAAAGTAACTAGGAGCAAGTCCCCCAGCCAGACTTCCACTGTGCTGCTATTTTCAGTATTCTGAAACAATTCTGTTTCAATAGACTGAAATATGCGTTGCCCATACAATGGACTGTAAGCAATCAGCTTGTTACCAGAATTACCTGATCTAGATTACATGCCCAGTTCAATTCACTGTGGATTAGTGTTTACAACACTGATTGATGTACCACCTCAGAATTAAATTTCCCTGTGTTGACATCTTGCCTGACCTAACACACTGACTGTGGCACTGCACAGGTACAGCTAAGCCTTTCTCAGAGTGTGTAGGTCTGGAAGCAGACTGTGCTGTTGTGTTTTGGTTTTGTTTTTTTTTACCATGTTCCACTGTGAAATCCTGACAAGTTTTGGAGAACTTGTGGAGCTTAATTTCTTATATTCCTATAGGTATGAATGTCTTGTGTTGTGAGAGAGTACTTCAGAAAGTAGGGATTCAGTGCAAAATGCAATACATTTGTATGCTGTGTTGTCTATGTATTATGTTAATAAATCTAAATACTTAGACAGTTCCTGCTCTTCTTTCCCTCCTGAACCTCAGAAACAAAGGCAGAACTTCTCAAGAGAGAGAGAAGTTACCTGAAAAGAAAATGGTGTAAGAAGTACAGTGACTTGGGACTTCTGGAGTTAAGAGGAAGGAATGAAATGTTCTCTCATCTTTGTGAATATTTGTTGGGTGAAAAAAGCCCAACAGATCATAACAAGACCTCTCGATTTCCTTTAGCACTGCTGTTGGGTATTCTATGTTATTCTGAAGAACTTCATTCTTTGGCATGCGTGTAAGCTTTCCCTGTCTTAGCCATTTTGTATTATATCACAGGAATGGCTTTTGTAATGAATGAGGACTGCACAGCTCTTATTACTGTCTACTGATCCTTGCCAGTATTCATTCTTCTGCAGTGTGTACTGAGCTGTGCTGCAGTTTAAGATAAAGCTCTGTTAGTCTAAATCGCTCAAATGAGAAAAGAGTTCTACAGTGCGGCAGAGAGAATGCAGTAGAATAAATTGTTTTAAACAAGCCTTATCCTTAAGAATGAAGCTTGCATATCTATCCAGGCATTTGCAAACACCTATGCAGGTTATTAAATCATGGAAAAATCCTTATGGCAAGCCTTATGTCTGGCCTGAGTCTCTGTGGCTGTCAGTGATGGGTATGGCAGATTGCAATAACCTTCAGGCTTAGCTAGAAGAAAAGGCTCTTTTTTTTTTTCTTTTTCTTTTTCTTTTCTTTTTTTTTTTTAAGCATAAAGAAAGCATGAAAGTAGTGGCAAAGATAAGGAGACAATGTGCTTCCCTTCAGGGAAAAAAGCTGGCTAGAAAATCATCAGTGAATCATGAGCTGATGACTGAGAAAGACAATGTATAGTAATTGACCTGGAAAAAAGGCATTGCGTTTAAATCCTCAGCCTTCCTCCTTCTTCTGCCTCCTACTTGGCTTCCACCTCCACGAAAGAATGAGAAGGAAATTGAAACACAGTCTAAAGATCCATATTTTGAAGATTTCAGAGCGGACTGAATTAGCTTTGGTTACACTTGGGGCTCCTGAAATTCTATGAGATTCATAAAGTGTGAAGGCAGTATGGAGAGAAGAGATACTGCAAAAGGCTGAGTTGTTGGGGGGCGTTATTCGTGAAAAGCCAAGTTTTATGTTTCTAAATGGTTGACAAACTATGAAAATCTGATGTTAGCTCTTAGGCCATAAGGTATGAAAACTAAACCATTCATATGCTGTTCAATGAAATTATCCTTAGAACAAAAGCAATCAAGTTTGTGGATGACTTCTCATACAGATAACTTTTTTTTTTTTTTTTTTTTTTAATCCACGAGAAGTGTATTGTATTTGCATGCAATTTCAACTAATTGTCTCCATCAGCCACTGCAGGTTGACAGTTTAAGATTCCAGATTTCTGATTTGGAGTTATAACATGCAATATTCTAAAGCAAATGTCCTACGCGAAGCATATAAAAATTGGTTTTGCTTCTAGAGACTGAATGAAATCACGATGATTTGTTTTGCTTTGATCTCTCTGTTGCTGCGTGTTTTCATAGGAAAAGAATTTCTCTACAGTTTTATTGTAAGTTTAGAAACAGGGGACAATGGGAAACATTAATGAATTATTGATACTGCTTGAATGTCACCTCTGAATATGGCTGCTTTGTTAATGTGACTTTTGTCTCCAGTTTATTCTGCAGTCACATCTGAGAGTCTAGGTGCAAAGAGTTACAAACTTACTTAGGTTTAGACTATCTTGGCAGTGAAAATCTCCTTTGGTAAGACTGTGTAATACTCTGAAGATTAAAAAAAAAAAAAAAAGTTATATACTGCATTTTCTTTTAAATGTTCTAGTACTGCCATGCTTTGGAAGAGGAACCTGAAATTTTCAAGTGCAATTTCTTCATATACGGCATGCAGTATGTGAATGTGCTTACTATGTTTGATAAGCCTGTATATTCTATGTAGTTACACTGACTTCTGTTTTAAAGCCTCTGAAAAAATCTACTCATACTTCATCTTTTTAGTGTATTTGTATGACTGTAGGGGTTGAACGGTTGTTCCTTCTACTTGTTTCAGTTGTTAGAGCTACCTCCCAGGTCATTCTTCATTGCTTGAAGATCTAGGCAAGAATATTCATGGTCTCTCTCTGTCACACACACACATGCGAACGCACACACACACATCTGTATAGCTGCAGAAGGAAGGGAGGAAATAGGAGTACTACATTAGTTGTAGAAATGAGATCAGTAGTAAGTGTTTCTGGGAGTATAAACAGAAGTGCAGAAGACAAAGAAATACAAGTGACAGATGAAGCAGGAGATTGGGACATCAGAAAAGGTTAGGGGAAAAGAAAACTGCGGAAGAGCTTACTATAAATAGTGAAGTACTCACACTTGGAAGTCCTGAGAACTTATGAGTTGTGAATAGGTCTTGTAAAGAGCTGCCTTATGTACTATCAACATTTGTGTTATCACTGCAATAGAAGATATTTATCTGTGAAGTTAAGAGCTTTATATTACTATCTCTTACTGCATTTCTGATGTAAAGTTGCCCTCAGTAAGTTTGCTGATGACACCAAGCTGGGAGGAAGTGTTGATCTGCCTGAGGGTAGAAGGGCCCTAGGGAGGGATCTGGACAGGCTGAATTGCTGGGCTGAGGCCAATGGGATGAAGTTCAACATGACCGAGTGCTGGGTCCTGCACTTCAGTCACAGCAATGCTACAGGCTTGGGGCAGAGTGGTTGGAAGACTGTGTAGGATAAATGGACCTGGGGGTGTTGATTGGTGCTCAGCTAAACGTAAGACAACAGTGTGGCCAAGAAGGCCAATAGCACCCTGGTCTGTATCAGGTGGTATAGTCAGTAGGAGCAGGGAAGTGATCGTCCCTCTGTACTCAGCTCTGGTGAGGTTGTACCTTGTGTAATGTGTTCAGTTCTCAGCCCCTCACTACAAGAAAGACATTGAGGCCCTGTAGTGTGCCCAAGGAAGGGCAAAAAGGCTGGTGAGAAATCTGTGGAGCATCTGAGGGAACTAGTATTGTTCAGTCTGGAGAAGGGGAGGCTCAGGGGTGACCTTATTGCTCTCTACAACTGCCTAAAGGGAGGTTGTGGTGAGGTGGGCGTCTGCCACTTTCCCCATGTAACTAGCAATAGGGCTGCTTCATTTGTAACTAGTATTTTCACTTACATCTAGTAATACTAATTATGAAGAAAACCTTTCATTACATTATTCCAAACAATTTTTAGATAATATCTAGACTTCGTTTTACAAGCTCCATTTACATGGTCTTGGAGAGCCAAGCCATTGAAGCAATAAGGCCACAGTTTGTACAGTAATTCCAATTTACTTTGTTGCTTTGAAAGCAGGGAGTGTTCCCTGGAGGTAGTGTGAGAGGCACTGCAAGGAGGCCAGGTGGCTGCGAGCTGTGATGTTGAAGCAGCAAGGTCAGTTTGAAAATAAATATATTCCAGGCGTATGCTTTCTTCTGCTTTTATTTCCATTTTTTTAAAGAGCTTATGTTGATAAATTATGTTGATTATGTGGATGGCCATCTGTGAATGACCTGACAAGCTCTACGTCATTCCTGTCCTTTGGATATGAGAAGCATAATTAGACTGTACTGACTTTCTCAGCCTGTCATAGCTCCAGAGAAGTTGAGGGAGCAGAAGGAGTTAGTAGTGCATTCCACGCACCCCCAGTGAACTGCCAGACTAAGGGATGCACCAAGACACTGTGGGCTTTTCTGCTATTTTGCTGTGCCAAGCTGGAACAGGAGGTGCCATAGAGTTTAAAAGATAAGTATCAGAATGGAGTTTTGAAAGCATCTGGAAAAAATGATGGGTCACTCATGAAATTATAAATAGAGATAACCATAATTTAGAACTTCTTAAAGTTTGGTGACAGAATATATCTATAACTTGTAAGAATTCACTTAGGAAATATTTTTCTCTTTGTCTTTTGTTTGTATCAGAGAGAACCAGAGTAAATACTTTTGTCCTTTGAGATACACAGGAAGATCATCTGTCACCTGTAGACAAGTATTTGTTTAGTTAGCCTTTGTAGAAATGCTTTGTGAAAAAATATTTATCCTCTGAGAGAGGAATGCAAATTGTTTCAGTGTGGATCTTGGAAAAAAAACATAGTCAAACTTTATTTCTCAGCAGGCAAGGGAAAGTAAGAGCTGTGAAAAACTGTGAAAAAAGATGAGTTCTACTCGAGTGAATACTGGTTTTTCATCAAATGATTGTTCTAATTCTCCTGATTATATCAGTTCTTACTTACTTTTCTGCGTATTCACCTTGAATTGCTGCTTCAAGGTGAGGAATTTACATTTTCTTGAATGGTACGTAGCTTTTTCCAGTGAAAGCATTTATGTACTCTGTTCTGCACTGGAGGGATACTGTACCTTTAGCTCAGTTTTCATTGAAATCTTCTGCTTTGTTATCAACACTAATCTGAAAGCTGAGTAAAATCAATGTCCACAGAAAATTAAATGGGTTACTCAGTGTTCATTCAATGTTATCAGTCTCATAAAGATTCGTAACATACAAAGCAGATATATGTCTATTTCCCCCTAATTGCTCTCAAAAACCTTATTCCCGTCTCCTAGATATTATCATTTCCTGCCTATTGAATGAAAAAACATATTTTGTGCTGGTTTTTATCCTCTGCTATCTCACCTATTTCAAGGTGGAATTGTAGATATCACAATACTAGTAGAACATTTGTCCCAATTACTTTTCCTGTTTGTAACAGTGAAGCGCTAGAAAGTATTTTTAAGATGTTTGAAAAAATAGCTGTGATACTGCATCTGATAACATGCTATTCTAATGTAAAATCATTGTCTTTAGTGGATCTTCAGTGTTACAAAATAAGAACCTATGCTGTGTTTCTGGATGTGGGAGATGTTCCCAACTCTATTCTAGAAAATTGTACGCTTGAAAAAAATACACATACTGGGACTGACTTTACCAATGCTTATTCACTTGTAAAATCTCTACTTGCACAAGCAGTCCTGTTGAAGTTAAAGCTCCCAGATACAATGCAATTACTCACATGCTTTAAGGTTGCATGGATTTTGACAATTGTATTCTGCCCCCCAGCTAATGGCTAGCTTGAGTTTCATCCGATGAAACCTTCCAGCTGAAAGCATCCCTGCTGTGAATATGTTTTGAAGTTTTAAGAAGCAGAGACCCAATTATAAATTGGCATTTTTTTTTTTAAATGAAGAAGCAGACCCAGTTTGCTTTTAATACTATTTCCATCTTTTCCCTGTTCTAGAACTTTGTTGTTTACCTCACTTTACAGCTTTTCTTCTCCAAGAGTAAATGGCTTATGAGATTTCTTGCTGATGGTAGAAGGCAGAAAATGTGAACGTTCTTAATATAGCCTTAACAATGACCTTTGTTGTTAGGGCAAGAATTGATGTTGTATTTGGCACTTGGCCCCAAACTATTCTGCAACACCGCTCTGTCACAGCATAGATTTTACCAAAGAATTCTGCTTTCTGAAATGGAGACAAGTGTTTGCAAAACAGCAATGCCAAAACTAATTTTTTTTTATTGTCTTAAAAGCAATATGTAGGCTGACTGCATTCTGCTCTAGGTTATACTGTGTCATGGCTTCTGGGTGCCTGCTATATGCATAGTGGGTGTATATGCATAACATATTCTAAGATATTAAGAATGATTAAATTTTAAGAGTGGATGGTGCACATTCTCTTGCATTAAACTGCCTTGGCTTTGTTAGGATAGCTGTCAAATTAATTTGACATGTCAGTAGTGGCTATTAGCTAATTATATAATCTGGCTCTTTGATGTGCTTCACATATGCAGGTTTACTTTCAGACGAAGCTGCCAACTGAAGAAGAAATGGAGTTTCCTTTCTTCCTTTCAATTACTTAACGTACCCATGTACTCTTCTTCTGCTGAATATAATTAAATGATTCTTAGAAAACTATTAAGTCAAGAAGTCTTTGGAACGCAGTTGTATGTGAATGAGCGAGCACATATGTGTGAGACAGAGAGGAAGTGATGCTGAGACTGGGGGCGTCTTTGTTATTTGAGCAAACTGAGTTAATGACTGGTTTTCCTGCAAATATCCAGTGCTACGTGCCAAACCTCAGAAGCATTTCCCTCTGAGTATTATTGTAATAAGCACTGTCTTTTGGGAATTTCAGTTCTCTGTGCTGGCTATCTTTCCACAGCAACAGTGGGATTTCTGGCAGGAGCTAGTAAGGAGCATATGGGATTATGGTATTAGGTGGAGATGCACTGCTGATGGAGAAAAGTGTTAGGTCCTTATCTCACAAGGACGGTGGGAAATATCTAAACAACATTCCTGATTTGTCAATTTGAAAGGAATCATATAGAAGTATACTGGACAAAACGTTATGGAAATAAATTTAATTAAGTGTTTTACTTTCTGTATATTATATTACTGTATATGTGTATTACTATATATGTAGACAACATCTGTTGTCTTTACATGGATCTTTTAATCAAATACGTATTACTTCATGGCAAATGAACATCTACCTCAGCTCATGCACTAGCTCACGGAAATTTCAGCAGCCCTATGTAAGTCAGCAAAATAGTGCAAATGTGTACCAACAACCCTGTGACCCGATTATTTGTTAAACTGCTGTGTCGCCTCATTAGATATGCTGAGGATTATGAATATCAGCTGGATTTAATGTGTTTTCTGCTATTTAGCCCAAGTATCTATTTAGCAAGCTATGCAATTACTGCTGCACGTTTCGTTCCTGTACTAAGGTGATAATATCTTGTTCCCTTATTCCCTTTCCTTTCTACTGGAAAATAAGGAGGTTTTCTTGGCAGTGATTACTGTGATCCCTTAGTTGTATTGTTGTATTGTTCAGGTGAATGTAATTTTTTTTTTTTTTTTTTTTAACATGGCATTTTTTCATTTATTATGAACTATCCTTGCTTGTTTAAGTGAGATTGCCGTACTACTGATTTCTGGTGAATTTACCTTTTTTTGCGTGTCTGTTCATGTAAGTGCTAAACGTGGAAGCTTTGTGCTATTCTTATCTTGTACTGATACACATCAGGAACAACCTTCCTAACAGTTGCCAATTTACAAAGAATGGCAGCCGTGAGAAATGGCACCCTACCACTCCATGTACATACACAATATCTTCTCTTGCTCCCTTCTCCTGCTTTTCCACCCACTCTTCTTGGTATGATAAGGCCCTCTTGAATTAAGTTGCACTGTACTGTGCTCTGTAGTCGAGAACTCTTTTATTGTTTTAAGCACTTTTGACATGGAAGTGAAAGCTTCTAGCAGTTTATTTACTTCATCAAGAGTTTATTATCAGAAAATTGATTAAAACATAGGAAAGAAATACTGTGCGTGAATAGTTGTACTACATTGTTTATATGCATCAGGTCTCATTCACTTGTATTTGTTTATTGTTTGTTCAATACATAGTCCTTTATTTGTATTAGAAAATGTCTTGATGTAATTTTCCTGGATCATCTGCACAAGATAGCTTGTAAAATGTTATTTGCAGAGCTCTGTGACTAGCAGTATTACTTAAGCAGTCTTAGCATATTTTTTAATGACTATCAGCCATCTTGCTGCACCTGAATAATGCTCTTATCGTTTTAATGGATGTGATGTTGACCTCTTTTGGCCTCTAAAGCTTCAGTAAATATCACAGGCCTGCAAGAATCATTTGAAGGAGATCATTTCCACCTGATCCCTACTTCATTCTCTATTTTTCTTTTTAAGAAGTCAGATGTGTCTACTGAATATTAATATTAAGCTACATAGAAGTTAAAACAGTGGATAAAAGGTCACTATTTCAAATCTGAGCACTTGTGGAGTGTACCCACAATCTTTGAAGTGCAAAAAGAAAACATTATTTAGGAATGCTTAATAAAGGACAATATGTTTTCAGATACTTAAAAATATGTAGGTCACTCCAAAAGTACTGCCTCCTATTTATTTCCATAGAAGGAAAAACAGATATGAGAGCACAGCGACATTACTTGATAGAGCAAATTCTCATCTATAAAACATTATTTTTCCAGCATAGTCACCACTGATTTGCATAGATGATCCAGTAAAGACACTCTTTTTGGTGTGATAGCTGTGCGTGCTTATCTGGAACATGGCTTATCTCTCACATTGCTGTCACCACTGCTGATACACATCAGCCACCTCCTCACTGTGCTAACAGCCACTCTTAGGTCTCCATAAACATTCAGGAAGTGTCAATGAATATCAGTAGGTGCAATTTTTCCACATGGATGAATTCAGTGACACACCTTTGCTTCATCTTCACTTCCATGTCTGAAACCACTGTGTCAGACTGCCTCTCTGCTTCCATCTGATTAACAGCAACAACCTGTAACAGGGTATTGGTGGAAAGTTTCAACCTCTTCTGCCAGGGCTGGTGCATGCTGCACTGAATTTGTATTCAACATACTGCATTTTATGTGGTCCTTCCTCTCTGTGCTTGAAAGAGGAATGGATATAAGGGAGTCTGTGTTCTGAGAATGCACTTTTATCAAGTTTCTACTGAGAAAAAAAGAGCAAGAAAATATAAACACAAGTATATAAAGAATATCAGCATATTCAGTGAGGTGTCAATGGGATACAATACTGTGCTTTGCTGGCTGGATAGATACTCCCATTATATACAGAATGTTAAACAACATGTAAGCATTTAATGTAACGTATAAGCATGGGGCACTGGAAATAGGATTGTAGTAGAAGCTTAAATACTTGGTTCCGTATTTCCTGATGCAGAGCTTCTTGCTTGTGTACCAGAGAAAAAATACTTACAGTTTCCAAGCTTACCTATAATAAGCATATTACTTTTGACAAGATCTTACCCTTTTGTCTGCTTCTATTTAATTGGAACAATTCCATTTTATAAAAACAGCTTCCAAGTAATGTAGCCAGAAAATCAGGAAGAGAACTGCTAGTGTAGAAGCTGGGAAGCAGCTTTTCTTTTACAGCATGTAATGGAAACATGTTTAAAGTTTATTTCTTCAGGTTTGGAACTTAGGCTGCTAAGTTATTGGAGAACCTCAAACTCTATTAGCCTTAAAAAAATACCAACCTCCATCAAAAAGTTTCATTTCTTTTTTTTGTTTTGTTTTTGTTTTTTTGCTTCCCTGAGACAACAGACACAGAGGAAAGCAATTTTTTTTCCATAAAGATTCCTATGTGTATGAAAGAAAAGGGAATGCGCTCAAGCAATTTGCTATATTGAGTTCTGCAGAGGAATAAATAGAGACTTGTACCTAATCCAGCAGAACACAGTACTTGGAGGTCAGTCACCAAAGAGGAGATGTTGCTGGAATATCCCAACCTCTCTACCAGACCATTATCTGACTGTGCTACCTCACACCTACTTTGGTATATGCAGGGGGTGGTTTTGACTATTTTTATTCTGCTGCAGGAGATAAGGACATAATAGTTGCCTTTGGAAAAAGGAGTGAACAAAACCAGATTTGTCTGGAACCTATTTATTGCTTGAAATGAACAGCTATTGTTAGTGCTGCCATAGAAATTATACCTTAAAAAGACTAGCATTTCCTCTCTATTTTGTATTCTTTATATATAATATTGTGGGGGGAAAAAAGCATTTTAAATAAGTCTACGGAATGTCACAATTCTGACTGATCTCTCTTGCTCTTGTTGTTAAATTTCTCTGCTAACAGCCCTTGAAAGGGTATACAGCTGCCAGTATAAATGTTAGACAATTCCTATGTTAGAAGATTATTTTCTCCTTTTTGTGAGAAGTTGTGTATCTTTTAAGCATCAGAAATGTGCTGCCAAGTACAGATCACAGCGTGAAGATAAATAATACCATTAAACTAGAACACCTTTTAATGATTGCTGGCTACTCAGTGGGTTCAGTTCCTTACAAAAATTGCTGCAGTTATTCCAACTTCTAAGCCAAGCAATCATTTCAAGACAAAGTAATAGTGTTCCTTCATTAAGTAGGTCATTGGTGATTTTCTGAAAGCTTGCCTTGGTGATTTTTGTATTCTTTTTATTCCTGTGTAAAAAAAGAAATCCAGAATGTGAGGATTGTTAAAATAGCATAAAATTATTTCAATTTAGCGGAGGCTGTCCAGGAATAAGGCATGCTGTGGAGGTCATTCTTAAATCCCATGAGGGTAGCTGCTGTGAGTTGCCATGCTGCCCTTAGTAATTGTTAAGGAGCAGAGAAAAATGACATGGTTTACCTTGCCATATTTATGGTTTCCCCACTTGTTCATCTGGTCAACCGTGACTTCAGATTTTCTTTGTCCACTCCAATTTCTGCTACTGGTTATGTCTTTTATCACATAGTATCAGCTCAGGAGAGACACAAGCATTTATTTTGTTTCGTTTTTACACGTATATTATTATTTCAACCTACATTATATTTACTTTTAGTCAAATATTGCCTGTATAAAACAGATAAAAATATAGCTTCCCCACAGTTAAAGAAATGGTTAATCTTAAAGTACAGGAAAACTGTTTAAAGACAGAAAGAAACATTAAGGGGAAAAAAACCCAATCAATACAAAAATTAATAACTGACAAGTTAAAATTAAACAAGAAATTAAAACAAAATCTTTTGTGATCCTACATGTGAAACTGATTTTACCATTTTCTTTCTTTTTCATTTGAGCAAGCAGTAACAGAATAAAAAGTTGGATAAGAAACTGACTTGATTATTATCATTCCAAATGTAGAATATCTTTCTGCAAGGGAGGTCAGAGTTTGGTGATTTAACATAGATCTAAAAATCATCTTCCATCTGTAGAAGAGAATGTGTACTCAAAGCTACGCTAGGTATAAAAAAGAAGTTCAGAGTGCATTCTTTGAGATATATTAGCACAGCCTTCAGGGAATGATGCGCTATAATGGATATCCCCTGCAAAGCTCAGCACATCCCTCCCCTTATGTCCCTGATAGATGTGACAGATGACATTCTTTTATTATTTAATTTCTTTTCACACACATGCTCAGATTTTAGAAATACAGTGCAAGACTTCGTAATCAATATTTTTTTGTTTTGTAACCATTAATTTATTAAAGTACTTCTACAGTCTTCAAGTACGCTAGTATTTAATTAAAACTTGGGAGAATATATTTCCTCTCTCATCCTCTCTGCTGTAGCACTCAGTATTAATTAGGCTAGCATTAAACACTAAAATCATGTCCATTCCAGAATCTAAAAAGAGAGATGCAATTGTGAAATAAATAGCTAGATTTTCCTCACTCTTTCATAAATATTTGATTTGGTTGAAATGTTAGGGATTGTTCCAAAAAAGATCTTCCATGTTTATACTCACTGAAGTCATATACCTGAACACCGAGTCTCTGACAGCTTGTAAAGGTTTTGTTATTTCTAATCTTTTTTTGTAATTTGGAGTCCTAAATAACATAATATTGTTTGCTTAAGAACTAGTGATGGTTTTTAGCAGGTGTATTTTTTATGAAAACTGGATGTCTGAGTAGGTTCTTAAAGAAGTCGTTACCTCGTTGACTTTTTTGTCTAAAGGCATGTGATAGTGCATAGGAGAAGTATTTTCTGGCATAGTATGCATCCTCCATGAAAATTGTTAAATCTTCTGAACTTATTTCACTCCTTCAGAAGGGCTGTCATTTGGAATACAGTCAGTTAAGCTTTGCTTTATGTTTCAACTTTTGAATAAGCATGAAGCTTGCAAATTTTTATTGTTTATTTCTCCATTTACCATTTTTTTTTACTTGAGCTGTCCAACAGTAGTTCCACGCTCTTTTCAAGTCTGCTGTTAGTGTTCTGGATAGAGGCTACCCTAATAAATAAGATGGTGTAAAACTTTTATAGAAATGAAAAGTTGATTTTCTAAATATTAAATACTAGACATGGGTATTGTTATATTTATTGGGAGCATTATTCAGCAGCAAAACCATGAGCTAGTGCCTGAGGGTACATCTTTGCATATGCATGAATCATAAAGAGTAAAGGAAATGTCTATATTTTTCAGAAGAACAGTTGATACAGTGGATATTTTTGAAACTGTTTACTTATTAGAGCATTAATTTAAACAGAGTAAAAAATCCGGAAAACAGCTGTATTTGACATTATTCAAGACCCAACTGGACACCTACCTGTGCAGCTGCTGCTGTAGGAGGCCTGCTTTGCAGGGGGGGTGGACTCAATGATCTCTGGAGGTCCCTTCCAGCCCCTACAGTTCTGTGATCTCAATTCCAAAAGGTGATCATTTAAATAAAATAAGAAGAATTTCTGGTCATTAAATCAATTTACTTCAATGCTCGCATAGTAGATGACTATTTTCTGCTGAGTTTTATGCAGGGAACTGTGTTCAGAGACTTTTAAGCATGAAGATTTTAGATATAAAACAGGAGTTGTCATCTTCTTGGAAGCAATATGACTTTAAAAAAAATTAATAAATGAGGAAGGGAAAGGAATGCAAGAGATCTGTTAGTCCATAAGCTGAAACCTTCCAACAAGTGACATGGTTAAAGTGAAATATAATTTGACTGATAAACTCAGGTTTTTGGTGAGGGGACTGGGTAGTATTCCAGTAATCTGGAGCCTTGTCTTGCCTATTTTAGTACTCAAACTGTGCTGAGAGCAAGATTACAAATTGAAGCTCTTTTGTTTCAGACAACATTGTACAAGTATCATCTGTTGTTAGGGAGATACTCATCCAGGGAACAGTCATCAAATGATAGATAACTGTCTTTGCCACATTCAAGCCTGTAAAGACTGTTCAGTTGAAAACAGAATGGTCCCTTCCCATTTTATTTTAAGCTACACCAGCAGCTGCCATTATACGTAAAACCAGCTAAATGTTTCCATAACAGTATTAATGAATTTAAATGAGAGCTGCAGCCTACTCTTCTCCAGTCCGAAATTTCAGCTAACCGGGGTGAACAGAGACTACAGTAGAAGGGGAAGTAATTTCTTTTATCCATGAAACTCCCACTAATGATTAGACTTATTCTGAAAGAAAAAGAGAACTATCCTTGTTGAGGACATTATACAGCAAATCAGTTGAACTATCAACAGTCAGAAGGAAAATTTGCTTGGCTGCAGTACTGACGTTTTCACAGAGGGAAGACAAAATTAGGAATAAATTGGTGTCAATGATAAACCACAGAAATGAGTTGATCTGAGTTTGTTGTTCACAACAATCAGAACTAACCTTTACTGAAAACAAGCTTACAGTGGGAGAAAGCTCCAGGATAAAGCATTCAGTGCAGATTTTAGCTATTATTGAACTGGCATATTGAACTGGATGTCCTTAGGATGCAAGGTGTGTATGCTTAGTGTCCTTATGTGAAAATCTTCCATTTCATGTGGGGAGTTTAGAGGAAGAGATTCATGGAATGTTCCAGTTAAGCAAACTTTATATAACAAAAAGCTTGAATGCTTGAACATACATATATTTAACATTTCAATCGTGACCCTTCAGGAGTCATGATTACAGCAGAGAAGTTACCTCATTAAATTGTTCCAGTAAAGTTTTTGTAGTTCACTGGCATTTTAAGAGAGTCTTACTCTTAGAATGCTTCTCAAAATAACAACTTTAGATACCTCACAAAATGTCATCTATATATGTTTGTGTGATAAGCAGGCAGTAATTGCTAAACATCTTACTGAAACCACTCAAACCAAATATTTTATTTAAAAGCAAGGAATCAATAAAAAAAAACAGACTTGAGAATCATTCTAACTGGATTCTTGTTCAATACCACTATAAAATGTCTTCAAGCCATTATCTATTGAAAATTACTTTGTCTCACCTAGTTAGAAAGTGGAAAAACCGTAGATCTTTTGAACTAAGATAATTTAGTTGGCTTAAAAATTGACTGATTAAGCATGCCATTAAATCCATGCTAAAATTACTTTGTGCATTTGGTCCAAATTCAATTATTTCATTTGAGAAAAAGCTTTTCACAGAACCTGCAACTTTGGGGTGAGCTCTTTCTATGTAGAAGGTCTGACTCTCAAAAATGAAAAAAATGGTTCTGTTCCAGACTATTTGGTCTAGATTCAATAGCATCATGTTTGTGAACCATATAGACAGTTAATTGCTGCCTGGTATCGCAGGCTAGTCACAGTGTTCCACAATTAACAAATGCGTTGCACACTAACCTTACCTGCTTTTCTGACTCAAAGCTGCACTCAGACATTCCAGTGAGGTTAGTCAACGATGTGTAAGAATGGCATCATAAACTATAGGTGAGTTAAGCTAGGTATTCAATGACAGTCTAGGCAGATCTAAGTGCTGACTGTAGCTACACTACCTACTTCCATATCATTTTTACCGTCTTGCACCATCTGATCTTTCCTTGGAGATTTCCTGTTTGCAGCAAAAATCAATAGCACATGAACACAGCTCACTCAGTGAAATGTATGCTATGTACTGGCACAAACCATGGAAGGGGTAAAAATTGTAGTAGAACTGCTAAACTGTAGAATCAGGAAAAATTTAAGAAGTAAAATGGAAGCTTTGGGCTCCCTCAACAATATGTTTGAAAGACAGATATCTAATGAAGTAAACATAAGGATATACCTACACTGTAATCTTGATGTTGGATGTGACTTGTTTTACTCTAACAAGTCAATCTTTTAATCTACCTTTGGCAAGCTAAATGAAATTTCTTTCAGTACATAGCTGTCAAACTGCTGTACAGTTTCATCATGTTAAGTTGCTATGCTTTGAACTTGATGAATGTCAGTGGCTTTTCTTGTATTGGCTTCTGCCATGCTTTCTGTCAGAGGAAAGCCATTTCAAACAAAGTGTGTGGTTACTACCTGGCTTTGCTGCTTTCCACCCTCTCTTTAGACCTTTCTGCAAAGCTTCTTTATTATCTACCACATACCACCACATTTATTTCTTTTGCATCTGATGGAGATTAGTCATGTCTTTTGGGAAGTACCAGGATTGTAGTGAAGACATATTTTTGAGTGTTTAGAACTTCTTAACTAGCACAAAATACATATACACAAGGGAACCAGAGGCAGGGGTGATGGAGCAAGACACCTCTTGCTTAATTCTTCTGTCTCTGCAGCTGTGCCTCAAGCCCATATCTGTACCTCCTCTGATTCTGCTAGTATCCGTTCTCTTAGCCTTTGCAGGTTCTGTATTTTTGGGAGGAGGGAGTATGTCTTTTACTTCAAAAAAGCAGTTTTGAATTCTGCTTTGGAGGAATGCTGTACTTTGAAGCATACTTGCAGACAGGCTTGAAAAAATGTCTTGTATGGAATGTGGTCACCACTTCTATTCTTCTAGGTCCCAAGTAGCAGTTAAACTCTTCAGTATAAGGATATATTTACACTACTGTAAGACTAATCCTTGGAAAGGCTGTTGGTACAATTCCTATCTCATGGGGCAGGACTAAGGACAAAATAGTAATTGCCTGATTAATAAGGATCATATTAATTCATTTAATCAAACTTTCAAAATTGGTATTTCTCAGTGGGCACACCCATCTGTGGTTTATAGTGGATATTTATCTAAAAGTATGCATAAATTAATGTTTTTTGAAAATATTAACTCTTGTAGAACGGTGTATTCTGGACTTATAAAACATGGTGTTATTCTAAAAATCCTGGTGTTACTCTAAAAATCCTTCAATGGAAATCTTCACTTGGGTATATATACCTTGCAGGCAGGTTTGCAGAGTGACATTTGTCCAGATTTATGCAGAAATCTACCAGCAGACTTGGATTCATATTCTTGTCCACTGGCTATGAGAGCATTCTCTCTGACCACCAGTACTCTTGGCAGCAGGGCCCCAAACACAGCCACGGATGGCCCCTTTCCCTTGGTAGAGACAGGGTCCCAGACATGATAGGGCTCCCTGAGATGCTGAGGGTGGCCTGAAACCTGGTCTGAGGGAGTCACTTCCTGAAGGGGTCCTATTGCGGGGCCTGCCCCTGCTGCCTCAGCCCTATCCTGCCCAACCGCTGAGCCAGGCATAAGCATCCTGTTCCAACCTTGTCCCATCCCTGTCACCAGAGGAGTGCTGGAGTCTGGGGCTGTCTGAGTGCCCCCAGCTTCCTGCTCCTGGCTGGAACAGTGGGATGGGCCCTGACTGCCAGGCTCTGCCCTAAGGTGCATGCAGACACCCCACCATGTTCCTGGTTCCAGGGAGCTGCTGCCCTCATGGTGCTATGAGATGTATGGTAAGTCTGCTCAGTCAAAACAGAAGATACTGTTCTGCACAATTTGCTTGCTGTTTTTAAGATTGCTTTGATGTTCCATACCTGTTTAGTGTATAGTACATTTGCCTTTTGGCTGCGTACCTAGTGTTGTATATATTCCTTTAGATTGAGAAGGAGAAAACAAGGATTTTTGTCTTGACAAAAGCAGGATGCTTGCTTCCTCACTGAAACCATAGCATTGCCCTGCGTTAGCTCTATCTTCATAGATCTTAGGATCATAGGATATTCTGAGTAGGAAGAGACCCACAAGGATCACAGAGTCCAAATCCTGGCTTCACTCAGCACCACCCAAAATGCAAACCTGATGTCTAAGGGCACTGTCCCAACGCTACCTGAGTTCTAGCAGCTTGGGGCTGTGCCCAGTGTCCTGGGGGATCTGTTCCATGCCCACCACCCTCTGGTGAAGAAGTTTACCCTAACCCCCACCTGACCCCTGATGCAGCTCTATGTCATTCCCTCGGGCCCTATTGCTGTCACCAGAGAGCAGAGCTCAGTACTGCCGTGATTAAGTTTTCTTGAGAAACAAGAAACAAAAAGTGGTCCTTTATGCAAAATTTCAGGACATATTTGTGCACAAAGTGGTCTTTTTTGTTAGATGCTTGATCCACAATATGTAAGCATAACTGATACATACTTCAGAAACATTTTGCAGCACAGGTTTTGTTACAAGGATAGATACCTTCTCTCTTTGTTTGGTTATTGTCCTCTGCTCATGCTAGTATGTGTTTCAGCAAAGCATTTTGACAAGGCTTTTTGATTCTATGAGAAAGCATGCAAGAAAACCTAAAACTAAAAAACTTGTAAAAGATGTGGAACTAAAAGGAGTATCTTTCCTGTCCAAACATATATAGATCACAGACAAAATTAACATTATGGCAGATTAATGTGCTTACCAGATGTTTCAAATACTATATGTGCTGAGAATATCCCATATAGAAATAAAGTTTCAATGATTATCTGACAGCAGATGCAGAGTACAAAGTATATCGGAGAATGTTAAGCTCTTATTATTTCCTCTGCTCTGAAAACATATGAACTATTTCATACAGGACTGAATTTGTTTTAAAAATTGAATTTCAGGTTAGTTAATTGATCCAAGACGATAGCTGAAAGCTCATCTGTATCTAATGGCTTATATATAATATGTTTAAAAGCTTCTTGGTGAATTTGTAATGTGTTACATTAGAGCTATGCTAATGTTCTGCACTTAAACCCTTGTTTACTTCAGTATTCTCTTAATATGCTTGTTCCCATTGACAGTTCATTTGCACACAGTTGTGAACAATACATGCTTATTAAACAGAAAATAATTTTCTATAATTTCCTAACTGTACAAAAGTAGGCACTCTCGGGTTTTTTTTTTTTTTTTTTTAGCTTGGTCCATTTTTGGTTAATGATTGCAGCTGTTAGGTATTGCATAGAATCATAGAATCACTCAGGTTAGAAAAGACCTTAAAGATCATGGAGTCCAACCACAACATACTACGCTACCTCTAACAACCCTCTGCTAAATCATGTCCTCGAGCACCACGTCCAAATGGTTTTTAAACACATCTGGGGGTGGTGACTCACCCACCTCCCTTGGGGAGCCTATTCCAGTGCTTAACAACCCTTTCTGTAAATAAGTTTTTCCTGATATCCAACCTAAACCTCCCCTGGTGCAACTTGAAGCCATTTCCCCTCGTCCTATCACCAGTGAGAAGAGACCAATCCCACTCTCGCTGTAAGCACCTGTCTCACTTCAGTTTATAGGAGGGAGAGGAGGTTTTTTGGTATATGTATACCCAGCATGAGATTAAGAAACAACGGTTCAAATGTTGGTCCGACCAGTTGATTACAAATCATAATCAGGGAGATGGGGAAAGGGAGGATGGACGCTATTAAGATGTAGGGTGATGGGGAAGGGAAGGCAGGTGATAGTAAAGATAGGAAATAGAAGCAAGGAGTCTTTGTAGGAAGCAAGAGGGAGATAGTCACCACGATGGATCCAGTGTGGGTAGTAGTTCAGTCATTGATCTTCAGTAGTGGTGGGTCGTCAGGCATTGTTGTTCTGTTGACAATGACAGTGACCACGGTGACAATTCCCAATGGTAGTACAAACTTATTTATAAGTCCAAAGAGGTTGAGTCAGCTCTCTTTGGAGTGACAGCTTCTGGCTCTGGGATCTCAGCAGAAATTCCTTTGTTCCCATCTTCTGGGCCGTGCCAGCAGATAAGAGGGAGCAGGGATGCCCACCTGCATCCTGTTTTTCACAGGACACGATGGTATCATTCCCCAGTTTTCCCATACCAAGCTGGAGCTATTTAGTCACAGGCCAGATCTTCCGCTAGTAAACACTCCTGAGCATTCTCTTCCAGAGGCAAACAGCTCTGAAGGAAGGTGCTTTCAAATGTCCACAAAGTGATGTTGATCGTCACACGGTAGCGCCCATCACTGCCTCCTCCATAAATCAGTGAGAGACTTTTTACAAGAAATACCTCAGGAAGCAAACTTTGAGCCAGAAAACAAAGAAAGGTTCTCACAGCACCTTTCAGGTATTGGAAGAGAACAGTAAGGTCTCCCCTCAGCCTCCTTTTCCCCAGCCTAAACAGCCCCAGTCCCTTCAGTCTCTCGTTGTAGGGCATATTCTCCAAGCCCTTCACAAGACTTGTTGCCCTTCTTTGGACCTGCTCCAGCACCTCAGTGTTCGGTGAGCAGGACACATGGGCAATGAACAATAGACAATTACTAGATGCAATTATCAAGCTACAGTATTTAATTTAACAAGGTATGAGGGTGTTATACTCACATCCTTTTTTTAAAGTAGATCTAATACAGATCTGCATTCTGAATTCTTCTATTCTTCCTATTTTCTTTCTTGAATGGAAGCTACTGTGGAAGCATTTCAGGGTCTTAAGGTTTTCTTTTCTTTATGTGTGTATTTCTAATGCTTGTAAATGCTCCTATGGTTATCCCAGTGTTATAACCAACAAAGTAACTTTTGTACAATTTCTATTTCAATGCATGTGAAAGAAATTAATATTGCAACTGCATCCACTGCTGTTCCCTCTGTCTCATCCCACTCAGTGGGTTTCGAGGGAGGTGAATCTTTTTCTATCTCCTGAGTTGTACCTCCCCTAGTCAGCAAGGGTTCACTACTGTGGTGGAGTCATCCAAGACTCAGAGGAATAATACACATTAATTTTTTGAGAGCTTTCTTAACAAATAATAACTACTTGGAGGTAAACTTGGCTAACTGGCTAATTACAATTAATAAGGATTACAGGTAAGACAATTTTAGGCAACGGCTACTACGAGAGTAAAAGAATAAAAGAAGATAAAGATAAAACATAGAAAATGGGTAAAAGGAGAGAGACAGATCTATAAACATAGCAAAGCAAAGCAGTTCACCACTTCTGGATCCAGCCATGTGTTGGTGTCGGGTGCGGATCTTCAGTAGAGATGGGTTGTTGGAGCGTGTGTTGTTCAATTGAAGATGACTAATGATGACCATACAAACTTATTTATAGTCTGAAGTAGTAGAGTCAGCTCTTCTGGACTGACAGCTTCTGGCTTTGGTATCTCAGCAGGAACTCCTTTGTTCCTATCTTCCAGGCATTGCAAATTTAAGTCAGCAGATAAGAGGAAGCAGGAAGATGCCAGCTTGTGTCCTGTCTTCATATAATACAGTGGTATCATCTCCCAGTTTCTGGTACCAAACTGGAGTTATTTGCTCATAGGCCAAGTCTTCAGCCAGTAAACACTCCTGAGCACTCCTTTTCGAAGGCAAACAGCTCCAGAGAAATGCTTTCGAACGTAAAATTGTCTGCAAAGTGATAGTGATTGCCTCATGTTGATTTGAGACACTTCTTACCAGTCTCATATACCCTCTGATACATGTGAACACAATAGCCATGAACAATCAAGAGATGAGCAGACAGGTGATCTGCTGCTTCTGCTGCTACCCAAACAGCAGTGCCTTCCCTGTTCATTGTCTGAGACTGGGGTGGTTGCTATGAGAGAGTGGGAAATCACACTCCTCCTGAGTGTGCGTGGGGATGTACATCAACTATCAATGTACTTATTTTCAGAATGTACCTACAAACATTTATTTTTCAAAGAGCCAAAACATTAGCAGCAGTATTCTGATACAGATTTTCTGTATGTTATTCATCTGTCACAGTAGCAGTAAAGGAGCATGGATTCATGGACAAGTTCATTTATGTTCAGTTTTGAATTCTGTTGGAAACGAGATGCATTTCTACTGAGCTTTTAAAGCTTCCTAAGGGCTTTCACAATAGGAGCTGATAAAGTTTTATGGAATGCTTTACTTTTATGTATAGTCAATATAATGAGAATCATTCTACCCTATACAACAGGATGCAAATTAACTGAATGGTTTTGAATGAGCCACCCATAAACACTTGCTGCATTTATTTTATGTGGTAACATCTCACTCAGTGCAAACTACTCCTTTGAAAGCATGCAGTGTGTATATGTGTTATGAAGTTAGAGCACATGCTCAGTAAATGGGGGTTTTATTTTCTACGTCTTTTTGGTTTGAAGAATTTGAACCCACATTTCCCAAATCCCTTATCCAATAATTTTGATTACTGTGACCTCTGTCATTTCTGGGTAGAACAAGGCTCTGTGCATGCTGAATTCAGGGGCCTGGAAAAAGAAGCAACAGAAGACAAATTGTGGCTTTGTATTTACAGCACTTCTTCAGGAAAGGAGGAGTTCCAGGATTCCAGCCTCTTCTTCGGTGTTATCTCTATGCTACATCTCTTCTGTCTTAAGATCAAAAGCTTTGAATTAAGGGCTTGGAATCCCACATCTGACCCACCACAGCTGAGACCATTCTATTACTCAGTCTCCTACTGATCCAAAAATATTTGAAATCCCAACTTCAACATTGTAGAGGCATACCTGTTGTGGTGGAAGACTGTGCTCCTAACTTACAGAGGAATGTGGGTGTTTTTTTTTTAGAGAGGGTATTTTATTTTTAATCATTATTGTGAAAGCAAGGTTTTGATGAATACAGTTATAAGCTATGAAAATTACAGGAAGCATATGGAATGTACTGCAATTACTGTGTAATTAATACTCAGCCTGTGACCTAGATATCTGTGAATCTTTACATGATTTATGTTTTCCATTGTTATCATCTGAAATTAATGTTAGGCGGCTTTGGAATAACCATTGTTATCCATCAGGCTATTGCAGTTTTAAGGCTGAATATCATTTATTTCATGGCTAAACACTCATAATACATTATTAGCACAGGAAGCTCTGTCCCTTAGGAAACCATCCTCTTTCTCTCAGCAACAAATCTATGAAAAGTTATTAATAAGCAGTACTATTCAGCAGCACTTAAAAGTTCTAATTGGATTAGGCCAGAAACGCCCCTTTTCTGACCTTGGATCTCAGTATAGTTTTATAGAGTCATAAGTCTCCTACTGTCTTTCTGCTGTTGGGTAGTCCTACTTGTCATGGAGAGTTGTTATATAGGTATAACAAACATTAGTCATATCCAATTTTGAAGTTTTCTTCCTACAATTTTAATAAACTGCGAAAGTATGTTTTCGTTATCAAGATCATAAATAATTCCTTTAAAGACCAATTTAATGACAGTAATCCTTGTTGTTGTTGTTGTTTTTCTTTTTTTAATAGCTATCCATGGTTATCCAATGGTACATGATTTTTTTATTTTTATTTTTTTTGTCTTAATGAGGTAGATTGCCTATGAAATCCTGTACAGAAACTCAATTTTTGCTACCCAAATGCTTTTATATGAGATTCACTTATCTAAACGTAATTTTGTAGTGGGTAAAGAAATTGGTAATACTGTGAACTTCTAAAACTTTTTATTATTTATTGTTGACACAAACTTAATTACAATCCTTATATTTCTGGGGGGAAGCAGTGACTTTCTTCCCAGGCTGCTTGCAGCATTAAAATGCCACAACTGTTCTCCTGCTGGAAGCAAGCAGACCTCAGTGAATGCAGTTATTCTGGGACTCCAGACCCTGTGGAGCAGTAGGTGCCTGACTGCAGTGAGGTCTGACTGCCCTCTTCCATTGGAAGCCATGAGCTAGAGGCAGTCACAGCACAGCTTGTGCCTTTGCCCACATGCCCATGGGGCTGTGCTAAGGGATGAGGGATGCTCAAGGGGAAGCTGGGCACGGCTGGGCATGCCCAGGTGTGGTAGTGGATTACCAGAATGTGATTTGGAGAAGAATGAAGGATTGGTGGTTGGCCTATGAAAGAGAAGGAATAAATGAAACACCTACTTCCACCTTTCCACAGCCCTCTAATACAAAGTGAGCTCAAATATAAGAAATGTAATGTAAACTAGAGACCACTTTTCTATCTTCTAATGTGGTGGAGTTGAGTAAGAATTAAATTGGAAACAGATTGTATTCCTAGGTCTAAGATTACAGGCTCAAACACTGGGCCAAGTGGGACTTCGTGAGGTTCAGCAAATCCAAGTGCAAGGTGTTTTGTCTGAGTTGTGGCAGCCCCTAACAGTACAAGCTGAGGTAAGTAAGGATGGAGCACAGCCCTGACGAAAAGGACCTGGGGGTGGGTAGTGGTGGATGGTGAGCTGGACATAAACAAGCAGTGTGCTCTTGCAGTCCAGAAAGCCTACCATATGCAGGATTGCATCAAAAGAAGCATGGTCAGCAGGTCAAGGGAGGTAATCCTGCCCATCCACTCTGTACTAGTGAGGCCTCACTGTGAGTACTGCATCCAGGTGTTGAGACCTGAGTACAGAAGAGACATGGACTTTCTAGAGCTCATCCAGAGGAGGGTCACAAAAATGATCCAAAGAATGGAATACCTCCCCTGTGACAACAGTCTGAGAGAGCTGGAGCTGTTCAGCCTGGAGAAGAGTAAGCTCTGGAGAGACCTGATAACAGCATTTCAGTATCTAAAGGGGGGCTATAAGAATGAAAGGAATGGACTCTTTATCGGGGTCTATTGTGATAGGACAAGGGGAAGAGGTTTTAAACTGAAAGAAGGGAGTTTTTGAGTGGATTTAAGGAAAAAGTTTCTTACAGTAAGGTAGTGAAGCACTTGAAGAGGTTGCCCAGAGAGGTGGTGGGTAGCCTGTCCTTGGAGACCTATATGGTCAGGCTCTGTGGGTCTCTGAGGAACCTGATCTAGCTGAAGGTATCCCTGATCATTACAGGAGATTTGGACCCAGTGACCTTTGAAGGTCTCTTCCAACTCAAATGATACTATGATTTTATTATCCTGCACATAAATGTTCTGTCAGAATATGAACCGTGGAATTTCTGTCCTTAGAATCATAGAATCACCAAGGTTGGAAAAAACCTACAAGATCATCCAGTCCAACCATCCACTAGTCACCAATAGTTAAGGCAAAATGTCTTCGTCATTAGTGAATTAGATGGGTGATATTATTTAGAGTATTTTTTGGAATTAAATTGTTTCCAAAAGTGTCATTGCTAGTCGAAGTAAATAGAATATTCTGCTATAAAGTAGGCATCTACTTGTACTGAACTTTGTAATCTATTAAGCTTATGCTAATGCATGTTTTTTTCTCATCTAAAAGCTCCTTGGAATGAAAACAGAGTGATTAACACACTGGCACTCTTTTCCAAGGCTTTCTTTTTCTTTTCCTGCCCCTATTGCACCAACACTGATGGCATAATGAAAAACTAGGTTCTTCTCACTCTGTCCCAGGTTACTCAATTGTATAAGGAGCAGTAGACATGGGGAGTTTGAATCAGTTCAGCTAAACACATTATTTGTGTAGTCTCTGCTATGTAGGAATTAAGGCCTTGTTACTTGTCTTGCTTTCAGATAGGATGGTTGTGTTGCCCTTAGATATTCACTAAACTGGACAGTATGAAGCAGAACTAAAGGATATTAGGATATTAGAACTAAAGGATATCTGCCGTCATTGAGCAAGATGTTTAAAACACAGTGGCCAACTTCTGTCTCTAAGAGACTAATGTATCTCATAGCTGGAACACGTACTGTTCAAAGAAGCCAAGTATCTTGGGACACATCACAGCTGTGCAGGCAGCTTGACTGATAGAGCCAACCTTGATGAGTTATGTGGGACTGAAGAGGGTGCCCTACTGACTGGTATCCCACAAGGCAATGTGAGACCACTGGAAAGCTGTTTTAATAAAAAACTCTGTTTTTTATTGCTCTCCTGAAGTTGTTCTTTCTCTTCTCATCATTGGTTCCACAACATACATGTCAGACAGTTTTCAGCTGACTGTTTTAATTTATAGAAATCAGTTCAATAGTTTATTCAGTAGTGGATGCTCAAGGATACGGTGTATGACATTTCAATTATCTGCAATCTGCTACCATTTGTTTCTTTCTTAATAGAAAAAGAAATACCCAGAAACCTTGACCACTGCCTGCCACACAGAAAAGTCACTTAATAACATCACTGGGAACACGTTAAGCAATGCAAATGGTGCGCAAAATATGTTTGCTAGTCCATCACGTTAAGTGCAAATGCCACACTGACATCATTTTACTCAAAAATGGAAAACATAGTAGGCCACACAATTGTCTAGTTCTGACAATAGGTTTCTTCCTTACAGAATCCCTTTTTAACTACTTTCTGTGCTTAAGCAAAGGAGGTTTGTTTGTTGAAACTTTTGGGAATATCAGATTATGTTTTTATGCATATGAGAGTCACAGAATGATGTCAACTAATTCTAGTCAAAATCATCATTTCTACAGTATCTTGAATGATGGACAGAATCCATATCATTAGCAAACTAATCTTATTAACTAATACAGCACTTTCATGACACCTGAACCCTGTAGTTCAGTGTTCAATGTGTATAAAGAAATACCCTTCCAAGGTAGAAAGGCAGCACAGAAAGAAGAATGATATTCAGATAATTAGCTGATGGACAGTAGCTGGCATTTATAGACTAACACTGAAATACAAGCTTGTAAATTTACAGTTGGAGACTGAGCCAGTAGAAAGTCTCCTATATCAATTAAGTATAATTTAGCTTTTGGGAAGGACCCAAAATGAACATAAGTAAAATTAGGAAAAGAGTGTTGTTTTTTTTGGTCTGTTTTATTGCCTTATCAGGAATTGCTTTACTGTGGTTAATTTAATTTCTGCTGAGCTGTCTTGGGGAGCACATGTGTGAGGGTATGCATTCTCCCCACAGTGAGTATTTATGACAACTTAAGAAAAAAAAAAAAATCATGCTTGGCATTACCCCAAGGAACATTAGTGTTGAGATACAGCTGTATTTCTATTTCTGACTCAACTGGAAAATGAGATACTCAGCAATACAGATGCTAGAGGCTTCCTATGTCATTTTTGTTTTAAGCAATGACACTTTCTATCAAAAATAATTTTTAAAGTTAATAACATGCCCAGTTAAAATGTGTATGGAATACCTTTATTCAGAAATATTCAACAGGATTTCATGTTGTGCTTTGTGCAAACAAATAAACCACTGCTGCACTTCTGAAATGGTGAATACTGCACAGAGCTGAAATATACTTCCATTCTTGCAAGTGTATCAAAAAGGACAGGGAAAAATCTCTAATTCTGAAATGTAATGTTAGTCTACTATTTACCCAAAGAGTCAAGCAGTCTTGTAGCCAAAGAGTTTGTAAGATATACTAGCATTCAAACAACTTGAGAAGATTTGGGATGAAGGTTTGGGACTACCATACATTGCCTTACTTTTCTGGAAGATTTACCCAGAGAAAAATGATAAAAAAGCCTTTTGTATGTGCATATGTCACCTGTGTATCTGCCTACTGCTTCCAGAAGCAGCAAACTTCTGCTATTTCCATTTAAAATCAGGAATTCTTTTTATCAGGAATTCTTTTTTATTATTATTATTATTTTTTTAATTAATAAATTCCTGCCTGTTTACCAGTAAACAACTAGTAAAAACTAATTGCTGAAAAAAAGGCTGTTTCCAATTCACAAGGTATCACTTAAAGTTAGTGTTAAGAATTCGGTTTCTTAGAATTCTGCCTTTTATTTTTCAGTTTAAAACCTAACAATGCATTACAGAATATAGGACTCAGACATACTCATTACAGTAGCATAACAATTTTCTGTGCATTATAAGATCCCCTTTGGGATGTTTCTTTTTAATTTCCTTCTGACTTGCTTATTTTAATCTTTGCAAGCAATTTCAACAAGGTGACATTTTCTAGACTAGTCAGTTGCTGAGGCATTCACCTGGAACAGGAGACAAGTAATGTTAAGCACCTGCTTTGAATCAGTCATGAGAATGATGTGAGCCAGGTTCCACAGCTTCCTTAATGACGTCCAAAGGCATAAAGCACAGACTCCACTACAGCAATTTTTAGCTTGCTTGCATTTTTGATTTTTTTAAATGAAGGCAAGGCCAGCAAATAACTTCTGCTGCAGGAAAAGTAGTGGGAACAGAAGGATTGGAAGACCCTGTGGGAGAACCTGGATAAGATCTGCTTTAGTGCCCGTAGTGCTCCGTGGAGGTAATGGCTAGTGCTGGAAGCCATCTTCTTCCTTCACACCCTTTAGTGATAACTACTTTCGGGTATCTCAGAGACAGAAGCAGACTTTACTTTCTGGGGATTTACTACAAGTAAAGTAGGCTGCAGTCTATTTTGCTTTTACCTTTAAGCTAGACCTTAATCTCTGAGAATAAATGTAAATGTAAATGGATTCTACAGTGGGACCATGTTTTAAATGCAATTCATTGTTATAAGGACTCTTTTTTTAATTATTATTATTATTTTATTTTTTTTTAACAGACTTGTCAATATAAACGACTGAAATATAAATGGACCACAACAAGAAGTTAGTTCAAAGAGCTGTTTCTGATTGATATTCTCATATTACAAAGGCTTTCTTTGATAGCTTCAAGCTTTATAGCTTTTGCTTCGTGCTTCTTTTACAAATACGTGTATACAGACATACAAGCATATACGTGTGTAGGTGTATGTATTTACGTTTCTTTCAGAGCTATCAGCAATATGATTTTTTTTTTATGGGTGGCCAATAAAGATGTTTTTGGATCTGCTTTCCCAGTCAGAAGCTACTTACTGAATTTGTAAACGTATAATAAGCTCCTGTTGTTCTTTAGACAGTATTTATTAGGCTCACACAGAGCAAGGTGCTGACTCTCACTAGTACCCGTGAGGTTGAAGATAGCAGCTTCAGGGTTTCCTGCGGCATCAGTTAGTGCAGTGAGAAATGGGATTTTGATTTCAGAAATGCTTGACTCAAGTCTGCAGTAAACTGTTGCACAACACTTTGTGATATCTATTCATTGTCTCTTGGAAAATTAACCTTTGTTTCTGGCTTCCAAAATGCTAAGCTTCTATGTCATTTATTATGCCCATGGTCACATTATTTATTTAAATAATCTTGACTAAAATGTTCATATTGCTCCAAATTTAACTTGAAGAAATCCCATATGTGACGTTTAATTCCTTTGCTGATAGGCAATTTATTGTTTAACTTCTCTAAGGGGTGTGAATATGGATACATTTTAGTCTTTAACCTGCAGTGCCAAGCTGCTAGAGTTAGTTCACAGCCAGTGAATGAGCAAACATTACTATTTCTTTTCATCTCTGTGTTTATAAATATCATTAACAAAAATTAGATATCAAAATCTGCTGTTTTCAAACTGTTTTCTCACTCATCTTTGATAAAGCCACAGTCATGAATGCATTAGGTTTGCACTTCTCAAATAGCTTGAAATCTAACACTTCTGAAGATAGATTCTTCGGGAGTCATCATTGTTTAAGTAATTCTTCCCATAATGTGTTCTTTTACGCCTCCACTATTTTTTATTTCCAACCTGTTCTCTTCCAAAATAAAGCTATTTTAAGATACTGCTTTCAGAAATGTCTTGGGTACTCGGTAACCTGACTGCCAATGAAAGTGCAAAAGATGCATGATCTCTTTTGAAATCAATCCTTGAACTATGTGGTTCCTTTTGAGAATGTTTTCAGTTGCTGTACAGTACTGTGATCAGCAGAGGTCAATATCAAAACTACACTGGTTTCATCAGAGTCTGTCTTAGAAATTTCAAGAACCATTGATCAGAGCCCTTTCTTTTGTTATATAAGACTTTACATAGAATACATGCTATCATGAGTATAGATATACTATACTTTCTAGATGGACTAGACAGAAAGCTGACCTCCCTTCACGACTTAAATATTAAAATGTAGATTGTTAGTCCTAGCAGCCTTTTCAGAACAAAGCTGGAACAATATTATGACTAGATTACATCCCTACACCCTCTGAATTAACAAAACGTGTGCTTCCTGTTTTCACGGGCTGCTCATACCATTTACTCCCCTGAGAATGTGTTCCATAGAAATAGAATTGAGTAAATGTGGCGCTGAGGACATGGTCTAGACTGATCACAGGTATGGGTTGACAGTTGGACTAGATGATCTTACAGGTCTTTGTGACTCTATGAGTAGAAATGGAAATCTTTGTTTATATCTGAGGAGGTGAAACCCTGACCCACAACCTGATTTGTCTCTCTCCCTTCCTAATAACGTTCTCATTTGCTGCAGTGAAACATGTTTGATCTTGCTTATATGCTTTCAGCTCATATGAAAGGAACTTACAGGAGTCTCTGGTGGGCTGTTGTGGTTCCCTGTTCCTAAGAAGATGACCAGATTTGTTTGTAATTAATGGTTCTTTTCATTGTGAATCTTGTGCTCAATCTGCAGAATGAATAACTGGAAGAAAACCAGTGCAGAAGGGTATTAATTTCTTTCGTTATTTATTTTTCTTATGTTGGGGAAATGCGATTACATGATTAAGAGAAAGAATTTGATACTGTTTTTTTGAAGCTTAGTGAAAACACTATTTTTCATGTGATGAATT
Organism: Alectoris magna; assembly: GCA_030625065.1. Taxonomy (NCBI): domain Eukaryota; kingdom Metazoa; phylum Chordata; class Aves; order Galliformes; family Phasianidae; genus Alectoris; species Alectoris magna. The sequence continues at coordinate 80,007,221 of CM060560.1, forward strand.
CATAGAAAATGTTTCAAGAGGTCTGTTAGAAGGTTTTAGCAGGGACATGGTGAATTTTCAGTGTATCTACAAAATTAGAACTCTGGCTCTAGATTTAAATGCAGTGTGTACATGTTTTCCTTTAGGTGATTTCAGTTTACGTATTCTTTTCAGTAATAATGAATCATTTTGGTGCATTAAGTTGCTCACAAAGAACTGTATTCAATGCTTCTACAATGCTAGTATTATGATTAATTACTACAAAGTTGTTTCAATACCAACATAAAGCTGATGTTTTCTTTTTTCCTTTTTGGTACTATCTAGGGAGCAGTCGTGGAAAGAGAGAAGATGAAAGTTCCTATTCCAAACTTGATTCTCTTGTACGCTACTCTAACTCAGAGCTTGAAGGTTGTGACCAAAAGAGGATCAGGTAAGTAAACCTTTATCTCTGCTCTTACAATATGTTTTGAAAGAAGAAATCTTTAAAATTAACTAATATGCGCTATGATGTTGTTATAGTTGTTTGGAGCTTAGTCAAAAGGATTTCAAATTCTGCAGCAAACAATTTAGCAACTTCTGTATTATTTTAGACTATATTGTGTAGTGTGGACTTGATGGAAAACTAAAATAACAAGGAGAATATCCTTCCCCCCCCCTCCCCCCCCCATGGTATCCCCAGGATTGTTTAGCTTACTTAAAGACTTGATAGATGCCACTGAGCTGCTGTACTTTAATGTGAGCAGTTTATCTGTTTGACTACATACTTTATGGTGAAGAATCTCTTGGATATGCAGTTCATGTAGCTTTGGCTTAGACTGTTTTTATAATAATAAAAAAAAGATTAAGTACATTAAATTTAATACATTTAATAACCATGAAAAGTGAATAATAAAAAACATTTTTGGAGGGGTTACCAGGTATGTTGTAAAAGAGATTTGTGCAACAAAGAAAATATAGGTGGCTTTTCAGGAATCCAGCAGAGGGTGGTATATTTGCCCATCGTCTTTCATAGTGTTTCTGTTTGTACATTTAAAAGAAAAAATAAGGAGCTTCAATACTGAGACAATGGTTTGGTTTTTTTCATCATGAAATTCTAACTTCCCACTCTATTCTTTTTCATTGGATAATGGAAAATTTGCAGGCTAATATTTCTACAAACTCTTACTTTGATCTGTGGGTGTAAGGAAACTAAATCCTTGATGGATGTCTTGATCCCTTGTTGATAGGATTAATTAATTTTGTTGTAACTAGTTATTTTGCTTTTGTCATTTGATTGCTTTAGGTGGCTTTTGCTGTACTGTTCAAGAAGTCTGGCCATTATTTATTTATTTATTTTCTTTTCCTTTTATCTGTTTCCAGCTGCAGTTGGCTGCCAGCATTGCTTGTAATAGTAAAGAGATGCTTAGGGAGATCTTTGTACATCTTGGGCAACAGTTTAAATAACATCTTGTATTTTCAATAGATTCTACTTGTAACATATGAAACTAGTTCTGTCTTCAATGTTTTAATGACCGAGGGAAGGAAAGTAAAGAGTACTACTCTAATCTTAAAATATTTCTCAGTCAAAACTTCAGACTATGATATATTTAAGCTCAAGAAGACTGGATTCTATTCACTATGTGCAGAACAAAGGAGGTGATGATGAGATGATGTATTTGCAACATGACGTCTACCTAGACAGTAATCATTTGAATGTGTCTGGGTGAGGTTGATTTTTTTGATCACAGTTGAGCATTTGTGAGATTTCAGTTGAGGTCCCTTAATCCAAATGTAGTTTATACAGTATCAGTCCTCTTGAAGTAGTTTTTACCATGACAGCCTTTTTAAAAGGAAGCAACAAAGCAGTCAGTTATAAAATACTTGCCACTTCAATGTGACAATAATAACTCAATATAATAACAATAACAACAATAACTCAAGTTTTCTTTGCATTTTATTTCATTCTTTTTGCTTGTATCATCTTTCTGAGATTAACCAATTGAAGGAAAACTGTTAAATATTCATTTTAATGTCTGTTTGAGAAAGATATATAATTGATGTTCAGACAAAGGAAAGAAGATTTTTTTCAGCCGTACTGAGTATTTTCTCTTGCTGTAAAAATGGAAAAGCTTTAATGGAAGTCTCTGAATCTTACTACAACATGGTTAGTGGGTTTTTTTGTGGTTTTTGTTTTTTTTTTCCCATGATCTTGCATGAAATATGCTTTTATAGTATTTAGTTTCAGTCAGTTACGTTGCCAAGAAGACCATGTTGTCATAGTGTATGGCGCAAAAGAAAAATTCGAGTTTTACAGAAATTTCAGGTTTTACTGTGTTTCTTCATGCCATTTATTGACTTCAGATGTGGTGAATTTCTGTAAAAGTAGGTGGAATGTATTGCATAGATGATAATGCTCAGCTTGATTTTTTTTTTTTTTTTTTTTTTTTTTTTTTAATTTAACTGCTTTTTTTCCTTGGCTGATTGGGAGGATTATTGTTCAATCCTGAATTTTTTCTATGAAGAAAATGTGTTTGTTGTTGTTGTTCATGGAAGTTTTAGAAAACAAGATTCATTTATGTGTACTGTGAAAATATTTTTTTTCTTCCTGAAGGTAATCAATTTATAGTTATATATAAGGAAAAAAAGATATATAGTGTAATGTGAGCATGTTAATCAGAGGCAGCGAATGGTGAGGTTAATGTATGTTTAGCTGCGTGCATTGCATTCAGCCACATGGATCAAAAGTTTGACTGTGGCTTACTTTATATTCATTACTGTGTCTCTCGGAATCTCGTTATATATGACTGAAGTGTGATTTTATTTCAGAGTTGAATGCAGTTGTCCTTCTCCTATTTCTTTAATAAAGATTGAATATTGGAGCAAAATAGAAAACTGTAATGCTTTAATATAGACAATTTTTGAATGAAAACAAGAAAACGTAACTGAACCTTTCGTTTGGAATTTACTGTGACTCAATTTTGGAAGTGTAATGAATCAAGACTAAACCAAAATTGAAGTATGATGTAAATGAAGTAGAGGCTTCAAAATAATATCTTTTACATACTTTTTTAGAATAATGATTTTTTTTTTTTTAATGGTAACTAAATACTTGCTCTTAATGGTGTCCTACCACCTGCTTCTACCCTTTCCTATGATAGCATACTTTCATGGTGATGTAAATATGGAGTAGTAGTAGCCATTTTTTTTACAGATATATTGCTTTTGCTGTTATGAATCAAAGCTATGCATTAAGAGTGAAGAAGTTGTTGCATTAGTATTCTCAGATTGTCTTGACTGTGGCTAGTTCTTTCTGTTCATTTTTGTTGAGCTTGTTTCTAAATATCAAATCTGAAACAAATTTAATGTTTCTTCTATATTTCACCTCTGTCTCTCGTGTTTAAATTAGATCTATTCTTGAAAATATGCCTTCTCTGTACTTCTGGTTGGATTTCTCCTGCTAGGGTTATTTTCTATAAGGCACTTATCAGCTATGCTAAAAAGATAGTGATTAGTAAATTAAAGTTCGAATTTCTTCATCTGGTATAAATGCATTTCTAATCACCATTCTGATCTGTCAAGAACATGAAAACCTACCTTCAGAAAGTCAGTGAGGGTTTATAGCATGCCAAAAATGTGAAAGTATTTGCAGGTTCAAATTCTGCTTGTTATTTAATGGATAACAATTGTGACGAGCTACTAGCTTTCAGGATTTAAGTTATGTCCCAAAGTTTTATTCTTGTCTGTGCTTCTTGTTGACTGAAAAAGCAGAAGTGGTGTAAGAGAAGGTTTAGATAGTGCTGCACTGGTCCAAGCATTTGGTCGTAAGAGTTGTCATTATGCCAAGCATTTGAATGATGTTATTTAGAGTCAATCTGGATCGTTCCTAAACAGTAGAGCAATTACAAACTTGTTCTACCACTGTGTGGTATTCATCAGTTAAATGTAGTAAGTGTGCGTAGGGAAGGTATTAATGAAATATTTATTACATTTTCATTAAAACGCATTTTAAATTAGCTGTCTCATAGCTGTGTGACATAGTCATGTAACACTTTAACTTCTATATTTGATTCTGTTTCTGTCTGACAGAACATCCGTCAGATATTTTCTGGAATTTTTTAAAATACGTTTCTGTAAGGCAGTGAATGATTTCAAATGACTCTAACATTAAATGGAATTATTTTACATTTAGAATACTTATGTACTCAAAATTAGTTACTACTTATGTAGTAACTCTGTTATTACATAAAAATGTCTGGGCAAGCAGTTTGAGTAACAATTTTATTAATCTGTAAAAATTATGGAATGAACATATTCCTGTATATCGAAGTGTGCCAGTAAATAAGGCTTAAACACATCTAAACTTCTCCTGTCAATTTTATTTGAATGCACAACTCCTGTAAGTTTTAATGCCTTGTCAGGCAAAGAGGAAAAGATCCTTCATCTTAAGCTTTGCCATTCCAAATGCTGACTTAGAAGCAGTACTTAACAGCTTTTTGAAGTATTTTGCTTACATTTCTAAAGGTTTTTCTTTCAGCAATTTTTCTTCAAATAATCCTATATTAGTTAGAACTAGGTGAATTTTTTTATCCACTCCTTTTACATCCTGAGTAAAAATAAAAATACTATGTTTCTTAAAGTCTGTTCTCAGACCAAGTGGTATTTGACTGCTAACTAGTTGTGAAGAGAGTTTTTTTTGCATGTCAGCTACCTAATATTCACCAAACAGGCTAGGAAAGAGAGCTTCTGTAAGAGATTATTCTTTTGCACCATTGCCTCAAAGCTTGCTGAGGACATAGATGGACAAGTTGAGGCAGGTCTTGGTCAAAGACAGTGAAATCTTTTGTCTGAAGATTCGCAGGCCAAGTGCAACAAGAGTGAGATAAACCACAGCTTAATGGCCGGGAAGCAGTCTTTCTTGTGGGCTTATCTCGAGGGAAATAGACATCTTAGGGGGTGCTGCACATGGCTCTTACCCAAGTACCTAGGAATGCCCCGTTGGCAGAAGAAGGATAAAAAAAAAAGGGACCAACAACCATGAGGACAGGTCTCTGACATCTGATTCCTTGTGATGTGATGCCTGCATGCTGAAGAAGAAGAGGTGTCTGACATCAGATGCATCAAAATGTAAAGCCTGCATATGGGCTCTCCTGGGCCTACTACCCAAGGCCTGCCGCTTCCTCCCAGACTTACTCTGTCGCTGTACCTGCTTGCTGCCCAAAGCCGACCACACTGCTGCTCTCCCCCCTTGTGTTTTTGCCTCGCACCATCGGAACAGCATGCAATGGGATGCTGCTGGATTCTGGTAGTGACTATCCCCGTTTTATGCAATTCTTGCTTCTTTCCTGTCTTTTCTATCACCCGCTTTCACTTCCCCATCATCCTAATTCGTAGTTGCCGTCTTCCCCTTCCCCATCTCCCTGATTGATTAAGATTTGTAATAAACTGGTTGGACCAACACTTGAACAGTTGTTTCATACTCTCATGTTGGGTATACTTGTATCAAAGAACCTCCTCTCCCTCTGATAAATTGGAGCGAGACAGCTTCTTACTGATCCATGCAGATTTTTTTCTCTGTAATATGTAAGTTAAATAAAATACTGGAACATACCATACCATCTTGTGTTTTTTATTTATTTATTTATTTTTTGCCAAGGTTGCTGAACAGACAGAGGATTTGTTTTTAGCATTATTTAATCTTCAAAAGGGGTGGGAGGAATGAGGGGGAAAAGTTTATTTAAAAAAAAAAAAATGCATAAAATATTTTAACCTCATTGTGTAGTTAAACAACTAGGATGTTTACATTTCAGACACTAATAGCAATTTGATGTCATCTTGTATCAAAAAAAAGTTGAGAGTTCTTACTATTTTCTGTGTTCCACTGTTTTTCTGCTGATTGTGTCATGTGGAGTTAATGAGGGAGCTATATTCTGTGCTCAGTTGTGTGAAGGGAAATCTTCTCCTTCTCATATTTATGATATGATATCTATGATAGAGATCAAATATAACTGAGAGGACAGTCTCTCCCATGATGGCTTATCAGGAGATGTACAGGGTCCTTCATATCATTATTATGAGGCTGAAGTCTGCAGATGTATTATTCATGTGCGAAAAAAATGTTTCTCTTCTAACGTGTAGTACTTTTTTTTGTCTGAGTTACGAGTAATGAATATGGGTGGTTGTAGTCATACTTATTTGGAGCATTATGAACTTCATGAACATGAGAAGTCAAATTTTGACTTTGCAGCCCTTGTTGATGTTTCTCTATTTTAGTTGGCCTTGTAGGAGCTATTTTTAAGTAGATAATTTTAAATAGATAAATACAATTCAAGGTGCATTTTTATTGTAGAACTAGTGAAATTCAGAGGAACAGAATGGAAATATTTATTTAAAAAAAATCAAGTAATTATTTCGCTTGACTGATTTTGTACACTTTAACAACCATTAGTAGACATTTTACTAAATTATGGCCCTCTGAATTTTTAAGAATGATTTCTTACATAAGTCTATTTTAGACCACAATACTAGTTATATAACAAATATCTCAGTACAAATGAGACTCTTTTCTTTTTCTAAAATATTTCCTTTAGCTGGAAACAGAACAAATGATCTTGGCAATGTTGGCCTTAGCATCAAGAAAGCCAAGTTTTTTTGTTGTTTTTTTTTTCTTAACTTCTGACAAATGCCATAATGAGTATTCAACAACTTATAATAAATAATATATAAATGCATAGAATAAAAAATCTTCACCTCAGCTATATGTAATGAATTTATCTATGATATTCAAGGCAGCTTTGAGAACACTTTCAAAGGAAAAATACATGTTATGCTTGGTTTAATTGTTTGTACCTGGCAATTGAATTATCTCCATTCTACAATAAAGCAGGTAATAACAATTAAAAAAAAAATCTGTAATCCAGGTCATCTGGATTTTCTTTTTCTGAGAAACTGTACAGAAATACTGAGCCAGAACAGGAATCTGGTACCCATTATTTGAGTATCTATGTATCTTACGGGGGTTTTTTTGTTTGTTTGTTTGGTTGGTTTTTTTTGAGACTTGGTAACCCAACTGCATATTACTATATAACTCCCATTCTATTCTTCTGAGCATCTTTCCATCAGTGGTTTCATTCTCTTTTTCATTCTGGCTGTGGTTTCTTTGCCTCAGCATTTTCTTTTGGAATCTTGTCAAAAGGAAATTAGTTGATGAATGTCATATTAAATCTGATATTCACTGAATAGTAATCAGATGGTTCAAAAATTAAATGAGGAGGCATTAATATATTCTTTCTTGTTTTTTTTTCTGCACAATTTATAGACTCATGCATGGTACTCCCAGTACACTGAGGTTGGAGCAAAGCATTTACAATGATTAAGAGACAAGTTTCTTGTGAAGCACAGGAGTTTGTGTCAATTAATATTAATAGCCTCTAGCTGTTGTTTACACTGTTACAGAATGTTAGTTTTCTGTTATTAATTGATGGGTCTTGCGGCCTTTTGGGTGGTTACACAGAAGCTAAGCCTGTCCGTGTCTATCCGACATGTGAGATTAACTTCTATGAGTGAGGAGTTTTCTGCAGTTGAACGGTTAAAACTACTATCACTGCTGTGAAAATCCTTCTTCTCTGTTCATTGACAAAAAGCAGAAAAACAGCACATTTAAGTCCCAAACAAAGATAAATGTACCTTATTTGATTTAAGGGATTCAGGAGGGCAATCTTACTTATACCATTCCTTTGTTAAGAAGTTAACATTATTTTATATGAAGACTGTTTCAAAATACTCGCTTTGAATTGGCATCATAATACTCACTTGTTCTATATGTGAAACTGAATGGGGAGAACAGTGAACCACTTTTCTTTTTGTGGCAGAAGGGAGAGAAAGATGAAGGGAGCACGTTATATAGGCAGCAGAAGTATCCACTTTATCATTCTGCAGCCAAAACTGGCAATGCTCTTTACTCCAGGTTTGATATGATCCTTGCTGAGAAAAAGTCAGTTTTTTTTTTTCCTTTGTGAATCATCGGAGAAAGAAGTTAACGATTAACGTATGTAATAATATTAGTGTACAGTTCTAAACCTATATCTATGTTTATGCCAATTGTATATGGAAAGAGTGCATTTTCTTTAAAGGAATGTTTCTTTTCAATACTGAATGTTTCTTTTGCTATAGAATGCTGCATATGTCACAATTGGTAAGGAGTGATTTTCAACATATAGATTTTATTTCAAAACTCTGAGGAATAATCTTGTTGGGAAAACCCAGTGGTTTTGTTAGTGAGCTTCAACAGATGTTAGCCATGGAGCAGTCCGGCTCTACTAGACTTCATCCACATGTTCTATGAAAAGGACACTGCAGTATGTCACGATGAGCAGCAATGATGCAGTTTGTTGACTAAATGGGAGTTGGGAGCTGTATTATTAGGGAAGAAGCCAACATAATTCTGAGCCACTAGAGGATCTAGGCGATAAGAAATGACTACATCACCAGCACAGACCGTTTGAGACGCATTTCTTATTTTGGAGACTGTGAATACAGTGACTGTTACTTGTTCTGTGAGCATTTATGAACAGGATAGCTGACATTTTAAAAATAGTTATATGACCTTTTATTGTTGCTGGGATCCATACCGGTACTTTCCAGAGTCCTGAAAGATGGTGAATAGTATCATGGTATGTGAAAAGACTGTGTAGAATCAAAGGGTCAGTGTTTTATAGTGTGCCATACGTATTTAGAAATGAATAATAATAGTAAAAGAGACAAAATCTAAAGCCAAGAGGACAGCAGTAGATATTCTTATGTAGTTTGGTCACTGAGTTTTAGTAGCTATTTAGAATGACTCTGCTTCCAGGGTTCCTGTTGACTCTAGGGAATTGTTAGCAGTATTTTTGCTGATTGGCATCTGTTGGCAAGTGGCCTAGAAGATGTAAAGGAACAAGCGACCTTTTATCAGAAGATTTATTTATTTGAATATTACGCTGTCACTTATATGTAGAATAATGACTGTGGAGAGTAAGGAGACTGAAAACCCTCAAGGACAAGTAATGACCATGTGATAGATATCTCTTTTTTATTTAAGTGTAGTCAGCTGTGAAATATTAAAATAAAGAAATAAGAGTTGTGATAATAAGGTTTGCCCATTAGAATATGTTTTGTTGCTACACATAAAGCAAATTAAAATTGATGAAATGTCCTAGATTAAAATGCTTACTGTCTTGCTCCTTCTGAAAGTCTGAGGGAGGAAGTGCTATCAGTGCAGCATGCACAAAGACCTGTCAAAAATAGCTAAGCATGAAAAGAGGAGGCTGTCCTTCAGGCTCCAGGATTGAATTCTTTGGCCATTCTTGCTCAAAGTAGTTTTTCCTATTACAGTCTGTAATTCAAATGTGAAATAAGCAACATCTGTCATTACTGTAAGATTAAAAAAATCTGTTTTTCAAAAGAGTTTTTGTGTTTCTATTGGGTTTGTTGTTTTTGTTTTCTTTTTTCCCCCCTGTGACGGTAAATTACAACATAGTCATGTTATTTGAAAGTTGAATGCTCCTGTAATTTGAATGTCTTACACTAAACACCTAACTCATTTCAGGAAACCGTCAGGTGTATGGATGCAAAGCAGTCAATTGTGTTGAAGCAATCTGCAAATTCATATGGAGTAGCTCACTTCCACAAATGACTTTTTCATCCTTGGCAAAAAGGAGCGATTTTTTCAGACTTTTAAATCAATTTCGATTCTATTTGAAATAATTCCAACTGATAATTCCAATTTTAATTATAGAGTCATTTAGGTTGGAAAGGACTTAAGATCATCTAGTCCAACCCTGCTGATGCAAGCAATGTCAGCTAGAGCAGCTTGCTCAGCACTGTGTCCAGTTAAGTTACTTCAATACTGTTTTCTAAGCACTTTCTTTTTAAGGGAGTTGATGTGAGCCTTTTAGAGACTATATCTACATGTCCTACAGTGCAGTCCATGACCCTCGGTTTCCCAATTCAATCTGGCATAAGCTCATCTTTTGTAGTGATTTGCCTTATCTGTGTTCTGGTGGAAATCACATGTTAAGGATGATACTTCTGTGTTGCTCTAATGTAGAGTTGTGACACTGCAAAGATATACCTGCAATTCTTGTCACGTTTTAAAATTTGACTTACCTGGAAGCAGTGTTAGTTTAGATTGCTTGGTTACCTGTTCAGGTTTATTTATTTTCACAGTTAGATTAATTCTTTAAAATTACAAATATTCATATTCTATTTAAATTTAAGCCAATAAAGAAGTCATGTTAAGCTACGTCGAATAATGAGTGACTATATTTGCACCATTTACTGTTCTACTGTAACTTTATTTTTAACTACAATTAATACTCTGGGTGATATAAGAAATACTGTATTTCCTTGTAAGAAAAATTTCTACTGCTGAGCATGCTACTTTCATGCATTTTTATTTATTCACTATATATTCACTATGATCAGTTCTTTAGTTATGTTTGTGGTATTGTGTAGAATGAAGACAATGACTGAATAATATTAGAAATTAAATATCAGATCTTAACATCAACAACTTGCAGGAAAAACAGCAACATTCTTTGGTTGTCCAGATCAGAAGACTACACCCTGAAGGAAATCTGATTTTTTTTAAGGTATGGGGTTGGCTTGTCTGAAGCCAAATCTTCTGCCAAATGTCCATGACTATATAATCCAGAGTGAATGCTGAAGGCAAAACAAAGAGACAGGCAAGGAATAATGCAAATTCTACCCACCTACCTGTCTGTCTACATGTTTCCTTGCTATGAAGTAAGGCTCATTTTTTTTTTTCCTAGGGATCCTTGCCGCAGTAGAGTTGCTATTAAGCATAAGTGGATTTATGGATATGGTGCCACAAAGAGGAAGTGAAAATATGGAGAAAGATCCTGAGAAACAGAAAAACAGAATGGTAGAGGTTGCAAGGGACCTCTGGAGATTGAGTCCAGCCCCCTAGCAAAGCAGGTTCCTTGCAGCAGATTGCACAGGAAAGCATTCAGATGGGTCTTGAATCTCCCCAAAGAAGGAGAGTACAGTGTCTCTGTGGGCAGCCTGTTCCAGTACTCCGTCACTCTCACAGTAAAGTTTTTCTTCATGTGCGTATGGAACTCTGTGTGTTCTGGTTTCTGTCCATTGCCCTTTGTTCTGTTGCTGAAAACTCTGAGCACTTTGTAGTCAAACAGCCTGAGCCGTATTTGGTAAGGAGTCCAACTGCTTTTTCTAGGAGTGAATCTGGGGAGAGGCCCTTCTGGTATTCTGTGCTTTCTGTTGTGTTGTCATTGCACTGACTGCACAAGACCACGCTGTGCACTTTCCAACAGTTGCATTTTTGCACTGCAGATTTATTTTTGCCCTTGGCAGTCTATTAAATATATTTTACATAATCAAAATCATAATCAAACTGTAAGCATTCAATTTCTAGGAAATTGAGTAAGGATCACCAACATTTCTGAGACAATTATTCAGCAGAAAAATAAGTTGGTGTTATTTATTTTACAAATACACATGCATTCATTTTGCATTTTACTACTAGCTGTGGAGTTAGCAGATTGGGGCTGCTAAAGGATGAAGTTGTAAGAAATTTACAACAAAGACTAAAAGTCTTGGAAGAAATTGGGCAAATCATGTTTGTCAAAAATGCTTTTTTTTTTTTTTTTTTTTTTTTTCCCCCTGGAAAAGTAGCTGTCTTGGAGAGAGAAGGAGAAAAGAAGCAAAATGAAATGATTGAGCCAAAATATTGCCCATAACTTAATGCATTCAAATACAGAACATTAAACTTACATAAATTTAGTTTCTTGATAGATTTGCAGTGAGATTTTTTTCTGTGCCTTCATTTAACACCTTAATCTACTGCCTGTACTTCTGAGTACCTCAAGTTCATATACATACTATTTTCCAGCTCTTGTATTGTACCCAAATGCTTAGACATGGATCAAAATCTGAATGTAACAAAAACTTGCATGGAGGAAAAAAGAAAAAGACATAAGCATTATTTTCCATGTAAAGTACTTTGAAAATGCATACCTCATCTGCAGTCTAGACAGTCTTAACTGATGAGTTCTAAGCACTTAACTTGCCACTTATGAGTACTTAGACTTTTGTTGGGTAGATTAGTTATCAGAACGCAGATTTGGTGAGGCCAAAACAGAAGTTTGGAGAGTAGCAGTACTAATTGTCTCTTACTATGTGCTGTATTAGGCATTGAAGTGCAACTTCACACTGTTATAGTTGTTGGAAGGTGAAAAATAGCTCTGTTTACCAAGCCAGAAAATTCAGAATGAGAGCTCAATAGAGCTCTAAGAAAAGTAGTTTCCATTGCTTTTGGTTTTTGGGAATGATAGAATAGAATGGCTGATATTTTTTATCTATCATAGCCATATTTTTATGTTATTCTATTATATACATTTCATAAAAACACTTGAAAATTACTTATGAATGAACAAGAGAAGGAAGAGATCTGAGATAGAGAAAACCTGTTTTTTTTCTTTCTCAGATTGTTAAAGAAAGCGGATCCATGACAAGCACTGCTAACTGTTAGTAAATTTTATTGATTACCTTGAAAGAGCCACCAGTTGTTTCTGTTAGCTGATTTTTTATTTATTTATTTATTTATTTACAGTTTTGAGTTAATTTATCAGATGTCTGTGCAATAGGATAAATAGCACGAGGTGATTTAACAGACATTAGTTTTTTCAGTGTCATTTAACAACCTACAGATTTTTCAGTATAAGAGTTTACTACAACAGTACACCAACATGCAAAAGGTCAGTGCCTCCCCTCCACTGCTGATAAACAAACAAAAAAAGACATAAGCTGCTATGAATAAAAGGTAATTTCCGGATGGCAGAGCAGTGACTGAATTTCAGTGTCACTGCACTTCCCTAGTGCCTGAAGAAGTTGTAAGGTCTCCTTCAAAATAAGATTCAAATTAAAAGCAGCTGTCCTTGCTACCATCTGACTAACGTCATGCCCTCTGACAAAATTGAAGTAATTGAAACTTTTGTCGTATTTAATCAGCTATTTAACTTGCTTTATTCACTTGTGATATTGTATCATTTTACCAGTGGTAATTAATTCTTGTGTAATATACCTGCATTTCAAAGGAGGTCATGCGAGGTCATAGACATAGAAAGAGAACATGTTTTGTGTATGTTTGGTATTGAAGAAAATTAAGCTAAAATACTTCTGAATTGATATGAACTCTAGAGTAGGTACTGCACTTAGGTTTTCTGATAACTAATACATAAAAACGCTGTTTCTTTCTGGGGAATGATTCTATTTCCAACTCTTCTTGAACAATACCATTCTTTAGAGTTGCTTTCTCACTGTTAATGTATTGTGTGTTTAAGATGTCTAAAGCTTCACTTTCTGATAAGCCTAGGTATGAGGTTCAAAGAAAATACTGAAGTCTTGTATTAAGACTCCAGAGCTAATAACTTAGGGGAAAGGTTTCATTTCTTAGTTGTTCTGTTTTTGCTCTTTCTCTAAAAGCTTGCCGAAAGAAAGAAGTGCTTTTCATTGTACTCCAAGACTTTTTTCCATTTCATTCTTCCATATGGAAATGCAAGGTTAAAGACGTAATAAGGTTGCCCATCACTGCACAGCAAATTGTTATATGTCCCAGTGCTGAGAAACTTGAGCAAGGGCTTGAGAGGTGGTTTTCCAGATATTGGTAATTGTGATCAATAGTGGGAGGTTGCTGTCTCGCATACATAATTTCCTGCATGACTGTAGGCAATGCAGCAACTGCCTTCCTCTATCTAAGCTGTTCCTGGGGATTTTGTGCTTAAAGTACTGAATCCTGTTGAGCAGAACTGTAATTTTATTTAAACTGAAAATCAAGTTAAGCTAGTTTTCTGATACACAGTTGCAAGTATTAGTAATATATAGTAACTCCGGTTGTGCCATACAGTTTTGAAAGGATCCAATTCTCTATTTTTTTGCTTGTGACAACGATGATTTGTTAACCTCCAAAAGTTTTGCAATCCATTTTTTTTCTACTTGTAATTACTTCAAAGTAATTAATTTAATTTGTGCTTTACTGGGTTGATTTCATTAATAGTTTCATTGAAAATTGCTTTTTATTTTCTGTCCCATTCACTTGATCTTAATTTCTAGGCCAAATTTAGTATGAAGCCTGTGAATCTATTCTTTCTCTTATTGAAAAGGTCAAGCATCAACTTCTATCCCACGCTAGAGAACAGATGAGTATGCTGTGTGTGCTTCCTTCACAGTCTTTCATTGCTGTGATAAATTCTCAATGATAAGTCATGTGTGGGAGTCATTTCTGTTTATCTTATCAGAGGAAAGGTGAACTTGCTTGATTTTTTTCCTGTCTTGAAGTCCTATTTATTTCTTACTGGGCTTTATTATATATTTGTTGACTATTTTGGAGTCAATACATTTTGGGGGAAGTTGAAGATGAAAGAGTAGCTTTTTGAATTAGAGAAGCATTGAATTTTTAAAATGAACTGTTAAAGTTGCCTTTGTATGTGAAAAAAAAATTGTAAGTTAATTTCCATTTGAATAAGTTAAAATGAAGAAAGTGCTGAATCTATCACAAATTATTTAGCTTTTTTTTTTTTTGTAGTTCTATAACTTTTACTAAAACAGTAGAATGACAAGATCTTCCTAATGTTACTTTTTTTCTTTTTCTTTTTCTTTTTATTTATTTATTTATTTTTTTAATACATTCTATATTAGTGATGCTTAGTTTCTTTTCAAGGTACTATTTCAATTCAGAATACAAAGAACAGTCTTATCAGTCTTATCTTTTCTATTGGTAAGTTATGTATACTGTATAGCTTTCAGTCCTGAACCTGAAGTTGTCAATAGGGAAAAAGCATGCAACAAGATTAAGGACAAAAAATAAGTCAGTCAAATAAAGTATTCTGTTCAGGAAGTACCGCATTTTAATTTTGCAGTCATTACTGCTTCATTTATGTTATTCATTTGCTTTTGGATTGTTTTGCTTTGGATTTTTGTTGCATTCTTATGTTACTGGTTTGTTTGTTTCAGATTATCTATCAATTACCATTTTTTTCTCACGTCTGTAATAATCTAGGTTTTTGTTTCAGTTGTGCAGGTTCATTTAATTATCGTGAACTCTTTTTTTTTCCTGTTATCTTCTTTTCAGCTAAAAGTCTTATCTCTTTGTAACTGTTGGATAATTCTTTCAGTGTAACTTAGTAAAATCATTTATTGCTGATTACTTAACCTAAGCAAGACGTCCATATTTTGACAGTCTGTATTTTTGTTTTAGTATACATTGAAAACTATGGTGATGCATTTTACCACATTCAGTGCATTTCCAACCTGTTGAAGCTGAATGTTTCTTACAACATCTTTCAGTACATGGAAAGTCTGCAACTGTGATTATAAATACATTTGGATAAGAAGAAATAGAATAGAAAAATACAATGAGGTTCTTGGTGTGTGGAAAACTTTACAGTTTTTAACATTACAGACTGCAAAGTCATATAGCTCTGACTCTTATTACTTTTATTGTTGATAACAAGGTCGATTGATAAAATTAATCTGCAATAAAATTCAGAGTAAAGAAAAAAAAACAACCCCAAACCTAAATGGATGCTTTCCTTTAAAAATATATTTTCAGTATTATTTTTTTTGTCTATTTCATAAAGGATCAAGTGATTTATTTATTTATTTATTTATTATGGCACACATTGAAATATTTGCACAAAACTGTCCTTGGCTGCAGTTCATATTTCTTTTTTATTTAGAATTTAAACATTTCTTTAAATGGCCCATTTGGATTTTTCTGAATGGGACGTTCCATCTTCTAATACCCTCTACAGGACCCTTCTGGGTACCCACAGCATACCCTGAGTGTGAGCTCAACGATTTACCTTTGAAAGAGTGGTCAAGTTTTACAGGGTTTCTTTTATTTTAGTTTTATTTTCCTTCTGAGGCTAATCTCCAGGGGGGTTGTTTGTCAGCTGAGAACCTAATGACAAGTTATTAAATTGATAAATATAACAGAGTGCAGAACATTATTGAAGGGTTGAGTTGCTTTCAGTAGATGGGAAAGAAATTAAATGAAAAGACAAAACTTTGATGAGAGGAGAGGAGTTTACATAAAAATGGGCATACTGAAAAGAAAAAAAAGTGAAGTCCAGATTAATTTTGTTTTGCATAACTTTCTGGTTTTTTTTTCAGTTCCCAAGTCTCTAATAATGTATCTTGAAATGCACTTCAAAATAAAAGACAAAATTGATAAACAAAACATTCCTCAGGCAGAAGCATTCATATTTAAAACTGAAGCTTTGAGCTGTTTCTTATAACTGTTTAGTTGCTAACTATGTTAACCTTATCTGAATGAATCTAACGTGGAACTACACAGAGCTGAAGTACTCTTTGACATGAAGGAAGAACTGAATTATATATTTACTTAATTATTTTTAAATTTGAACAAGTGATTTGAAGCTTTGTATGGAGTTGCAAGTCCTGCTCGGAGCTTCAGTGGCCTGCTTCACATAGAAGATGAGACTATGCACAGAACCAGCTGCAGCTTTGTAGAGTCACAGAATTGTAGTGGTTGGAAGGGGCCTCCAGAGATCATAGAGTCCAACCTCCCTGCAAAGCAGGCATCCTACAGAAAGAGTCAAAGGTGCAGCCTTAGTCTAAAGAGATCTAATAGAATTACTTGGAATTGGTTGATTGTAACAGCCTAGTTACTCTTTATTTGAAATCAGTTACTGTAAGAGTTTATTTCAGATGCTGGAATATCTAGGAAACATTAATACTTATCTTGAACAATGTAAAAGATGTCATTTACCTGTTATATTTAGTATCATTAAGCATAGCAAATACATTCCCACACAAAATATTTGATATGGGGAACATTAGCTTACCAAATTTAGTACTTCCACTAAGAATATGTTTTAAAATAACCCAAACTTAATTTTTCAGTCTATCATGATAATTACTTAGATTTTAATTAATTATATATTAATAGTCTGTACCTTTTCAGATCTACTCTGGACTCCTTTCTTGGGCTTTCTCTCATTTCTATCCAGCAATGTCTCTATCCAACAACCCAGCTCTTCTAGCAAATTTCCCTCTCTACTTTTGTGCTGTTACTAAGCTTCTCAACGTGATGATCTGTGTGCAGGCTGTCCTTCCTCTAATTATTTTTCAGGATCACCACTGTTGACTATCAGATTCTCCAGTAGTCTTTACAATATGTTCTCAACAGTTATAAATCTCTTCAAATTGAAGGACCATGGTAGATTTTTTTCTTTTGCTGCTTTATTCCTTTGCTTCAGAGGAAGAAAGAAAATGGCAAATGACTCCATGATGTTAGCCTTTAGAAATCATCCATATATTTCAAAATAGCTGGAACTTTCTGCTTTCTCCCAATAATCAATTTTAGCATTGTATTGCTTTTATTAAGTGCAGAAAGTGCAGTGGTTGAACTCTGTTATTTCATGAAATGTCCTAAGGGCACAGAAATTCAGATACACAGCTGAGTCACAGCTCCTGTGTCACTGTTCCTTTGGGCAAGCAGGGTGATAATTTGCTGCAGGCCCAATCTTACTAGCACAAAATTTCCAGTCTCTACCATCTCTTCCTGTCATTACCACTTCAATTCTTTGGCCAGGAAATGCTCCCTGATCCAAACTTTCAACAGACTGCACAAGGACTGAGGGGAGTTTAATCCTGAGAAAATGTCTTGTTCAGTAACGATTGAACCCATCACTTTTAAACTCTTTCCAATAGGAGCTCTACTGTGTTTAGACACTTAAATATCCACATTAAAAAAATGACAAAGTGGTGATATTAGAGCTGAATAGGTTTTCCCTGCAGTTCAACTAGATCATGGATGAATGCTAACTTCCACAATTTTTCTACGTTTAAAGGCAGCTTCTAATCTTTAGAGAGGGACTAAGTTTCATTCTGTGTTTACTAAACCAACATGTACAGCATGAAATCAGTGCAGCTTTGGACTAAGTTCAGTTCACTGCTTTAAAAGCAAAATGTCATTTTAGATGGACAGTGTCAGAAGTCAGAATTTGACTTCTGAAATCTCTTTCGATCCTTGTCGTTTCTCTGTGCATGATTGTATACCTCTAAATTTATTTTGCTGTGTTGTGCTACGCATCCATGATTTGCTGAGATTTTTTTGCTGTAACGTTATGGTTTTGGGTGTTTTTTTTTTTTTTGTTTGTTTGTTTTGTTTTTTTGAGATATTCTATTATGTGGGATCACATTTGTTTCTTCTGGTTTTTTTTTTTTTTTGTTTTTTTTTTTCAAAATATCTCTGCCTTTTTGTCTAAAACATGTTAGTAGTTCAAAAATGGAATAACTTGTCAGGTTGGTGGCAGAGGGGACTGGCAGGCCAGCAGTCAAGCAGACTGTAAGGAATGTTTGGGTTTAATTCAAAATCATAGTATCTAATTAAGAACATTATCATCTTAAATCCCATTAAATAGGACTCAAGTTTGAAATGGGTGTTACAATCACAGAGAGGGGTTATTTTCTGATCTTTTACTTTCCTAAGTATACCAAATTTCCAAATTGTTACTATGCAGTTTTATTTTACTAAGGAATGGATTTACACAGTCATCCTTCAGCTGAAAGCAGGCTCTACAAAATACTTGGAGACAAAACTAATAATACTGAAAGTTACATGTTACGTAGTATTTTGGAGTTGAATACTTATCAGTTTAAATAACTCTGATAAAATATTCCTCTCAAATATTTGATTCTTTTTTTGATGTGGGAACTCATAATATGGAGATAAAATTAGCACCAGCTAAGAAATTGCCTTACAGTAATTTCTAATAATAAAGATGCCAGTCAATTTAGACTGTGTATTCAGCAGAGTAGGGAAGAAAAGATGAGAAAGACTGGAACATAGATTTGGTGCTAAACATGTCGTTTTATAAAAATTGCTGTGACTACCACAGTCAACATGACATATGAAAATGAAATGCTGTAAGTTTGCCTAAAACCAACAGACAAAAGTCTCTGGAGACCAAGCAGTGGAGGCTTTTAGGAGATGCTGTTGACTACTATCAACAGCATAGGACCAGTTTACACCAGTTCAAGTCTAGAAAGGCGAAGAGAAGCCCTGCAGTAGACTTCTGGTTCAGCGGAACGTTGCAGAGCATCTCAAACTATAAACTACTTCCCAGCATCCCACAACAAATCCAGTCTGTATCAGTGCCAGTGTCAAAGACTTTGTGAATGGTTGGCTCTTCTACACTCCAAAATTTAGCTGTTTTACGTAACCATTTGATTGCTGGCAAAGACAACACATTTCTTCTGTGATGTAAGAGTAGAGCAGAAACCAATCCTGTTAATTCAGCCTTACTTTTCATTTTTCATCAGAAATGTGACCACTACTAGCATTTCTTAAAAAGCATGTAACATCTGTTTCATTGTATTTATGAAACTTCTAATGATGGTGATGTTTTTCTGGGTATTATGTTGCAATATTCCATCTAAGCATTCCAAGAAAAAAATGAATGCTTTCTTTACTCCAACCTTTGGACTGCATTGCATATTGCTTCCTGTTTCTTTTCCCCAGGCAGTAATAGGCTATTAAATACATTTGTGGCTTTGTTCAGTTACAGTTCTCCAAGCTTGCTTGTTATGAATATATGATAAAATATTTTCCTGGACTGTAATTATGTAATAACCTACATCCATTCCTGCTTGCTTAAATGAAGTATTCACAAAGTGAAGGGAAGATCAAAATCACTGTAAATATCTCATTTTAGTTATCAGTTTTTCAAAGCCTCAGGAGTTGACTTTAAATTTTTAAAATCCATATTCTCTTCAAAAGGTTGAGAAATTAAGTCATCAGTTTTGTTTTTCTTTGGTTACTTAGTTAATCCATCTTTGAAGTAAGCATGTCTGCAGAACTGTCATTAAAAGCAAAGTTTTTCTATGAACATAAGTATTTAAATTCTGGTTTGGAAAAATGGAAAATAAACCACCTCTGCAAAAAATGTTCATTCTTTTTTGGAAAGATCAGTACTTGTATTTATAAATGTCTGAGCGCTGTAACTCTCTTCATAGTGTGTCATCATGTGTAAAATTGCAATAGGTTTAAAACCAGTCCAAATTTGTGTCACTTGTGCATCCTTAGCATGTTGCTTCACAGTGTTGATTTTGGTGTTTTCTGATCTGTCCAGTCTTCTCTCACTGCTTTTGGAAGAAATAGCAAATGTTGAATCCAATTCTGTAATGTTACAGAACAATGAATAGTAGGCGGCTTTTACTGATCCATCTTTACCTCTCCTGTCTTTCTTCTTCCTGGTATAGGAAGTTTAACCTTATTTTTCTTTAACTTTTTTTAACTTTAGTGACAGTTTGGTGTAACAAAATGCCATATTCTAGAAACTGTGATTGATTTTGAACTGTGGGTAAACGGGGCTATAGGTAGATGTGTACCTTAAAGTTTCTGGAAGAATAGACCTGTATGTGAATACTACTTTCATGGATATGAGTGAAAACAGCAAGATCATTCTCAATAAGATTGATGCCTGTTTAATCTGGGAATAAAGGAAGTTGAACTCTCACAGAAGTTTTGTAGAAGAAACTTTTGAAAGGCTTTGGTTGGAGGCAGGTCAGCAGAAGAAAACATCTGTGCACTTGTGTATAATAAATACTTGAAATGTAATATGGACTAATCTAATAGACTAATATGGACTAATCTAATAGACTAAGAACTGTTTGACATACGATTTTGGTCATAAGTAAAAAAGGTATGATTGATTCAGATGTAAGATGCTCATTACACTTCTCATAGAAGCCTCCCATTCAGTTACCAAAGTTGAATAGAGGAAACCACATTATAATTTCCAATAACTTCTGAGTCCGATTATATTATTTAAATATATCTTTGGCTAGTTTATCTTCCTCTCAAGACCAGTGTTTATTTGAGGTGTCCCTGTGGTAATATATATATATTTTTAATAGACATTCATTTGCTAACAGACAGTAGAAAGCAAGAATTTTCATGTTCATTTGTTAATCAGTAAATTAACCCTGTTAACATCCTTTTAGTCTTTTCAGAAATATTAATGCTGTAATGCTTAGGAGGATGATGCACAGTTCTCCCACTGGTTGTAGATTTATGTTTCCTTTGGATGTAATTTTTCTTCCTTGACTATGTTGATTTTATGCAAATAGAATGTAACTTCGTATTACGTATTTTTCTTTATGCTGCACTGTTTGAATCTACGTTTTGGATTCAGGCAGCTTTAGCGTGCTCTTTCTATTAACGAGATTCACTGAAAGCAAGAGCACTCTTTGTTTTCCATTTACACAGATTACTTATAAATTTAAATATATTCAAGAAGGTTTCAATCATTTCTGCTTTTTTTTTTTCTTTTTTTCTTTTTTTTTTTTTTCTGCCAGTTCTTATTTTGTTCTTTTATGTGTTCTTTTCTCTCAATACATGGAGATTTTTCATGTCAATTAAGCAATAATGGAAGAAAGATTTAGTCTTCTAATTTTTAATTTCCTTTGAGCTTTAGAAAGTTTATAAAAACAAATAAACTAATGAACTGGGACATATTTTAAAAGTCCAGTCTGGTGTAGTTCATGATTTTCCTCATTTGCACCTTTTTAACAAGGTCTTTCTGACTCTTCTAGAGTTATCTGATGACTACCGATGAGTCAGACTCTAAGACAAACATATTATAAAGCAATGCTAATAAGAAACTAAATTGTTATATTACTTATCCTAATAAGTACTAGAGACAAGGCAGTGAAAATTACTGTGATACCAATTCTGAAAGTCTTACCTGAACCTTTAGGGTTTTTAAATGAACTGGAATGGCTTATGATTGAATAATGCTCAAGGAAGTTTATGTGCTTGACATTACACTGTTCAGAGGAGTAAATGATAGAAGACATAGAACAGTAAAATGGAGAAAAAAAATGCATGTCTAATACTTACAGTCTTCCAAAAAAAGAACAAGGTTTTTTAACATCTTGTTATTGCTAAGTTTTAAGTGAGTTTTAACAGAGTGCTTGAGGACAGTGTATTATTTAATTCTTCCATTTCATAATTTCTGATTTTTCTCCCTTTTATATACTTCTAAACTAATTGGGAAAACTGTTAATATTTGATTGATTTGATACTCCAGTGTTTGATTCCAGGTATTTAGCTGCTGCATTTCCTAATACTGAGGATTGATCTTGTGGCCTGAGAAACTTCAGTAGAAGGATCAGAAGATAATCATATAGGCATAGTTCAACTACATAATACCAGTCTTAACAATGTATAAATTCTCATGTTGCCTTTGTGTGCTGTAGTTCTAGCTGGGCCAGGCTGGAGTTAGTTCTTCATAACTGTGCACCACTGTGAAGGTGTAAAAGCACAGTAGCTGCGGGAACTTCTCTGTTACAGACAGCCTTAATTATGGTTACAGGATGGCTCCCTTCTCTGTATCTTGCAAACTTCACAGTGCACGGTTGTAGCCCATGTCTTGGCAAGATCTTAAATAACTAGTCTATCATGTACCTGCCTCACATGCCACAATGCATGTGAAGTATCTTAAAATCTCTGTTTATCATCAGATATTGATTCATTGAGTGCACTGTCCGTAAGTTTTCAGATGACACCAAGCTGGCAGGGAAGTGTTGGTCTGCCTGGGAGTAGGAAGGTCCTACAGAGGCATCTGGATCGGCTGGATAGCTGGGCTGAGGCCAGTGGCATGAAGTTCACCCAGACCAAGTGGCTGGTGCCTGGGTCCTGCACTGTTGTCACAACACCCCAGGCAATGCTACAGGCTTGGGACAGCATGGCTGGAAGACTGTGTAGAAGAAATGGACCTGGGGGTGCTGGTTGATGCTCTGCTGTGAACTTAAGCCAGCAGTGTGCCCACGTAGCCACGAAGGCCAATGGCATCCTGGCTTGTACCAGAAATAGTGTAGCCAGCAGGAGTAGGGAAGTGATCATTCCCCTGTACTCAGCATTGGTGAGTCCTCAGCATTGGTGAGTCCTCACCTTGAGTACTGTGTTCAGTTCTGCGCCCCTCACTCCAAGAAGGACATTGAAGCCCTGAAATGTGTACAGAGAAGAGCAATGAAGCTATGAGGGGTCTGGAACACACGTCTTGTGGGGAGCAGCTGAGGGAACTGGGAGGAGAGGAGGCTCAGGGAAGACCTGATTGCTCTCTACAATTACCTGAAAAGAGGTTATGGCAAGTTAGGGGTCATCTTCTTCTCCCATGTAACCTGTGATAGGACTAGAGGGGATGGCCTCAAGTTGCATGAGGGGAAATTCACGTTGGATGTTAAGAAAAACTTCTCCAAATGCGTGGTCAGATGCTGGAACGGGCTGCCCAGGGAGGTGATAGAATTACTGTCCCTGCAGGTGTTCAAAAAACAGTAGATGTTGTACTGAGGGATATGGTTTATTGGGAAATACTTGTTGTAGGTGGATGGTTGGACTGAATGATCTTGGAGATCTTTTCCAACCTTGCTGATTCTGTGGCTTTATGATTCTACGCTACCAGTGCAATTCTAGTGTTCTTGTTTTTCTATTCATTAGTTGTAATCTTTGGGGTATCTTATAGCTGTTTTATGGTTAGTATGCTGAATAGTTTATTTTCCTTTGTTTTGATGTATACTCCTAAATCTGTGAACATGCACTGCTAGGCTGGAAGGTGGTTTTGTTTTGTTTTGTTTTGGTTTTTTAAAGCGAAGATTACTTAGTATCATTATTAAACTCTATGTATTTAAATAATGAGACCCAGATAGGGGTGAATTTTGGATATTGTCTAGGAAAAAAATAATTTCATAATTCTTGCAATGCAGTAGCAGCATTTGCATACTCATATTTTCACATGAACTGTATTGAATAAAAAAAGAAAATGTATATTTTCCTGAGAACCCAATGTTCAGAATTTATAATAATGAATATTCATACCATTCAGTAAATTAGTTTCTCACTTGTGACTAGGATGCATGTGAAGTCATTTTTGCAAAGTTGTGCAGACCTTTCTTAGAGTATATACAATTATTTAACTGAGACAGGGGAGATTTAGGTTAGATATTAGAAGGAGGTTTTTCACACAGAGGGTGGGGATGCACTGGAACAGGTTGCCCAAGGAGGTTGTGGATGCCCCATCCCTGGAGCGATTCAGGACCAGGCTGGATGTGGCTCTAGGCAGCCTGGTCTGGTGGTTGGCAACCCTGCATATAGCAGCGGGTTGAAACTGGATGATCACTGTGGTCCTTTTCAACCCAGGCTTTTCTATGTTTCTATGATATACTAATAGCTTTTTTCACTCATTGCTTTTATGATTTTTTTTAACTGTAGGAAGGGATTAAAATTAGAATAGTTTATAATATGTATGGATTTATATTTGTTCTGTCATGGTGTTTGCATTTGGCCGTGTTTCTCCTTCTGCATGTGCTTTTCTGCATGTATAATTCTCTGTCCTGTTTGACCCTGTTGTCTCACACTGACTTTAAATATGAAGGTAATTTGAACACAGTGCTTACCAGATACGAGTGCAATTTTGCATACCATAAGTGTTCTGCAGTTAAAATAGGAACTCTGTGCTCTCTTTGAAAAGTATCCTGTTTGTCAACGACCTCTCTTTTTGTAGTAAAATGAAAGCTGTAAACCCCATTGGCTCAGCTGAAAACTATATAGATAACAAGTTAAATCACCAACCAGTTATCACAGGGAAATTTTCTTTTCATGTAGTTTAAATGGAAATATTTCACTTCAGCAACTCAAACATGGTGTGCATTCTTCTCAGGTTCTTTGTCAGTCACATGTCTTTGTCAGTTGAGTATAATAGGAACATACTTTTCTGCAGTCTTTACAGCCTCCAAATGCTTTGCAGTTTTATACAATATTAGTGACTTCTGCTTTCTGAAAGCTTAAGGGGCTATTTAATATCCTAAGAAAAACCATAGACAGTAACAATCTTTGCTCATAACATTTGGAGGAAAATTGAAAACACCAGGATGTGAGTTTAAAGATTTTAATTGCAGTTGTACTTTTTTATTGATAGTACCTTCTTGCAAACTTTTTAAGAAACGTTATCCTTTTTTTTTTTCCCAGTACTGTGTTTCCATACATCTTCTTCATCTCATTTTTTTTTCTGATGGAACACAAATTGGCAGTCACTTAGAATCTGTTTTTCCCCTTTTTACACCCTGCTAATATTGCTGTCTGCATAGCTGTGGGAACAGGGCATGAACTTTTACTGCTGGCTGTGCATGAGCACAGAACAAAGCCTTTTGTTTAGACATACGTGTTTGCTTCTTAAATTTAAAAGAGATGAGGAAATTGCTGAGTAGAGGCTTGGAGATGAAGCTTTCTTCATTGCCCTAAATGGGCCACTGAAATACACAACAGGAAATTGAATATTGTCTTACTCATACTGCTGCTCAGTTTTGAAAAGGAGAAAATAAGGAAGATAAAGCTCTTCCTAAGCATTACAGAATTACGTTTGCCAGATATGATTGTCTAAAATAGTTATGTCCGTTCCTGATTTTTCAAACTAGATTTTCACTGCCAGGCTGTCTTGGAATATTATATTTCAGAAGATGGGAGGGATTAATTGGATGGGGAGGGGGGGGAAGATAATTCTATATATGTTAGCCCTTGAAGGATTTCAGAGAATATTTGTGGTCAAAAAAGCTTTTGACATGCATGAATGCTGAGAGTAAAAGAAATAAAAAAAAAAAAACCTCACCAGATTGTATGTGACTGTATTTCATATATCAGAGATGTTATCTGGACTTTTCTGATTTCCAAATTCTATCCATAGCTGTCACAATTAACACTAATTTCAAGTCTTTGATTATGATAACATATGTATCAGCTTTCCTTACACAATTTTTAAATAGAAACAAAATTCTTCACATCGCGTCCTTCCTTCTCTCCTGTTCCTTTGCCTTGAGGATAGTGTAAGGATACAGGCTTGGTTCTCTCGGTTGCACTACATTTGTGTGTCTGCTCTTTCTATGAAGCCAGTAAAGTCAGACTGTGGAAAATTAAGTGGAGGATATATTTTTTCGCATGCTTTATAAATTTTCATCAGTTCACAGTAAATCACAGTGAAAATGCAGTTGTAGCAAAATTAGACATTTCCTGAAGTATCCTCAAACTCCAAAGTAACCGCTGGAGGTCTTCAGTAAAAAAGTTTTATGGTCTGTATAGTCTGTGTTCTTGTTGGATTTACGGTATAACTCTAAATTTCTAAATGATTCAGGTACATCACTTTTAATGGCTGTAGTTTACGGAGAATGATAAGCACAAGTAACCTGGAAATCATTTCATGGAAATGGCATGGGCTTGCTATCAGCTTTAGGACTGTTAGTGTGAACTGCTGCTGTAAAGTATACATCTTAGCACTTAATGCAAAGAAAGAAAAAGTACAGGGTAAGTTTGTTGTAGCAATTCTATTTGTTTTGTAGTTCAGTGGGGATGCTAAATGGTTTCTTTTCATTAGGACTTTGGGTCACACTCAGACAATACAGAATTTTTTTATTGGTATAATCTTTGGATAATCAGGAAAATAAATAGATTAATTTAATTTACAGTCTTTACAGATGCTATTGAAATTATTGCTTTGTCAAATTAGATTGTACACACTTTTCTTGTAGAAGAAATATTTCAGATATTTCTTGTTATGTTCAGTGGTATGAAAAATACGGAGTCGATGTTTGGTCATATTTAAAAAAAAATATGCTTATAATTAAGAAATAGTAAGTAATTATAAATGTAAAGTAATCTGACGGTAGTGGGGGAATTTAAAAGAAAATCTCGGCAAATTTAAAATTCAGACCTTCATCAGCCTTATCTGAAGTGACGTGCAGTCAGTTCTGTATGGCTACATGATCCTCCTAACCTCTCCTGAGATGTAAAAGAATACCATTATTTCAGGAGCATGGCACTACAAAATTCCACTACTTTAAAAAGCTGTTAGTTTCATCAGAATATAGGCAATACATTTTAGCTCCACTGGAAAATGGATAACTCAGCAAGATTTGCAAGAAGTATTGTCTAAAATTGTTCCTATAGTTCTACCAGTACATTTCTGCATGGTCTGAGAAATTTTCCTGTATCAGACCTGATATCCTGAGCTACTCTATAAATGAACCAAGTTGCAGTGAATACTTGTTGAAATCCAGAATCTTAAATATGTTTTAAAACTAAGCAATATTCAACCGTGAAGGAGATAAACAAGCTTGTCCAGAAGTACTTGATGACTGAATAACAATATCTTTGCGTATAAATTTATCCTAGTACAAATTGAATCTTATATACATCATAACGTGTTGCATTTTTTAATATGCACTTTGAATTCTCTCTTCTCAAGAATCAGCATTTTTTCAGCATGCAAGACACAAAAGCAGTGTTTGAAATTTTCATATAGGATAGCAAAAAGTGCTGGTATATGTGTCAGAGCTGTTTACAATTTATAGGTCTGATTGAGTTCTATTGCTAAGACTGACTTCCGAATTTGTCAGTCTTGTATCTTAGTTTGCATGAGATCTATTCAGTAGTAAATTAGCCTTTCCTGTCCTTTTACCACTGCAATATAAAATTGACTACACGTGATTAGTAATTAAATACTATTTAGATTTTAAGTGCTCTATGTGAGGATTTTATGTACAGTGAATTTTCATGACTTAATTAGGTTGTTTAAGCATCTGTTTACATCAAAAATAGAAATATGGTTTCCATCTTTCTTTGTTGTTTCCCTGAAATCTGGTAAAAAAAATATATATATATATCCTATAACTTCACATTTACTGGCAAGGCCTTTAAAAATGATTTACATCATGCTGTAGCAATACATACATTTTAATAAATCTTCCCGTCAGCAGTATTGAAAAGACTTATTGATAAGTGCAGTCAGGATAAAGATAGGGATGTAATTACAATACAGACTATAAAATGTCTTACTACTAATAGTGAATAGAATTAGCATTTCTGTGTGTACCTTCTCTCTCTCTCTCTCTTAAAAAAAAAAAAAAATTAATTAAAAATAACACATTTAAGCAATGTTTGTCAGATTCATTAATTAAAATTTCATTAAGTAGTAGTGACCGTAGATTTTTTTCTTTTCACATGTAGAAAAATATTCTTGTGGAGTCATCTTTCCCTATCTGATTCTCCTAGTTAGACTGCTGTCATCTTGTGTGATGATCAAAATACATTTATCGTTACTTATTTCATCCAGTGATGCAGAGGAAATGAATTCAGACAAACTTATTTTTTTCTCTTGAAGAACAGAATTCTCTGCTGATACTTTGCTTTTAATAATAAAAGCTTTATATGGAACAATAGAAAAATAACTTTCTCTGGCTAGTTTTGTGAAGTTCCTGTGACCATCGTGAGACTAGATCATTTTTTAAATTAAAAGATTTATTTTAATAAAATCTGTGCGAGTAAAACCTGCAGGGCCGTATTAGATTATTTCATCTTTTATGATTCAAATTATAAAATTGCGAAACTGTGATCAGTTCTGTACTCAACTGCATACTTGTGTAATGAGATATTTTTTCCAGAATTACAGTTATTGTTTTGTCTTCCTTTGGTTCTGAATTTTCAGATTGCAGTTTTCAAGGTATCCTCTGTAATCACACAAGTTAGTTTTTTTTTTGTTTTTTTTTTCCTCATTAGAAAAAAGAAAAGATCAAAGTATAAATGTTTAAAATTTCTGGGCTCTAATGAAAAGAAAGCCGATGAACTGATGACTTGAGGGGCTAAGAAAGTATGCTCCTTTTCTTGATCTCACAATGCCCCAGTGAGAATAAAGGAAAAAAAAAAGTCCAAAGCATTAAAAAATATTTTCTGTTTATTTTGGTGAGAAGTCACATGAGAACATTATGGCACAGTTGTGCCTTAAGTAAATTTTCTTTTAAGGCAGATAACCTGGATGCCATACAGATGCAGTTTAATGGCACTGTATTCACCAGTTGTCACAGTATTTGCACAGCTTTTTTCATGGTTTATGGTGATCTGTGCTGTAACTAACTGTCAAAGCTGGCTAATTAAATTCTATATATGGACATTTTTTATCTCTGATGATGTACAATATGATTTTGTTTTGAAGCCATTAACATATTTCTGGAAATGAAACTTTATTGGTTATTTCTGGAAAAGCAGAGTCTGGAATTCACCTCTGGAGATCATGTGGTCCAACTCTCAGTTGAATCCTCAGAGCAGAGTCAATGAGAGCAAGTTGTTAGGGCCATGTCCTTCTGAGTTTTGAATATCTCAGTTTGTGCCCATTGCATCTCATTCTGTACTCCCTTGTGCTTGGAGGAGAGCTCCATATAAGCATAAGGGCACCCTGAACTGTTTTTTCCTCCAGACTGTACAGTCCCAACTCCCTTCACCTCTCCTCATATAGCAGATGTTCCAGTCCCTTAGTTTTTATCCAGGTCTCTTATCCTGGGAAGCTCTGACTTTGAGCTTGTACTCCAGGTGTCCCACCAGGCTAGGTTGGAGGGTATGAGTCACTCCCATTGACATACAGTTGATGTACACCCCATACTACTGTTGGTTGCTGATTCATGTCCAACTTGCTGTCCACCAGATTATTCAGGGCCTGAACTGAAAAGTTGCTTTCCAGTCACTTGGTCCCTGGTGTGTACTCATGCACAGAGTTAATTCACTTTAGATGTTCTTATGGTTGTATCCCATTTGGTCTGATAGACTTGTGTACCCCAAGCTTCTTTAAATGCTTCCTAACCTGATACTCACGACAAGGGTAAGTCTTCCTTGCTCTAGTCTGCCCTTCTGATGTCAGAGCCTAGGATTGCTTAAGGCCAGTCTTAACCAAACCAAGGCAAAGAAAGTTTTGAGAAATGTGACATTTTCTGTCTCTGTCATCAGGTCTCCTGCTCTATTCATCAGTAGGCCCAGACTTTCCTTACACCTCATTTCATTCAATTTTTTTTTTCAGTTATCAAACACCTGCTGTGAGTAGATACTTTACAATAAAGCAACCAGTCAATTCATGAAATACTGTAGATGTGTCCCATTTAAGGAACAGGGGCAACTTCATCTTTCTTACTCAAAACATTTCACTATATGGAAGTCTCACTTTGTCATCACAGAATCACAGAATTGCAGGGATTGGAAAGGAACTCAAGATATCATTGAGTCCAACCTCCCAGATGAAGTAGGTAACCTACAATAGGTCACACAGACAGGTGTCCAGATGGGTCCTGCAAATCTCCGTAGAAGGAGACTCCACAACCTCTCTGAGCAACCTGTTCCAGTGCTCCATCACCTTTACTGTAAAGAAGTTCTTCCTTGTATTTGTATGCAGCTTCCTCTGTTGAAGTTTTCAGGCCATTAATCCTTGTCCTGTTGCTACATACCACCGAGAAGAACCTGGCCTCATCCATTTGCCTCTCACCTCCCTTTAGATATTTATATACATTAATAAGATCTCCTATCAGTATTTCCCTAGGCTGAACAGACCCAGGTTACTCAGCCTTTCCTCATATGGGAGGTGCTCCAGGCCCTTTATCATTTTTGTGGCCCTCCATTGGATTCCTTCTAGGACATCCATGTCTTATAACTGGTGAGCCCAGAACTGGATGCAGTATTCTAAATGTAGCCTCACCAGGGCAGAGTAGAGAGGGAGGATCCCTTCCCTCCACCTACTGGCCACGCTCTTTAATACACTCCAGGATACCATTGGCCGCCTTGGCCACAAGGGCACATTGTGCCATCAAACTGTATTATGATGTGTCAGATATGAATTAGTAGTAAGTTTTTCTTTCTGAAGTCATGAAGCTGCATTCTGGCTTGGATTTGCCAACAAACAAGATTTTTTGTATTTCTCAGAAAGAGAGAATATGCTGAAATACTTAGAATGTCTTTTTTTTTTTCTCCATGATGAACATAAGAGAATTACTAGGTTAGTACAGTATGTTTCATGCTTTTAATGTAACAGGTAATGTTAATTTATGTCTTCCTTATGCTGTTTAACTACTACTGAATTCTTAGACTGCATAAAGGTCTGTGGTAGCTGAAGTCTGTTATTAAATGGAAACACTCAAGATGGCTCAAGATTTCAGTTAAAGATCCAAGAATACTGACACCTATATACTTTTTTAAGCTGCACATGTATTTGAATGCTCTGTTCATGTTCAATGGCCATAAATAAAAAAGTTATTTTTTAATTGAGTTTATATAGTTATACTACTTTTTAAATGCCATTCAGTATTGTCGAAATGTATCTTGATTTGGATAAAAGCAATGAGTTAAATTGCCTCTTCCAGTTGCTTTGATTTCTATTTTCTTTTATAAAATACTTCAGTTGAACCTGGACTGGTTTATATTATGTAAGAAATTTCCCTGCATACTTTCGCTATGAGAGTACAGGTGCCTTCTTTTTTCCAATATATATATGAGCCAAAAAATGCCTCAGATAACCACAGGGTTTTTTGAAGTAAGATAAGGTAGAATGCTCTTGCAGGCGGAGGATGTGGAAAAGAAGTTATATCTTTCAAAGATATCAGGATTTGAATTCTATTTTAGAGTAATTAATGAGTCTGCTTAGTCACTTCTGTCTTTCTGTTTGCCTACTGTGCAATAGGGGATTCATATTTGTCACTTAAGAAATCTAAAAAAACCCACCCTACTTCTAATTTTAATTATGAGCATACTATACTTAATATGCTTTCCAATCCAATTACTTTCATTGTGAAATTGAGTGGAAATATAAATAAACTCAGCCACTCCTCATAAGGCTTGTGCTCGCCAGCTTTGTTGCTTTATCTGGGTGTGCTCTTGGGCCTTGGATCAGACCATATATCCGGAAGCGTCGTCTGGACGCTTCTTGAACTCTGGCAAGCTCAGTGCCGTGCCCAGTGCCCTCTAGTGCAGCCTAACATAGCTCCATGCCGTTCCCTCGGGCCCTGTTGATGTCATAGAGAGTAGAGCTCAGCACTGCCCTTCTGCTCCGTGTGAGGAGCTGCAGCCGCCATCAGGCCGCCCCTCAGCTCCTCAGCAAACCCAGAGGCCTCAGCTGATCCTCGTACATCTTCCCCTCTGCAACCCGAGTTGGCTGTGACCAATGATGCCTTGTCCAATGACTGTTTTTCAATAACATTAATTTGTTTATCTTTCACACAAGTAGAGGGCACTGTTTAAATGTGCTTCATGTCCAATTCTGAATTGTTCTCTGCCCAGCTCCTGCTAAATGTTTTTGAGAGAACTGCTGAAAATAATGGATTGGATGTACTTTAGCTGGATGTTTTCTATAGTGTAATCACACTTTTGGCAGAGCATGGGAGCTGTGGGATGTCCTCTATCTTTTTCTTCTGAGGCTTTCAAAACTTTTTAGATCTGCCATATGGTGATATTTTGATTTGAGTTAAATTAGACAATGTAACTGATCTTGTTTAATTTATGTACTCATTTTCCTGAAGCATGCATTGCTTCACTTGTTAAGATTGTAACGAGTTATTTTTATAATAGCTTTATGGAGCAATAAGCTGTGATACTGTTGACATAGCCATGAATGGGGAAAGAGCATACACACTTTTTTGTGAGAGTGCAGACTGAGTTTTCTTTAGACATAAGTTGTTCAAACTGATGTTTTCTCTGCCCTTAGTTGTCTCAGGAAGTAATAATTGTCTTCTTTTTTTTTTTTTTTTTTTTTTTTTTTATCATATCCCAGATGATTACAGTGTTTTACTTAAACAAGAAAGTATGCTACTTAATATTTGTGAATTTAAACAAAAAAAAAGAAGAAAAAATTGTCTTACTAACTATATTTAAATACATTAATGTTAATTTGCTTTATGCATACTTTGCCTAAAGGATTTATGATATTTACAAGGATGTTTCAGGATCACCATGGTCAAATTAGGATTTTATCCTTCAGAAGGTTCTGTTTTCTTGTGAATGTTTGGCAACATGTTTTGTGGAAAATTCTATCTAGAATTTTTATCATATTATCTATTATCATATTAACTATTATCATAAAGAGGAATAAAAAGTGAGCATTTCAGGAAAGGATGCAAACTTAAGAGCTTCACTTAGTACTAAGTATATAAAAATTGGTGTTGGTTGTGAACATATTGTTATCACTCTTTTTTTCTAATTTATTTTTCTTAGGCTCCTCAGAACTGAAACTAATTTATTACTTTTTTTTATACCTTGGAGATTTTGTTGGCTAGGCCAACCAGAGGTTGTTATTGATTACTCAAATGCTGGAAGGATTAAAAGAAAATACACAGTTAGATTGAGCATGCTTTAAATAATTTTCATAAAGTTGTAGTTCCGAGATAATCTGTGCCTCCAGTAGATTTTCCAGAGTCAAAGAGTGTTGTTTATCATTCTCTACAAGGCTCCTCTTCTAAGTAACGAGTATACTTTTCAGCCAAGAAAGGACATTTTATCAGAATTCTTCAAGATAAAGAGCAAGGATTTATTGCTGCATTTTTGTGTATGGCGGATCTCAGTTAATAAAATTTTTCAAAGTTAGTATAACTCAGATAAGCAAATAACTTAATATAAAACTTCTTGCTTGTGTTAAGTCATAATATTAACTCATAGTTCACATACCAACTTTTTGCCGCTTGCCTTTTCTTGTGATTAATGTAGCCACTGTATTTGAAGTACTGCTCTTAAACAGTGATGTGTTTTTTTTTTTCTTTCTGTGATGAAAGAGCCTTAACATGAGAAGATTTTCATGAGTATAAATGTGTTATAAACCAGTATAACTCCTGTTCCCATATGGAATTACCTATGCTAACATAAAGAGCTATTCAATAAAAACTAATCTCCACCAGTAAGTTTATCTATACTGGCAAAGATAAGGCCATGTTACAGTGTAGTATACAAAGCTGTAGGAGAGATAGGAACATTATTTTGTTTCTTATGTTCACGCTGAATTCAGTGTTTTACCAAAACACCATGCTGACTGACGTTCAGCCTCATGCTTCTCATAACATAAATGATGGAATCCAGTGCACCCTCAGCAACTTTGCTGATGACACAAAGCTGAGTGGTGCGGTTGATGTGACAGAAGGAGGGGATGCCATACAGGGCATTCCGTGATAGATTCAAAACGTGGACTCATGTAAACCTTATGAGCTTCAGTAAAGCAAAGTGCGAGGTTATTCACTTGGGTCGGAGTAATCTCAGATATGTATACACTCTGGGAAAGGAAATCCTTGAGGGTAGCCCTGTGGAGAAGGACATTAGGGTTCTGGTAGATGAAAAACTTAACATGAGCCAGTAGTGTGATTTTGCAGCCCAGAGGACCAACAGTATCCTGGGCAGCATCAGAAGAGGGGTGGCCAAGGAGGGCACTCTCTCTCCTCCACCCTCTTAATGCCCATCTGGAGTATTGTGTCAGGTCTGGGGCCCCCAACACAGGAAAGATGTTAAGCTTTTGGAGAGGATTCGGAGAAGGTCCACAAAGATAAGCAGAGGGCTGGGGCACCTCTCCTATGAAGACAGGCCGAAGGAGCTGGGCTTATTCAGTCTGGAGAAGAGAAGGCTACAGGGAGACCTCATTGTGGCCTTCCATTATTTAAAGGGAGTTTATAAACATAATGAAAATCAACTTTTTACGTGGGTAGATAGTGATAGGACAAGGGGGAATGGTTTTAAACTAAAGGAAGGGAGATTTAAATTGGATGTTAGGGGGAAGTTTTTAACTGAGAGGATTGTGAGGTGGTGGAACAGGCTGCCCTGAAAGACTGAGGATGCCCCATCCCAGGAGGTGTTTAAAGCCAGTTTGGATGTGATCCTGGGCAACTTGTTCTAGTACTTGATCTAGTGTTTTGCATCACTTCCTGTTGCAGTGGGGTTGGAACCTGGTGATTTTTGAGATCCCTTCCAATCCATACAATTCTATGATTCTCTGATTCTCTGATTCCCACTGATTGAGTGTTAAATGGCAGTCCTGAAGCTGCTCTTGCATGAGGAAACCCTGAGATGAGAGCTGTGGAGTTCCACAGGTAGGAGTCAGCAGTGCTGAGGGATATTGGAGAGCTATATAGGAGAATGGTTAGCCATCTCAGGGAGACCAAAATACACATGCTTCTTGTGAAAGCAACAAGCAAATAAAACGATTAGACAGTCACTGACTAATAGTATTAAGGGAAGCATTTTCTGAAACCTCCTTTGGCTGTAGCAGAACAGCTAGTCCTGGGAATTCTGTTCACAAATCCTGTACATGTTGCCACCTGCTTTTATGAAATTTTTTTTTTCCCCCCAACACCTAACTATTTGATCTTTATTCTTGATGACAATATTTCTATAGGTCAACATACATAAAATTCTATAAATAAAATATGCTTTTGAGTGTTCTTGAGGAATAAAAAGAATGGCCACGCGTATTAAATCTCCTTCAAGAATTTTGGGCTTTGGTTTTTTGATGAGTTTATTTAGCCAGCATGTACATTTAGAGATTATTTTCAGTAGAATGGGGAGCAGCAGGAGGAACAATAATCATTTTAAACAGAAAAAAAACCATGAACGTGCTCCATATTATATTTAGAATAAAAAGAAAACAAATTGAAGACTGATATTTCACCATAAATATTAGCTTCAGTCAGTGAAGTTCTCTTTAAAATGTATGTATAGTTTTATGTTTGCATTGCAGTTGGAAAAAACCACTGAGCTTGCTGAAAGAGATGTTTCAGAAATGTCATCTCTCTCCCATCAATAGTTATATCAAATGGCATACTTTGATAAAACTTATCTCTATGCAGATTCTATTCTAGTTACATTTTTCTGCTTTTCAGTATTTTTTTCTTTGATAGCTCATTCTTGTTATCTGTTAAGCTCTTTAGATTTATAAAAAATAAAAATAAAAAAAAAAAAATTCCTGTGGGATTTGGAACTGTTTCAGGAGAACAGTGACCAGTATTACTTTCTGAAAAGCCTTCAAGTAAAAAGAAGGGTTTCATGCATTTCAATTTACTAAGTCTCTGCTTAGATATTTGGGGCATTTTCCTTCACCTTTCGCAACCTTACTTAGAGTAGTATGTGATGATAGGAGAAGATAAAAACTGCAGTGATACTCCTATAAGCAGAAGAATTTTTAGGGAAACTCTAAAGTAAATAGCCTGCCAGAAATGCTAGTATGAGAGTAACATCTCTAAGCATGTGTATGTTTGAGATTTAAAGGACTTTCAAGACATTTTGGTGTCTTAAGAAGCAGTAGTGTTCAAGGCAGTTGTTTTCTAGTTGACTTGAGAGAATCCAGGAAGCTGAATGTAGCTCTCATGTACGTGTCTGGAAGGCAACAGCGTAAGTTTAGTCCTTAGTAAGACTTATAGGACATATGCCAAAAGAGAGGAATGTTGTAAAAGTTTCTTCTATTTTTCTAGTGTATATCCTCTTTACCGTTTCATCTGCTGGTATTTTCTCTTATTTGGTGTTCCTGTTAGTACTTATGTACATTCATACTTACTAGTATTTAAGAGGAATCGTAGAATATCCCAAGGTGAAAGGGACCCATCAAGTCTAACTGCTTTTATGCATAGACTGAATAATGTACTACAATGAGTACTGCATGTGGAGGTGTGCATTTGCACTTACTAACAGAGATAATGAATAATTAAAAGTTACAATTTGGATGAAAGTATTTGACAAACTTCTGAAGCAATATGTGTAAGCCAAGAAGTAGCAAATTATGGAGAAGGGTCAACTAATGCGTGCTTCTATAAAGTGGACTTACATCTCTAAACCATTTTTTTACCACCAGATATTTTGCAGAGGGTCACACAGGATGACTAATCGGATAGGATGAGGAAAAAAAAAGGGATAGAATAGGGACAGATGGGAATTCATGGCCAAAGAAGAAGGAGGAAGAAAACTCACAGGTAGACAATACTGAACAATTTGTGAAGATGCATCCCAGGATGTATGGCAACAAAAAGTATTTTCAAGGACCTGACATGCTCTACTAAGATGGTATTGTTACACCTTTCTTCTTAAATTTTTATGTTTGTACTTCTTAATTTATCTGAATGCTAGAGTCAACAGTTAAATGATGGGAATTATAAGACTAGAGCAAGGCACCTCTCAGAAATACACTTTTTTTGATCAAAATGGTTAATATAGTTTTCTGTGAAACAGGAGTGGTTTTAAATACACTCTGAGATGCAAATATTGTATTTGTATTTCCAACAGAGTTTTGTAGGAGTTTAAAAGCTGAAAGGTTAAAAGTTAGAGACACAGGAGTTGTGGCATTTTCCATTTATGAAAAGTCTAGATTCAACAACAAACATAAAGACAAGGTGTTTGCCTTTTCATCTTTTTTGTCAAGAAGAGAGCTTCATGTCATTCATTTATGCAACCTAAAAGCCTAGGCATAAGCTTTTTTGTAGTTATTCTGGGTGTATAATACTTTTAAATCAGAACAGATTTGTTGAATAACTAATATAGTAATAATCTAGGTATGCTTCTGTAAAATATTTTTTAGTAAAATTATAGATTCTTGCCATGCACTCTTGGCCTTTTGAACCTTACATACACTGCCATCATCAAACACCATCTAGGCAACATCATTCTATTCTAGTTTGTTGGTACTTTTAGTTCCCTTAACTAACTTCTGTTATATCTTGCACACAGGAAGGAAGATGATCTTTTCACTTAAGAGCTATGCTTTGTGATGTAAAGTATTGAGGAAAGTTTTTCAATATTGCTGTTCTCTATGGATTTAAAATTCAAATTTAACTCCTTGGATTTAAAACAGAAATACACAACATCCATAAATTATTAAAAGCAACTTTGAAGGAATGATTAAAGATGTAAAGGTCTTTAAAAGTATGAAGTGATAAAGGTAGTATTGTGGAGGAAAGCAGGGAGAGGTGAATCAACAGAGAATAATCCATTACTCTTTCCTCACTGTCTCATTTCCTTCAGTTTATTAATGCTTGAACGTAGATGCTCATAAGTGGATTAGAAGTATGCGGAACTGCACAAGAAAAATATTAGGTACATGAACTTCTGTAGTCTTTGGTTGCATTCTTTTAAATGTTATTTCAAAAAAGAAACTTCTGTTACGTTGACTATGAATTAAAGACACTACCTGGCCTGCAGCAAGCAGTATTCTCCTGGGGTCAGTACTACGTCCAATCTTGTTTAACGTCTTCATCAATGACCTGGACAAAGGGATAGAGAGTACTTCTTTTCTGATTAGTTCTGTATATCAGGTTGGTTTTTTTTTTGTTTGTTTGTTTGTTTTGTTTTAAATTTAAATTACATGTCACTAAGTAAAGCTTCTCAGATCTTGGTTTCTACTAAACTGCTTATACATCTTTATATAAATGGATGTTTGTGTTTAAATGTTCCTCCACTAGAGAATGTCAGTCAAAGCTTAAAAAAAAAAGTCCTCTTGGATGTTGGGTAGTTTATAGGATCTGTATTTCAATATTAATCATATTATGTATCCAGAATCCGCAAAGGAAATAAAAGTAGATTATCTAGGAGACTTACTATGTATAGTACAGAACAGAAGAATGGAGCAACAAATATATGACTGTCTGAAATGCAGTAAATTAGAAATACTACAAAAAATAGACACTATTGTTTTGATATTTTGGCAAGATAATTGCTTTTTAAGTAAATAATTAGGAAATTAGTAGGAAGGGGATTAGCCAACTTTATTCATAAATCAAATCTGTTTTGAAATGCTGTTCAGAAGATTTGTGGCTTCCCAAGGTCAAAGAAGAAATAACCAGAAGAATCTTGGTAGGACACATGGTAACCTGAAATAACTGCACTTCTTTCATTGCAAAAGAAATCTACTCTTTAACAAATGAATAAAATTGCAATTTTAATAGAAAAGGAGCAGTAAGACATTTAACAATAGAAAGCATAAGTAGAATTTGTTATGCTTCATTCAAATTTAAAAAAAAAACAACAACAAAAAACAACAACACAAAATTCATTCTTCTGTGGCAAATAAGCCCTTCATGGATGACGTATTCATAGTAACTGCTTATCTGACAGGGATGCTGCCATTATGAAAAAGAATATTGATGAGTTAGATAAAATTCTGCATACACATGCAAACGAATGTGATTCTTAATTTTTTTGACTAAGCGTGTTAATAATGCAGTTTGTTTGAAAGAGGCTGTGTATTTTAAGCATGTTGTCTTATTGCATATGCTGTCATATTCTTGTGTCATTTTCTATTTCCTTTGTGTTTATTATGTTCCCTCTAATATGTCAGATTATCAGAGATATTTAGTGGGAGGATAACTTTTCAATGCAATTGAAAAGAATGTTTGGAGCTCTAGTCAAAATGTGGCTACCTGCATCAAGCTTCTAAGCAATACTTTTTTTTCTTTCTTTTTTTCTCCCCCCAAAATGTCTTTTTCAATATATGTTGCATCAAAATCTGCTATGATTCTTAATATTCCAATAGAGTGCAGAGCAGACATGTTTACAGCTACTATATTCACCCTTGAGCTTTTTATGAAGTCAGAAGCTGAAGGCTTTATAACTACTTTATTGTATAGTAGGATTTAAAAATTAAATATATTTTACCTTGAGAACACATGATAAGATGCAATAAAATACTGTTTTCATACTGCAGTATTGAGGCTTGCTGTGCTGGAGAGATGATATGTTTTCTGTTGTTATTACATCCTAATTTGTGAGTTGATAAAGGAGAAGCTGATATTTTGATCCTGCTTTAGAATTACATCTATGACCTAAACTAAAACAAGAGTGGTTTGGCAGTGACCTTTATAACGTGTTCTATATACACTCTCACAGTCTTCTGTATGAGCCTATGATTATATCTTTTTAAACAGAAAAGAAAGGTCAAGATTAGGGTACTGTTGTTTTGGAAAGACACAAGTTTCACTGACTCTCAAATCCATGCCTTCGCTTGTCTTATGATTTAAATCATACTTAATTAGTGTTAGAAATCCACCGAGTGCTTAGTTTTCTTTGCTCTGTGACTGAATTTCCATCCAGCAATGTACTTCATGTTGACATCAGTATCATTGCTACGATGAGTTACAGATGATTTTTGACCCCATCTGTTATCTCAGACTTGCTGAAGTTAACTACTTGGTTTGCAGGGGCACCTTTAGGTTGATAAGAACCAACATTGTAACAAATATTTGTGATGGTAGAAAATCTGGAGTACAATTCTGATTTTGATACCAAAAGTAAGAATTTGCCTTAGTTTTTGTCCTAAATAAATAAATAAATAAATAAATAAATAAAATCCCAACTACACATTGTTTGTCCAGTTTAGTTCTGTGAAGAAAGTAGCTAGTCAGTGTCCTTAGAATAAAATTCCTTGCTCTTGGACAATATATTATTCAAAATTAGCTGTGAATGTTTCCACGCAAAGATGTCCTAAGGATGTTCAAGGATAAAAAGATCACTTTATGCAATCCTGCTATTCAGACAGGCGTCAGTGTTTCATTCTTCAAACATGTCTCTAATACTCTTTGTTCTCTTTTACTTCACTAGCAAGAGAATTATTTGCAGGAGAAAATTCTGGCCTTTGTTTCTCCCTGCCTCAGAGGCTGATCTGAAATGCCCAAACCATTGATTTGAAGAGAGTGAAGAGAGAATGAAAGTTGCCAAGTCTTCACTTTCAAGATGATTGGGAGTTTGAGAGAATGAACCAGGATGTAGTATAGCAATTACTTTCTCTTTCTGATCATTGCTTATGGCTATAAGGTGTAGGAGCTTGCTAAAGCTCATGCTTAAGCCACACTTTGTCTTATATCTGAAGGATATATGTAGTTAAAATGAGGATCTAGCTTCATTTCTGGATGTGAACCTGCAGTGATGTAGTATGTAATGCTTCCTTTAGCCGAGTGCAGTCAGATGAGGATCTGTCCTCTATTTCTTGTTGCTGACCCGTGTGATTTTTTACTGTTTTTTACTGATTTTTTATTTTCAGTGAAGGTCTAAAAAAATACAGGTATTCGATAAATACATATTTTCCACAATTAGATGAAACTGTTGTGAAACTCAGTTAACTTAGCAAAAAAACATACTGTCCATATTGAAAAACTCACAGTCTGCCTGTAACCACAGTTATTAAAGGAAGCTTGAGGAAATAATGAAAATGGAAAGCAAGCATGAATTACCTTAGAGAATACCAATCTATGATCAGTAATTTTACTGTCAAAACGTGGAGTTTTCACTAGGAGGTACCATGCAGGCACTGAAGTTAGAAAAAAAAAAATATATGCATTTTGAAAAGGCATTTCAGAGCCACAGATTACTGATAGCTGTATTATACAATTTTTACTTGCAGTTTACCTCAGGGTGATAGAACTGCTGACTCGATATAGGGATAGTGATTTATTCCTAGTCAGACATCTTTATTGTTGACTAAATATTATTTTAGTGTATAAATTCTTTTACAAATCTACCCAACAAAATAATTAATGATGATTGAAATTGTAAGTTCAGGTAAAGTATCACTGCTGTACACGTTGATACAGCAGCATCAGTGGATACTGACATGAGTAATGCAAGGAATGAAACAACAAGGACCTGAAAATCTTTCTCCAAGTCAGGAAGTTTGAATGTTTTTTCCTTGGTGATTCATTAATAATGCTGTTACAAACTATTATTTTTACTAGATTTGCAACCTAAAACAAATAAAAAAGGATTAAATAATAATAAAAAAGCTTAAAAATTCTGCCATTTTGTACATTCATTTTAGTTGCATCCTTTCTGATGGTTTAAATGGAATTATTTGAAATACAATAAACATGATATTTGTGACCAGAGGACCACAAAAATTATGAGGGGCTTGGAGCACCTCCTGTACAAGCAAGCAGAGGGCACTGGGACTGTTGAGCCTGGAGAAGAAAAGGCTGAGAGTGGATCTCATCAATGCTTGTAAATACCTAAAGGACCGGAGTCAAATGGATGAGACCAGGCTCTTTTCAGTGATGCTCAGAAGCAGGACAAGGTGCAATGGGCACAAACTGGCATGCAGGAAGTTCCATATGAACACAAAGCAAAACTTATTTATTTTGGAGGTGATAAAGCACTAGAACAGGGTTCCCAGAAAGGCAGTGTAGTCTCCTTTGGAGATATTCAAAACCTGTCTAAATGCTTTCCTGCCTGACCTGCTGTTAGGGAACCTGATTTAGCAGGAGGGTGGACTTGCTGATCACTGCAGTTTCCTTGCAACATCGTGTGATTATAATACATTACTGGTATTCATTGTTACTACCTTGATACTCTCTGCATGTTTTGTGTGGAATGTTAATGTTAACTTTGCAACTTCTGCATGACTTAACCTACCTGATATTTAAAAACAAACTGAATTATTAAACAAAAGGTCCATCTGTCAAAAACACTGTTCCATCCTATTTGGTATTTCTGTGTTGGCTTAGGTCAGCAAGAATGAATGTAAATGAAGCAACGCTGATATGCTGTCTAACAATTGATTAGTATCACTTTAAATGATCATTCATATTTATGTGCATTTTTTATTTCAGCAAGGACAGAAAACATCATAACTTGCCACACTGCAACATTATTGTAAATAAATTACTAAATTTGGATCAACTCTGTGAACAGTAATGAAACAAATAAATGATATGTGATAATGTGATCTCATTCAGTGGTATGAATGAAAACTGTTTGAAATTATGGCTGAAAAACTGAAACTCCAAGTTTTAGTGCAAGTAGGATGAGTTAGAATAAGGTTGTTGTTGGGTTTTTTTTTTTTGTTTTTTTTTTTGTTTGTTTGTTTTTTTGTTTTTTTTTACATCTCTGAATATACCAGTAGTTTTTACAAACATACTGGTATTTGGTTTCACAATGTGTGATTTTTGCTAAGTGTATGTTTTCAAACTTTGGACTGTGACATTTCAAATTGCTTCATTTGAAAGAAAATAGTTTAAGATCCCTTGTTAATCTTGATCACTGATTCTCGTCTACAATTGCTAGCAAATTTACTTTACAAATATTTTACAAATATTCGTATTCCACATTGTTTTAATTTACAAATATTTCTAAGGCGAGTGAGAAGAAACATATATGCATGGTTGATGCCCCTACTATTTCTTTTTTTCCTTTTACCCCTTCTCGAATGGGAAAATCAGAAGGGAACAGAGCAATAAAAATCACTTTGCTCTTGAAATGAGTAACCAGAGAGATCTTGGGACTGGATAATTAGTGAAGAAGTTCTTTCTCCCTCTTTTACTAACTTGTAATTTGTATATAATATTTAAATCATCAGCATACTTTTCAAATAGAGAAGAATTTGTAAAATGCTGGAAATAAGAGAAGGGCACTCTGAGTGCTTCCACGTGGGTTCCCTATTGCTATGGAAACTAGGTAGTGATATATTCCTCTTGCTTTGACTCCAAGAGGAAAGGAAATCCTATATGGTTTCAGAGAAAGAAATAAATGAATTAAAGAAGTAACGATTGTAAGGAAAACTTTTAATTTTTAGCTGATTGACATGAGAATTCAGTCTCTGCTAACTTTGGTGGCGTATCTGGTATACAAATTCTTCTGGTTTTTTTGTGGTCTTTTTTGAAGGATTTTCTAGGTGTTTTAAAATTTACAAGGAAAAACAGGAAATAGAAGAATATGAATTTTATATGAGAATTATCTTGCTTTTAATCTTTTTTTTTTTTTTTTTTTTTTCCTGTGAAGTAGCTACAGGCGTTAAAGTTTCATGGTTTCATGGTTCTTTTTAGCACGCTAGAAGGAATCATTTAAAATTACTAGGTTTGCTCTTGAATCTTTTTCCATTCCCTTAGGTTACAGGTCTCTAGGATAACCCCAAATCCTGCATTATGTTTATGCTACTATGTTGTTTTGTTTTTTTTTCCTGAAAATCCAGGCTAACCCGTGTTTAACTTCACCTGGACTGTACTTCCTGAAAGGAAGTAAATTTTTCCCTGCTGAAGATTTTCTTTTATGTGTTAAGTTCTGTCTTGGAATTTGAATAGCATGTGTATGTCTTCTTATTATTCAGTGACACTGGTAGCTCAGTAAGTGGTAAACATGGCTGGCAAGCTCTGCTAGCAAGCTACAAAGAGCTTCCATTTATGTTTTCATTTCTTTAGCATATGAGTAAAAAGCCTATTTTCTAATATTATATCTTCTGATTTAAATCGAGCACATTGCAAAGCCATATCAGTGACAAGCAGTGAAATATAGCGGTGGCAACTGTATACTTCAGAAGGCTATTAGCATTAGCCTTTAGTGTTTAATATCTATAATTTTTTTCCAGGGTGCTTCAGTAGGCGTTGGTTTGAGAGGTTAAGATCCCAAAAATAATTCATTTAAAGCTTCTATTAATTACTTAAAGTCATATAATAAAGTTGCTTAATCTTCCATGGAATAGTTGAACTTTCTATTTGACTGTGAAATACGTTGTGTAAGTTACAATTTGTATGAAAATGTTGTTGTTAAGTTTCTAACAGAAGTCCTTCATTGTGGCAAAAAGAAGTTGCTAAAGCAATTTCCTTTAAAAGCAGAGAATTCTAGACTAATGGCCATTAGGTGCTTTTTTTATAATCAGAGCAGCTGAGATTTAATTTTCAGTTTTACAATTATCTTCTCATTGGTCTTGATTATTCATTTTTACCTATAATCATGTTGGCAGTGAAGAATTCAAGGCCATTTGCACAGTGTTGAAAAAAAAGGAAAAAGACTTTTTCGTATAAAAAATTTGAAACTTGAGTCACAGCCTTGAAGACAGCAAAAAAAAAAAAAAAAAAAAAAAGAAAAAAAGAAAAAAAAACATTCAGATTGAAATCTTAGATCAAGTTGTTCCCTTCAGAAGGTTACATGATTGAAATGATGAGCTAAACACTTGCTGGCATACAGTTTCTTTTATAATATTAAAAAAATAATCATTATTATACTTTTGTTGTTGTCTTCAAGAATAGGACAGATAGGATTTGTTCAAAATCACAGCGAGGAGATGAGGAGAGTGGTAAGGGAGAAGGATATGACAGAAATCACAAGTCAGAGTTTATTTTC
The DNA here is from genome assembly GCA_030625065.1 of Alectoris magna. NCBI lineage: Eukaryota > Metazoa > Chordata > Aves > Galliformes > Phasianidae > Alectoris > Alectoris magna. The sequence goes on from CM060560.1 coordinate 80,052,135, forward strand.
CCTCAAATAATTAAAGGTTCTGATGCATTTGAGGTTCTGGGGTGGTAGGTAAGCAGTATTATTATGTTTTCAGTTCCAATGACTAAAATATAAATTCTATAAATTTTAAATATCTTTCTAAAACAAATCACTGTCATGAATTAATAAAACGATTTTCAAAAGACAGGCGATTCACCTTAAAAGCCCTGTTGTGTATTGATATATGGTTCTTCTCAATCTTAGTTTTGGAAAGAAAATAGGTGTAGTAGAATTTAGAGGGATTTGTATTTGATTAGCTGTGATGGCCTATGTGAATACAAGAAGCATGACAGATGCCAAAATGAAATGGATGTAGAATCCTTCTCGAAGATAATTATTATGATTTTTAATTTAAAAAAGCACCTAAGTCATTTTATTTGTTCTTTACTAAGGCTTAAGCAACTGAAATAAATAGTTCAGAAATTATATATTTACAGAAAATGAACTTCAGATTCAGTTCAAACAAAGAACATTTCTACATTTTAAAAAGTACGTAGAGAAAAGTAGACTGGATAAATCATCAATTGGATGATTTTTGGTTTAATGGCAGAATTTTAAGTGTGTTCTGTAAGCTCTCAGGCTAATTTCCCTGAAGGACTTCTAAGTGGATAAATTCTCCAAAAAAGAAGATAAGGAGGATAATATAATTAATTGGAACATGGCCAGGAGGTAACAGTATTCTCACTCCTAAAAAAGTTGATGGAATTGACATCACTAATTATTTACAGAGCAAATAAATTGGAATAATTTTGAGGCTGGTGACAAAAAGTAGATGTTTTCTGCCAGAATCAGTAAACAGTTAGAAGTCTACCCGGCAAAGTGTTTGGCCAGCTTTAATATTTAAAAAGGTGCAAAAATTGAAGTAGTTTGTCCTACAGGTGTGAAAAAGTTTGAATTTCATGTGAGCTTCCAAGTATATTTAAGGAGAAAAGGAACCTATTTATACACTAACCTCTGATCAAATACCAAACAGATGATTAATTCAGTGTACTGTATGTATGTGATTAGTTTAGCACATCTTTTAAAGACAAAAAGTTTCCATTATTGACCAGTCTTTTCTTGCCCCATTTAGCTCACTGTTGATGATTTTGCATTCAAGTTCTTTATCAGAGAAGTCTGCTAGCTTTGTAGGTTCATCAGTTCTGTGTAGTCCAACCATTGCTGTTTCAAGTACTGGTCCCCAGTATAAATTTAATTTTATTTTTTCAGATTTCAGTTTGTTTTTTCTACCTCTTGATAAAAACTGATACTTTGAAATAACGTGGTGGAAGCACTGTTTGTTCCGTGATTTGAAAGGGGTAGGAGAAACTGTTTACAACAGAGAAGTGGTATACTGTGGAGAAGCACACCATTACCCCTTGTGAAATCAATATCTCCTGCTTTATCTCTTTCACCGTCTTTTAACACTATTGACTTGGAGAGAAAGGAGGTGAACTCTGAAGTTGCTTCTGGATGAAGCAGAGAAGTGACTTGAACATGGTTTAAAAAATAAACAAAAAATACTGATTGTCATAGTATCCAAGAATGTCTTACTACTCACTGGATTGTGATTTTAACAAACGGTCTTTTAGACGAGGTCCCCCAGGTGGAAGTGTCATCTGTGATCATACAGCAAGATTCAAATATGGTGAAATCAAACTGTGCTCTATTGCAGATGTTCATACTTTTCTTACTGGACACTTCACATCAACACTATAATTAGACTACTGTCATGGCAGCTTCATAGCGTACCAATGCACTGGGTATCCCTTCTTGTCTTTAAAGGGCTTTTAGTTGTGTTACAACATTCAGATTAGTAATTAAACTGTCTTTTTGTATAGGTTTGAATTTTTGTATCATAATCAGACTCCCAGGTTTCTAAAGTACTGTAGTAAAAATATTTTCTGCCAGACTTGTATTGCTGTAGATCCTTTTAAGTAAACTATTTTTACATTACTTCAGTTCCTCTTCTGGTTATACATCAAATGGTTAAACTCTGCTGGGAACCTAACTGAAATCACCACCTCTTTCATACACACTGTGCTCTCTTTTAACTTATTCATTGATCTCTCATGTATTTTTTGCTATTTCTTCAGTTCTGTTTACTGTTGTCTCCATTTCCACTCCTTGCCATTATTTTCCCTTTCATTACTTTTATTTTTGTTTCTCATAGTTCTTTCCTCTCCTTTCTGGGTAGACCACTCAGTCTGGATTCACTGGAAAATATTCCCCTTTCTTTTTATTCTATATAATACATATATAATATATTAATATCTGTAAGTTTGTGGTTGTTCACCTGTATTTTTAATATTTTTTAATTTTAATGAGTATTTTTAAATACTTCTGTTACATGTAACTGTATCTATGCTACTGTGATCCATGACGTAAACACAAATATAGAAGATTAATTAATTTTGTAGTCAATATGAAAGTGTGTATTATAATTTCACAGTGTATTCTTAGCCCTAGTGAACATACCGCGTAATCAGGAAGTGTTTGAAGGTCACACAATAAAATGCAATTCTGCAATCAGTATCACACTCCATGAAAGAAAATAAGGCATATATGCAGGTTTTATGCAGAATGCACGCTCAGTAGCTGAGCCATCGTGTATATGCTTTTCTGCGTAAGTAGGGGAGAACTAGAGAAAGTAGGAAATGGGGAATCTCCACATAACATTGCCCTAAACTGTCCCAGATAAAGTGGATACAGATGCACCGACTGCTAGTAGACTGAGTCTGCAGGATAATCTCTTTGTAGGCAGAGTTGAGCTCTTCAAGCCTCTTGCACTGAGGATAACTTACTTCAATAAAAATTCTATTAAAGATAAAGAAGGTTATCTCCAGGATTCTGACACATCTGGATGGAAGAGTGAATACATTTAATCTCGTAATCCCTGCTCTAATTGGTAACAATGGAGTTTTAGTTGCTGTCATTTTTGCCCCGATATATTAAATACTGATAATTTTATTTAACAGAGCAGTAGCATTTTTCACAGCTGTAAATGGTTGTCTGTCTTATATTAATTCAAGTCACTCAATAAGGCTTTTCCTCAGAGGCAGTGGAAAGAGTTTCTCTTGGTGTTTTACCTTTATCCCTGTAGTGATTTTTTTTCCAATTTAAACACCATGATGTGTTGATAGCAATATTTTTAATATCTGATTATCGTAGAATGACCACTCCTGTATGATCATTTTGGCGTGGTTTTTTTTTTTCCCCATGTTTTACCCAGCAAATTCAACAGCAGTGCTGGCCCACCTAGCAGGATTACCTTTGGTATGCTATTGCCTTCCTACCTGCTTTTGCTGAGAAAGAGATCTGCAGTCATAAACAACACATAGAAGTGCAGAACTCACAAGTTTTTCCCCTTGACCTTAATCTGGTACCTAAATGTGAATATGTAAATCAGTATAGTAAGGTAGATTGGTAACATTTGGTAACTGTTGACATTTCTTTTCCTGAAGCAAAATTGTTACTTTTGTATGGTTAATGGTAGCAGTTTAAGTAGAAAAATGAAAACAAAAAAAAAGACAAGTACACAAAATGTATTTGCTAAACAACAACCTGAATACTGGTGGTGTTTTTTGCTGTGGTAATATCCTTACAGATGTCTGTTTTTGTTTTTTTTTTTAATTATTAATATTAATTTTTTTTTTTACTGGGAGCAGTGGAAGCAATGAGTTTTTTTAAGGATGGGTTGCATTTAAGAACTTGTGCTACTTGGAACCTGTGACAGTACCTCAGGCTAGTCAGATTCCTTGTGATACCATCTTTCAAGCTTTAAAATGATTTTAAGAAAATGAAAAGACTGAATAAGAAAAGAAGAACATCAGCTGCATGCAAGCTGAAGAAAAAAACACAAAGATAGGGAAAAGCCAAGAAAAGCATTGGAGAGGAAAATCTGAAATGGTTACAACATTTGATATGTTAAGAGAAGTGTAATCCCAACATCCCTATAATTCCTGATAATTAATTTGTAGCTTCACATATTTAAGCTTGTACTCAGTGTTTGATGAATCAAAGGTTGTTACTATATTTTTTGATATTGTTCAGAAGACTTTTTTTTAGTGCTTTCAATTTTCCAACTTTTAATGTTTTTTTTTTTTTAAGTGCTGCATTGTATAGCATAGAATCATAGAATTACAGAATGGCCTGGATTGAAAAGGACCACAATGATCATCCAGTTTCAACCCCCCTGCTATGTGTCACCAACCACCAGACCAGGCTGCCAAGAGCCACATCCAGCCTGGTCCTGAATCGCTCCAGGGATGGGGCATCCACAACCTCCTTGGGCAACCTGTTCCAGTGCGTCACCACCCTCTGTGTGAAAAACTTCCTCCTAATATCTAACCTAAACCTCCCCTGTCTCAGTTTAAGACCATTCCCCCTTGTCCTATCACTGTCTTCCATCGTAAACAGCCATTTCCCCTCCTGTTTATACTTTCCCTTCAAATACTGGAAGGTCACAATGAGGTCTCCCCGGAGCCTTCTCTTCTTCAAGCTAAACAATCTCAGTTCCCTCAACCTTTCCCCATAGGAGAGGAGCTCCAGCCCTCTGATCATCTTAGAGGCCCTCCTCTGGACCTGTTCTAACAGCCACCCCTTTTTTAGTGCAGCCCAGAACACAGTTGGCCTTCTGGGCTGCAAGCACACACTGCTGGCTCATGTCCAGCTTCTCATCCATGAGGACCCCCAAGTCCTTCTCCACAGGGCTGCTTTCAAGGAGGTCTTCCCCCAGTTTGTATATCTGTGTGTTGTTTTATAGACTAGTTGCAGTACAGTGATCATGATGATTTAGTTATTCACTGAAAAAACATCTGGAGTTGCCATTCTCTCTGGCATTCTTCGGAGTGAATGTTCAGGGGCTCCTGATAAAATAAAAAGGAAAATAACATTCCATATTAATTATCAAGAGCATATTGCATGGGTAGCAAGCTGTGTAATGTCAGATGCATAGTACTGTTTTTGTTTTAGATCATAAATATTTACACCCACTCACACTCATTTTTAAGAGGTGCAAAAATGGTGGCCCCCAGAACTACTGCCTGTCTGTCTCACCTCTGTGCCAGGAAAGATCACAGAGCAGATCCTCCTGGAATCTATGCTAAGGTACATGAAAGACAGGGAGGTGATACAGGAGAACCAGCATGGCTTCACCAAGGGCAGGTCCTGTTTTTACTGACCTAGTGACTTTTTATGATGGTGTCACTGCATCAATGGACAAGAGAAGAGCCACTAATGTCATCTGTGTGGACTTTACTAAGGCCTTTGACACAGTTCCTGGCGACAACCTTCTCTCCAAGTTGGAAAGATATGCATTTGATGGATGGGCTGTTCAGTGGATAAAGAACTAGCTGCAGGATCGAGTCCAGAGAGTGGTGGTCAATGGCTCCATGTCTGGATGGAGATCAGTGACAAGTGGTGTCCCAAAGGGGCCAGTGCTGGGACGAATAATGTTTAATATCTTCATCAATGACATTGATAGTGAGGTTAAGTGCACCCTCTGCAATTTTGCTGATGACACCAAGCTGTGGAGTGCAGTCAACACAGCAGAGGGATGGGATGCCATCCAGAGGGACCTAGACAGGTTTGAGCAGTGGACCCAGGAGAATTTCTTGAGGTTCAACAAATCCATACTCAATATTTTGCACCTGGGTTGACGCAACCTGCACTACCAATGCAAGCTGGGGATTAAAGTATAGAGCACAGCCCTGCTGAGAAAGACCTGGGGGTACCAGTGGATGGGAATCTGGACATGAGCCAGCAACATGCCCTTGGAGCCCAGAAGGCCAACCATATCCTGGGCTGCATCAAAAGAAGCATGGTCAGTAGGTTGAGGGAGGTGATCCTGTCCCTCTATACTGGTGAGGCCTCACCTGGGGTACTGTGTCCAGATGTGGAGTCTTCAGTACAGGAGAGACCTCTGATGTTGAGCATGTCCAGAGGAGGGCCACAAAAATGATCCAAGGGATGGAACACCTCTCCTACGAGGACAGGCTGAAAGAGCTGGGGCTGTTCAGCCTGGAGAAGAGAGGGCTGTAAGGTGACCTGATAGCAGCCTTTCAGTATCTAAATGGGAGCAACATGAAGGAAGGGGACGGACTCTTTAGCAGGGAACAAGGGGAAACGGCTTCAAGCTTAAAAAGGGTAGATTTTGGTTTGAAATAAGGAAAAATCTTTTCCAGTGAGGGTGGTGAAGCACTGAAACAGGTTGCCAAGAGATATGGTTTGTGCCTTGCGCCTGGAGTCTTTCAAGGCCCAGGACCTGGGCACCCTGTTCTAGCTATACATGTCCTGTTCATTGCAGGGGAGTTGGGCTAGATGACCTTTAAAGGTCCCTTCCAACTCTAAGGATTCTGTGATTCTGTATTAGATTATAGCAATAATATAATATAATATTTTAACAGAAATAGAAATCAATAATTTAATCGAAACCTTTTCGTAGAAATAGAATATTTTAATACATTTCCTGTGCAGCCCCAATTCCTTAATAAATACATCTGAGTACATTAATTTCTGAACCAAAAAACATGCTGCATATTCAATTACTTAAGAGAGTCAACATTAAAGTGTCTAATTAATGTTTTGAATAAATACTGTTAAGAGTTTCACAAGAGTATAATAAACAAAAGATGAAGATAAAGGAATTTAAAAAGCAAAACCTATAGTTTTATTTCCCAAATATATAGGAAGCTCTAACCTACCAATCTGTCTGCATGATTCAGGACTGCTCTCACATGATTGATGATCCTGCTTATTCCTTCAATAGTTTACTTAAGTTACCTGAAGAATTTTCAGTCTGGATCGATTTCTTCTAGTACCTTATGTGGTACAGGCTGTTACAGGTCAGAAATGGACAGAGATTGCCTCCACATTCTGGGGCTAAACAAGCTATTTCCTTCTAAAGTACTTATAGTTGAAAAGAAAATATGATGCATTTATCTCCAGGCTTCTGTATTACTGAGTAAATATAACTTCCTTCATACTTTATTATTATTATTATTATTATTATTTCAGGGCAAACCTAATTCCTCTTCCCTTGTTTAAAACATGTAGCCTGCTTTTAACATTACAGACAGAAACTTTAAAAGGCAAACAACTCTCTCTAATACTGATGTGGGACCATGAGCTAGAGCTTTTGACTTACGTGTGAAACTCTGTAGAGAACAGCAGTACAAATATGGCAAAGTTGCCGTGCTGCCCTGAAGTACTTAAGTGGATGGAAGATCTCAAATGCCAACAGTGAAGGAAGTTCAGTATAGTCTAGGGGGTATATCTACACATCTGAAGATTTTAGGCTCATTAAAGGACCAGAAATAAGTAGTTGGAACAGCTGAGGGAACTGGAGTTGTTCAACCTGGAGGAGGCTCAGGGGAGACCTTATTGCCTTCTACAATTCCCTGAAAGGAGGTTGTGATGAGGTGGTGGTCAGCCTCTTCTCCCACATAACAGCAGTAGGGTAAGAGGTGAAGGGTTCAAGTTGAGCCAAAGGTCATTCAGATTGAATATTAGGATTTTTTTTTTTTTTTTTTCTCAGGGAGAGTAATGATGTACAGGTATAGGCTGCCCAGGGAGATGGTAGAGTCTCCATCCCTGGAGGTGTTCAAGAAATGTGGGGATGTGGCACTGAGGGACGTGGTTAGTGGGCAGTGGTGGTGGTAGGTGAATGATTGGACTGTATGATCATGGAACTATTTTCCAACCTTTATGATTCTATGTTTCCATGTGATCTGAAACGGGTAGAAGTAAACTGATTGGCAATGCGGTGCAATTATATGCAGCTTTTAGTGATGTATAGTGGAAGAGCAAAATAATTTTATTTTAGACTAAAATATTGGATAATGCACTATCAGAAAAAGTATCATTGAGGCTTCTGGCATGCTACTGAAGAGGCTAACTATTGCTTTAATTGAGCAGGGTTTTTACCTTCCAACATAGCTTCAAACAAACATTTGAAATGTAGTCTTTTGCTACTGCTGCTGCTGCTGCTTTCTCCACTTTTTTTTTTTTTTTCTTTCCTCTTAAGGTGTTGTGTCCTTCAAATTGTTACACTTTTACTCTGTTTTCTAAACACAATTCTTAGGTTTGGTGGAGTGAGATGTGGCTTAAGTAAAGGGAATAACAATGAAAGCGTTTCTGCCAGAGGAATCAATGAAAAATATCAGCCTCAAGAAGTAACTGTTTTTACTGTAATAACAAAGAAAGAATCGGTCAGATTAAAACTCAAAGCTGAGGTGAAGAAAAAGACTTGTGGAGTATTTTGCTGTAGATGGCATTTCTGTAAAAACTGAACAGTACAATTTTCTATCAGAAATACCATCATACGGATACTAGCATCTGATATATCCTTCAGTGGCAATACTGAACATGTGAAACTTTGCTCTAGCATAGCTTATAGTGTTAATTTCAAGACTGTCTAGAAGCTGTTTTATCATATTTATCTACAATTGTCAGTGTTTTCAGTATCTATTAGGGTATGAATGTATCAGTGGGCTGCCTTCAATTCTGTCAGGTTTTATGTATGTATGTATTTATTTTGCCTTGAAAGAACGGTTGAATGATATTGATTTTGGTCCTGTCTTCGCATTATATGTATTGAGCTCAGTCTGTTGTTCTAACCACCAGCTGGTGTTCCCCTGGAGAGGCTCATTCTGCTTCAAGTCAGTCATTTCTCTCCAGTCAAATGCAGGAACTGCTACACCTTGTAGCATTCATGGTTATAAGTTTGTTTACTGTCCAACATAAATGCGGCTGCTACCTGTCATTAGAAGAAATTTTGATTTAACTTTGATCAAATTCTGTGTATTGCATGATGAGTACAGTATATTTTGATATCTACATTAATGTTTGAAGTCAAACATTAAAGTCAGTCTACAATAAGCATTTGTTTCATTGCTCTCTGAGGTCAATAAAAAGATGGTCACGGGCTTCACTGAGTTAGTAGTCCATGATAAAATGCAAGTTCTTAAAGTAAAGATGAAAATCTTAACTTTGGAAAGAATTCAGTTAAGATTTTTAGTAAACCCAATTTGACTCTAAAACTAATGTTCAGCCTTGACGCTTTTTTCGTCTTAAAGGGATCTTTGAACGTTATTGAAAAGCAAGTACATTACTAAGTATAGTGGAAAAGTGCAGCATGGAAATTCTGAGGTTCCTCATTATGAGAAAAATGTATCATTCTCTAGACTTCAATTTTCTGATTTAGGACAATAGCAAGTGAATTGGCTTTTAAGATATTCATAGCTACTGTTGAACAGTAATTGCTAGCAATTTTTTTTCTATTTTTTTTTCTAAATTATTTTTCATATGTTCAGAAGTAATGTACATTTAAGTATTTATATTTATTTCCTATGAAGAAATTTGTTGGAAAATCTCCCAGTAAGATACTTCAAAGGTTCCAATAAATTCTTATAATCTATTCTGTTACTGTTTTAATTATTTCAAGGGGCATTTATATTAACCATGGAAATAATGTTCAGTTTGCCAATTTTTTTTCTGAAAATTATGCTTTCTGACACTAAGCATGTATTTATGTGAAGGGTTTGGATGGTTGTAGAGTAGGTGGAAATGTTGAGCGGTGAAAGGTAATAAAGTAATAAATACTTTGAGTAAATACTACTGAAGTAATAAATGCTTCTTAAAAAAAAAAAAAAAAAAGTATGGCTACATATATTGCTTTGTGAGTAAAACTTGTCAATCTCCTAGGGGCTAAACTAAAGTCTGTTGAAAATCAATGTAGTACACTTAAGTGGATGCAAGGTCCGGCCCTTCAAAGTCAACTGTGACATCTTAAGGTACAAGTGGGAAGCAGTTTTCTCAGTGAAAAGGCCTCAAGCAAAATAAGTTTTCTTTCATTATTTGTCTTCATAGGCATTTGTGAAATGAATGTTTTGGTTTTTTTTTAATTGATTTCAGTCACTTAAAATATCCTCATATTATCCATGCTAGAAAGAAGTATTAAAAATCAATATAGAAAAAGGAAAAAAGGGTAACAGGCACTGTTTGGTGTGTCAACAGTTAAAATAGATAGCTTGGCATCTTCCTTTTTCCTTTGCACATTGACTTATGCTAAATTATTATAGTTGACACGAGTTCTTAATGGTAATTTAAGGTTCAGGTTTGCTTGCTAAATGAAGTGCTTAAGAGTGTATTCATTAAACTACTTGAGAGTTCTTTTCCTGCAGATTTTCTTCATTTGTTGTTGTTGTTGTTTGTTTGTTTTGTTATTGTTTATTTGGTTAGTGGCTTTTTTTTTGGTGGTGGTGGGTTTTGATTTTTTTTTTCAAACTACTTAAGCTACTTTTCCTTTGTTTTCATCAGTTAGATATTGGCAGTTGGCAGTCCTTGTGCCAAAAAGCCTTCATAAATGTGCATCCAAACAATGAGACCTGTTGATAGATTTCTAGTGTTTAAAGAGACGTGGGGATTTCATAATACTTCCTATAATTAGGAATGACTGTCAAAATATGTTTACTAGTGTCTTTACCAGCATTGATTCCAGTATTTTTCAAAGGAGGCTAATACTGCCTGCAATTTCACCACCATGTGGTTATATATTTACATACTTAAGAATAACCATGGGATGCTGAGCTCCTTAAGATTTATCAGTTGATGCATAAACGCAATGTTTTTGTACCCCTTTATAAATATTTATTGCCTCTTTACAGTCTGCATTTAGCAAATGTATTTTCTTGTGCCAAAATGATTTTTAAAGGGAAACACATTGCATTTTATATTATTTTACTGTCTATTGCAAAGTGCAGAAGAAGAGTGATGAAGTAAGTAAGAAGGCTGGAGGGAAAAAAAGATAGCAATGCTCCCTTTTGATGAGAGGACTTCTGGCAATATCAGTGAATAAATACCTACTTGTGTTAGTCTGTTCTGCCTGAACTATAAAATGTCATTCATTTCATTTTATTTGTGATAAACTGTTCATTTAATATTATGAGCATTAAGTGTGGCTTGAGTTGTTATTCATCACAGCTAAGTACCTGAGAGGACACATGTAAATGATGTACGCTGTACTGAATTTTTATGCAGTGGGTATGAAACTAATGCACTCTAAGATCAAACGTATACATGTCCAAAGAGTGAAAATTAAGCAAACTGTTCAGTTTTTCAGTAGCACACATTAATATTTAAATTATTTCTGGGTGCCACCATGAGACTGTAAGGGAATTTATACTCATTTTCTACTAGGAAATATGCAAGGACATCGTATGTATAATGGAAAGATAATAAGATAATAGTGCTTGAGGTCTTGTCCTAGCTCATTACGTGCTGCCATTTTTGGGTATCTTACATTTTTGTCTTCATTCATCCATGACTCACTGCTCAGAAAAGCCTACTGTTGTGGCAGTAATATACATATATTTTTTTCTCACTCTCTTGGCACAAAGAGCATGTGGGAGTTATCCATGAATATTTATTTCCTAATAGGCTTCACTGTATCAGTGAAATGCGTGTTATAATGCTCAAAGGATTTTTTTTTTTTTTCCTTTCCAGATGTCCGAAAATAATATTGAGAAATGTATTACTAGTTAACTTAAATATTATAATTGCAGATTACATATTGCACAGGAAAATTGAACCTCGGACATAAGCCTGGGACAGTGATGTCTTAGTAAGGCCCAGTTTCAAGCAAATAAGCATGCTGAAAAAAGCTTCTGTAAGGAGCTAGGGATCTTTTATCAAAAGCACTAATGCCTGTATTCTTTTGAGGTATGACTGTTATGAATGAACATTCCAGCTTCCTTTTTGAAATCTGGAGAGAGACAGTTTTACTCAGAGAAAGATTCCCTTGCTTTTAGAGTGAGGCAACCCATTCCCTAGTGCCTGTCTCTTTTCCTATGCAGCTTACTGACCTGGTTTGGAGCAGATGAATAGATGGAAAAATACTGGTTTGGCTAGGAAAATAGGAGTGCTAACCAAGGGGGAAAGAGAGAGATCCTGTTAACACATCCTGGTCGTAGGTGTTTTCTTATAAGAGTTGCATGCATGTTATTATACTCATATAATATTATACTCATACAGCATACTGCAAGGAAAATTCAACCTGAGGTTTATCACTGTGCTTGGATTCCAGTTTGAAGGATCTAACTGGCCATGATAGTGGTGCCTGCAAAGGGTTTTCCTGCTCATATTGTTTTTCTCATGATCTTCCATTCCAGACCGCTGTGTTTGTTACTATATTATGTATCAACAAATCAGTGATATCTAAGAGGACTTCAGGTTTTCAGAAGTTTGATCAAGTGCTTCTCCATGCGTAGTTTCCATTGCAGCTCCTGTTTTCAAGAGATTCTTCCTGAGTAATTAGATTCTACCACTTCTCCTAGAGCCCTTGTTTGAGAAAGGCATCTTGTACCAGTGGGACCACCTGTTAAATGTTATAATTGTCTACTTCATGAAGGAAGTTATTACCCTACTAACATTGATAAATGATGGAGTCATGAATTACAACATTTTGAAATGGCCATCTTTTATCTGAAGTGTGGAGGACATAAACACTGTGGAAGGTACTAATTGTCAGAAATGGGATCTTTTTGAGTTACAAAAACTTTGTAGTCTCCTCTGGGTTCCTAGGAAAGTCATATGATTTTCATAATCTTTGACACCTCTGAAACTGTTGGTTTTCCCCAGCTGCTCAAAGGATATTCCTGCTCTGGCTCTACTGATACCGTGGTTAGGATAGAACTATCTCCTTTTTCCCTAGAAGTGTCCCACTGGAGCGATGGGGCAGCAGTCAAGATAAACTAGATTCATTTCTGGTGTCCAGCCTCAACCTTAAAATCAGTACTTATACAATGAATGTTGATCAAACTAATAAAGCAGGTCAGTTTTCCTATTCAATGGGATGTCAGTGAGATGAAATTCAGCATTATCTAATGTGTAGGTGGTTCATCCGTTATGTGGAGGTTTTGCATTTTGTGTTTTAGAGTTTGATCTGTGTAACTTTTCTGACTTTTTCAAAAGTCATAAAATCAGCCATTGCTGTGGCTTTGGTTTTATTTAGTTTGATGAAATGCTTCTCTATTCTCCTTTCCTTTCCTTCCCATACTCATCGAAGAAGAAAAATGACTTCTATATATTTTTATCTCACTATTTTATGCAAAAAATGCTGTAAAGATTTCAGCCATTGCAGTTCTGAAGCTAATAAGAGACTCGTAGCATACAGCCTGGGAAAAAAAAAAGAAAAAAAGGTGGTTTGCTGTGTGTTCTGCTTTATCTGTCTTAATATCTGCGAATCTTTTATAAAATACATAGCATTGTAAATTCAGAGGATGTAGGGGTCTTAGACCTTTGACTCATCTTAGAATTACCAACTTCTGTATGAATTTTACACTTTATCTATCACTAGGATCCATATTTGGATAGATTTTTTTTTCATATATTTCTACTCTGTTCTCAATAATAAGATAAAGGAATGACAGGCCTATGGTGACAGATATTTTTGGAGGAAAAAAGGATTTCACCATCACAGCTATTTTTTATTGTATCAGTATCTACTTGATGTGTTGTCTACAATGCTGGTAAGAGCCATTAGTTCCTGGTGCAGTATGCATACATCCTTTGAAAATGGACGAAATCCATTTTTTATTTTGGGGAAAGAGAATTTATAGTTTTCTTTAAAAGCGGTGTGCTGTCTGCGTAATTTTGTAAATAACTGAATGGAACAGGTTATAAAATACCCAAAGGAAGTATTCTTCAATAATCAGTGATGTCGATAAGAGAAAACAAATAACACAGTAATTTGGGAAAGTTAGCAAATGAACAAAGAATAATAAACGAGTAGAGGAAAAAGCAAGAAAGAATGACATTAGAAAAAGATGTGGTGAAAAAGTAATATTTTCCATTTCAATTGTTTCTGGACAAGCAGAAGGCTGTGAACTAAATCTTTTCTTCTTACAAGAAAATTTGGTTTTACTTACAGTCTTTGTAATCATTTCGTGAATTCATCTAGGTGGCAACAATACCCCGTTCAGCATGAATTGGAATAACTGAATGCGTAAAATTCACTGATGAGTAGTTTTGTGTTATTTTTTCATTACTTCTTGACTGATGTTAATTATTTATTTTCTAAAGTCTCTCTTATGTGTCTTTCTGACTGAGACTTTTTCTTTCAGCGAGGTGTGTATATACATATGTATGTGTACTCCTCTTTGTCACATCAAAACAGCACACAGAATCTGATTTCAAAATCTAACAATGAAGTTTTATATTCAGAACATTACACTTAGAACGCTACTTTTCAGTATTTTCTCTGAGATGACATTTTGTGAAAAGCGTAGTTGAGTATGTGCTTAATGTGGAAAGTGTCTCACAGAAAACAGCTGAAGTAATTGAACATATGTCATGAAAATGTGTAAGTTTAATAATATGTTACACTGAAGAAGTAACCTTCAAAGACATATCTCATCCAGCTTGACATAAGTCAGGCCTTTCCAGCCTGCTATGTGAATATATATGTCACCAATACAAACTATGCTTTCAATATGGTGAAGTCTTTCTAGAGATCAGGTTGGCCATTTCCTGCATTTTTTCCCATTCTGAAGAATGGAAGGAGGTCACAGGAAAAGGAAAAAGAGCTGCTAAAGCAGAATTGCCAGGTTGAGTAGGCACGTAATCTATATGTTTTGATTTTAGGACTTCTCTATCATACAGATCAAAACCCACATCCTTTATGAATATTAAACTGCTTACAATGTATCGCTGTAATTTGACTGCGGCCTGGTCTAAATGCCTTGTTCTTAGCACAGCAAAAAGTTTCCCATCCTTTAAATATTTAACTAAGGTTTTGCTTTTTATTAAACCAAGGTTTATCCACTTTTCATGTGTGTGATACTTTCTGCTCTGCAAAGAAATTTATCCAAGCACACTTGAAAGTAACTTACTGAAGTACTGTTTCCAAGGTGGTAATAAAGGACATCTTTGTGAGAAGAATGCACTCACGTTGATTCTTTTTCGCCACTTTTTAGAATGGGAACAGAATAGGCTTCCTCATTTAGAAAGTGTTTTTGAAGGAAGGTGTAGGGAACAAAAGAAACTGGTTCCTTCAAATCTGACAGTTTAAAGGAAAACTTTTTGCAGAAAAGTTAAATTCCTAAAATGTTGGCCATGCTTTACTGCATTATAGTTCAGATAAAAAAGTGTATAAGTATCTGTCACTATTTCAATTCTTTAAAATGTTTTCATTGCTCTTTTCTCATAATCTGGTATATATTCAAATCATTAAAATGTATTACTGGATTTTCTAAATTCCTCTACTTATTACATTCTAAATCAGTCTTTTAAAAAGGGTACAATGCATCTGCAGTTGAAATAAATCTACTGTCCTTATTGACTGCAATAAGTGTTTACAATTTATGTTACTAAGCATAGGGAAAGCGAGCTTTCCTTCATCTGTAAATATAAAGTATAGACCATAATAAAATAAGATTATCCAGTCAACACTTCCCTTTATTTGTTCAATAAGAATTACAATCATGTGTTTAAGAGTGCATGATATTACTTAATGTTTATAGAACTCAGTGTCCATTGTGTTGTCGTAGAAAGCTCCATGATCGCAATTTATTCACTGGGGCAGTTGCAAACATATAATTATTTTTTCTATTACTAATAATTACCAAGCCATTTTACTTAGACATAAAAAGGCAAAATATTAAATTAGGGCAGCTTGTGAAGGAGGAAAAATTTATGTTCTTTAGTTGTGACCTATAAAATAAAGTATACAGAGCCAATGGGCCAAAAAATTGCTTTTGTTAAACAGTGAAATAACCCTTGTTTCCAATAGCTACTTTCTGTAGAACTTCAGTCACATAGAAATTTGTAAATTTAGCCCTTTTTTTTCTGGTATTTTCTGTAGTGCCTATCTCATTAGGTTTTGCAAGAAAATTTGTGCCTCTATAAAACTGCTGATTTTGTACCATTACCTGTTGGTAGAGTTTGTAATGTGAAGAAGGTGATTCTAGATGTATCTGCACTGCTGATTAAGTCCTACCCAGATCATTGGTCTTTGAGCAGATTATGAGCTTGCAACTAATGTAGTTGCAGTGAAATGTAAAATAGTGCGATAAAATCAGTGATTAGATCATTGATTCTTTGTGAAAGGGCCTCTTTTTTTTTTTTTTTTTTTCTTACTAGAAAATCTGGAAGAAAGTTAAGATTCACAATTTGTAGTTTAGTTCAGATGGATTCTCACCTAGGATCCCTTTCACAATCATTCACGTGCTACTGGATATACTGCACCCCATCTTTTCTGACAGCATTGTATTTGCTTTCATATGATGTTATGAACCAGGTATATAGGCTCTTTGAGAAATAATGGATAAAATAATTGAATACCTTGAAAGAAAATATAAGTGACAAAGTCCCTGCATATTCATGTGAACACTTCCTTCTCTTTACTGTAAGATTAAGGACTGAGGAAAAAATAAGTGTCTTAGCTAGACTAAAATCTCAGCTTCCGACTTTCTCAGCTTTCTGACAAAGCTGACTTCTGAATCCTTGTTAAGAGAAAACTGGCAAATCCTCAGGGCGTATTCATTGGATCAACCCATAGTATTGGTTGCCTGAATATAAATCATAGCAGAATAGAATTTCCTTTTCACCCATCTCTGACCCATTCCCCTAACTGTTGTCCATTGAACCTTATTCCTTAGTCATGCAGATAGACAAAATGAATAGTACTTCAGCTGGTTCTCTCAGGCTGTGTTCAGAAACTTCTGAACTGAGAACAAAGTTAAATTTATTAAGTAGTCAGATATTTTGGTTAACCTAGATCCAATCAATGATTACTTGGAGCTTATTTATGCAGTGACAACTAACAGTGAGGATTTGTGCTCAAAACAGGGCCAAACTGTAGACAAACGTTCTTTCATCTGAAATGTATTAAAATCTATTCAGTATTCAACTGATTCTGTAACTGTGATAGCAGTATAGCTCTTCAGAGAAAATAAATTCAATTACGTTAACATTTTCAGAAAGGAAACATTTCAGTGTCATTACAGGCTTCTTGGTCTCCGTAAGTACCTATCAATGCAACTCATGCTAAACACTGTGGGACCAATCTAGTAAGTTGGTAGGAGGGTTAATTGCTGACATATTATCTGATTGGTCATAGTCACATATTTTGCCCTCTGGATTTGTACTGCTGCTCATATTATTTAGTTGATTCATGTTTTACATTTAATTAGACCTTCTCAGTATCTAATTGGAGATTACATCTGATTTCATCACCTACTGCTCTTTTAAAATAACATTACCCAGCACTGTCTCATAAATGCAAAACACATTCGTATTTGTTTTTGATATACATTCTTCTCCAAAGGAAGTTTCATTACTCCCATGTCCCAGATTTCTCTTGTGTATCCTTGTTCACCTGTCAGAAGAGTCAAAAGCCCAAAACTTCTCTGGTTCTTTAAACAGCAACCACTCCAGAATGTGCTTCTCTCATTTTCCAGACTTCTTCCTGAGGGTTAATGAGGAAATCCTAAACAGAACTACAGTTTGCTCTTCCAACACACCCATAACTTTTTTTTTTTCCATCACTGGGATGTTGGAGAAGGAAAATGAAAGTCCCCTTTGATTTCTTTTTAATGATCCTGCATTTAAATAGTTGTTTATCATTGCATCTGTATCTTTATCTGTTCTCTCAAATCTCTTTCCTCAAACAATACTTCACTCCTTAAGCAAACTATGCAAACATCTTTTCATTCAGTATCTCCAGTTTACTTCAGCATTAAGATTACCTTCAAAGAGAGTGAAATCTGAATATGCTAGCTTTATGTTATATTTTTTGTTTGTTTGTTTTATTTTCCTCTGGGAACAAGAATTATACACAGAATTTACTAGACCCTTCTTCACAGAAATGGCAAGAGACATGAATCTCTTTCCTTTGTTCCTTGTCTATCATGCTTCAGTAGATACAATGGAAATTATGTAATTTAGAGATCCACTGGAGATCTGAATTGCATGTGCATATAAAGTAGATCCCCTCTTCATAAAAAAATAAATTTCAGCAAGAAAGCATTTACCTTAAATTTGTTTATAAGTTTACATTATTTAATATCTGTCTGTTAGTAAACTTCACATGTCCTTTAAATATTTTGCAATAACCAAATAGTATTTTAATTTGTTACTATTTTTCATGATGCATAAATTAGGTAGGTTCTGAAAATACTTTGGGATGTGTCCTGTCCAGATCCTTTTAGTTCCCCTCTCTTATCACGTTAGCTTTAGATCTGCACTCTGTGAAGAAGCTTTCCCTATGTACTGCTTTGTGTCTGTTATAAATAAATAAATAAGAAGAAATCAATGCCTCTGATTTTTAATCTGATTCACCTTTAAAAGGAAATCAGTTGTGACTGAAAATCCCTAGATCTTGCAAAAAGCATATATTAATATTGAAACAGGTCTTTCTGGTGGATTGACAGTTATCTGCCATGATCTGGGACATGTGATATGTTAGCATCCAGATCACCTTATTTTGTCATTCATTATGCTTTGTCATTAGGAGAAACCCTAGATCATCAATATTTCTGAGGGAAGCAAAATTATTTTGCCTCTTTGTTGTGGTTTAATGAACAGGTAGCTCAGCATCACACAGTCAGTTGCTCATGCTCCCCTCCCAGTGGGATGAGGGAGGAAATAAAAACAAAGTAGAACTCATGGTTTAAAATAAAAGCATAAAAGGCAAAGAAGGAAGAGGCTAAGTAAATAAATAAATAAATAAATAGTAGTAATGATAATAATACATATCAAATAAGTGATAAACAATGCTGTTGCTCTCTACTTGCCAACTGATGTCCAACCAGTCCCTGTGCAGCAGCTTCCCTCCCTCTAGCCAACTACCCACAGATTTTCAAGTTTTTTTTCACATGATATCATATGGTATGGAACATCCCTTTGGCCAGTTTAGGTCAACTGTCCTGGTTCTGTCCCCTCCCAGTTCCTTGTGCCTCCTCAGCCCCCCTCACTGGCAGGACAGTGCCAGAAATGCAAAAACTGAAAGGCCATTGGCTCTGCACAGTGCTGCTCAACAACAACAAAAACTTTGGTGCGTTATCAACATTGTTTTTCTCGTCGTGCCAAAATAGCATCATACCAGACACTGTGAAGAAAAAAAGCACTCTGGCCCACATGAAGCCAGGACTCTGCTTAGTTCTAAATTTCATCCTTCTACCAGCTCATGGATTGTTTATGAAAATTCTGAATGGCAATGTATAATAGCTGAAATAATGGAAAATTAATGGTAAAGTTATGCAACACAGGTATTAGATATTTATGAAGTTCATTGGTTATTAACAACTTCAGGCACACCAGCTGCATTAAATCTCATTCTGTAATTATAGATGATTCTAAGTACTGGAAGAATAAAATAGCTTCTCTTGACACACAGGTAAGTTACTTGCTTAGAAAAATCTTTGTTTAATCCCACATATTTCCATGGATAGCTGTAATTTAACAAAGAGAAAATTGTTCTCTCAAAGACAGAGATGTTTAGTCAATCAAAAACTTCCACAGTATATTGTAATAAAAGGAGATTGTAAAGATGATTGGTGGGGTGGAGCACCTCTCCTATGAAGAAAGGTTCACAGAGTTGGACTTGTTCAGCTTGGAGAAGAGAAGGCTCTGAGGAGACCTTATCACAGCCTTCCAGTACTTGAGGGGAGCTTTTAAGCACGAGTGTGACTGACTTTTTACGTGGTCTGATAGAGGTAGGGCATGGGGGAATGGCTTCAAACTAAAAGAGGGGAGAAGGCCAGGTTGGATGGGGCCCTGGGCCGCCTGAGCTGGTAGAGGGCAGCCCTGCCCACAGCAGGGAGTTGGGGCTGGATGACCTTTAAGGTACCCTCCAACTCAGGCCATTGTTTGATTCTATAAGGCTTTCTGGAGGATGTTCAGTAATGTGGTTTCAGCCTGTTGTAGGAGCTTTTCTTCTTAGTGGTGATGTCCTGATCTTTGGAAATATCCCATGAAATTAGATACATTACCTCATAACCTCACCACTATAAACATTTACTTATTCAGTGTTTTAAATTTGAGAAGACTTTTGTTGTTACTCCATTCCTTCCACTATGTCCAATATTCTAATTTGAGTAATCGTTCAGGTCACCAGAGCACATTATGCTTTATACTACTGTACTGCTTGTTCCATGCACATGCTAACATAATTGGTCCTTTTTTGTAAGTATTGTCACTTCTTATCATTCTTCATCATGCATAAGATTTGTGTTTGTTTAGCCTAATGATTACTGTGGTGAAGAGATAAGTGATCCTGCTAAATGCTGTCACTCTGGTTATTCTCTGACTCCTCAGAGAAACTAGTTAACCTGAGCAGTCTGGCATGAAATTCTGTTGTGTTCTTTTTTTAAAAAAAAAACAAACAAACAAAACTGTAATCAGTGAATCATTGAAACAGCTGGTAGAGGGCTTTTTTTTTTTTTTTTCATCATTTGTATTACAACTTGATATCTACTTCACTGACTCTGTGATAGTGAAAGATTTAGTTAAAACAAGCGTGACATTGACATTTAAATCATTCTGAAGAGCTGATAATTAAAAAAAAAGAAAGCCTTTTATTCTCTTAGTATTTAAACTTTTTACATTTTTTTTTAAAGTGACAAAGTTTCAAAAAAATATGTTGAAGAAGTACTGGGAGAAATTTCAAGACTGAAAAGTCTCCAAAAAAGCATCTCAACGATCTGTCATCACTTTTCAATGGTATTTAAAACAAGAGTTTTAATTATCCTCATTCTTTCAATTTCATTAACATTTTGTTTTAAACAAGTTGAGGTTTTGGTCAGTTGCTTGTTTTGTTGTATTAAGAAAATGTGTGTGGGCAATACGGTACCTTCTTCATAAAGTGGATGTGATAATTGAGAGGAGGAATCTTTGGAGTTCTTTACTGTCTCAGAGGAAAGGGCAGATGATGTTGTGTTGCACTTTAGGATTTCAGAGCTGACAGGCTGATAATTCTATATGTAAGTTTTGTAGATGTACAGATTTGTTAAGCAGAAGCTTAGCATTTGAGTGGAATTTTCGGTGCTGCAGATTGCCTATGATTTTATTTATCTTAGGAAATTATTCCAGAATTTAATCAGTTAAACCTTTCTGATGGTAAATTTTGTGAGGGTTTATACAGCCCGGTGTTATCATTTTTAACTAATGATCAGACAATGATTTGCTTGCATGACACATTTGTGTCATAAATCTTTATTGAAGTATTCAGTAGCACCTAATTTTAAAACCATAATAATGCAAGATTGGAACAAAGTTTATTTGAAAATGGATATGACATTCACATTAATATAAAACAAATGTCTTCCGACCACTGTTACTGCAGTGAATATCAAATGAATTTATGAAAATGAATGCTTAAAAGGATCATTCTTTCTAATATACCGTAGCATTTAATAATACAGATATCCATGATATAGTATTGAGAGTCCTGAATACTGAAAAGTCTGAACACAACTGAAAGTTGAAGGCAGAAAAACAGATTAAGTATGAGGCAAATAATACTTTTGTATTATATGAATATTTAACCACTGGAAGAATTATTGTGATGGATTTCTTTTCTAATAAAGACAATGAAAACTAACCACGGGGATTTTTTTATTCCTAAAATTATTTTCCAGTACAATTAGAAATAATTAGCAAAAAAGTCTGGAAGCCAGACTTATGTATATGTTGACATATTAATGGTGCTTCTTTTGTTTCAGGATTTATGAACTGCTAACTCTCGCAGAAAAACACACACTGACAGTTTTAGGGTGGAGATAAAACTTTGCAATGTTAAAAAAAACATGTTTACAGATTTCTTCCAGGACAACTTAATCCCTAGATTCCTTATGTTAGTTTTTTAAAAGGTAGGTTAAGTATAACATTGCTTTGTCTACCCTGCTGAAAATACATAGAAGAGTTTCCACAGATGAGACAAAGTAGTTTCTGTATTTCTTTTTGGTGATTATTTGTTGTTTTTTTTTTTTTTGTTTGTTTGTTTGTTTGTTTTTTAATTTAAATATTTCTAATTGTAATATATTTTTTTCTTTCATGATTCAGTTTGTGAATCTTGAAAATGTGTACTTAACGTGCATTGATGGGCCTTCAGGATTAAGATCTTACAGACTTCTGGAAATTGAAGTCCTGATTAGAAACATCATGTTTAAAATAAGTCTGCCTTTTTCTGTTTTATTTTTGACTGGTCTTGTTTAATCTCTCTCTGTTTTCATCTTCATCGCTCCATTCCCACATATTTCCAAATGCAGGTGACTTGGGCACATCCTTTTCCTTTCTATCTGCTTCTGTCTCTCCATCATGGCCAAATTAAAGTTGTCATGTTTTTCTCTTCTTTTTCTTAGAATCATAGAACCATTAAGGTTGGAAAAGACCTTTAAGATCATCTCGTCTAACCATCCACCTCCCACCAATGTTGCCTGCTAAAACATATTCTTTAATACCACATCTACAAGTTTCTTGAATACCTCCAGGGACAGTGACTCAACCACTTTCCTGGGCAGCCTATTCCAGTGCCTGACCACTCTTTCAGAGAAGAAGCTTTTCCTGGTATCCAACCTGATCCTCCCCTGCTGCAACTTGAGGCTATATTTCCTTTCATCCCATTATTAGTTTTGTGGGAAAAGAAGCTGTCACCTCACCATAACATCCTTTCAGGCAGTTGTAGAGGACTACAACGTTTCCTTTGGGCCTCCTCCAGACTAAACAATCCCTGTTCCCTCAGCTGCTCCTTGTAAGACCTGTGCTCCATACTCCTCACCAGCTTTTTTACCCTTCTCTGGAGTTGCACCAGGGCCTCAGTGTCTTTCTTGTAGTGAGACACCCAAAACTGAACACAGCATTCAAGGTGTGGCCTTACCAGAGCGCAGTACAGGTGACGGTCACCTCCCTGCTCTTGCTGACTACATTAATTCTGATACAAGTCAGGATGCCATTGACCTTTTTGGCCACCTGGGCACACTTTTGGCTCAGGTTCAGCTGAACATCAACCAACACTCCCAGTTTTTTTTTCCTTTGCACAGTTTTCCAGGTCCATTTCTGTCCAGGTCATTTGACTTCAGGTACTTGAGGTCCAAGATACCCTTTTGATTAAAGTTTGTGATATTTTCCACTTTTTTTTCCTTTTATTTTTCTTTGTTATGTTTCAGACAACAGTGAAAATAATTTTCAATGCCAAAAATAGAGCAAGGAATGAATATGCGGATGAAGTAAAAAAGATATTTTGGGAGCAAAAGCATTGAGTCACTATGCCTGAACTCTAACCTCAGACTTGGGCAGCATCTGCAAGCCTGAAATACAGTATTTCTTCATTCCTACTTCTTTAAGTAACTACTTGCTTTGTAAATGTGCTGATGGATATGTACAAAACATGTACCTTCTCTTTGAGTACGAGGATTTACGCATCTGAGGAATAAGAACTTACATATATTATATATATAAACAGCCATTTGTCTATTAAGCCAAAAGAATTTTACAAAGTGCTGAGGTGTCTTTCATGCCTTCAAACGTTAGTGGCTCTTATTTGATGGTTCTAAAAAGAAGTCTATCCATCCAGTGTTCCTGATTATTTCTTTGTCTTTGGGCAAGGACAGAAAAGAAAGAAAGGAAGAGAGAAAGAAAGAGAGAAAGAAAGAAGTTTGCACACATCCTTTTTACATGTATAATTAAAAACAAACAAACAAAAAAAAACCACCAAAAACAACAAAAAAAGAATGAATAGAAAATAATTAATCTATAATCACCTATAGTTAAGAAGAAGCAAGGATTTCAAGACTTGATTTGATTTAATTAGAATTTACTTGTATGAGTGTAAAAATGGTTGCTGTTGAACATAATTTGCTCATTAAGTCCTGAAGACTAAAAGGCTGTAATGGTATAACAACAATGTATATTGACTGGGAATATTTCTAATTCTGACATTTTTTTCATGTGAACTCGATGGATTTCTTTATTTTTATTTTTTGTATGAATGCAAACTGTATGCTCTGTATACATACTTAGCATTTAGTCCTCTGATGTTTGTAGCTTCTGAATTAGCATTTCTAAAGACACAATGGCACTGCCTCAGATATCTAAGCAAACAGAGTCCTAAATCATTGCATATTCCCATGTAAAAATTAAGTTTCAGAAATAGTGAAGCAATTCATGTCTTTGGCTGCACAGTTGCATTGGAATTTCCAGGCCTCAGCCTGAACCAATGATTGAACACTAGGTGAGAAGGCATGGCTAACCCAGGGAGTTCAAATGCAAGCGATGTACCTGAGTGACCTGAGGGGGGAGAGTCTGGGTCTGCCTCTCCTCACCCTCATTTAAGGATTAGAGGCCAAGGGAACAGCATAGAGACTACTCCTCTTGAGCTGTCGCCAATCATTAGAAGGGTTGAGCTGATTTTCCTTCCTTTTTACCTGCTGTTGCTCCTTAGTGTTTGTATCCCATTAGAAGGCATTGATATTGCCTTCTTTTGCTGTACATACGGCACTTGATAACAGTTTATTTTTCACTGTGAAATGGCAATATGCCTTGGGAGGCACTGTTTGAGCATGCGAAGGGCATGTGACCATCAGTATCTGCTATGCCAACAGTCTGCTGTATCTCCCAAGGAAAACACAACAGAGTGATGATATATGTTAATATTTGTAGGATTATCATCCTATGCAAATTCCAGCTGTTGCTCATGTCATTGGTCCTCCTTGTAACCAAATAGTGCTTCCTGCAGCCAGCTCAGGCAACTGTGTGTGGTCTTTGCATTTAAAAGTCCAGTTAGAATAATTCAAAGAAATATCATCTTCCATGTACATCAGAAGTCTCTTCTCTGTGTATTCATAAGAGTAGAGCAATATGAATAGCTTATACGTCATGTTTTCTCAGTGAACTGTTGCTTAAAATTTTATTCTTCACATTCAAAGTTACTGTGTATCTGCTTTTCATTTGCACATCCAGATTAATTTATAGCCATTCCTCCTTAGATGTACAATTTGTACAGTCAGACATAAAGAGGATCTAGAGAAAGCAGTTAATTCCTTCAAGTTTTCATCTTCAGCCTAAAGAATTGAGCAAAGAATCATCAGCAGCACTAGTGATCATTTCTGAGTGCCGGGGCACTGAATTGCTCAAAGCTGAGACAGGAGGGCTTTTGAGAGGTGCTTCTGAGGCAGAGCACTATAAAGTCTCACTCCTTGTGCTATCAAAACCCACAGTAAAGCTTCACAGTGCTTGTATATGAAAACACTGAACTCTGAGTCGCTTAATTTCTCATGCTTCAAGAGCTACGATTGGTGCACATGTTCAGGCTCACATCCTTGGATTTGTTTTTCTTTAAAACTGAAATAACAGATTGCAAATCTCCAATTTCAATCCCACACCTGGCTGTTTCAATGATCCCTTCCAGATCTCCCTGTCTTTATCACAGTTGCCTTCAGCAATAGATGCACACCTGCCAACGTGAGTCAGAGAGAAGTTAGCAGTCCAATGCTAATAGGAACGCTGAATTAATCACTGTCTTGCTGAAAAGCCTGTGTGATGAGTGTGTGTGTGGGCTGATAGCAGATCAGTACTTTGTACAAGTATGTATATGACACATGAGCCTGGGATTTCATTAATGCCCATATAATTTCAATTATGGTAAAGAGTCTCTTCAACTCGGTTTATTATACTAGACCCAAATGTCATAAAAAATCCAAGCTAGCAGACCAAGAAGCTCTGTTCATCCTCATATTCTTTCAGTTGTTAGAGATTCCGTGTTTTATAAAAGCAGTTTTTGGTTTGTATTTCAAAGCCTTTTTGCCGAACCATTGTTTGACCTCTCAATAGATAATTCAAAATTTTGTGTGATGTTTAATCTCATTTGTTAAATGAAATACTCTCCTGCATGACTTTATAATGGCGGTCTATATATTTCTTCCATGTTTTGTTTTTCTAGAGTGACTTGATGCATCACTAGGTCCTGCCGTTCTGTTTTTGTCTTTATTCTGCCTTTCCTTTCTTCCCCACCGATAAACCTTTTGGTTTTCTTTCTTTTCTACTGACATCCTTTTTTGATTTCCGCAGCCAACATTCTCTCCTAAAATTGAACTCTAACTCATTTCATAAATGGGACAATACCAGAAGAAAATTCCAGAGACATGGGGCAAGGCTCAATAAAAGCTAACTGAGTGCAGAATTCCAACTGTGATACATTACCTCCAGACAAATGAATTGCCTTAATATGAGAAAGAGGATAATAAGAGTACAAACCTGGAGTAGCACATTCCAGTATTCTGATGTAGCCCAGCATTAAGGAGAGGCTGAGGGAGCTTTAGGAGAGGCTGAGGGAGCTACAGCTGTTTAGTCTGGGGAAGAGGCAGCTGAGGGGAGATGTTATTACTCTCTTCCAGTACCTGAAAGGTGCTTACAGAGAGAGTGGGGCTGGTCTCTTCTCAATGGTGACAGGTGACAAGACGAAGGGAAATGGCGTCAAGTTGCGCCAAGGTACGTTTAGTTTGGACATTAGGAAACACTTCTTTACGGAAAGGGTGGTTAAACATTGGAATAGGCTCCCCAGGGAAGTGGTTGAGTCACCGTCCCTGGATGTGTTTAAGAGTCGTTTGGATGTGGCGCTCGGAGATATGATTTAGCAGAGGGTTGTTAGAGTTAGGGTACTATCGTTAGGCTGTGGTTTGACTTGATGATCTCTGAGGTCCCTTCCAACCTGAGTGACTCTATGATTCTATGAAAAGAAAGGTCAAAATTGTTAGTGTAAGCTTCTCCATGACAGTATATTGTTTTTCTGATGGTCTGTCTTCAGTATTGTTTCAACACTCCTTCTGATCCAGTTTGCATCAGTTTCAATTCATATATTTAAGCATCTGAAATATTTTTCTTCTGTGAATGAAATAACAGGATTCTTCTGTAGCAGAGTAAGCTAAGAGGGAAAGGAGTTTCCAAATGATTTTTAAAAGGCCAGTCTATCTTTTGGTTCTTACTGCGCTGAAATCTTGAAAATTGGGTGCATAGCAGATAAGTAATTAAGATAGTCTTTGCTACTTAGATGTGCTTTACGTAAGCCCAATCTATCCTTGTTTAAATATGGCTTTATCACGGACAAAAAACACCCATATTTAAAGCTTTTTTTCTTGCTCATACTTTAATACGTTCTCAATTTTAGGATGTTGTGAGTATTTAATCATGACTTTAAGATACTTTGAGTGTGATTTCAATCTACAGAGCTTTACAGTGGAACCATTCTAATACTTGTATGCAAGCATCTACAGTTGCTGATTAAGGACTCCAGATTAATAAGAAGAAAATATTAATGGTGCTTTTCCTCAGTTTTTCCATATTAAATATTACTTTAAATATATTCTTATTTTGAGGGAGTAATGTTGGAGGAAAGGTACGTGATCATTGTTCAAATAGATACTTTTTTTTTTTTTTAGAAACAAATAAAACATTTGTTATTGTATTGTCCAATTTTGCTTTGATTTTACTGTGCTCTTGTTATATAAGAATCAGAAAAATACTTAGAGTTACTGTAGTGTGCCACATACATAAAGTAAAAACTTACTTAATCCTATTACTGTGTATCTGCAATTATGCTGACAGAAATTATCTGCAGAGAAATAAATTCTATTTGAGGTGAATATTGGTATAAATGAAAGGAATTTAGACGGTGAGATTATGAAGACAACAGGAGTGTGCAGTGGTCTGTCATTCTGTTCTCTGAATTCAGCTAAGGCTATTTAGAGTAATGGGTGACTCTTGATTCAAGAATCAGAGCTCTGGGATCCCATCATTGTTGTTGTTCCATCCAGATTATATTAATATTCTGGCAGCTGTGGATTCAGATGCACCAACAGGGGAATATCTAATGTAAACCATATTGTAGAGAACATGCCTATCAAACAATAGTTCTCTCATACGCTGTGCTAATTCAGTGATAGAATCTGAATTGCAGCCTTCTTTGCAGCTTTGCACTAGGCTAGCTGGAATGTCTGACATCTTGGTTTATTCATTAATAATACAAAGGAAGAAATAAATAACTTAAGAGCACGTTGAGGATGAATTCTATAATTTCACCAAGTTATTTATGTATAATTTTCTCCCCTTTTAAGTTGTGTACCAGCCAATAAAGGATGAAAACAAAATGTGTCTCTCTTCAGTGACAAATAAATGTACATTATCACTTGCAGTTCAGCTATCAATTTTGATTCATGCACTCTCAACAGAAGCCTTTCAGAAATGTTAGCAGTGGTGATCTACAGTAAACACCTGCACTAACAGCACTACATTAGAAACATGCTTGGGAGACACCTGTGCAGAAGATGCCTCATAGCAACCTAGTTCCTTTTATTTCAAATATCTTAACAGATAAGAAAAATCTACTTGAATATTTCTGGAGCTAAAATTCAATTTCAGATACTTGCTAATACCATTTTTTTTTTCTTTATGACTTGGTCATTTCAATTAGTACTTGAGTTGAAAAGGAGAAACTTCAAAGTTTGATACTCTCATGCATCTTATATCTAACATTAATGAAATAAAATCTGTCTTATAAAGGACTTCACATGGCAAAGGAAAACATATTGGAATTACCAATTTTCTTGCAGAATAATCTTATGTACAGATGGTTTTATGGTACTTTTCTTGGTATCTTAAAGGTAATTTACAGATACCTAAGTATTTTTGTTTCTCTCTTTGCATTTTATGTTTCTTTTAACACACACACACACACACAAGTGGAAATTAGAATTTCATTTTATCTAAATTAGAAGCAGTTACATACTTTATCTTGATTTATTTTTTTTTCCCCTCAATAATCTCCAAAGACTGGTAATCAATTTTTTCAATTTTCTGAAATAAAGATTTGTACCTAAGCATTAGAAACATGGCAGTCTAGATGCTGAAATGTGTAATGTGAGTAAACTAATACTGAGGAAAATATAGTATATATGTATTGTATGTAGTATACGACATTCTTTTAACGTAAATGCATGTGATGTATACATGTTATATTTATGCATTTTATTCTGACACATTTATTTGTATATATATGCATGTTATGTAATGCTTTGTGAGAGAAGATTCCATCATGGTAAGTGAAACATATCAAAAATGGTATAGAAAACAAACTTATTTTCACCACTTCCTTTTTTCATTTTTCTTTCCTCTTAAATTCCTGTGTACGCAACAGAAGGCTTATCACTTTCTGCAGTGTTCTTGATATCTGTCATCTCAGTTCTCTAAGGATAACTGTTTTAATCTTGATGTGTAGGTAGGTGTGGATGTCTGCCATCATAAATGGATGCATTTGTTTATCTTCAGTATTCCCTTAACTGCATTTTCTTTAAAGTGGGGAGGAGCTTAGCATAATATTCAATCTACTACACTATTTGTCACTAGAAAAAAATGTTTTTAATATCACTAAGAGGTTATTCTGTATGAGGTGTTCAATTTCCATTCTTCTCGTAAGCTTTTTCTTTAAATTGTAAATGGCTTCCTTCTCCACATCAAGAATTTCTATTGGACCATCTGAATTAATTAAATATCTTGCAGTTTTGTTTTTTTCTTTTTGTCCAGTCTTTTCATTTTTGTAAGCATGACCAGGTTACTAGGGTTTCTCCTATACGTTAAGATATTCCTAAGCTGATTGGCAAAAATAAAAGTAGTATATTTTAACGTTGGCTTGCAATATGTTAATAGTAGGTAGTAGGTGATTGTGATTAGTCTTGTTGTTTTGAGAAGATGAAATCCACAAATAGTTCTAAATATAAAATGGGATCTTAATATCTCCCTGCTCTTTGCTCATTTTTCTGTGACTTTTTTGCTTTATTGTTATACCAAGGCAGAGATCAGAAGTTTTGATCTAAATTGTGAATCATTGCATTCTGGAAGACACGCACCTAGCATTTCTATGAACACTTTATTCTGACAAATGCTTGTCTGCAAAATAGCACTCTATTGTTCTCAAAGAGTAAAATATTATAATTTAAATGTTATGTACTTTATAGAAGTTTCCAAGACACCATCAGTGCATTAATTAGAATAATATGTTTTCATTATAAAACTTCATTAATCTACTGCTTACTTTTATTAACATAGTGACTAGTTCAGAGCATAGTATGTCTATTTGAGATAAATCATATTCATTGTTTGTATGTATATGAAGTCTAAGATAGAGATTTTTTTTTCATCCATCTCTTACCATAGAATCCAAGACCATATTTTAGCAGGCTTTGACTGTGTGGATTATATATATAAGGTTACAGGCATAGTTTTTTTCTGTCTCCAGAAGATAACCAAACATGTTCAGCAGCTAAATGACATTCTGTGCAGCTATGCAGATATACCTTGTTGCTTTTCTTATTTTGTTTCACTAACCAATCCAGAATGTGTTTTTAGTGACTGACTTCTGCAGACATCTTCTGCTTTTTGTGATGCTTCATATAGAAATGCTTCCACTTTGAAGAAGTATTTGGTAATATTTGGAGGCTGAGGGCTTGAGAAAGAAGAAAACATAAAGGAAGGAATGGGAAGAGAATAAACAGTGTATTAGAACAGATAAGGAATTAGGAGATTCATCTGTGGTTGTTTCAGATGTACATTCTAATTTGCCTTACTTTAAACATATCTGAATCTCAGCATCTGATGTTCTACATCAGGTTTTTCTCCCCCTACAATGACAGTAGTTTTTGCTGACCTGGGCATTTAAGCTATCAACGTGTAGTTGATTACAGACATACTGACATATGAAGGACATGTGACTAAAGACCAGTGTTATGTAGTGGTACTGCCACGGCTGTTCTGGAGGCTGACGTAGGTCCAGGAAATCTTCAAACACACCAGAAATAGATGAGATCTGACTGCATAGAGCCATAGAGGCATTCCTCCTCTGGCTGTACTCTGGGCAGTGCTTTCCTTCAGAATGTAATCACATCACACGGAATTGCAGGGATTGGAACAGAGCTCAAGAGATCACTGAGTCCACTTCGTCTGCCAAAGCAGGTACCTTACAATAAGTCACACAGGTGGATGTCCAGATGGGTCTTGTGGAGTCTCCTATGGAGATATTCAACCTCTCTGAGCAACCTGTTCCAGTACTTTATCACCCTTATTGTAAATAAGTTCTTCCTTGCATTTGTATGGAACTTCTTAGTTTTAGGCCATTACTCCTTGTCCTGTTGCTACACGCCACCAAGAAGAGCCTGGCCTCATCCATTTGCTTCCCACCTCCTTTGAGATAAACATTAATCAGATCCCCTCTCAGTCTTCTTTTCCCTAAGCAGAACAGACCCAGGCTACTCAGCCTTTCCTCACATGGGAGATGCCTTAGGCCCTTTATCATGCTTGTGGCCTCCTGCTGGACTCCTAGGAAATCTCTCTTTATTGAACTGGGGAGCCTGGAACTGGACACAGTATTCTAAATGTGGCCTCACCAGGGCAGTGTAGAGGGGGAGGAGCACCTCCCTTGACCTGCTGACCATGCTCTTTTTATTTCACCCCAGGATACTACTGGCCTTTTTGACCACAAGGGCACACTGCTGGCTCAAGACCAACCTGTTGTTCACTCAGGTCCTTCTCTCCACAGAGGTCCTCCCCAGCAGGTCATCCCCTAACCTGTACTGATGCATGTGGTTATTCCACCCTAGGTGCAAGACTCTATAATTGCTCTTGTTAAATCTCATCAGGTTTCTCTCTGCCCAACTCTCCAGTCTGTTGAATGGCAGCAGAGCCCTCTGGTGTGTCAGTTACTCCTCTCAGCTTTGTATCCTCAGCAAACTGAGGTGCTGAGGGTAGGCTCTGTCCCTCCATCCAGGTTGCTGTTGAAGATGCTCAACAAGGCTGGACCCAGAACCTAATTCCTGGGTAACACCACTAGTTATAGGCCTCCAGCCAGACTCTGCACCACTGATGACAACCCTCTGAGCTCTGCCAGTCAGCCAGCTCTTGATTCACCTCACCGTCCAGTCATCTATCCTTCACTTTTTAAGTTTCATAACAAGGATATGGTGGGAGATGGTGTCAAACGCCTTGCTGAAATCAAGGTACACAATATCCACTGCTCTAGCCAGATCTTCCCAGTCAGTGATGACATCGTAAAAGGCTACCAGGCTGATCAAGTGTGACTTCCCCTTGGTGAGTCCATGGTGACTACTCCTGATATAACCTGTTCCAATTGCTTGGAGAGGGTATCCAGACTAAGTAAGTTGTTCCATCATCAACCGTCCATTGGACGGTTAGACTAGATGATCTGGACGGTTGGATTAGATGATCTTATAGGTCCTTTCCAACCTTGTGATTCTATGATTCTCTGATTCTGTGATCACCTTTCCAGGAATGGAGATGAGGCTGACTGGCCTGTCGTTTCCTAGATGTTAAACTTCCCTCTTTCTATTGTACATGCTCTTTCAGAAAGAGATATTCCAGAATTTCTTACTAGCTTCATCAGAAACAGTTTTGGGATAGAAATTGCTCAAAGAAAGCAGGGAGTCATCCAAGTCTCATCTGCTCAAGACCACGAAATAAATGTATTACGTAAATAGAAGCAAAAAACCAAATATCTATCTTGTCACCTTATTCTTTTAGGGATGCCTTTGAAAACTGCCCTCGCTTTTCTTACTGTCATGTAAGCACATCTTTTCTAGTTCTGAGGAAATCCTTTTACAACCTTCAGAGTGCCAAAGGGATCTTTACCTGTTATTTGAAGAGTGCTAAGTAATGTATCAAAGGTGTTGCTTGTCTTGCTTTAAATGAAGTTCAATGTAAGATCGTAGTTATTAAGAAAAATGAAAAATGCTTTTCTTTGTAATTTTAAATGTTAAATAAATCCAGATGATTATTTGAGATGGTCTTTGGGAAAAAAAAAGAAAAAAGAGCAAGGCCTGAGAGAATAGCTTATGATTCGGGTATCTACTTATCTTCATTTAAATAATTGATATACTAAATTAAAAGATTATGTAGCCCTACCCTTCCCACCTCCCTGCTCTCCAAAATCCAGATGATTGTAAGGCGGGGAAATCTATTCTTCTAAAAATGTAAAGATGCTTTAAATTCATTTTAAACAAAATCAAACTTGAGTTCAGTCTGCATACACAGTTGATTCCAACTTCTGTTATTTCATCAAGGGAATGCAAGGGAACTTCAGTCTCCTTAATGAAAATGACATAAAATGAAATACAAAAGAATTGCAGACTGATGTTCTGAAATGAGAGAGATCACCTTGTTTGTGTGAGGACACCGTAAGTAATAACCTTTCTTGGCTGTCAGGTTTTTGTGATCCAGTTGGCTTGGAGGGATTGAGAAATGTCTAACCCATCTGATTTAAATGCAACTGCTGGGAAAATATATGCATATATGCATACAATTCTCTGATACACAATATCAATCGTTCCTTTCGTAATTCTGCATTGTTTTGTGTAATAGCATTCACAGACCTTGAACAGTGTAGACGGTTCTGATGAAACCAGACATTTTGTTGGCTTGAATTTTCTTCAGTGCTGGAAAGTGCTATGCTACCAGTCTTTTACTTCAGGTTGACTAATTGATTTTTCTGTACTACATTGCAGTTTTGACACAGTCTTCAAGATTGTTAGTCCGCTAACATCAATGAAATACTATTGATGGCTCACATAAAATGGAGAATAATGTATATATAGTTCTGAATTTCTATAATACGAGCCTGACTGTAATATCAAAGTACTTTAAAACAACATTCTCACTGTGGGAGGTTCGTGAGCTGTATGTTATAGGGTTGAAACATTAATAGTACTGAAGTCATGTCTTGACACGGGATAAATTCATGCTTAAAGTATTCATAAGTGTTATAGGGAATACCTGTGTGGGAAATAAATAACATGAAGTTCAAAGGGGTTGATGAAGATGGTGAAGGCTGCAGAGGGCTATATGTGTGAGGAGTGGCTGAGGTCCCTGGCTTTGTTCAATTCAGAGCAGAGGAGCTGGGGGGAGACCTCATGGTGGCCTACAGCTCTTCACAGGGAGCGGAGGGGCAGTGCTGAGCTGTGCTCTCTGTGACAGCGACAGGGCCCGAGGAAACGGCATGGAGCTGTGTCAGGGGAGGGGCAGCTGGGGGCTAGGGACAGAGTCTGCACCAGAGGGAATGGGCTGCGCAGGGCAGTGGGCACGGTCCCTGGTGTCAACGTTCAAGAAGCTCATGTCAGAGTTTTCAGACATAGTGTTTGAATTGTGGGTGGTGCAGTGTGAAACCAGGAGCTGGACTGAGCTGTGCTTGAGGATTCCTTTCATCTGAGGATACTGATTTTATGATTCTGTTAATCTGTGATTCTATTTCAGCACTGAAACACATAAGGAAACTAAGACAAATCTCATGCTAAAGGACATGCAAAAATTTAAGTGTTACTGTTATTTAAAACAAAAACAAGCAGGCAAACAAAGCAAACAAAGACAAAAAAATAAAAAGCCTGCAGTGCTTTCTACTTGTCTAATCTAATGCATAAGTGTGTATGCACATATAGTATGTATATATGTTACATACTCATATATAATTAAAATTGCTTATGATAGTGTAAGATATTCTGGTGGAAAAGGTTTCTGAACTGAATCATAGATAAATGTTTGCTATATAAAAGATATCTCTTGAAAATGCCTTATTTTCACGAAAAAGCCATGACCTAACAATTTATTTGACTCATCTGTACGTAGTACTGGTTGGATTCAAGTTGTTTTAAGCTACAAACTCTGATTTAAGTGTCAAGGTGTATCAGACCGTGTGGTTGAACTGTTTCTCCTGAGATTTTTTGGGGGGTGTCAGAAAGAGGAACATAGACATTTGTCATTGTACACTACAAAGCATTATATAATTTGAAGGTTTTTTGTTTTTTTTTTTTCCTTCTTTATGAACAGTTTTTTAACTTCCTAACTGAAAAACATGGGTTAAAGTGCTGCTGCCTATTACCTATATCATTTAGAAATTATAGAAAGTAGATTAATCTAGCCATTACTTTTTCCATTACAGATTGACATGAAATAGAAACTACAGCAAATGTCAGTGTCCGATGTTGCTTTTAGAAACAAATTTACCAGTCTTGGTAGCACCTTTTAGATGACTGATAGTATTTTTTTTTTCAGTTTCCCTCTCAGGGAAGTTATGTAATAAATTGTGCTTCATAACTCAGAGTGACTGAGAGGCTAAATTTAGCTCTGATGGGTTTTTACATCTAAATTGATCAATAAATTAGATGGATTAATAACGTTCTTCTGTCAGGGCCAAGGACTGTTAGTATGTGGCCTTGCAGATGTATCATTTATTAGCATCTCAAAGAACAATAACTTTAACAATAACTTTAGAAAGTCTCTCTATATCCTTTGCCATTTTAAGGCCTTGAAAATATTTCAAATGAAAATAAAATTTTATCCTTCTTGGAAAATGGAAAATTCCCATCAATAATACAGTTCAGCACTCCAGCTTGAAAGATAATTTCAGGAAGAATGTAATATATTTATGACAGCTGAATATGCTAGAAGTGTGTTTCTTGACAGATGAATACAGTTGTATTTTGTCCAAGTAGCTGAAATTTCACTAGATCAGAATGAAATAATGAAGGGGAAAACTGCAGGAGTGTTAATGCATGAGCAAATATGTATAGTCACTGGCATTTTTATAGAATCTGTTTTACACTGGATGTGCTCGTACTGAAAATACTTCTTAGTAACTAATTAGTCCATTTCATACTCAGAATAAATTGTAAACCTAACTATTATTTCCTAATCTCACTGCTTTACCAATTTTATTATTTTTAGTTTTGAAGTTATGATGTTACTAAGTTAGTTGGCCATCCTGAGGAACATTGAATTATCCAGTTTTTTAGTATGAAAAATGAAAAGCATACTCATGTAATTATAACGTTCCGTTTAAGTTTTATAGACAGTGTAGCATTTATAGTATTTTATGTCATATTTTATGTCATTGTATTCCTTGCTCCTTCATTGTCTCTTAAAGGTTCTATCATTTACTCCTGAATCAGTATACATCATTGTGTCCAGTATTTCTTCAAAATGACTTTGACTTTGGGCTTCAAACTGAAAACGGTTTAACTCCAAGAACAAAATGAAAACCTTAGGCACTTAAAATTACCAAACTTTTTTTTGCATTGTATATTTGCAGGAGGTTTTCGGTACCTGAAGCTTCACATGAAAATGGTAAAAAAAAAAATAAAAATACTATAGTCTCTTTGGTAACCATACCCTGCAGGCATCTATATTTAGAATATGACTGTCATATTTTCAAATCCCATCAGTGGGTGAACTGCATCATTTAGTACCTAAATATATTTGTCAGTCTTGCTCTTGTTCCTTCAGACTCTCTACAGTGAAAGGAACAGTTACAGTGACTTGGAAGGAGGCATTTGTTGATATATACAATAATTAAATAAGCATGCTACATTTATTGTAGAGGTATATGATTCTTCTATCAGTTTGAGGACAAAAATATTTTAACATGTAAACTTAAGTTTCGTATCTGTTTTCACAGTGATGAGCTCCACCTCTCAAAGGACTTTCTGTAGTACATTACATGACTGCATAGCTAACTTTTAAAAATCTTGCACTTATAGTAACAATTGTAGTTTTCATATTACGATGTCAAAGAAAGAGTTACTAAGTCAACATGAACATTGTGCAAATGACTACAATGGCATGGTAAAAGCATTAATGTATTCTTAATTATTTAAAATTTGTTTTATGAACTTAGATAAAAAAGAGATAATGACTGTAAAAATATATATTGTAACAAGATGAAAAAGCATTTCAGAATTTGTATGTTTTATTTCTGGACGTGACTCTACTGTCTAAACAGGTTCATAAGCTGCACCTCCAATATTTGTATACCAAAACCTAGTACTGACTTCTGTTTTCCTTCACAAAAAAGGGAAGTATGAACATGGGCATTTATTGATGACATTATGTTATTTCCTGACTTGTCTGCTGATGGTCACAGAGTAGACCGAATTGAGTCCAGGAAAGAAAGGTGGAGTAGAAATTCCTTATGAAGGTAACACTTTCTTGCCAGTAATTTATCTATAGACATCTGCAAAATATCTGCTGCAAAACGTGCCCATAAGTCTGATTAATAAAGTGAATTTACCAAAATGCAATCTGTACATTTGAAAATAGTAATACTGCTTCAGTGGTTACTGTAGGATTAATTTTGCATTGCATGCTATAAACCAAATCAATCTAACTTCATTAATGTTGTGAACTAAAGCTGTGTTGATCCCAGAATGAATTAAATAGTTAAGTCATTAAGACCTGCTATATATCCAGCATACGCATTTCTCCCAGTGCTTTCTTGTGCCTGAACATTTTACTGCTTTCATAGTACCCGGGATTTTTTTACTTGCAGAATTTGCTAAGCCGTGACTACATTGCAAATTAAGTTTTGAGAAACTGGATGTATTTCTAGTTTATATAATGTTTCAATATAATATGGTTGCAACAGTATAAAGTTAATTCAGCAGTTTCAGCTGTCACAGCGACAAGTTCTTTGCATGGAGGACACTTCACACTTGATTTGTTGATAAGTTGGCAATACTGCTGTTCACCATGCTTCAGCTGACTTAGTGTACAGTTCAAGGTTTCAAGCTGTCAGGCTGAAAATAATTAGATGTTCAAGTTGCATTGTGGAAAAAGAAACTACAGCCCACTAGCCCTGAACACTGAAAATCTAAGAAATATTCTCACTGATTCAAGGAGAAAAGGACTCTTTTCTGCTTCCGGTCTGACCATGTTGATTTTGGAAGAACGTTTTCTGTTACTGAATTGTATTATAAGAAAATGTTCAAAGGTAATTGAAGAAACAGGAAAAAATGGTCATTAAAAAAATCGAATATTTAATAGTAAGCGCTGTAAGTTTGTAAATGTTAATCAGCTTGTAAAAAAAAAAATGCTGGAAAGGTAAATGCTAGTTCTTTTGTTTCATGCATTAGTAAATATACATTTTATTTCTCATTTTAAATATTAAAACGATACTTTTCTGAACAATTTCATTGTAAGCTGTTGGCGATCAAAGTATTTTTCTGGCAAATAGAGTTTCCACTTTATTGTTGAAAATGTAGATAAGAATAGAAATCTCTTGTACCTGTCTAACATTGAAAAGAATAAGCTTTTTAAAATCCATTTTATTAAAAGTTTCTTTTCTGCAGCATCCTTAGCAGAACTAAAATCTTTAGCAAAAGTCTTGGATTAAAACACTGCTGAATGAATGACCTATTTTCACTGTAGGTGGATTCTGATTAATGAGAGAAGATTTTGAACTGCAGCTGTCATACGTTGCAAATTGTTTTTAACCTTCCATAGATGTAGTAGTACTATTTATTTTCAGTAATATCTGAAAGTTTCTCACAAAATCAAATTCTTGTTTATCGTGACTGTTTCTGAAACCACTAAAACTCTTTGGATGAGTGAACTGAAATTAAAAACAAGAAAAATCAGTGAGATGCATTTGTCAGAGGGGAAAAATCACACATGGCTGCTTGATTATGCATCATGGTAATATATTTTTTTGTTTTAGTCTGATTATTGAACATTTATCCATGATTGCTAACCAGTAATGGAGCACTGTATCAGAAATGAGATTTGTTTTTATTAAAATATTAATTATATTAGTGTATGACAATAAATTTATTAATATACAATTAATAACTTACTATTAACTTAATAGCTTTTATTAAAAATGCATATTTTATGGAACTTATGTGACAAATATGGGACGTAGTGAGATTTTCTGATTTGTGCCTGTTATGAAACTTCTTATATTACATAGGCTACCTTGACAGAGCTCAGTAATCATGTATATTCATTATAAGTATGAAATTACACTTTTTGTGCAGACTGTTTAATAGATCATGTTACATGTGAATATAGGTATAGTTAGCCAAAGTAAGGATATTAATTTCTTCTTCATTTTATTTTTTATTTTATTTATTTATTATTCATTTCTTCTTCATCATCTCAGGCACGGATGTCAAACCTTTTGACTTGCCTGGGCTACAATGAGTGAAGAGGAATTATCTTAGGCTGTGTTTAAAATATAGAATATATTTTTTTAAAAAATATATATATATGTTCTAATGTGTTGAAACATACACTGTTTTTTTTTTTGTTGTTGTTTCCTTTTATCTGTGCTTAAGATTTTGCGATAAACATTTAACTTACGTTACTTCAACACAATAAAAAGTGGCTCCTAAGGACGTCACTTGGCAAATGTATAAATTCTGAGAACAGAGTGAATAAATCTACATATAGTATAGTGCATATCCTCTGTAAACCCACCTGTTGCATGACTTGTTGGCAAATTGACACATGATTTTTTTTTAGGCAATTATTACTTGTCTGTTGCCCCCACATGGTCAGAATAGCAGAAACGCTAATCAAATACATACTGCAACGTGAATTAAAAACATACCACAAATCATTTAATACTTTTTGAGCTTCTTGAGACGTTGAGAATTACAGAATTTTTTGGCACTGCACAAATTACATCAAAGAACCTTACAATGGCCTGGGTTGAAAAGGACCACAATGATCATCAAGTTTCAACCCCCCTGCCATGGGCACGGTCTCCAGGCTGCCC
Source organism: Alectoris magna (assembly GCA_030625065.1). Taxonomy (NCBI): domain Eukaryota; kingdom Metazoa; phylum Chordata; class Aves; order Galliformes; family Phasianidae; genus Alectoris; species Alectoris magna. The sequence goes on from CM060560.1 coordinate 80,091,730, forward strand.
AGAGCCACATCCAGCCTGGCCATGAATGCATCCAGGGAGGGGGCATCCACAGCCTCCTTGGGCAACCTACAGCTACAAAATCACACATCAGTTCACGATCTTGTGGGCTGCATTACTAGTTGTTCAGGGCTTCATGAGACCTGCAGGCCACTGATTAGACACAGTGCATGTAGGTTGTGGTTGTCCAACCTTCTGGCTTGCAAGGCTGCATTGAGTGAATAGGAATTGCCTTGTGCCACATATAAAACATATAATTTAATTTATTTAAGTAACAAAGTTCATTTTGTATTTTTTTTTTAACATAAAAAAAACCAAACAAACACAAAAAACAGCAACAGAAAGAAAAAAAAACAAAAAAAAAACTACTGGGATGTTTGACCTTGTTCTTGTGAAACTGATGCATCAGTCTGGTTTGATGGTAGTGGTTGCCATTCCTAGTGAGTTCTTAAGGTGTTCATCAGAGATTTTTGAAGAAATTTTACTCTTCTTGTGCTTCATCCGTTACAATAATTGTTTACAACTGTCCGCACTGCCAAAAAGTGGTGACATAAATAAGGCATGGCTATGAAGCGAGGGATATATTTGTCCCATAATCAACATCCATACTTCTAAGGAACTCCTAGAATTAGTGATGATTCCGTCCCTTGGACTTCATTAGATTCATAGATTTGATGGTGATTTGCATGATATTATCCATTTTTAAAGCTTTTGTGAATAAATTTTCTTGACGTCTGGTGCAGTGATATTTCATCAAACATGAATTACCAGTGTTAACTGCATCAGCTTTTATTAACTTTATAAGTATCTCTTTTTTACCAACTATCACCAGAATGCCATTGGTAACTATACCAGATACATTGACAAAGGTTAAAGAAAATCACTTCAATCTATTTTCTTACTGATTCATACAAATCAAGAGACTTAGCTGTATCTTTCAATGGTACCAAAGAAGCCATTTCTTCAGTGACATTATATTTGGTATCTGCGTCTCTAATGAAGATGGCAAACAGAGTACTGGAACAGGTTGTCCAGAGAGATTATGAATGCCTCCTCCCTGGAAGCATTCAAGGCCAGGCTGGATGGGGCTTTGAGTAGCCTGGTCTAGATGGAGGTGTCCCTGGACTATGGCAGGAGGGTGGGAACAAGATGATCTTAAATCTCCCTTCAAACCCAAACCATTCTATGATTCCTTGTTATGCATTGAATTTGACAGCATGCTTCTCCATATAATGTCTTTTCAAGTTGTAATCTTCAAAAACTTACACAGTTTCGTTGCAAATTAAACCATATTTTTTTGTCAGCACTGGGTATATCAACAAGTTCCCTGGATTAAGCAATGATAATGTTAGTATAAAAACTCCTCTCTACATTGTATTATGTTATCTGTGTTTATTATGTATTCATATTTTTTTTGCCTAAGAATTGGAGAGTGTCTTGAAATACTCCTTTTCAAATAACTGAAGAGAACAATTTTGTTCAGTGGAAATGCTTAAAGCAATACGTTATATCAGAACACTTTTTGTCCACTACTTTCTGTATTACTTCCAGTGTGATTTCTTGAATTATTCATTAGTTAAAGAAATACAATACAAGTTAGTCAATTTCAGACTAAGAAAGACCAAAATAAATAAATTTTCCTTTAAAAGGGGAAATGGTTCTATTATTAGAACAATTCTTGTTTTATATTATTGTTTACATAGCTGTAATTAAACTATAGTACACTTCATTCCTGCATTAAAAGTAAGTAGAATAAAATTATCACTTTTTAATAACTCCAAATTATATATCATTAATGAAAGCTTAATTACCATGTTTCACATTAGATATAATTAGTTAATGATCTATAAATGTATATAAAATGCAATTTAATGATGCAACACTTCACATAATAAAATAGCTAATTCAAGCCCAAGAAGTAATTAGATGTCATGTGTGTCATTTCTCATTGTCCGTAAAGTATTATCTGGTAAAATATGCAGTAACAAATTTGCCCTTTGAATTTGCTTGCCCCCAATTTTATTGTTGTTGCTACTTTTAGTTCTGGTTTTTTTTTGTGTTTTTTTTTTTGTAGTTTTTATTTCTGTTTGTGATTAAATGATAGAAGTAGTCTTGTCTTTGTCTTCCTTTATGTTGTTCTCATTGGTGGCAGGTGAGAAAATGGTGTACATTGAGAGTCTCTCCCTTGAGTGACTGAGTGGTACAGTAGAGTTTGTTGGATATGTTGAGATTAGTTTTCTTTCATTGTTCTGTGTATCGAGAATTTTCATTAGAGACTTTATTTTACTTAAATGAAAATTATTAAAAGAACAAGTTATCCATAATGAAGTTTCTCAGATTTCCTGAGTACAATTTCTGCTCCCAACCAGTGGAAAAAGAAGCTCAATTCAGCTAATCAGTTTGCCAGACAGATAGCTATGGTTTCAGCTTTGTTGTGAATATGAGGTAACCTACCGTGCAACTCCTACCTGAACTGCTATTATTCTCTGTCATTCCACTTGTTTAAGAAAACACAGACAAACTAGATCCCAAAGAACAAAATTCCCACGTTCTTTAATATTCAGTTTGGGAAAAATAGGTATTTCTGGAATATATTTTTTTACTTCCTCTCTCGCGTTCTTCTCTTAGGTTTGTGTGAAATGTATAACTCAGGAGAAGTGGGAAATACAAAATAAAATATTGTGTGTATTTTATTTCATATGTAAATTGATTGCTGAAACCTGCAGTGAGGTTTGAAAATATTTTCTCATAAAATATATGTAATAAAAACTGTATAATTTCATTTGTGAAGCTAGCTTTGAGTTACAGTGGAAGTATTTTTTTTCCTAACTAAAAAAAATGAAAGCAATATTAACATTTCCGATGTATATATGTCTCATAAATAAGTTATTCTTAAGCAATTTTCAAATCTTTGGTACACTGGGGCTCATGTCATATATTTACTTGGAAAATTTTGAAATGCAGAATACCTAACATATGGACACTGTCTACAGTATATCCAGAAATTGCACCAAACACTTCTATTTTAAGTTGCCTCAGATTTTTAAATTCCAATTTCCTCTAATATCTTTGCTAAAAAACATATTTGTTGTCCTGAGAATGAAAGTACACAAAGACACAGTACTGTTAACAAGTAGAAAAGCATTTTTTTTTCACTTTAAATTATCTATATATATCTGCATCTATAATGGTTGTATTCAGTATTGAATTCAATAATGTTATTTCACATGTATTTCACATTTGTATCCAATAATATCGATGTTACAGGACATATTTGATGAAGAAAATATCTACTAAGATTACAATATTTTTTTTTAAATTCAGATCCAGACACTAATCTAAATCAGCACTAGACCCTGTTAGAGTCTAGAGGAGTGCAGGGCATTGCAGTTTGCCATGTGGTTTGGACTTACTTTCAGATTTACAAGCCAATCCTCATGGAAAGCATGCCAGACTAAACATCTTACCTAAAGTGTGTGAACTGAAGAAGCATACCTGCTATGCAAAATTAAAGATGTAATATTGTTCTAATCAAAGAATTTCTATTAGTATGTATTGTTCTAAGCTGTACTAATTAGCACAAACCAGGTTCTTAGAACAGTGTGAAGATGCTCTTTATTCTTGGCTCCCAAAGGAAAAAAAGGAGAAATAACAGTATGCAATGCATTATTTTTCTGATTTTTCAGACCTTGTGCTTTCAGTCCAAAATCAGTAGATTGTTCTGAGCTTTGTGCGACTTAGTACATTTTGAACAGTGCAAGTTGGTATGTAGATAAGGTTTCATTTCAGTCCAGGTTTTCTTATTCCTTTATTTGCTGCTTTGCTTTGTTCAGAAGTATTTTTTTCTCAGTGCATCTTGATAGATAAGATGACTTCTTGCATTCTTCTGGTTATTATCATCAAATAGGAACAGATTTGAATTGTTAGGCAAATAAAATGTGCTTACTGTGTGCAGTTCCGCTTTATCTAAATGACTCCATGCTGCAGCCCTTAGGAAAAGGCAGATGAAGACCAAACCATTTCTGAAGAAACAAGTTTCAGTGAAACCTATGCTATTGTTCTGTGTCAGGGTGGAGGCCAGTCGCAAGCGGCATCCCTCAGGGGTCAGTCTTGGAACTGGTACTATTCTACATCTTCATCGGTGACACAGACGATGGCATCAACGACACCCTCAGCAAGTGTGTAGATGACACCAAGCTGAGTGGTGCAGTCAATACATTGGAAGGAAGGGAAGCCATCCAGAGGGTCCTGGACAGGCTGGAGAAGTGGGCGCATGAAAACCTAATGACGCTCAGTAAGACCAAGTACAGGGTGCTGCACTTGGGTCAGGGCAATCCCAGGTATTTATACAGACTAGGGGAAGATCTCCTTGAGAGCAGCCCTGTGGAGAAGGACTTGGGAGTCCTGACGGACAAGAAGCTGGACATGAACCAGCAATATGTGCTTGCAGCCTGGAAGGCCAACTGTGTTTTGGGCTGCATTAAAAAAGGGGTGGCCAGCAGAGAGAGGTAGGTGATTGTCCCCTCTACTCAGCTCTTGTGAGACCCCATCCAGATTACTGTGTCCAGGCCTGGGGCCCCCAGTACAGGAAGGACATGGAGCTGTTAGAGTGGGTCCTGAGGAGGGCCACTAAGATGATCAGAGGGCTGGAGCACCTCTCCTATGAGGAAAGGTTGAGGGAACTGGGCTTGTTTAGCTTGGAGAAGAGAAGGCTCTGGGGAGACCTCATTGTGGCCTTTCAGTTCTTGAAGGGAGCATATAAACAGGAGGGGGAATGGCTGTTTATGTGGGTGGATGGTGATAGGACAAGAGGGAATGATTTTAAACTAAGACAGGAGAGGTTAGATATTAGGAGGTAGTTTTTCACACAGAGGGTGGTGTCGCACTGATACAAACGCATTACAAAATGAGCTTTGCTACTTAAATAAATTAAATTATATGTTTTATATGTGGCACAAGGCAATTCCTATTCACTCAATGCAGCCTTGCAAGCCAGAAGGTTGGACAACTACAACCTAGATGAACTGAGTCTAATCAGTAGCTCTCAGGTCTCATGAAGCCCTGAACAACTAGTAATGCAGCCCGCAAGATCGTGGACTTTTAACATTGATGTGTGATTTTGTAGCTGTAGGTTGCCCAAGGAGGCTGTGGATGCCCCTTCCCTGGATGCATTCATGGCCAGGCTGGATGTGGCTCTGGGCAGCCTGGTCTGGTGGTTGGAGACCATGCCCATGGCAGGGAGGTTGAAATTCGATGATCATTGTGGTCCTTTTCAACCCAGGCCATTCTGTGATTCTATGATTCTGTTGAAAATATCCAATTAATATTGTTTATTCCAAATGGTGAGACTGTGAAAACTGATACATGCAAACTTTCTCATAATCCTTTTCTCTGTTGTTGTGCTTTCCGTTTTCCTGCTCTTCTGGGTACCAAACTGAGTGGCAGTAGACATCTCCAGGGAGAGGTAGGGTCTCAAAAGGGCAGTGTTCCAAGCAGTAGAAAAATGCTGAATAGTTAGTAGTAAATACATAATCCAAATTTTGAGTTCCCCATGCTCGAGGAGCATGATGTGAATGTGAACCATTACTGATTTGCTCAGGATTGTGTTTCTACTTTTGATACCACAGTCTGTTTACTTGATCTTTCTTTAAGTTACCCCTAAAAGCGTCTTTACTAAGATTTCGAAGGTCTTTTATTAACCAGAAATGGACCATTTATGTTTATAGCCCTAGAGACTTGTGTTTGCAGGCTAAGAGCTTTTACCTGTATCTTGTACATGTACTTTGAGGGACCTCAGTTACAGTTGCTTGTATTTCTTCAGAAGGTGACTTTTGTTGATAATATAGATAATAACACAATGTTTAGTTAACGTAATTTAGTCCAAATATATAATTTTTATTAGTGCAGTCTGTAATAGTTAAGTTCACAAAAATAATAATCCATGAGAAGATATAGGAAAAAAAATGTATAGAAACAATGTTTTAGTACAGTCTTATTATTAACATCTAGCAGTTAGAACAATACCACTGAAGTGCACTCTCAAAATTAGGAGATATATATGTTCTTTCAGTTATCTCTGATGAATTGCTGCAAAGCAACAGGTTAAAACAGAAGTTGTTTATTTTTAATGCAAGGCATCTGTCCTCAAGCATTGCCATCGTAGGTATAGAAGTCATTTAGTAATAAGATGATTGAAATTCAGAGCAGATTTTGCACTATTTCATTTTTCACTTTACCTCTAACTTCTTACATACACCGATTTATCTGCCTTTGGAGACAAAGATTGAAATTGAATCCTTCCTTTGCACGTGCTTTAATATGTTTGAAGTTATATATGGCATTATGTGCTTGACAAAGATTTAAAGAAGTAAATTTCATTCATTGATCCTGACATGTTAGACAGTTTTTAAAATTCATATTGCTATGTCTTATCATGTCAAATCTTACTTAAGAAGTCTTAGTAATCAAAATTGTCAAGTTTGTCTTTGAGGAGTACAATCATTTTCTGTTCACAAAATGTCAACTAGAAATTATTGACATATTCTGAATTATTTGTTCATTGAAAAAATATTTAAAGTTAGTTATCTATACTGACTGATACTGCAAAAAATGTCTTGTAGCATGGTGAGAACTAATATATGCATACAATTACTTCCCACATTATAGATATTTTTTGTGTAACTGTCATTATAGAATTTGCAGCTTTTTAAAACTGAAATAGTACTACTAATATGTCACTATGTAGTAATGATTGAATTTGATGCCATAGTCCTTTCTGGGTTTCCATTCACTTCTTGCTGCTTTTCTGAAGTTGTGTTTAGATCCTTGACCACTGAATATGCTACTCTTTGCTTTCTTTAAGACCCATATTACCATTCTCAGAGATTTGATACTACGCAACAGAGATATGGGAAGCATTTAATCACGGAGTTCTAAAGTTTTCCAGGGCATAAGAAGCTTAGTGCATGAAAAAAATAATACATAAGGGGATATAAAAAAACAAATGGTATAACCACTGAGTTGGCAAGACTTTGAGTCCTTGTTGGAACTGGGAAGGTTAACTGGAGTTGTGGTGAATTTGACTGTTCTCATATTGTTTGCAGCACTGACCAGTGATGGAAACAGCATGCTCTGTCTGTTGGGTCCTTGCAGCTATGGTCTTACCTGGAGCAAGAAAAGCACAGCTCTCAGTCACTTATTGGTAGTTCCCTCCCTGATTATTGGGACTCTGATGATTTGTAACATCTGTGGATCTTAATTTTTACTTTCAGTATTAACTGTGAACTCAGACAAAGCGTCTGTACTCACTACATGATGTAATCACCAACCACTCAGTGGAGAGTATTATGATAATCGTTTATTCTTAACATGGATTTGGAATTATTTTGGATTTGCAACAAGAGGTCAGACTTCCTTTTCCCCTGGAGGGATTTGAAAGGTGTAATTGTATGCATTCACTAGAGTGAAACTAGTTTATGTATTGTAGAATAGTGAGAAATGAAAGGAAGCATTTGATTCATGTGTTTGGGGCTGAATGAGGAGGAATACTAGACATATAAGGACAAAAGCTCTTGTTACCTATTGGTAGGTCTAAAAAATGCTTGTTTTGCCTTGATCTTTGCCTGAGGCAATGCCTTGTTGGCATTATAAAGGTTAATTTTTGTCTCTTCAGAAATACAATCATCAGTTCTACTTAAGTGAAGATTGTGAGAAGAAAATACATTTTGCCTTCCACTCGTTTCCTTATTCTGGAAGTTTCAACAGAGATTAGTCAGTGCTACAATCACAAACAGACAAGGTCATAAGAAAATAATTGTACTACCTAGGCAGGATAATTTCTCAAATATACAGTGTATTTAATGGATTGGGAAGGAGACTTGTCTTTTTTAATATTCATAACATGTGAATATTTAGTCTGGATTTCCTTCATCATGCTTCCAATTATCACAGCACCAAAAGCTCAGGTATAGTCTGGTGTCTCCACCATTCTTGGATTTTAATTTAGGATTTACAAGAGATAATCAGAGGTTAGTTAAATAATAATCATAGGTCTTTGTAAGATATAGGTTAACATGGAGATCCTAACAAAAACAAACAAACAACAACAACAACAAAAACTAACAAAAAGCCTCATTGTTTCTGGTGAAGACTGTACAGTTGTTTTTGTTTGTTTATTTGTTATCAATTTAAGTCCTGAAATCCATTTTATTTTCCACAGCATTTTTTTTTCTTTTTTGTAATAGATAATTACATACCTCAAACTGTAATCTTAGACCTATCTAGCTTTCTTTCTTGCCATACTAATTTTTATCTATATTTTTAATTGTAAATTATCAGTTTTAAGTCCTACAGTGTTCATTAGTAGATGAGAGTATTTCATGGATAAAGGCTGTTGTTTTAGCATTATTATCGATATTCCATGTAGAGATTTATTGTATATTGTACATAGCACAATTTAAGGAATCAGATAGGTTTAAAATTGGATGTGAGGGATGTTTCTGAATCATTAACTGCAGGTATCTGGCTTTCATAGAAGGTTTTAGCTTAACTACTATTTGTCTTTTAAAAGGCTCACCTTCTATTAACAGTATTAACAACAACAAAAAAAAAAACATAGGAAGCTGAAACTTGCAGAGTCTAAAAGCTCTACAGATCTTTAAGAATTGTACCTACAGTGAATTCTTTTAGTTGTTTGTTATCTGGGAGAGATCTTAATAAGAAAAGACTACGGCCAGAAGAAAGAGAGCAAGAATCAATAACATGGTGCCTTTAAGTAAAATCTTATATTTTGCTTTCTCTCCATTAAATTGATAAAAAGATTGAGAATACAACATCCCAGCCATTTTTTTTCTTCTGTCTCCGATTACTTTCTTCAGTTTCATCCTAACTGTTGTTACAGGCAATAACAGTCAAACCACAGAGATTTTATTTTTCCCTTTTTTCTGTAAGTGTCCAAAATGTAACTCTGAAATTTGCTTTTCTGGTCTTTTGTCTTTCAGTCTTTTGTGAGATTGCTTATGCCATATAAATGCTTTACACAGGGAAAACATCCTTTTATTGGAGCAAAAACAAGACATTATTTTCTCTCAATAATGATCATATTATGTATACTTACAATTTGCAGTTCCTCTCTGCACTGTCATTATTTGATGCCCCATACACATTTAATTCAGTTGTCTTTACGTATATTTGTGGTTGGACTTGATGATCTTTGAGGTCCCTTCCAACCTGAGTGATTCTATGATTCCATGTCTTCTCAGTGTTAATATCACCCTACTCTTGTGGTATATACACTTACACCATATAGCATCTCTAACCTGTTCCATGGTGCGGTGTGTGTGTTTTCTGAAGAGCTGCCCATTCTTTCTGTGAAGAAGTATTTACCCTGAAAATCCTGTTGTCATCCTTTTTATCAGTGACACACAGATTTTGCTTAAGCTTGCAAACCCTTGCAAAAATTTTTAATCACATGCAGCACTTGCATGCTTTTCCAAACATGAGAGTGTTTGTTCATGTTGCTTTCTACATCACAGGCAAATTCTTGAGCTGTGCTTTTTGGAATTCAACTGAAAACTTTATGTATTTTCACTCATGCTTAGTTTTGAATTCTGAAAAATTTGAAAATGTATCAGAGCACAAAACACCATATGTAAGCACTGTTCTAGATGTGATGATTTGCTTTTCTCAGAAAGCTCATATTTAAAACTTTTATCTGTTTATTTACAGGTAATTAATTTATTTCAGAGACTTTTTGTGAGATTCAGTCATAATCATAGAATCATCAGATGGTTGGAAGGGACCTTTAAGTTCACCTAGTTCAAACCCGCCTGCTGTAGACAGGGACACCTCCCTCCAGGCTGCTCTAAGCCCCATCCAGTCTGGCCTTGAATGCTTCCAGGGAGGGGGCATCTATAACCTCTCCGGGCAATCTGTTCCAGTGTCTTGCCACCTTCATAGAAAAGAATTTCTTCCTAAAATTTAGTCTAAGTCTACCCTGTTAAGAGCTTAAAGCCATTTCCCCTCATTCTATCACTACATGCCCTTATAAAAATTCCTCCCCAGCTTTCCTGTAGGCCCCCATCAAGGTAGTGGAAGGGGACCTACTGTTCTGCAAGAAGGCAACTCAAAAATAACAGTTTCTATCTTATCTGGTACAACATGGTCTGTGTTACTTCCTTTTGTAAATTTTCTGTTTCAGAATCTCTTATTTCTTTGTACAGTGAAGAAGATCTGAAGTTTTGAGTATAATCTCAGTATTCAGTGGTTCAGGTAATTACTGGCAGAAATACAGTTGTTTTATGAGTATCTTTCCTCTTCTGTTCCTTCTGGTTTGTCTTTCTAGACTCTCTTTAAAGTGAAGTTTTTTATGTAAGTAAGCAGATGGGAGACATATTTCTTTTTCATAATTTTTGCTGTTCACTGTGCACAGATGAGACATAGCATGTGGAAGTATTATTATTAAGGTAGTAATTTTTTTTTTCCCCGGTCTTCATGTTCTTGATGTACTTCACATTTCAATTAGTTTAGGATAAACAAGAAATAAAAGTAGATGAAAGTCCCTGAAGGAAAGCAAATTAACAAGATAGTCATGAGGTCAAACAGAAAGTAAATTTACAGCCTGTAGGCACTTTAGACCCATCATACAGAAGCAAATATGAGCATGCATGGGTGTACTTAAAAATAAACAAATACAAGCATACATGGGTACTCAACAAAAATAATAAAAAGAAATCAACCTTGAGGTAGAAAAGTTAAAAATTAAATAAGAGAGGGAAACTTAGGAGGAAAATACATTAGAATAAGTTATTTTGTCTGGTGTTTTTCTTACATTGTGTATTTGCTGATCACTAGGCAAAAAGAAGTACGATGAAATAAAAGCTTTTAGCAAACAAATGCACCCTTCAAGCTTTTGTTTCAGTTTCAGAGACACTAAAAAACCTTATTGTTTGTCTTACTTTATGAGTATGTTCAGTGTCTGTTACATAGACAGTAAATATTTAATGTTGAAATGACATTAAAAAGCACTCCATTTTCTTACCTCCAGTCAGTACATAATGGATTTAAATAAAAAATCATGTTTAATCTAGATACATGCTTTCTTTTTTTTTTTTTTCAGCATTGTACAGCTTGTCATGAAATATGAAGTTCTTGACATTTCATCTTCAGAAGGGAATCTTTGTACATGTAAATAAATAACAGTAATGTAAATAAATAACAGTAACTAAGAAATTAAGGAGGAGAGCTATATGTAAGTGCACTTTGGTAGTATGTACACGTTCAGCTAAGAAATAAACTTAGAAATAAATAATATCAGACTTACTGTATAATTTGAGATTCAGTTTGCATCCCAAATACTTGAACCATTGTACATTTAGAAAAAGAAAATACAGGTTAGGAAATATGTCTTATTTCAGGATGTTCATTTCCTGTGAAACTGAGAACCATGCATATTCGTCTTTCCTCTTGCAATTTGCCTGTTATTTATCTGCAAGTTATGTATCAATTTCAATTGCCATAGAGAAACTAAGAAGACATTGCAACATATAGAATGCTGTCTGTTATGTACATTGGTAGGACTTGATTTTGGCAGCTACTGCTTATGTATTGCTGTGCCATATTTTATGAGTGATTTTTTGAAAGCTTGCAATTGTTTTGATATGTGTCAACGGTTTATGGGCTGGTTCAGCCCAGTTTTATGACTAATGGGCAGGGGGACCCACGAACTCCCACCCTGGGAATTGGGGAAGGGGAAAAAGTAAAAGGGTAGGGAGATGGGCATAAAAGCAAAACAGCAGCAGTGATCTGAGGATGAAAGTTAATTTAGTAAATAAGATATCAGAATGCAAGTTAACGCAACATAATGAAATATAATTGAAATTGAGGCTAATAAATCAAATAAAATGAGAGAGGGAGTGTCCAAAAATTGAAGGCCTTACTCTAATGCTGAAGATGAGTCAGTTAGGGAGCACCTGCTCCCGAGATGAGCAGAAGGGGTGAAGGGGGACATCTCGTGATCTGTGAACAGTTTTATCTTTTCCTCTGAACGGAAATACAAAGTCCTCTGGGTTATGTGCTTCTTCTTCTCTTCTAAGAACCAGGTACCCAGAAATATCGTCAATCCACAGAACTGGAGCATTAACTCTTTAACTCCCAGTGCACTATGTGATGTTACAGTGGGGAATGGCAATAACAAAAATCATAAAACCATGACAGGAAGTAATGATCAAATGCATAAATTATAATTAAATCTACCTGTGGTAATCTGTGATAGGACTTACAGTAACTGAATTTATGGTAATACATGATGGATAACAGAATACAAATGTGCTACACTGTTCAAATGTGTATCATTTCATAGAATCATTGAATGGCTTGGAAGGGACCTTAAAGACCACCCAGTTCCAACCCCCTTAGCCCTTCCTTAGTCAGGGCTGCCACCCACCAACTCAGGCAGCCCAACGCTCCATCCAAACAGGCCTTTAATGCCTCCAGGTATGGGACATTCACAGCTTCTCCTGGTGACTTGTTCCCTTGCCTCCCCATTCCCATTTAGAATTTCCCCCTAATATGTAACCTAAATCTCCCCTCATTTAGTTAAAATCCATTCTCCCTTCTCTATCAGGCTGTGTAAAAATTCAGTCTCTCTTCTGCTCATAAACATTTTTTAAGTGCTGAAAGGTCACAAGGAGTTCTCCCTAGAGCCTTATCTTCCCCACAGCCCAACTGTCTCATCCTTTTTTTCTTAGGATGAGTACTCCAGTGATTTGATCATCTTAATTGCCCTTCTCTAGACTTTCTCCAACAGCTCTGCATCTTTCTTGTTCTGGGGATCCTAGGCCTGGATGCAGTACTCCAGGTAGGGCCCTCCCTTGTCCTGCTGACCACCCATCTTTTGATCAAGCTCAGGATGCATTTGCCTTTCTAGGCTGCAAGAGCACACTGCTGGCTCATGCTCAGCTTCTCATCCGTCAGAACCCCTATGTTTTTCTCCACAGGGCTGCTCTCAGTGAGTTCTTCTTCCAGTATGTAGACATACCTGGGATTACCCTGATCCAAGCTCAACACCTTGCACTTGGTGTTGTAGAATCCCATTAGGGTTTTGCAGGACCACTTTTCAAGATTGTCTAAGTCCCTTTGGATGGCATTCCTTCCTTCTATTGTATCGAATGCACCACGCAGCTCGTTGTCGTCAGCAAATTTGTTCATTCGATCCCGCTGTCTGCTTTGTTCTTAAAGATGTTGAAGAGCACCAATCTCAAGATTGACCCCTGGAGGACACCACTCATCACCAGTGTCCATGTGAACATAGACTGTTGACCACAATTTTCTGGCTGCAACCATCCAACCAACTCTTTGTCCACCTAATAGTTTACCCTTCAAATCCATATTGCTCCAGAGATAAGGATATGGTGTGGAACTATGTCAAAAGTCTTACACAAATCCAAGTAAATTGCTTCAGTTGCCCTTTCTTTGTCTACTGGTGCCATCACTCCATCATAGAAGACCACCAGATTGGTCAGACACAATCTGCCCTTGGTGAGGGCATGCTGGTTGTCTCATCTTACGTATGCCTTAACATAGATTCCAGGAGGATCTGCTCCACGATCTTTCTGGGCACAGGCATGAGGCTCACTGATCTGTAGTTCCCTGATGTTCCTTTCTCCCTTTCTTAAAATTGGGAGTGATGTTTCCCTTTTTTTTGGTCCCTGTGGACTTCACATGACAGCCATGACTTTTTAAATATGATGGAGAGTGGCTTTGCAACAACAACAGCCAGTTCCTTCATGACCCTGGGAAAATTTCTACCGTTGTTTAAAAAACCCCGCAAAACAAAACAAAAAGAAAGCCAGATTTTTGAAACCTCTAGAAAGATATAGGTTTGCATAAATTACAATTAGAACTGCTTACATATTATACCACCATGTACAGTGCAGAACAGGAAGGGTATATCAACTATTAACTGAAATAGATCTTTTAATTGAAATAGCAGATATAGTTCTAAATAAATTAAAAAAATAATAATAAAAAAAAAAATTCTCGCCCAGTTTTAATATGCTGAATTCCAAGCATACATTTTACCTGCCTAAGGCCAAAGAGAAGAACGGTAGCAGAACTAAGAATAGCTGTTAGGAGTTCTCCCCAAATATTTATTCATTTAGACTGTCTGCTGTGGGACATGTACTAATGTATTTTTAAATCTGTAGACACCAATAGAAAATCTAAAAGAACTTTGAATATATGTTTGGGATTTTAACCAAAATAGGCCAAAGCCTCATTTTGAAAAATCAGGATAGAAATAGAAAGTGTTATATCTTTGCTCCCCAGAAGGTGAATTACCATATCAGAATATGATCAAATGTGTATTCTGTAAAACTTTTTTCCTAAGCTGTTCATCATTTTGAGTGCAGAAGCTGTTTGGTTTAAAAAAAGCTTATTCAAATACTATGGTGATAAGCATTTCAGAAGATAATGCATGAAATAAAATTTCTTTAAAGGAACAACATTCAGAAAACTCAAGTAGTTGAAATAAAAAAAAAAAAAAACGTGGTACACAGATTAGAAAAATTCCAGTAATTATGGAATTATTCTAAAGAGTAAGATCAAGGGCAGGATTTACAAGAAATACAAAACCTTGAGGGAAATTCCTTGGAACATTTTATTACCCAGTGTGCAACTGTGAAATGAGTTGTTCTTTCTTCCTGCTGCTGATGGCTGGCTACGGGGCAAATTACAAAGAAGGAGAAATATATGGAAGGAATTGTTTTGCACAGCTAAATGAGTTGCAGTGCAAATGTTACAGAATTAGTATATCTATACCTCATCCAAGATGAATATCTTGTTATATAAAAATCCCTCACTAATTAAAATATTGGTATTTTATTTATTTTTAATAAATGCATCAAAATGTCATCAAATAGTATACAATACAAATAATATTTTAAATTAAAATTGATATTAAAGAAAAGGTCTGTTGGCATATTTTTATGACATTTATTGCTAACATTCTGTTCTGCTTAGGAAATACATAAAATGTTCCTGTCATTTAGTCCAGGACTGCTTGCAAATCCTTAAAAAAATGTTTTATTCCAAAGGACCAGAAAGAGCTCATCATACAAACTGTAGACATTTCAGCATCTCGTATTGGAACCAGTATTACCTTTAAAGGAGTCTGATCTGTAATACTGGTATAATTAACAAACAGCAAAGCACGGCCTCTGCCTTTTTTCTTTCAGGTGTATGCTTCAAAAACTTTGTCCTGATGGTATTCAGACATCAATAACTGAAAGTCAGATAGTGAAAATTGTGGAGATATGTAATCTGACCTTTGTCTGATCTTTATATTCATGTGTGATTTTGAGTACGAAACAAAATGTCACAATCACTTATAATTTATTCCTTTTCTTTTTTTTAGCAGTTCTTAATCTTCATTTCTCACACTCTGTTCGTTCTGGTAAAAACTCATGCTACAGCAAAAACTCCTCTACAGCTGTTATAACAGAACACGTGCAAATTATGAATTATATATAAGCCCTATGATATATATATTATGTAGAAATCATTACACTGTATACTCTTTGAGAAATAATATATTTCTTTTGCATTTATTTAAGCTTTACTAAATTGTTATGGTACACTATTTGAGATTGGAAGCAGAATTGTAAAATTAAGATTTATACAAGGAATTTTCCAAACTTTAATTTTATCAAACAATACATCTATATAAAATCATTTATTTGGATTCTCAAAAGCGTTTCTTAGGATCAAGATGGAATTTTGTAATTTAAATAGAACAAGGATAGAGTGAGACTAAGGACTAGAGGGACTCCTAGTAGGAGTCCCTTGGAGGGCCACAAAGATGATAAAGGGCCTGGAGCTTCTCCCACACAAGGGAAAGGTTGAGTAACCTGGGTCTGTTCTGCCTGGGGAAAAGAAGACTGAGGAAGTCTGTTGACACCAAACTGACCAGTGTGGTTGATACAGTAGAAGGTAGGAAGGTTCCAGAGGAACCTTGCAGGAACCTTGATAAACTCAAAAAGTGAGATTTTTTCTGAACCTTATGATGTTCAACAAAGGGTGGTGCAAGGTATGCAAGGTATTGCACTTGAGTCAAGGTAATTGCAGATAGGTATACAAACTGGGAGAACAACAACTTCAAAGTAGCCCTGCAGAGAAGGACATAGGGGTTCTGGTTAATGAAAAACTTAACATGAGCCAGCAGATGTGCCACTGATATCCTGGGTTCTGTCAAAAAGGGGTGACCAGCAGGAAGAGGAAGGTGATTGTCCCCCTCTGTTCTGCCCTCATGAGGCCCCAGCTGGAGTACTGCATCCAAGTTGGGCCCCCAACACGGAAACGATGTGGAGCTTTTAGAATGGGTTCAGAGGAAGGCTGTGAGGATGATCGAAGGGCTGGAGCACCTTTGATTTGAAGACAGGCTGAAAGAACTGGGATTGTTCAGCTTGGAAAAGAGAAGACTGCGAGGAGACCTCATTGCAGTCTTCCAGTATTTAAAGGGAGATTATATACATGAGGAAAATGAGGTAAAATTTTTTATGTGTATAGATAATGATAGTACAAGGGATAATGGTTTTAAGTTAAAGGAAGGGAGATTCAAATTAGTTGTTGGGGAAGTTTTTTACTGAGAGAGGTGAGGTGCTGGAACTGAGATAGACTGTGGATGCACAGTCTCTGGAGGTGTTTAAAGCCATGTTTGATTGCGCCCTGAACAATCTGATCTAGTGCTTCATCTAGCAGCTGGCAACCCTGCCTGTGGCAGGGGGTTTGGAACTTGATCCTTGAGGTCTCTTCCAACTCAAGTCATTCTATGATTCTGTGATTGACCTCTTGAGAGGTCTCTTCCAACTCCTTCAATTCTGTGATTCTGTGAATAGGTTGAGAGTCATAACAGTAACTTTTCCAGTGTGGCAGTTAGCAGGATGCACTCAGAAGCTATCGCAGTGGCCCCATTTTTCCACTATTGCTGGTGTTGGAATGTTTATTCAGAAACCTCACAATAATCATAAAATTTGTTTTCCTCTGTTGAAGGAGTTACTGGTAGTCTGTAGAAGAAGAGTTTTTTTGAGATGTTACTTTGAGGGACGATCCTTATACTTTCAAAAGAAAATAAACTGAGAACACCTGCACTGAATTCTATGATCTTCAAATAGCCAACTCAACATTGGGTGTATTGTCAGAGGAATTGTTAAGCCAAGATGAAAGGACTCTCTCTCCTGATGCTAGTCTATTGAATACATTATTTTATCTGAATAGTCGATACAGTGTGAAGTCTTTTATGTTTCCTATTATTTGCAGACTATTTCTGAATAAAGTAATAGCAAATTATATTAGTTTAATTATATTATTATATTATATATAATAATAATTATTATATTATTAAATTATATTATTATATATTATATATTATATTAGTTTAATCCCCAAACAACAAATACACTCTTTTCATTTGTGTAACTGATAGAAACTGCTGTTTTAATATACCGTAATAAACAACTTTGTTCAAAAACTGAGGAGGAATTTTTTTTCCTGATTAACAAGATTTTTGGTGTGTAAAAGATTCCCCTCAGTGCGTATGTGTGCTTGATCTTGAAAATTTTGCTCTGTCCTTTCCATAAATGGACTGTTTTTAACCTTGTGTCATGACAGTTCTTCAGATCAAGTCTTCAAATTTTGCTACATCACCTGTTATGGTAATTATGGTATTATACCTGGTGGAGCACTTATTCTCTTGAAGAAGACAGTAAACATAAACTTACTTCATTGCTTAGCCTTACTAACACCAAGACTGTGAGAAATGGGTTGAATCACGTTTGTGGGTTAAGTCAATAAGCCTAATAAAATATTTTTAAGCACTCAAGATATGAAGTGAACATACAGAAATTTAAGTGTAT
The DNA here is from genome assembly GCA_030625065.1 of Alectoris magna. Lineage (NCBI taxonomy): Eukaryota > Metazoa > Chordata > Aves > Galliformes > Phasianidae > Alectoris > Alectoris magna. The sequence goes on from CM060560.1 coordinate 80,109,636, forward strand.
TTAAACATCTGCAGACCATCTCATTCAGAACTAAAGTGACTTTAGAATGCTGTAGTTTATTAGTCAACAGAATGAGCAGCAGCTGTGCAGTTAAACTTTGCATAATAAATATCTCATATTTATCAGCAGAGGTAGTGGTGCTGGTGTGGATGCACAGGGAGCTGTAGGAAATGCATCAAAGCTCTCAATCTGCTTCAAGTTTCATTCTTCAGTGTGCTGCCTGCAAGGCTCAGCTGTGGGTTCCAACCCACCAAGGCAGATTGTTGTGAGCCTGTAAACCACTCTTTTCTGCTTTCTGACAGATAACTATCAATTAGCTGTAAATTAAGCTGAAGGTAATTTTTGAATATTCACCCAAGTCTCCTTTAATACTTCTTCTGGGAATATTTCACTATCTAAGCTTAATCAAAGAATTTGTTTCTGTGGGTTCCCAGATCTTTGTATGTTTCATGGCTTCTGTTTTAAATCAGAACAAAGATGTGGTTTGACAACTGAACTTACAGATATAAAATTGTGGGTACATATAGCTTTCTATGTCAGTGACTCCAGACTGCCTTTGCCTAGCTTAACTTCGGATTACGGTAAGTTTATTTATTTTTATTTATTTTTATTTTATTTTATTTTATTTATTATCATTATTATTATTTTTGGGGGGCTTCTTATTTGTAAGAATCACCTTAGGATGTCAAGGTGAAATGCTTTGATGTGAGATTGCAAAAGTATTGACAGGGGCACAACTTGTTAATTTGAAACTTTATTTCTTCTAAGGAGACTGTGCTTCTTTGCTGTCTGTAGTATAGCCTAACAGTCTGAAAAATCTCAATATCTTTCCCATAGGAAAATAAGAAAATTAGTTAATGAGAAATGTAAACTCACCTGTTATTTCAGGGATTTTTAGAATCATGTTATTTTTCAGAACAGAGCTTCCAGTAGAGGCATCACTTCGTGAAAACTTCATTCTAAAAAAGTTAGGCATGCAAAAATTGTTTTTGTTTATTCCCCGTAGCCCTTATAATATAAATACTGCCATCATGATAAATGAGCAGGAGGTCCATAATAGTACATTTTTTGTATCGGTTCTGTTGAAATATTATAAACACGTAATGATGAAATAAGAGAAGTATGCAGACATCTATTTTGTCTATGATGAACTGTCTTTAGAAAACTTATTCATCTTCCAAAAACTTTAGACTATATTATTAAGATAGCATCATTATATCAATTTTGCTGTAGTCTATGAAAGATACAATTAGTTACATGAATGTGCTTTTAGAGAAAATTCTTTATGAAGTCTTCAAGTGTCAATGTATTTTTATAATATATATTTTCATTTACATCTTGTTTTTCCTGTTTTCATTGATTCATAAAACAAGAAAATGTTTCAGACTCAGTGGTAGCACCTCATTCCCTAGGGAAGTTGTTGTTCTTGGTGAGAGCCTTAATGGAGGTTATCATGGCCATAGAGCCTGAAGTCTATTGACTCCACAATGTAAGAAAGAAAGTCTCTCATCCGTGGTCAGGGTCACTGCAGGAAAACTAGTATTGTCAGTTAAGTGATGGCATACATATTGTGTGTAGATATTTTTGCATAGTGCTTCTCAGTCACATCCATTTATGATTTTCTAATTTACCTGTCTACACTGTTATTTTTTTTTCCTGTGGTTGACTGTTCTTTATTACAGTATTTTGGAAATGGAATAAGGTAATTTTGTCCTTGCTTCTGTTACCTTTAAGGTATGATCCAACCCCCGGAGTTTTCATTTTTTCTAGATGAATGTTATTTCTTTACATATCAGTTTTCCTCACACATTTTATCTATCTTCTTTTTCCTTTTTCATTTCTATTCTTTGTATTTTTTCCATATCTAACTTTTGTGTAGTCTTTCTAAATGATGCTACCAGTCATCACAAAGTAAGACATATAAACTTCATACAATCAGAAGAAAAGCCCCAAACGCTAAAGCTTAAGGTGGCTCAGCCTTACTGGAAATACCTCAATAAAAACTGATGTGTTACCATGACATTTTAAACCTCTGGCTTTTAAGCAAACCTAATCAAAATTCAACCAAAATCTTCTAAAGCAAAGTGCTATGCCTTCTCGACTGCGCGTGCTACCCTGAGGCATAAACATTTTAAGAAAAAAAAAATATAGTAACTGCAGACATCTACACTATTAGGTGATACCTGATAACTCCTTGGGAGAATGTCTGTTCATCACTGCTGGGCTTGCATGTAAACTATTGTGGTAAGTTATATAGGGAACACATACCAGTCTTGTTTTAAAACTTTTTTTTTTTCCCCCCCTAATTTAAATGTAGCGACATTGAATCATTAATCATCACTGATTTCTGACTTGTTAACAATTTGCGAGTCATTGAACTCACCTATTTTAAATTATTCAACTTGAAAATAAAAAATATTAGGCTATTACCTTAAAATAATTGTGGGATAGAGAGGAAACCTGCTTCTTTTTCTAAGACAACTTTTAAAGCACTGACAAAAATTGAAATATCTGAAAATTTCTAGTTCCATTTTTCATGAGCATGTAGGCAAACCAAAAAATTTGTAGCAGGGTAATTATCAGAGTTTCATTTTTGTTTGACTGAGGAAAATGTACCAAAACTTTGGACATAAATCAGCATGATGGTTAGGAAAAAAAAAAAAGCTTCAGCAAATAGCATGTACTCAGTAGTTGACAAGAGGGAACGCTATGGGGGGAATTAAAAATATTAATGTCGTGAGTGCTGACAACAGTCTGTTGGGCTTGGGGAGGATATGTTTTTCTATTTAATTATTTTCATGTTAGCACAGAAAGTAAAATCCATGGCATTTCTCATATTCTGCAGGGTAATCCAAACATCCCTTTAAAGAAGAGAAAAACGTGACAAGAAAGAACCCAAATTTAACACTATGTCTTTACTTAAAGCTGGTTAGAATCAAACCTCCTGAGACTTTTTAATTACCAGTTTTTGAATTTGTTATCCTGTCGCTACTGTTGGAAAGGATGCATAGCTTTTATAGGTGTACAAATGTTGTGTACAGAGTAAATAAATACCCAAGGAGAATGACATTGGCTCAGAAGTACAAAGAGGAAGATTTCTCCTTGCCTTCTCAGTTAGTTTGCAGAATGTGTGGCACAAGCATTAGTGCTCAACTGCTAATCTGCCTCAAGGCGCTTCTGGCTCATTTTGTTCCAGACTGGAGAGCAGATTTCAAGACAAATAGCAGAGAAAAATACACAGCTTTACCCACTTAAAAGTAATAGTTCTGGCAGCTAGCATACTCTACAGAAGAGAGTCTTGGACTTTGGAACAGATTTTGTATGCAGGATGTACTCTTATCTTTCCCCAGAATTTTGCAGCCAGTTTGACAAAAGCATGAGCTGTGCATGGGTGGCAGTCGCAGTGGGAATCCCACAGTACCCTCAGCATGGCCATGCTGAGCTGGTGGCAGCAGGTTCAGGCTGCTGTGAGTCACCTGAGTTGGCACCTGAACCAGGAGCAGGTTATACCAGGAGGAGATGGTCTGTCTGTGCTCTTAGTAGGAGCCTCCTGTCTTGAGCAGTCCATTACACAGACAGTGTATCTGTATCTTCACTCAGCATATATGGTACTGGTTATGTCAGATTGATTGGCTGTTGACACAGTAACAAAATATTGCTGATTGAAATCTTATACAATTCTTGATACACCCACTTATCTCAGTATGGCTGTATTTTTGCTGCCTGGCTTCCCAGTTTTTCAAAGCGAGCCACTCCATTTCTGTAAGTTTACTCCAAAGCTACACTGACTTGCTTTTCCAGTAAAGAAACTCCTGCTTCTTCTCCTCTCTCATTCTAATGATCCTTTTCTTTGAGGTGTGGCTAGTATTGTCAGTAGGTGACAGGAAGCCTGGTCTGGGCAGCCCAATCTAGTATTACATGTGGAGGTTGGCGGCCCTGCCTGCAGTGTGGGGGTTGGAGCTTGATGAACCTTGAGGTCCCTTCCAACCGAATCCATTCCGTGATTCTATGATTCTATGAATAGCCCACCCTGGTGCATACTGAGGTTGTATGAAGAAATGAACTGTGTTTTAAGGCACCGAAAGCTCAGGAAGCAATCTCAGCCTTTAGATGGGAGGGGAGTTGGAGCGGTGAGTTGTGGGAGATGTCCTTGAAATCCCATGGGAAAGGCTGAGTGAAACTTGGGCAAAAGGGAGAAGGGAAGAAAGCATCCAAGACGGTGGGTTTGTGGGCAGCCCAAATTGAACAGAGACTGAAGGGGCTGAAACCAAAGTTAGCGGAGAGGTGCAAGTAGTGTCCAGGAGGAAAGTTGTGGGCAGGAGCCAGTTTTGGGATAGCAAAGGCATGTCAACATAGATCAAAACAGGCTGGACAGTCTTTTTTTCAAGCATGGTATCTCACTATGTATTGTAGACAGTAACTTGTTACTGTTACCAGTTACTCTGGTTCAGAAATCTATGAATAATGTATATATTTAGCTATGATTAATTTGAATTTAATAGCTTTCTGTAATTAGAAACATGAAGCATATGAAATGTATTTAAGCAACAGATTTTATTCTTTTTAAATCAGTATTATTCCAGAAATATCAGAAATCATGAGGAAGTTAACAGGTTCAGTTCTGCCCTTTTTTCATATTTATTATTAACCTGTCCTAAAAACACTACTCTGTATGGATTATGGGTCAGCTGGATCTGGTTTCAAGAGCAAGAAAAAGGAATTTGGAGGAGGCATTTTGTAAGCATGTGACTGGAATGATTGTTTAAGTAAGAGCATGTCATTAAACAATTCTTAAAGAGCCTGCTTTCATCTAAAAATACTGTGGAAATACCTGCTGATCTGTGGGTCTTTACTGGTTATTTCTATTAAAAATAAATAAATAAAGATGTGACAGTTAAGGAAATCAAATATTGCCCTGAAGAACTAAATTTAGCCCATCTACACCAGAGAGTACGACTATCTTCCTAGAAAAACCTCTTTGCTATTTATTAAAGATTGATGCATTATTTTCAAGGTTTGAATGTCAGATCCTGAAGTCTGATTAGCAACTGATAGGAACATCGCTGAAAATATCGAGTGCTTCTTGTAATTTTAAACACCTGAATTTAGAAGTTACCTCTTCTGATTTTTCATCCATGCTTCTACTTCTCTTCTCTAGAACAGGAGAATAATGTACTCTGTTCTCATAGTGGTGCAGAAATTGATTTCTTGATAACTGTGAAGAGTCAAAGAATGTAATGAGATATTGGTGTTTGTTTTCAGACAATGATTTGAAGGATCTAACAGTGAGGATGAATGAGTGTTAAGTAATTCTCATTAAATAAGCACTGTTTATTATATAACTGAATGCAGCAGGGGTTCTGTGGGAAGAATACATCACTACCATGTCAATAAAGATGTATATGCAGATGGATTTGAATGTTTAAGCAAGAATTAGTTTTGCAGTACTGTGAATGTTCTTTGAGAACAGTTATTTTATCTCTAGTAAATAAAAGTTTATTCATGATTTGTGCCCAGAAGAGGAAAAATTGATTTTGTCACAATACACAGCTAAACAGATATATTTGTAACAGAAGGAACCACTAATATTTGACTTATAAATCCTGGTTCCATTGACATCCACATGAAATTTGTATTATGTTGCTAGTACCAGGATTTCACTCCACGTAATTCATTTTCTTATTACCTTTACAATGTGAAAACACGGAAACCAGGATTACATTTTATATTTTAAGTAAATAAGACTGCATGTTGGATGCTATTTAGATAAAAATTGATTTTTTTTTTAATTTAATGTTTCCACTTTTAATAATTTCTAATTCCATTAAAAGCCACTGCCATTGCTATCTATATTTCTGAATTTCTTTAGAATTTATATGGGGGGGGGGGGGGGGGGGGTTGTTTGTTTGTTTTTTTCCTGGATAACCTACATTGTAAAACATTCAGGAAGCTAAAGTCAAAGTGAATTTTCAGCAGCTTGACTTGTGTGTATATTTTTAAAATAAATTTGTATAATATACATTTTAAGACTGAATCAGGAAATTTGTATTCCTTTCCTTTTGTGATAATGCTCATTTCACTTTTTGTTATGCTTTAGCTACTTACTTTCTGGTAGCCTAATCTGATATGACATCTTATCATCTTATTTATTGCCAGTCTGGTCAGCAGCTTGCTCACACACTCTAAATTCCATGTTTCACGACTTTATTTTCTTCACTAACTTCTTTTGAAGGCTTAGGGCTGAAAAGTGAATACAAATACTAGGTGAAATTGAAACTGTTTGAATCAGTACCTTCACCTGTTTTTGTTTTTTTTTCTTCTTTTTTTTTTCTTTCCTAACACCCCCCCAACACACACACATAAAAGAGTTGCAGACTTCTTACTTTCTTTAAGTAACGGACTGCTAGCCTCTCTTTCCCTTCCTCTGTGGACACAGCTGCAGGGGCTTTTACTTCATGTTCCTCTGTCTTGTGTCTTCTCTCCCTATTAGTTTTTTCATTAGTATTTGTCTTTGTACTCTTCTCTTGAAAGGTACAAATGTCCTAATTTCCTTGTTCGAAAAGGAAGCATACTTGACCTGACTTGTCTCTTCAGTGCCAGTGCCATCCCTTCTATAATTTTCATCTCTCAAATTCATGGAATGTTGTTTTTTTGTGGATGCTTGGAGCTCCTCTCTCATCTTCTTCTAGTCGTTCTCTAGTCCATCTTCTGTTCCTGGTAATTCACTAAGATGACCTCGCCAGATAGAAGTACTTTCAGTCTCATCATTCCTGTACCCTTAGCATGCTTGACCAAGCTTCTTTGCTTGGAACTTGTTCTTTCCTAGCCTCCATACCTTTGTTCTCTTCATGTTTTTCCCCTTCTCTAGTCACTTCTCCAGTATGTCCTCATTCTAGTGTATTGGTGAATAAATAAATTCTTCTGAATTACTATTAAGAACATTTTCCCTAACTTAAAATATTATTATTATTATTATTTTTACTTTTATGAAAGGCATTAACATTATTAATATATCATAGGAATGTGATTTTTAACTGGGGTATGGAATTAGTAGCTTATCCATTCTGGCCTTAATTTCACCTGTTTTTGTAGCAAATGTCATCGTTTGCTATTAATTACCCTGGAATGGTACTTGCAGTAATTTTCAGGAGCCATAATAAGAAATAACAGTGGAATTTCAAACACGGTAGTGCTGACATCATTGTTAGAAAAGGTCTACCGTGGTTGATACACACATATAGGATTTTTGGTAGAGAGCAGTTGTCATAAAATAAATGCAAGATGAAATACATATATGGTTAGAAATCAGGTTAGAGACATATTATTGAGTTTCTTGTCTCAAAAATCGATAACAAGTTTAGATTAGAAAAATGAGAATTTAGGAAGTTTAGTCTCTCATTTATGTTATGGTGCCTGAGGTTTTGAATTATGGGACACTGCAAGTTTTGTTAAGGCTCTTTTTTAATGTTCTGTGCAAGCATCAATATTTTCCTGAAAATTCTTTCAAAATAATTCAGGAAAATTCTCTGGAAAAAATTTCCTGTAACCGAAACATTTAGTCCCAAGTAGATTAAAGAGAGACCAGGAATGTTTATTTAAAATGAATCTGCATTATTCCTACAATTTAGTCATGACCATGATTCCTTTATCATTTGATTATTTTATATTTAAACTATTAGGGAAGCAGAAGCAAATCAGAGTAAAAGTTTAGAAATAGAAGGGAGTAAAGCTGTAGTGATGCATCAGTATCCTAAGACCTTTTTTTTTTCTTTTTTTTCACTGAGGAACTAATGCTGTTCAAGAAACATTTAGATGTTGTACTGAGGGACATGATTTAGTAAGAAATATTGGCGATAGGTGGGTGGTTGGACTGGATGATCTTGGAGATCCGTTCCAACCTTGGTGATTCTATGATTCTGTGATTTATATTCACGCCATCCAATTTCAGTATAAATAATATTTAGGCTTCATTTGGACTTGATGGTCCTCATGGATCTCTTGCAATTCAAGATATTCTACGATTTGATGATCTGATTGTTTCAGCCAATATGTAACTGGACATTATTTATAGTAGCTCAGAGGAATTTTAAGAAAGTGTTTCTACAGTGACACTTTAATATTACCATGGGTTTTGTTCACTTGTTTTTTCCATCTAATAACAAGCATCAGACTGTTTACCATAGGCTTTCCAATAAGATAGGATTGTTTGATGTCTTTGCACAGGTATGTTTTGCTCTGTGAAGAGAACATGAACAAGCCTTTGTTGTATATTGTTTAAGCTTTTTACAAAGACTAACGTAGGTTTCTACTAGTCAGTATAGAAATGTTTTTTTCTCCTCTAAGTTGATCTATGTTCTTATGCTTTGTCTTGTCCAGAACACTTTCCTAAAACTGTATGTGCTGTAACTTTCCTGCATGGCAAATTGAGAAATGTATGTTTGTTGAATAAGTGCCTTGCCTTTTTTGAGCATTACATTCATTACATATGTTTTTAGGAAAGGGTCTTGTTACAAGATGCAGGTGACAAGGTTGCATAACGTTTTGCAGTTGCCTTGAACACGATTTCATCTCAGGAACTTCTGTTTATAAAGCCCAAAAACAATCAAATATATTTAATGAAATTGCATTCCATTACTTTTGCTTACAGGACAGACTAGATCAACAAGACATTTAGAGACAACAGCTAAAGTAAAAAGACTTTGGTATGAGTTACAAGAATGAAACTCTTTTGAATAGAACTCCTCAGTATGTTTGAAAATAAAACTATAACTTTTATTGCTCTGTCATTTAAACTTTTGAGATCACAGTCTTCTTCATTAGTTTTTTGTTTTTTTTTTAAAAAAAAAGAAAGAAGGAAAGAAAGAAAGAAAAAAGAAAGAAGGAAAGAAAGAAAGAAAGGAATAGTCTGTATTAGAAAAGTAGACTCTAGGTTCTGATTGAGTTAGACTTGGGAACATCCTTTGTTGATCCAGATGCATTTCATGTATGTCTGATGCAATCAAACTGATTATTTCCTGTCTCTCTCCTCAGAATGAGCTTCTTCTGTTGCATATTTTTTTCCTGTGCATAGAGACATGCACAACCATACAAGTACACGTATAAAAACATACTGTTCAAAATACTGTCATGTCAACTTCACCCAGACTTTTGTTTATTAATTGTACTTCAACTTGACTCATGTATGTTATTTTGTAAGTAATAGTTTGGTCTAGGTAAAAACACTTTCAAATGTTAGTTACAAATTATTTAAACTTTCCCCCTGTGTTTGTAAGAAGACTGACTTTAAGAAAAGGTTTGTTTCATAGCTTTATGGCTTCCCATTTCAGAATAATTGGCTGTAGATAGTGAATTCTGGGATGAAGATGTGCATTAAGTACTTGTGAAACAGTATTGTTGATAATCAGTGTGTGCATCTTTGTGTGAACCTTTCCCTTCTTGAAGTTTCTTGCTACCATAAAATAATTATACTCAGCTTGTTTGCCAAGATGGCTGATGATATTGAGTTGCATCTGGATGTCAGTGACTGCTTCTCATCAGTATAATTGGAACTACACTACATCAGATACTCTCAAGACAAAAAGTAGACATGCTGAAAAATACACAACCTATTTAAGAACCTGTCTCTAATGCTGGGAATGCACAATATTTTTCAAATACGATGAAACATTTAGTTCATTTTTTTGCCTTTCTCATGTTTTCTCTCCTTTCCCTTACCTTTATATTAACTTTCTGATCTAACTTGTTTGCTGAGCCTAGAGGGTTTAGCAGAGAAAAGACAAGAATGAAATAGCCAACTTTTCTTCCTAGTATGTTCTTTCTTTTCATAGTATTTTTCTCAAATAAATAGGCTTATTAGATAACCGGATATTTTGGTACACAGTCTTCGACAAATGATGGATGTTGCCACGACCAAATAGTTGGCCTTTGCCAACAAATCAGAAATCTAACATAGGGACCTCCCAAGTGTAAGTGTTAGGTTTTAGAGTTTCTTTATTTGAACATGAGATGTGGTGATTCCTCTGAAAGTCAAAGGAGTTCTGCAGTGTGTATTCATGTACAGAAGCTCTGTTTTGTATAAATACAAAATATGAAGGCTTCTCCAAAAGTAATGCCTCCTGTTTGATTATGTTGGCCCACAATGTTAGAGGCAGATATTGGTGATATGGCAGTAGAGGTTGAACCTTCCCACCAATATTCCATTACATTCTCTTGCCATCTGACAGATGTCAGCAGAGGGACAGTCTGACAATATGGTGTCTGACATGGAAGTGCACATGAAGCAAAAGAGGATAATTGAATTCCTCCATGAAGAAAAAATTGCATCTGTTGACATCCATTGGTGCTTGCTGAATGTTGATGGAGATCAGACAGTGGATGTGAGCACAGTGAGGTGCTGGGTGGTGCATTTCAACAGTGGTGATAGTGGTATGAAGGACAAGACACATTCTGGATGGCTGTTGCACAGCTGCCACACATTAAGAGTGTTTCGATCAGCTCATCTGCGCAAATTGGTGAATTACAACCAGGGAACTGTCTATGGAGCTGAATATCAGCTTCAGTGTGTTGGAAACAGCAGTGGCAATGCTGGAGCAGTGCACAATTTCTGCCAGATGGGTCCGAAGGTGACAGTTTCCTGGATTGCATCATTACTGATGAGGAAACGTCACCACTAAGAGACGGAGTCAAAATGGCAGTCCCTGAAGTGACAACATGTGAATTCCCCATTGTGGAAAAAGTTCAAAATGCAGCCCTCACCAAGCTAAGGGATGTGCACTGTCCTCTGGGCTAGGATAAAAACGAACCTTTAGGATTTCCTGGAACCCAGGCAGACAATCAACTCAGACTGCTACGTTGTGATTTAGAGTGAGCTGAAGGCTCCACCTTCCAAAGTCAGGAAAGGGAAGAAGATAACCTTTTTTTTTTACAACATGATAATGTTAGGCTATACAAGTTTGAAGACTGTGGAGCACATTGGCAGTATTGACTGGACTGTTCTACCATAGCCACTGTCTAGTCCGGAGTTGGTGCCTCCAGATTTTCATCTATTTCATCTGATAAAAGGTTGACTGAAAGGGCAATCACAGTGTCGTACTCATAGCAGCTGTGAATCAGTGCACCTCTCTGGTGCAGATTTTTACAAGTGTGGCATGCAGGCTCTTGTTCATCGCAGGTGAAAGTGCATAGCTGATAGTGGTGACTGTGTTGAAAAACAGTGTTTTGTAGCTGAAATTTGCCAAGTAGGGTTATTGTGCTGTTTGTATTTGTTGTTGTTTCCATGGAAATAAGTAGGAGGTGTTATTTTTGGAGTGATACACATAAATTGTATCCAGAAAATATCTGTCATATGTGCAGAATCCTTATGCATTTTACAATTAGAACAATAACAGCACATCTTCTGTAGTGTCACATCTTAAATCTCTTGGTATGTATCAGTTACAATTTATATCTATCTATCTATCCATCTATCTATCTATCTATCTATCTATTTATTTATTTTGAATAAAAGTTAATTTTGATGATGCTCTGTTAAACATTAGGAAGCAGAGAAAGCCTCTGGCTGCAAAGCAGGAGTCCTGAGAGCCCTAATCCTCCGGCTGAGTTTGTCCACCTCAGCACTTCCACATTCTCTCATTAGAGAGCCCTGAATCTTGTAAGCCCCAGGCTTTAGAACAATTCATTTTTTAGGGTTGTTGGAAAACTTCAGCACCTTCTCTTGTTGAGTCTTTCTGCTGTTGCTGCCACAAGGGAGAGTCTGAAAAGAATGACTTGAAAGTTGTCTCAGTAGGAAAATGCTGGAAACTGAAGGGCTAGGGAACTGTGCTGGGGGGTATTATAAAATGTAAAACCAGGTTTACTTTCTTACAGCATTTCTTGTCCACTTAATTGACTGAGGAAAAATTGTTAAACAGCTAAACAGTTCAAGGGGTCTTAGGTCAATTGGGCCTCAAGGTACCATTTCCATGAGATAGTAGCAGATGGAGGGTAACTGTTTTGGAAGCCTGCCAAAATTATAATGGAGATGATAGGAAGGGACCTATTGTGAGAAAATATCCCTTTAGCTGGCAAACATCACAAAAATTGTAATAAGCAATATTGCTTTAGAAAAAGAAAAGTAATTGCTGTTTTGATATTAGAAGAAAAAAGTTCTAAGTCTGTTCACAACATCTCTTGAAAAAAATATTTATTTGTAATTGTGAAGAAACAAAATGTAATGCAGTGATATCTGTAACTTTCTGTAGCTTTATCAAATAATTGTTTAATGAATGATTCCTAAACAGGCTGGATAATTCCCTCATTCTTGTAGACATAGTCCAAAAAACTAGTGATTTTTAGTCTGTTTTAAATAAATAAATAAATAAAATCAAAAGATTAAACAATTGCTGTCTGTGTGAAGCCTCGTGGGGAAGTAAATGTTACTTCTGCTTTCCTTACTGTGTCACCTTGATCTGCCTGTTGAAAAATATAATGTAGTATTTATCTTCATTATGTAGATTTTTCAAATAGAAAAGTACATAAAATGTCTGTGGCAAGGAGACGTGAGATGAAATACTGAAATAATGAGCTGTATTAGCTTGATGAACCTTATATATCTTCATAAAAAAACAAACAAACAAAAAAAAAACACAGTGGGGTTTTACTTTATAAGTTTAGATTGATATTAGTGAAGCAGGAACACAGGATCAAATTTGCATAGCATTGATATAGCTCTCAAAGGGACATTCTTGTAAACAACACAGTAAAGTAGAAGTTTGGAATATGATAATTATTTCCTACAACTCTTCAGTCTTTTGAACAGTAAACATTTCACCAAATTAAGACCCTGCCCTGGGGATAAGGTTAGCCCTTGTAAGTATGAGAAAGTGAAGATGCCATGAATAGCAGCAGCGAACGTGATGGTGACAGTACTTCTAAGTGTTCTTTTTCTCTTTTATGTGGTCATTGAACTGCAGAAGAATTAAGTTTAAATACCCCAAGCAAAATTTTCTGTTAGCTAATGTTATGAAAATTTCTGTATAATGTACATCATTCTTTGACATATCACTTCTCTCAGTAGTATAAGTAATCAGTAAAATGTTGTTGTTTTGCTTTGTTTTGTTTTTAACCTGTGGGGTGGTGTTTTTGTTTTTTTTTCTGCCTCTGTTTTTGTCCAATTCTGAAATGCTTATTCAAAGTAAATACTTTTCTTGGAAACACAAACATTCTAGTTAATAATATAATAGTAAGGGCAGCTTACATATATGTCTTCTTAACATGATTAATAATAGAGAAGTTTAACTACAAGAGAGTGGGGAATACTATGTGCTAAGCAGTATTCTTTTAAAACCTTATTCCTATGTTTTCTGTTTATAGGCAAAATCCCTACATGGAAACTTTCTTCTAAAGTATTTTGGTATTTTTTGTACCCTCTGCATAAAATTTGCACACCAAAAAACTGAAAATATCTACTGAACGTTAGGCCCTCTCAGTTCTGTTTGCAGTGACAAACTGAAGGACTTTCTAACATGAATTTAATGTCTTTATTTTAACTGTACATTTTTCCCACCTTTTCTGTTTTTCTCACCTTTTCAGTTCGGGAGAGTTTCTGTTGTACATTGTCACTCAGTCTTTTAATGCTGAGTTTTGTGGTAATTGCGTTACTACTGTTGCTTCTGCTGAAAGTCATTCCTGATTTCTCTGAGATATTTGGTCATTAAAGTTCAGTCACCAAATAAGAAATCTTGGTGGGTTTTTTTTGTTTGTTTGTTTTATTATTATTTTAGTTAAATTTTACTTATTTATACCCTGAATCCAGACTCCTTGAAGCAAATGCAAATTCTGTCTCATAATTCTGTCCACTTTCACTACAATAATTTCCTATTTTTATCTATCATTATCAGTTTCTTACAGTGTGTTTTGGGATTACAGGTTAATTGGCTAAACAGATATTTTACTTTTGTTTTGTTTTAAATACATAAAGCCTTTTCTCTCTAGCTCTCTTTTTTTTCTTTCTTTCTTTTTTTTTTTTCCTTTTTCACCCCCTTATTCAATTTACTGCAAGAGTAGGTAGCAGAAAACAACAAAACAAATAATCCTAAGCAGTATCCTAAGGACATTGCAACTATGTCGAAACCCATCTGGCTTCTAAACTTCTTTAGTTCTCACTGTCACAGAGAAAAGAAATGGAGAGGAATATCTGTTTGAGCAATTTGTGATCTTGTTTATCAGGGAAGACTGAAGATGCAGAATTAGATAGGAGATTATGTCATTTCCATGAAAAAGTTAAAAGAACTCTGTAAGAAGAAGTCTTCCACTTACATGCATATTTAACATTATTCTTTGGAGACCACAGAAACTCCTTTTCACTGGATTATGATACAAGTTTGGTAGTGAACACTTTAGTAGAACAAAATTCATCATCTTTGGGAGGTACATTTCACAAATATTAATACTGAATTACTCTTCACTACCTAATAAATTATCTTCAAAAAAATCTTTTGCAGCCCTGTTAAGTAACAGAAAAGCTGAGATTCTCAGTGAGAAGAGGTGATGACAGCCTCTTTTTTCACGTTTTAACTATTTCCCAAAAATCTATTAATTGTTTCTGTCAGTTATTAACACAAGTAAGCAAGATGCCCTCTGAATGTCTATCAGGTTGACTGGCCTAATCTGGCCCAGTAAATTCAATGAGTATTTTGCTAAGCTTAATTAAAATTCAGCCCTGCATTTGAGCAAGCCGCAGTAGTTTGGCAGACCTTCAAAGGGCTCTACTGCAGCACAACAATAAAAGTGATAAAGGCACACAATGACAGTAAATATAATGCAAATGTTCCCATTATTCACAAATCATTTAGGAGGTTGCTCCTCTAAGTATATTCTCCTTTCTATGGTGATAAAATTCAAATTTGTGGAAATTTTACTTTCAATCTCTGTATGTTATTCTTAACAACCTATGATTTTGTGTTTCTAACAAATTGAAATCATTCTAAGAATTCAAAACAGTACTGTGTGTACATTATTCATTTATTATTCAAGGTTTACAAATTGCAAGAAGTGACTTGTGCTTTGCTGTGACAGTGTGCTGAGAATCTTTCTAGGAAATGTGTCAGCCCAACTAATTAATCCTTCAGGTCTCTTCATCTACTGTTCTTGACTGTATATCGCCAGTTCTAGATTTCTCCTAGTATTATGTAAATTACAGTTCTTTGCCACTAGATGTGAAATTGAGCCTTCTCTACAGTTACTTGTGATTTCTGTACTAGAATGTTACATCTTTGAAAATATTTGCTTTCTTTTGTTAAAAAATTCCCGCACGTCCTAAATGTCTTCCTTATTTGTCATGCCACTGAAAAAAATAAAATAAAATAAAATAAAAAAATAAACCATATTATTTCTTCTGAATTAGAGCTTCTCTTAAAAGAATAATTTGTCAAGATCACATTGAATATACGGGTCTCCATACCAGACATCCCTTGGAGCAAACTCCCATGTCTTGTATTTCATTATCAGTGTCCCATTGGTTTTGAAATGTACTGCATGCTACAGCCATTTTAGTTTTCTGTTTGCTTTCTTAGTGAACACTACTACCAACAATCAGTTTGAGGAAAAATATTTTTTGCTTTGCTTTGTTTTGCCTTCAAAGTGGGAACTCATGGAACAGCTATGCCATTCCTTATTTCGTGGAACAAAGTCAACTGACAGTCATTGTTTCTTATATCTGAGGGAAAGAGCTTTTGCAGAACAACCCATTTTTCAGCCAGTACTTGAGGCAGAAGAGGAGAAAACAGAAAAAAACTGAAGGACATAGTTGTCATTATTGATCAGCATTTCTAGAATCAGAGTTTTGTCATAATAAATAAACCTTAGAACGCTTTCGAAAGAAAAAAATGGTGATTACAGCAGTAGCAAAATCACTTGGGAGAAAGATATTTTCCCAACTGTGACCTATTGTTTGCTTTGATGTTTGGTGTTTGCTAAACTTCATTATCTCTACAGATGCAATCAGAATCAAAGATATATTGCAAGATAAATACAAATCAATATATATGTAATAAAGAAGGATGTATACATAGTAGTGGAAAACAGTATAAAGACATATATATATAAAGCTTTTCATAGGAAGGTTAAAATTTCTGATTTAAATTTAAAATTCCTTGAGTGATGAGATTTAAAAGGTGATTCAGTACAATAGTGAAATGATGTCAGTTCATCTTGTATTCTATAATTCTATTTTCTGCAAATCTAATGTGGACTTTGTTAAATGAAAATCTTTGCTTTTCTGGAATGGATTTGCAGAATACAGATCTTTTTCACTAGGTAACTGTTCAGCATTCAGTTAGTGGCCTTTTCTCTCTACTCTGTTCAGGCTTACTGTTGTGTGGTCATAATAATACTTCCAAAAACAGTTTAAAATGTTAGGAGACTTCTGTGTACTGGTAAAAAAGAGTAAAATATGATGACAAAGCTTATGGATTTGTTTTTTGTTTATTTAGTTTTGAAGTATAGAAAATGATCTTCCTAAAAGAGGAAAATGAGTAAGCGTCCCTTCAGTTAAAAGATTATGAGTACTGTCTGTGAAATCAGTCTATGAATAATAGTGATAATACATTTAATTCAGATTTCAAACCATCTATCATTCAATATCATTTTACCATGCGACATCTAAAATGCAGTCATTAGCTTTATAAACTAGGATTCTTCCCAACTGTTTTTCCCAAGTTGCCTTTTGATAACATGTAAAATTAATCACTAGTGGTAAAGGTCTTGCCTAGTTGCAAGTGTTTTCCTCTAGGAAGTGAAGATTCAAAGAGTCAGACTTTTAAAAATAGATTTCATTTTGGTTCTCTTTCCACCTGGAGAATGATGTGAATTAACTGTGGCTATGTTGTTACATATTTAAAATCGACTATGGTAAACTTGAAAATTTCACAGATTCCTGTAACTATTTTTATTGTGTTTATTTAAAACAACAACAACAACAAAAACTTTATTATGGGATTAATGTAGATCTAATTGTAATTTCTTCCTTCCCTTAGCATTGTAATGATACCAGATTAGTTATCCCTGGTTATTTAGTAGCAAAAGGACAGCCCAAGTTGTTCCCATGGTACTTGTAAGTAATGTAGAATGGGCAGAAACAGTTAATGTGTAGTGAGAAGCTCAGGTAGTTGAAGACATGGATATATATTCCTTATAAGGGCACAATTTATACTGTAACAATTTTATTCCCACAATTACTATTGTATGCAATTTTTACTATTAGATTTTCTAATAAAACATTAGGTCTTTATTTTTGTATTATTTTATTAATATGAGATTACTTGTTTTAATTGTGGTTGAAATATAAAAGGAAAGCACAGCAATAGAGAAAATACAGGTAAAGACCACGGGTGAAACAGTAACTAAATACTTCAAGCACTTGTTGTATTTCAAGATCTGCTGTTTAACACTGTCCACAATAGTGTCAGGAAGTTTTATATGGACTTTACTAAACTGTACATCCAGTCCTGAAATTTTGCTATGTATGTATATGTTTATGCTATCTGATTGCAAACAAACAAACAAACAACAACAACAACAAAACAAACTGAAGCAGAAAACCTTTCAACCCTGTGTATCCACTTTCATGTAGCTCCAACCCTATGCCACATAGTGCGAGTCAGTTTCTAGTACTTACGAGCAATTTACAAGTTAACTGTACAGACTGTCTAAGCTAAAACTGTATATGTGTACTTCATACATGCATCTCATGTGTATGCCTGAAATATACATATCTAGCCATATATATATGCCATATATGTGCGTATCTATCATGCGTGTACATGTGTAATGCTTGTATAACCTTTATTTCACAGTGCATGTCTTTGTGCATATCAGACTTTAGTCTACCTTCAGGTACAGTATTATTTATTTAGTTTTTTTCATTCAATTACATTACTTCAAAAAGTGGCATTTGACTAAAGTGTATTTTAATATGTATTTACTAGCTGTAAGCCTAAAAAAT
This sequence comes from Alectoris magna, assembly GCA_030625065.1. Taxonomy (NCBI): domain Eukaryota; kingdom Metazoa; phylum Chordata; class Aves; order Galliformes; family Phasianidae; genus Alectoris; species Alectoris magna. The sequence continues at coordinate 80,127,616 of CM060560.1, forward strand.
CAGTGTACCGTTGTAGGGACAATGGTAGCTTATTGCACTCAAATATGTGCAACTTGAATACTTAATAATGCCTGTATCATAATAATGGTAATTTTAATTCTGGTACACATGATCTTCATGTTTAGGATTCTGGAGGACTGAGAAAGCTTTTATATTACTTACTCTTACTTCATCTGGTACTATGACAAGTAGCATAACAACGCTATGTTTGAAATAGCTTTGAATGGCAAAGATATACATTTTCTTCATTTTGTTTTGTTTGGCACTGAATCAGTCAATCATAGAATCAATCATGGAATTGCTCAGGTTGGAAAAGACCTTAAAGATTATACTGCCCTAACTCTAACAACCCTCCACTAAATCATGTCCGTGAGCACCGCATCCAGACGGTTTTTAAACACATCCAGGAATGGTGACTCAACCACCTCCCTGGGGAGCCTGGGGAGCTTAATAACCCTTTCTGTAAAGAAGTTTTTCCTGATATGCAGCCTAAACCTCCCCTGTTGCAACTTAAGGCCATTTCCCCTGAATACTGGTCTGTGTATAGCTCATTCCACTTCTTTGTCCTGTTTTTCCTTTAGAATTAGAAATTGCATTTTGTTGAGAAGGCTTACTTCATTTTGACTTAAAAATTCACAACTTTGCTGAAACACACAAATGTGTGCAGAAACTTGATTTATATTATAACCTTGGAAACCAAGAATATGGCAGACTGACAACATTCATTCCTTTGCTCTCATGCCTTCTATTTAATGCTAGCATCTCATGCTTGTACAACTAGAGAGAAATGCCTGAGAAATAATTTATTTCTGTAGTTACCTCAATTATTTTCCAAACCAGTCAAACTGTTCTCTAATCCTATGAATTTCTCTAGATTCATGCATTTGGGTAAAGTACGTTGCTATGAAATTCTAAGTGGTCTGTGGCCCTGTTTGGTGGGCAGCAAGAGAGGCACAAACACAAAAAAAGAATTTGTCTTCTTATTTTGTTGATCACATAACCTATGTTTGTTGTTAATGTTTTGAAAAGTCTTCTGTGTCATTGAAGTAGATTTTGGTATGTGAGATTTAAATAATGCTGACTGTGACATTTACAAATAGAAAATTATCTGAAAACACTATTTGAATGTTTATTTCCCAGCAGTGGTACAAACTGGTATGCTGGCATGTGTCCTAATACTAATTTATTTCTGAAGTTATTATTTTCTTTTCCAGAATCTCTTTCAACCTTCAGTTAAAGTCATAAGTCTGTCAGTGTTAGTCATGAGGAAAATGCACTAGACGGAGACAAGTAGTATTGCTGTTTTCATGTCTTATCCAGCAGATACTTTATGTGACTCTTAGGTTATATGATGAAATCCACGGATTGATATTTTTCAGGAGTATTAATGCTACTACGCAGTGTAAATCCTGCATATCTCCTTATTATAGCATCACGAGTTTCTACTTGGGCTCACTCATGTCTCCTGAAGCTTAAAATTATGAACAATTATTATATCATCCTGCATTTCATTGAATTCTTAATACTATTAGTACAATTATGTTTATATATTTACAGAATAACTACTTAAATTTTTAGTTATACAGGTCATTCAGTTATAGCCTCCAGATTTAGCTAACTTACATATAGTAAAATATGTACCAGGCATGTACATGTTAGATATTTGACTACATCAAATTAACAACATTCACTAAAGGTGTTATCAGGAATTCGTTTAATGTTATAACTTTGCTGTGGATTCAAAAATGACAATAACAAACATTTCTTTACTTACATGTTAAGTTTCCGTTTTTGCTGAGGAAGGTTTTTGGAAATCTCTTTCATCCCCTTTACCTTCAAAGATTCACTTAGCATTCTGTTCATACTCAGTTTTAATTACCACTTTATAGTTTGCAAAGATGGTATGCAGCTGTAAAATACTGCACTTTATTGCAGCAAGAGTAATATTTATCTGAACAGATAAATTACTGCTACTGTAAAGAATGGGCCTATTTTACTTTATCAGCAACTAAGGGGAAGGTTAATGGCCATGATGTACCATTTATGTTGTGTAAGAAACATGGAGTGTTCTGTACTGTAAAGATTTACAGTGTGGAAGTCAAATCTTGCAGTATCCACGCACCTTTAACAACATACTTTAAACTTGGGAATTGACTTCAAAGCACCTAAATTAGGCTAAAACAGCATTAAGACTCAAAAAGAAAACTGCAGTCTTCTAACAAATGCATGCTTTTATGCTTATGTGCATAGGAATGCCTCAGGTTTGTTTTTTTGGGGGTGTTTTTTTTTTGTTACACTAAATAAGTAAATAATTGAAATAACCTAGATTTTTCAATATTTAGTATATTTCTGTCTATAATGCATCAGGAATCATGAATAGTCACATGGACAAATTTTATTTTTTCATTTTTTTTTATTTTTTTGAGAATGAGTGAATGAATCAGTGTGTTCAGAAGGAACATCATCATCCTTTAGCATACTATTGTGAAGTCCGGACTGTTCAGTGAGAAGGGCCATGCCCCAGCTTAGAACAACATAAGCACATTGATAAGTATTAGGCACAACCCACATCTGTTGGGTTTGCTGTTCCTCTGTCCTCCAGCCAAAAGTAATAGAATGAATGGCCTACTATCCCACCTGGCTGAGGCATTCCAATGACTGCTAACTGAAGCAAGAGAAGTGTTGGGACGCTGCAGTTTCTGTAAGACATAGTGTGATATCATTTGGTACAAGAATAATTAGAGTAGCATCCTTCCAGGATTCTTCATTCTTGAATGATAGTAGTATTACATTTACTGTCTTTAGAACAGAATGCAGAGGTGTGTTTTAGAGAACTAATCCACACATTGCAAAGAAATGGTTAAGTGTATTGCAGCAGGATGCTAAAAGTGTCATGAAATGCCAACCAAGAACTGTCAAAAATCTATGTGCTTATTAGAATTGTCCAATAAGACATAATCATGATGGGTTTTTCTCTAGTTTCATTTTTCCAGAATGGAAATAACTCTTTTAAGTATCTTGAGATTTCTTCCATTTGGGTCAGTTTACATGTCTAATTTATTCTGGAGGGATTTCATCCCATACCTACACCAAAAGGGCACTCCTCTGCCTTGCTTCCCTGTCCTAGAAAGAAGATTCATTAGACTAGGAAGAGAATATGAAAGTCAGTCATTTTCCCAGTAGTATGATTAGATCATTGAGGTGATTTGGAGCATTATCAGTTCTGCTCCTTGCTCCCAAGAACATTGATTCTGATATCTTTGTACAAATTTACAGTCATTTAATTTTAAACTACTCCAATAAGCTAGGCATCAGCTACTACGTCTCCTTTCTTACCACTAGGCAACAAAGTTAAATTCCTGCTTCTCCACTGTTTGTAATTCTGGAACTTCAGTTCCTTTCATTAAGGTGATCCACCTTTAATGTGCTGTAGAGGAGTGATACAGATTTCACAGAATCACAGAATCGCAAGGGTTATAAGGGACCTCAAGAGATCATCAAGTCCAAGCCCTCTGCCTACACTAGGTCACACAGGTAGGCATCCAGATGGATCTTGAATATCTTTATAGAAGGAGACTCAGTAACCTCTCTGGGCAACCATTCCAGTGCTCCATCACCCTTATCATAAAGAAGTTCTTTCACACGTTTGTCTGGAACTTCCTTTGTTCAGGTTTTAGGCCATTACTCCTTGTCCCATCACTACTCACCGCTGGCCTCATCCATTTGCCTTTCACCTCCCTTAAGATATTCATAAACATTAATAAGATCCCCTCTCAATCTTCTCCCCAGGCTAAATAGACCCAGGTTACTCAGCATTTCCTCATACTCCAGTCCCTCAGTCATCTTTGTGGACTTCACTGGACTCCTTCTAGGAGTTCAGTGTCTTTTTTTGAACTGGGGAGCTCAGAACTGGAAACAGTATTCTAAATGTGACTTCACTAGGGCAGAATAGAGGTGGAGGATCAACTCCTTTGACCCGCTGGCTATGCTGTTTCTAGTGCACCCCGGGATACAACTGGCCTTCTTGGCCGCAAAGGCACACACACAGGTTCCTCTATAGGACAGTCCTAATTAGTGGTTAGAAATATTTCTTATAGCTTTGCTTTTAAGTAGAGCCTTACCTGACACTACAGGTTGTCATAATGTCACATTCATTTGTGATAAAGTCTTTAGGTAGAGGTATGCTTTTTTGTTCAAATTCTTTTTGTGTTCAAGGACTAAATTATTTCTGAACAGGATCAGTAGCAGAAGGAGTATCAGCATGGAGAAGCTACTATGAAGCTTCTCAAAAAATAAGGGTACTAAAAATTAACTGCAGCAATTAAGTACTAGTCATAAGTTCTTAGAATCATACCTTTTGTTTTATGCAGTGTTATACAAAAGGCACCTCAGATTATTCTCATGACATGGTCATCAGAACATGGCTTTTTTTTTTTTTTTTTTTTTTTTTGAGATCTTTACCTGCCATAAACTGGATTAGGTTCACTACCTGTAGTGGCATATCTGCTAATGATCTTTCAGCTATGTTAGCTGTGTAGTTTTTGTGCACTGAGGAAACAGTTGGAGTCATCATAATATCACAGTATACAATTTGGTAGATTTTCATGTTTCAAAATACAGAAGTTTGTTCTAAGTGAAAAGAATAATTCCATTAGGTAGCTATTGATATTTATTTGAGGGCAAGCCACATTTTTGGGTGTGATAAACACATCCAGCTGGTCAAGAGAGGTGACTTTCACGTTATGATTCACACTGGTGTGGCCTCACTCTGAATATTATGTGCAGTTCTGGGCTCCAGCGCATAGAAAAGATGTTGTGTTCATTGAAAGTGTCCAGAGGGCACCAGAGGTGGTAACAGGGCTGAACGCATGTCCTGCAAGAGGAGAGTGGCCTGTCCAGCCTGGAGGAGGCCCAGAGGTGACCTCTGCAGCTTCCTGAGAAAGAGAACCAGAGAGAGGTGATGGGCTCTGATCCCGTTGATGACAGGACGGGAATGGCACAAATCTGCCAGGTGAGAGTCAAACTGAACATCAGGGAAAAATTTTTATGATGAGGATGGGCAAACACTAGAAGAGGCTTTCTGGTATGGTGATTGATGCCCCAAGCCTGTCAGTGCTCAAGAGGCATTTGGGTAACGGTGTTAATGATATATTGAAACTGACCTGAAGAGGGTCAGGCAGTTGGACTGGAAGATCTTTGTAGGTCCCTTCCAGTTGGACCATTCTGTTCTGTTCTGAATGTTTGAGGGTTTCTACATTGAGTTCTGTGACTTTTCATGACTAAGAGAGTATTGCTCAACAACTTAACTTTATTTAGTCTACCACATTTTATTTATCCGTCAGTAATTTGCACTAAAAGACTTGAGAACAAAGCTGGATTTTACTTGATTAAATCTTCCTAAGAGCGATTCTTTTTCTTTTCTTAATACCTCAGTGTTTTATTTTCTTTTAAACCCTAAGTATTCTGCCCATTTTGGTTAGTCTACTAAGGTGCTTTCTGTCTTTATGCTGTACTTATCAAGCCACAGGCATTCCTCATAGTTTCGGAGCTTCAGATTGAGCGTTTTTGTGGTGAGGGTGAAATAAGTGTTTTTTTAGCAAATATTTTAGTTGTTTTTGGTTTGATGTTTTGTACTGTACTAAATTGTTGTGGTTTAACCTGGCAGCAGCTCAGCACCATGTGGCTGTTTGCTCACTCCCCCCAGGTGGTACGATGAAGAGAACTGGAAACAAAAAAAACTCATGGGTTGAGATAAGAACTATTTGATGAAACAGAAAGGGAAAATGGAAACAAAATTACAATAATTATGCATATAAACAAATATATCCACAAAGCAATTACTCACCAGCTCAGCAATTACACCAGTATCAAGCCCCATGCCAACTCACCACGGATTTATGGCCTTCCACATGATGTCATATTATACAGAGCAGCCCTGCCCTGCTCCCTGCTCAACGTCATAAAGGCAATGTCCCTTCCTTACTCAGTGGCCCAGACTCAGTTGCACTCCCATCACTCAGCAACAACCAAAACGTCAGTGTGCTATTGGTACTGTCTTGGCTGAAACCAGTTTTTTTTTGTACTGATCAATCAAAAAGAATGATATTTCAATGTATTAAATAAAATTTCCAGCAAATGATGAAGATCAGTGCAACTTCCCACTTAGCAATGAAGCTTACTTAGTCTTTAGGGAGGATACAATTAGTTACCTGTTATTATTATTATTTTTTTCTTATGTATTTTAGATATCATTCACAGACATTGCAAATTTTTTAGACAGAAACATCCTTCTTTTCTTTATAATAATGTGTTTAATACATTTGCAGTGTTCCATCTGAAATGTTTTTTATTCTAGTAGTTGTAATACAGCCCCCAAAAAGGAAAAGTTCCAGTATTATGTCCATATTGCATAAAATATCATTTTAGAAAGAGGTGTTGTAGCTAATGGTGATACATATACATTCACTGTACATATATATGGTAAATACAGGATGTCTTTGATCAAGTAGCACCTTACTTTACTTAGTCATGTATTATTATTTGGTTTTGATATATTTTAGTTTATTTTTTCCATATGTAGTTCTAAAATGAATAGGTAGTGGGAAAAATCTTCCAAGTTTGGTAGTTGCTGCAAGTCTGAGATTCTGCTATTGATCTGCTATTCAGTTTTAAGAAATCACATTTCCTGTGTCTCAGCATCACCTTTGCAGACCAGTTGCTAGTTGTTTTCTTTTTTTTTTTCAATTTAATTATACTGTGCAATTGACACTATATTGTGCAGTTCAACTAAGAATCAAAAGTAATAATACTCACATTACTATTTTTTTTTTCTTCCTGAATTCAGATTCCATGTCTACCACATTAAATATTTAAATACTTTTTAAAAAGTTTTTGTGTTGAAGAGCTGACATATTCATTCTTTTGCTATAGAAAATGATTGATTTAATTTATTTTATCAAAGTGTAAAATCATTTTTTTTGCATAAATATTTAAGGTTATCATTGAAGTTCCCATCAATCAATTCATACTTAATTTTTAAATTGGCTCTTCCCAACCTACTTTTAATTTTGTGATTGTAGGAAAATGTCTTTTCCTTTTACCTAGAAGAAAATGAAGTATTCATAGATTCAGTTGACCAACTTTAATTCGTTGCTAACACAAAGACTTTCTTCTTCCCATATTTCTACTCATGTTCTAGCTACAGGTTTTCAGAGATCGTGTTGCCATGATATTTGCTTGAGAGTAAAGTAACTTTCTAGAAACTCTATTATTATTATTAAATATAAAATTCACTCTGTTTGTTGAAAGACTCTGATATTGCTAGTTCTAATATCCGTACCTTAAACTGATGGTGGGATACCCCAAAATTTTAACATTAATACATTTACTTGTGTAAAATGTATTCATGCAACATATTCTAAAGCATTCCGCGTCTGTAAACTTATATACAGTGAGAAAATCTTCCAAGATGAGCAATGATACAAGTAAATCATTTGTGACCCCTGCAGCGATGCCAGAGCTGCATAATACCTTGTTATGGCCATTAAGAGCCATAACATCCTGGATTAATAAATCATCTTGTTCTCTTTCTAGTTGTTTGTTTCTTTTACACCTGCCCTTAGGAAAAGATGCTGTCACAGAGCAGAACTGTAGAAGATTTTGTCTAATGACTTAAATTCCACCCACCTCTCCCTATTCTGTAACCAATCCACCTCATATGGCTATCTGCAAGCCTGCAGGTGAGTTTTGCTCTGATTTTTTTTGTTTTGTTTTGTTTTTTGTTTGGTTCTTTTTTGTTTTGTTTTGTTTTGTTTTTTCAAAGAAAGAGAAAGGGAAATATCCTTTAGGTGAATCTCTCAATAAGAACTTGCTTAACTGAGCTCCATCCCTGTAACACCATAGTTACATTCTAGACCAGCAATCATACGGAATATGAGGATAAAAAAGAGATACTTCATTGTCTATGTTTTCTAAGACAGAAATCCTGCATTTTCTTTTCTGTTCTTTTAATAGCTGTGATCTATTCAGATAAATAAACTTAACATTTTCTTCTACCCACATGTGTAATCAAGAATATAATCTTTAGATTTTTTTTATTACAAAGAAAACAATGAAGTTGAAATGTATTTTCTGATTCATGCAAGTGAATCATCAGAACTGTAAGTTTATTAACTTTGAAATAAATAAATCATACCAGGAGCCAAATTTTCTTCAAAACTACATTTTCATTACTGTTAAATTTGAACCAGATCTGCTGTCAGACCTTAGTAGTTTTATTCATGGAGGAAGACTCCAACACTGTTCAGGGTGGTTGGGTCTTAAAGAGGAAAATATAATATTAGTAAGCGTTTCAGTCCAGAATGCTCATAGCAACTTCTTGTGTGACAAGGGGATTTGGAAGCATAGGAGTTGTTAGTTGTACAGCCTGAAACACACAGTCAAAAAACTTTGAAGTTCAAGCCAATTGCATATTAACGTTTGCTGAGCTTTTTATCTCTGTGCAACAGTGATCTAAGGACATTTGTACTAATATCTGCTTTCGATCCAAACAGTGACATTATTTTGAAATGTCATTGCTGCCTAACAAGTTTATTAGAACATGCATTCTGGCAAGGAGATCATTCCAATACACGAAATTATCTAAAATACGAAAGTTTTTCAAAGTGTTCAGTACCTACAATTTAAAAACATTTAGTCTATAAACACTGATACTGTCAGGCTGAAAGAACTTTTCCAAAGTAGCCAGGGCCATCTAGCACATAGGCAGTTAATTCAACTCATGAAGATGCAATGATGTGGAACTAATAAGTGAGTTTCCAAATATTAAATATGATGTTAAATTGCAGTTTATTTTATCTGAGAACAAGAGATAATTTACAATATATTATCTGCTTCCTTAATGACTTTTTCAAAATATGTCCTTGTTAGTATAAGAAAGGTAAAGATTGTGACCAGTCTGCTGTGAAATATACAAATCTGTTTCCAGGTGCTGAGCTACTAAATGAAAAGATGCTCTATTCTTTATTTATTATGATATTTTTATTAGGCAAATATTACACCATTACGTTAGTATAATATGTACTAACATTTAAAGGAAGGATGTTCCTCTTATTCTTTAGTCAGTACTGAATTTGTTAAGGTGCATTTACTGGTAGGCACTGTATAAATGCAGCATGTTTGCTGACCCAGCAGAGATTAAACTAAATGAGAACACACCAGCTATAAATTTGACAGAGTTCATTTTCTAAAGTGACTGCTTTATGCATCTGCAAATGGCCAGAAATAGAGCATGAAGCTCTTAATTCTTTCTACACAAATAAAAACTGAAGTACTGAATGTCTTCATTTAACATCTTCGAAGCAGCATTATTTTTATTGGATACGAGAACAGAGTACAATTTGTAAATTGAGGTAGATCATGTAGGATTTTCGTATTATACACCTTAAATAAAAACGACCTGGAATTTGTTTGCTTGTTTGTTTGTTGAATTATCTATATCAATTTTTTAAAATGTGTCACAAATCACTGGATTTTAATTTTTTGCAAACTTCTGTATTAACAGCTGTCTGGGGATAAAACATTATATAAGTTTCATTGGAAAGTCGTTTTCTGCTGGATTTTATTTGTGATTCAATCAATTTCCAATTCAAGTCACTAACAATAATTCTACTGACTAGAATGGAACAGCATTACTAAAATTCATATCAGTTGTACGTAAGATGATTGAGTTTAAAGGTAGGAGTAGGCATTATGGCATTTACCTCTTTCAAAACTAATATCCCAAGTAGCCAGGTACTGTAAAGACCAGTACTACGTCTTAAAGAAAGTGGTAGTTCCTCTCCTATACTCTTCCTGAGTACTAGCTGGCTTTTTGGTGGCATATAGCAAAGTAAAGCAAAATGTAATGTGTGGTCATTAATACTTGTTGTGGACTTAATTCTTCAGAATTCAGAATATCAAAAAGGATTATTTACCATGAGTTGGGCCTTTAAATTCTATCATACAAATTGAAAGAAATTGCTGTTGTCTTATAATGTTATTAAAAGAAAATATTAAAAAGGTTAGTGTTATATTAGAAGCAAAAACACAGAAGTCACATACATCGGTTTTGGATGAAAATGAAAATAAACAGGACACTGAAGAGATTATTTACTGCATTCTAAAGATAAGTGAGATAAGTATCTTACTTGAGGATTGTCCTCAAATGAAATGAGATCTCTGAGAGTAAAGACAATTAAGGAAAAAAAAAACCAACAGTAAAATAATATCTGACTATCAGAACTTCAGTAAGGTGTTGTCAGAAGAAAATGATCTGATTTTTTTATTTTTCTTCAGCAGCAATTAAATACAAGAACTGCTAAACTGGTGATGACATGATTATTTTTTGTTTCTCAAAAACATTATGAATGGTATGTTACATTTTAAGTAAAAAGTTACAACAGGAAATCAGATAAGATTGTTACAGTGCTAACTTGTACATCTTTCAAATCTATGCATGACTGAAAAAAAATTGTGTCTTTTCTCTCTCTTAAAAAATATAGTCTAATGTAGTGTTAGAATATCATGTTGTGTAGAATGTAGATAATAGTTAAAAAACATAGTGCTTCAGCACTGTATAGAAATACAATTTTGGTTTCTTATGCTTATTTTTTTTTGTGATGTTAATATATGTTAATTTCCCCCTGGTTATAGTCTAACTATCAAATGTAGTTATATTTAGTACTTTTTTTAACACTGAGTCATAAGTATGTCTGCTGACAGGAATTTTGGTTGAATAAATGGAAACAAAAAATATATGTATGTATATGTATATGAATTAATAGTACAATTATATTCCCAGAAGAAAATGTTATTCTTGATTTAAATTATACAAAGAGCAGTAACATCTAACTTTGAAGGCAAAAGTAACTACTAGTTCTTTATGGATGCTTTACTATATGTGCAATACTTTGACAACATTAGGCCTATTTATTAGATTTTATTTTAGTTGAATAATACTAATAGTATTTCCACACGGGAGAAGGGAGATGTGTAATATCACAGTTTTTGTACTGCAAATCGTTAAGCTGGGAGGGAAAACTAGTTGTGAAAATAGTGATTGTACTTTTTACTCCACCTGAAGTGAAGAGAGAAAGGACAGAACAGGGAATCATCTATATTCTAAGTCTAAAATGCTAAGAGATTAGGCATGTCCAGAGAGGTTGTTGGTGCCCCGTCCATGGTGGTGTTCAAGGCCAGGTTGGATGGGGCCCTGGGCAGTCTGGTCTAGTATTAGTTACAGAGGCTGGTGGCCATGCTGCAGGCAGGGTGGTTGGAGTTTGATGGTCCTTGAGGTCCATTCCAACCCAAACCATTCTATGGTTCTATGTTTCTGTGCCAAAGCGTCCCAAGAACTGTGAGCACTAGACATACGTTTAAGACTTTCAGTGTATTGGCTTCAGTGTCATAGATTCTCAGATTGGAAAAAAAAATCTCCACTTATATGGCACAAAGCTTGGAAGTCCACTGTGATTGCACTTCAGTCACATGTGTAGAAGTAGCATGTCACATATTAAAATTCTAGAGGTTTGGCTCCATGTTGGGGACCCTAAAAAGACTATTTCAGGGCTTCCGGTTCACTGGGGCCTCTGTTGCTCCCACCCTCTGGTTTTAGTGTCATCAGTTTTCATGGGAATGTTCGTTTTTTTTTGGCATAACAGAAATGACTACTGTCACTTTTCCATTTTGTCTGAAATACTTATCCCAAATTATATACTGACATGTAAATAATCAAGATTTTTTTTCAGTCAGACTGAAATTGTTTATCTCAATTCTGCATTTCTCTCAGCACCATTTAACTCTGTACCACTAAGAGTCTTTTGTTCATTGGGAAGGATTGGGATCTTACCACTACCAGTGGCAGCTCTTAACTCAGTGGAGTGTAAGTCAAATTGCAAAACAGTTTTGTTTTTCTCCCTGTGCCCAAACAAATTCACACACGTTTCATTATATGAGATTATATGCTAAAATTGTGTAAAAGTTCGTATGCTAACATCTGTAAAATGACAAGTATAAGTAACTTCATTCCTTGATGTGAGTTAGGATTCAGAGAAGATAATATGATTCTGTATTCACTAACATTTTGGACATACATATATTTTTTTCCTATTCAAGTGCACTGGGTGCACTTTTTGGGAAGGTGCATCATGGGAACATGCTCTAGGCCTTAGGAAATATGTTCTGTTCCAGAAAATTCAGTGCAATTTTCAGGAGATAAGTAATTAGTTTTATAACTTGTTTTCAGAAATTGCTTTCAGAATGTTAAAGTTTATTTTTCTTAGCTGAGGAGTCAAAAATTTCTCTTTTCATTCACTGTCTCTGTTTATTGTCACGTTAAAGAATTGGTGCTTATAGACAAAAGACTGAATTACAAGTAAAAGACAGCATTTTTTTTTCTTTTTTTTTTTTTTTTTCCAGAATGTTTATGTTCCCCATCTACTTTGCTTATCACATTTGTGAGCCTTTGAACATTCGAGGTTTATATAGCACTGGTCTTACTTTTTCTTAAAGTAGATGATGTTTGCTCAGGTATTGTGGCCTTGAGCTTTTGCTCTTATAATATTAGTGTCACATTCAAAGAGGTGTAAATATCCACGAGTTGTTTAACAAAGTACTATGGGCATAATTGGTTAGAATAATGCCGTATTCATTAAATACATACCCAAACTAAATGAAATAACTTAGTGAGGGCAGCAGATTTTATAGTAGTGCTAAGCCAGAAATAGATATAGTGTATGTTATCTTAGTTTACATGTTTTAGTTAAATTTGGGAAGCACATCTGTAAGTGAATATCTTTGTTTTCCTTACTTTACCAATCTAGACTAAATCCCAGGAAAACATGTACAACGTAAATGTCATGCTCAGCACTGTCTGTGTCAATTTCTGTTACACTTTATGTGTATCTGTTGTGGTGTTGAGAAGCCAAAGCTCAGTGACTTCAAGGGTGTTTTGTCTAATCTTATTATTATTTTTATTTATGAAAGGAAACTAGCAATTTGCTGAGAGCTGTATCTTTTGCACATTTGCAGTTAAACCTTTTCCTGCACTCACAAACACTAAAGGAATAAATTGCATTAGGTGGATACTAGTCAGGAAAGTCTCTGGTCTATTATTAACTATCTGCAAGGTGTTTGTATCTTACAAATTCTTAAATTATTATTATTTTTTTTAATAGCCAAAGTGATGAAGCAGACTTCCCGTAATATAAATATAGTCTTTGAAGAACAGATTTCACATGAAAGCTGACTAGATACGTTGAAATAACTGTTTCACTGGAATTTTTTTTTCAGATGCACTACGTAAATTGAGTTGTGTCTTCCAGTTTAGAATGCTGCAGAACTAAAGCTCTCCTTCCCATTTTTTATGGCTGTAATAATCTGTAAACAAGTATTATGTAAACTGAGCAACTTTATTCAGTACCTATAAATATTAATAGGATTTTATATGCAAGGAACTTTGCAGGATCTATTCACTATCATCATGATTGTCTAAGCATTTTTATGTGGGTTAAATACTTAGAACACCCAACTCCTGGTATGTGAATTGCAATCTATTGTCCCTTCGATCTTTGTGTAGAGAGAATGGAAAAAGAGAATCACTTCCAGTGGATGATTCAGACTACTTAGTTAGGCTCTTCATTCAGATGCCAAGTTTAGGGTGATGATAAGCTATCTTATTCCTTCCCCCTTCCCACCCCCTCAAATGATGTGAAACATTCATCTAACATCCGGAAGTTTACAGAAGATGTATAGAGAACCAGTAATGGTTAGAGATGTTATGGAGAAGATATTTTCATTACCATTAATTCCATTTTTGTTGTTGTTGCTGTTCCCAAATTATTGCTGTTTAAATAGAGGCACATATAAAAGTAAATCCTTGCCATGAGTAGTGTTCACTCTGAAGAGACAAGGGCATGTAAAAGCTTCAGCTGTTCTTTCTGCACAAAATTCAGGTCCCAATGCCCCAAATGATTTGATCTCATTTTCATAACAACTGCAACTTTACCAAAAAGAAGGAAAAAAAGGTGCTACTATGAGAAGCAGGATCGCAGGATCTTATGATCTGACAGGTCTTTGAATACAGTGTAACTCAAAAACATTTTTCTGAAGTGGTAAGCGTTTCAAAAAATAGCTTTCTGCTCTGAATGGCAATAGACCATTACTTTAAAGTAACAGTTTTGTAACTGAAAATACAGCATGAGATTAGATTTGTAACCTAGTATTGAGTGAAATACTAGGGGGAATCGGCAGCCTAACCATATGCCACAAAGTTCAGTGACTTGATTTACTTCTGTTCTAAAGTATAACAGCAGGAGTATGGTATTGCATTAAATGTTCATATGAATAAACATGCAGCACCCTGAGAGCCACCGGCTCCAGTTTTCTCCTCCCTTCAATGCTGTAGCTTCTCCACAAGTCTTTTACAAGGCCTACAGACATAACATGGCTTTAGCATTCATAGTCAAGTGTCAGCTTTTATCCTGTCTATTTTCCTTCCCTTTTACAATGTTCTTATCACTTATTGGTGTTCAATTCCAGTTTGATATTAGTTAAAGGAAGGCAAAAATTGCTTTCTGACAGTGAAATCTGAAATGGCTTCAGAAACTCACCTTGTACTTTCATTCCTTTCTCACAAAACTTGAATCAAAGGTTTATTTGCAGAAGAACAGAGATGGAGGCTGGAAGAGTGCTGGCACGTAACCACAAGCCTTTTTTTCTTGGACATCTTCAGACATCTGCTGTTGTCCAGTGTGGGAAGGAGACTTGGTTTTGTGGGCTCCATGAGCTTTTGACATGACACAGTGTAACCATTTCTTTGTTCTTCTATACTTTCAGAAGGCGTGTTAAGTGCAGAATTAGCAGATTTTTAATCAGTATCTTACATGATGCTTAAGAAAACCCTGAAATACCAGCATTCTTGGTTGGAAAAATAAAATAAAAAGTCCTGTTCCTGATAAAGTCCTGCATGAAAAATATCAGTAATTTCTCCCCAGCATCTTTTTCTTCATGAACATGCTTATTCAAGATGCATAATACTTGACCATTTTGGAGTTTAATCATGTGTCCAGCACACCTGCTTGCAGAGATAATATTTTTAAACTGTATTTTTCCTATAGCTGAATATTTAAAACATCTAAAATGGTCTGGAATTATCTAGTTCATCTCAAGGGGCCATTTAAGTTGTATTGTTAAAAATTGAAAAAAATTAAACCTCTATGAACTGTACTATGCTAACTGTGAATTTAAGTAAAACAATATATAATGTATCATCAGTAATGGTACTTGCTTCTTCTTCATTGTTCGTGAGTCTCTCCAAAGCTTACAACTTTTCAGATTTATATTTTCCCTGCAGAGATACTAAAAGGTATGAAATTGATTTTTCCAACACAAGGATGTATAGATTTTTATTACCACAAATCCATAGCTATTTGGACCATCTAAATGCTAGAAAAATTTCTTCATTAAAGCAACGTCTCTTTCATAATACTTAATTCCTAAGAGAAAATCCTGTTCTTGCAGTAAGGCAAATTTTTGCTTGATTTGTTAGGCTTTACAAATCCCACACAGAGTCCAATAGAATCCTATCAATGCCAAGTTGGCAGTGGCTACAGTATTAGCTACAAGAGGGCTTAAGAAAGACACTGTCAACATTTCCTCCTACAGGCCCTAAATAGCTATGGGACATGAACAGAGCTTTGTATAAAAATGTGCTCTTGTCCAGCATGTAAAGAAAATCAATTCTGAATTCATGCTCTGGTCTATCGTGACAGTGCCTCTCCTCCTCTTCACTAGGTTTTTTTACTCTGTACAGCTACAGCAGAATAGCCTCCGTATGCCTGTTTTGAATTTTCATAATTTCAGTAAACTAAAATGGTTTCAAATAGTTCAAGTCTTGTAAAAATGATATCTTCTTCCCTCCTCTTTTTCTGTAGCATCTCCTCTCTCAAAAATAAAAAGACAAATACAGTGGAGCAATTCCTGAAGAAATGCAGATTTCTGGGGAGCAGTGGAGTGCTTTAGACTTAGAGACTAGATCATGATTCAACATCATTGTTTCACTTCAGGAATAAGTCAAATTCTCTGGCTTGAGGAAAAGCGCTGCTTCTTCTGGACTACTGAGCATAAATCCATGTATCAGTGCTGCCCTTCCTTTATCTCTTGAAACAGTCAGATCTGTTTGTGATAGATGTCTTTGTTTTCCTACACCTGTCCAGTGGAGTGGCTGTTATATATTGCCACAGAACATCATCTTATTTTAAATAAGATTCAAGATATTCATCTTCAAAAATAAGCCAGTATAATGTCAGTGTACAGGATCAGGCATTCGATCTTTGTCTATGACAGCTCCCAGTCAAATATTAAATATCACTGACAGTGACAAAACTTAAGGAGGAAGTAGGGTACTTCACAGCCCACAGGCAATCCTTGTCATGGCAAATATGTTTTCAGTTCTTCCAAACTGCATGTGACATTTAACAGGGCTTATGCCCTGTTGAAATAATTAGTGGCTATGCCAAATGTAGGCAGATAGAGATACATGAGGAATTAATTAGCGAATCTATTTCATTTTCAAAATATAACGTCCATATGGGGAAAAAAAAAACAACAAAAAAAGACAAAAAAGAAAAAGCCAAACAAACAAACAAAAACAAACAAACAAAAAAACCCAAAACATCATAGGTTTCATGTTGAAATACCAAATATTAGTATGGTAGTTACTGAAGTATTATACAGTTCACAGAGTACAACTACATAGGAGCGGGGCTCTTGTGCCATATGTAAGTATACATATGTGAACAATGTAACACTCTTTCTACTGGATTCTTTCAACCACTGGATAAGCACAAATAGTTAATTTTTAGCACAAGGCATTTTATAACATTATTCTTTTCCTTAGCAGTACAGAAGGAGGGCTTTTACAAACTTTATCTCAATACTGAGGTGCCTGTTTTAGGTGTTGGTGAATTCTCATCACATGATTTGTAGTTTTGTTTGGAAAAAAAAAATAAAAATGAAGATGTTTATCCAAAAATCCAACATGCAAATTAACTTTATAGTGAGTTTATGTGCTACTACTCATTAAATACTAATTCCTTCTTTTTAAGATATTTTTAGGAAATTTTAGTGGTATACCAGAGCCAGAAGTTTTCTGAAATCCAGCTTCTCCAGTGAGCTTCTAATGTTATATTTCAAAATTTTGTTCATTAGACTTAAAATGATGAATAAAAGTGTTGTCTTCTCTGTCATGAGGGAGAAGCAGACACCAGGGAATCTGCTTTGACCTTTCAAACTAAATACTTACTTTCTGAAAGACTACTAAAGGTAAATAAATAAATAAATAAAATAACACTTCTTTCACTGCCTCTTGAGAGATTAATCTTTCCCAGGTCCTTCATAAGTCAGCTACTACATCTGTAATTTTCAGCAAGTTTTTCTTCCATAATGTGAAAGTCATTCATTCTTCTGGAAGTTTTTATTTTCTGTTCATTTTGTACTCATACTGAGTGTTACAGAACTTCCAAATTAAACATTTTCACTTTCCTCTTCATGAGTAGTTTATTAACTTTTACTGCATTTAAGACTCATTGACTGGTGTTGGTGTTTGTTTTGTGGACTCCAAATAGCCTATTCCAATGCTCTATAAGGAAACCAGGATGACATTCAAGAGCAATGTACCTGACTTCAGTTGTCTATGCGTAGTCAACTGCAGTTCTGCCACGCATTCAAAATTTCCCTATAAATGAAGACCTGATCAATAAAATTGGTGTATTTAGACAACAACTTATTTCCTGCTGAAGATGTCATAGTAAAGACCACTGCCTGTATTAACTAGGAGTGGGTTTCTCATGCAGCAGGAATACTATATATTGAAGACATCCCAATGCTGTCATGTGACAGAGCCTGCAGAGACTTGAATCTCCCTGGGAGCAACTGCTGATATCAGGGAGGGAAACATTGCATGTGGCAATAGATAAATTCACACAGGCATTTGAATCACACTCTCAAAAATATAATTGCTATTGAGGATTTCCTTACCTACCAACACAGTGCTACATTTCTACCAAACAATGTATGTTTGAGGGAATGTGTCTGTTTTGTGGAAAAGATTCTACTGTTCCACTTAAACCAGATTTGAGGTTTGTGACTTCAGCATGAGTTGAGTTCTTAGGAGAAGCACGTACCGCATCTGTAAATGTTAGTTTCTTATGTTTATATTGTTTTAGATCCTTAACTTCATCTTAAAACTGAGGGACTGAGTTTACAACATATCTGTGTTTTCTTCTTTGTCAGCCTCTGAGTCATTTGACTTTAAAAGAATTTGTACTTTGATTTCTCTTTCTGTTTTGAAAATGTAAGATGATGAATTGCTAATGAAGCCAAGTAAATAAAACAGATGGAAACTTTTTCTAATGGATACAGAAGGAAGCATCTGATTCTCTTACTGTAACCACTCAGAATACACTACCTCGGTTTATGTACAGATAACAAGAACTTATGAAACTGCTACTTTAAAATAAATTTAGGATTTACAATGTCATCAGCTAAAGTCACTTATTTCTAGGTTGAACATCATCTGGCATTTCTAGATTAACAGTGTCTAGTGTGTTGTCAGAAATGGCTAAAACATTGTTTTATAAGCAGAGATTGTTTGTTACAGATGCATTCACTTTCAGTTAATAAGGCCATATTATGTGTGGGTTTGTGGCTGTGTGGGTTTATCCCTACATGAGATTGCAAATGAAGAATGACAGAGGAAAAAAGCCTTTTAGTTATGTCATTTTAAACCAAAATAAAGCTGTTACATGAATGACAATAAGATATCACACAACTGCCAGCGTTACTAATTAATAGGCTTTGAAATACTGAGCAGTATGACTTTTGTTTGTGGCTAAAACTGATTGCTAATGATTTATGTAGTTTTACAGTGTAGATTGCACATTGTCAAAAATTGTTATAAATGCAAAATCTCTTTTGTACAGAATCTGTAAAGACAAATAAATATATCTGTGATTCTCTATTTAGTGATTATCGTCTCACTTTTGTGTTCAGAATCCTAGTTCTAAATCTCTATGTGGATGTTTTCATATGTAGGATGCTTAATGTTCCTCTATAAAGTCTTGTTCATTTAACTGCTGTCCATCTTGACTCCTGCTGAAATTAATATCAATTTCCTTGTTTAATTTGCTGGATATGAGTTTCACATCCCTTTATTCTGTTAATGATAACCCTCTTGAAAATTAAACAATAACTTCTGTTTTCTACAGGAGTATAACCAAGAAGTTATTGGAACTTATGTATATATATGTTTATAACTTCTCTTTTTAGCTGCATGTAATAATCATATATAACATGTATATAAAAGCTAGTGTATGGTAAGAGTATATTATTCCTTAACCAAACAGAATGCAGTTCAGTACTTTGTATAATGCATCAGCCTTCTAGTTTTCTGGAACCCGAGTGAGTACTGGGGGGCAACATATGCTAAAGTGAAGGTGCAATCATGTATGACATTTAACCATTGACTTTTTAAAATCCTACTTAACAAAAACTACATATGTAAGTATTAAAGAGAAAGATTCAATAAGAAGCTGCTGAAAGATGTACATGAAAAAAAAAAAAAGACTCTAATAACAAGTTTAGACTTTTCTGGGAATTTCCATTTCTCATAGGTAAACAGTAAAGCAGAATCAGATTCAGAAATGTCAGCCATATTCAACTGTCCTTCAGTCAGCCTACATCCTAGCACATTTTAAATATATCCACAGGGATTTTAAGCACCAAAATATTGTGACACTTATCTGAAAACTACATTTAACATATGTCAGTAAAAGTATTTTTAAAATAATAGTTTTTAGTTGACAGTAGTATTTCCAAATTCTGTAAAAGCAAGTGTATTTGTCTTTAAACTTCATAAAGCCTCATGGGAAAATGATGCAAATGAATAGTCATGACGAAGTGAGAAAGAATTGACCCTGCAGGGAGGAGATTTTTTTTTTTTTTTTTTTTCATTTTGATTTGTGAGGGTAAATAATATTTAACAGACAGAGCTAGATTAAGTCTGGAGAGACAGAAAATCTGACTGAAGATAGGAAACTTCTTAAGGAAGTTAAAGAATAAAGTTTGGAGAGCAATAGGGAGAGGTCAAGATTGTAAACCATTGGGAATTTGGGGGGAAAAAAAAAATCTGTACTGCTAGACTGGGAAACCTTGGACCTAAGAAATCAATCCAGTGCAAGCTACAGGAGTTTGTATAAGACTCTGAAAAATAAATAGAAGGAAGAGAAGGAACTGATTTAGGAAGGGATTAAATTTTTGATAGAGCCAAAATTGTAATCTCTGCCTGCCAATGGATTTCATTTAGCTCCCTACAAATTCATTTGTCTGTTACAACTTATTTTAGATATATTACTCAGAAAACAACAAGGACTTTTAAATGTTAAGTTGACCAACTTGATGTCTTTCATTCCTGTTTTGGCAGAACTTCTTTGGTTATTGCATACCTTTGACTAAATCTGAAATACAGTACTTCTCTTGCATTTGCTGGAATGAAAGAATATAATATATACAAAACAAGACAAAAATGAGCAACAAAGAGAAAACACTAAAAGAATAAGCAGACTACTTTTTTAATTATTCATCATTATTGGACAGTAACAAATGCATCTTGATGTTTGGGGACTATTGTGAATTACTTAATAAGATATTCAGATAGTGAAAAGAAGACCGCTGAGAAATGGGGTATTAGTAGCCTGCTACCTGTATGAAAAAGACAAAACAAAACAAAACAAAACAAAACATATATTTGAAAAGAAATTCTGTGAATACAAGATTTTCTTACCTTGTATTATGAATATTTATATTTTGTGGGAAGAATATCAATCATCTACTATGCTTGCTGCCAATACCAGCACTCGTACCAGTATTTATTTATTTGCCTTTAGTTCATGCACATGTGCTCTCTAAAATCTGAACTGTATAAATAAATAGCCTTTTCTTTGATTAGCATCTTGTTGAAGATTCTCTGAGGTAGCACTGTCTATTTTCTTTGATAAGCAAGGCTACAGAGGGATCTGCACAGGCTGGATGGCTGGGCTGAGGCCGGTGGGATGAAGTTCAACAAGACCAAGTGCCAGGTCCTGCACTTTAGCTGCAACAACCCCAGGCAGTGCTACAGGCTTGGGGCGGAGTGGCTTGAAAACTGTAGAGGTAACAGACCTGGGGGATTTAGTTGATGCTGAGGTGGCCACTAAGGCCATTGGCATCCTGGCTTGTATCAGAAGTACAAGAAATAGTGTTGGCAGCAGGGACTGGCAACTCTACCACTACCACCAAAGGAGGCTGTGGTGAGTTTCTCTTGAATGATCAGTTTCCGTGATATTAATAAATAACTTGAGATCCAGTGATCCAAGAGGCAACCCCCATCCCATGGCATGAATCTATTCTGTAGACAGGATTACAAGAACCTTGAGTGTATCTAGCATTATCTTAAATAAAGGAGAAGCTATTTCTGGGATGTAGGAGAGTGTAACTTTGGAAAACCACCCTTGTTGCATTGGGGCTTTCTTCTTTCTTTTTCTTTCTCTTCCCTCCCCCCTCTCTCCCCTCCAAGCGAATCAGAAGACAAAATGCAATTTGCTGGTTCACTTTTGCCTTTCTGTTTGTGAAAGGACACCAAGCTCCCACCATCCTGAGTCATCTGTAGTAGTGATAAACTTAGGTTCCCTTTGCTGCTTGGAGGGTGGAAGTTATTCTCTCTTCTCTCTGTTAAAGTGAAGAGAGAGTGTGCACAGGAATGGCATGGTTAGGAAATGCAGATTTCTAATAACTAATTTATTGTCTTTAGGGGGATGCGGTTTAGGAAAAATGTAATATACACATTTTTGTAGTCTTGTCACTAAACATATGGTTAGCCAAATTGCAGACACTGTCATGGATATTTTTCATCAGGTTTTAAAGGTTCAGAAGATAGGAAAGCTATTGATTTTCTTTTCAGAATGTAATGTGTGTTAAATTGTATGTAATTGCTTGGAACATACAGAAATGGTATGGCAAGGAAAATCTGAAATCTTCGCTAGTCGACAAAAAGCCTTTGCTGCTCTGCTTGATATCAGTATGTTTGCTATGTGATTGGAATATTTATGAAATACAATTTCTGTTTAACATGGTAGATCTTGCTTACAAAAGAAAGAATTTAACTAAAAAAGAAATTACAGAGCATTACAGTTACCAGTCCTGACTGCTGATACTGAGATTTTCTGGCTTTGAGTTACTTCAATGAGAGTAAATGCACTCAAGATACAAAGAGCAGTAAATTGGCCAGAGACCATAAACATGTAGAAGAGATCTGCTGATCCAGAGAGCTGAACTTTATTGTTGATCACTTTACCAGCTGGAGTATTTTAAAAGAAAAGAAGTTCATCCACACAGGAATCCCCCAGAAGACAGCTAAAGACTCTTGCAATTATCTCCCTTAAAAAGAGGTGTATGGAATTTTTTCTGTTCTAGGTTAGATGTGTAGACATCTTTTAAAGTTGAGGAGAGATACCAGAACATCCAGAGGGCACATTCATTTAGCTCATTTTAGCTAATTCTTATTAGCTTTTTTTCTCCCCATTAGACATTAGGAATATTTAGAAAAACAATTCATAATAAATGCTTAACAAAATAATTAGATGAAGTGAATTCATCTAAGTTATTCTGAAAGCTGATTAATTCTAAATGAGTCTGGCTGTCTTTTCCCATTCTATTTATGTGGACTTTTTTGTTAGCTTCTACAGCAGTCACACAGGTTAAAATCAGATTTATAAAAGGGGTCTTCCCCTTCACAGGTAATCCTATTAAGACTATAATTGAAGAAAATCAATGTAGTTAGAATAATTAGCAACATTAGAGGAAGCATTAGTGCTTACTCTAAGTCTTCTTATCTGTGGTAGATAAAGTGATTGACTGTTTTAATTTGAAACCTAGAATGCACTAAAATGATCTAAAAGGTAGTGAAACTCATCAGACTGGAAGATTTGTTACAAGTTTACTGAAGTCTGCATATTTACTTTTCAATCTAATACAGACTGTACTGACTATGGGGAATTCACTTGAATTTTTTACACTGAAAAATCCATTAGTACACAGAATTTGTATTAAGAATATGTACTTCAAAAGTGCCATAATTACCAGTATATATTTGTATTTATCTGCCTGTTGTATTTTATGGCTCAGTGCATATTCATGGTCTAATGCATATGAATAAAGTTCGAGGAAATTTTTAGAAAACTTTTTAGAATTTGGTTTTAATAATATATTGCAACAAAGCCAGGATCAGAAGTTAAAAAGGAAACAGAGAAATAGAACGTGGGGAGTTTATTTAATCGTGTGCCTCATCTGGTGTCATTTTCTCATTAGTTAGGTTCTGATATAGCAGTTTATTACTATTTAAAATAACACTTGAAACTAATAAACGTTGTTGACTGAATATGAATTTCTCAAATATTGTTTTTAGTAGAACCCTGTCGAATATTTATTTTAACAAAGTCTAATTCTGATTTTTATTATACGGTAACATAAAGAAAAGATGTAGGGCAGAAGCAGCATGAAAGACGGTCAGAACTGTTTGAGGAGACAAAAGTATCAATAAAAATTTTTAAAAAAGGAAATCTTGCTTTTTCTCTTCTGCTCTAAGTTCTAAAAAAGAGTGGTTCCCTCAAGTTAATGGCAAAAGTCCAGTGGCTTTGATATTTTTACTTTTTGATGACATTGTTCAGTGCAAGCTGGTTTTCCAGAACCTGACCTTCAACATCAGATAGCTGACTACATCCTACCTTTGTAACCTGTTAAAAGCGAATGAATCTGTCACACATTTTTTCTGATATGCAATATATCACTTCCAACAACCACAAAAGGATAAAGTAATAGTAAAACAGATAGCAGAGTAGGAAGACAGGATGACTGCAGACCAGGTGTTGTGATTAGCATATGACCAGTGATTCATTTTTACTTAAATTTTCTATATTTTGTGTATGGGAAATTGATTCGTTGGCTAATGTAACTTTAAGTGATTTTAACATTTATCCTGCAAGTATTACAGGTGCTCCAGACTGTCCCATTTATTAGAGCACTTTGTATTTCTCTTGAGTATCTTCCTTCAAAAGGGATATCTGCCACATTTCTGTATCATATCCAGCATCAATCACTTTGATTAGGGTCTCACTCCACAAACCGAACAGCTTTTCTTCCATGGCAGCTCCATATGTTTGCTGCAGCTGTTACACTTTCCAGGAGGAATCTGACTGTGCTCTGTTCATTGACTGTATCCATGTCAAAGAGGCAGTAAATTATTCCTCTCTGCTTTGATTTGCCTTGAAATTAAGTGGCTTGAAATCTGTCCTACAGTTAGTCTACTGTTGCCTCCAAAGCATAGATGAAATTGTATCTGCATGATCTTTTCCTATCTGGAGCATGTATGCTTCCTAGGTTTGTTCCCACAGAACTGTTTGAGTACCAACTCAAATGTTACTCCAGAAAGATTTTTGTACGGACCCAATGATGGAGGACTACTGATGCAGGCTACTTTGTTGATAGAGGTGGAGTTTTATTTATTAATTTACCGTTTATCTCTTAGGAAACTGCTTCTTTTTTGTTTATTATCTTGTACTGAAGCAGTATGTAGAACTACATGTTACAGCACTACAATACTAATTACTAAAGCACACTGAACACATTGTGAAGAATACATTATCTTGGAGATTAGTCTCTATTTGAAGAAATATTGAATATTTCCATGAAGTATGCCCTCATCAGTACACTACACTTTTGTAGAAGATAGAACATGTTGACTGCACAGATAAATATGCAGCAGATCATTAAATTTTGGGAACCAAGAACCCAGTTTGGCTTGTCTAAAATACACTTGTCGTGAAAGCTGCAGTAGTAAACATGTTCATGAGACTGGTATTTTTAAAATCCCTATGTGCCCATGGGGCTTTTAAAAATGCATTTTGACAATTAAGGTATGCCACCTATGAATAAATATAGGGTATTCACTATTCTAACAGTATGAAAAATGACCTTGGTGTCAGAATAACTTATTTTGAGCAGATCCTCTGCCTCTGTCATTTCACAGTACTGCTCTGGTTTTATCAACTCAGTGGTTACTGGAGATGAATGTTGTTCATGACACTGATATGCAGTGTTTCTCTGTATGATTTCATGATGACTGTAAGTAGTTGAGCTGTCATAACACAGAAGCTTCATCTCTGCCACCAAGAAAGAAAAGCGGAAAGCACATGCATGCATTCATACAAGTGCACAGTGATAGCAATAAAATGACTTCCAGGAGCTAAGACGGTTGACACAATAAAACTAGAGGTATGAAAAATCCCCCCAAAATCTTTTGAGACTGCTTTCTTTGTCAGAGTGCAAAGCCTCTGTCTGCAGTTGTGAATTCATTAAAGTAGACCTTTGTCAGAAAATTTTTCCTTCCTTCTCATGAACTGTAAATTTTGACTGAATATGAAAAAAAACAACTTAGCATTTTGTTTAATGTACAGGAAACAGTCACCTAAGAGCAGAAGATTATATTATTTGAGTGTTGTTTGTCATTTTTTGGTAAAATTCTTAACCTTTTCACTGAATGCTGAAATTTTCTATGCAAGCTTTAAGCCAAAGTATTTTTTATTGTTTACATAAAAAAAAAAAAACAACTTACTGTGTCCAGACCTGGGGCCCCCAGCACAAGAAAGATGCAGAGCTCTTGGCATGAGTCCAGAGGAGGGCCACTAACATGATCAGAGGGCTGGAGCACCTCTCCTATGAAGAAAGGTTGAGGTAACTGGGCTTGTTCAGCTTGGAGAAGAGAAGGCTCCAGAGAGACCTCATTGTGGCCTTCCAGTACTTGAAGGGAGGGTATAAACAGGAGGGGGAACGGCTACTTACAAGGGTGGATAGTGATAGGACAAGGGGGAATGGTTTTAAACTGAGACAGGGGAGGTTTAGGTTAGATATGAAAAGGAAGTTTTTCACACAGAGGGTGGTGACGCACTGGAACCGGTTGCCCAAGGAGGTTGTGGCTGCCCCATCCCTGGAGGCATTCAAGGCCAGGCTGAATGCGGCTCTGGGCAGCTTGGTCTTGTGGTTGGTGACCCTTCCCATGGCTGGGTGGTTGAACCTAGATGATCATTGTGGTCCTTTTCAACCCAGGCCATTCTATGATTTTATGATTCAAAAGGAATGCTCCTGAGCTGGAATAGGAGATTAAAATATATTTTGTATATTAATATTCTTGTCCAACATAGTGCTTAGCTTTAAAGTATGGACACCACTGACTTCAGAGACCCATACAGGATGTTTAAGTACTTCTCTGAAAAAGATTACAGAGGGAAAGTTTTTGAATAGCTAAATTTGCAGATGGACGCATCTCACTGTATGAGAGCCATAAAAATTATCATTTGTGCCTTCAAATACTCAGCTGATCCTTTCCCTAGTCATTAAGCACTAAGTAGGTTCTCTTGTTGTGTATGTGTAGGAAGAGACGAAGGGAGAAAATGCAATGGAGTGATCAGGTAGTGAGCAGAAGCCCGTCTGGGGCAAGAGGCTGAGATTTTCTGCAGCAACTGTAGTCTGGCAGCACTGGATATGATGTGAAAAGCTAGTATGATTTCTGGTCCCTCAGGAAGATTGAGTGCTTACAGGTACGTGCCAGCTCTAAGCCAGTTTGTGTTCAAGATTCAAGCACTTGTATTCTAACTAAAACCATATTCCCTCTGTAATTTTGGCATAAATGACAACTGGAAATCATATTTTGTAGATCAGTCTTGGTTGTTAGCTCAGACCTCAAAATGCCAGCACCTGATGGAGCAGACTCTTTAAGTGCCTAAAACTGACTGGTGTTTTCAAAGTCGTACACACTGTGTATCGCTTCGTAGGGGAGAATCCCAGTAGCTGTATGAGAAACAGTCTGAGAATGTAATTAGTGTTTATTTTGGCTAGAAATCATAAACTGTGGGAAACATACTGCAGTGTGTGGAAATAAGACTAGACATTGCTGTAGAATCTAAGTACTCACCATTGCCCAGTCATTCTTGCCAATTATAAACCAGATTGCCTCTGTTCCATGCTTGGTCCTGTTATTTGGGTTTTTATGTGGACTATGTCAAAGTTTACACTTAGAAACATGGACAAAGGAATGTATTTTCAGCCAGATATTCTAAAATATGGATAGTCCATAGGTGTTTATTGAATTCTTGCATTTATCTTTTCCTAAATACAAAAGTGAACTTAATCTCATCTTCTTTGCTCACAAAAACAATCAATCAGACTTCTTTCAACAAACAGCTATAGTCTACTCATTTCAAGAGATAGGGATGTCATTTTGCAGTCATTGAGTGACTTAACTAGAGGTGTAGCACAGTATTTCCCCAAGGACAACAGAACAAAGGTAGTTCTTCATTAGAATTTAGCATGTAATTTATTGATAACTTGGATTTACTGTACACAGAAAGCTTGACTGTAGTTTCTAACATTATATTTGAGTATATACAACAAACCATAAAAACTATATATGAAAGGACACAATCAGTAAGTCAGACTGCTTCCAGATTGAACAGAATATGGCCTGTTATAGATCTCAAGCACTTGGATGCAGTATCATTCGGTACAGTGTCCTAACAGTTTTTGTTTTCAGATGTTGAAATAAATTCTCAGTGGCTCTAATGAATTCTTTCCATTATGGCAGGTTATAATATGATTCCCTAATATTTATTCAGTTCCCTTGAATATTCAATGCAGAACCACTGAAGATCTGTTATTAGAAGAATTAGAAGAACCAAAAAGGAAGTGCATCAGGGAGATTATATTTGCAAATAGATTTTTTTTCTGCTATGCTAAATGATGTTCTTTCTCTATAGATCTTTGTTAACACTGCCAATTCAGCATCTTTAACCTGATTGTTTCATTTGCATGCCTTGTGATTGGATTACAGTTTGTTTTACTTTACTTTTTATTATTAGCTCTCTGGATATATAATTAAGGTTTATTACTCAACATTCAATTTACTTTGATCAGTGTTTGAATATAAAACGTTATACAAAAGCAACAATGCATAAAACCGTTTTTCTGCTCTTGCAAGTTCTTGTGCAGTCCTTGACTGTTCCTTCAGTTCTGCCTCTGTAACTTTGGGAAAAATGTAATTTGCAAATGTACTACTGCAATAGTTACGGTCAGTGGAAGAACTGAAAAGTGGACTTCAGTTGCTATTTGAATTGACTGTACCATTTCATAATCAATTGTTCATGTCATTTATGAGCTCTTTAAGGACCACCATAGGAGATGTTGCAGCATTCTTGATTTCCCCACTGTAATAAATAATGAAAATGCTTTTAAAATTGTCATTATTTATCTAATTTCATGCATTGTTAAAAATAAAAGATTCAACTTGGTCATTTTTCATAAAGAGTGCTAGAAAAACAAGTCTACTTGTAAAGATTTAAAAAAAACCACAAAACAACAACCTGTCTATTTCTAGAAGTGATGAAGAAAAACAATGTAATAATAAAGAAAAATGAAAAATATTTTTAAAAGGTTTTTTTTTTTTTTCAAGATAAGGTCATTATAACCCTGTTAGCTCACTTCCTGCTGCTTCTTTATCATGGATAAGTAAGTGTTTGGCAGTATGTCATGGGAAGATTTTACAGTTACTGCTGGCTGTTGTTTAGAAGAGACCTGCGAGAAACTATAGGCAAATAAGATAGAACACTAGGAAAGTAAATATAAGAAAAAATCATTATTATTTTTTTTTTAACTTAGGTTATCCCAGCTATGTTGCTATAGCATAACAAGTTGAATGATAGAATAATGCAGACAAATTATTTGGCTCAATGGACTAATAACAATTATTAATAACAATAATTTATAATTATAAATAATTTTAATAAGAATGTGTTGCTATTAAGAATAAGGCTTTATTAACCAAAATAGCTGAGATTCCCAAATTTGAGCAGTCATTATTTGAATACAATGTAAATTTTAGTTGAAATTGGATGATGGTTTTTTTACAAAGGCATTGACCATTTTATCCTGAACCTGAAAAAATGCAGTAGTCTTTTAACAGATGCTAACAAAGAGTAAACAAAAAGTGGCAAATAACATCTAATTATTCAAATATGCTTTATAGTAGTAAAACAATCTCCTAGACAATTATTATATGGGATTTCTGATTTATCTAGGAGCCCTTTTACTAAAGAGCTGGTCACTGACCAGTAAGTTTGAGCAAACTAAAAGAATGCAATATTTGTTTATCTCAGATAATTTCCTAGGCCAGTGACTCATGGGGCATTAGATGATAAGTTTTTTGTCTGTTCATTTTACAAAATGATCTTATTTTGTCATTGTTTTAAGATCATGCACCCATGATCATGGAGTAAAAAAACCAAAGTATTCAGTACAGTCCATGTGAAGAGGGAAAAACTAGAAATCCTTTGCAGACTTAATTATGTCTGCAAATCAGCTCCAAATTTAAGTAACTGAGCATTAAAATCTTCTATCTTCAGACCCAGCTACAGCAAGCTGGTAAACATTTAACAGCTCCAGCCCACATGATTAAGCAGCAGCGTTATATCTAGCTTTCTGTAGTCACTGCTTAATGAGTGAGTGGCTACAGCAAATGCACAGCATTTGAATGAAGTTGAATAAAGATGTTGACTAGATAAAAACATTTTACAAAAAATGGTTACAAAAACCATTTTACAAGTAATTGATTCTGAAACTTCTCAAATGCTAACCTTTGAAGTTGCTTCTGTTTTAAATGTAAATATTGTTTGGGTACAGCTTGTGTCTATTTTTATTGTGTTTGTGAGCATGGAAGTAAATGCACCTTTTTGCAGTGAATTTGTGGGAGAAAGAAAATAATGAAATTGTAAATTTCATGCCCTCATTTTTGTATTACAAGAGTAATTTTAAAGCTTTTAAGATCTAAAACAAGCAAATGTTTCAGAAAAAAAAAAAAAGTAGAATTATTTATGAAAAATAAGTCCATTTTTACGTCATTGAAATAGTTTTTAGTTAGCAGTGTTGTCTTTAAACTATGTCTGAACTAACAATTTTGTGCCTTTTTTTTTCCATTAAGTATCTCTCTCATAAAATAAGTAAGTGTGAATACCATACAAATTTCAACAGAGTGTATATATATATATATATATATATATATATATATATATATATATAAATATTACTATTGCTAAGCAACCAGTTCCTCTTGCCTGCTGCCCTGATGAAAAGTGTGTTTACTAGAGCTGCGTGAAATTGTATTTATCCTGAGAAGTCCTTGTGTTGAGTCTGGGAGAGATTTAGTCATAGACTTCTAAAGGATGATTGATAGCGCTGTGTTAGAATTAACACTTTAACAATATTGTTGAGAAATCCGAAACAGTGATTCAACAAACTCAGTTTACCCTGCCTCTTGGTAGTTTCAATGAACGGAAGGACAACTTTGAGTGGCTTTAATTTTTATCTTCAGAGCTATCAATGTTGTTTCTAGGAAATAGGTTGATCGACTTTACTGTATGTAGATATATGTGAGTTTGCCATACAGTTTCAACATATTCTCTAGAGAGGCAACGCAATGATATGATTGTTAAGTAAATATATTTCCCTGTTTTCTTTGCATGTTGGGGCATTTCACCTTGCAAACAACTTCTGATCCTAACCAAAAAAGCACTAAACCAACCAAAATAAACATTCAACATTCTTGTAGAGGGCACTCAGTTCGTATCTTAGAAGTTATACATTTGAATCTTCCATTGTTCAATATTTTAAAATGATATTACATATGAATGTTTTGAAGATTTTTCCTGCCTTGAAGAATAGCTCCTAAAGTAGCTGGACAAAAGGACAAATACAAGCTTTCCTAACAAGATAAATCAGGACATCTTACCAAATGAGATGTCTGTCTTTGCTTATTTGTGGTTTAAATTGACTTGGATATCTTATAACCAGTGTAAACATGTAGTCAGCTAAAGCAGGCTTATACCATAAAAATTCAGAAGTAAAATACCCAAACCAAACCAACAGAAAAACAGGATTTCTTTTTTTTTTAATTATTTTTTTTCCAATACCAGTATGTTTACTTGGTAGCTCATTCTTCTTAATTATTATTCTAAGGGAAAGAAAAAATAAAACAGTCCCTGTCCTCGGGATCTTACAGACCTGTTATGTTCAAGGTTCTTTGCAACTATGATTAAAATAAGGGGTATGTCATATAAATTCTGTGTATCCTAAAATTTGTAGTGTATCCTAATAAGGCTGTATGACTAGGGACCAGGTCAGAAAACTTGTTGTTCAGAAAAGTCCTACCTCCCTTCCCTAAGAAGCCGTATTCACTGCCTAATAGTCACAGCTGTACTTCTTTGGATTTTGTCTCACTATGAACACTTAGAACAGATCACTAAACAAGCACCACACAGTGCCTAGAGATAAAGCAGAACTCAGAAACTCCAGACTGATACACAACTGATACACACACAAAAAAGTGTTTAAAAGAATTTCCTTGTGAACATTTCAGATGTTACAGGAAGTGGTAAATAAGCAGTAAATAGGACAAGTAAGGGTGAAAGGTCCCTGTGTTATTTTAAAATATACAGGACCAGTGCCATCCATCTGGGGAATTTAGACCCAAAATATCAGATCTTTAACTCAGTTAATTCTCACTGGCATCTTCAGTGAGACCTGTACTGAGAGACCCTAGACCTGAATCAGTACTTTCGGAAATCTATCATACTTCACAGTGGACCAATTACAGATTCTCAGTTATCTCTGCACTGTGTTCATGGGCTCTCACCCTGACCCCTCACAAGGAACATAGTTATTCTGTGTAGGATTTCTCACATTGCTAGCAAGAGCTACAACCAATAATCTTCTGATTTTTTGCTGATAGAGCAGTTTTTATGCAACAAGTTCTTAATGCAAGTATATTTGCATTCTAAAACTTTAGAACTTGATTTTTTTTTCTTTTTTTCTTTTTTTTTTTCCAGTGCCATCTTTATTTGACAGATAAACAATACAAACTTACATAAGAAAATGAGGTTTCCTTGTTTAGGAAATACTGTGTGTCTTGTTCTGCTATGTCCACAGAGCCATTCTGTGATGAAGAAGAAGCCGTTTAATGTGACTGCTGATAAAGTGTTAAATATCTCTGTGCATTAGTTACTCAGTAGAGAGTACTGTCTATTACTTACCTATTGTTGTACAGCATATTCAGATCTCTGGGCTAAAATGTGCTGTACAGGTAGAAGCATTGCATTCATCATCATTGCATGTATAAAGAAAAGACATTCATAGAGGTAATTTCAAAGGTAGGTAGCACCTTTAAAAGGCCTTTAGCAGATCAAAGCTTTTCCTACTGCCTAGTCAATTTTCTAAATGTCTGCATACTATGATGTCCACGATGTCCATCTCATCACAATACTTTTTTAAAAAAAAAAAACAAACAAAAAACAGAAGTGCTGTCACACAAAAGTGCACACTTTGTTGCTTGATAAAGGTAGGAGGCATATGGATAAATTTCTTAAAGTTGTACATCAAAATTCTGATACAAGGAGCAGGCCAAAATCCCTGACAAATCTATTGAGTGCTGATGTGTAGTGCTCTTAATCTCACAAAATATCACAAATAAACATATGTTGTTTTTTTGTTGTTTTTTTTTTGTTTCATTTCATCACTAATACAAAAGGATTCTGAGGTTGCTTGCCATATTTGAGTTGGCTGTAAAGATCACTGCATCCACCACTGAAATGCAAAGTGACAGCTGCTGAGAAGTGCATAGTGGTAATTTCTTTCTCCCACTGCTGTGCAGAGTACTGCATCCAATTGGGATTGCAAGGATTGCTGTGAAGATAGAGGGCAATTACACTGGATATCTCAGGAATATCACTTTTAGTTCTGTGAAAAGTGTTATATGATAACTAGTGACCCTAATAGTTACTGTGTCCATCACACCCAAGTTCCAGATACAAGCATTTACCTCAATACAGTTGGTTTTAACTATTTTTGGTGGACTTGAAAGAATACTGTGATTTCTACACATCTTGCATCTTGGCCATTCTAACTGCAGATGCCTATGAAATTCATTCAGGACATCATAAAATTAGGCTTTGGATGTACAGTGAGAATATGTAAATGGATTATAAGGTAATCCTGGTTTAGATATGAAATTGTGTTAGGACTTGTCTACAGAAAGACAATCAGGAAAGTTAACCCAAATTGACTAAAGCTGTGAATTCAGAGCATCGAAATTAAAGTAGATTAGGGAATTCACATCCTGAATAAATTAAATTAAACCAAATGCAAGCCTCTTTAATTCTGTATGAGAGTGTCCAGGCAGGAGTTTAATGTAGCTTGGCTAATCAATTTTAAAAGTTAATTCTGATTGATTTTGATGAGTGTTCATGAAAACAAGGGATGTTAAGGTGTATCTGTGCATGCATACAGAATCCTAAAGAAATTTAATGAACTTACTAAAATATAGCTTTGTTCATATACTTTGGGGATTGGGTTTGATGATCTCTAGAGGTCCCTTCCAACCCCTACAATTCTGTAATTACAATTCTGTGATTTTCTGTTTCATGGAGTTTACTGATTGATTAAATGTTAAGAGTCATGGAAGTGGTAAAGATAAAAGGTTCCAAGTTTCTGGAGATACTAGGTTTCTAAGAATAATGAACATCCCAGGTCAAAATCTATGCAGGAAAGCATTATTCACTTTTGTGTGTGGATCAATCTCATTCAGCTTCCTTCTACACCTTTAATAGGAGTGTTAGTCTTCAGAGGCAACATGAGTAATGGCCTATGCAGAAAGCTTTAAACAAGGTAGCACTATATACAATAAACAAAAACATAAATAAAACTTGGACAGTATTTTATACACATACTATTACTTAAATGAAGATAATCTGCCCTCAGTGCATCTTCAAATGGAGAAATTGAACTAGAAAAAAAACATCTAACATATAAGAAATGCAGGCATAGGAATAAAATAGATCACAAGCTTATTTATAAACTCGTGTTTATTTTTAACTTCCTAGTTTGTTTGCCTCGTATATTCCCTATGTAGCTTTTAATGGTGAAAACTTTTCCTTCATTGTGTAAATACTATGATGTGTTTTCAGCACAACTGTGTGACACACTTGTATTTCCTTACTATAAATGTGCCTTAATATTTACGTAGTTACTCATACAAAATTTGTTATTGCAGTTTCTACTTTCTGAATTGTTTTGTTCTTCAAAATAATTACCTGTTTGTACAGAGCACTTCTTTAGCAGTTAAGAAATTATCCAAGGAAGCAAACTTTGTATGCTGCATAGCTAACATAGTAAAAATGTGGTTTATAGTGAATTACTATTTGTAACACTTTGTATTAATCTCAAATTCATATTCTCTCATGAAGCAATTTGCCGCAATAAAGTAAAATGAAAACAATAAATTTATTCTGAATGATTGTAAATTTGAGCCAAGTATCAGAGGCATTTAATGTAAAATGGGAATATTTGCATATACAAATGGACAAAAAAAAAAAAAAAAAGAAAAAAAAAAAGTGAAAGAAGTGAAATTTCCATTCCTGGGTAGAAGATCAGCGTACTGTACATCTGGACATATGGATGACCTAATCTGTACAAATGACAGGGAATTTTAATTTGCAAAGCTTAGTACTCAATTGTGTGAACAATAAGAAATATGAGAGATCTAATTACTAAGCTTGTCATTGCCTAGAAAGATTTGTAGACATGGTGTTAGTATAGTATGTTTTCATACTGATTGTGTGACTGCCCCTAGTTTGTTTTTTTTTCTTCCTTCCTTCAAATTCTTTGAATTCTTAGAATTCTATGAACTGAATAAGAAAAAATTTCAGCCAAATTGAAATTTTGAATTTTCACCTGGAAATTCTCATTCCTGAAATTTCACCATGTCCCGTGTCAACAGTTCACTGGCTGGTTCAGCCCAGTTCCATGACTAGTGAGGCAGAGGGACTTCGCAAAGTCCACGCCTCCGGAAAAGGGAAACAGGGGACCCCAAAATAGTTAAAGAAAAGAACAGCGGCAACGATCTGAGGAGGAACAAACTAGTTTACTAAATATAATGAGAGAGAGTATCTGAAAAAAAAAGCTGTAGGCCTTACAGTAATGCTGAAGCAGCACGCGCAGTTGGGCAGCAGTGAGGAGAGACGAAGCAGAAGAGTGATGAAGGAAAGCGAGAAGAAGTCAGATGACCCGGCAGTGCCTTATATGTGTTCCCCCCTGTGCGAGAATGATATCAGCACAGCAAACAGTCTTCTGGGGAACGTAGTGTCTTCTCTTTAGTATATTGAACTGGGACATATTAACACTTTAATTCCCAGTGCACTACATGATGTTCTGATGTGGGATACTGGTGACCATAAAACCATGACATTCTGTGAATACAGTCATATCTGTGTAATCATATATGTATATATTTAATATGATTCTGTAAGGTTATGTTTCAGTTGTGGATATTGGAGCTGTTGTCAGCTTCTGTCTCATACAGCAATGTCCAAGTGTCATCCTGTCCCCATGTAACCAAGACTGAATTGCATGCAATCTTTTCTCTTCCTGCCTTTGTTTCTAGTGAAAAGAAGCAAAAATGTGTAGGCCCAAAGCATTCATGGATGTGGGAAAGTTGAAAATTGTGGGACAGCTGACCTGCACTTGCCCTACAAATTCAACTAACAATTCATAACTCCTGAATATGGCTTCTGGGAGTTTTTGGTCTGCCTGTTTCCATGAAAATATTGGAATGCAC
This sequence comes from Alectoris magna, assembly GCA_030625065.1. NCBI lineage: Eukaryota > Metazoa > Chordata > Aves > Galliformes > Phasianidae > Alectoris > Alectoris magna. Next base: position 80,163,455 of record CM060560.1, read on the forward strand.
AGCTATGAAGTGGTTGGGTTAATTAGCCTCCTTTTTATATGAAGTCTAGGGAGTATTATTACAGAAAGGAAGTTGTAACGGTTTGTATGCTAAATTTTCAGCATAGTAAATAGGAAATGTCAAATACAGGATACATCTTAATGCTTTTTGCTCTTTGAAGAGCTTTGGTATAGAATTTGTGAGTACAGAAATATCCTGTGTTGTTGGGATTCACAGTTTAACTATTAGTCCTTATTTAGACAGCCAAGCTTCTTCTTTAAAAAATGAAACAGATTGTTTTCCTTCTAAACCACAACGGATACAGTTTTTCTTTAATGAGCTATCTCTCTGCCAGCGCCAGAAAGCTTCCATATCCATCACATTAACCCATAATATGGGAGATGTGGACTCCACCATCTGTATTAGAAGCGGTTAAAAAGTACATTTGCTTCTCTGAGGCTAGGGTGCTCTTTCCTTTAGGATGGGTAATTTTATTTATTTATTTATTTAAGGCAAGAACTCAAATACCGTATGTCAAAGAGAGGAGGCACCAGAAAACATGACAATGAGGCCAAGATATAGAGCTATTGTACTAGAAGTGAGTTTTGATCCCTGTTCTTTGTGCTGCATACGGATGTTATCCAACAGATTCAATACACACAACTTGAACAAAGTGCAGTGTGTGGTAAAGGCAGACTGCACTTTCTGTTTCTATTCTTTGCCATACTTTCAGTGAAAGTTGTTGTGCTCTTCTTAGGTGCTTTTTGTTTGTTTGTTTGTTTGTTTGTTTGTTTGTTTCTTAGCTCAGAGCTGCTCCTAAAGGGTTCTGGACCCCTTGAGAAGGGGTCAGAGTTGGAGGATTAGATTTTAAGCAGTCAGCCTTGTCTTTTAACTTCCTCACTGGGACTTGGTTCAGGATTTGAATATCAGAATTTTTTGTATCCATATGCAGGATCTGTATGTTGAATGTGTGTGTAAAAAAATGTAATGATTCAATGTTATAGTCTAAACATAAGTACAGTGCTATTTGAGACATGCTAGCAATCCCCCCAGGCTGTGTGGTAGACAGAATGGGAGACTCAGACTCTTCTAGAAAGACAACTGAATGGAGGTGGGATGCTAACATTCATCTGAAATGGCTCTATATCATCTGTATTTGGATAGCAAGGCAATTGTATTGAGATCTAGCTATCCCTTTAAAAAAAATACAATCTTTTTTACTACTCTCAGTCCCCCTACCTCACAAAGAGACTGTTTTAAAGATACCTGTAAGGGCCACAAGCATGATAAAGAGCCTGGAGCATCTCCCATATGAGGAAAGGCGAGTAACCTGGGTCTGTTCAGCCTGGGGTAAAAAAGATTGAGAGGGGATCTGATTAATGTTTATAAATATCTAAAGGGAGGTGAGAGGCAAACAGATAAGGCCAGGTTCCTCTCGGTGGTGTGTAGCAATTGGACAAGGAGTAATGGACTAAAACTTGAATGTAGGAAATTGCATACAAACACAAGGAAGAACTTCTTTACAGTAAGGGTGATGGAGCACTGGAACAGGTTGTTCAGAGAGGTTGTGGAGTTTCCCTCTGTGGAGATATTCAAGACCTGCCTGGACACCTACCTGTATACTGTACTTGATACCTGTTTTGGCAGGGGCTTGGACTTGATGATCTCTCGAGGTCCATTCTAACCCCTGCGATTCTGTGATTCTTCAATTTCATGGATTGAATCCCACCAATAATGTGTTACTACCTAGCTGTACTTTACTGAGAAACACAATCTGGAACCTGGCCATATAAGATTAATCTCTCTAAGTATCTTCTGTAATTGCTTATGAGTTGTGCTAACCCAGGCTTAAAGTAAGTGTATACAATGGTTGCTTTTCCTAAGTATGTGTTGACAAACAATTCATTTTATGTAAAATTCATTAGTTTTAATATATCTTATCTACAGTAGGCTTCAGAATCATTTAAATGAAGTGCAGTTTTGTGTATAGTATGCTGTCAACTAAAAGTAAGGTAGTCATTCCCTATTTTCTTTTTCAGTCTGACCAAAGAGACTGCTGATATACTTAGATCTGTCCAGTAGTAATTATTTTAGACCTGTAATTTTATTATAACTGCCCCATTCATGCAAATGAAGGCTAAAACCATGTTTATTTATTTATTTACCAAATGACCAAAAGAACGGCTTATTTGATGTCACATGTAGTTAACGTTTTTCCCCATATGTCAGACTTCTGGATAGATGAGAAAGTTCCTTGAGGCTTTAAAATTATATTGTTTTATATGAACATGAAAATGTTTTATTTTCAAGTTTAAACATCATGTAAGTCATGATGTTCTAATCTTTACTGAAATATATACCATATCTCTATACAAAAGTAGCTCTATATACTTAAATATTTTGGGGATGACGTAGGATGGAATGTCCTTTTTTTTACTTGAAATTTCTTTATTTCAATTACCACCTGCTCAATAGCTTGAACACATCCTGCAGACATATCTTACAGCCCCCAACCAACATTAACCTTATTCAATGTTATTTCAATTCTATTTTAGTTGTCTTTTACTTAATCTAAATCAGACATATTGATTGCCCCATTTCCTTAGTTAACAGAATATAGTGTGACTTACAAAGCCCTATACTTTCTGACTGAAAGGTGATCTGATAAGTTTTAAAATAGAAGTAGAATCTGTTCTGGGAAACCTGATTTGCTGAGCTGAACTGGCCATATTTCAATTGTTTCACAATATGTATTCGTTAGTATCTCTCATTTATTTACTTTTACGTAATCTGCGGTTATGTTACATGTAGTATGTCAGAATGGATCTCATTTGAAATGTGAATGAGCTAGTAATGCACGAGCAAATATGCACACATTCCCTACTTGTTACTTGAAATTTATTCCTTCTTCTGTGAGGTAAGGCTTGATTCTGTACTGAGATAATGCTAGTGTTCCTTACGGATCCCACTAAGAACAGTAATGCCGTAAGGTATCAATTAAAATACTGTATTTCGGAGCCATCGCAAGAAAGAGCATAGTAATCCCAGATACTGGGAATACTGAGCTGTGCAGCACTGCATTATCCTATGGTTTAGTCATGGCAAGCTGTACAAATCCTGTTCGGCAAAAGCTCATCAGCACTGTATACTCTCTCCTCAACATTGTTAGCATACACGTAACTTTTGTCAAAATAAATGTTAGGTTTTATTTTCTCAATTGACACATATTCACCCAGACACATTTGCACACCCATATGCTCATGCACACACCCCATCACGTCTACACTCCAGCTGGATGGAGAAGTCTCTCAAATCCTGTGTTTTCCCCTTCATCACAGAGAAGACCCCATGTGATGACCAATTATTTTATCTATGGAGCTTTTAGGGAGAGGAAGACTGAAGGGAAGGTGCTGACTTAAATACTATGTTATAATTTTTTCACTAAAATTCATGTTCTAATATGTCAGCATAGGTTCTAAAATTCTCGTACTTTGTAACCACAAATTCATGCAGATACCATGCAAACAAATACTTGAAGAACCAAAAATAGCATAAATAACAGGAAGAATTACAGATCAAAATTTAGTTGAAGAAGTTGAAGAGTTTCTTGTGTTTTGGAAAAATGTAACTTTCGAAGATTGAGTTGTCTGAGGAGGAAAAGGGCCTGAGGTAGCTGTTACATTTTAATAGTTTGATTGCTAGCTGTGAGAACAGTTTTGATAAAGTTTTCATGTTATTTGTTTCCAGTTGTGTTGAAACATACATTTACATTTTTTTCAGTTTTATGAGATCTATGATAACTGTAGCTTAAACTGTAGCTTAAACAAAGCTGCAGTCCTGCCCTTTTGGAAAGGTCAGATGCATTATTTCCTAAGCTGCTGGTTAAACTTGAAGAGGAAGGGTGAAATAAATATTCAGGGGGAATATGGAATGCAGAACCAGAAACATGTCAGCATTGCTGTTAGTCAAGGTTAAAATTGGACAAAGTGGCGTAAACACAACATTCTGACAATGAGCACTTGTGGCAGCTCAGGTCTCAGATAGTGGAAGAGTGAAAAACTGCATTGTTCAAATAACTTATTTTTTTTTCAGAGTTAAAACTTGATAATTCCTCTGTCTTAGTAGTAGATATTACCTGGAAAAGGGTAAGGAGATAAATCCCCAATATTTTCCTGGTTGTACCAAGCTCTTGAAATAAAAATAGGATGTGTCACTTAGCTATTTGTCAGATATTTTTTGATTACGTAAATATAGCGATGACGACTTGAACCAGGTAAGGGTTTTCCCTGCACACGAACATACTCCCATGTAAAACATCTCTTATGACTTACATTTCCTGATTCTTAGACTTTCTTTAACTGTGACTGAATCAATGGGAATTATGAGATTTGCTATCATGTAATCACTATTCCCGTGAGTAGCAAATAAGCCAGCAACAGAAGAAATAGGTGTTCTGGATGCCTGAAGTAGTTTAAAGCTTAAAGTAAGTTTACCAACCAGGGAGGAATTTCAGTCCATAGTGTAGGGGAAATGCTAAGTCATAGCTTGAAACAGTGATGGAGCAACTGGTGGAAAGGTGGGGCCAACCCAGGCGTGCTTGGGTGCATGCAGTGCACCTGAGTGACAGGAAGGGGTACAGCCAGGATTCACTCCTTCCCAGACCTCATTTATGGGTTGGCAGTGGAAGCAAAGGTATCTCACTGGACATCCCTGTGTGCCTGAGGCCTTCCAGAGGTAAGCAACTTCTTTCCTTTATTTCTGTGCCTATGGCTGTTGCATTTGAGCAAGTCCACACTTCCTGCAGCCTAGGGCTTTGCTGTCATTTCTGTGCTTTCCATTGTGTTATGTATAAATATATGTATTTTTCATCACGGAAATCTTTTCATCTTTGCTGAAATATGTACTTTTTAGTTTTAGGAAGAACTACCGAAATCAAGGACACTGTGTGATTACTTTATGTTTGGTTTTGTTTGTTGTTTGTTTGGTTTTTTTCCCCTCAAAGTAAAGAATTGATTACAAAGTGTGAATTTCTACTGTGTATTTTGGTTTTTGCCTAACTCAATTACTGGTGAATCTGGTTCTCTGTTTTAATTTAATCAAACTTAAGGGAACCAAATAATTTGTATTAATAAGAATATAACTTCCCCATTTTAATGTGGATTAATCTTTACTAATTAGTGTAGGTACTAGGATAATTCGATCACTGACTCAGAAAAGTCTGAGTAGGAGAAGAACACTCAAGAAGTATCAGAAGGTGATCAGGTAGCAGATTGATGTCTCAGGTGTTATCACTGGCGCTCCATGCGGCATCTTTACAAGATGTCGTACCATGTGTGCTCTGATAGCCGTGGGCTTAGGATGATCAAGAGCTTTTTTTACTCAAAGTGATTGAAAAAATAAAAGGAAGGCTAGGTCTGAGCTGAGAGAATCTGCTTTCTGCCATCTCACTGTCTGCCGAGTACAGGGATTGCCCAAAGCCATGCTCTGATGGGTCAGCTGGGCCCTTTCTGTGGTGCCACACTCCTGAAACAACTGTCAGTGCTGTCTAGCTACAAGATTTCCATAACCATTGTATTAGACTGTATGGTTTTACCTTTTTCCTACTGTGAAGTAAAGGGAATAAGAATGCTGGTACTGCTTCAGCCTGCTGTGACCTATAGAACCACAAGCTTTTATAATAAGCATCTTTCTAAAGGCTGTTACCAGCTTTTTAAAAAAGTACAAACACCTACAATTCGTTTTTTTAAAACAATATTTAGTTTTAAGTGTATCACAGAAATATTAATGTTTTTAATTGCATGCATCATAAAATGCCTAATTTAAAATATGTTTTTGTTAGGTCAAACTGTTCATTTCATTCATTCAATATTGAACTGAGAAATTTTCCATTATAAGTGTTTTGATTTTTAAAAAAATTTTTCTTCATTCTACTAATTAACTTCAAATTCATCCTCTTTTCTACCCCTTTTGGAGACACCTTCATTGAACTTTAATCATTTCCTTTCCCAGTAATATTTAAAAAGGTGTCTTTACCACTGTTTCTCCACAAATTGTTTTAGTTTTGAGATATTTTTCAGAAAACATTCACTACAAAATATTTAACTGCTGTCTTTTTAGAGCTGGACTTCTTACAATCTAATCTATGAAGGTCAGGTAGCAATGCTTCTACAGTCTCTGGCTTAAAGAAATCCTGGTGTTTTTTGCTTCTTCCCTACTAACTAACTTTTAACTAATGTTAAAAGCTTTAAAATTGTGCCCGTCTTCTCCACCAAAAACAACTACACATCTGTGGGTCTTACCTCTTGGCCATCCCACACCTCTCAAAACTATCAAATGTCACAAGTCAATGACTACTGCCTATCATGGTAGAAACCATAATGCATTCAAAAAATATTTTAGAACAAAATAGTTCAACAAAAGAAAAAACGTGTCATTAAATTCAACTCATAGAGGAAAAAGACAAAATGTCAAAAGGCAAAGAAAATACAGTATTAAAATTCTCACACAGTGAAATTTCCTTTAATGCAAAATGTGTTACTTGCTGCATAAATTCATTAGTATTTCAAGTTTGCACTCAAGATGAAATATGAGTAACATAATATTAATTTGCCTTTTAGAGGCTGACTTGCTTTTGTCTGCCAGGTTCCCTGGATTTAGAAATTCACTCTTCTGCTCTGGCAAAACTTAAATCTGATGACTTTGAGGTAATAATGTAACATTGTTAATTTTTTTCCTATGGTGGGTTGGAATATCTATTGAAGGTAATCTAAAAGAAAAATCTAGTCAGTTTTTTTGTTGTTGTTGTTTGTTTTTTTAAGAGGTGTCTTTATGTAATCAAATGTATTGGGAGAACATACAGTTAAATGGAGTTGGTAAGTTTTTATGTTGTTATTTTGGCATTGTGTTTTTCTTAAAAGCATTTACAACAAAAGTACTTCAAAAGTGAGTCTGTAAAAATACAAATGAGTGCAGACCCTTCGTCTCTGCTAAATCCCTGTCATTTGTAATGTACATTATTTTTTCTCCTGAGCTGTATTTTATGCCATAATCTCAAACAGTAGGTTGTGTGAAGAACAAAGGGGAAGTAAAAATCGGTGCAAACTTGTATCAAGAATTAAAAACCAGATAAGAAACTAGGAATGTTGGAGTTCAAAACTGGTCATCAGGGCTTTGGCTGTATCTTAAGAAATAGCTTGGCTGCACAAGGGAGATTATGGAGGAAGAACTATGAAGATACTTTCAGTAATCATACTTTCAGTATGAAAAATTTTATTGTATTCGTGGGAGTTCCGGTACAGAAAATTACCTGAAAATGTATTCAGAGCAGAGTTCCTATGCATGGTGAAGCCACTAATTTATTTTTGTCCTTTTAAATAAAATCCAATACATTTTTCAATGACAAATGCATCATTTTTTTTTGGTAAAACTTATAGGAATTTTGATCTATGTCTCACAATCTACCTCATACTGTGATTCATCTTGTTTAAGTCATGCATAGAACAGATCTGCAAGGGAAGAGAAAAAACAGGTTGGGGAGTGTGGGATGAAGAGAGAGAACCAATAAAACCTATTAGTGTGAGCCTTATCCTCACACTACTAGTGTGAGGAAACACCACCGTGTTTCTTTCCAAAAAAGAAGTGTTTCTTTTTGTTGTAACAGTTTCAAATGCAAGTTAATATACAGGTACTAGAACTTTCCAGGCAGGTGGCAATCCAAGAGATTGGTAACTCCTCTCTGTTCTCAAAACTGTTTCACACAAAATGGTCAAGGAAGCCCCCTTGGGACTGTTCTCCTTTGGATAGTTAAATTAGTCACTTCCTCATTCTTTTCTCAGCCTCACTGGCTGAGTCTACAAGTAAATACTGTAGCACCTCCCTGCTAACCGCTTTAGGTCTGCATCTGTGCGGTCCCCTCTTGCACTCTTATCAGAGTGCGAGTTACGTCTCTCAGGTGGAGCCTTTACTGTAGCCCATCGGAAGATAGTTTCATTTGGGGCAGTACTCTTTCTTGGCCATTAGAGATTCTCAAAATAAGGGGACAGAGTCAGAGAATCGTAGAAAAATGTAGGCAGACATTGTAGACATTTCTGTTATTCGTGTGGTATGTGCCAGCTCCAGTGCTCAGCTATTTCTTACATCTCACCAGTAATCTTGTTATTTATACCTGCCTACTAATTTAACATTGCAGAGCAGAAACACTTCTTCCTAGCATCTTTAAGAATTATATTGTTGTTGTTTTTTGTTTGTTTGTTTTTTCCTAAGTGTAGTGTGTGAAACTTTAACTCATCTTTGTGCCTAAAATCAGAGACACTGGCACTTCTTCAGCACTGTAAGCAAATCTGAAAAGACTTCTCAGCTGCTGCAAAAAGCACTGTAATTTTATGCAAGAAAAAAAAAACAAACAAACAAAAAAAACCATCAATACTCCATGCATAAGTGAACTAAGATAGAAGAAGGGACCAAAGATCTTTAATCTCAGGGGTCTAAAATTAGAACTACAAATTGTCAGTAATCATTTTTATACAGCCTTTTTTTTTTTTTTTTTTTTTTTTTAAACCTTCTCCATGATGTTATCTGGAGACAAGAAGAAAGGAAATTGTGGACGCCATGCTTCTAAAGAGGAAAAAATAGATTACTACCTATAGTCTTGCTATAGTTAATTTTTCAAATAGCTATCCATCTTTTCAGAGCTGTAGTGTTTGCTTCTTTACTATTAGAGGTTGAATTTCTTCTGTAATACCTTAACTGATAACACTTATGTATCTCTAGATATAGTCAAAAAGAGGAATTGAGTGTCTAAGCATGGAGAGTTTCAGGAGGAGCAGGGCATGCCTTTTGCTTAATCTGTAAAAAAGTTGACAGTTTGCCCAGGGACTAACCTTTGCAGATGGTGGAACAGAATAGAACAGTGGGAGGAGCTCATGTGATAGTTTACAAATGCTCCTTTTACGATATATACTCATGCTCCATCCCCATGTATAGCTCTGTCCCACTGCCCTACATCACTCCCTTCTATTTTCCTCCATCTACTCTGCCACTTTTTCCACCACCAAGGTGGAAAATGTGTGCTCCGTTCCAACTTACAGATACATCTCAGCAAGTCTTATTATTTCCAGTCTGGTGTGCTTCATGATGCAACATACAGAATTCACACCCAAACCACTCTCCAGACTTCTCATATATTCTATGCAGGCACAGCCTGATCGAATTTGCAGGAACTGGGTTTTCACTATTCTCTTGTCTTTCCTTTTATCTGAGTTAATTAAAGTTAATTAATTAATCCGTACTCTGCTGTAGCATCTACCCAGCTGGAAAAGTATCAGCGTGCAGAGTGATCATCTGTGTTTAGCATGTCTGATTTGTTATCTTATGTAAAGGGGCTGGAACTCCTTTTAAATTAGCTTTAGTGAGGCATATTTCTCAGAAGAAACAGTGAAGGTAGAGTACAGCATGATCACATACAGGTTCTGTACAGCTTTCTGTACTGGATGGTGTTGGAACTCAGGTAAATATATGTAGATCTATCTCCATCGAAACAACTTCAGGAATCAGTGCTTCTCTGTTAAAGCACATTTTCTGTACTCATAGACTTGTTATTACCATCAGTGCATCTTGGAAACTCTTTGTCTTGTGAGTAATTTGTGCAATTTAGAAGCTCTTTGCATTTTTCCTTTCAAGGCGGAAAGGGCTACGTACTTTGAGAAAGCAGTGGTAGAACCGGTAATGAAAGGTTCAGAGCCTTATTTGCATGCTACATCCAAACCAAATCCCTCTTGTCTGGGGTTTTGTAAAATAAATGAAGGAAAAATCACTATTTTATTTATTTATTTGAGGGAGCGTGTCCCCTACAATGAGCATAAATATTAGCAGTCTTCTGCTTGTACTGCATGCAAAAAAAAAAAAGTAGTTAAAAAATGAATTTGTCAAAAATCATTGACCCAATTTGAAATACTTATTTTAGATTTCACTTTGTGATCAGTTAAAGAATTTTACATTCTTCTTCTGTGTCAAGAATATGAAAATAAAGATTCCAAATGATATTTCTTGTGGAGCAAAAAAATCCATTCCTTAGTTCTGTGGAGCTCTGTTTGAGCAATTAAGTAAAAATAACAGCAACAACAACAGAACCTTAGGGAAAATATTTTCTTATTATTGAATTTTCTGTGGAAAGGAGAAGCTGCAGTTCTTTAGATAGGAAAACAGACCTCTGTTGTCACCTCTGTAAAAGTTCTTCCTCACAGAGGCAGTGCCTGGGTGTGAAGGTGCTATTTGAGCCTGCACACAACTGCATTTGCTTACTGTTAGAACAGTTATTGCTTGTACCCTGAAAATGGATTTGTCAGCATGTTTTCTCAGTCGCTATGGACAATGGTGTATGGTCTGTCTGGGTAACTCATACAAGTCAGCAGATCAGTGGGGGAAGAAAAGTGATTGAAATCAGTGAGCTTTTTTCCTTCTATGGAGTATTTATTTCAGCTGTGGCTGAATAGATTTGTACCTGTACAAGCTTTGTTAGTATTTTAAGGCGTATTGTCATACCTATCCTTATCCATTAACTGTCATATGTATTGCATTGGGTAGGTGGGGAGTCATGAAAAAAATTGGTACTGTGCTAAATACAGAAATTCTGCTTTACCCTGTGCAGTTTACTAACATTTCACTTCTCCCCTTCCCCCCCCCCCCCCCCCCCCTTTTATTTTACTTGCAGATTTTCTCTGACAGTTTAATGAAATATTCAGATCCAAAGGCATGAGTTTAAACAAGTCAAGATTAGGGGTTTTTGTTATGTTGTTTTGAGATAGTCCGATCACTAAATATGTTTGACCTTATTCTGAGGAACAGTAAGTATTAATATTTAGGAGGCTGTATTTCTCAAGGTCAGCTTCCTGTGAGGAGTGCACCTTTCTTCTTGGGAACTTTGCTTTTGACTAGACCTCAGTGTAAACATGAATAAAGCCTCTGGTGTCTAAGATAAGATCACTTTTTTTTTTTTTTTTTTTTTTTTTTTTGAGATGGCTTTGCATAAATATTAGGTTTGAAATGCATATATATATATATTTTTTTTAAAGCAAAGTAAAATTGATTAAAATACGGTGTAAAAGGGCATCACTGGAAAAAAAAATCAATATTTCTCTTATTTATAGAATGTAATCTAAATATCAACATTTAGAAGAAAAGACAATTTCTGAAGGAAAAAAAAATTAGCAGGTATCTCATAATTAAAATTAATTGTATTTCCATAGAGGACAATCTCAACATTTCTGAATCTTAACAGAAATGCCTAGGTGAGTCGTCTTCAGTTTGTTGGGATTTTCTTTTATTGATTTATATTTGGAAGGACATTAGTTACAATTTTGTTTATTAGCTGATAAAACTTTATTCAGCTGTGTCTTCCTTGTAGATAGCAGGAATTGAATATTCCTTTGAAAACTTCAATTATTGTTTGTTGGTGTTTCATTTAATATGATACACAAAAGAGACTAAAAATTTATGTTTTTGTCTTGAGATGTTTTAGTAATCTTGTGGAGAACAATAACATGTGAAATAATACAACTTTGATTGTTTGGAAAATGTTTTTATTTCCCTTTCATCATTGTCTATACACCGGAATATAAGGTCAGTGTGCACACATTTCTTTTATAAGAGTATAAAGAATGTGTACACAGTGTGCAAATGCCTCAAATTTTTTTATTCTTCACCATCAGGTCACCTACCTAGTTGAAATAGTGAAAATTAATCTGTAGTATATTCCAGTGAGCTCAACCACAGCAAGCAGTTCAAGGTAGGCACAAAAAGAATCAAACATTGAAGTCTGCCTTCATTTCCCAATTGGTTTACTCTGATATTTTCTTTCTGCATAAATGTCATATTTAATACATTAAACTTCCAATAACCTACTAATGAATCAAGTCAATAAAGTCAAAGGCCTGATAATGATATAACAAAGCATTGGTTTTGGTCTTTAGCTGTTTGTCTTCCTTGCATCATGTAAGGTGTCAGTAGGATTCACTTGCTCCAAATTAAAGCTTAGGATGTAGCCATTGGGTACTTTTTGCATAGTTGGTGGAGAAGAAGGTAGCTCTAGAAAACAGATCATGTTACCTGTGGATGGAAAGCTACAGGAGTTCAGCAGAGCTGCTAACTGGTTTTCATTACCTCTTTTAATTGCAAAAGAAATTGCATACCTGGAGAGCTTGTTTGAAGAACAGAACTTACTCAACATCTGTGTTCTTTATTAAGTAACATTCAGTTTTTATGTGATGTTCTGTTCCTATGGACCTACAAAAATGTGTGATATATGTAACTCACAATGGGTATGTGAAACATTTACATACTCTATTCTTTGGTTATATATATTGAAAAATATTGCTTGTCTCCAAATGGTACTACATGACAAATCATCTACTGCTGTTCATATAGTACAAGCCCGTGAAGCGCTATGTCTCGCAACACCAAAACAGTGGCACTTGATGTATTAGCCGTTGGTTGAACGCATAGTGGATGGTTTTGCTGTATTTGGTGTTTTTTTCTATGAATTAAATCAGCTGTAAAATTGACATAATTGGAGCAGTTCCTTGGAGCACATATAGACGGTTACAGAATTATCTGTAATCGAAGGAGTTTTGAACTAAATGTGATCTTTGGTAGATCATCTTAAATCAATCACATATGAAAATTCTCAACTGTAATACATGATGTAAAGGGGATAAATAGGTGGAATGCCTCGTATCAATTGGAGGGTCATGATTTTCTGTTTAATGGTAATTTACCAATAAGATTATACAAACCCATTAGGATTATTTTATAACAGTATCATATTATTTGCTTTGTAACAAATGTACATAGATTATATCAGAGGTCAGATCTTTTTCCCATAGTTTAAGCAAAATATTTTTGTAGCCCCAGACAAGATGTCAACTAATGTTCCACTAATTTTACACTATATTTACAGTGTTATTCTTGCACAAGGGCTACTAAGGAGTGTTTAATTTGCCTTAACAATGAAAGGCATTTAGCATTATATGAGATACTCAGCTGTGCCTTTTATAGTCTCCAGTTGTCTGTCCAGAAGATGAGATACTTCTACCACAGTGCCACGTCTGCCATTTAACTTAGCAAATATAAACAATATCAGACATGCTTAATCTGTACGTAAGCAGCTGAACCCCACCCTGTGGATTCATCATGTTTTCTTGTGATAACATAATATACAGAATGACAGTATAACAAACTTCGCCCCTTTAGAAAATTCTGGGCCCTGTCTAGTGGAAGACGGTAGCATGCTGATATATAATGGCCTTGGTCGCTTGCGTATTTAAAATTATAAGGCTAAGATTTGTCTTTTCAAAAGTAAGCAGCTTAGAGCAACAGATTTTTTTTTATTTTTTTAATTTTTAATTAGATCTTTTAGAAAGTATTTTATACTTGTTAATGAAAAGTTTAAGTCCTTAATAACAGTAGTTACTTTCAGGCTAATTCAAAGGGGAAAAGCATTCATTAAAATGATGTGGATAGATATATTTTTCAGAAGAGCTGAAATAGGGAGAACAAATAATTCTTGTTAAATTTTAGTAACTAGGCACTTTGGAAAACAGCCTAGTATCTGACTGTGATAGAGAAATCTAAGTCTCTGCAGAAATGTGATCTTCAGAACTCAGTAATCTTCAGAACTTATTTCAAATTGTTACAAAAAAGCATAATGCTAGATAAAAGTACCATATTTCTGTTTTGTCATTGTTGGGTTTTTTTAATATATATATTTTGAAACTTTTTTTTTTTTTTGGCTTTTTTGGAAGGGTCTTTTCTTTTGCAAAATGCTTTAAAAACATGGGCATAAATTTTATGACTTAGGAAGTCATATGCACATGCCCAAGTAAAAGTGTATCATGCTGAATTTAGGGATGGAAGCGAGACTGAAGTCAAAGCAATAGGAAAATGGAACAAAAATTTCCAATTACAGAACAAAGAAATGTGAAAATGCTATGATTGGTGAAAGCTTTCTTTCTTACTGTCTAGTCTTGGAGTAACTGTTGTCTGATGCCATTCTGAACTAATGACTTCTTGCCATACAGTGATATGAATAATGATGTGAACACCTTACTTTACTGGCAGTTCAAATAATTACTCAGGACAGAGGAAACCTCAGGAGTCCAACCTCTTGCTCAAAGCACTGATTTCAAACCAACTCAGTCAAGGATTTGTCTTCTCAGGCTGTGGAAATCTACCAATATGAATATTCGACAACTTTGCTGACAACTTTGTCCAGTCCTTCATTGCCCTCACAGGGAATTTTTTTATTTTAAATGCAATCGTAACCTCCCCTGTTTCTGCTTATCATCTTTAAACATGATGCTTTTGATGCTTTTGAAATACAAGTAACATCCTCTTTCTCACTGTCTTTGCATTGTCTATTAAGTACTACGTGTATGTTCTCCCACCTTGTAATAACAGCAAAATGAGGGTTAACTAGGATGAATATAGTCTATTGATCACTTACAGCACAGGGTTTTTCAGCACTTCCTTCTCCATTGGAGGAAAAAAAAAAAAAAAAAAAGTAATAGATCTTTCTCTGAGATATCAGGGTTTGTGAAAAATCAGTTTGATTTTTGATATGCTACAACTTTTCCATCAGAAAGACATTTTAATCAATGTATTGTTAAATCCTCTGACTTTCAATATGCTCTTCAGAAAGATATGCTGGTATGATTTATTCTATAAAGTACTTGGAAGACATTTTGTCTACTGAAGCATAGGATTCACTGGCAAGGCCATTGTAATTTGAGCCAAAAAGTACTGAAACCCACATGACTGCGAGTTTGATAGAGGCATGCCATATGAATCTGTGTGCACTTGAAAAATCTTTATAGTGCATAAGCGAAATAGTATTGATCCTGTCTGGCTTAGAGTTATTGGTTTGTACTTCTGTGAAAGAAATGGTTTTCTTTCCTCTGCAAAGACAAACAAACCATGCAGAAGGAAATTAAGTCTAGTAGTCATACTTAACATGGATATCATACAGGGTGTGAGATCAAAGGAAGATGAGGCTTTATGTGAAAGCACGAGTCAAGTTCTGAAGGAAGCTTTCCTGGATATAAAGTGGGTGGAGAAAAGCACCATTACATTTGCAGACCTATTTCTTTACACATTCAGGAGACACCATCTATATATGTTAATCTTGATCCTCACAGTGTGCACTGATCTTAAGCACACTCTGAAAATTTGCAGTGAAGTTGTTAAGCACTGCAGAATTAAAATTCCTGGTGTGCAAACAGGAAAGGAATAACAAATTCATGCTTTAGTCTGCAGGATTTATGACAGCAACTAAAATAAAGTACAATCAGTAAAGCACAGGCTCCATACCTCATACAAGGATGTAATTATGATTTCCCTAATGTGTAAGGAAAGATGGGAAAATCACAGACCTCAAAATCTTATGCAGTATTCTAGAAGAGACCAAATGATACAGAAATATGTAACAAAACAGCCACTTGACAAAGCAGCAAGGGAATCTTCTTTAAAGAAAAAGAAGCACCACCAAAATAATCCCTGATTTAGTCTCTGACAAGTTGGCATCTCAGTAGACTTCACTGTGTGAGCTATTGTATGGTGGCTTCAGCATGAGAACTATAAAATAGCAGCACAGACTACACATTTAATTACAATCTCTGCTTTCTTAACCTCTTATGAGAATAACTGTTTATGTATATACATATATAACCTACATGTAATAAAAGGGCTACCATAGAAAAGTTATGTCTTAAATAATCATGTCCTCATACTAGTTCAAAAAGAGAATGGAAAATATTCTACAGGGTATGGTTCCAAAAACATTTGATTTCCCTGTACTGACAATATAATATGATACAATGTATTTTTTTCCCCAGCCAGTCAACAATTCTTCATGGATTAACATAGACCAGGTTTGAAGAACTGTTTTAACATTTGATGGCAGAAAGCAGAATGTCAAACAGGTCATGTTAGGATGGAAATGGGCATTTTTGTTCAATGCTTATAATCTGAGGCCAAAAAGTAAGGGCAAAGGTATCACTACTCAGGTATTTAGAACAAAATAGCAGTTCTGAATGTAATGGTGCAAGGAAAAGGTGGTACGTAATTCAGAGTGGTATTTTTGAGTTAACTTAAACAGTGATAACAAATGAAAATTTAACCTTTAGATAGTGATGAAAATCAGATTCGGAAACACTGAAGTTCATAAACCAGTAGGCCCACAGGCATATGGGGCAATGTTAAGTTGAAAAGAGCAAGTAGAAATAATATTTGTGGCTGAAGAAAAAAAATGTTGGTACAAAAAGTGGGAAGGACCTGGTCTTAAAGCTTTAAGATTAACCACAAGCCAAGAAAGAAGGGACTTGGAAAAGGAGGACAGACAAATACACGGGCAGTAAATAAGTCAGGAATGCAAAATTCAGAAAGGGGGAAGTTCAATGAGCATAGAGAATACAAGGAGAGGGAAAGATATGTAAATACATTTTGAAAAATATTGAAGATGGCAGATGCAAGAAACACCTGATTTTAGTTTTGTTTTTCTTTTTTATCTGTTTTTTTTTTCTTTTTTTTTCTCCTTCCCTATCTATAGAATTGTTAAGCTCTCAAGTCAGTAGAAGTGTAGTAGTATAGCCCTTTCCCTAAATGATGTTTTCGTAACTCTGACAGTGCGTTGGTTAAAAGATAGCAAGTTATGTTGGGATTTTGGTGTAGAGATTTTAAGGATGGGCTTCTGAGTGAAAATATAATGCGTTTTTGAGTGTATGTGGTATTACGCAGTGCTGGAAAAGTACAACAAAGATAGTCATAGAATCATAGAATGGTTGGAAGGGACCTCAAAGCCCACGCTGCCGCAACCTGCTGCCATGGGCTGCCCCCACCAGCTCAGGCTGCCCAGGGCCCCATCTAACCTGGCCTTGAGTGCCTCCAGGGATAGGGCACCACAGAAAGGACGTTGAGGTGCTGGAGCAGGTCCAAAGAAGGGCAACGAGGCTTGTGAGGGGCTTGGAGAATATGCCCTATGAGGAGAGGCTGAGGGAACTGGGGCTGTCTAGTCTGGGGAAAAGGAGGCTGAGGGGAGACATTATTGTTCTCTTCCAATATCTGAAAGTTGCTTACAGTGAGAGCAGGGTTGGTCTCTTCTCACTGGTGACAGGTGACAGGACGAGGGGAAATGGCCTCAAGTTGTGCCAGGTAAGTTTAGGTTGGATATCAGGAAAATCTTCTTTACAGAAAGGGTTGTTAAGCACTGGAATAGGCTCCCCAGGGAGGTGGTTGAGTCACCATCCCTGGATGTGTTTAAAAACCACAGTGTGATGTGATGTGTTGCTCAGGGACCTGTTTTAGGGAAGGGTTGCTAGTTAGGGTAGTATGGTTAGGTCATGGTTGGACTTGATGATCTTTAAGGTCTTTTCCAACCTGAGTGATTATGTGATTCTCCGGGCAGCTGTGCCGTGGTCTCAGCACCTTAGTGTGACTGTTGTATATACAGCAGTACTCTTGGAGAATGTGGTTTGGCAGAGGTACTGCATGTCTGGGCTCAGAGAATCCTGAGGGGAATGAAGATGCATCTAATTCTTGTGTCATTGTTCAAAAATGCTGAAAAGCAAGAAAAGAAAAGGAGAATCTTTTCTTCTCTTTTATTCCTTTCTATTATGCCCCAAGCAGCAGCTTGGAGTGCCTCAGGGGTCCGTGGCAGCAAGCGGGAGAAAACAAAGAAAGTCCTGGTACTGTCATCAGCTCTGAAAGATCTTGTGCCAAATGGGTAGTACAGTAGCTGATGCTTAATACGTGATTTGGTGTTTGCTTCATGCAGGTCTCGTCTGCCATCTTCAGCATCAGTGTGGACTGACTTTGTTAGTTGCAGAATTTCTGGTATAATTCTTCTTGTGGTACTTTATTTTCTACAAGATAGCTTTAAATCTTCCGTTGCTATTCAGACAGAATTTCTATTGAAATTCTATCTGTGCATTGACTGGAAAAACAAAATGAAACACAAAGCAATTTGCATTAGAAAATGAGGTACTTTTTCCCAAACATATCCTCTGTTTTTCTTTTGCTTGATAGTCTGAACACATATATGAACTATGTTCTATGTGTAACAGCAATATGTGGCTCGAAAGTTACGTAAAGAAGAGTTAGGATACTCCAAGTTCAGTTCATTTCCTGTCTTTGCTAGAGTGAGAAAAATATGAAGCTAAGGAAGTAAAAAAATATATATTTTTACTACATATATCTCAGAATATATGAAAACTTTCTAGCAAAAATGGCACGAGGCAAAAAAACTTGTTGAAAAAAAAGTCCCCAACCTTTCTTTTAAAACAATAGATCTGGGACAAAAAAAATGCTTTACTGTTTTACACCAAAACATCATGACCTTAAGTCTATGAAATTTGTCCGTAACTGCTTAATTATTACAAGTCACTGAAGCAGTGTAATGCACTTCTTAGTGAAAATAGAGAACATCCCCTCAATCTAAATTCTTTAATGAAGAATTGCAAATTATTTATTTATTTATTTAATTTTTTGTAAATGATTGAAATACAAACAGTGGCCTCTTTCTCTCTCAAAGGTTGCATTGGTTGTAATAGTTCTGAAGTTAATCAACATAAATAGATGTAGGAATATCTCCTACCAGCTAAAATGAAACTATCAGTAGTGGAAGAAAAGTATTCTCAGATAAGGCTTTATTACTTCTGGGTTAATATAACTAAATTATTTGTGGGGGAGGAGTGCGAAGGGGGAAGATGTTTATCGTCTCCTTAAGATATTCTATATTCTAATGATGTGTAGAAATAATGTATCCTCTCCTAAGCAGTTCATCAACCTAGACCTTAATTCTGCTTCTGGACAACCCTTTTAATATCATTTCTCATAATCCTATAGATGCTTCCAGAAGGCTAAGTAACACACTTTTCTACTTTGTTATTTTCTGATTATTATTAGCTTTGTACCTGGCAGTGTGATCTGTTTTGTGACTGAAAAGGAGGGTGGAGCCCACTCTTTTCCTGCTCCTTCTTTAAACTGTAAATTAATCAATAAAGAACAGAATGTCTTGCATTGCCACAAATATAAATACATTTAAGTCTTACCTTCAAATACAGAATTCTAGAGAGACACTTTGATCAACTTTTACAAGTACTATATACTTGTTAAAATATATTTTAAAACTGAGAAAATGATAATAATTAAAAACAACAACAAAAAAAAAGAAAATATTTGTGTTTCCTGATTAAGGCTGTGCATAGTTTCTTTCTTCTTTTTTTTTCTTTTTAAGAAATAACAGGGAGGTGTGAGATGGTGGCTCTTATTCCAAGGGAACAATAGACAAAGCCTGAAATTTCTACCCAGAAGAGAAAAGTTCCCAGTAAAAATTTTGGTTTGTTTTGAAGTTTTGAGCCAATAGAGTATGTATATTGAAAGTGTATTTTCTTTCATTCTAATTAAAGATTACTTTAAAAAGGAGGCTGAAAAAAAAAAAAAAAAGCACACGTTTCTTTCAAAATATTGGCCAGAGCATCAGTAGTTGACACCAGTGTATTGTAAAACAGGAAAGTCATAAAGCATCTCTGCTACATGCCTTTTTGAAATCTGGGTTCAATTCTACTATGGAAAGCAGAAGAATCTCCTTGACTTTTAGGTGTATTTTGGAGCAGTAATATTTTGCAAGAAGGAAAAATGTTTTGTCGCTGAATCCAAAATGACTGAAGTCTTTTTATTTATTATTATTATTTAATTTTTTTTTAAGTAGTTATTTTCCTGACATTTGGAATTTCAGTGACTTATATAGCAAAGATGTGAATTCTTCATTAAAGTTCATATAACCATACTACCTATTGTCATTAAAATGTGTAGTGATTCTTAATTATAGGAAAATGTCCCCTAACCAAGCAGAAAATTACAATTGTTCAAAATTATTTATCACACTCCTATGTATGTACTGTGTGTGTTTTATATATGTGCAATCACATATCAGTATAAACCATATGTGTATTTAAGTAGCAGTATAGTAACTTTTAAAAATTAGAGTCTTAAAAAATGTAAAAAAAAAAAAAAAAACAAAAAAAAAACACAAACAAAAACCCAAAATCTTAAGAAAATCAGCAGGAATTATCATGATGGGGACCAGATACAGGAAGCAATCCTAGAAAAGAAGATTAGGAAATGGTATTGTAACACTTTACAATAGTATTATACAATATTATTCTTAATAAGGCTGGATGTGGCTCTGAGCAACCTGCCTCTAGTGGTTGGTGACCCTGCACATAGCAGGGGGATTGAAACTAGTTGATCATTATGGTCCTTTTCAACCCAGGCCATTCTGTGATTCTTTGAATATTGTGTGAGAGTAGTCATACCAGGTCAGAAAACACAGTACATCCAGTTTAGCATCTTAATTTTGGCACTTTTCTGTGGCAGAGAGGGAAGAGACAAGGACAGGACCAACCATATGCTTATACTTTTCAGGTATACTTATTCTCCTCATTAGCTGTGTGGAATTGTTTGGAATCATTCTTCCTGATTGAATTTGTTTTTGTTGTGTTTTGTTTGTGGTGTTTTTTGTTGTGTTTTTTGTTTTTTGTTTTTCCCCATGAGTTGGGATAAATGTTTTAAGTCTCTGTAAACTCACTCAAATCATTTGCTGGCAGACACAGAGTTTAAGTATGAGAAAATTGTTAGCATACCTCCTGTTTGGAACTTCAAGTTTGATTATTTAAGTCCTTTAATTCCTTTTTCATTTTATGACAAATAATGAACACTCATTCCTTACCTGCCTTTTTCATGGCCTCTGTGGTTTTAGAGATTTCTCTTACATGTCTGAGATTTGAAAGTTAGCTCTCATAAAGTAGTATTTATGTCACTGACAATTCTTGCTGCCCTTCTTTTTTCTTTTTTAAATATTATTATTCTTTTGGTGCTGTGAGGATCAGAACTATTTTGTTTTCTTTGCCTTACTATCCTTAAACATTTTTTTTCACCCTTTTTTCCTTTCTTTCTTTTCTTATTACTGTTTAGCTAACATTTTCATAGCATTCTTCATTGTATTTGAAACACTTTTGCCTACATTTAATAGCTGGTTAAACAGTCCTGGAAGAAAAAAATAAATAAAAATCAAGACTATTTTCTACAGTGTGCATTATTTTAAGTTTTGATTTATATGTAGTATCATCAAGTAAAATCATATTATTTTTCTGCATCTTCTTACTTTTTTTTTTTTTCTTTTTCTCCAAGAGTGTAGATACTCTAATAATAAATAAATAGACAGATATATATTTACATTTGGGGTTAAAGTTTGTGCTTCAGAATTTCAATGTGTAAAAATAAGCAGTGGCTTGTCTGCTGTGTTTTATCTCTGCCCTGGGTATATTTTGAATATGGTCAGTAGAACAGCGTAGCGTATCTTTACCCCAGTTCCCAGAAGATAATTCATTACCAAAAATGAATCCTCCTCACCATTAGTTACATTCATGCTTATAAAACAGTACAGTGCATGGCTGAAGGATAGTTTGTAATTCTCTGTATTTTAGGAGAAATGGGAAACAGACAAGACCAGACTTCCAGTCTGGTATTTTCTCTTTGATACTGTCAAATATGATGTATTTCAAAAAAGTGCTGTAGCAGGCATATTCACAACAGCCTATTTGCAGAGTATATTTCTTTTTATGTTTGTCACACTTTCTAGTTTGAAACAAGAAGCTTCAGTCCTTCATCCTTAAAGTCATAACCATCACTCCTCGAGAGATGAGTTAATCTTTAACTGACAAGAGCACAAAGATACGTTTCAAGGAGCCAGATTACTCCATTATTTTTTACCATGGGTATGTTGCATCTTCCTCTGAAATATGCAGCCCTGGCTAGTGTTAAAGTGCTGAACAGATTTGTTCCAGTACAGTGGTTCATATAAAAGTCTGGATGATCCAGCGCGCATTCCTATCTACAGTACATAAGAATTTAATTCCATTTCATATCCATGGTGCAAACTTTGCATTCTTTTCTCGTGGAAGACGTATATGCTATTTCTTTGTTTTCACACATAAAAAAAAATGGAGAAGACATCTGCAGACTAGAATTGCAGAATGCCTCTTTTTATCATATATTTGTATGTGTATGCTACCTGTCAGTGTTTCCATAATTTTAAACAGCCACTCATAACTCATAACTCATAACAAAACAGTAAGTATTTTTGTAGACAAAGAATATTTCCAAAATTGGGACTTCAGTTTACTACTCCATCTTGAGTAAATCACTGTTCTACCCGCAGTAAATTAGTTAGCACCTACTTGCTGACTGAAAATGAGGATGATGATGTCTTTCTAACTCACAGTGATTAGTTAGAAATGCACTAAGGCCATTAACAATACTAGTGATCGTCTAATGAAAGATTTGAGATCAGTGATCATCCTTTACTATGTGGATGACAGAGCACTAGCACAAGTTAACAAAAGAGCCTGTAGAATATCCTCCTTGGAGATCTTCAAAACCTGTGTCAAGCAGTTCTGCCCAAAGTGATTGGACCAGCTGACCTCTAGTGCTCCTCTTCCTCCTCCACCATTCTGCGATTCTTTGTTTCTGTAATCCAGCACAGTTTTCTCAGTCAAAATCCTTGACTGTTCTTTACTGAAGTTCCCTCGGAAGAGAAATATTGGTCATCCAAACATTTTTGATATCTATCGACAGCCTGTATGTACTATGAAACAGATTCAAAATGTTTGTATCGATCTTTGCTCCTTTGTTGGCTTCTAACACTGCTCTATTGTATTCACAGCAACTTAACGTGCAAAACTTCAGTCTTTAGTTTTGACCTGTGTCCTCCGCAGTTGATCTTGTGATGTTCTCTTTCTTGTTCTTTTTCTCGTGATCTTCTCTTTCCCTTCCTAAATTAATATTATTTAAGGTATATGCTATACAGTCTGCAATGCATATATGAACCTGTGTCTGGTAAAGTACAGGGAAATATTTATTGAATTAGAATAATGTTATTTATATAAATTCCTGTTTAAAAAAAAAAAAAAAAAAAAAAAAGAAAGAAAAAAAAAAGCCTATCAAAAACTGATTCAAACCCTTCTTGACAAAACATGATATGCACAGAAGATTAAAAATGGTATAAAAGAAATATATCCAAATTCTTCTCTTACCTATATGTGTATGAGGACAGAACATGTCTGTCTGTATGAAAATTTTGTAGAAGAAAGGTCTTTTCTCTAAAGTTGCTTCAATGGGTAAGAGTAGAATAAGCAGCTGCTTATTAAGTAAGACATATGTCAGGTGAAGGAAGAATGCACTGGAAGATATCCTGCTAGTTGAAATAATGATTAGCATTCTGTTTCACTCCTATTTTATTTTATTTATTTTTTTTTTTCAGAAGAGCTTACTAAAGTGCTGGTGGCTTTTAACACTTCTTGTGCTAGAGTCCACAGTCAGAACTGCTGGGAGGCTTTTTTAATGACAACATGCTGTTAAAGACATGAAACTGTAATCCATTGCTTTCAAAGATCACAGACTTTTTGACAAGTACTTGTCTCCTATTTCATCCCCATTGAAACAGTTTCAGCATTTTTGGTTCAAATTCTTACTTGTTTTATGAGTGGTGATTCTGTAATGTAGATTTACTAATCATTATTGTCTACAGTTTTAATGAATTCAGTCAGTAGATCTCCGAAGGCAAATATTGAAGTGTCTTCTCTCTTCTAATTGCCATTGGCTTAAGGAATGACTGGGTTTTAAAGAATTTGGTGACCTGTTTTGCTCTAGAGTAATTTATATCAATAGCTTTCAAAGGATGCTTTGTAGGTTTGCTAGTTTTGCATTTGCTTGGCAGTTTGAGAGCTGTACAGAATGTACTCTTCCTCTGAATTCTTCTTCTATCAGAGTTTACCCGGTTTTTTAAGCATTTATTATTGGAACTTTTCATGCATTTGGAGACTCTGCATAGACTTACATAACAACTGTATGCATCTGTTTTGAATTTTTTTTTTTTTAGCTCTTTTTCAAGCATTTTCTAGGAACTATGGACTCTTGATAATTCTTCTTAACCTTTCATTGTGATTGCCTACTTCTCTTCTTAGGTAAATATATACTGTGACCGCATTAGTTTGTGTTTGAATATACAAATATTTCTGTGTATATTCACAAATATGAGTATGCATATGTATAGATATGTATACACAGTTGTGTAAATATGTATAATAATGCATTTAGAATAGGCTGATATGCATAATAACATATTTAGGCATATAAAGAGACATGAAGACCTTAGCTGCCAGAGTAGCTAGCTTAGTAAAATTATCATGGAGCATAATTTTCTTTCTATGTTCTTGTCAAGGACTCCAGCTTTTCAAGACACTTTCATAAGTCAAGTGTATGGTATTATCTGTTCATCACCGTGACAAAGCATTTTTGTCTTCTGCAAATTGAAGTACATTACATTAGTGCTGATGTTCTCTCAGCAGGTGGTCGATGTCAATTATTTTTGCTTCTGTATAATGAAAGCTGCTACATATTCATTTCAATTCTGTTGCAGAGCTCTGAAGTTCTGACAAGCTGTGAGCAGTTCTTCAATCAGGTAATCTTATGACCAGCTTCATACTAGTTGGAATCATCATGTCCTGACTAACCTGGATTTCTCACAACTTGTCTCTGTGTTTGCCTCATACCCAGTGGTTAGGTTGTCTTTTTTTAATTTTTAGAGCTTGTGGCAACAAACAGGCATCTAAACCTGACTTGTTCCCTTGCAACAGATCTTTCCAGACATAGGACAAGCTGAATACATTGCAGTGGGTGTATACTCAAGGTAGTTCCCACTGATCTGACACTTGGACCATTTCCACATGAGCAGCCTACCTTGCTCTTGTCCAAGCCAGCAGAGTCCCTAATCAGATCAAGCTGAATTCTGCACCTCTGGCAATAAAAGCCTTTCTCTCTAGACCAGAATACTGGCTACCTTTAGCAGTCAGATGGACATGAAACGACTTGTACTTTATTCAAGATTTAAGACCTTCTTAATCATGCTGCATTCAAATGAAAAAGCACCAGCATGACCATGTGATGTTAGATTTAAAAACTATTTCATCAGCTATTCCACCTGCTGCAGTACTCAAATTCCGAATTTCACTTGTAGGAGCTTGCCTTAACTCTGATATATTTTAGACACATATTTGTATATATGTATTATATATGTATTTATTTGTCTTATCTCTATCTTTGAAACTGTTGAAACAAATATTTGTTTTTCAAATATTCAAAAGAATTTCTAGAAACATAAGTTTTCCTCTTCTGTGGTCTTTGTTTCTCTTATGACCCATGACAGGGACAATAACTCATCCAGTGCTCTTATTACTCCAACAACTAAATTAGTTGAGGAATATCAGAGTTATGGATATTTTTGCCATGTATATATCTGTTACCGGAGTGCTCTCTCTAGGATGTAGAAATACACTGCCAGTGATCAATCAGGGTGTAGGATCAAACTAATGGAACACCAAACATAAAGAAGAGAGAGGTGAAAAAGTTCACTAAATATAGCTGCAAAATAAATTTTTATGGTAGAAATCAGGAAGAGTGTAGCAGCGGTGGAGCTAGCACTGTTTGACAGAATTGGTTATCTGAACTTATGCAGTACTGTGCACATTAGGTAGGTAAAAAAATTTTTAGGACTATAAAGTCATCTGTCATGCCGACAAGTTTAATATGAGGGAATCATGAAGAAAGAGATGCAATATAGAGATAATCTTGTAGAAAAGAGATTTAAGAGTTGCATAAATTCTTCGCTAAAACATAAAACTGTAGACTGGCTGAGGTAGGAAGCCATCCCAGAGATCATCTTTCAGCTGTTTTGTTTGAAGCAGGGTCAGCAAGGGTGGTTTATTCAGGACCATGTCCATTTGGGCTTGGAATATCTCCAGGGATGGAGACTTCACAGCCTCTCTGTACAAGCTGCTCCACTGGACCATCCTGACAGTAAATAAAATCTTAAAGTGAAATTTCCTGTTGTGCTTCATTGACTTCCTGTCACTGGTTACATCTAAGAAGAATCTGTCTCTCTCTTTCTTAGTCTGTCATGTATTTATACACATAGATAAGAACCCCCTGAATTTTCTCCAGGCTGAGCAGTCTTGGCCCTCTCAGCCTCCTATCCAACCCTTTGATCATCTTTGTGGTTCCTTCAGTATGTCTCTATCTCTCCTGTACTGGGAAGCCCAGAACAGTTGCATATGATCAGGACCGAGCAGAGGGAAAAGATCAATTCTCAAACTTCTGGCAGTGTTCTAACCAGTGCAGCCCGGGGTGCCATCAGCCTTATTTGCCTCACGGATTCAATGCCTCTTCAAGTCAATGTGACATTCAGTAGAACCACCAGGGCCCTCTCCAAACATACTTTCCAGATGCAGCAAGTCCATACATCTGAAGA
Source organism: Alectoris magna (assembly GCA_030625065.1). NCBI lineage: Eukaryota > Metazoa > Chordata > Aves > Galliformes > Phasianidae > Alectoris > Alectoris magna. The sequence continues at coordinate 80,189,847 of CM060560.1, forward strand.
GTTATTCCTTCTCATAGGAAGGACTTGGCATTTGCCTTTGCTGAATTTTATGAAGCTATTTAACTTAGTAGCATGTATTAGTCAATGAGTTTTCACTTGATGGTCATCTAAAAGGAAGACAATTGTCAAACAATAAAGAGCTTTTATATTTTATTATACTTTGTTAGTCCTTTTCAGAGTTGAGTTGATACCCTATTTTTAGTTCAGGAGGTTTTTATATTTACTTTGCTCAGTTCTGCAAAATTCTGTAGACATTCTCAAGAAGTGATGGGTTCCCTGAGGATCCAGGAGGGAACATTTATCACTTCATTGGATTGGCTGTCTAATGCAGACTATTTTCCACCATTTATAAATGTGCATTAGTAATATTCTCCTGAATTCTTCCAAGCACAGTGAGCCAGTTTGATCTTCCCTGAATTGGTATGTTGGGTGATTATACACTTGTCAAGCTTCTTTGCACTGAGACACTTTTTCTCACACTCCTCTTTCTTATATCATAATCAGATGTTCTGACATGTAGGAAGCAAATATACATACCTAGAAGCAGAATCAGTGTTTCAGTAGTGAAACTTCCTTGTGTTTTCTTCCTTATCCTAGTACAGCTCTTGCGGTAGACTAAAATTTTACTACAGTCTTCTCAAATAACTTTTCTTATTCTTGTTCATATTGTGCACTTGGAAAACAAGGATTAGCAAAGACATATCTTTCGGTCAAAGGTGACAGTGTCTGAGGCAATAAGGTAATGCTGAGAAGAGGGAGGACAGAAATAAATGCCAGTAGTAAGTATATCTGTAAATGATGTAAGTACAGCAGCACAAAATGTTTTAGCACCAGGCTTCAGTTAAGAACTGCTCCTTGTGCTGTCCAGGTAAGCTCTTTTTAAACAAACCGTTGTTTCATCTGTATGTATCATTCAAGGATACAAATTATTTCTATTTTGCAGTATTTATCCCTTATGGCCAGTGGGAATCCAACTGCTTAAACTAGCAAAAATAGGAAATTGCCCCGTCATGCTTCTCATATGCCTGATAGTTACAAATCTGTCACAGTTTAGCCGTCTAAGCACTTTGTTAGCCTTCTTTCATTAACGAGGATATTCCTTTTCTTTAACAACCCTTAAAGTCCTTCTCTGTAAAGTAGCAGTAGATTTGTGCATAGGTAATGTACGCAGATAGAGAGGTGCAGATGCAATGATACCATTGCTAGCAGTTTTCTGTATGCAAATTCTTAAAAGACCTGTAGGCTAACAATTAAGTCCCTGATCTGAAAAGATGAGCTACGTAGAAAAAAAAGAAGTGTGAAGACAATCCTCAGTTTTGTACCTTTTATGAATGCTTTTGCTCAGAATATCAGCAATTATTCAAATCTTGTACTCAAATAAGTAACAGTTAGGATCAGCAGACCCCTGCTGATCTTTAGCTCTGCAGCCATTTAACTTTATGTTTTCATCTGTGCAGTACCAGAACTTTCTTTCATATTTCCACCCCCCCTTCCCCCCCCCCAAAAAAAAAAATAAAATAAAAAAAGATTTTATCTCTATCACAGTGTACAAGGGCTGTAATGAGGAAACTCAGGAAGTAACTGTGTATGCCACCAGCAATATAAATGCTCAGGAATTCATACAGATGGTAGCAGTCCGCAACACTTCTACTCAACAGGCGAAAAATTGGTTATAGAAGACTAATTCTCTTGAAAAGCTTTAGATATGATAGGATGCCTTTCCAACCACTGTTCCCCTTCTTTACTTTCTACTTTTAGAACAAAGGATATTCTTTCTGAAATGGCTTCTTTGGGGGCCAGTTTTGAAACGTATTGATAGTTGTGGTTTCTCCTGTCTCGCCTTGCTTATATACCACAAATAACTGATTTTTTTTTTTTTTTTCATTAACCTTTTTTTTTTTTCAGCTTTAAGAAAGGAGTCTGATTGAAGTGTCCATCATTTTTGGTTTAAAAACAACAAAAAAAAAGTTTTTATTTTCCTACTTAAATCTTATCTGTTTGTGAGGCTTCATTAAAACCACAAGACATTAAAAAGCATTATAGCTGTCTTTTTATCTTACTACCATCCTCTGGTACAAATGATGAAAAATCGTTCTTCTTCGACTTTTTCTTCACTCTACTGATTTATTACTGAAGAATATTCCACTAAGTATTAAAATTACATGACAGCAAATAGTGCAGGATTTTAGGGGAAAAGGCTACAAAATAATTATAGCAATGTTAGTTAGAGAATTATGTGCAGAGTTGTATTGAGAGTTATTTTGGATGTTTTAAATGACATACTTCAAATTAATAAAAAAGATTGAATAGGGACAGAATTGAATCTCTACCGCATGGCTTACAGTAAATATAGAATAAATATGTAAGGCTACACACCTGTTACTATTGTGAAAAATCATCTGTAGCTAAATATTATTTTAAAAAATGCTTCCACGTTCTATCAATCCACAATAATTCATGCTCAGTATACTAATTTGAAATGAAGTTCATGATTTTTACTAGGCTGTCATGGTCTTTATTGGTATTTCATACCATAGCATCATGGCATAAGCTATCAGTACCAATTACTTTACATCATGTCTATGGGACTAGCAATGTTCATCTTGGTATCAAACACTTTTATAACTAATGCTATGAAAAGTGACATAAAAATAAAATTTGAAATAAAAATGTCCTTTAGAACAAAATACAACAGAACTGTAATCTCTGACTATCATGATTCATATATAATGGTCTCATCAGCATTACACTGGTATTAAAGTTTGAAAGGAAGAAAATACATTTCTTTATAAAAAGCACAGAAATTTGACTCTATTTTCTTCATGCAAATATATGACACAATATGGGCCCTTGTCAGTCCAATTAAGAGCATATGAAATTTCCAATGTGAATTCTAAAATAATAAGAATATGGTTAGCAGTAAACTGGAACGTGTATTCATTATTAGGGAACAAAATGTCCTTACTTCTTAAGGTTTTTATAAGTTCTCCTGTAGTTTAAATAAGTGCCCTTGAATCTGGAATCCAAGAGTGAAAAAGTCTGGAGATGCTTTATCTATAAAGCTGATACTGCATCACTGAGGAAACTTAAACGGAAAGAAAGGAATATGTTTCAGGGAAGTATTAGTTCTAGTTGTGAAACTGTAGTGAAATTGTAGAGTTTTGTTTGTGATTTAAAGTAAATTGCTGCTATGTTAGACATCAAAGTATATTGTCTGCTGCCTTTCTGGCATTTGCTTTTTCATTCTAACTTTCTAATATTGAAATTAGGAATGCAAAATGATGGTAGGAAAATCATCTTCCAGTTTTCTATTTTACTGTACATTCTGTAAGTTTATTTTTTAACTTCTCTGAAAGAAACTTCTTGTTGATCAACAGTATGATAGTTTGGATCATCTGATAAGCAGTTTTTCCTGGGACGCTGAAATAAACCCCTTTTTCCATAGTTTTGTCTTTGTAGAAGATATGCACTGTCACCTGCATGTTTTCCTTAATATTAGGTTAAAACAATCCTGTTCTCTGTTACATGACTTTTCAAAAAATACTGGAGGTCTTCTAAATGTTGAACCATTTTTGTGCCCATATGTGTGCCCCGATCTGGAGATATTTGAAAACAAATGCTTTTTTTTTTAGTCTGTGTTGTCCTGGTGAATTTGTTATCTTTGAGGGTAGGACACAACAAAGCAGTTCTTATTTCAACTACATCATTTAGCAATTAATTTTTGATGCCTTCAGCTAAAAATGAAAGCTCTTCGCAAAGCATAAAGTTTAATCAGATTTAGTGTTTTCTTTGTTTTCTGATGTCCAGCATTTCACAGTCTATTATTTCCACACTTTGTCAGTTTATTTTATCTGTGAATAAAGCAAAAATCAGTTTTATTTCACTTAATACTTGGTCAGCTCAAGACATAGGAACAAAACTATGCAAGCTTTGGGACAGCTAAGCAAACAGCAGAAATGGTATGAGAGAAACCTCATGATATTCAAGAAAAGGAAATTTTGCCAGCTCTTTGACCCAGGGATTAATAACTGCAGGCATTATCACAGGCTGTGGGCCAACCAGCTCAGGAGCAGCTTTGCAGAGAAGGACTTTTGAGTCCCAGGAGTCTACAAGATCATGAACCAGCATCCTACCCTTGTAGGCCAGCAGCATCCTGGCTTGCAGCCAGCAGGCTGAAGGAGATAAATTTTCCTCTCTGTTTGCCACTAGTGAAATATGTCTGGAGTGCTGTGTCCTGTACTGAGCTCCCACTACAAGACATTGATAATCAGAAATAAGGCTAGCAAGGGCTAGAGCATGTGGACAAGAACAGACTGAGCGAAAAGGGTTTGCTTAATGGGAGAATGCTCTTTAACTACATAGAAAGAAAACAGAGAGTCAGGTTGTTCTCAGAAGTGCACCATGAAAGAACAGCCAGATGCTGGAAGAAGAGAATTTCCAAATGGGTATCAAGAAAAAGCCTGTTCTACACTGAAGTTAGGTATGCCATGGGGAAAGGTTGTACCAGGTAATCCAACAACCAGTTGATTTTCATAGATAAATTATTCCATGTTGAAATGCTTTCTTATATTTTCACCACTAAGTACAAGTAGTGTAGAACCCGACAGAAAAACTGGGACAGGAATCAGAGGTGATTCTTTTGAAGAAGTAGAAAATCTCTTTTATATCCACTTATTATAGTGGATAATTCTGAGTAACGTTCTCGTAGGAGAAAATTCCTCTTAATGCTATTCATCAGGGCAATATTTTCAGTAGCATGTAAGAGATTTAGTTGACTACCTCCCATTATAAACAGGGCTTGAGCACTTGGCTGTCTCCCTCTAGCTAAAATTTAGTCTCCCAAGAATGAGGCTAGTGAGGGTATTTAAATGCTTAACGATGAACAAAGGGACTTCAGAAAATTTAAAATCTATAAGAGATTAAGCTAGTTTATAAAATTCTTCATATACCTCAGTAGTGAATATTCTTGTCTGTTTCCCTGGCTTGCAACCAAACATAATAACAAAAAAAAATCCTGGGTTTCCTGATCCAAAATAAAATAAATGGTCTCTTTTGAGGGACTATTTCAATTAAAATTGAATTACAAACAGCAGTTCTGATTTTCTAAGTAGGCAAACAGTGGAAGAGAATCAATAAAGGACAGATTGAAAAGGGGAAATATTAACTGAAATCTTAAATTCTCATTTTGTTAAGAGATATTTTTCTAAATACATTAACTGTTTAATAATTATAATCCCTTCTTTTAAAGAGATAAAGATGTAAGCACTTGTGATAAATGCTGAAATTATGAAGTTTCTTATCTTTAAAATGCTTAAAATTTTTATTCTTCTAATGCAATTGTTTTGCCTTTAACAAAGAATTTCAGTTTTAAAATATGTAAAAGAAATATACATGAGAGGCGTACTACCAAAAATTAAAGCTCATGCTTTCATGGCAAGCATCTTCTCTTACTCAGAAGTTGGAAGAAACCTTTGTACTTCTGAGATGTCTTTTAAAACAGCTCAGTGAAGTCAAAATAAGGCTCATACAATGCTGTCAAGATCAGTAAGACTTACTACTTTCATCAATTTGGCTCTTAAGAAAAAAATCTCAGAAAGAGTGGTGAGGTATTGGAACAGGCTGCCCAGGGAGGTGGTGAAGTCACTGTCCCTGGAGGTGTTCCAGAAACACATAGATGTGGCACTGAGGAGCATGATGGGGATGGGCTGATATATGGACTAGATGGTCTTAGAGGTCTTTTCCAACATTAATGATTCTGTGGTTCTATTCTATGTTTCTGCAGTACATACAGAGACTTGCAGAAAATACTTTTGATAAATTATGCACCAAGAACTTCAGAGCTTTATGGTATTTTAAGACAATGCTTTAAAAACTCTTAAGGGCATAACAATTCAGACTATTGATCCATGTCTTGGAGGTTCAACTAATTATCTCCAAACTTCCCAGTTCAATGAAACTTTTCAAAACTATCTTGAAAAAGTTAGGAAGATTAATTCAGGTGATCTATAGTGTTTCCTCCTTAGGGTCAAGTATGAAACAGTGTAGAAATGCTTTTTATAGCAGTGCAGCTCTTCTGACTCCTGCCAGAATTGGAAAGTGTATAGAGCCTAAAGAGAAAAATATATATATATTAAGAGAATTAAGCAAATTTCCTGGAACTTTCCATTCCCTCTCATGTCTTCAGAAATTTATTTTATTACCATATTGCCCTCCAGATATCCTTTAATTTGAAATAGTTTTGCTGTAAATTCAACTTTTTTACTTCTTTAACTCTTTCTGGTTTGGGGGTATAACCTTTTTGAGCTTCAAATACCAAGCAAGTGTATCTATAAACCAAGTATATTAAAAACAAAGCAACAAAAAAAAAACAAAAAAAAACAAAACACATGACTTTGCTTTATAATTTCAAATAAGAAAATAAAACCTAATTTTGGCACAGCTGGGGACAGGAGTACATAGCATAAAGCATTTTGAAAGTGCTGAAGTGTACGGAAAAAAAAAGCTAAAAGAAGAGATAAAAGGGAAAAGAACAAGAATAAATGTGTTTTGTATTTCTGGTTGTTGTTGTTTTTGTGTGTGTGTGTGTGTGTGTTGTATTTTTTTTCACGTAGACCAGCTACAGACAAATTTCACCACTGGTGGCCAGAAACCCTAAGGATGATGTGATGTGTCTTTCTGTTTGTCCCTAATACTATATTCAACATTGTAGTGAAGTCTGTTAAACATTGATAGGATTTTTTTTGTGTGTGCTGTAGGTCCACTGAGCATTTGATATTTGTGCCTAAATGCTGTAGAGGCCTGAATCAGTTTTATAGATTGTTGAGGTGGTTTGGGTACATCTCACTCTTTTCAAGCGGGAACATCAGCATGACCATGTATTAAAATTGACATCAATGTAATGATTAGCTGGCTAGAAGAATCTTTATACTTCCAAATTCAGTATAAATTTCTGATGCTCATTCTTCAATATGTCAAATGAACTTTGTCATCCTTAAGATACAGGACATTTCAAAGGCACTGGAAGTCCAGCGAGCCTCTGATGTACAAACCCTTATTCAGAAAACCCAGCTGGCTGTGGCAAAAACATAGAGGCTAAAAACAGTGAATGAAGGGAGATAAACTTTGTGCTGTTAGTGCTCTGTCAAAATAAACCTTTAATAGTGCTGTTTTTTACCCATCTTTCTTTCCTTTTCCCTGTCACCTTCTACAATTTTTAAGTTTTTTTTTCCAGCTTGTAACATAAATAGTGGAAGATATACATTTAAAAGGCTAACTTAGTATTCTTTTTTTAATACAATTCCACTTAAAAATGCTTTACTAATTTTGTTTCCTGTTGCATTTGTTGACTGATTTGAGCTGTGCTGAAATTTAGGTATTTTTCCTTTTCTACTCCCAGAGAAGCAGGAGTTTCTCCTGGAGAGACGCAGTTCCTTTTTCCAACTCAAATACTGAGAAAGAACAGTACAATACATTTCTATCACTTCTGCTTAGAGCATTTTAGCATCCAAACCTAGCAGCTGTTGTTTATCTTTATCCTTCAGTATCCATTTTTTAAAGCTACACTACAAAGTACACAAGAAGCTTATCCAATATATCTTCATTTGCTCTTCACTTAAATGTGCTTGTGTTTAGATGACTCTTGGATCTCTGAAAGCAGCTTAGTCCAGAGAGATTGTTCTCGGTATCTCAAGATTGCAGTTGTTCAAGGCAATTTCCCTAACAAGATAAATATATTTGTTGATATTCCTAAATGTCTTGCTACCAAGTGGAATGTTAACCTGATTATCCTCTACTGTTCAGCCAAATGTTATCAATTCATTTCAGAGTTTTCCTAAGATCTTTTATTTTTATTTGCATCCTTTACTGTGAATAGTATACAAAAACAACAATAACAGCAGCAGCAGCAATCATTTTACTGTTAATATTTTCTGGTGTATACTTCTGCTTTTGGGAGCAGACTGAGTCTGTCTCAGGATCAGATAAATAAGTACATTTTACTGCAAGACAACTCAGTACCTCTATTAAATTTTCTTTTTGAGAGAATAGAGTCATTTCTTCGCTTTAGCTTGTCATAGAAATCTATATGGAAATCTTTGGGGGAGGACAGGTTGCAGTAGTTAGTAGTTTATTTTATAATGTCTGCATATATTCTACTGTGAGTTCATTAGTCGCTACTTCAAAGTGTCGGAAGTAAATAAAGGATCACACTTTGGATTTAAAAGCATTTTCTTTCAAAGCTAGAGGAAGATATGTCAAGTTCAAAATGAAATGAAAGGAAACCAAAAAAGACTACAGAGCTATGCTTTTCTTGTTTTATAGCTTTCTATAGCTAAGCAAGGAGACAAGTTAATATTTAGAAGATTTGCAGAAGCAGCCCACTGACTTTCTTCTGGGTGGTGAGCTTCTGTTTTTAAAAATTCTGCTTTTCTGTTCAATTAAAAAGTGTTTTTTCTTTATTGTTACATACATTTATGTCCTTTTACATCAAGAAACGTTCCCAGCAGCCTGAGGAAGTAGACCATGTAGCACTAATACCCATTTTTTGGCATTGTCTAGTTAAACCCAAAATAAATTAATTGTTTGCAAAGCAGCATGCCAGTAGAGAGCTGTACAGCTCCCAAATTCACAGCTTGCATACACGTGTCCTAAACATTGATGCTAGTAGCTTATCTCAAAAGTTACTGCATACCTAGTGCCTCCTTTTTCTCTCTGGGTAGCTGGATGCATCACAGATTAACTTTTTTCTAATTTTCCTCCTCTCCTCTCCTCTCCTCTCCTCTCCTCTCCTCTCCTCTCCTCTCCTCTCCTCTCCTCTCCTCTCCTCTCCTCTCCTCTCCTCTCCTCTCCTCTCCTCTCCTCTCCTCTCCTCTCCTCTCCTCTCCTCTCCTCTCCTCTCCTCTCCTCTCCTCTCCCCTCCTCTCCCCTCCTCTCCCCTCCACTCCCCTCCTCTCCCCTCCCCTCCCCTCCCCTCCCCTACCCTCCCCTACCCTACCCTCCTCTCCTCTATTTCTCCTCTCCTCTCCTCTCCTCTCCTCTCCTCTCCTCTCCTCTCCTCTCCTCTCCTCTCCTCTCCTCTCCTCTCCTCTCATCTTCTATTCCAAAAGAGGAAGTATCATATTAAAATCAGTGATCCAGCTGGCAAATATAGTAGGCAGCTAAAACAAGAAATAGAAATCTATCAAAGTTAGGCACTGTTATTTTATGGATGTGCTGCTTTGAGAGACTGACTATACCAGCAGTGGCTAATAGAAACTTTAGCTGAGGCACTCTGTAAAATGCAAGCCTATTTTTTTCCATTTGTGTGGTCAGTTGATAAGTTGCAAACTATTTAGATTTTTTGTGTGTGAAGACATGTCTGAAAGCTCGGAGATAAAGATAGAGCAAACCATTACTGAGTATAATGAACTACCCCATCCTTGGCGCTGCACTGCTACTGAAATCTTGTTCTGTGGATCAGCTCAGCAAGGTATTGCCATAGAAACAATATTTCCATAATAACATGACAAACTTGTTTTGCACGTTCTTTTTAGCTTTGCCCTTCTCTACCCCCTACCACACCTCTTCTCAGTGATTTTTGTTCACATGCTTCGTTTTTTTTAAAAGTACTTGTCAGTCTGGATCTGTCTATATGTGTAACATACCAAGTGTGCTCCTGCTCAGCACACACTGACCATCAAGGTTTTCACTGTAGCTATAGAAAAATCATGTATTTCATCTAAAGTCACATTTATTTTTGTTGTTGTTATTGTTGATGATGATGATGTTGTTAATTGATTCAAGAGTAGAAGGTAGACAAAGATGGTTGCTAACGTGAGTGACTCTGCACTCCCATGACACTTAAAGTCTCAGTGCCTTAAATATTGTAGGTCCAATCAGACATAAAAGCCACAACATTGGAATGAGCTTACTCAGCTTGACAAGCACTCTTCACTTTTATTGTTTTCATCAGATTTCATGTCAGCCATGACATATTGCTCTCTAAAACCATAGCTCCACAAGCCACTGAACTGTTGTAATGGCTCACTAGAAGTGCTCTCATTGCTCCTTCTGTCTTTGCGAGGATAAGCCCCAAAGTGCTACTTCATTTCCAGCAGTATGACACTACTGTTAAAGAAATTCTTGCTCAAAGACAGGAGGAAAAATAACTTGGAGTTGCAGTGAAACATTGAGAAAATACCAGAAAGCTGTCCTAAACTATCTATCTCTGATCATAGTCCCAGGAAATTAAGGGATGGCAGAAGTCAGCTTCTTTTCCTGTATGAACACTAGTACTGTCTACACTGAGAGCACAGAAAGCTCTTTTTCATTATCATAACTGGCCTAAAACCAACATAAAGCTATATCTCATTTTTTTTAGTACAGCAGTTTATTACATATGTATTTGTTACAGTGTACATAGGAAAAGCATGAGGAGAATATATGCAACTGTGCAAACTGGTAAAGCAGTCTTGATCCTTATTTCCTACCTCTGCACATTTATACTCCACAGTACACAAAGAATTCTGATTACTTCAGAGTCCCACAGTTCCATTGCAGAAGTATAAAGGAAGAGTAGGGATACTGAAGAAAGAAAACAAAGGAAAAATTATACCTGAAAGTCTTTAAATTGTAAAGTATATCTATGGGCGACTTCTTGCTCAATGCCTAATCGAAGTGGCACAAAGATTATGAGGGGCCTGAACATCATCTTATCTAGATCCCTCTGAAGGGCCTCCCTACCCTCAGGCAGGTCGACACCACCTCCCAACTTGGTGTTGTCTGCAAACTTACTGAGGGTGAGTTCAATCCCCTCATCTAGGTCATCAGTGAAGATATTAATCAAGATGGGCCCCAGTACCCACCCCTGGGGGACACCACTTGTAATGGGTCGCCAGCTGGACTTAACTCCATTAACCACTATCCACTGGGCACAGCCCTCTAGCCAGTTCCCTACCCAAAGAAGGGTATACCTGTCCAGGCCATGGAAAGCCAGTTTCCCCAGGAGAATACTGTGAGAGACCGTGTCAAAGGCTTTGCTGAAATCTAGGTAGACTACATCAATAGCCTTTCCCTCATCTACCAGTCTGGTCACCCGGTCGTTGAAGGAGTCGAAGAGTCGAGGAGTTGAAGGTTGGTCAAGCACAATCTGCCTTTTAAGAACCCATACTGGCTGGGCCTGATCCCCTGGACATCACGCACGTGCTGTGTGGTCTCACCCAAGATGATTTTCTCCATAACTTTCCCTGGTACCAAGGTCCGGCTGACAGGCCTATAGCCCCCTGGATCCTCCTTATGGCGCTCCTTGTAGATGGGGGTCACATCAGCAAGCCTCCAATCCTCTCGGACCTCTCCAGATAGCCAGGAACGCCGGTAGATGGCAGAGAGTGTCTGAGCAATCACCCCTGCCAGCTCCTAAGGTGGAGCCCGTCTGGTCCCATAGACTTGTGACAGTCCAGATGGAGGAGGAGCTCTCTAACTGTCTCCACCTGAATCACCGGGGGTGTACTCTGTGTAGTATCCTAGACTTCCAGATCAGGCTGTAAAGTGCCCTGAGTATAACTGATCTGCCTACTGAAGGCAGATATAAAGAAGGCATTGAGGACCTCAGCCTTCTCCTTATCCTCAGTGGTCACATTCTCCTCTGCATCAAGTAAAGGATGGAAATTCTCCTTGGTTCTTCTCTTATCACTGATATATTTGTAAAAGGATTTCTTATTCTTTTATACTGCAGTGGCCAATCTGAGTTCAAGTTGGGCTTTTGCCTTCCTAACTTCCTTCCTGCATACCCTAGCAACTTCCTTGTAATCTCCCCAAGTAGCCTGTCCCTTCTTCCAGAGGACATAGACTCTCTTTTTCTTCCAGAGTCTCAACAGGACTTCCCTGTTCATCCACACCAGTCTTCCTCCCCTACGGCTTGCCTTACGGCATTCAGGGACAGCCTTTTCTTGTGCCTTTAAGATTTCCATCTTGACGAGTGTCTAGGCTTCCTGGACCCCTTTACCCTTAAGGAATGGCTCCCAAGGGACCCATGCTACAAGTGTCCTGAACAGATCAAAGTCCGCCCTCTGGAAGTTCAGGATGGCAGTTTTGCTAGTCACTCTTCTGACATCTCCAAGAATAGAGGATTCCACAATGTCATGGTCTCTCTGCCCAAGACAGTCTCCAACCTTCACATCTCCCACTGGTCTAACAGGTCTAGCAGGGCACCACCCCTGGTAGGCTCTTGTACCAGCTGCATAAGGAAGGTATCTTCCATACACTCTAGAAACCTCTTGAACTGCTTGCTCTGCTCTGTATTATATTTCCAACTTATATCAGGGAAGTTGAAGTCTCCCAAGAGAACAAGTGCTGGCAATAGTGCAACTTTGACAAGCTGTTCATAGAATGCCTTGTCCTTCTCTTCATCCTGATTAGGTGGTCTATAACAGACCCCCACCAAGATGTCGCCATTACAGGCCTTCCCGCTGATCCGTACCCAGACACTTGACTTTATCATTTCCAACCCCAAACTCTTCAACATCAAAACAGTCTTGAATATAACGGGACACACCACCACCTTTCCTTCCTCGTCTGTCCCTTCTGAAGAGCTTGTAACCATCCATCAAGGCACTACAGTCATGAGAGTGGTCCCACCATGTGTGGGTAATAGCAACTAGGTCATAGTTAGCCTGACACGCAATCTCTTCCAGCTCCTCCTGCTTGTTGCCCATGCTGCATGCATTGGTGTAGATGCACATCTGCCTCACCCCCAGATCAAGCATCTTTCCCCTAGGTTCATCTCTGGTGAGCCCTGTTTTGTCCCCTCCCCCTGTCATAGTTAGCTTAAAGCTCTTTTGATAGGCCCCGCTGGCTCCTGTGCTAGGATTCATTGCCCCCTTTGAGATAGGTGGGTTCCATTCATGGACAGCAGGCCAGGGGCTGAGTAAACTGCCCTATGATCAAAGAACCCAAAGTTTCTCGCTTGACACCAGCCTCTGAGCCAACTATTTGGCAGGGGGTTGGACTCTATGATCTCCAGAGGTCCTTTCCAGCCCCTACAATTCTGTAATTCTGTATTAATGGTTGCTTTTCATTAAGGTAATAGGTGCAGCTGAATAGTAACTATATTTTCCACAACTCTTGGATTTGAATGATTACGGTGGTGATCTATGAAGTTTAAGATCTTGTCTATATTTGCGGGGAAAAGAGTATCTGATTTCTTTGGATTAAACTGCTTTTATTTTTTGTTGTTTTTTTTTTTTTTTTTCCGTTTCTCATGTTAAATCCTTTTTTATATAGACATAATTCTACTGAATTCACCTGATAAGAAGACCGTTACTGGTCCAGAAAGGTGATCGAATCTGTTCCAACTGACTTTTAATCGGACCGAACAATTTATTCTCTTACATATGAAGTATGTAAAGCTACAGAATGCTATTACTTCTTGAAGGCAAATAATAATACAGTTTACATTCCTCTTCAGAAATATATTCTTCTCTCAGATACACATGCACAAACTACAATTGACATCAGTAGCAGCTGTGCATATGTAACTAAGGGCAAAGTTTGGCCTTTAATCAAAGTAATTTTCTGGTGCAGAAATTGCAGTTATAATTACACAGTTTATACTGTAGATAAGCCATTCAGTTATCTTTCTTTCTTCAGTAGTGTATCATAAATTGTAAACCTTCAGTAATTATTTGTTGTGTGTTATTCAGTTACACTGCCAAGTCAATTAATATGGATTTATATTAATCTACAAAAATCAGTCATATGTTCTAGACAAGTCTTAGTATTCTGAGTGCATATGAAACAATCCACAAAAAATGTCGGCCTATCTCTCAGTAAATGAAGTATTGACCTTGTTAATTACATATTTCAGGCCTCACAGTGGTTCTGTAAAGCCTCTGGACTTTTTAGGCTGTGAGGACTTCTTGTGGCCTGCCCAGAGCTTTGTTTCAGATCATTTAGCTGTGACAATATTCTAATGGCCAGATGGCTATTTCTTAATTTGTTCTTCTTTTGCTGAGCTTTGTGTAATTGTTTAGCATAACCACAATTTTTATATGGATAGTACCAAGAAGAAATTAGTCTGTGTAAAATGAACTATTTATGATCCTAGTATGATGAAGAAGTGTAGTGGAATAAAAGCACGGGAGTAAAGTAGTGTCCTTAACAGTGGGAAAACAGCATACAGTGTAGAGAGTATGTGCATGAGATGATAGTGGTGACACAGGTTGATGCTGGAGGCCCAAGGGCTATAAACAACTCATCACTGGTCAATTACATATAAATCAAGAAGTTTAGCTTTCACAGAGGACTAAAAGCAGGTTTGAGAAGATAGGAAGAACAAGGAACAAGTATCCAACATTTGTAGGATAGATTTATAGAATCATTTAGGATTGGAAAAGACGTTTAAGATCGTCAAATTCAACCATCCACCTAACACTACACCTCTAAACCATGCCCCTTAGCATCACTTTCATAAATTTCTGAAGTATCTCTAGGGCTGGTGACTCTACCACTGTCCCAGGCAGCCTGTTCCACTGCCAAACTACCCTTTCCATGGAGAAGGTCTTCCACTGTAAACCTCCACTGCCACAACTTGAAGCTGTTCACTCATGTGCTATCACACTTGAGAAATGAACCTGACAGCCTCCTCACTAATGTCTCCAGTTATGGAGGGTAATAACGGCTCACCTCAGCCTCCTTTTCGCCTGAGATAATCAATGTAATAGTAAATTCAGATGTAGTCAGAGATTGCAGAGCAAAAAGAAAGAACAAGGTGGAAAATATATGTTAGAAACATATAAAATTAATCTTGAAATAAGAAGTGAGAATCTATCAACATTAATATGGTTCATCTTAGGGGTCATAGGGGTACTGATGACCTGCTACAGCCTCCCCTACCCCTAGACTGATGCTACAGACTGTAGGACCTGTAGAAGGAGTGGAAATGTGGAAATAGCCCGATAAAAAGAGATACATACTAAGAAATTTCTGTAAAGCACTTACATTCTTATTGAGATTTTTTTCTCTAGCATAGTGTTCTATTTTTTTTATTATTTTTTTTTGTTATAAGTAATTCAAGACTGGTAGTAATTATTTGAACAGACATTTCTATTATACTACCAACAAACAATTTAGTTTGCATAAAAGGTTTTTTCTTTTGCCAATAGAAAGATTTTGAACGTAACAAATAGAGATTAAGTTTCCACTGTAGAGGATGCAGCCCCTACATTGAAGCATAGATCATGCTGTCGGCTCACGCATTTGAGTAGTCTCTGCATCTTAGTGAGATTCCCTATGCAGAATGATTCTTCAACCTATTCAAGTGTGAATTTATCTGGTAAAAACAATTTATCTAGCAAAGCATGCCATAGCATTTTTATTAGTTTCTTGAATATAAATTTTTGCTAAGAGAGAGAACATGCATGCCTCCTCCCAAAGAGCATATGTTAGACAACTATAGAGTTCAGTGTCTTTCTGTACTTTCTTTTGTCTCGCTGTAAAATTAATATAACGTAGAGATATTTTGCATCTCCAGCAACTATCACAAGTAAAGATAATACATGGGTTTCTTGTTTTCTTAAAGGTAGAATGATGTTTCTTAGCTTACAGTTTATCTTCTGCTGTGTTTTTTAATTTTGTTTGTTTTTGTTTTCTTTTTTTTATCTGGGAAATTGGTATTTTAGTGTTAAATTTTACAATGGTTTACAGTCTAGAGTGAAAATTTTCCACTACCTTGCCTATTAAGAATCTGGTTCTTGCTGTCTTAATATCTTGACAGCAAAACCTTCTCCGGTGTTGTAAAAGCAAATTCCCTGTCTTTTCATGTTATTTCAACTATTATGTATTAAGGAACTTTATTAGCCATTACTAGAACCTCTTACAATAAATAAAATTATATGTGCCAGTAAGGGCAAATCTCGCTCATATTTGTATACATATTGATAAATCATTGGGTATGATCTGAAACCTTTCTGTAAACAGCAGATAATGTTGGACCTAGTCCGAGCTGACAAAGATAAATAAACAGGAATGAAAATGGAACTCAGAGAAGAGAATAAATATCATCATCTATTTCCTATTTGCCTTTCTGTCCATCCTCCCTCAGTGTTTTAAGATGTTTTGTAATGAAAGTAAACAACACATTGAATGTCAAGAGCCGAACAAGAACTGAAATTCATTTTTAGGATGAGGAAAGTGACATGAAATTGAACAGAACTTTTACCATCAACATTATTCATAAGGGCCATTTGTTGATTAAACTGTCTGTTGTACTCTCAGCATGTCATATCACATCAATCACATATGAATTTAAATTAAAAGCCATATTCCAAAAGATAATAATTGCCAAGTTGCCACGTGTACCATCTGAGGGCTAAATTTAAACTTTTGCAGTACTTCAGCAGCTGCATGAACCTATGAATAATTCATCAACTGTATGAAGTAGTAGATTAGAATTAACCAACTAGTTGAATATTTTAGCTAATGTTTAGAATGGAAGAAATATAACTAAAATACTTGTTAATCAAAAACTCTAATTCTGTGTAGCTTTCTGGAAGATCTGCTTAATCCTAAATATATACATTAAGCAAATGGAAAGGAATTGAGCTAAAAATCAGAAGAAAAAGAAAGCAACAAAGAAAGAAAGGGAAAATAGGGCTTACAGCTAGGTAGTATACAAGTGTATCGTAGCTCCAGAGACTCTTGCTCTTGGGTATTTTAAAAGGCAACAGTAGATTTTTTTTAATTGCTTAGCTTCATCATTTTCATGTCCTATTTTTAATCAAAAGATTAATTATTTATTTTCTGTATGCATCAGGGTTTTTTTTTTTAATCTTTCTTCTGAGAAACTAGCATGAAACTCCTCACTCTTAAATTGCCAAAGACAGATTGATACTAGACTTAAATGCTTTTTGTTGTAATCAAGCAAAAACAGAAGTCTGGAGGACTATAGGAAGAATTTCATCTGCAGGCATTCTACAGTCTTGC
This sequence comes from Alectoris magna, assembly GCA_030625065.1. Taxonomy (NCBI): domain Eukaryota; kingdom Metazoa; phylum Chordata; class Aves; order Galliformes; family Phasianidae; genus Alectoris; species Alectoris magna. The sequence goes on from CM060560.1 coordinate 80,206,803, forward strand.
TCTCAGAAAAAAATGTAAACTGTTCATTTTATATCTCCACTTCCCCAGTGTAATGTATTTCTAAAGGCAAGAAAATAAATACCATATCTCACTTGTTGTGTAACTGAAATCACGTGATTTTATTCAGTGATCTTGGAGTCTAATGAAATGTACATAGATTGCTCTGGAAGTAATGCCTAGTATTTGTTTCCATTGAAATGACAGAGCAAAATAATACTGTTTGATAGAGCAAATTCATAGCTACAGAACACTATTTTTTCAGCACAGTCACCGCTATGAGCTAATTTTCATCAGCGATGAACAAGATCCTGCATGCTGTGTCTGTAACAGTCCACATCAGCGGAGGTAATCCACTGTTGCTGTCACCACTTCTGGAACACACCACTCATCACATCACTGTGCTCACATCCACTGCTTGGTCTTCACAAATGTTCAGCAAGTGTCAATGAATGTCAGTGAGCTCAATTTTTTTTCACATGGAGGAATTCAGTTCTACCCCTTTGCTTCATCCACACTTCCACGTCAGACCCATTATTGTCAGCGTGCCCCTCTGCTACTGTCTGTCACACAGCAACAGCATACAATGGGGTGTTGGTGGAAGGTTCATCCTCTCCTGCCATGCCACCAACATCCACCTCTGATGTCATGGGCCAACATCATAAAATAGGAGGCATTATTTTTAGAGCAGCTCTTGTATGTTGCTGAAGTTTATTGGAGCTAACAGGAATAACTTTCTGCATAGTCACAGATACCCTGCTTTGTTAGCCTTTGTTTTCTTTTAGTTTTTCCTTGTTCCATGAAGAGAATTGTTGAATATAACATAATTTAGGCCAGGTTTTCAATATGTGTTATAGTTTCTGGCTTTCTTTTTGGCATGATTTTCTTTTGCAGTGTTACCAGACGTATGTACAGGAAGATATTTGTTCCATCACCTAAGCCAGTTTTAAAATAATTTTAAAAAATCTCCCAGCATAATGTATTTATTAGAATCCCCAATAATTAGGACAATCGGTCAAATACTATATTCCTGATCCCACAAGTGTATATGGTAATTAAGAAAATGCTGCTGTAGTAAGGTAATATCATAGTGGCAAAAAAAGATAATATTACTATGTCTAATTATGCTGTAATATAATAATGCTTGCAGTTACAAAACACATTCTACCTCAGGATCGCCAAAAGATCTTCAGAACTTGAATTATAATTAGCCCATGATGCATCTGCTGCTATCTTGATTTTACAGATGGGGAAAATGGATTAGAGGCAGTTGAGATATCTGCTGAAGTCCTCATTGCAAGCCTCTGAAAGTCTGATTGAATGAATTAGAACACACATTTTGACTTCTGCTTTCATTCACTAATTTCTCATGCATTTGGAGAGCTAGATTGTAAGCTGGTCTGTGTCTCAGATGTGTCACTGCGTATTTCCTCAGCGGTATACAAAAATTATATGTTTGGTTTTCGTTCACTTTACAGCTGCTTTGCATGGATGAACTCAGATTTGGTCATCGGAATTTAATGCTGGGAAAAGCAAAAGAAATGTGACCTACACGATTGAATGAGAGGGACAGTGGTTCTCAAAACTGTCCCTGGAGCAGCAGCATCCTCAATAATTACTCCTCAGGCCTTGTTTTAGTTGCACATTTATTCATGCTCTTCAAATGCTAGATATCTGGACGCAGTAGCTTTAATTTGTAAAATAATTGGCAATGCTGACTAAAAGAGCTTCAGGTCCTATAGATGAAATTAGAATTGACACAATTTTGTGTTGGAATTTAGAGACACTGAGATATGTTTTTGGGCTTTGGAGACAGCAGCAGTCAAACTGAAAAACATTTCCGCCCAACTTTTCTTGTGCACAGTTCATGTTGGTTTGATACACATTGCTGTCCACGTAGCCCCAGATCACAAAGCTGTCCTTTTGATATTGTGTTTCATGGCAGATCTACTTATTCCTTGCTCTAATATTATTTCTGTTTCCTTTTTAATAAAAGGAGCTTCTCTTTCGTCTTAATAGTAATTTTGGGACAGGGAGAATCTGTGAATCGAGCACAGATGATCCTCCCATCCTCTAGATGCTAGCATTCAGTCTAGATGTTCAACTGAATGCTGGGAAATGAGCCTTCATCCCACTGAAGTGAATTCAGTTAATGTCATGCAGAAAAACATTGTTAGTGACACACAGGACAATCTGGGGAAAAAAAAGTCATCATTCCACATAACACAGATTTTGAATATTTTGTAGTTATTACAGGCTTTGCTTAAAAGTAGTAATAGGAGACAGAGAAAAGACACTAAATTTTTTAGAAAGGAAGACATTAAATATAGACACGGAAGACCACGCTACTTTACTTTAGTAAAAGAGGAGGTAGAACGGAAAGGTAAAAAATATTCTTTGACTGAAGGAACAGAATTTTTAAAGCATGTTTCCCACAAAAGATGGAGTTCATGGCCACTGTGTCTAATCAGGCATATTTGAAAAAAAGGAATAATCATTTAAATAGAATGGAAATCTCTCTGGTCTTAAGAAGTAATACTGTTAATGTGCAGATGTGTAGATCAAATTATAAGATATAAATCAGACTTCCTGTGGTTTTGCAAATTTAAGAGGAAACTTCCCTCACAGCTAGTTTGTAACTGCTTAATGCAGAGAGCCTTTCTCTGAAGTTACTGATACAGAGATATTTACTGATGTAAAGTGTTGTAGTTGTTCTTGATAGTCTGCTGTTTTTCCATTAAAAATATGGAGGAATGACATTTCTATACAATAAATTTGGCCTCATACAGGAGACATCAATGTTGTGAGTGAGAATATTTAATAGTTTTCAGTATTTTATTGAAAAAATAAGCCACTCCACTAATGTAAAGGTAATAAAAGATATTGTTTGACTTAATGTGGCTGTGAACTAATGTTGTCTATAAATGAAACGTATTCCTTACTAAAATATTCTTCAGCATCCTTTGCAGGTAATGTTTTAGCTAGGATCCAAGTCACTCTGGAGCAGTAACAAACAAAAGGCACTGATCAAGTAAAAAAAAATGCTTCTTCACAGAGTGTGTTTATGATGAATTACACTTTTCTTTCCCTAAAGGTGAGGCAAAGTGTTTACATCAAAGCATATTTTCATAGATTTATTTTTTATCTGATATTGATTGCAGGAAAGAAGCAGATGGGAGTTTTGATCTTGAGAGTAGCAGAATTTTATCTTTTAAAGATGTGTGTTAGCATTCTGACTTCAGGGGTTCCGAAGTAATGGTGCTAATAAATAGATAGAGATTTTTGAGAGTAGGATTTCATTCACTTAAAAGTACTTACTAAAAATGTGTCATGATTTTTGGTTATCAATATTCTACATCTTAGCATCATGTACTGCACTGGGAGTTAAAGAGTTAATGCTCCAATTCTGGGTATCTGTCCCAGAAGAGAAGAACTACTACATCCCCTGGAGGACTGTTCACTGCTCTGTTACCATTTCCATTCAGAGTCTTCTAAGTTATATCACTTGAATTTTGCATTTTTCTATCTATCTGAGGTTTACTCTGGAAAGAAGAGCAATCAGAGATTCATTCTTTTAAGGACAAGGGCAGTCTGCTTTTTTGAGATAGTTTTTATTTCAAAGTCATTACTTGTGTGCTACTGGAGAGAAAAGAGGCAAGCAGGTCCTTTCATAGAGATATGGGCAGTAGAAATTTATGCCACTTTGTAATCCCAGGTTTCCTCACCTCCACCTCTCCTGGATTAATTTCTACATATATCTAGATGTCTGTAGCTATATCTTCCATTGGTCCCTTATATCTGAAATATCCGTCAAGAGGATGATGCTAAATCACTGCTGGTTGGGTACCTTCAGGCCTGGAAGCTCAACTGATTTCCTTCTAGACAGTTCTCAAAACATGAGTGACAATACATTTGTAAGAGAAATGAGAAAGACTGGTTACTTACCATAGAGATTATCTTAGAGTTATATGAGATTTTTAAAGTTTCATTTCTTTGTAAGGAACATCTGAAAACTATAATGTGTCAGAACTCTGCCAAACTGATTGCTTCAATGCGGGATGAGAAACAATGTGTTTTATTGATCCAGTTTCTACTGTATATTTGTAGAAATAAGGGACAGAATAAAAAAAAATATCACAGCAGTTTTGTTTGTTTGCTCGATTGGTTGTTTTTTTTAAAACAAAGGGGGTCAAATTAAAACATTTAGGTCCTGTTTTCTCTCATGAAAAGATTCAGGTTGCAGTTATTGGTCACTCTGTAGTCCTTAATCCGTAAATAGATGTGTTGTTTTTTTTTGGTGGTGGTGGTGGTGTTTTGTTTTTTTTGCAAGATACTTACAGTTAAGTACAGCACAGAAAAGCACTGCACAGACTTCTCTTTCATTTACTGTCATCCTTTCAAACCTGAGTCCCTTAGTTCAGGTTGCTTGTTTCTTTCCAACTGAACTGGAAAAAAAAAAAAAAAAAAAAAAATCATGCCAATTTTCTGATGTGAACAAACAAGGACAAGAAAAACCTGTCTAGCATAATTTTACTTGACACTTAAATTATAGTTGTGTTTGTACTGAGGAAATAAAGAACTGAGCAGAAATCGACTGGGCCATTTTTCCTTTAGGGCCACTGCATTCTCTATTGTCATTTTCTGTATAGCAAAAACAGAAAGGTTTTGTCCTTTACCCAGTGACCTAATCAAAACTAACTAAAAGTTTAGTTCAGACTATTTTTCCGTGGACATACTTTAAACTTAGAGCTCTCTTATTATGTTTTAAAACCACTGTTTTTCACCTATTAACCTTAATACTATTATGCTAGAGTTTTTCTGAATCTGCTTTCACTTATTTTTGTATGGTAGATGAGCCCATCCAATTTTAAATACGTATGAATAATGTTGAACACAAAAACAAAGTAATATATTCTAGTGGTACATTAACTTGAAATTGATGAAATTTTAATTAAATCCAATGCAAAATTGGATTTTGCGTTTTATATAACTTTGATATTTTGCCAACTTTTGAAAAGTAATATCATTTGGTGTCGTATCATTTTCTGAAACCATTATGCTTTTTTATTTATCAACTGCATATTACCATTTTAATAGTTATATATCTAACCTAGCAAAAATATTAATATTCACTGAAGGCAAAATATATATGTATAGGGAAGTATTTTGTTATTTCTAGGACTGCTCTATATGACAACAACATGAAATTTATGGAGATATTACTTTTGTCTTCTGTTCCAAGGAGTGTTTGCCTCGTCCATCTGATTGTTTAGGCTAAGTCTGACCACTGTTGGCACAGACAGATTAGGAGCACCAGTTGTTGCTAATTATATAACTAGGGCATTTCTTGAATAACTTCAAAGGACAGAAACATCCTATTTTATCTTCCTCATGATTTTTCTGGATAGCATAATTCCTATGGGCATGTCTCTATCACTTTTTCTAACTTTCCCCCATGTAGTCAATTTTCCTTACCTAAAAGTTGCTGCTGAAAGGTCCTGTTTCTGGCTGATTGGGAAATGAACAAAAAATATGTCACTTCAGTTTCTCAGTCCAATATTAATATTAAAGTTCTAGAGAATTTGATGGGGATGGAAATTTGAGATGATTATCCAAACCTGAAACTTTAATTAATTACAACCTCAATCTATCATAATGCTTATTCAAACATCAACGCCTTCAGTATGTGGATGTTTACTTCAGTATGTTTTTTTTTTCTAAGTAAAGTTGAATGTATTTTTTTTTACTTTTGTTTCTGCATTTTTTCCCCTGAAACTTATAGAAAACACAGAACAAAATTTATTTCGTTCTTATTTTGAGTTTCTGGAAACATACCAGTACTGTAAAGATAGATTAAAGAAAAAATCTTAACCAACAAAACAGCACAAATCTACTCTATTTCAAAAAACTAGAAATAGGAAAGGAAATTGGGAAATGTTTCATTGCCTTATAGTGCATGTCTGCTCCCATGAAGGGACTTTGATTTAGTGTTTGATACTTATTCTTCAGTCATATTATAGACTTTTTATCAAGGCTTGGGTGATATCATCAGGTTGACCAGAAATATGATGAAATTCCTATTTACAAGAAAAATGGTTGTACCTTGTCTATGGAGAAGAAAAAATGTCTTGACTGATACATCATTGTCAACCTTTTGTGCCATTGTTTGTTCTTCTGTGTATTCTGTGGAACTTCTTCAGACTCTCTCAGTCCATAAATCACTGATTATTTTGCTGTTTGAAGATGCTGGGGCAAGATAGCGTTAGCACATTCAAAATCTTTTTATGTAGTGCCTGTAGGATATTTGTTTATAAGGCACAGGTATGCACATACAAATGAATATTTGGTTTTTTTCTGAAGAATATGTGCAAAGCACATTAAGTACATTGTTACCTATTTCATAGAGTTTGTTTGCTTGGTTTTATAAAACACAAGGTGTCACATATGTCTTTGTATACTGAATTTTTGTTAACAATGTTATAGTGGGTTTTTTTGTTTGTTTGTTTGTTTTATATTATGTAGATAAGTGATGGAAATGTTTTAGTATATTTCAGGGAGCACTAAAATTATTCAGTTAATCTAGAAAAGGAAGAAGCAGTTTTCAGAAAAATAAGTACAGGGAACAAAAATATCCTCCAAGGTAGGCTAGTTGACATTGACCCAACGGGATGGACTATGTGATGAGTTTAAATCCCTCCCAGCTATAAATCTTATAAAAGGAGAGAGAAGCAAAAGTCAAGGAAAGCAAGAAGTTAAAAAATAAATAAATAAAAATAATGGAAAAAGGAAAGGTGATCCAGGAGTTCAATATGTAACAGTGAATTATCAATCCTACAACTCAAATAATAAGGGCATCTTGTTTTCAGGTTGAGTCTTTTAAGTAACCTTTTATGCAGTCTTTTTGAAGAATGTTTATAGATGACTGGCAAAACTCTGAAGGCCTATGCTTTATGTCAGGATTATGAAGGACTACAGCGATGCAGAATGATACTAGCAGTGAAATATATGGTTGGGTTTTTGTTGGTGGTGGTGGTTTGGTTTTTTTGTCTTTTTTTTTTTTTTTTTTTTAGTTTTTGTCCTATAGAGACATACAGGTTTCAGATGATATTTAGCCAAGAATGCTTAGATATTTCCTAGGGTGTTGAAAAATCTTTACATTCCTTGCTTGCTTCAGAATCATAAACAATTGTTGATATGCAATTTCACCATCAAACTCTTGGACTGTGAACCATCTTTACATACTTTAGCAGCGCCAGTGGAGGTCACTTTCCTTGCCTTAATCTGAGGGCAGTCCTGTAATACTGAAGAACTTCTGACATGACAATCTAATGCTTCTGAAATATGTGACAGAGTGGCAGGCAGTAAGCTCTTAAAAATAGTACCTTTGATTTTAATTCTGTGAGCATTATGTGCATCAGGATGTCCTGAATTACTTAATTATTTTGAAGAACTAGAAAAAAGAAGTGCAGGTTCCTTCAGCATGTCCTACCTCTTTCTTTAAGCTTTTATGCTGCATGATGAGCAGCTCTCCATGCATACAGTTTTGGCTCTTGCCTAAGGGAAGAGACCTTCTGTACAAGTGCCCTTATGTGTCAAGGCTTTTTAAAGGTGTTGGATCCTACAATTTGTTCCCCTCTGTTTATTCCCTCTGTTTATTCCCCTCATCAACAGTTTCTTTTCTACTTAAGTCGAAATAAAATAGTTTTTTCTTGAGTTCTCCTGTCATCCATTTTTATGATGTTCTCTACCTGTGACAATTTTAGTAACAATTTATTTGAAAGGTTTATTTCAAAACTTCATCAAAAAGGAGGATCGTTCAAAAGCAGTAAGCACTGAAGGGAGGTGCCATATCTACAGCTTTCCATATCGGAATATGAGAATGCCATATCTGCATCTTGCACAATGTGTTCACGGGGAAATTGTTTATATGCATAAAGCAGAGCGCACCAGACTTTGCTGACATTGAAAGCCAAACTCCCAATGCTTGTGCATGATAGCAATCAAGCTGTTCAAATACAGTTTCTTCATCAGGATTCAGACGTTGTTTCCCTGGTGTGGATTGGCTTACAGAGAGTATAACATAATACTTTTTGGAGTGAAACATTCACTCCAAAAATTGAGGGTGTTGGTGTTTTTTTTGTTTTTATTTTTGTTTTTTACCTTCTTATCTCTTTATGAATTAGATATTCACATTACTTTCAGTGAAATAAAGTGCTTGTATCAGATTCCGAATGCTCCTTGGCTGTTGGCACCAGGCTGTGCCTGCTGGAGGCTGGATCAAGCTACTGTGGAGCAGGTCTCGTGGGTCCACCAGGAGTTTTGTTTTCTGGAACAACAGAAGGTGTCCCAGAGCTACTCAGTGTACACAATAAGCATCATTTATCTTTTAGCATGCTGCAATGTACCTCTCTGGCATACCTGGCACCTCTGCTAGTTGAGGGGGAGAAGGCACAACAGTCTAAGATGCTGACCGTCCTCCTCCACCCTCCTGAGTGGTGCACTTGAAAACAGAGCAGTACAGAGACTATGAGATAAAAAAACCTGACTCTCATCTCAATCCACTCCGCTTTCTCTAGTGTCCCTTTTTTTAATCTGAGTTTAATTCTGTTTGCCTGGAAACTGTCATGCTCTGTGATGGCATGGTATACTGTCCTGGAACAATATAATTTAGGACACCCACCACTGAGAGTGCCCAGTGTCCTGTGTCATTACATGGCTTGTTCTCATGAAAGGCTTGTCTTCCTGACACCACTTTGTGGTTTCACAACTCAGGGAACCTAGTACAAGCATAATTTTATTGTTACAGAATCACATTTTTATACAAAAGCACAGGTATTTTTTCACAGTTTCTTTGACTTCTCCCAAGTTGGCAGACTTGATCACATTAGTGGTTAGCTACTGGCCAAGTAACACTCAGAATAGATTTCCATACAGTACTTCTATTACACTGACAGACCTTGATGTTACAGAACTGGTTTGCTGAAATGGGTAGGGTAAGGTGTCAGAGGTATCTGTGAATGTGAGATCACATTTCTAGACTCTTCATTGTATTTCTAAGGAGATATTTATGGCTTAAAGTAAGTAAAGTTTTATACACAGAAGAAATAGTTAATTTGCTTATATGATTCAAGCATTAAATGAATTTTTCACCTGCCTTCATTTCCTGAGAAATATAATTCCTGTTAAAAACGTTCTGATACTGCACTGAAATCTTATTTATGTCTACAACACAATCCATATGATGTTATTCTTTTCATTGTTACCAGCAAGAACATTTGAAAAAAATGAAATATAGCATTGTAAACTTCTTAGGTTGACCTTACTAAACATCAAACTTAAATGCTTCAAGAAACAAAATCAGTATAGTACTGAAGAAAACAAGGGACAAAAATGTATTTCAACTGTGTATGACTCCTTTCTACTATTAGGGAAGACTGGGATTCCGTTTGCACAGCTGTATAGAAGGAATATTGTATATGCTGTTTTTCAATCACAGAAAGCAAAATTCCTTTATCCTACTGTGTCATATCTTTGGACTTCATATTGATTTTCCTGTACAGATATTTCACACAAGAAATTAAGGAAACCAAAATTGATAAAGCCAGGGGTCAGACTGTGTAAAGCCTTGTCTGTAAGAGAATTTCTGAGAGCAGCCCCAACTGGGAGTGTGGCTCTGTGCAAACCAGGATGCTCACAGGCACTTGAGGAGATTGCCTGAGATAAGCCTGATAGAAACAATTTTGCTGGGCAATATCTAAGTCACCTGGTTTTGATGAGACAACTGTTTGAAGGTTCTGTCAGATTGTAGAGCATTTTCTGAGAGACTGAAGCATTTGGGGAATGGTGCTACAGCACAGCCTGTGTGTGATTCTCACAGCTGAACCATGCCGTCTGAGGAAAAGAGTTGTGAGGACATCTCCTTCCAACTGTACCTTGTTATTTTGGTCTTTTCCCGCTAACCGACTAGTGTGTGTCATTTCAGAGAAAGACTAAAGTGTTTGAATTAATGCAAGACTGTTAAATGCATGCTGCTAATGTTGTACAGGATTTTATTGCCAGAAAGTGTCATTCAAATAAAAGCTTCTTTGTCAAAAATATTAATTCAACAGAAAGTTTTGTCTGACCTATTTAAACTCAGGACTCTTGTATTCTTTTTCTGTAACTGAGGCATATGTTGCAATAGTTCAAAAGTGAAGTCTGAATCTTAGATTCTTGTCGTGTATTATTCTTGTTATGAATGCATCACATTCATTCCTATCTGCCTCAGTTTGGTAAATTACTTATCATATCTTAGAATATGGCTACATTATGGACAATAAAGTCTGCAGCAATTCTTCTATGTTACATGATGCTTGTCCCCTTCCTTTTCTTACTTATTTGATAGATTGCATAATAACAGCATTTAAAAAAAAAAAGTCTCTCTGTTTTCTGGGCTTAAACTCATGCCTTTGTATACATCGCTTTTGGAGACACCGTCCAAAAGCATTACACAAAGGATGTATTATTTAGTAGACCAAAGGTCAAAATGTTCATTATTCAGTATGCCATAGGTCACTACATTTCGAAATGACTGCATACTTCCTGAATGATGCTAGTTCAGAAATATAAGTTAGGAACTGACAGCACTCCAGTTAGTTTGGGAAAACACAAAGACTTCAGAAATGCATTGACTCATGATTTGTAGGGCTTAGGCAGTATAAATATATTTCTTTTGCTATGTCTTTGGTAGGAAACTGGAATTTCAGATTCTGTATCACTGTTCAGCATTATTTTTACATTTAATATGGTCTATGAGGAGTTCTTCTGCAGTACTCATGGGCCATATTTTTTATTTATGTTGCAGTTCTTAATGACATTTTGATAGGTTCGTAATGACTCAGAACTTTGTGTTACACACTTCCTTTTTTATTTCAAACAGATAAATATAGTTCTCTGATTCCTGCAGTATGATATAGTTTAGAAATCAACTGTCATAATTCTGGTGTGAGTTATAGTCTCGACCCTTCCCTTCCTTTGCCAACACAGAGTAGCAAGAAGTGTTTTAGAAGTGTTTTGTTATTGCTTGTTTGTTTGCTTGTTCTTTGTTTGTTTTAAGTATTGTCTCTTAGTCATAGTACTTTAAGGGTCCTGGGCTTCTTCAGCTATTGTCAGAAATAGTATGACTTGTGTTATCATGGAAAGGCTCATATCTGGTACTCTTTCTTCTGCCATTTTTAAGGCTGGGTTTACCCCTTTCTAAATTCTACAAGAAATGTACACGCATGCACACACACAAACACACACACACACGGTCTTTTTTAAGCTGCATCAAAAAGGTATTCCACCTTACAGATAATCTATATGTGTAAATGTCATATTTAATAGTTATATGATATCAATTTTCATCAGTCTTTCATATCCTGAAAGACTAAAACAAGAAACAGTAAGCCAGCTGTTAACTAATCTAAAGATATTTCCTGAAAAATATACTTATGAAAAAAAATCTCTAAACTATAATGATTTATACTCTTAGGAACACTGTTAATACTGTACCTTCACATTTAAGTATATATAAAAATGGTATGTTTCCTATTTCAGCGCATAGCAATAGATTTTTGAAGCAGTATGTTTATTCTTCCATTAGAAGTCTGCTATGGAGATATGAACAATATTGTTTTCTAAACATCCAGAAGTGTTTACTCAAGACTGCAAAAGCCAGGTGACCCTATGCATGCTCCACCTGTTGGGAATAATTACAAATTTGTAGTTGTCCACTAACCGTGCAAAAGTGGATTGCTGTGTTTCCAGAAGTTATTTTCCACTGCAGTCCATTCCAGTGCCACAGGGGAGGCTAATTAATGGATTAAGTAAGCATCACAGCTTCCCTCCAGTGCATACACAAGAGATTTATTTAAATAGCTGCTGATCTTTTGCTAAAAGCAATCTCAGCCAGCAAATCCCCTCAGTACAGCCTTCTGTAGACATGGCAGTATCTCTCAGGATGCAGTGCAGTTCGAGGGTAGTTTTTGTTCAGTATTGCACGGGTACACCTATCTTCCAGGCTCAGGGCATTTCAAGGAGAGCTAGCTGAAGAGATCTGCATCTCATTGTCATCTTTCAGGGTTAGCTGACACAGAGTTACCTTGTGTCTTTACATGCTCAGTTGAGATTACCCTCAGTCACCAAGATTGTAAATGTCACTGATTTATATTGGCATTCCCTTCAAGAGTTCAGTATCTTCTTCAGAAGATACTGCTTTGCACGTGTTTTTTGTTTGTTTGTGTGTTTGTTTTTGTATTCCATTTCACACACTGTGGTCTCTAGCTTAGTTCTGGTAAAAACCACAGTGGAGCAACAGCACTGATAAAGATTATAAATAATTTGAGTGCATTCATGTTATTATTTCTTAATGTTGAAATATTGGATGTGACTGCTATAGAACTTCTTTAAATGTAGGTAATTTTCTTTATTTATTTTTGACGAACAGAGGGCAAAGTTATCAGTGTTGCTGATATTATACCTCTTTCTGGGAAGAATAAATGTGAACGTAATTTGGCTTTGGAAAAAAAAAATACTATTTTTCAACATTGTCTGAAAATGTGTTTTGTTTTAATAGTCAATTACTGATATTAAAGATACACCAGCATTTTTGTAATATGAAAGACATCTAGGTGATACCATATGCTTCTTTTTTAAGTCTATTAATAGTAACCATGAAACACTGTTAGGTAATGAACATTGTCTGTAGCTTTGCAACGAATGCTCTGTGCAACCCAGGGGCATTATGCTTTTGTAGTTACAAATATTCAGACTAATTAACCAAATCTGTAGTAGTTTCCTGCAGCATGAACAAAGTAAAATGGTGAAGAAGATCAAATTAACGTTGTAAATATGCAGTATGTTTTTTAGGTTAGTAAGTAGTATTAAGATAATGATTTTATCCTTTGCTACAAGTTAACTTATGTCCCTGTATTTCATAGATTAATCACATTTTTATCCATTAGATACATGCTAGGAATGTCTGTGTTTTTTTGATAATCCAAAACTTTTGTACCAAATTTAAATTACCCATGACGTTTTAATGAGCAGGTATTGTGTAACATTTCATCTCACAAAAAAAAAATCATTTTGTGGTCATAAAGCTGATAGAAGGTGTCAGTAGTTCACAGTGTGACAGAGATGCATATATGCATATATGTATTTAAATATACATAAGCATCTGTACAGGTGATATCTAATAACGTTTTTAGCACACATTATTTGCTTGTCTGTGAGAAGAAAAAAAAAAAAGATATATATGCAAGAGCATTCAAAGATGAATAAGATTTATTTATTTTTTAAATGACTTTGAGGAAAGCTTTGATAAATTTTGTTACGGGAGTTATAGCAGTCATTGTCATCATACAGCAGTGGGAAAGCTTTTCCTGTCTGTCACACTCAAAGTCGATGTTCTTTAATCTTGTCACACAGAGGCTATGTAGGTTGACAAGTTACTGAGGACTCCACCTATAAAACACTGAAAGAGCAAAAGAGTGCACCTAGACTATCTGTATAAGAGCAAAGTATCAAAGACTCCATGTCCTCTTCTCTGATGAGGTGAGCCCAGCTTATAGCATGCTAGAGAAAGATTGCCATGGATAAGGCTTCTAGCTGTGTCAGAGATGATTAATGAGAGAGATAAGAGGACATCCTCCTTTTGACATTAAGGAGCAGATAGAGGAGAATGAAAGAATGAAAGAAAGCTAAGTGTTTGTATCAGAAAAAGTAACAAGGGTGAGCAGAACTCTGATCTTAAATTAGAGCTGTGTCCATTTGTTGTTGAAATTTGACCCCTTCTGTCTGATAAGAGACTTTTAAGAGAAGCTGGTTAAAAAAGGTCCACTATTAAGAAATGAATGAAAGCCTTTGATAGAAACAAAGCCATCAAGAAGAAAACATAATGTGAGCAAAACAAACAAACAAAAACCAGAACTAGGTATTTCTCAAAATAATATGTGGTATTCTTCAGCTCTGAGGCAAGCTTTGTTGAGACAGGAGTACATTAAGCTAAGTTTCTTGAGAAAATTAGAGGAAAGAACAGTGACAGAAAGAAGTAGTATTGCAGATAGATAGTTTTGAAATACTCATAGGTTGTCGTGACAACACAGGGAGTGACCTACCCCTTTAGTTTCATAAAGAATCAGAATCAAAGAATCATTTGAGTTGGAGGGGACATTAAAGGTCATCTATTCCAACTCCCCTGCAATGAATGGGGATACTAACAGCCAGATCAGGTAGCTCAGAGCACTGTCAGGCCTTAAATGTTTCCAGGGACAAGGCTTCCTTCCAGCACCTCTCTGGGTAACTGTTCCACTGCCTCACCACTCTTACTGTAAAAACTGTCTTCCTTATATCCAATCTAAATCTCCCCTCTTTTAGTTTGAAACCATTTCCTATCACCACATAAGTAAAAACTTTTTCTCTCAGAGGGTTGTCAGGCACTGGAATAGTCTGTGGAATGGCCAGGGAGGTGGTGGAGTTGCCATCCCTGGCAGTGTTCAAGAGGCGTCTGGATGAGGAGCTACAAGATATGGTTTAGTGGCTTGTGGTAGCAGTGGTAATGGGAGGACAGTTGGACTGGATGATCTTGTAGGTCCTTTCCAACCTTCTGATTCTATGATTCTATGACTCTATGACTCTATGATTCTATGACCACAGACATTTTTAAAGAGTCTGTCCCTTTCCTTCTCACAGCTCCCTTTAGATACTGAAAGGCTGTAATGTGGTCTCCCTGGAACCTTCTCTTCTCCAGGCTGAACAGCCCGAGCTCTCTTAGCCTGTCCTTGCAGGGTAGGTGTTCCATCCCTTGGATCACTTTTGTGGCTCTCCTCTCAATGCACTCCAACAGGTCCATATCTCTCCTGTACTAAGGACTCCACTAGTGGATGCAGTACTCCAGATGAGGTCTTACCAGCTCAGAACAGAGGGGCAGGATCACCTCCCTCAGCATGCTGGCCTTGAGATCACCAGCTTGTATTGATAGTAGGCATTGCCATGACCCAGGTGCTAGACCTTAACACTTGGATTTGCTGAACCTTATGAGGTTCAGCTGGGCCCACTTGTTCAAGCCTGTCTGGTTGTCTCTGAATGGCATCCTGCCCCTTAAGTGTGTCGACCACACCACACAGCTTGGTGTCATCCACTAACTTTCTCAGGGTGGACTTGATCCCACTGTCTTTGTCACTGATGAAGATATTAAAGGGCATCAGTCCCATTACTGACCCCTGAGGGACACCACTCATCACTGGTCTCCATCCAGACATTGAGACAGTGAACAACATTCCCTGGGTACAGGCTCACAACTGGTTCCTCATCCATCAAACAGCCCATGTATCAAATCCTTATCAATTTGGAGAGAAGGATATTATGGAGGACTGTGCCAAAGGCCTTAATGAGTACAGATAGATGACATAAGCAGCTCTTCCCTTGTCCATTGATGCAGTTATGTCATCATAAAAGACCACTGTGTTGGTCAGGCAGGACTTAGCCTTGGTGAAGTCGTACTGGTTATCCCCTATCACCTTTTTCTCTTCCATGTGCCTTAGCATAGCTTCCAGGAGTATCTGCTCTGTGATCTTCCCTGGCACAGAGGTGAGATTAACAAGTCACTAGTTCTCTGGGTTATCCTTTCTAGCTGTCTTAAAAATGGGTGCGAGTGCAGTATTGCCTTTTTTACACTCACCTGGGATTTCACCTGACTGCCATGACTTTTCAAATATCATTGAAGTGGCTTAGTGATTATATCAGCCAATTCCCTCACGACTCTGGGATACATCTCCTTGGGACAATAAATGTTTATGGAAGTTATAGAGGATGTTATGGATGTTATGGATTTTGGATGTACTTATTGATATTATATATATGTTATATACTTGGGAATTAGCCTAAAGAATGTAGTCAAAGGATGCATCAGGAGTCATGAAGGAGCTTCCCACTAATACATGCTACAGAAGGAAGAGATTATTCCTCATTCCTCATTCAGTCAAAGTATTTGACAGAATATTTTTGCTGTTAGCAGACAGTTTGTATATAGCAAGTTATTTTGTTAGACGCTGAGTCTGTCATAATCAGAACCGCGGTGTAATTTGCCATGTGGGTAAATTGTATCAAGCCTCATGAGGAATTTGAATGGCAGACTAAATTAGCTAGAATCTCTGATAGGAAATATGCTGCAATAAAGTTATATATTTAAAGATATATAATCAGCCCTGGGAATTATGGAATGTTTGTGTTACGATGAGAGGAGAACTTACGCTTTAAAATTGTTAGTTTTGCTAGAATTATAAAAGGCACACACAAAAAAGGACCTTTTATTTTTTTACCTTATCCATGTTTGGCAAAGGGAGGTATCTGGAAGTTCAAATAGCTCCACACTTAAGCTGAAAGATTAAAAGAGTGAAAAAAAATTCAGTACCACAATGTCAGTAGAAGTTTTCTGCAGTATAGGAAGCTGCAGTATTCTGTTCAGGTTGTGCGAGATTACCCAAGAGTATTTAAACAGCATGTGGCAATAAATAGTCTTAACTGACTGTGACAAAAGAGAACCAAATAGAAATGAAAACTTGACCTTTAGTGTTTATTATGTTCATTTCAAACTTTGTTTCAAAAAATTGGGCTACTATTACGTAGTATACAAGATTAATGCCTCTAGTTCTTCTCTGTGTCAGAGGGGGAAAAAAACCCCACACTTGTTTTCTTGTTTTATCACCTTATTCAAGAGACTGCTGTATTCTCTTCTCTATAATAGCATAATTCTTAAAACCATAGAAATGGCCTCAGTTTTGCCTTTTTTCTTTTTCTTTTTTCTTTTTTTTAAGAAACTCAAAAGCTTAATTCTTGCATAAAATTTGTGCCTATAAGGAAAATGTATTTTTTGAAACTTTTGTGTTAAGGTTCCAATTTGAAAAAATGCTAATTCACTAGATTTAAAATATAATTTTAAAGAAGATAAAACAGTAAGTGAATATTTCTTATGCAGTAGTGGACATAATGCATGTTACAGAGTGTTGAAAGATGGACAAGAGTTGGACAAGTGTAAGGCCCTTGAGGGATCAGCGCTGCTTTTTTTGTTTGTTTATTTACAAGAGATGGTAATATCTAAAGGAGTATATCTTCTACAACATAGTCAGAAATTTATTGCTTTTTTATCTTGCTTAGCTTTACTGATTTTGCTACTTGATAGTGCTTATTCACATCAATTAAGAAATATGTATATATATAAATTCAAAGTAGGCATACACAAATGCCTCCTGTCATGTCAGTAGTTCATTTGATATTGAAGCTCTCCTTTAAACAGGAAAGTAGGGCCAGAGTGTAATATTTCAGATTCTGAAGGACACACATCCATTGAGAAAACTTAAGAAGAAAGAATGTGAGATAGGCGGAGAGTAGAACTCAAATACAGCATTCAGGATTATTTTTTCCATAGTGAATTCAAGGACATCTGCTTTATTTCCTCAAGTCTCTTAAGAAATATAAAGAGGGTTTACTGGTCAGGATTCCTTGTGGGGAAAAGTGAAGACCAAACAGCATTTGGAGGCAGTTCACAGAGGGTTTGGAGAGACTGACATGAAATGTCATGCATTTAGCTGCTGGAGCTGGGTGTATAATTGTTCTGACATCTTGACACTTTCCACTGTGGAGGAGAAGACAGACTAGATATACTAACTGGGGAACAGATGTTGTCAATACACCTGTGTTAACCTGAACTATTTTCTTGACTGTTGAAAACTACTTTTTTACATCTTAGTCTCCTAATATATTATTGACAGATAAGTGACAATGTTTTATTATTCAAAAATTTGAAACTAAAAATTAAACTGGGAAATAAGTGAAGAATTTGCACCAACTGGGAATTATTTTACAATTTTAAAGAAAAACAATATTTTCAGTATTGTATTATGTTGTATGATGCAATCTTGACATGATACCCTTTTGAAATATATATGATTACATTATGGAATAATATAACAACAACAATAAGAAGTCATGGATTTAAGTAGACTGGTGAACAAAGTTTTAAAATAAGATTTTCAGCCTCAGGCTGAAAATAAAATTTGAGTGGAAATAAAACTTTCAGTGCACTTTCAGTTCTCAGTGCAGCTCACCAGTGTCACCTTTGTTTCACATTTATGGCCATGAGGTTGTTTGAAGGATTTAGAAAACTAGAGGATAAACCTATGTAAGAGGTCAAAAAATGTAATGAAAACACAATTGAGAAAGGCCACTGTTTTTTCAGTTTCCTTAAAAAAAAAAAAATAAATGAATGTTTACCATATGAATAGCCTTTCACAAAGAGGAATATATAGAGAGAGACAATATAAAGTAGGAAGTTATGGAAAGAGTAAGAACCTACAAGCTCACAGCAAACAAATTCCAGTAATAAGTAAGGACTAGTCCTTATAATAATTACCTTCTGAAGAAAACTACCTAAAAGTTATTAAGAGAGAAATACATTGCTAAGATGTAATGTCCTGTAAAAATGAAGTTTGACCAGTCTTTCTTGACCTAATTTACATTAATATATAGTGCTACTTCATATGGGTAAAAGGATTGGCACACTTACTTAATAAGCTTAACTGGCTGTGTTTAAAATGAAAGCTATATTTACATTATTTATTTTGGGAACAAAGTTAATTGTGCTCTTGCACATTTTTAGTTCTGGAGAAATTCTACTTTCCTCAAGTTGCTCTACATTCACACCAGAAAATATAGCTTGAACATGGGTTACATATGACCAACTTGTTTTTTCAACACTTCTTTAGGAGGCTATTTAGCATTTTTAGTTGCATCTGCATTTGCCCTCTGAGGTTTCTGTCTGAGGCACGCATTTGTGCTTCCTTTGCATAGAAACCATACTCCAACTGGGAAGTTGAAAGGCATGAGCTTATTCTAGTGTAGGAATCAGAATGTAGCTGGAAACTCTTAAATTCCATAGCTCAGTTGTATTTTCTATACTTCTTAGAGCTTGTAAATTAGGAAAATCATCTCATGATTTCATGGCAAGTTTAAATAGATCAAAGGTTTTAGACACAAACTTATTAGAAAAATAGCAAAGGTGAGATGCATTCCATGATTTTATTTATTTATTTTTTTAACTTGTAACTGTCAATTTTGTTATTTTTATTCATAGATTAATGTCCAAGAAACTTTTCTGGTTCTATTAGAGTCTCAGTTTCCTATATGAAGAACAAATGTACCACGGGAAAGAAAAGCAATCTAGCTCATTTCAATTGTTTATTTGTTACTGCACTTATTTATTTTTATCAAGAGGATAAAAAAGATGAGGTCTGATAATGGTCTTTTCCTTCTTTTATTGCCTGCACATGCTAGAAGAGGTGTGAATAAGTCAGAGCATTTTTGGCCTCAGAATCTGTGTGCATTGCTCGTATTGTGCTGACTCAACTCTGATTCTTTTACGGGCTTTCCTGAGAGATTCTTTTCAAGTTAGGCACATACTTATATAAGTCTGTAGATTGCAAGCTGAGAACTGTGAAATTTTGGTTAGGGTAACATGAAGCCATGCATTCAAATGTATTCATGGTCATTCTCCTTCAAACTTCTGAAAGGAAACTGCAACAAACCAGTATGAGAAGCAGTAAGAAAATGTGATATTTAAAATTTAATTGATTATGAGCACCTTCTGTATCACATTTCAGAAAATATACCTGCATTCTTCCATTGCTATGTTTAGAAACAGTATTTGAAATTTTTGAAATAAATAAATGGTCTACTGATCTGTGATACTCAGGTGTTCTGTTTTTTTGCTTACATAACACCTATATATTTTCAGATTTGTAGTTGCATATGAGTGGTTCAATGATTAAGTGCCAGTAGGTTCTTGAATGCCTTCAATTAAATTTTGTGCATAAAAATATTTTTTTTTCTACTCAAATTTACTTTTAAAATATTGTCTGAAACCTTATACATACATCTATAAATCAGAAAAAAATAATTCCAATACTCTTAAAGTCCATATACTGGAGTAATATCAGAGTGAAACTAGAATCAGTGTCAGAACATTTTCATGACCTTACCTTCATCAATAATGGATTCACCTTAGTTTTGGAAATGTCAAAAGCGGGAAACAGAATCAGACTTCAGTTTATTTTAGAAGATGCGTGAGGGTTCATCTCAAGGTCTGGAAATCAAAGTAATGTACACCTGGGAGCTTTGCTACCAAATGAGCTCATCTAAGCATGGGATGCAAGTAGAGCAGACCCAGCAAGTAAGTCGTCAGCTTGTAGGCTGCAGCTCCAGAATCTTTTCTTTACCAGGGTCTCAAACCCTTTTCTTCAGCTGCAGTTTTTATAAAAGCAGATTCTGTACAGGGTAAGTAAAGTTAGACTGGGTGCTGATTCAAAATGCATTTTATAAAGACTGGGAGCCATTCAGTTTTAGCCTCCTGAAAATGACTCAACATTTTGTTCATAGGGATTGGATTTAATGATCTTGATAGCTACTGACACATCAGTCTTTTCAGATTCCTTTCTGTCTGTATAATTACACTGAAGGTTGGCACTAGGGAATCTGGTGCTCTGTCAGGTAGTATATGTTTTTTCTTAGCCTAGAATGGAAAGGCTGTACAGGCATTAAGGTATTCTGCTTCAATAGGTCTGGAGGAAAAGAATGAGAGTGACTGGCTTTTGTACAGAAGCTGCAGTTTTCTGTTCACTACCGTTGTTATTCAGAGTTTCTCTCTTTGGACTGTTTCTATAGTCCATTTACCCATGTTTGCTTTGAACCACACACAAGGTTTCTATGTAATTTCAATTCAGAGAAGAAAATATATTGTTTTATTATGTCATGAAATCCCCTCCATTTTCCTCTCTTTGTAGCTGTCGACAGGTCTAATTTGTCAATGGTGTCACCATACACCTTTTACACTCCAGCTGCAGTGTAGATGTGTAATGAGTCTGGCATGGAAGACAGACAAGCTTTTGCTCCTCTGATATTATTTGTCCATCTTAATTTGACAGATTTTTTTTTTTTTTAATATATATTGCTCCATTTCCATGCATGAACATAGAAAGAGGTATGATAAGGAAATTACCGTTTATAAATGCAATGGCTATACAGATAACTATTAATATTCAAATGCTTGCAAATATCTCCAGAACAGAAATGTACGTAGAAAATTAAGCAATAATGATGCAGGGTTTTGGTGTTCTTTTGTTTTGTTTTGGTTTGGTTTGTTTTTGTTTTTGTTTTTGTTTTTTTTTCCTGATGGGAGGTTTCATTGAACAGGAGGAATGTTGTTAAGTCTCATAAGACAGAAGAGCATTTCCCTGCCTTATACAAAGTCTGTGTGATAGTGCTTTACAAAGAGGTCAACTAGTAGACCAGACAGAGAATAAAATCTGTGCAAGAATTTTCTGCTGTCAGAAAGTTTGAAAACAGAGAAGCCAGATATATATTTGGTAAAAGAAACTTCATAGCAGCCTTCCAGTTTCATAGTCAGATCCTATCAGGAAGGTTATTGATACATGTAAATCAAGTCACTAAGTATGTATATGATGTTAACAGGTATCAGTTGCAAATACATATCGTATAGGTATTTGTGGGAATACACATTGTATTCATAAAACTCAATTTGTTGGCTATTTTCAAGATTTTTCCATACAATAATTTTCTCTTTTGCTTATAAAAAAAATAAATGTTGGAAGTGATAACAAGTCATCTGAGACAGCAGTAAAACCTATCTGTACTCTAAAGTGTAAAAGAATTTCTAAAAAGCCTTTTCTGAAAAGTGCACATCTGCCATCTGCAGTTGCTGTCCAGTTACAAATGCAACTTCTTTTTACTCGCAGTGTGCTAGCACAGATCATGGTGATATTGAAGGCCATGACCTCTCTGCAAATGGACAGGCCTATGCTAACAAGGGCAGAAACAGGTTATTCATTCTCTTCCCTCACAGTGAAGCAGTTAGTGTGATGTGATAAAGATAGGAACAGAACTTCTAATTCATCTTCAGAAAAATTGTTTCTGCTCCACTTTCATCTGTGAGGCAGTAGCCAACTGAGGAGTGACTGGCATTTACTATCCTTCTTTATCACAACTGTGCTCAGTCTTCTGCTAAAAAGACTATGGTGAGACCTTCCAAGGTATGGTAGGTGTTGGCAGTGATACCATACGTGAGACCTTGTTAAAGGTCCACAGTAAAATACACATGTGCACGCACACAAGTATAAGTCTTACACAGACACTGTAGAGAATGACGTACATGGCTGAAGTATCACAATCCATTTGAGGATTTCTGATTCACTATTATTGAGGGGGGAAAAAAAAAAAAAAGAAAAAGACTTCTTTAAAATATGTAGCATTTTATGTGAGAAAAATGTTAAGACGGAAGTCTTCTCTACAAGAATGACTTAAGTCAACTGTAACTTTTGCCTCCTAGATCAGATAGAACACTGTAATTACTCTTATGCTACTTCTTATATGATTTGCTTGTGGATTTTAAAAAGTAAATAAATTCAGAATTTCAGTGTTCCTAGGGTTAACTTGATCTGAACCTCTACATCTAGGAAGTTTCCAATAACCATTGCTGTTGCAGGCATTACATTGATAGTTGGCTTTTGTGTGATAAAACAAAAAACCCACACATTCTTTGCTCAGTCCTTTTCTTTATTATTTTTCCCTTTTAGAGCAGTTTTAATCTCTTCTTGGCTTTCATTAAACAGGTCCTTATTAAGCTAAGGAAATAAAAACAATGCCACCTTCTTTGTGGTTACTGAAACACTAGTAACTTGTGAACACTAAGGACTTAAATCTGTGGAAAGATATGCAGAGATACTCTGTAAATATTTTATAAACAAGATTATATGATAACCTTTTCTCATCGTGTAGAATTGTATTAACCTTAAATACAATCTAAAGGCTCTGTTTTTCAAGCAAAAATAAAAGGCTGCCAGAGTAGATTTGTTGTGGCATAGCATAAAATAAAATAGAAGAATTTCAAAACCAGCTGCACATCATATCTATTCAAGACAGACACAATAAAAACTCTCAAGAGATATGCAAAACAACTGGCTGATTTAAATTACTGTGATAGTATGCAATTTTATTTTAAAAGGAATTTGTGATTTGAATGCTACCATTACATTATATGTAATTGTTTTAGTAACAGGAGATGTCTGAAATGTACTTAATATTCACCTCATTTTTTTATCTCCTTTGCCCTTTTGAATAAATTCACAGTAAAAATAGCTCCACTTTTTAAGTCTTTGTGTTGTATACACAGGCACATATGTTTTGTCAGACCTAAGTTCTGATTATTACTTATGAATATTGAGTTGTTCTATTGTCAGATTGTCTCAATACCATCACGGCAAAGGGGAAAAAAAAAACAAAAAACTGGAGGATATCTCATCAGCATGAGAAAGCCATTGTGAAGGAGAACCAGGGAGCAGGATATGGGGGGCAGGGGAGATGTTGAGCAAGAAGGAATTTAAATCTTTCCTTGTTAGTAAAAATGAACAAGAGAGCTGTTGCCATCTGATTTGGTCTAGTAAGAGATTTGGAAACCTAGAAATACTTAATAGGCTCTGATGAAGTGATGAGATCATGTATTCTCCTTTCCTTAAGCTGTAACTGATCCTCACGTTTTTCTTCAGCAACTCAAGAGAGGAGCTAAAGGGAGTACCTATTTCTTTATTGAAGTCTTTGTTCAGGTTTCTTGGAGGTTTTCACCCTCCTCAGATCATTGTCCTCCCTCTAGCATAGAAAATTTTAATATGAGTCTGATTGACCACTACATGGTGATTCAAATGTTTTCCTCTTGATGGAACCAATTTCATGGTGGCAAATTTTTGTAACCTGCAACTCAGTGCACTGCCTGGTCATCAGAAGGATCTAACATCTTTCTCGTAAATGTCTTTAATCTTACAACATTCTGCCATTCTGGATCACTTTAAATACATGCATAAAGTAAAGCTCAGGAGCCATAGAAGAGATGCCAGAACAGACAGAATATCTTAATTGCTTCAAGAGAGTTTTTTGTTGTTGTAGTTGTTTGTTTGTTTGTTTGTTTTTGTTACAGCTTCTAAAAATAGTGTTCTTCATTTGTCTGTTTTGGATGACTTTCACAAGTGAGAAAATTAGACTTTATAAGTAGTGAAGCAGCCGTAGAATAATGTTTACCTGTAAAATAAGGTTCCTGTTATATAACTATTAGTATATAGTATCCTGAGTCACTGTGATTTCTTAAGAAAAGTGCATTTTTAATTTGACATGTGTGTTTTGAAAGGAGTATTTTCTATACTTGTTCATGAGCCTTGAGGAAAATTTAACAATTTGAAACAGTGACAGACAATTGCATGTCCTGCGGTCCAGCCCCTTCTAGGATATCACATGTGTACATCCAGTTACTGTACACACTGTACAGTTAGATGCAGTTTAGTAGGCCCTGGTTCATCTCAGTTCCAGTTGCCCAACATGCACAAACAAATACACACATCTCTAGGTGTCACTTTACAGTGGGGTTTCTTGCTTGCTGTGACGTCCTTGGGAAAGGCCAGGATAGTGTTTCCCCAGCTTCCCATCTTCCTCTCTTCTTCTTGATGTGTGTGGAGATGAACTTTTTATCACATAACTTAATGAAAGGATTTGATCTTTTAACTAGTCAGAAATAGATTTTTTTTTAATTTATTTTTTTAGTAAGTTGAATGCAGATGTCTGTGCTTGAACTGAATAAGTGCACTGCCTATGCCAAAGACAAATAAAAACCCTAAATAAAACAGCTATTCCCTGAAGCATTTAAATTTCTATTTCATTTATACAGTGCAACTAGGTGGGTAAGTTCGCTGATGATGCAAAGCTGAAAGGAGTGGCTGACACACCAGAAGGCTGTGCTGCCATTCAGTAAGACCTGGTCAGTTGTAGAGTTTGGCAGAGAGGAATTTGGTGAGGTTCTACAAAAGCAAATGTAGAGTCCTGCACCTGGGGAGAAATAACCACACTCATCAGTACAGGTCAGGGGCTGACCTCCTGGAGATAAGCTTTGCAGAGAATGGCCTGGCTGTCCTGGTGGACAACAGATTGGCCGTGAGCCAGCAGTGTGCCCTTGTGGCCAAGAAGGCCAGTGATATCCTGGGGTGCATTAAAAAGATCATGGCCAGCAGGTTGAGGTAGGAGATCCTCCCCCTCTAATCTGCCCTGGTCAGGCCTCACCTGGAATACTGTACCCAGTTCTGGGCTGCTCAGTTCAAGATAGATGGGGAACTTCAAGAGAGAGTCCCGTGAACGGCCATGAAGATGATGAAGGGTCTGGTGCATCTCCCTTATGAGGAAAGACTGAGAGACCTGGGGCTATTCAGCGTGGAGAAGACCAAGAGGGGATCTCATCAGTGCAAAGGCTGAGAGACCTAGGGCTGTTCAGCCTGGAGAAGACCGAGAGGGAATTTCATCAGTGCTTATAAATATCTAAAGGGCAGGAAGAAATTGGACAAGGCAGGACTCTTTTTAATGGTTTGTAGTGATAGGACAAGGAGCAATGGCCAAAAATGGAAACATAGGAAGTTCCAAACAAATATGTGTAAGTAATTCTTTACAGTAAAGGTGATGGAGCACTAAAACAGGCTGCCCAGATAGGTTGTGGGGTCTCCTTCTGTGGAGATATTCATGACCCACGTGGACACCTCCCTGTGCAACCTACCATAGGGAACCTGCTTTAGCACAGGGGTTGGACTCAATGATCTCTGGAGATCCCTTCAGCCCCCTTCAGATTGTGTGATTCGGTGATGCTGTTGTTCTGTAAGTGAAACAATATGAGCTGGTTTGGAAGCCAGCTGGAGGAAGAGCATTGAAGGTGGATGCCTGCAGTGATACCAAAAGGAGCTTTGTGTAGTAAATGTAGTAAGTGTGCGTAACTGTCCTGTTTACAGTACAGATAAGTGCTATGGGGTTTGTTTTTATTTTGTATGTTGAAAACGTGCTAAGAAGATGTATTGTGGAGTCCTTATCCAAGTATAGAAGCAGATGTGTTCATTCCTTTGGCTCACATGTTGATGCTGACAAAATAGAGAACAGATTTTTATTTTATTTTATTTTATTTTATTTTATTTTATTTTATTTTATTTTATTTTTCCCCAAATCATTCAGTGCACAGACAAGGAGTGAAAAAGTAATACTCAAATATTTTTGAAATGCAATCTGAAGAACAAACTTTGCCTTGCTTTGACACAGTACATGGTAACTGTATTTTAAAATGCTGGGTTACTTTTGCCTAATGCTGGATAGTTTTTGCCTAATACCTGCCTATATGATCTGAAAGACCTGGAATATCAGAACATTCTGTCAATGCATTTCTGAGATATGTTTAAAAGAAAGGAACTACAGACAATATTTGATAAAAATAGCCAAAGGGATAGGCTGGAATGCTAGTCAAGTTTTCCAGAAACACCAGCTAAACACATGCATATATGAAAGGATACCTAGTGAAAAAGTAAAAGAAAGTATGACCTGAGTATGGCCACGTTGGCAGCTTTCTGATTTCTTAGACAAAAATGCTTGGAACTCTCAGCCCATCTCTGATTTTTCTAAGCCTTAGTTCTAATAATTAGACAAGTTTCCTTGCCTAAAATGTAATGGAAGGAGAAAGCTAAGAATACTTCCTACTATTCCATACCATTATTCCATTATCGCCTCAAGTTGTGCCAGGGGAGATTCAGGTTGGATGTTAGGAAAAACTTCTCCCAAAGAGTGGTCAGGCGCTGGAATGTGCTGCCCAGGGAGGTGGTGGCGTCACTGTCCCTGGGGGTATTTAATAAATGTTTGGATATTGTACTGAGGGACATGGTTAGTGGGGGATTATTGGTGGTAGGTGCACAATTGGACTGAATGATCTTGGAGATCTTTTCCAACTTTGGTGATTCTGTGATTCTATACAGAGCTCTACAGATGTAAGCAAGCATTACAGCCCTTCATGAGACTGACCGATATAACAGGTTGTAGTATGGCAGGTTGTAGAGCACTGCCTTTCTCAGTGCTACAGTTTCAATGAAACAGCATTGTTAGTTATATTAACTGCTACATTTTCTCACCTAGAGATGGAGTTGATGCAATCTGCGGCTGTTACTGAAATTTCTTAATGTGACTAGAAGTATTGTGCACATCCCTGTAATTAGTTCCCTATCCTGTCTTTCCACAGTTGGGTTGAAAGTTCTCTGCTGAGTAAAAACAGAGCAGAAGAGGAGAACAGAGACAAAACAATTTAGTTAGCGTAAGATTAGTAGTATTTCCAGGCATGAACTTGTCTACAGTAGACAAGGTACTCGTGAGGTTTCTATGTGGAAAAAATAAGGGAAAAGTAGTATCAGAAACTTTACTTCTAAACTTTCAAGGGAGAAAAGTGGAGACTGAGGAAATTCTATTCAGTCTTTTTATGCATAGATATTTTGAATTATATCTTTCAGTCTTGTGGTCTCAACTTTTATTAGGTCCTCTGAAAAAGTTAATGATTTTGAATGCATGCTGTACTTTTTTTAGCTACTAAGACAGCATTTCCTGCTTACAAGTGGCTCTTATCTGAAAGTGTTTCCTAAAACAGCATTTTTTGGGATTGCATATTTGCTGTATGTCATTGATTTTCAGCTCAAAGCTGTTTGAATTCACACTTGATATTATGAAGTTCTTAAACTATTTTCCTTGCAGAGTACCCAAGAAAAATCTTGCTGTGTTCACTTGTTTTGCAATGCATTTCATTGTACAAACCTAAATCTGCTGTTACCATGTTTAATGACTACCTATAGATACAGGCAACCATTCAGTGTTCAAACAAGTTTGTGTTCTCCTCCAGGAGCTTCCTTTTACTTATGATTTTTGCTTTATTAGTTGATCGTTGTGGGTTTGGTTTTGGTTTTGTAATTATTATTTTTTTCCATAAATTAATTGTGAGATTGCTCCTTTTCATTGGAAAACTACAAGATGTTCTGACAGAAATAGATATCCAATCCAAATTATCTATGCTGTTTCAACTGCGGAGCACTTGTCCTCAAACTGTGTTCCCATGTTTCCTGCTAATATTGGTGAACCTACACAGTTGAAACTGAGGTCAGTTTTGCCTTATCATTCATAGAACAAGAGGTTCCAGCTGGTGTTCCCATCAGCAAATTAGATGTGCAGCAACATCAGAAATAAATAGGAAGAAAAGTAAAACTAGCTTAGTTGATTAAGTGAAAAGATACATGATGATTCTATATTTATTGTATCTATGTAGAAGAAAAATGCCAAGTGTCAATAGATGCATTTGAAGTGTTGAATCATTACCATGCAACTCATTAAACTTTTAAAGCAAATTGTAAACCATTTTAAGGACTTAAACTGGTTCAAAGCCTTGGCTGAGTTAAGGCAACTTAATTGAGTTTCACAGTGTTAAATTGAGCTGATCCACAGTCCAGGACCTAATTAAGAAAGCCCTACATAAGCAGCATCAGATTTGCTCTTCGTATACTATTTATCACATCTCCTTTTTTTTTTCTTTTCTTTTTTTTTTTTTTCCCTTCCCCTTCTAGTTCATGAATCAGATTCATTTTAACATGGTTAAAAAAGTTCTGTACTTGCAGTCTGTGCCTGTGCAGTACTGCTGAAGGTGTTTATGTTGTTCCACAGATGTAGATGGTATCCTCCAACATCAATAACTTCAGCAACTGGTAAAGATCAGATTTAATCATGGTGGAGGCAGGGCATATTTATTTTTCCTTTGCTTAATTTCAACCTTCATAAAACTTGATCTATATATTTGGAGCTTTTTCTGCAATTTGTATAGGCTGTTATTAAAGAAACTCAAATTTGAATTCTCAGAAGCTGAAAAATAGTAGATAAACTACTTTAAATACTTCAGAACTTATTTAATTTAAATCAAAACAGATTCCCTAAAGTCTTAAACTGAAACAATGTTAGCTAAAGGGCTTTCGTAAAAGGATTATGAGAATTAACTACCTTATGTCTAGGTGTTAAGCTGTTGAAACATCCTGAACTGTTTGGGTGGGCTTAAATACTTGAATTCATCAGTAATACTTTAGTTAAATATCAGCTCAGTGCTAAAATGCCTTACAGTCTCTTCAAAAAGTGAAGCATTTTTCTTTTTAATTTTTGTTGTAATTAGGCCACCTTAATTAAGAGAAACTCTGCAGTGTAACCACTCCAAACTTGAGAAGTTAATGGAGTTCAGTGAGGAATTAGTAATTTGCAGAATTTTCATCACATTGAAGGTTGTGTTATTCAAAAGGTTGATTTAAGCAAGAACTTGGGAGGCATAAAGTGCAGAAAATGTGGTAAGTAAGGAAAATAGGTAGAGACTGCTAGATTTTTTAGGAGACTGGAATGTGTAAAATTAAAAAAAAAAACAGGTAATAAAGACTAATTGGTAAGATATCTTTTAGTAGCTTTCTACAATTATGAATATCAGAATGAATTTTCTTATCAGAAAATAAAAAATCCTGCAGAGTTAGTATGAGTGATAAAAGGAGAAGGAAAAAAAGAATGATCTGTTACATGTAGGATAAATATTCACTAGAGGAAAAAAGTAAAGAAAAACCTGTAAAAATTTATGGTTTTAAGTTATAGAGAAAATGATAAGTCATGACAAATATATATCTATATATATCTGAAATTGTATATGGATAAAATTATTTTGCCTAAGAAAAATTCTAATGACCCTAAATTTAAACAGTGAAGGAAAGTGTTACTGAAATTCTATCCTTAGTAGCAGTAGTCAGCTTTAGGCTATGTCTGTATTTCTGAAATAACTAAAATAATTGCCTCATATCATGAACTCAATTTTGCAATTGTCATTACACTAACTGCAGTGTCTGAAGCTGAGAGAGAAATCCAAATATCTGATATGAATTCTGAAGTTTTTACAAGAAGTAAATCTTAATAATTCCAAAATTATTAATTTAATTGAATGAAATATTGCTATGCTATTCATTCCCATCAATCTCCAAGATCCTTAAAAATGGAAATAAGTTTATTACTGTCTAGACACTTCTTTTAAAGCTTTGGTTTAACATGTGTATTTAACAGTTTACTGTCAAGCTGGCTTATTCCATCAGGTTTATAGAAGAAAGGCTCTATAAATTGTCACTAGAAAGGTGAAACACTTTTGTATATACATGGCTGAAGCTGCGTTCCCCTCTTTAATAAGTTGTATATTTCTTCTGTTTGAATGTATGTTTGTATAAATATCTTTTGAAAGTGTTATATGTTTGATACTGGAATTAGCTGCTGGTTCTTTGTTGCTCAATAGAATTTGTGATCTTACAAAGCTAAGTAAAATTGATGGTGTTTCCTGGGACAATGAGAGATGCATTCAGAGAGTTGGAACAATACACAGGGCTTTTTTTTTGTTGTTGTTCTCTGTGACAATAGTTATTGCAAGAAAGGATATAAGCTGACCAGCTCACAGTCGTAATCTTCAAATGTGACAGCAACAGCACATTTGGTTATACAAACAGGTGAAAATGAAGGATATCCTAAGACTGCTTTTTTTTTTTTTCTTTTTTTTTTTTTTCCTTCACAAAGCAACTGGACTTCTGTAAAGCTGGCAAATTCAGGACAGAAAGGAATTTTACTACATTATCGCACAACACTTACATTCTGTGTTTTATGGCTTGGTCATATACTGAGACAACTGCTGTTTTCAGTCTTGGTGACTTAAGATAGCTTCCAGTGGAAATGAGTGCAAAAGCATCGTCCCTGATTTATTTGAATTAATATATAGCAACCTTTGATTATAATAAGTTAATCATTTCATGTTTGGTATTAATTATCTTCTTATGGGTATAGAATGACCTGAAGTGAAGGAGTTTTGTATAACTGAGATCTTGGGTGCAAGGAGCTTTCAAGAAGTGCATTTGAAAATGAAAACAGTATTCTAACTTTGTTGCAAATGAAACTCATTCAGTATCAACTTTTTGAAAAAACTCATTTAAAGTTTATGGTAAAAACTAGCACTTAAACCACATGTTGCTTAAAATGTGACCAGAAAACTCTAACAAAATGCACTTTCATCTTCTGTTGTGAGATAGAAATTATTTGGGTAATATTGATTTACAGCTTAAACATATATATATATATATAAACCAACTTAATTTATATAATGTTTTAATATTTGTAAGTACCACTGTAATCAGATACATAATTATTATAAGCAGGTAAATTAAATTTGATTTTTATGTTTATCCTGTTAGTTCAATTTATACAACAGAAATAAATCAGTATATAAGATGATAGGAAAAAAATAAAGCTCAGGGACTCCAATCTTACTTGTTTTCCATCACTGTTTGTACTTCCAGAGTAAGTAAAGTGCCTGTAGTTTTGCTTGTTAGATAACAGAATCTTAGCATTGAAGCCTCTAGATAAATTTTACATAATGTAACACATACGGCAAATTTGTCCTAATGTCTTTTGACATATTTTATTTTTTCTTATTAAAGTGGGTACCACTAAAGACATTTAAGTAATATTATTAGCATTACTCCTGAAATATAAACTCCAATTAAATATTGACTAATTAAATAGTATTCTTAAGTGTTGTAAAAAAAGCTTTACTATGCTATCTTGAAAAGAAAATGAAATCTGTGTAATTCGGGGGTGGATCTCAGCATTAAAACTTATTGAGCATTGTCACATTATGCAAAGATTGCTAAATCCAGTAGATCTGTTTCTGTGCAGAAAACTTTCTCGCTCCTGGTTTTTGGAAAAAAATAATCTTACACAATTGAAAATATGGACTTGATTTAGCAAATAGTCATTTAGAGATAACTGTTGAGAGATTTCATAAATCCAAATGCTCCTATTTTGGCACATTTGTCTCATTTTCTGGCAGCTGCCCATTTTCAGTAGAAACTATTACACAATTTAAAAACAGAATATTTGTGTTACTGTTCGTATCCTCAGTCTGGAAACACAAGAGTCTTTAAATACCTGACTTTAAAATCCACTCCAAACTGAAACTAATTAGGAAATTTCCACTGAATTAACATGCATATAAACTGTTCTTTAACGCTTCCTGAGTTATTAATTTTTGATGAATTTATACTCATTTTTCTTACACATCTCAACCTCTCACCCATAATATGATTTTTAGATCTGCTTTTCACATTCCAAAAGTTCTGAGTAGCTAACATGTATGATAGGTCATATTAATTCAGTTAACAAATGGAATTAATCTCAGTCAGAATGTAATAGGACAATAAAAAGATAATTGAAAACTGTCTTTCTGGCACATCATTACATCTTTTCTCACTCCAAGTAAATTAATAAGCATACACATAGTTATACTCACCACTTATGTATACACCTCCTTTAATCTGTAAGTGAATCTACTGTTTGCATCTACAGAAATTTGCCAAATACCCTTTTCCTAGCTCTTCCTTATTACCAGCAGATCCCAGAGCTCACCCTCCTGTATCTTGTGGTTCTGTCCATTCTTGCTGTTGGAAGGATAGATGCAAAGAATCCTTCCTACTGGGTTTACTCTAACTAATTTAGAAACAGTTGCATGGCCCTCAGCAATGAAAACTAAATTTGACAAAACAATCCAGGGACATTTGGACAGCTGACATGAGATTCATTCTACAAAATCTTTGTTGTTGAAACTTACCTGTGCAGTAATCACATGCATATGAAGACATACAGTAGTAGGACTGTGTTCTTATTCAGCTGACCTCCTATTTGGTTTTCTTGTAAAAAATACCAGAAGGCTTTCAGTTATGTTTAAGAGTAAATATTTCATTTCATCACATAAGTTAATGTTTTATTTTGCTGGCTCCAGGAAAGACTATAAGGATGCAATTGAGTAACCTATGACAGAATAGTTGATCATGAGGTTTGTGTTCTAGGCTAGAGTTACAAAAATACTGTCTCAAAGACAGTGAAGTGATGCCATTTTTTTTCCGAGGTGTGTATAGACAAAATCTTTCACATCTTTTAACATAACTCAGAATGTGTAACATGATTTTTGAAACAATACCTGATTATGTGCATTAGTTACTTTATGGCTGATTCAAATTAGTTATTTTCATGACTGTCATGAGGGAACTGATTCTCCCAAAATATGGGGGTCCAGAATTTTATACTTCAAAGCTATCTATCAAATCAAATCCCTTATAGCATATGAACATTGTTTTTGGAAAAGTTTACAACTTTACCATAATATTTATCAAGTGGATGAAAGCAATTCGATTCATTACGTTATAACACTTTCCTGGAACAAAATGCGTGAACTGTATCTGCTTCTTGATTGCGCATCTTGGCAGAAAATGTAGCAAATAAAATGGTCTCTCGGCATGGTTTGTCCTCAGCATGGTATATTTATACTCATTAGATATTTATCGCAAACCTCCAGAGGCCATGGATCAATCTGTGTTCTGTGGGGAGCATTTAGAGAACAGAATTATAAACAATTGGTTTTAAACTAGGGAATATCAACAAAAATATTTTAATTTTCAGTGTCTGATCTTCTAACACAGGCTAAGAGCTTGTAGTTTTATGTTACTTTGTTTGATTGAAATACTTTTTTTCTTCTTAGAATACATTTATAAACCTTTCCCCCCCCCCCCCCCCAAGAAATGTAAAGTTACACATAAGCACAATACATAGTTATTATTAGAGGAAGTGAAATGTTTCCTTATTTTAAGAAGACTGATGTAAGAAACCAGAAACAGTAATAAACAGAAACCTGAACAGTCAGAATTCTAAATTATATGTAAGCCTTTTTTTAATTTTGTCCTGCTTATAGTTGAGACTGCTTATAGTACACCAATGTTTAGGTTACAGCTTAGCAGTGGGTGCAAGACTGAGACCAGGCTGCTAAGCAGAGCTGTTGCCATGATGGCTGCAGGCAGGGCAGGGCAGGGCAAGGCAGAGCCAGCACAGGTGGGCTCATTTAAGCCAAAGACTATTCTAGAACATGTGGCACTGGGCCATGAAGCTGTGTAGAGTTGGCTAGGATGTTGGCTGCTGTTTAGGCATTGGTTGGTGGTAAGTTATCGTATTGCAGATAAATTTTTATAGATATATATGCCCATAGATTGTTATTAGTGTATCTTTGTTTTTGTTTTCCTCTTCTGCCTTAGTAAATAGTTTTTATATCTATGAATGAATTCCTTTTTGTTTCCTGTTCTCTTCTGCCCTTTGTTAGGTGGGCTGTGGGGATGGGAGCAGGCATCTGTGTGGTGCTGAGTTGCCTACTGTGTGTAGCCACAAGTTTCTAAAGCGAAATAGATGTAGGGTTTTATTTGGCTTTTTTGTTTTCAGTAGTGGAATAATATCTCAGCCTTGCTGGGAGCTGAAAACAACTAACTGCTCCTTTACATTAGAAATCTATTCACAGCTAGCAAAAGTGTGTTTTCTCAGCTGTCAGAGAAGCATATCTATTAACTAGTATTTTAAGAGTATGTCAGTAGTAGCTCAGCAGTTATGGAGACTTTGTTGAAGTCCAAGCTTCAACATGATACAGTAAGTAAAATGCTAACACTTGTATGGATTTTTTGGAAATATGGTTCCAAAATTTGGTGAACAATATGTTGAAGAAAGTATCTGTATTCAATTAATGAGAGATCTGTGGCAGGACAGAGTTAACCCTAGCATGTTTGAATGCAATACAATAAAATTTAAAATAATCATAAATTCATATTTTTTGAAACACTTTATCTGCATTCTACTTCTGTAGGTGATTTTAGAAATGTGTTTCTAAATAACGGGTTTTGGATAATGCTAAGAATATGATTTGTCTTGTACAGGACTCTTCATAAACTTAGGTACTGTCTTGTTTCAAAGTCTCTTACTTTTTAGAGCTTGTAGTACTTATGACAACATAAGAAATTAGTAACAATTATAGTTTGATGCTTAGATATTTTTATTTAAAAAATCACCTGTTTCTGAATCAATGAAATTTTGATGGAATTTAATCCTAGCTGAAAAATCATGATACTTTTTTTTTTTTTCTTTTTTCCTGAAGGACCATCAATAGATAGACTTGTAGAATATACTAATAGTGATCTTTGTAGAATAGTTACTTTTTTCAAGGTTAAAACATTTGTGTGAGCTCAAAATTAAAAAATAATAAATAAGTTGTGTAGCTTTCACCTGCTGTAATTAAATTGTCCTTTTTATTGCATTTATTTTTTTAATTAATCAAGTTAAAAATAGCTAGGAGGACATAATTAAAAAAAAAACAAAACAAAAAATGCTGATACGGGATCAAGTAGTTACTAATTGTTAATAAATCTGTTAGAACTGACAAAGGTTTTGGAACAGTCTTCTGAGGAAAAATTACTGTGCAAAAATACTGAATTTAAAACCAAACTTGAGGTATTTTGTAACTTCTCTCTCTCCTTTCGCTGACTGAGGTTTTCTTCTGTCTGACCTTCAGGTTTACTTCATCAATAAGAATCATAACTATCACACAGGTGGCTCAAAACAAGGGCTATCAGATAGAAAGCAGTTACAATGCCAGAAGCCAGTGTCATGATTGTGCTCTAAAAACAGAACCATTTGTTGCTATTTGAAGAGCACTTCTGCATTTTTCTGTAGACTGACAATGTAATATATTTTGGGTTATTTGTACTGTTTCAGATGTCCTTTTTATTATATTGTCTTTTATTGTATTATCACAATGAACTTCAGGTTTGCTTCTGAAAGACACTGTGTTCAACCTCCGTTTGTATCTGTCCTCTAGATAAATTTAATCTCAATATATTTTGGTGGTGGCAAAACATAATTGAGAGGCATCTAGAATGTAGCATGGAATTTATTCTCCTTGGCCTTAATGTTTCCCCAGCTATGATGGTGAGGAGTGGAAAAATCTGTATCCTCTATTGTTGAAGGCTTGAGGGCAGTAGACTTCGTTAAATAGCTTGGAAATAGGTAAACAAATTATCTGTACTGTACCCATTTCTTAAGCTTTTAAGAAACTTTTAAATGTGTCATTTTCAGAATTGTATGCAGATACATTATCACTGAAACTTGGATTAAGTATACCAAATGCACTATAGCAGAAGATATTTCACTAGTTCTTAAATTCTGTGTACACACAGTGAAGTTTCCGTGCTGTGTGGTCACTGTATGTATCACATACATATTAGTTCCCATCAGATTAAATGATACCATGATTGCTCTGAGTTCTGTGCGTACTATGTTACCCATCTAACCTGAAAGCTTGCCTTATGTAGTATGGGAAATCAGCCTGTAATGAGCTCTATATCATTTCTGCTTGCTTCCTTGAATAATATCTTTGTGAATTATAAATTTCAGAGATCATTTTATTAAGGTATATCAGTAGCATGTACTTTTCAGATTAAAATTTTCTAAGGTCTTGTTTCCAAACTTTCAATTTTCTTCATTGTTGGGAATTCTGAAGTCAAGATTGTTTACTTTTCTGGGTTGTTTTTGTCATCCCAGTTATTTTGAGAAAGCTTTCAGCTGGTTGTGTTATAAATATATATATATTTATATACATATATATATACATATACATATATATATACAAACATATTTTTGCGTGGTCTCATGGTTATCAATGCAGACTGATAACGTAGTGTCTTGCAGTGTACTTGCAGCATTACATAATTGTGTAAACTATCTTCCAGTTTTCTACGAAAAGGCTTCAAAACAGTTGTATACTTTAAAAGAGATTTTTTTTCATCAAATA
The DNA here is from genome assembly GCA_030625065.1 of Alectoris magna. Classification (NCBI taxonomy): domain Eukaryota; kingdom Metazoa; phylum Chordata; class Aves; order Galliformes; family Phasianidae; genus Alectoris; species Alectoris magna. The sequence goes on from CM060560.1 coordinate 80,243,473, forward strand.
ATAAGGAGTAAGGTGCTAAAAACAGTTTTGCATCTCTTCTGTTCGTTAAGTATATGGTGCCTTGCTACACCAGAGTTATTCTGGCACTTTTAGTGATGAGGTGTGTTAGAGCATTTAATATTAAAATAAGATAGCAATTTTTTGTAGAATTAAGATTTTAATTGGCATCCGGAGCCTGTTCAATAGTAGCAGACTACAGTGTGTTTCTGCTAGCATTAGGCTAGTATCATAGCATCCTGAAAGTTCTTTTGTTGAGTATCTCCCATAAAACGTCTGGATTAGAGCAATGTCTAGAAAAATTGATATTCTACTTACAAAGGTGGCATTTCAGAGAATTATTAATTTGGGGAGTTTTCCTATCTTCATTTGGCATATGCAAATGTTTTCTCTTGAAAATAACTCACCAACAGATATCCACTGCTATTAAGCAGAATTTAAGACTGACATTAAAAAACTCATCTAACAGAAATAGTTTTGTTTTGTTTTCTTCCCTCTACAATTATAGAAAGATGTGGTTTGAAAGAAGAGCTAAGGAGAGAGAAGTAAAAGTGAGAAATATTAGAAGTCAAATCATGAAAGACATTGTTGTGTTTTAAAATATCCATAAATGAGGAAGTTGTCTATCTCGTTTGACACTGGTAATGTTAAATGACATAGAATACCTGATTGGGAAAGAAAAAGTGATAAAATAAGTGTCAGGCTTTTGTAGAAGTCAACTAATATTGTCTCACAGATAACTGCTGACTCTTGCAAATAGGTCTGTATTTTGGTGCATAAACTACATTATTATAAGAAGCAAGACATAGTAAAGAAAGGGAAGCAATATAACATAACCAATTTAATAACTTTCTTTCATTTGTATTCTAAAAAGAAACAACAAACTTTTTTCTTCTGTGTGAGTATAATACAGTATTCTTAGAATACATTCATTTGTAACTTTGCAAACAGACCTAACCATTCTCTTTTAGACAGAGATTCCTGTGTAATGATACTTGTAAAATTACTTTCAGGGATTGGTTGCATAATTATATTCCTAATACTAAGCTATTTTAATTACTAGTTTTCATTGACTCTTTAATAATGTATCTTTATTGAAGTTCTTGTGTGTGTACTCACACATTAAAATAATAAAACCACAAACTGTTAATGATGAGGTAACATGCTCGGGAACTGAATAATGTATGTGTAAATTACAGGCAAGTCTTGCTACAATGTTATTTATTATGCAGATTCATAGTCAATATTATTTGCCTTAAAATCTGCTGACATGGTCTATAGTTAAATTCCATTACAGATGATTTCCATCAGGTTTCTTTCATTATACATAATAATTTTGATTACTGTGGGTATTTTTGGCTTTGGCAATGCTTAAATCTTGGATTATTGTTTTCACGTTCATGTAGCTAAAATCTGAGTTGAATCCCTGTGCTTCAAATGTTACTTGAAAACTGAGATTTTTGAAAGAATATTTAGAATTCAGAAGAATTTTTACTGGAGAATGTGGCAAGCTTTCTACATGATAAACCTAATATTCACAATAGACAAAAAGCATTTGGGAATAAACTGAGACATAATTATCAAGAGCTAGGAAATTAAGCCTGGTTGGCTTTTAAACTTTCCTTTTTCGTGGGATGAATGTATTTGCAAGCAGGGGTTATGCTTGTACTGTTTTTCTCTCCATTTTTCTTGAATAGTCATTGAAATGATGAAGTACCCTCTTAACCTCTGTATGTTGGTCAACTGCATGTCATTTTCAGGAGATACTTACAGGAAAAGCCTATTTTGTTAGGTTGACAATGGTATTAATAACAGTATTTGAATTTCCTATTCAAACAATTCATGTGATTTTTTTTTTTTTCTGCTATGTCAAAAAGAGACCTTGATCTGTCAATCATATTTTTAGTGTTCTGTGAAGAACAATTCTGAACATTTGCAAATTTGTAGTGAGCATCTAATGAGCTGCTGGTAAACAGACAGACGTCTTTTAAACAGTAATGTCTGGAAATGAACACCTATGTTCTAGTTTTGAGTCATTTTTGTATCATAGACGCCTAATACTATTTTGTAAATAATGATAGTAAAATCATTAAGTTTGGAAGTAACCTCCAAGATCACCTAGTCCAATGGTCAGTGTATCATCCTGTGCCCACTGAGCCATGTCCCTCAGTGCCGCACCTTCAAGTTTTTTGAACACTTCCAGGGATTTCTCCACCTTTTCCCTGGGCAACTTGTTCCAATGCCTCACTTGTCTTTCAGGTAAAATTTTCCTGATATCCTATCTGAGTGTCTTAGGTTACCTCTAGCTTTGTTTTTAAAAGAAAAATTGTGGGGTTCATTGCTTTTCTTGCTTATATGTGAACAGACAGCACAGTTGAGAGGTTTGGTGAGAAATTAGAAAGCTTAAAAATGATCATAAACAATTATGTTGCTATGTGGCTTTTTTCCTTTAAAAGAGGGGGGGGGGGGGGGGGGGGCGGGGGGCGGGGGAGGGTTGCATTATTATTATTCCATTGGAGTTAATCTTCAGCAGTAGCTTTGCACTCTCTCAAATGATTAAAGTATCTCTTCTTAATTTAACACTAACACATTTGGTACTCCACTGTCTGTGTGATATATTCTAAGGCAGACTTATGTGATTTCTGTAGTGGTGGCTGTATTCTCTGGTGATTTGGGGGGGATCAACATTGTTTTTCATCTATAAAATGTTGATAAGCTATATTTCATACCATTGGAAATTAAGAATCTGTATGGTTTGAAGAACAGTGCTTTTCCCAAAAAGAAAAGCTACTGCTCTATTGAACTGTGGTGTTATGCACTGTAAGAGAAAATGTTATCATCATCCATTAGCACACGTGCTTTAACAGTGTTCAGAGTTTGTATGCCTCTGGCCATCATTTCAATAACATTACTTAAATTGCTAATTTATTCTAAATTTTTTAAGATAAGTTAGCTATGTTGCATATGTAGCTGGGTATCTTTCTAGAATTGTGCTCTTCTCTTTAATTTACTTTCCTAAGTAATGCTGAGAGGAACTTTTATGTATGTAACAATTAGAGAAGTTATTTACATCCATTTATGATACATAACTTGGTGGAAATGCAAAGTCATGGTTTGAAACAGAGATTGAGCACCTTGTGAGTTGGCCTTGCATTCCCAGGGGAGCTCAGGTGCATGCAATGCGTCTTGCTGGTCTGCTGTCATCACTGTGCTTTCTGCTGCACTACAGGTAGTGAATTTTCTTCCTTGCCTAAATCTTGAACCAAACAATTAAAGCAGGAAAACCTTTACTTCCAGTTCCATTTTTCTTTTCTTTTTACAAGGACTTTGGAATTGGGTTATTTTGCTTTATGGAAGTGTTTCATTATGTTTTCTGAAACTGCAATTGTACATGCTCAAGGAAAATCAAGATAATTGTAGTTTTAACACCCATAACTCAAATATTATTCATTTTTTGGAGATTAAATAAATTTTGGTTAAAAACAGTGGTTGATCAATCATGGATTTCCTCTATGAACTTCTGTCATGGAGTTATCTAGATCAATCTATGTCCATGACAGTGGGGCAGTAGGCCCGTGGGCCCCCTGACCCCAAAAATGGGAAGGGAAAGGGGTAGGGAGATGGGAGCTGGACTCAAGGAAACAAACAGAGCAGTGGCAATGATCTAAGGAGGAAAGCTTATTTTAGTAACTATGATATCGGAATGCAAGATAACACAATATAAAACAATCTAATTGAAAATTGAAGCTAGTAAATCAAGTAAAATAAGAGAGAGAGAGGTTTCCAAAGACCAAGAAGCCTACTTTGAAATTGAAGGCGCACGGCTTGGAAGCACACCCACACCCGCTGCCAGGCAGTGAGAGAGAGAGCGAGTGTCACTTCCGTGATGTATTTTCCTCTCTGACTGTGAGGTCCTCTGGGACGCGTAGTTCTTCTTTGTGCTCCACATGAAGGTATGATGTGGAATACCAATAGCAAAAATTACAAAACCAAGACAACTTCCATAAACCACTCTTTCTATACTGAATGCTCCATCTATGGTAGACTACTTCTCCACAACAAAATACAGTATTATTTCTTTTTTCCATCACAAAAGGATGGAGATAGTAATCAAATTGGTTTATTCTAAGAAGGTTTCTGCTGTCGTTAGTGACTTTGCTGAGGACTGAGTGGTCATTTCAGGTTTTAAACCTGGTTCAGGGGAAGTATGTACTGTACTGCTTCCATATTTTTATTTTTTTATTTTTTTAGCACCGGCATTAACTATTTTTTAGGTATCAAGATACTATGGTGATTAAAATGCACTCTGTGGCATTTCAGTAATTTCAGTATGCATCTTTTGTTTCTTTTCCCTCGCAAATAAGAGTGATCTGAGACCAATAGAAGACAGGTTGAGACTTAGAGGGCAAAGACTGTGCTTTGGTGTCATATAGTGAAAGTGTTTCACTTTAGATCATGCAGTTGTTTTGAACCATCACATTGCTGACGCAGAGCTGAGTGATAACTGTACCATTGTTTTTTTTAACCTTCTGACCACCACATTTGGGGTGAAATTCTGCTTCAAGCCAAGCTGATGGTATTTCTGTTAGTGCTGTTAATAAGGCAAGAAGAATTTTCCTGACATGTTTGAAGAATTGTACTGGCAATGGTTTCAGATTTGTAGTTAACTGAGAATGTGTAAGAATGTATTCATACTGAATACTTACAAGACTCAAGGGATCTCTAAGCAAGTGTGGTAAAGAACTGCACCTATAAACAGTTGATGAATTAGAGTGGGTGATATGTATGTCATCATAAGCAGCAACAGTAATGAGGCAAGTTTCCCACTTTAAAATTTAGCTGAATTCAGTGGAGGAGAGAAATTGAGACTTACGTACTATCATGCAAATGCCCTGGGTGTCATGGCATTCTGTGGGATGTTTTTTCTTTGACTCTGTTTGGTTATTTTCAGTTCAGTATTAGTATGCTTTTTTTTTTTTTTTTTTTTTTTAAGGCTTTTAAAGAAACCGAGGCTGGAAAAAAAAATAAGGTATCACAGTAACAATATGACAGTGGGAGTCTTTCTAGCTGCAGAAGTTTGCAGTCCAACTAAAACATGTAATGTGGAAAGAGTAAAAATTAACTTGCAGGGAAAAGAGTGAGATTTTGAGTGACTGTGAAGTTCTAATGCAAATTAATGTACAATGGAAAAAGTGTAACTTCCTGTGTTTCTTATGTGATAGTGGAAGATAGAGACAAGAAATGGAAGTGTCTCTTTTTTCTGTGGAAATTAAGTACTTCTGATGTGAATATTATATTCAGTAGGGAAACAAAAATCCTCTGAGTCAGCATGTGCAACTCATTGGATAATTTCATAGAATCCTTAGAGTTGGAAGGGGCCTCTGAAGGCCATCTAGTCTAACTCCCCTGCAATGAACTAGGGCATGCACAGCCAGAACAGGAGGTTCCCAGGACTCTGTCCAAACTTGCCTTGAAAGTCCCCAGGCATAGAGCATCCACCACATCACTGGGCAATTGTTCCAACACCTCAGCACCTCCCACTGTAGAAGACTTTTTCCTCATGTCCAACCTAAACCTATCCTCTTTTAGCTAGAAAGCATTTTCCCTTGTTCTATCATCATGGGTCCCCCTGGGGAGTCTGTCCCCTTCTTTCTTGCAGCTCCCCTTTAGATATGAAAGGCTGTAACGAGGTGCCCCCTGGGCCTTCTGTTCTCTAGGCGGCTGAACAGCCCCAGCTCTCTCTGTCTGTCCTCATAGGAGAGGTGTTTCATTCTGTGGATCATTTTTGTGGCTCTCTTCTGGATGTGCTCCAAGAGGTCCTGTCTCTCCCTTACTGAGGACTCCATATCTGGATGCAATATTCTAGGTGAGGCCTCATCGGTGCAGACTGAAGGGGTAGGATACATCCCTTGACCTGCTGACCAGTCTGCTGTTGATGCAGCCCAAGATACAGTTGGCTTTCTGGGCTGCAGGAGCACATTGCTGGCTTATAACCAGCTTTTCATCCAGCAGTACCCCCAGGTCTTTTTCGTCAGGGCTGTGCTCAATCCTTTTGTCATCTTGTATTGGTAGTAGGGGTTGCTTTGACTGAAGTGCAAGGTTTTGTATTTGGATTTGTTGAACTTCATGATGTTCACCTGGGTCCACTGCTCAAGCTTGTCTAGGTCCCTCTGGATGACATCCCATTCCTCTGGTGTGTCATTTGCAAACCACGGATTGGTGACATCAGCAGATTTCTGGTGTTCTAATTAGTAGAAGGTTGTTGTTCTTGCCATTTGAAAAATTTATTTGGTATGTATGACTTTCAACTCTTGTGCCCTTACTAAAAAGGAAGCTAATGCTTCTCTGAGCTACTTCTGTCAGAGCGAGGGAACTTATCTTTCCCCTCTGTTCAGCACTGCTGAGAGCTGCATCCAGATCTGGGCTACCCAGTTAGACCCTGGAACAGGCTGCCTAGGGAGGTTGTGGATGCCCCGTCCTTGGAGGTGCTCAAGGCCAGGTTGGACGGGGACCTGGGCAACCTGATCTAGTAAATGTGTGTTTGGTGGCCCTGCTAGGCAGGGGGGTTGGAACTACATGATCCTTGAGGTCCCTTCCAACCCAGGTCATTCTGTGTGATTCTGTGATACTGGGAAGAGTCCAGCATATGTCTATGAAAATGATGTAGGGACTGGGGCACCACTCCTAAAAGGAGAAACTGAAGGAGCAGGGACTGTTCAACCTGAGAATTGATCATATAGTGTGGCTTAGGGTGGAGAGGACCTTAAAGATCACTTAGTTCCACCCCCCTTGCTGTTGGCGTGGTTGTCGCCCAGTAGATTGGCTGAGGGCCCCATTGAACGTGGCCTTGAATGCCTGTGGGGACAGGGCACGTACAACTTCTCTGTGCAACCTGTGCCAGTGCCTCAAGACCCTTTGAGTAAATGATTTCTGACTAACATATAATCTGAATCTCTGCTTTTTTAGTTTAAAGCCATTTCTCCTTGTCCTATCACTATCAGACTGTCAGTCTCCCTTCTAGTACTGGAAGGCTACAATGAGATCTCCTCTGAGCCTACTCCAGGTTGAACAAGCCCAACACCCTCGACCTTTCTTCATGAGCAAGGTGCTGCAGCCCTCTGATCATCTTTGTTGCCCTCTTCTGGGTCTGCTTCAACAGTTCCACTTCTTATGCTGGGAATCCCAGACCTGGACACAAATACTCCAGATAGAGTCCTGTGAGAGCATAGTGGAAGGGGGCAATTGCTTTCTTCACTCTGTTGTTCACCCCTCTTCCAGTACAGCCCAGGACACTGCTGGACTTCAGGCTGCAAGCCTGCACTGCTAGTTTGTGTCCAGACATTTGTCCACCACAACACAAGTCCTCTACAGAATTGCTCTCAATGAGTTTTCTCCCATTCTGTGTTCATATCTGGCATTGTTCTGACCCAAGTGTGGCTTGACAACCCTAACAGCCTGTTCCTTCAGGACCCTGCCATACATATTGTCTGTCCCCAAAGACTTGTACATGCTCTTTCTTAAGAGGTGGTCTCTGAATTGCTCTGCTCTAACAGAAGGGATTTTGCTTCCCTGACCCCTGCCTAGAGGTTCAGAGGCATGAGATCTGTGGGAAGCCTAACTGATGGTGAAGACTGAGGCAAAGCACTTTAAATACCTCAGCCTTTTTACTGTCTGTTTTAGCCAGTTCTCACTTCTCATTTAGCAGAGGAGGTACATTCTCCTTTTTCTGTTTCTTCTGACCAGTGTATCTGTCGAAACCCTTCATATTATTTTTCACATCTCTTGCCAAGTTTAGTTCTATCTGTACCTCGGCTTTCCTGATCCAGTCACTACAAGTCTGGATGGCATCCCTGTGTTCTTCCCAGGCCACCCTTTTCTGCCCCCATGGTCTGTCTTCTTTTCACTTACTTTGACCATCAGGTCCTTGCTCAGCCATACCAGCTTCCTGTCTCCTGTGCTTTATTACTTATCATGGAGGATGGAGAGATTGTTTGCAACCCAGTGTGTTACTTTGCCGGCAGACATATTGCTAACTGAAATTTCTTATCCCCCTGGATGAGAGCCTGCAAGTGCAGTGCCTCTTGTAGGAGAAGAGGCTCAGAAGGATTCCTATCAGTGTCTATAAATACCTGAAAGGAGATTGCAAAGCAGGCTCTTTCCAGTGATGCTCAGTGATAGGATGGGAAGGCAAATGGCACAAACTAGAACACTGTTTCCTTTGAACATTGGGTAGAACTTATTTTCTGTGCCAGTGACTGAGACTGGCATAGACTGCCCGGAGAGGTTGAATCTTCCTTTTTGGGCACATTCAAAAACCACCTGGATGTAGTCCTGTTCTAAGGGTTTTTTCTTGAGCAGGGGGTTGGACCAGGAGACCTCCAGAGGTGCCTTCCAAACTCAACCAGTCAGTGATTCTGTGAACTCTGTAACCTGCATCCAACACATTAAGTTTCGGTTCGTCCTGGATGACACATCTGTAAGTCTCCAATGTTATTGCACAAGTCCAGGCAACTGTCCCTTGCTTTAATACAAAAATTAAAATTTGTAAAATAACATATACAGTGACAGTTAAATATATTTGTTCACTTGCATGTACCAAGTGTGGAAATTTTTGTTTAAAATAATACAATCAAAAAAAGGAGAAGAAACCTTCAGAACTTAAAGAAATATATTTGACATGTATCCTTGAAGAAGTAGTTAGTGAAACTTAACAAAAGATTAAGAATTTGAGTTCCTTGTATGTGTGTGAAGTTTTGAAAGACCGATGAATTGACAGCAGAAGGAACATAGTGTATCTTAAAAGCACTTTTTGAGCTGGTGGGAAAAGGGAAAGTATTTTGAATTAGAGAATTCATGGTTGCAAAGAAAACTAAGAAAAATATTCTGAGGCTTAATAATGCAAAGAGGCTTGACTTGCAAGATTTTTTGTTTTTATGACTTACTGATCAGCTTATTTACTAATAAGTGAAATGCTAAGATCCCTAGAATACTTTGTGATGGCTTCAGCTTGGAATTTCTATACTAGACTGAATGATGTGAATTGGAGAGTTTATTCTGTACAATACAAGGTAATTGTCATGGTCTTTTCTGCAGTCAACTTCTATATCCATTAGATGTCTAAATTTATTAAGTATAATTCAGTAATTGTTGCTGGGTGATCCTCTGTTAGTTTTCCAGAGAATGTGCTGTAATAGCAATAATTATATATATGTAACCTTGTGATTTGATAATAAATCTCGACACTGCTTAAGTTTTGTGTGCTTTCTGTACTTTTTGATTGTCTCTGAACATGTATGTATATTTTTGTTCGTTTTCTGTTTTCACAGGAAGATGAAACCTAGGTGCTCAGCGTTTTCTTAGCTTTTCACATCAATGCACTTTGTCAGTGCCAGTAGCTGACTTGCTAAGCTGTTTTATTGACTAAAAGTCTTAAGGGGTAATAAATATTCTAAAACCTTTTGCAACCCTTTTCTTTCTGCATGTTCTCTGACAATCATTGTCTCTTCAGGTTATCTTTTTCCCCCAGGTTAGCTACAGCTGTTTGCTAACTAAATTAAATGGATATCCATATGCTGTAGTATATAGGAACCGCCCAAAAAAAGAGATGCTCAAAATGTATGGAAATTATTTCAAATACAATGTGTAACTTGGGGAAAAACTTGGTCTCTATCTTATATATATTTTTTAACACAATTAGTATGTATTTTTGAAACAGCATTTGTATGTATCCCCTAATGCCATACTCTAGATAGATCTGATGCTTGTGCAGTTTTGTCTAAAGTAACATGTTCTAGATCAAGGTGAGATTCTCAGGTCATCTCTAAATTGATTTCAAATACTTAAATCTTCTTGTGTTCACTTTTTCTGTAGTCCACTTCTAGTCTGTTTCTGGGGGAGCAAGAGAGAGGAAGATGAATGAACTGAAGTAATAAAAGCTGAGTTGAAAACTGTCTGAATGTTCCAGTTGAATTGAAGGATATTTGTAAAACATAATAGGTTTCTCTTATTATTATTAGATGTTGTGTAAGTTACTAATGAGGATATTTATCTAAATGTTACTACAAAAGTGCTGAATTTAAAGACCTACATTTCCATTTCTGTCTTTTTAGAATATGCTGTGTTTCTCCAAGGAAGTCTGTGAGAAAAATGTTTTCCACTCAATTCTCCATTCTAGAGAAGAAAAAAAAAAAAAAACCAGAAAAGATTTATCATTGGGAAATAACATCCAAACAAAAACTTCAAATCTAAAATGCAAATTACAACAGTTGAAGAAATAACTTTTTGTCCAAGATTCCTCACAATGTGTGGTGATGGCATGTTCAAGCTTCCCTGAGTTTATCAGCAGAAGAGGAACAAAGGAGTTGGTAACTGAGGCAGAGGAATGCTATTTAAAGCTAATCTCTAGTGATATCAGCAATTTGCAGATTGGGAAACAACAACTAGTGGTTTAGTAATATCAGTAAGAAGTGGTCAGAAGTGATGAAATAAAGATCAAAAGCAGCGTAGGAAACCAAAACGGCTTTGGCAATCTGACTGCTGAATGAAGATTTTTCACTTAATATCTAATCTAGCAAAACTGATACCAGTGGGAGTTTGCTGTGAAATTGAATGAATTTAAAATAACATTGCAACTAAATCATTTCAAAATGATGACTTCATTATATTTTATTTTTTCATGTCTTTACTTTTTAAGTATTTTCTGTTTTGAAAACTGACCTGACTCATTAGCAGAAATGTTACACTGTCCACCGTATTTGAAGAGGTCACCAATGCATTTGATTAGCTTTTAAAATGTTCTCAGAAGTATTGCATTGAAGTTATACAGAAGGATGCCCAGTATAGTCTTAAAATATGAAGTGTTCTACAAAGAGCTATGTATTTTCTGTTCACCAAGCGTTCATGGTTTTAAGAAAACCTGTTGGTCATTTTCAATTGAAAGAAAATATGTCAATAAAATGCTACTTGGAATCCACTTTAAAAAGTTGACCAATTTAGCCCTATTGCAGTAATCAGCATTACTTCATAATATTAAGCTTCATTAGCATATCTCCATTCTCTCTCATGATTAAATATGACAGCTTATTCCCATATCGTGTTAGTGAAAGACAGAGGCTTTAAGATTTAAGTGTTTATTGCTGCCCTTACTGTTATAGCTTTAATGTGCAGTTTGGATTGCATATGAATCCATTTGAATATTCTCTCCTGGAAAAAGTGACTCTTACTTCCATATAAGAAAATAGTAACCTGACCAAGCCTATAACCAGATAGTTGGACATACTTCAGAGTCTAAACCAGTGATGTTTATGCCTTAGATCTTAAGGTTTATTTAATTATGAATGCTATAAAGAGCAAAATACAAATACACGGTAATACAAAACAGATGTTACAGTACCAGGGAGGGCTATACATCAAATTTGTTTTAATTACTTTTGAGTGCACCTTCCAATGGCAGCACTTGGTTTCTGTTCCAATTTCTGAGAAGAAACCATACTACCTACCCAGGCTTTTAAATGCATTATTAGGCTGAAATCTTGCTACACTTAAAGGCTGTTAGAAAAGTATACCACAGAATGGGAGACCAATCCTTTTGGACAGAATGTCCAGCATATAGCTTGACAAGTATGTGATATGATGAGTAAACAATTGTCTAACAGGTTATGCTCAAAAGGCTACAGTAAGCAGGGTTACATCAGGTTGGCAGCTAGTCACTAGTGGGTTTTCCCAGAGCTCCACATTAGCCAGCTCTCTTCAGTGATTATATAGATCATCTGGATACAGGAGTTGAATGCACACTAATAAAGTTTATATGTGATACTGAATTAGGAGGAGCTGTGGGCTCTCTCAAGGGCAGAGAGACATTGCCGAAAGATTTTGACAGAAAGATCTAGCGTGCTGGACAATCATCAGCCATATGAAATGTAAGATGAGCAATTGCTGGATTCTTCTCTTGGGACAGAGCAATCACTGGGATGTGTCCAGACTGATTGATGAAAGGCTGGAGAGGGATTTGGGTATTCTGGTTGATGGGAAATTGGATCTGAGACAGCAGTGTGCCTTGGCAGCCAGAAGGACCAATGGTATCCTGGGGTGCATCAGACCTAGCACTTCTAGCTGGGCAAGGGAGAGGATTGTCCCTCTCTATGTGGTATGGTACAAATTCACCTTGAGCACTGTGTGTAGGTTTGGGCTCCACTATACGAGAATGATGTAAGACTACTAACTTGTATCCAAAGGAGGGAGGTAGGTGACTGGAGACTTGCTAATATGGTGCCTCTCTACAAGAAAGGTTGGAACAAGATTCTGGGGATCTACTGGACTATCAGCCTGACCTCTATATCTATATCAGGGAATATTAGGGAGCAGCTCATCTTGACTGAAATTATGCAGCATGTGCTGGGCAGCCAGAGTATCAGTCCCAGCCATCATGGGTTCGTAAAAGGAAGGTATTGCCTCCTTCTCTGACCAGGTAACCAGAATAGTGGATGAAGGAAATGTCGTGGGTGTAGTTTACCTAGACTTCAGTAAAACTTTTGACAGTCTTTCTGGCAGCACTCTCCTGGACAGCCTGGAAGCTCATGGCTTATTAAAATGTACTCTTTGCTAGGTAAAAATCTGGCTAGATGACCAGGCCTAGAGAGTGGTGGTGAATGGAATTAAACCCAGCTGGTGTCCAGTCATCAGTGGTGTTCCCTAGGGGTCAGTATTGGGGTCTGTCCTGTTTAATATCTTTATTGATTATCTGAACGAGGGGAGTGAGTGCACCCTGATGCCCAGTTGAGAGAAAGTGTTGATTTGCCTAAGGGTGGGAAGGCCCTAAAGAAGGATCTGGATAGACTGGATGGCTAGGCTAAGGTAAGCTGCATGAAGTTTGGTGAGACCAAGTGTCATGTTATACACTTCCATCTCAACAACTCCAGGCAACGTTACAGTGTTGGAGCTGAGTGGCTGGAAAGTTGTGTGGCAGAAAAGGATCTGCATGTGTTGGTCAACACTTGGCTGACGACAAGCCAGCAGTATGCCCTAATGGTCAAGAAGGCCAGTGACATCCTGATGTGTATAAGAAATAGTGAAGCCAGCAGGACTAGGGAAGTGATCATCTTCCATGAAGTGAAATCCTTCTTTCCCTGCTACTGACAGTTCCTTTTAGCCCAATTATCACGATCTCTTCTTTGGATGGGTTGACTTTGTCTTGCAACTCAGCACTGGTGTTTCTCTTGTTCACTTCCTTTCTGGACCAGCATGATTATGGTATTTCTTTCTGAGATGAGGAAAATTGACTATTTGAATTGATGTCAGGCTAAAAATTATTTAAACATCCTTCTTAAAGGAGTGCAAGGAATGTTATCTTTGGCATTGTTCTGCTTTTTTGTTTTGTCCCTCATTTGATCCAGTTTTCTGTATTCAAGGAGGGTGATAACATGTTAGTAACATTGCATGCATGCAGTAATGTGATATTCATATTATTGTATACTCGTTGTCAATCTCTACAGAAACAGTTAAGCCTTTTTTTCTTGATGTTTGACTTATCTAGGTTAAAGACAAATTTTCAGTGACTGAAATTATATGTCCAACTAGATGTAATGAAAGATGACTGTTGACATCAGTGGAACTGCTATTACTGCTGTTGTTAGAGGTGTCTCTTTTCCTGTCGAGATTAAGATTTATTTGCTAATAAAAGATAACGTTCCACATGAAGAATATGTCTCCTGTCTCAAAGGAGAAAACTTTTAAAAGATTATAGCCTTTTCTAAAAGCCATAAATATATTGACTGAAAAACTAATCAGTGAAGTTTATTTTTCACATACCAAAAGTGGTTGATCTATTTGTGTTGTTTTGTGTTTGTTTTTTTTTTTTCCACAAAGATCATTTTCGTATGTATCATAATAAAAAAATAAAATCAGTAGGATATGTAGAGGAGTTTGGAAGACAACATCTTAAAAATATAAAATGCTTAAGGTAGAGCTGAAACTTTTACTTTTTTAACATGTAATGATAACTTCACAAAGAAGTAGATTTGGAGACAAATTTGTTTTTTTATAAAGAGAAAAAATGAGTAATCAAAACAAAGACTGAACTTCATAAAATCAAATGCAGGTTTTACTGAGTGGGGATAGCAATGTTTAAATATGTGAAAGCAAATGAAATATATGTATTTATGCTGGTATTTACGATATCTTGTTCTACTATTTAAGCTTTATTCTTGTATGGGAATCCAATATGTCTCCTGTAACTAACTGTAAATCAAGAGGTGTATTGGGAAGAAACTGTCCTCTGTCAAGTGTGACTTTTCTCATGAGCCATAGCAATAACATCACCGAAGCACTATTTCTGCTTTCACATTATTTACCAGAATAAAATATTTTCAATTGAGGAGATGAAAGGGAAATCAAACTTTTCTTTTAACTGACTAATTTCTTCATGCTGTAAAGAAAGCAGATAGGGCTTTTAATCATGAAAGAGAAATTGTGTTTGGCTTCTCAGACTCAGTATTTCTCAGATAGAAATTGATTTCTACTGGAGCTGTGCTGAATGCATTTGCAAAAAAAGGCCTGAAATATGAGTTGAGTGATATTATTTAAATTAATACACTCCTGGAACACATGTGCTAGAAGCTAATATGTCAGCAGCATGTTGCAGTCTTTTATTTGTCTTGGATGGAATGACAGCAGTCAGTTTTTCCAGGTCGTGGGTTGTTCCCACATATGAGAGGCAGAACAATGTCCTAGAAGACGCTTTCACATATTGACTTGATAAGAAACTCTACAGCCTATCCTGTCAAAATGTGCACATGCCCTGTAGAGTGTGGAAGAAAGCCAAAGATTTCTACATGCTTTCACTTGATTCAGCTCAGTTTCTTTTACTCCTTCAGCTTCTTGTGGGGGAGGATGGAATTGTGTGTGAAATTAACTTTTTTTTTCAGTCTAGATATGCCTTTTGCCATTTGGAGGCGACATATTTCAGAATGAATTGTTAATAAAGTATTCTATGAATAAACTAAAAAACATTCAAAGATATTTCTTTAATAAAAGGGTTAGGAAGTATGCTAGTTTACTTCAGAATGAATAATTAAAGGTTTGTATCTTACATTAAATTAGCGCTTCCTTTAACCCTGTCCATTTCTGATGGCTGATGATATTTATATAGAACCTCTGGCAAGGAGGATAGTATGATGTTTCTAGTTAAGAGAGGATGTTATGTCTACTTGTTTCAGGCCCAGTGAGAATGAGGAGGACTACCATGTCTCTAAAGGAGATCTGTAATGATTGGAACAAGGCAGTGTTTCCAGGACTGGCATATTCTATACTGCCTGTGGCACCAACCTTACTATACTTGGGAACACAGAGAAAGTGTAGATGATGAATACCAGTAGATGGGATGTCTTTTCATTACTCTAGTCAAAGAATATATATCAGTGGAGAGAAATCATATTAGAATGAAGGCTCAAAATGAGGGAAGATGTATCTTTGAAAGACTTAATCATGGTGTCATCTTAACATTGTTCCATTTGAAAAATAAAATAAGTCACACAAGAGCAACTGTATTTGAAAGAATCTCTTTCAAATGCATGTTCCAAATGGTCCATGAATTTTAAATAAAGTGCACTGGGTATTACTGATGTCAACTTCTTTGCTTTGTTGTCATTGCTGTTTTTTTCTGTACTGATTGCAGTAGTTCCTTATATATTTAGCTATAGAACTGTATATTACTTGCCTTCAAATTGATGTTAATTTAGATATGCTTAACAAGTTAATGAATATCCTATTTCCATTTTGATTTTTCCTCTTCTATTCCCAATCATTGCAGTTATCTAAACAATTACTGCCTTGCAGATGCACTAGAGGGGATTAAAACAATTGAGTAACTTATTGGAACAGTATAAAAGTCTTTCCTCCTTTCATACATGGCTCTCAGTAGGAGAAGATGTTCAGCTTGTTAACAGAGAGGTAGAGCTAGTGCTTGTTGCGGTGGGGAAGAGGGAGCTCACTGCAGTTCTTTAAAACTATAAATGTCAGATCTTCATTTAATTGTGGCTGTGGTTTGTCTCAAGAATTACATAGCTGTATGAATATCTTCAGAGTACGAACTCTAATGAATCATGTTTTGAGGCTTTGTTGACAGGACCCTGAGTTATGTCATAAATTATTTAAATAACCAGTTCTCTATCTAACCACATGAACATTCTGCAACAGCTCTGTTCCTCTGAGGCGAATAACCGTAGGCTTGTTTTTAAAAACAAGCTCAATATATAGGGAACTCTTCTCTTAGTTCTGACATTGTTATCAGTGATGATAAATACAAAAATGTATTTTGTTCTGTGGTATGCTCTTATAGTACATGCATAATTCAACAAAAAAAATTGAGCTGAAGTAGATTTGAGATTTAAAGTTCAGTAGGAGAGTTCTGCTGTGAACCTTGGTGGAGATGAGTAGAGAAGTTTGATTTTCAAGCTCACACAATCTTGAGAGACTGTATGATGGTCAGCGCAAGGTAATCACTACATACTTTAAAGATCTAATGATGCTAAAAGTAAAACAAACAAACAACAAAAAAAACCTAGTCTTCTTGACAAGGAATTTTGCACAACTCTCTGAAGGTATTGCAAAAATGACAGAAGGAAAAGCATTGCATCAAATACTAACTGTAAATTGAAGTAAAACAACTTACTGGATATTTTTCGAACCACTCTCTAATTTCACTGAAGTAAAATATATGCTTTATGTTTCTGATGCAGGCTGCCGTTGTAACAGTAGGATATTCTTTAAGCCATTGATGACATTTTTCTAGTGTCTTCTTAAAGAAGAAAAAAATGTATTGCCTTCTCAAATATGTGTGGAAGGTGGGCTGTTTTTGAAGCAGAAAGGAAGTAGAAGTGTGGAAGTGTAACTTTCACTAAAGTTATCCTCTTCCTGCAATTATCTTTCAGTGGTCTGGGAAGGTCCCAGTTGACTGGAAGCTGGCAAATGTTGTCCCAGTTTTCGAGAAGGATAAGAAAAAAGACCGTAGTAATTACAGGTCTGTCAGTCATACTTCAGTGCCTGGTAATATTATGAAGATTATCCTGGGAGTTTCTGAAAAACACTTGAAAGATAATGCTTTGGTTGCAGCCAACATGAGCTAATGAGGGGAAAGTCTGACTTAATTTTCTTTTTTGTCAAAATTACTCATCTAGTCAACCAAGGGAAGCCAGTAGATGTAATCTTTTTGGATTTCAGCAAAGCTTTTGATTCTCTGTTTCACAGCACCCTATGCAGAATGTCCAGCATGTAGCTAGACAAAAGCATAGTACGATGGCATACAAGTCAGGGTCAAAGGGCTATAGTCAGTGTGATTGTATCATGGGGGCAAATAGTCATTAGTGGTGTTCCCCAGGGCTCCATGTTAGAGCTAGTTCTCATCAATGATTTTATACATGATCTGGATGCAGGAGTTAAAGTTTGTGGATGATACTCGGTCAGGAGTAGATGTGGACTCCCTCAAGACATCACTGTCTCTGGTGACAGTGATAGAACCAGTATGAAGCTGTATTAGGGGAGGGTCAGGTTAAAGATTAGAAAAATGTTCTTATCTGAGAGAGTGTTTGAGCACTTGGAATGGGCATATTTTATGATATGATTTACGATGGGTATATTTTATGATGAAAAATGCCTATCACACCTTATTATGGGAATGTTTTATAATTCTGTGATTCCAGTGAATCTGAGAAGTTATTTGAATCATGCTATACATACATTAATCTTACATGCTCTAGTTTGAAAACATTGTCTCTTTCTTAAATTGAAACTGTCAAAGTTTTGAATACACATTTTTGTTTCAGATAAGGTCTTAATAATCAGACATATGTTTACATATTGTAATTTTTGTTTACGAATTGTTTACATATAGTTAAGTTTGCTATCAGAAGTAATTCAGCAGGCAAGCAAAAATGACTTTAAATTAAAACTGGGGAGATTTAGGTGATATGTTAGGAGGAAATCCTTTACTCGGAGATCAGTGATGCCCTAGCACAGGCTTCCAGAGAAGCTGTGGTGCCCCATCCCTGGAGGAGCTCAAGGCCAGGTTGGATGGGGCCTGGGGCAGCCCTGCCCAGGCCTGGGAGTTGTTACTAGATGACCTTTAACCCTTCCAACCCAAGCTACTCTATGATACATTCTATGATAAGGAAAAGTAGTTATTCTTTACTGCTGTAAATAAGTACAAATAATTACAATGAACAGAAGATTTTAGTGGTCTGATGAAAATTAAGTATTTAGCAACTTTCCTATCTTAAAAGACAGTCACCACTGCCCATGTGTAATTAAAATACTAAAATTACCCATAAACTATTTTGTCTTGTTCATTTTATTGATGTAATTTGAGATCAATAACAGCTATTCAAAACAAAACAAGAAAAAAAAAAACAACAACGTAACTACTGAAGTTACATTATAAATAATGTTTTGACTAGAAAAAAAAAATCCATTTTGTTAAAGAACAAAAAATGAGACTTGCTCTGCTTGTTGATTATAGAGAAACATTCAAAACTATTTAAGAATGTTGAGGACTAACAAGTAGCTGGATTTAATGACATGGAACATAGGTGTGGTTTATCAACCCTTTGATATTGTCACTAGGCTTTCTGCCTTACTTCAGAGTCAAAGAAATGTGTTTTCAGGTATACATGGTGCCATCATGTGGAGATTTCTGAACATTGAAATCCTTTTCTTGATTAGAGTAAGAGAAGGAAATATGATGTCCAAACTACTGCATATGGGCTTGAGATATAAACTGATGCTCTTACGTGAAATTTTAGCTCATATCATAGTTGATAGGCTTCTGACCTTCCTGCTGTCATTTGATGGGCTGTCTCCATCAGACCTCACTTTTTAAAAAAGTGGTCCGTGTATTGTTTTAATTTTTGCTTTTTCCTTAAATGTATAATAATGTAAGTTGCTCTTTGCGTAACATAGCTTAATGAAGACAATGCTTCTTTTCATTTCCTGGGATAGTTAAATAAATAAATATGAATATGAATAATATATATATTTTTTCAGAGTCCTAGTACTGGCCAAAGCAGTCTTGGGTTAAGAATATGCATCTGCATGAAGACTGGAAGGTTTTACACAATTATGTTAAAAACACCAGGCCAATTTTTTAGGTATCCAGACTTATTTGGATCTTCTTTGCATATTTACTTCTTTGTATATCATCTTAAAAGACATAGGAAAATTTTCAAATGATACTTAAAATTTATTTTTTTCTACATTTCAAGGAAAAGACCATATAATCTGTTTAAATAGGCCGTGTGTGTGTGTGTGTGTGTGTGTATATATAAGTATTATTCTGTACTTTGAAGATATGATATTATAATAGTTCCAGTAGCACCTTTTAATTCTATGCATGTTGGCCTGTGCAGCTGGCTGTGATTCACTGTGATAACCTATTTATGTTCTTTTATTAGCTCTGTAGGATAAGATGTTCTCTAACGGTTCTTTTATGAGCATCCCATTGGATGCCTCTGTGTATGCAGAATAAGACGTTCTTTTCTAGACATTTTTTTCCCCAGGGAAAAGGAAAAATTAAGCTCTCTAAGTCTGCGGTAGATTTTTTTTTCTCTCTTATCTGATGAGACTATTTCATTGTCTTCACTTTCTTTACAGAATATTAACGCTTAATCTACTGCTATTTGAAGAAACCTCTTAGTTACTACAACTGGTGACTCATCAATTGGTTGTCAGTTTTTTTAGATCCATAGGTGACAGGGTTTCTCTTTGAAGAAAATATTTTGTAATTCAATTTGGTTTTGGAGATTGGATTTGAGACTAAGAAATCTATTTCAGAACGTTTCTGGAAGTTTATGCAAGGAATATTTATTTGCTTATTCTTCCATATAATTTACAAGACTGTAAAAAGGTAATTTCTAACAGTTGTTAATCTGAATAACTTCAAGACATACGATTCCAAGTGTTGTGGTGCAGAAAGCCTTGTTTTAGATGCTAAAACTGTATTTTCCACATACAGACTTTAAAAGAGATGTCAGTTATTTAGACAACAGGTATATTATGGAAAAATCAATTATTTAGACTTAGTCCATCTGCAAGATTTTTGTAACTTTAAACAGATTAGCAGAAGATGAAGATTTATGTAGAAGGCTGACAGGCAAGAATTTTGTCTCTATGAATTTTTAATGGAATTTTGATGAAGTGATAGATAAGCCTAGAGTGGACTGTGCAAGTATTTCTGTATGTGCATATACTTTATTGCAAATATATGCTTTGCATCATCAATCTCTTTGTCTCCTGGGTGTTAATTTTAAAAGATGTTGTCAGGACGCTGAGAAGAGATGTAGCATGGTAAGTCATATAAGAAATAGTTTGTGCCTTGAGAGAGGAATCCAAAGAATGGAGCAAAAATCAGCGTTGTAGATAGATTGCAAGGTAAAGTAGCTAAGAAACAAGAAATGATCAGGAAAAGAAAGCAAAATACATGACTCGAATAAAACTATCAAACTTATATATTTGGAGAGGATCCTTTACAAGCAGGTGACAAGGTAGAACTAGGCTGCTAAACCTGCCTTTTATTTATTTATTTTTCTCCAGTACATATTATTCTTTTATAAAAAGATAAATGATTTTTAAGTCTAGTGGGCCTGATAGAAGTTACACAGAAAATTTATTGTATCATTACCTCTTAGCCTTGAGTAGCAAGAAGAATTGGCAATCTGGGGAATTGTAGTACATCACTGTATTGTAGAACAGATATTTACTGAGCTGTATGACTTTACAGTTTGCAGGGTTA
The DNA here is from genome assembly GCA_030625065.1 of Alectoris magna. NCBI lineage: Eukaryota > Metazoa > Chordata > Aves > Galliformes > Phasianidae > Alectoris > Alectoris magna. The sequence goes on from CM060560.1 coordinate 80,264,246, forward strand.
GCATTATGGTAAAAAATAAAGAATTTGTAATGTGTGGCTTTATACTTAGCTCAAGTGGAGAAAGCACTATAAGCATTGTGTGTTCTGGCAGCCTGAGATGTAAGAAGGGAAGGCAGTTTCCATTTGACTTTAATTATTGTGCTGATAAGATGAATTTGGGGCAGAAAAAGGCTTTGCCTTTCAAATGAGATCTGAGTACTCAGATCTGCATCAGCAACCCAGTTAGAAGTGTAATGATTAGGCACCTTCAGACTTTTTTGAAAATAACCAAATTTCACTTCAAGTCAATGCTTCTCGCAAATTATAGAGGATTAAATTACTATGCTTTTTTTGTTGTCTTGAAGTTGAGATTCTTGGGGAAATATGAGGGGTGGAGATATTAGTTTTTTCTTTCTCTTTAAAGGAAGTTAAGATCGACTTCCTAGAAGATTACTAATGCTGAATTATTATTGTTTTATCAATGCTATTGAGTGTGCTTATGAACAACTGCTGGCCATAAAAACGCATGACCTAAATGCTTTAAAACCCGTCTGCTTTAGTGGATGTAGGTAGACAAGTTAGATCAGAATCAGAATTAAAAATTGTTGTTACCCTGACATTTATATTATGTGAATGTCATAAGTAAACAGTTTCAGGTAGCTGCTGCCTAAACATTTAAACAAAGAGATGGTCGTGGCCACATGATATTATGGACTTTCAATGAGAGCAGCACAACAACAACATCAAAAAACAATGAAAGTAGCATCAAGAAGAAATTGGACAATCTGATTGTTATGACAGATTACAGTCAAGATATACTAATGGTTTTATAATTTCTATCAAGGTTTGCAGCTTGAAAAAAGAAAGAAAAGGAGAAATTTTACAAATTTAAGAATACCCATTTTATCTCTTTTTAGAGAAGCACATCGGCCAAACAACAAAGCTACTTAACAAAATAAAATAAAACCTCATTTAAAAAAGATTTACAGTTCATTTGAGAATTACAACAGACCACACTGCCAGGAACAGGCAGGAGGGTGTATCATATCAGAACTTGATGAAAGAAAGTACAGAATTGCTGCCAATGGAAATGGGACTATTTGGGGTTCAGAGGATGAAAAGATCAGAGATTACAGAAATATGTACTGTGATAAATATAAATTTGTACAACACTGATGATCTTTCTAACAGTTGTATTGCAGTCAAATCTACTTGCAAAGCTGGTGCAGAACCTGTGCATTTCCTTTTTTGTGAGAATCTAATTTTTTAAAATGGTTTAAGAATCCCCATAACTTGTATGGGGTACACTATTTCTTAGTTTCAGAATGGAATTGTTCTCTTCAGAGTACCTGGTTTGATGCTGTGTTTGGCTTCTAGGAGAAAAACACTGTTGATAATACGTCGATGTTTATTGTTGCCGATTAGCAGTGCTGTACAGAGCCAAGGCCATTCTCAGTGAAGGCACCAAGTTGCTGGCAGGGAACAGAATTGGGACAACTGTCTTAAACTGGCCAAAAGGATATTCCATACTGTATGACATCACATGGAAGGAGTTTTGAAGAGGGTGGGAGTTGATGTCTCTCTTCTGCTGCTCAGAATCTAGCTGGGCATTGATTGGGGGGTGGTGGGCAATTGTTTGCGCCTTACTTGTTACACACATTCATATCTATTATATTTGTTTGTCATAAGAATTATCCTTTTCTTTTTCTCTATCCTAGTAAATAGTTCTAGTAAATAGTGTTTTTTTTTCTCACCCATGAGTTCTATGTTATTTATTTATTTTTTTCCAATTCCCCCCCCTATCTCTGGAAAGGGGTGAAGTGAGTGGTATTATGGTACCATAATACTCATAATACATATATCATTATATTATATGGTACTCAACCACCTGCCGGTTTAAATTGCAGCACCTAGTATAATGTTAATACTTTTCATAGTTTCTTTCACCTGAGGACTCAATAGACCATTGTTAAAAAGTAGTTGAGAACTCTTTTTATAATCCTCTATTTTCATGGGTCACTTCACTCACAACTGTTACACGGTGCAGAAGGACGCAGAAGGTGCAGCAGTCTTGTGAGGGAAAAGAAGAAAGTTGCCGTATCAGAACTGAAGCATCAAGGTGGCAGAATCTAATCTGGGCATGAGAGCTAACGAGAAGTGGAAGTCCAACAAATAGGGATTTTATGGCAATTCTGTCATGAATACTCCATTACTGCATTACTATAAGAAGCCAAACAGGTCTGCAAAGGGAACTTAGAGGAGGCTTTTGTGATCAAGTCTAGTGAATAATCCCATGTCATTAGACTCTTTTTCATCCCAGAAGGCCTGAAGGTTAACTTCTAAAATAAATATACTTTTAAGGAGTTGCATCCAGTCAGAAAATTGCAAATATAAATTCTTATTTCCACAAATCATTCCCTTTTGTATTTGCATTATGTCAAATGAGCACAGTAAATAGGCAATAAGTATTTAGTTTTGGTTTTTTTTCCCCTTTAATTTCAGGCAAATTAAAGAAGCTGAAATGATAGTGAGTGGAGGTGTCTTTGTTTATTATTATTGCAACTCTTTTTGACTTACAAAGTACAACGTGAATAAGTGAATGAGTGTTTTTTGAAACAGCACGTGGTTTTTGTTTGTTGTTTTTTTTTTTCAATGCTTGAAGATCAGAAACAGATAATCTCTGCGGGTGAGAAGAGAGCAATAAGAAGGCTTTCATCCAACATTATTTTAACACTGAAAACCAGTCCTAGGTCAAATTTACCAGCACTGCTGAGTTTGCTGAAGCCTTTAGACTGATCTTGTACATTACAGGAAATGAAGGGGTAGGTAATAAAGCTAATTTTGCTTTAAAAAAAATCCATGTTATGCAACGTTTCTTTTAGTAACATTTCTTTGTAGATAGGCTTTCTTTTCACTGAAATGCCATTTCACAGTCATTCCATCAATTTTAGACTAACAGCTGTGCACACTAAATAAGAAAAAAAAAAAAAAAAAACACCCTTAGATCATAGAGAGGGAGATTTAATAGGAGAGCTTTGTTCCTCATAGTTCACTACTTGTGGTCTTAATTGCAAAATAGCACTTCATTATGTCATTCTGGGTTTTACTTTTTTTTTTTTTTTTTTTTTTTTTTTAATTTCAAGAGCTTGTTAGCAAGTTACAAGTGTCTTTGTATGTAATTTGTCATTAAAAAAAAAAAAAAAAAAGGATATCAAAAGCAAAGTAAAAGTCATTTTGGATGAACGAAGAGTGGCAAGTCATAGCCATAGTATTACTGCAGTCAGTCTGGCAGTAGTCAGCACTGTGCACATGCTCAAGAACGCACTTTCCTATGCTTAGATAACTATCAAATCAATGTGGGGAAAAAAATAAAGCTGTGAGAAAAGGAATGTCATTATGAAGAACTGATGAAGGACAGAATTTGCTAGAGGATACACTATAAGCTTGTAGTTGTTGGACTGTTCTAACTGACACTAAGTAATTAGACAAAAAATACTTTTGCTATTCATTTGGCTTTCCATATAACATTAAATGTGAAAAGATTTTGTCTTTGACTTAACCCTCAGGTGCTTGATGTTCCATGATTTAATTTTATATAGTCTCACAGCAAGGGACTAATGGGAAATTTTCTTTATGTGAAACTAGTTTAGTAATCAGAGAATTCATTCCACAAATATATTCTCCAGTAATCTTGAAAGGTTTTCTTTCACCTTTGAGTTTTGTCTTTTATATGCAATTAACATTATATAATCAAAATCAGCAAACCAGTGTACCCACCATGAAGTAACTCCTCAGCTTTGTGTTTACCTCCTGTAGTGAATGCTATTATAAAGCTGTCAGTTACTTCCTTCCTGTGATATGAAGGACCTTTTCTGACTCAGCAGGAACAAGAGATCCTCTGCTATTTTCCAGGCTCGGGACTGAGCGAGCCTCAATCTTCCAATATTGTGAGTTGGCTGGAGAAAAAAATCAACATTTGCAGAAGAAAAATCAACTTAGATTGGTGATAGAATGCTTTGTAACAGATGCGAACAGATTGGTATTGTCAAAATAATTCTTGGAGGGAAATATCTTAATTTTTATAATGTGCTTAAATTCAAAGGTACATGAAAACACTTATCCAGCTGTTGTTATATAAACAAGTTTGGATGCTCAGTTGCTCACAGCTCGCTTCCTCACAGTGGGATGGGGGAGAAAATCAGAGAAGTAACAGAAAATTCATCTGTTGAAATAATGACAAAGTAAGGCAAGAGCAGCACTCACCAGCAAAGCAAAAAAAGGAATTCATTCCTTGCTTCCCATTAGCAGGCAGATATTCTGCCTATAAACAGGGCTCTGTCACATGTAGCAGTTTCCTGGGAAGAGATATGCCATTACTCTAAATGTTCCTCATCCTACAGATAGATGACCATTCTAGCAAGAAAGTTAGACTTTCATTGTCTGATAATTCAGTCTTGCCACTGGAAGGTATAATTTGAGTGAAGAGGGAAAAAAAAAACAACAACCTAAAATCTATAAAGATGTTAAGAGACCATTCCTGTATGTAGATATGTATGAAAAGGACTGTCCTGTTTAAAGTTACTTGTGACTTTCCCATGTGTATGTAAAAAACAAAACAAAACAAAAAAAGTGACTGTGAATTAACTTTTTATCCATTATTACAATGTTTTATTTCACTCTTAAATTTGTGTGGCTGTGAAGATTTATAATTGCATTCACTTAAGAACAAATGTTCACGTAAGAGCCTTCAGAGAGAGATATTTTTCTGTTAAATAAATATCTGTGTGCAAGTGCTAAGTTCCATTACAGAGACTGTCCTTTTAGTGTACATCACTTTTTCAAGGAGTCACATTTTGAGGAGAAAAAGCTTTGCCAGCTGGATGTACTTTTTAAATGCAATTTACTGTTTTTACTCTTACAGTCATTCATTTTATTCCAGGTTGTACCTCATAATATTATACTAATAATGTAATTGAAAATTCTGGTTGAAACAGTCAGCATCGGAAATGCTGCATACAGATCAGGAACTTGTATCGATACTTACATCAATGCTTACTTTTTCAAAGAATAGAACAAATATTATTTTGATGCTGCATGAAGGTGGAATTCGACAAAAGCCCTAAGACATATGTCAGTCCTTTGGAAAAAATCTTGTGTATAAACTGTCCTTCCTATTGCCGTAGAGGATTTCTAAGATCTCTGTCTTCATTTCTGTCTTCACTTCGCTGTTGAAAACACAAAGTTTACGTTTCTCTTCCTTCTTTGGGAAGTTGCTGGTGTGTAAGTGATGACAAGTTAAGCAAGCTAACTAAGGATAAGGTCAGATCAGTAGGTAGAGCTCAGAGAACTATAAAGCTTTCCTAATATGTACTCAGCCTGAATTAGCATTTCCAATTTGAATATGCATCAAACCATTTGATGATGTCATTGTTGCAAGTTTTAGTCATAGTCACTGAGAGTGGATAAATCACACTTGGTAAGGGTTAAGTGATCTAACTTCTTAGATTGTGTTAATTATTTCTACATTTTCAGCTTTATCGAAAGATATGACCAAAAATCAGTAGTTCTGCTTAAAGTGGAACATTATTATTACTGAAATTAATAAATGAATTGTAATTGCTCCAGACTTGTCTGGTTATAACCTTTGTGTTACTCCTTTGATGATGTGCAATGTGTATCACCATATCAGCATGCTACAGGAATTATCCTGTGGCATACTGAAAACAGGGAAAGATTCAAGAAATTAGAGTTGAGAAGAATAGATCCAGAAAACAACAAATAGGCCTTCACAGTTCTGTGTAAGTTTAGCCTTTTACAGGCCTATGATAAATTCATCTCTGCACGAGAGCACCTTGCTGAAGTTTTGTGTATTGTGTTGGTATTAGAATAAAATAAGTTAGAGAGAAGCTTTGTGCGTGATTTAAATGACTGTCATAGAGAAAATGAAACCAAGCTGATAGATTTAGAGACTAATATCTATAAATGGTAGCAAGGAGATATCCTGCTTACCTGAAGTACCTGTTCCCAGTGGCCCAGTTATCTTCATAGTACGGCACTAAGACTTGTTTTTGTTTTTGTTTTTTTTTCCCCATCAGAAAACAATTTTTTATGCTCTGAATTATGCAGTGACCTTATTTATAACATAATCTCCAAAATAAGTTGACAATTCTGTCATGTATTTCATGTAAACCAAGAAACTAATGCTGTGAGGTAAAGCAGAGTCTTTTAGATAATATATATTGCATGTTTGGTGTTTTTGAAAAAATGACTAATAATAACGTTGCATTTCTTGAACTCATGTATTTTGAGGAAAAAATATTTCACTGCGAAGAAGCTATAAAATGTAAATGTAAAAGTAATTTGTTTCACAGATAGCTATTTTTGGAAAGCAGAGCGGCCTCTGCAGTTACTTCTCTCTAAATAAAACGCACACAAAAAAAAAGCCCGCTGTCTCTATGGAACGTTATGGGATTTCAAGCAGAGCCATTTGTTTTTTTTGGCAGTGTGAATAACTGAGTGCAGCAAAATAAACAGCAACAACAACAAAAAAAAAGCCAAAAACAATTTGCTGGGGATTTTTGTTTGTTTGTTTGTTTTTGTGGTTTTTTTTTGTGTTTTTTTTTTTATCAGGCAAGTACTTTTGCAATCGTGTTAATATTTTCAGAGTGGAATTTTTCACTGTATGCAAAATTGGTGTTTTTCAGATGGGTTGGAAGACAGACAGGGATTCTGGAAAGTTTCCAGAAGGTATCGTCAGAGAACTGACAGTGTCATTACTGGGGAGTCACTGTATGGCATTTCAGGTCTGGGGTCCTTTGGGGTACTGATCACATCAAGTACATCCTTATTTCTCTGGATGTCAGGTTGCATATAACTAGACGTTTTAGCTTCCTTGGGATAATGAAAGCATAAACACAACTAGTACAGGGAGCAAAAGTTAAAACTACTTGGAAAGAGTGGTATAGGAGGATTCCCAACTCATTTATCCCAGAGAAAGACATGGTTCAACTACTCTACAGGTCAAAAATCAGTTGCAATTTAAATAAAAGGAATCAAATGTAATGCTTTCCACTTATATAATTTTCCTTCAGAAGCTCTTGAATAAAAACTATTTGTCTAAGGGATGCCAATTATAAGATCACTGTGAGAAGACCAAAGCTTACACTGTGGCTCTTTGTGCAAAACAAAGAGCCTATATCTTGTATATATCCTGTATCTGACTATAGTCTGGTGCTTACCAGTTAGTTTCTGTGATCTTTTTGATGGCTTTGCTCTAGTGTGAAATCAAGTTACTTAGCTTGAGTGTTGAGAAACTGCAGTTCTCATGCAGCACCTGAAATTTACAACTTTTTGGTGGTTCTTTCTCTCTAGTGAATGGGGGCACTGTCGTTCTCTGTAAAATGCTGTTTACCTGTCATCTTGCAAACAATTAATTAGGCAATAGTTCATTCTGTTAGTAATTTTTACCCTGATTCATTATCAGTATGTCTAAGCTGAATAAAATTTATGAGAAAATAAATAAAAGTCAAGGGCTTTTGTTTGTTTTTAGTTGGATTTAACAATAGCATACAAGGTTTTGAAAATTGAAAGAAGTTTGTTGGACTCTTTACGAAGAATCCAGCAGTAAGATGCTATGTCATGAAGACTTTTACATGTATTTATGCAAACTGCCCAGAGAGAAACGTGGTGAGATTTCAGAAAGTAATACATGTAGTGAGTTTTTAAAAGAAACTGAGTAAATTAAAATTGCAAATTGCATAGTATCACCCCACTTAGAATTTACATTCGGGATACCATTGGTAACTCAACTGGCTAAGAACCCATCAATTTTGCAGGAATATGTTAATTTGGTATGTATATTAAGATATAGTAAGATTTTGTCAGATACCTTTGGGCTTCAAAATAAAAGATAGTATAAATTCAAAACCATAGTTGTGTAATTAGAGATTATAATTACATTAAAATGTGCTTCACAATAATTTCATAGAACTAGTAAGGTCTTTCTGTAGGAGGAAAAAAAAAACAACAAAACAACACTTCTATTGCGGTGTACAGAAAGGTTGTTTTTTTTTTTAAATACCTTGAATAATTTGCAGTTATTTAATTAACTGGGCTGCATCAAAAGGAGCATGACCAGCAGGTTGAGGGAGGTGATCCTGCCCTTCTGCTCTGCACTGGTGAGGCTTCACCTGAAGCACTGCATCCAGATGTGGAGTCCTCAGTACAGAAGATACATGGACCTGCTGGAGTGTGCCCAGAGGAACACCACAAAAATAACCCATACGATGGAACACCACTCCTACGCAGACAGGCTGAGAGCTGGGGCTGTTCAGCCCAGGGATAAGTAGGCTCCAGGGAGACCTGAGAGCAGCCTTTAAATATCTGAAGGGGAGCTGTAAGACTGAAAGGGAGAAACTCCTTATCAGTGTCTGTTGTGATAGGACAAAGGGAAATGGTTTCAGACTGAAAGATTGGAGATTTAGATTGGATACGGGGAAGAAGTTTTTTTTTCAGTAAGGCTGGTGAGGCACTGGAACAGGCTGCCCAGAGACATGGTGAATGCTTGGACCCTGGAGACAGTCAAAGTCAAACTGAAGGCTGCTTTGAGCACCCTGATCTAGCTGTGGATGTCCCTGTTTATTGCAGGGGAGTTGGATTAGATGACCTTTAAGGGAGGATTCTATGATGATTCTATGAATTTTCTTGTTATTTACAGTGATATATCCAACACTTCTAAATCATTTGAGCATTGCATTGCCAATATAAGAACTTTGCTTTCATCCATTGTGTACAGTACAGAAGTCACCTTCAACTTGTAACTAGTTAAAAGTTTGAATGTTATTATGATTTAGTGGATCTGAGTTTTTTGTTTATTTTTAAAAATATGTTAGAACTGATCTTGAAGATACTGTGATAGCTACTTCATGGGAAGTATATGGCCTGACCAAAGAGCTGGATTGCAGTTGTTTTGGTTTGTAAGGGCTGCAGATCTTGCTGGGCAACAGCCTAGCCCTTCTTTACAGGCATGTAGCTGTCTTAGAACATCCCTGATCCAAGTGAGGAAAGGGTACTTGAAGAAAGCAAAAGAAAATACACTACTTTTATTAATTTTAATTAAAATCAAATTATTTTGACACTCTTTTTCTTTGCTTAAGGAGTTGTATGAATTCTCTGGAATTTCTAGTTAAAAAAAAAAAAAAAAAGTTTGGAAATGTCCCAGGAATTAATATAGGACTTCTCAGTTCTGACATGAACATATTATTTTCATAACCCATCTAGAGCAAGGCTATGGTAAAGAAACTACAGTCAGGGCTACGGAGAAAACCAGGACCTGGTGCACTTACCTGGCAGCCTAGGCACAGCTGAAAGTGTTGTGGGTAGCCTTTTTAGACTTTTGTAATAAAAAGAGAAGCAAGGTCAATGAGTTGTTTAAATGTTTTCTTAATAAACATATTGAATTTGAAACATTCTAAGACTATGATGCACTTGTGAAAAGTCAACACATTTGTATTAAGGTGATGCCAGCCTATTAAGGATCATGGAGAAAATACTTAAAAGGGAACTATTGTGAATTTTTCATCTTTAAATTGCTTAGAGTATTGCTATCTTCTGAAGAGTTGCCACATCATTGGGAATCTAATTTTAATCGCCGGAGGATGAAATGGGAAAATTTTAATCCTGCTTTAAGTGTGCATCTCAGTACAGCATGAACTATGGTTTTGTGACTGATACTTCTGTAATATATTTGACAAATGTTGCTGGACAAATTAGATGAATCAAGTTTTTGACATTCAGTGATTTTTTGTTTTGGGGGTTGGTAGGTTTCTGTTTTTGTTTTTGTAATGTTTGCTTAGGCTTTATAAAATCTTACACATTTTTCATGACTGTAAGGAAAATTAATCTTGCAGAGATGATCAAGGGCCTGAAGCATCTCCCGTATGAGGAAAGGCTGAGTAACCTGGGTCTGTTCAGTATGGGGAAAAGAAGACTGAGAGGGATCTGATTAATGTTTTAAAAATCTAATGGGAGGTGGGAGGCAAATATGTGGGGCCAGACTTATCTCGGTAATGCACAGCAATAGCACAAGGAGTAATGGCCTAAAACTTGAACATAAGTTCCATACTAACATGCAAAAGAACTTCTTTAGGGTAACAGTGATGGAGCACTGGAACAGGTTGCCTGGAGAGGCTGTGGAGTCTCCCTCTATGGAGATATTCAAGACCCATCTGGACACCTGTCTGTGTGACCTATTCTAAGGAACCTACTTTAGCAGAGGGATTGGACTCAATGATCTCTTGATGTCCCTTCCAACTCCTGCAATTCTGTGATTTTGTGATATTAAGGTGTGTGCTTTCTGAAATCTAACTAGCAGAATAATACAATTATAGTGGGAGTAGTCTTCTTTCATACATGTGTATCAACATTATACAGTGCAACGTTTAATATCTAAAATGTCTTTTAAAGGATGTGTAGGAAAGAAGTGAAAATCAAGTTTCTTTCATGCAATAGATGTTTCACTAATTTGCTTCACTGCATTTACAAATAAAGACTTAAATGTTATTTCACCTGTTTTCATACTGTCTTCATACAGTCTGAGAATTTTGACAGTACTTGACCTGATGCCTGGAGGACAAAAAAAAAAAAAAAAAAAAAAAAAAGGACAGCATTATATAAAGATTTGTCACATGGTACTATCCCTCCCTCCCTCCGTTCTCTCCCTTCCACCACAATAATCCCAGACAATGCTACAGGCTTGGGGCAGAGTGACTGGAAGACTGTGTGGAAGAAACAGAACTGGGGGTTTTGGTTGACACTCAGCTGAACATGAGCCAGTAGTGTGCCCAGGTGGTCCAGAAGGCCAATGGTATCCTGCCTCATATCAGAAATAGTGTCGCCAACAGGAGCAGGGAAGTGATTGTCCTTCTGTACTCCATACCTCAGGTACTGTCTTCAGTTTTGGGCCCCTTAATACAAGAAAGACATTGTCGCCCTAGAGCATGTTCAGAGAAGGGTAACAGAGCTGATAAAGAGACTGGAGCACAAGTCTTATGAGGAGCCGTAGAAGAAACTGGGATTGTTTAATGTGGAGAAGAGGAGGCTCAGGGGAGACCTTACTGCTCTCTAAAACTACCAGAAAGGAGGCTGTATTGAAGTGGATGTCAGCCTCTTCTCCTGCATAATTAGCAATAGAATAAGAGGGAATTGCCTCAAGTTGGCCAGGGGGGATTCAGGTTGGATGTTAGGAAAAATTTCTTCTTCAAAGGAGTGATCAGATGCTGGAAATGGGCTGCCCAGGAAGGTGGCAGTGTCACCGTCCCTGGAGGTGTTCAAGAAAAATTTAGGTATTGTACTGAGGGACATGGTTTAGTGGAGAAATATTGGTGACAGGTGGATGGTTGTACTTCATGATCTTGGAGGTCTTTTCCAATCTTTGTGATTCTCTTCCCTTCCTTCCTTCCTTCCTGCCTCCCTCCCTCCCTCCCTCCCTCTTTCTTCCTCTTTCTTCCTTTACTATTATTATTTTAAGCTCACTGAATATTCTGGTTAGTAATTCTAAATAATTTAATACATAAATCAAGATATTTCAAGCTAGGACGGGAAAAGCATGGTTTTGACAGCTTGTCATATGAAATTACGAAAAATGTTAATCACTCCTGTTTAAAAGGGGAATTGAATACAGATAAAGGCTGGATTAAATTGCTAAATTTTTTGTTGTTTAAAAAACAGGTAAGTTATACAAAGCGTAGGTGGACGTTTATTTTTAGAAAGATATCAAAATAGAAGGGTTAGAAGTATTCAGTTTAGGGACTTCTGAACCCACCATTATTACATGGAATTATGAAGCAAATGTAGCTATTAATGGGAAAATACAAGGCTTTGAGTTCTTTTGTTAGTCCACCTAAAATACCACGCCTGCAAATTTCAACCTTTGTGTCAAAGAAGTAGTATATTTTGATGTCGCCACTGATTTGCAATGCTTCATCTGCCACATGGTTACGCATATTGCAGTTCTGCACTATTCACATAGGTTGTGGCATTGTTTTGTGAAGGCTATCTTACATTTCTCTTTCTTGGTTAACAGTATATTTGATTGTTACTGGAGTGGATGTCTGGAGCTGATGAACAAAGAGATTTGACTTTATGTCAGAAGTAAAATCTGTAGGATAAAATAAGTTATTTTGTGAGAAGTGCTGCACAGTTACACTGTTTTCTTGAAGAATTTTTTTTTTTTCGGAGAAAAATATTTCCATTTAAAGCTTTCTTGTCTTAGAAGCAAAATAGTGCCATATCTTGTCTTAAGATATTTTATTCTCCAGTGTATGGTGGGGAGGAAATGATGCAATGAAGCAATAAGAATACCGCATTTCAGTTGTAGCTTATGAACACTGTTGACTTCATGTGTGATCTGATTTTAATTTCCGAACCCTCTTGTAAAGAACTTGTTGTATCATTTAGTTGGGAACGTCATGAGGTGGATTTATATTCAATAGGAAATGAGATAATCAAGATACTAATTCCCTGCAAGCTTTAATTTGTCAAAGAGACCTTTAGAGATACCAATTAACAGAAAACCACGTCCTAGTTCATACTCTGATGAAGGCCAGGAAAAAAAAAGAAAAAAAGGTAAAATGTTTATTTCCAAAGTAAAGTTAGAAGTACTTTGGGAGGTGCACTTCTAGATGACTACAAGTTTTTTACTCTCTTTTTTTCCAACCTTTTATTTTTATTTTATTTTATTTTTCCTTTTGGAGCAGGAATTCAAACCCACCTAGTTAGTATCTCCAATTTGTTTTCATTAAATGTTGCTCCATACTTTGAATATGGATGAGGTTGTTGAAAAATGATGTCTCCGTTTAAAAGAAAAAACTTTTCTCTGAGAAAGGGAGTGTCATACTTTCAGTGTTACTTTTGTTATAGAATCACTGCAATGTATTTATAATGCTCATATAAGAAGTGGGGAACTGATCTGGATATCAAAGTAAAGATTCAGTTCAAAACTGTAAAGACTTTTTCAGTAGAATCCACTGCTCACATCTTGTTTCTGCTTTTCAGTGTGAAGCAAGAAACTGCCTGTAGCACTTTACTTATACAGTCTGACTTTTGGTTAGTCCTTTATGGAGCCAGGAGTTTGATTCAATGGTCTTTATTGGTCCCTTCCAACTTGGGAGATTTTATCACTCTGTTATTTTGTATGTTTTGAGCACGTGGTCTCATCCAACTTCCAGCTTATACTGTTTTCACTGGAGAAACAGAATTCTATATATTCCAAATTCATGTAACGTAATGACTCTTGTAAAATAATTATATACTATAATATAATAATATAATAATGTAATTTATTATATATAATAATATATATAATATAAGAATGTAATAATCACCATAGTACACTGATCTACATGCTGTGAAACAAAACTTTTCCTACTTCCGAAAGAGGCACGGTACTAGTTTTGTATCAAAAACTTAGTGAGTTCATAGAAATCAAATATTAGTTATGTTGCAGGTTTTATGCCATTGAGAGTATTTTTTTCTTTATATATATATATATATGTATATACACACACACACATATATATATATAAAAATTCAAATCTTTCATTAGTAGTTTCCAAAAGTAAAAGACAAAATCCAATATCCGAGCAAGTTTCATGACTGTATCATTATCTGAAAGGTTTAGTGAAGTGAAACAGCAGATGTTTAAAGTAGTAGCTCATGCACTTGTTTGAGATGCATCTGTTCAGGTAACACTTGTTTAGCAGTGATAGCTTGGCTGTTGTCCAGCAGTTTAATTAGTGCTTGTTTACCTAATCTCTTATAGCAGATAATATTACTCCTGAATCAGGGATTCTGAAAATCCCATATCTGACAAAGCAGGCTTGGTAATGAAAATCTCTGTGTTTTTGTATTGTGTTTATCTTGGCAAGAACACCTACTAAAACACATTTATTCTCTGCTAGCTAGAAAACAGGCAGTTCAGGGTTGCAATCCCTAAGTTGTTCACTCTTCAGAAAGACAGAACTGAGCAGGAATTAAAACTGAATGAATATAGGAGTGGGAGTTGAAGAGAAGGACAAAGTGTACAACAGAACATCATTTTCTAGACAGATGTTAATTTGTTTCTTACTGGGTGAAACAGATCCGCTGTAATGTGTTTCTTTGTGGATTTTGAAATGTTTTTGAGCAGAATATCTATGGAGCAATGAAGGTTGACTCCCATCCCTGGGTTGCTTCAGTTGCCTGATTTCTTCACACAGGCTGATTAACTTGATTCTCACTTGACAGCTGCTTAGGGATGATATGTGAAGACGTGAAGACTTGTACTCACAGAGTGAAATTGTTTTGTTTTGTGTTTGTTTGTTGTTGTTTTTTTTTTTTTATGAAAAGAGAGGAAACAAGCTTAACAAGTGGTTCTCAGAAGAAAAACTATCTTTGTTTTCTCTCTTTCCCTTCAGCTATCCACTGGGCCCTCCTCTTGGCCTCTCTCTGGGGAAAGGATGAGGAAATATATTGTTAGTGATTATGTCTGGACCACAGAAGTAAAAACCTGTAATACAGATTCACTTTCATTGGGAAACTGTGATTTTCCCTGTTTAACAAAAACAAAATGGTTTGTTTCTGATATAGTCAAGATCTTCCTACAAAATGTTGAATTTGATCCTATAGGTCAGTTATATATCACAATGAACAATCTGACGATAAAAAATGTATAATTGGTTGTTCTGTTGAGGAGATCTCAAATTCTGCTGAGTAGTATATCAAGCTTCTAGCTGTAATTCTCAAGTTGTGAAACCATTCCATTTGGAACACAAGGGAAAAAATTAAGCAAAGGAAAAATGATAACATATAAAATGATTTTTCTATGGTCTACATGGACACTGGAATTAATTTAATTGTTTAAATTTCAGAAATGTTTATAGGAAATAACAGGATATAGTCTGATGGATTGTATTGAGGGAGAACAACAAAAAAAAAAAACTTAAGGATTTATTACCATCATTAAAGTTTTATTTTTCTAATGACAAAGGTAGACCCACCTGATAGAAGACAACTTGTAGCATCATTAGCTGAAATAATTTTCAGTGCTGCAATTTTGTAATTTCTTATTTAAAATACACTTGTTCCAAGACTCTTAATATGTGTTTAAAAGATTGTTTTAGTGTTTTAACAGTATAATTTTGTTATAAATATGCTTCTTAGAAATATCCCACCTGTTCAAAGGAAACTGTTCCTTTCTACCACAGTGATCAGTGTATATGTTGATGAGTCAAATTATTTTTTCTCCTTTCTGTATTTCAGATAGACACACAAGATGAACATAAGGTAGTTAGAGGGCTCTCGCATATTACTAGTCACAGTCAAGAAAAAATAATGAGGTACATTTGCATATGATACACAAATATACAATATATTTATCTCATATTTGAAAACATATATATTTTCAAGTGTGTACACACACACACACACATACACACTTGAAAATAGATGTAAATTGACCACAGTCAGTATAGCAGAATTATATCTGGACTATGAAATAGTCCAAATAATATTGCTATTTGGATAACTTTAAAATCAGTGTTTAGAAACGGAAATTTCTAAACTAAATAGTTGGAAATAGTCTTAAAAAACTGAAGGAAGAAGATGGTGAAGCAATTTCCAATAGGAATTTCAGAAAAAAAGGGTTTAAGTGGCATTAAGATTTAGATTATTATCACACAGAATCACAGAATTGTAGGGGTTGGAAGGGACCTCCAGAGATCATTGAGTCCAACCCCCCTGCCAAGGCAGGTTCCCTACACCAGGTCGCACAGATAGGCATCCAGGCGGGTCTTGAATATCTCCAGAGAAGGAGACTCCACAACCCCTCTGGGCAGCCTGTTCCAGTGCTCCGTCACCCTCACCGTAAAGAAGTTCTTGCGCACATTTGTGCAAAACTTCCTATGCTCCAGTTTTTGGCCATTTCCCCTTGTCCTGTCTCCACACACTGCTGAAGAGTCTGGCCTCTCCACTTTGCCCCCCACACCTTAGATATTTATAGACCTGGATCAGGTCCCCTCTCAGTCTTCTTTTCTCAAGGCTAAACAGACCCAGTTCACTTAGCCTTTCTTCATAGCAGAGATGCTCCAGGCCCTTCACCGTCTTTGTGGCCCTCCACTGGACTCTTTCCAAGAGATCCCTGTCTTTTTTGTACTGGGGAGCCCAGAACTGGACACAGTACTCCAGATGAGGCCTTTCCAGGGCAGAGTAGAGGGGGAGGATCACCTCCCTCGACCTGCTGGCCACGCTCTTTTTAATGCACCCCAGAATGCCATTGGCCTTTTTGGCCATGAGGACACATTGCTGGCTCATGGCCAACCTGTCATCCACCAGGACACCCAGGTCCCTCTCTGCAGAGCTCCTCTCCAGCAGGTCATCCCCCCGCCTGTACTGGTGCATGCAATTATTCCTCCCTAGGTGCAAGACTCTACACTTGCTTTTGTTAAACCTCATCCGGTTTCTTACCACCCAGCTTTCCAGCCTGTCCAGGTCTCGCCGAATGTTAGCACAGCCTTCACCGCGTGTCAGCCAATCCTCCCAACTTTGTGTCATCAGCAAACTTGCTGAGGGTGGCCACTATCCCCTCATCAAGGTCATAGATGAAGATGTTGAACAAGACCAGACCCAGCACCGACCCCTGGGGAACACTGCTCATTACAGGTCTCCAACCAGACTCTGCACCACCAACAACGACCCTCTGCACTTTGCCAGTCAGCCAGTTCTCAACCTACCTCACTGTCCACTCGTCTGTCCCGTACTTCCTCAGCTTTGTTATAAGGATGTCATGGGAGACAGTATCAAATACCTTGCTGAAATTAAGGTAGATTATGTCCACCGCTCTCCCCCCATCCACCCAGCCAGTGACAACGTTATAGAAGGCTACCAGGTTGGTCAAGCATGACCTCCCCTTGGTGAACCCATGCTGACTACTCCTGATAACCTCCTTTTCTTCCAGTTGTCTGGAGATGGCATCCAGCACAAGCTGTTCCATCACCTTCCCTGGGACAGAGGTGAGGCTGACTGGCCTGTAATTACCTGGGTCCTCCTTCTTGTCCTTTTTGAAGACTGGAGTGACACTGGCTATCCCCCATTCTCCAAGACCTCTCAAAGATGATAGAGAGCGGTTCAGCAGTCACCTCTGCCAGTTCCCTCAGCACCCATGGATGCACCCCATCGGGTCCCATGGATTTATGAACATTGGTGTTGCCTAGTCACTCACAGACCACCTCTTTCTTGACTGAAGGGAAGTCTTCCATTCCCCAGACACTCTCACTAACCTTCAGGGTCCGGAATTCCTGAGGGAGAGCCTTTCCACTGAAGACAGAAACAAAGAAGGCATTCAGTATCTCCGCCTTCTCAGCATCCCCTGTTACCTGAACACCCCCCTCACTTAGTAGGGGAGCCACATTCTCCCTAGTCTTCCTTTCACTGTTAACATACTTAAAAAAGCCTTTTTTATTATCCTTTATCACTTTTGCCAGATTCAGTTCCAGGCGGGCTTTAGCCTTCCTCATCGCATCCCTGCAGGCCCGGACGACATTTCTATATTCTTCCCAAGTGGTCAGACCCTTTTCCCACATTTCATGGACCTTCTTCTTCCTTTTGAGTTTGTGCATGAGCTCCTTGCTCATCCACTCCAGGTCTCCTGCCACCCTTTCCCGATTTCTTGCTCAATTAAAAAAAAATATTAAAGCTATTACCTGCATTGCTTGAAGCTCATAGAAAACTAGAATCATTAACCAGTCTGTGTCCTGCTGAATAGTGGATTGTTTTTATAAGGAAAGGAAAAAGTGGGAATTACTTCTTGTTTTAAAAGATACACTTCATAAACTTCAGCAGTAGTTTTACTTTCTTGTATAAATTAATGAAATGGATCTTAGGATCTATAGAAGTAGCTACTAAAAGATTAAAGAAAATAATATATGCAGATTAAATTCAAAGATAAGCAGCTACTGGCAACTCAAGAAAAAAAAAAAAAGAAATATTATTTTATTAAATATTTAGTTTCTTATTTATTTTCTTGAAGATTTTTTTTTTCCTAATGTTTTAGAGTTTAATTTTGATGTCTTTTATCTGCAGTGGTTGCTTCATTTACTATTACGTTGTTTAGTATGTCTGCTTTTCAGCAGGGCTTAGTTCACACAGGGCTTAGTAATTTCACATTTTCCCATCTTGGTGGGTCCAGATATTCATGTAGGCCTTTTAAATACAATAGGTTTTTAGGATATTTCAAGATGGAAACAACGTATGCAGCACAAAATTGTTATTTACTTCTAAAATTATCATTTATTTTTCATATTTACTTATAATAGGAATATTTTGAGATCCTTATGATTTTTTATTTTTTTTTTTTTAGCAGTTTACAATGTTTAGTACCTTGATAGTGTTAGGTGGGATATTACATGTATGAAACAGTACATCATTAGTAGTTAAGCTTAATCTCATCAAATATTCACTCATACTACAACTGTACATGTTTTGGTTTTGCATTTGTTTTTGTCTTGTTTTTGGGTTTTCTTGCGTATTCTTCTTGGTTTATGACACACTGAATAACTTATCTGCAGTTGCCATTGCTTACATGGTCATGTAAGCTTACTTGTGCTTTCTGTTTCTTAGATTTCTTGCGCTTTTTAGCTCTGGGCAACATAGTATGTTTTACTGTTCTGTTTGTTTTTAAATGAAAATACACCTTTAGAAAAATGTTGGTGTTACATTCAATGGTTTGCTGAATGAAAGAGTTTCCTAAAAATATCTACCACAGCAGAGTCATTCATAGTAATCAGGTCTTTTCAGTAAACTTATAATCTTTCTTCTTTCTGTTGGAGGAATTTATTTCCTGTGGTCAAGCCACAAACAAAATCAAACCTTTTCCTCAGATATGCCTATTGCCATTAAAGATCATACCCTAGAGAAAGGTGGTAATTAAACTACTGATAACCCATATAGGAGCTAAGTTTACTTTCAGACTGCTGCCCACCAGTGTAGAAGATGTTGCTCAGCTGGAGATGATTTCACTATTAAAGACAAGTTTCCCTTGATATTAGGAAGACTAGAATGAGAAGAAATACTATTTCTTACTCTCTTTACAACTCCAAGTGTCAAATAGGACTCCAGTTTCAAACTGGAGGCACATACAACTTCTCCTACTGTTTGGCTAATGTGCCTAAAAATGGGATGTAAACAGCCATTCTGAGCTACGGGAACAGCACTAATTTATTACTGTAAAATGGCACAATGAATACCACCAGTTACAAAACCCTGAGGGAAGTGTGTGAAAAAATAAATGAGGGGTTGAGATAACTTTTCTGAATGCTTTCAGAGGCTGAGCTGCTCTGCAAAAGGCAAGTAGAAATCATACCTTACTTTGAGATGCCTGCACTGACAGTTGTGAGCTTTGCTGCTCTCCAGACTGGAAGCTGTAATGTGGTTTTGTTAGCACAGTTACTCCCAACCTAAATAAGAAAACAGTTTATGCACCCTGTGCTAATGTAGAGATGATTTATGTCCAGTCAGCTCAGGCCAAGCTAAACTGATACAACTTTGCCTTGTTTCATGAATCTACATATGCTTTTCTTGCACTCAAAACAAGTATGTATATTTCAGCAAGATGTAAATGAAAAAAATCAATGATTCAAAAATATATATGTGTATATTTTCATATACTGGTTTGTTTTTCCTGGTACCTTAGAAAAGTTGAGTCCTGGTGGAGTGTGGCTCTCTTGCTGTGTCCCTATTTCAGACAGTTAACCTGGAAGCAAAACAGCCATTGAAGCAGCTAGAACGTCCCAATTAATTTCACTTGAATGCTTAGAAACAGCAAGAATTCAAGGCAAGGTGAATACCTTGATTAAGGATCTTGCATTCAGAAGAAATTTCCTCCCCATATTCAAATTGCTAGAAATTCAGAAATGAATGTTGCAATTTTATCTTTTTCTACTTCCTTCATTGTTCTACCAGAAATTCCTCTTTAGAAAGCATTCCTCTCAAGAAAGCAAATAAGACAGAGGTCTTAAACTAATCAATAATACATGAATGGAGCATATCCATGCATACACTTAGCATTGTGGTTTTCTATAAGTTGATTAAAAAAAAAAAAAAAAAAAAAAAGTGATTTTGCACTGACATTCATGAAAACACACATAAATCTTTATTAACTATGTTGTTGTTTTTTTGTTTGTTTGTTTGTTTGTCTGTGTTTTTCTCTGCTTTTCAGGATTATAAACTCGTATTTACTTTTAATGCCTATAGTGTATATATATATATACAAATATATATATATATATTTGTTTTTTTTTTCTCCTATTGTTCCCCTCACTTAATTCCCATCAGCCCTTAGTTTGAGAGAAAAGAAAGAGGAAAGTGGTTTCCTTTTTCTGACAAAAAAGCCCCTAGTGCTTTTTTCCTCTCGATCTGGATACATGAGCAGACATTCAGCTTTGTCTGCACAAATTATGGGATCTGTGTCTATTGGTCTACCTCAGTCTTGCCTCCTGCC
The DNA here is from genome assembly GCA_030625065.1 of Alectoris magna. Taxonomy (NCBI): domain Eukaryota; kingdom Metazoa; phylum Chordata; class Aves; order Galliformes; family Phasianidae; genus Alectoris; species Alectoris magna. Next base: position 80,284,755 of record CM060560.1, read on the forward strand.
CTTTGGACAGGAGCCTATGTTTGCAGGTTGTATGCTTCAGTACCTAATGCCTTCAGTACTTCAGCAGCAGGCTGTGACACCAGAGATCCTCAGGTTGCACAGCTCCAGTCTGGACTCAGATATCCATCTCATTAGTATTCCTTACACTGTGGAGCAAAATTCATCATTAATAATGAAAATGTGTATGTAAGTGGGTGTATATGTGCACAGGTGGTCACTGAGGATGGAGAAAAGGTGAATTAGGTACTAGATTGAACAATCCCTGAAGAAATGTTAAATAACCACAGATCAAAATCTATTTCAGCTCTGTGACCTTATCTTGAAAAATATACTAGCGTTTTCTTTACCTCGGTGCATTTGAGGCAGCAAAAAGGCTGTGCAGAGATCAAACAGAGTGAAGGATTACTCAATAAGTTACTGACAGAGGAATATTTGGGTTACAAGGTGGTCTTACTACCATTTCTTATTTCACTGAATTTCTTTATAAAAGCATTAATTCCTTTGGTGACTACAGTGATGTACTGTGAGCTTGCGGGTCCTTTCTTTAGTTTAAAATATAGACATAACGTAAAGAGAGTAAGAAATATAGACATTAATGGATGTTGTGTTGAGGGACATGGTTTAGTGGGAGCTATTGGTGATAGGTGAACGGTTGGATTGGATGATCTTGTAGGTCTTTTCCAACCTTGGTGATTCTATGATTCCATGATTCTATAACTATTTACTTTTCTGCACTAATTGATTTTTGAGCATGTTAAGAGCATTCACTTGTTTATTTTAAAGTGACTCAATTTTTCATATAACTAAGTATGGCCATATGATATACAATTAACTAAAAGCACTGAGAGTAAGAGATTTCTTAAGACCTTTTATCCAGTGCTCTCATGCCTAATGCTGCTCTGGAGTAAAGCAAAAGCTTTGGCTTCAGGCAGACATGTGAGTTCTAGGCTTGACTGAAAGTACAGTTTATTATAAACAGTTTTGATTTTGGGGGGATATTTTGCATCTCAAAGAGGAAAGAAAAACCCCCTCTTTAAAGAAAGAAAGAGAGAAAAAAGAGAAAGAAAGAGAGAAAGAAAAAGAGAGAGATAGGAGTGAGGGTATCACCACTGTGTTGATGCCGTAATTCCTAGTCCCGTTGATTTTGTGTGCTAGGCTTCTTTGGATAATATATTCTGTAAGGATCCACGTAACAGCTAAGTAATGGAATACTAACCTTTTCTAGAAAAAAGTTACAGGTTAGCCAAGAAATCTGTCTGGCCCGTGAAAGGCAGGGGACCACGAGATTCAATTTCTTTGAATCAAGCTAGTAGCATTTTCAAAATTGCACTTATAGCTTTTCTACTGGAAAGCATTTTTAAGGAAAATTTAAGATTCAGGACAAAGAAAAACAAAACACAAAGATGTATTTTTTGCTGCCTGTTGGTGAAGTTAACTATTCTCTGCAGCATAAAAATGACAAATAACAGAAAGATAATCTCTCATTTGAAATGAAATGTAATGTAAATAATGTAATGAATCTCACATAAGTATAGTACAAACGTAGATTGTGTAGGTTAGATGTGCAGGAAAAATGTTGAAGTTGGAGAATGTGGCTGAGTTGAATTCTTCACTTCCTGGCTTGAGAAATATCAAAAAGCACTTTGCCTATTTTGTATATACGATGTAACTATGAAGACTGTGTGAGACTATACATGGATATATATATTACGTCCAGTGTAATTTAATGAGATTGCATTCTATCTTCTACATTTACCTAGTCTTAGACTGAAGAGAAGTAGAAACATCTTTTGAAGTTGATTTTACACAATTTTTGGCATTTCATGTGGATGTGAGTTGAAACAATTCCTGAAATAAATCAACATAAAATTTCATATTTTTCCTGCCTTCAGAGTTACAATTTGAATGCCCAAAGTCCAGACTCTTTCTCCCTTGAAGCTTTAATGCTGAATGCTATATCTAACATTATAAATTGATTTGCATAATTTATACCTGAAAGGATTTTGTATGAAATTACCACTAGGAACAGTGACTGTTAGGGCAAATCTTAGCCATCTGACCTGATCACAAAGAAGTAGTTCCATGAAATAAGTCTGTTAATTAAACTCTGATATTTCCAAATATAAAAATAAAAACCAGTTTGTGTTGAAGACGTGTTTTTCCCTTGAAAAAGATCTCAGCATTTCATTCCTTCAAAAAAGCATGTTGCATTTATTGAGTCAAGGTTGCAAAAATATATTAGAATATAAGAATGTGTTTTATTTACCTTGTCTAAAAAGTCTTAATTTTGTTTTGGATGTAGACTGGGGAAGCAATGGAAGAGAAATGCTCTGATGTGATTTTGCCTTTGAAATTCAGTGCACTTCAGCATACTTAACCTGATCCACAGTTACCTGAGGGAGCTTATTCTCTGAGTCCCACGAGATTTGGTTTCCGAACTCAATTAAACCCATTTTGTTTCTTTAGATTTGCCAACCCAAACATTCATGGTAAGCTTAAAAGTAAACTTTGGTGAAAGGAGCAAAGTTTTCTCCTCAAATTCAAATGGTAATGATTTTTATTTCCATTATCTAATGAGATTAAAGTATTGAACTACTATATTACTCCAGTGGCCTCTTTGGTAAGCTGGCTCAACTGTGGCAAGCATGTGGCATCTGGGAAGAGAGGAAATGTCAATCGAGGGTGCAAAGGTTTACAAAATTTAATATCTTCTTAAGCTTTAGCTTCTAAACTTAATATTGGGAAAAAAAAAAAAAAAAAAGAGAGAGAGAGAGAAAGGAAAAGGCCAGATGCTGTAATAAGATGGGTTCCTCTAAAATGAAAAAGTGTACAAACAGATTTATAATGACTTTTTATAATCCACAGAGTGCAGATTTACTGTAGTTAATATTTTCTCTTTAAAGTTCAGTTAATATTATTGTTTCCTACTAAGTCGTTCATGAGTTTCTATAGGCATTAAGCTATCATGTTTTGGACTTAGTAGCATCTGCAGGAAAAGAAAATATACCATAAAAAGATATTTAATTAAAATTTTATTTCTATTTCATCAGAAAATGTGTTTCTTTTAAAGCAATTCAATGCTAAAAGATTCCTGTATTGCATACCATGTAAGCTTCCATTGCAGTTGCATGGAGCAAGCATGGTTGTGGTTTTTTTCCTGCAGCCTTTTATATCCTGCTTTCAATAAATTGCTATGCAGCTGAGCATTGTATAGTGTGCTGGTAGTAAGTTTCAGAATAATACAAAAAAAATTCCTTTGGCCACTGGGATATTAAGACAGAAACATTGAAATGGCCCTTGGGAATGAAAACAAAAGCTAAAGTCCAAGACACTTACTTGTATATACATAAAGTAGTACACTCAATAATCAGCATTATTAACTGAGGTGTGCCCTTTTTTGCTACTATTCTGTATTATACAACAATATTATACAATACAACAATATATATACAATATATACAACAATAATATACAATATATCACAACATAGAATAGACTATTCAGTTTAAAATGGCAAGTATGTTTTAATGTAAATGTGTGCCTCGCCCTAAGGGCGGCTACATCAAAGTGAGTGCTTTTCCGTTTCTATGCTTGTTTGCTTTAGGATATTTTGGGGATGTTTCTTGTTGTTTGTTTTTATTTTAGTAATTATTTACTCATTTACTGCAGTCTCATTACAGGACAGTGCAGATGCTGGCTTGACCTATCCAGAGGAAAAATCCTCTGGCTCCCAGTGTCTCCAGGTCACACATTGGTATCATAACAGCCATAACCATCCAGAATACTTTAATTACTTTCTCAGTTTTTCTGTATGTAAATAAACCTACAGTTAATCAAATTGAACTAGTGATGCTACATGTACTGAAGATTATTTGAAAGTAATCTTTTCTTTTTTTTTTTTTGAGAAATGAGTACTTTTATCTGATTGAATAAAGAAAAAGTAAAACCTTCCAAAAACTATTTTATGCTATTAAATGACATACTGCATTTTAACACTATCCAATTGTAAATACAGATACAAATGTCTATCTGACAGATCTATGGCTTTCAATAAATCCATGCCTACATTTTGATTCTAGCAGTACTACCTCTGGGCTCCAAATAGTCATCAAAATCTATAGGAGTCGCATGCAGTTAACATATACTTTGATAAGTAATACTATCAGTCTGAGATCACTGTTTTTAATACATTAATTCTCTTCTAGTATTTAAAGATTAAAAGCAATGTAGAACAGACAACCAAACAGAAATATGAGTTTTTAATATGTGTTATTGCTGGCAACCTCATGGCCTATGTATACTTAATTGTATGCTTAGAACTTTCAATCTTTGAACATCTTTAAGTCAAATATTTTCCTTTGATTCAAAGTCTGGTTGAAATAAATTATGTTTCTTTGGGTCTCAGATCCTCTGAAGCACTCACTACAAATCTTTTGATTTCTGCATAGTCCCAGTCAAACAGTCATGCTACTGCAGCTTAAGAAACATCCGGTAGCTAAGTCACAGCAGGAAGGTGCTTGCACTCTCCTACACACACGGCAATTTGATCAACTGTAATCCTCTTGTATTACAAACTAATCTGTTGGATTCTCTTGTATTTATTGCACATGGAGAGTCTTTACATGTTTAATTATTTCAATGTAGCTGATATTCCAAAACATGATTATGCAGTTTATGTTCTTTATAGGAGAGAAAGTTTAAATGTGCAGCTGCTACCCAAGTGCTACTGAAATTTCAGTGTGGAGAAAAACTTGATCTCCTTCATAGTCTCTGAAGTGAAGCTACTGAATGAATTTTTCAGAAGCAGTTTCAAGAGGAAGAAATGCTTCTGGGAAAAATTAAATAATTTGCCATCTGCTATACAACAATACACCACTACAGTTCAGGGAATCTCTTTTCTTGGAAATTTTTCCAAAAGCCATCCTAGCCTGATTTGTTAAATTTTGAGAAATTAACATAACCACTTGCTGTGGTAATTTTTCTTCAGTATGAGTTAGTATTACAGTTATTTGCAATTCTAGCAGGATGTCTAAGATCAATATATATCAGAATTCAGATTTCTAAATTATGTAGTTAACAGTAGAAACTGTAGGCCAGTGGAAATAAGGAGAAGTTATTTCAAAGTAAATCATAATGAGTTTTTGGAGACAAGTCAGGAAAGAGGCTTGCATTCTTCAGGTCTAAAAAGTACCACAGGTATTCTAGTGCAGTCACAGAAGAAACAAATGCTGCAGAACTGTCCACAAGTAAAGATGTATGGTAAATAAAACTAACAAGAAAAATCATTTCAGATGGACTCTTATCATTACTGCAGATAACTATCAGATAAATGGAAATTGTACTAATAAACTAATTGTTGTGTTTTGTGATTATTGATTACAATATGCAACCAACTTTGAACTGTAAATGTACGGAAGGTCTCTGTACTGAAAATCAATTATTGGAAGAAGGGAGCACAAAGAAGCACAGACAAAATTAGGTACCTGTTCACTGGATCTGACTAGAAGGAGTTAATTTTGTTCTTAGCAGTTTGTAAGGTTCCATGTTTTGGATTTGTGACTAGAATAGTGTTATCAGCACCACCCGTGTTTTGGTTATTGCTGAACAGTGCTTGCACAGCATCAAGGCTTTCTCCCACTCTGCTCCCCCAGGAAAGGAGATTGGTGGGAAGGGATGGATAAAAGATTGTGTGCAGACACAGCCTGCTCAGCCAACCCAAACTGGCTGAAGAAATATTCAAAGAAGATATACAAGTACCATTGTGCTAAGCAATAAAAAATAGCAGTTTGGCTTATGTGGTATCTGTTGCTTGGAGACTGGTTGAGTATTGGTTTCCCTGTGGGAGATTGCACGTGAATGCTTTTGCATTAGTAGTTTTGGGTTTTATTTTTCTTCTCTCTCTCTCTCTCTCTTTCTTTGTTGTTGTTGTTGTTGTTTACTTTGTTCCATGATTTTTCATACTTTTTATCTCCCTATTCTCATCTTCTGTGCCATTGTAGATGGGGCTTAGTGAGTGATTTGGTGCATGGGTGATTGGCTGCTGACTGGGGTCAACCCAGCACAGGCTGATATGTCAATAAAGATGAGGCTACCCTTAAATGTGTATTTACTAATATTCCTACTTTACATATCATGGTGAACCACGAAAAGATATGAAAGAAGTGAGGGACACTGAATGGACATTAGGGAAGAATGATCTCAAGAACTAGTTCAACATACAGTCATTCTTTTTCAGTTGCTCTGACTTGCATAGTACAGCTTTTGTATACTTTTTGTTTTTGTTTTCAGTGTAATGGTGATAATTAGAAGATTTATATTAATTCAGACAAAAGTTATCATTGAATTTGACCTATTGCAGGTTTATAAAAAAGAAAGAAAGAAAAAAAGATGACACAAAAACTTTCAACCAGACATCTCGAGTCTAAGTAATCCAGTATCTGGGTATATGTGCTTTGTTTAATCTTAATGTAGCATTCTGAAGCCAAAACCTAGAGAATTATGAATTAACTTGTGGCAAACCTTCAGTTTCTTTCTCCATTACTTTTTTTCATGTGGATTTGTGCATTTGCCATGTAACTAGTCTTCCACATTTAGTGCTTTTCTCAGCTGAGACTAAGGAGATTTTAATAAGTAATTTATAGGACCTAGCTTATTTAATAGGCATTATGGTTTAAAATAATTTTTCCGCCAACTTCAAATGTCCTTCAGCAGCCCCCTTTTCCCTTACTGACATCACTTCGTACCAGCCATCACATAGTTCTAGACAGAGATCACAATATTTAAGTTTTTAGCTTACAAAGTATTTTTTGAGAGTTTTATACAGAAAGTAAATTGGGATTTCAAATGGAAAGTGCTATCTCGGACATAAGTGCCACATCATAACGTGCAAATCTGTAATAGCTGTCTTAGTGAAAAAAGGAAATCATGTATAAAACATATTTTATGTGGTCATCTGAAAACTTTACTACTAATGATAAATACAAATGTTTTCATGCTTCCAATTTTACACTGGCACTTTCTGGAAAGTACAACATCTAAATGGTCTAAGAATAGAAGTGACCACATTCTTCTTTCTTCTCATCCCCCCACGCACGCTGCATTTTTAACTCTTGTTTCTTCATTTATGTTGGAATTCTTTTTTGTAGCAAATGAAAGGATGCATAAGCCGAAAATAGCCAATCTTTACTTTCTTCATAAAAAGAACACACAGCAGAATACCATGTGTTATGTCGCACACAGCAAATGGGCTCAAGTATTTTGGTGGATATAGACTGTGTAATATTAAGGATAATTATCAGTGTCCATCTGGAATGGTTTTTTGTTTGTTTGTTTGTTTGTTTGTTTCTTTATTTGTTTTTCTTTTTAATGCTGGCTCATATAAGCAAAAAGAAACAACCAGGTTGAAATGAGATAATTCAGAGCAGAGTGAAAGTTTTAATTTTGTGGTTTTGATGATAGAACATTATTGTGGAAACTGTCACTGGAGAATAATTTTGTAAGGAAATCTCTTGATAAACTTCTGGCAACACTGACTATGAACAGCCAGTTAACAGAGGCCTATTTTCCTAGCAGATTATGCCCCAAAATCCCCTCCCTACCCAACAATCTTAGCCACATTGCTGCATTATCCTTTGTTCACTTTCTCGATCATACTTTTTCTCCTTAACTATTACCAACTTATTTCTGCTTTCACTAAAGCCTTCCTCAATAAATTCCCAGTTCTAAGAACAAGGCCTTATGCCTTCTGTCTTATGTACTCATCTTTTGCAGTTTATGAGATTTACTCTTTCCTGTCACATTCTTTTGCAGATAGTTGTGTGTTCAAGAATCCTGAAGTGGCTGGCAACTGGCAAATAGTAGACCTTGACATTGCACAACTCTCTGTGTAGGTCATTAGGTTAAGAACAGAAGAAACAGATAAAGAGGGGAAAAAGAAATAAATATGATAATTTTCAATTTCTATTAAATGCAATAGATTTTGAAGAATTTACTTTTACTGTATTACTATTATAAGTGCTTTAGAGTAGCTGTTTTCAACTAATGTCAGACCTAAACTGCTTATATTTCAGGAATTCAGATTTACATCAGTGTATTGATAACCTAAGGACCTACGTGGATTCTGAAACCTATAAATTGAATCAAAACTTTTGAATGAAGCCAAGGTTTGGCAGTGGACACAGGAGTCAGTGTAGTTATATTTCCTCCTTTTTAAGAATTGTATTTCCCCTTGAAAAAATTGCATATGATCCTGAAGAAAATGAAAGGGAAATCCCTTTCTGTAATGTTAATTATTTTGTATGCTAGGTCCTGTCAGAAATTACAGCCTTCAAGGAGCTTGTTTATTCAGCAGAACAATCTCATTATTAGGACAGTGATGTAGTGTGGTTTACTTCATACCTTGAAATCATTCAAGGAAATAATTGAGTGAATTATATTCAGCCTGGTCCCTGTGCTGTGCGATTATGTATAGCAATAAATGGCAGTGTATTAAAATAGAGATCAGGGACTAAAACCATTCATTTGAATGCAGTTCTGAAATTTCAAAGCGTTGAATTATTCAAGTATTTTCCAATTTATAAGATAAAGTAACAATAATAAAAAAAAGATGGTTGACTGTATGATGTGACAATTGAAATAAAAGCGTCTGATATGTCTTGGGGTTAATTTTTTTCCACAGTTCTTTTTTTGCCACCTTTTTGTTGGTTGTGTGCTTGTAGCAGCCATAAAAAGGAAATCCTAGGTACTTTCTTCAGAAAATACCCTAAAGGAAAGAGAATCTAGTCAAAACTGAAATGGACCACTGTTAGAACACAAGACCTAACAAAAATCCTTCAATTTATTTAATATTAACATGTCTGGGTACATATTAAGCCTCTGCTCTTGTCTTTTCCTACTTATGAGGATAATAGCACAAGTGTTTAATATCTAACTGCAAAAATGTAATATTTTTAAGGTACCAATGTCAACAGAATATTCCAAAGATTTCTCTGAAAGTAAAGTGTATTTTGAATGTAATTTGTCTTTGGATCTTTGAAAATTACAGTCTTAAATGATTTGGAAATCAAGATTTCAATTTGTTTTACCATACATCCAAGTTTTCCTAGACTAAAGAAAATGCTTTATGCATCACACATAGAGTATATTTAGGAAGTGCCCAGTACAGCACAGGCACACTGTCATCTATTTGAGTGTTCACAGTAATCTCTTTCCTAAGGACATGCCACTCTAATTTTCTTTCCATTCTTCCCTTGTAACCAATAGGATTGTGATCTAAGAGCCCCAGACTATGAGGGTGTTTTGCAGGGGAAACAAAGGTCAGGAGGAACGAAGAAAAGGTGTAAAAAGTTTATTTCTGTGTAAATTGGCCAAGCCCTGCACCTGATCACCACAGTTTGTCCTCTCTATTTATTTTTCTCAAATGTTCATGCTTGAGTTGCACAAAATAAAATGAACAATTACTCAGTTATCTCAGAAATTACAACATTTAACACAAGTGCATTTCTGTGATCTTCCTAGAAAAGTACATTAAATTAATGGTGTGAAAATGAAGTTAATTTTTCAGTGATCAAAAGACTACAACTGTTCACTCAATGGACCTTTTCTTAAAGACAGTTCTGTCCAAGAATGAAACTTACTATATAAGCAAAAGTCTCTGAAGCCTTTGGTAATCTCTTTTCATCTTCTCTTTCAGCTGATGGATGCACTGACTGGTCTGTGGATTACAAGAAATATCAAGTTCTAGTGGGAGAACCTGTTCGTATAAAATGTGCACTCTTTTATGGATACATTAGAGCTAATTACTCCCTAGCTCAAAGTGCTGGACTCAGCTTGATGTGGTACAAAAGCTCTGGACCAGGAGATTTTGAGGAGCCTATAGCTTTCGATGGAACTAGAATGAGCAAAGAAGAAGATTCCATTTGGTTTCGACCAACAGTGGTACAAGACAGCGGACTCTATGCATGTGTTATAAGGTATTATATTTTCATATATTGCACTTTAATAATATATATATATCAAACATGGCTTTTAATAGTGAGACTTTTTTGCAAAGAAAAACCTTTTTTGAATTTTTCCTTTTTCTTCTTCTCTTGCCGTTTCCTTCCCTGAAGTTTTTTATGCTTAATTAGAAATTACAGTTGAATGTCTGGGATATTTGAAAAAGAAGTTGTATAAATTTATGTTATTTATTGCAATATCCAACATTTATAAGGTGGGTAGAACTGGATATGTGAATCTTGTGTTGCTGCTTCTGATTCTGGTTTAATTCCTATAACATTTTTTCTGGAGTTAAAAGTTCATTTTTCATATTTGGATTTCTTTTTATGTGAGTTTTGTTCTTTGGTTCCTTTTAATTCTTTTTTCTTTTTTTTTTCTCTTTTTTTTCTTTTTTTTCCATATAAAAAAAAGTGCTTATTAGATGTAAAGTAGTTGCATGAATGCAAATAGAGTATCATTATGGCAAAGTTTCAAAAATTTTTATGGATGTACGTACCCTAATTGCAGCTGGTTTAACCTGATAGTGGAGGCTGGATGCCAGATGTCTTCCAAAGGTATTTAAACTTCAAGGCATCAAGCCTTTTCACCATACCTTGGTCTAGATTCCAATTCCTGCTTTCTAAAATAGATATAGAGCTTTTTTCTCTACCTTTAAAATGCTTTGCACTGAGGTGTTGTTTCCAGCCCTTCAATTCAAAAAGATTATCTAGGCAATTTCTTATTTTCTAGCAGATTTATACAAGGTTTTAACTTGATTTGAAATTATGCAAATAAGAATTTGTACCTAAGTGGTATGGAGGAGACTTGCTACTAATTGTTCAAGGGTTTGAAACTTTTGGTTTTACTTAGATGAACAGATGAAGCAGTGGTTCACTCTTGCAGCCTATCTATAAAAGCTGTGTTGCTATTCACACACCATAGAGTGAAAAAAGAAAGAATGAAGCAGCTGAGGGACTAGACAAGAAATGCATAATGAAGCTATTCTGATGTTGCAAGGAAAACAAGAAAGCACCTGAAGAGTCCCGTGGTATTTACTGTCTACTACTCTTTTCCATTTGTGGGGGCCCAGGGAAGCAATGCTATCTGGATTGTGCATGGTGAAAGACTTTTTCACTAGATGTGGTTTTCAACATTTGTTTCTGTGCTCTTTGTGTAACTTCTGAGAGATTTTGTGTTGCATCATTTCTTCAGTAGTATTTTCAGTATGTTTTTCTTCTGATTGTGACGGCATTCTCTTAAGAAAATATTACTCATTATGCTACTTAAGGGGAATATTTGTGTTTAGATTAATATGTTCTGAAGTGCATAACAGTACCCATGAAAATGACAACACTTTTATCAGTGATTACGTAAGTGCTATTTGAAATACCATGAATAATTCTCACTCTTTTGACAAAGAAAACTTCAAATATATTATACTGAACTTTCTAAAAGTTCTAAAACCAGTCATTTGTTAAAATCTGTACATCATTTCAACCTGTGGTAATGTTTTCTCTAAACATATTTCTTTTAAATTAAAAAGAACATTTTCTAATCTACTTTAAGCCACATCCTGCTTTTTAGCACATGCTTAATTTCTGACTGTCAGTGCTCTTATGTGTTGAGTGAGGAGAGAATATAAAAATAATAATGATTAGCTTGTGATCCTGAATACTCTTATGACAAATTAAAAAGCCTATCAGTTTGAGGAGATCCACTGGAATAAGCAGGTGTCAGTTGGAGAGTGTTGAGAAGTCTCTGCCTAATGTTTTATATCAATGTTTCAGATATTTATTTTTTTTTCTTGGACTCTTTCAATTGCATGAACAAGGTGGTTACTGGTAGAAAACAGAATCTTCGTCTTTTAAGTGTTTTATGCTTATTGTTAAAGATTACTTTAAAATAGTTTTGAATGCCCACTTACAATCAAGTTTAAAACAGAATAATTTATGTTCCTTAGATAAACATATATATTTAGTATTTTAATCAGAAATAAGTAAAATAAATTTCTCAGCAGTGTAATAGCTTCTTTTTCTTCCTTTGTTCCTTCAGATTCTTACACTATATAATGACTATCTGGAAAAAAAAAAAAAAAAAAAGAGGGTGAATTGATTGCAAAATGTATGTGTTCTATCTGATCTTCCAAAGTTACTGCTATAAAAATATCTGGACATATTAAATAACAGTCTTCGGTTGCTCACTGATCTCATAACTGAAGTCAGAATATTCAGCTCTACTATCACTTTTGGGGCTTTAATACCTGTAGAATATATAGAAGAATCTGAAGAAGGATTAGAGAACAAGAAATGTAATTGCTGTCAAGGATCATGATGAAGATGGCAGAGATGAGATTTAGTTGGTTTTTTTTTTTTTTCACATTAGAAGTTTTTTTCTTATTTTAATGAAGAGAGCTTTATATACCTTTAGAATGATATTATGATCTATTTAGTTTTGAAGACTCAGTTGAGAAGCTCAGTTAAAAGACTGAGTAACAAACCAATGTTCAGTGTGGTTCTTGCAATGATTTGAGTAGATCAGGAACAAGAGACATATGTGTAATAACAGACAGTAAACAGCAAAGAGGGAAAAGGAGAACTGAGCTTTGAATAAATGGTTCTTCCTCCAAGGCATCCTGGTCAACAGTCCAGCTGAATTTCCTCCAATCCACACATCATAGTTTCAGTCTCTTCCTGCTTATTTCCTATGGTGGAATTAGAAAACTATGACGTAATTGTTATCACAGAAACATTGTAAGACAAGTTGCACAAATGGAATACTATGGCTGAGGGCTGAAAGTTCTTTGGAAGGGATAGCCCGGGCAGGAGGGGCTGAGGAGCTGCCTTCTATCTTAAGAGGGGAATAGAATGCAAATCGCTGCCTCTGAGAAACAGCCATGATCAGGTTGGAGAGCCTGTGGGTTAAAATAATGGCGAGACAAGGAGGAATGGGTTAAAACTACTAGAGGGGAGGATTTAGGTTAAATTATAGGCAGAGATTCTTACTTGAAGGGCCAGGAGGTGCTGGCACAGCTGTCCAGAGAAGGTGTGGTGCCCCATCCCTGGAGGCGCTCAAGGCCAGGTTGGATGGGGCCCTGGGCAGCCTGAGCTGGTGGGGAGCAGCCTTGCCCATGGCAGGGGTTAGGGCTGAGTGGGCTTTACTTTCCCATCCAAACCTAAGCCATGGTATAATTCCTGGTTTCCATTTCAGACCTTCTTAAAGGGGTGAAACAGTCCAGTACTTGTTTGTTTGTTTTTTTCTCCTCTGAAACAACTTCTTTCACAGTTCTGTGCCTTTGCTACCTGTGCCAACACTAAAGAGAAGTGTTTAAAAAAAAACAACAACAAAAAAAAACTAGGACGAAACTAGTTTCTACAATGAGTAGATAGCAGTTGAAACATGAGGTTTTATTGCCTAGAGGAGTTGATATTTTTAGTAAAATTAGACTGAAGCTAGTAGTAGCTCTTTTTACTTCAGAAGCAAAGAAATTACTTTAATCCTTATTCACAACTGTTTGCAGTACTCTCATCTTTAATTTATTATCCCTACTTTTCTTCTGATGAGAAGCTGATTCAGAAGCTGAAAATTCTAACATCAAGACAGTTCTTATTATCAAGGAACTGCTGCACTCCCATAGCCAGAGAAGTGAGGGCAGAAATAACTTTCAGCTTGCAGCTGTCAATATAAGGTCTAATCTAACTGGTAGAAAATGTGTGAGCTTACATAGTGCTTCAAAGAAAGACAATAATGTGCTTTGTTTCAGGCACCATTGTACTGAAATTTGCATGTCCTGTAATATCATGGAATTTAGAATTTACAAACTATGAAGTCTTTTAGTGGTTGTAACGTCATACAGTTGCTTGTTGTGTGTATGGGCTGTAGCAAAACTAGATGAGCCACACAAAGAGAGGGAGTATATATTGAACTTAAACATGCAGAAATTGTTTATAAAAATATACATATACACCTGGCATAAGAGTCAGTGCATACTCATTTCTGTTTAACTTTACCTCCTTCAGTGCTGCAAAAAAAGCTGAATTACTGTCATTCTGTAAAACTAATATTTTCTTACAATTTTCATCTTTTTCTTTCCTGCCTGGGAACTTTTATAACAGTATGTGCAACAGTGCCCCAGTATAACAACAGTTGATGTGAATAGAGCCTGAGAATACGTTGGGAATCAGATTTCTGTTAAAGTGCTACAATGATCTGTACTGAAAAAAAAGAAAAAAAAGAAAAAAAAGAAAAAAAAGAAAAAAAAAAGTTTTTATGTTTCATTCAGATAGAGTTTTGCATTGATATGTCAGTTAGATAATGCTTAGAAATCATCTTTATCACTTTATACAGTGAATGTAGGAATTCAGGTATCTTTTTGAGTTGAAGATACTCTTAGTAACTAGTGATTTTGTTCCTTATAAAATCATGTTTTACAGTAAGGTTTATTTTATAACTAGAAATTCTCCTGTTAAACGTAATGTATTGTACCTTGTACACTGTGTCCTTAAATGATATAATTCTCCTTTGTCCTCCTATTATCCTTAATAATGGTGGTTGGAGTATTCTATTTTCTTTTCTGTAGTTTAGTCTTTGTAACGGCTTTTGATTTTAGGTGTTTACAAATATAATTGCTGAGATAATTAGAGGAGAACACATGCAAGCAAACAAGTAATGTTCAGATACATGAGAGTGACTATGAACAAAGCATCAGTTCCAGAAAAACATATGTAACGAAAGAAGTTAAAGTTAACAGCCATGATTTCACCAGTGGTGAAGGGAAAAAATACAGATACAGTTAATTCCTTACATGAAATACTTAAGTCAGTAGTAAATCGTGTACTTCCAGGCACTTGAGAAAACAGAAGGCAAAGGCAAATAACTAAAACAGTTTGTGAATATTTTCAAAAGTACATTGTCTCCAAACATTGTTTATAGATTTTTTGTCTTTCTTTCAGTCAAGCCAGACCTCAAAGATACTTTAGGCTTGATAAAAGCAATAAAATAGCACCAAAATACTTTGTATGCAAAAAAAAACAAACAAACAAACAAACAAACAAAAAAAAAACCTCTTTCTTGTGCTGTTATGATAAAGTGAGAGTTTACGTGTAAACATAACCTAAATAAAGATGCATGTTGTGGTGACTTTATTTCATAATGAATTTTTTGGCCAATTCTAATGGCGGACATAGTCTTAAACTAGTAGAGTTGCAGATATGTATATATTTTATATCTTCCAGGTATAATGTTTACAAGCCAATTTGGCAAGTCAAACTATTTGTAACACTGAAAATAATATTGTGCAGGCAATCCCACTATAGAGAAAAACTAATGCTAATTGCATCTTGGTTGCTTATTTGGTTACCATCTGTCAAATTAGCACTGGCTGCTAATCCTGGCTTTGCTAGTTTCACAGGTGGCGTTACTGACCCAACAGGTCTGGGGGTGTTTAATTGCAAAGGGTGAAAAGGTGATGATCAGACGTCAAGATCTGCTCCATGATTTTAGTTCAGCCTCTTAATGCAGGAGGGATTATGATATAACCTTTGAGTACTAAATTTAGACTTCACTTATGAAACTAAGCATTACTGAACAGTGAGGGGGGCCCCTATTTTTCATTTATTGCAAGACATACTGCTCATATGTAAATATGTCCATAAATACGTATGCATCTATCTATAAACACTGCAGCATATTTTTTACACACACAGTGTATAAGGTAAAGAATTAAAGGTGTGAAGGGATAGTCTAGTTACCTGTAATGAAGATGTGCCTGACAAAATGGTTTAATTCCTGTCTGGGGCAGACTTCTTGTGTGAATATAGCCAAGTTATGTGAGCCAGTTTGGCCTTTCTAAGGCTACACCGTGGATTTTATCTACTTGTTTTGGACAACATTTTGTTATCTGTAGGGCATACTTTCAACTTTTTCAATGATATCCTGATAATAAAAACTATGCAAATTGCATTTATCAGTCTGCAGGAAATCTTTGTAACATGACCTTTGCATTATTTTGGCATTTATTTTTTTGTCCTTGCATGCTAATCTTGACATAAGCTATTTAAAATGCTTTACAGCATATAAAGAGATAAGATTGTTTCTTGGTCTAGCTGCTTTATTTGGGTTCAGATTTTATACATATATACCTGCTGTCAGAGCATTAAAATGCTCCCAAAGGAATGCATTTAATGGGCTTGTATAATGAAATTTAGTTAGAGGATTGTATATAAAAATAAATGAATGAACTTTTTGAAAAGTAGTCTCAAAAGGAAAATTATAACAATTGTGGGTTTTTTGCTTGATATGTTAGGCTGCTGTATGGAAAGCAAAAAAACATTTTTATATTCAATTTCCAGTTATTTACAATAGGTAGTGAAAAGAACAAATGGTAGACTGTTATGTATGTTTTCCTTGCTTAACAAATATTTCTGCTCTCAAAAATAAGGTTAAGTGGAGGGATTTAACAGCAGGGAATAATAAAATACACAGAAAAAGTTATTTCTGTGATGCTGAATATCTGTGATTAAGTTGGCTGGCTTCTGAGGCCAAAGTGTACATATTAAAGTGTGTCACTTTTACCCATGGGCTAGTAAAATGACAGACATTCCTTGAATGAGTGTAAGAACTAATGCGTTTTCAGTGATATTTTCATGACATGCTTTTTTGGGGGAGGGGTCAAGTTTGTGCTTTTGTTTGTTTCTCTATTTGTTTTCTTTGTTTTCCTTTCCTGAAATGTGTGTCTGTCTTGTCTGGATTTTATATTTAGTGGACATAATTGTGAGCAGCTCAGCTAAGTGTTTGGGCTCAGGTATGCTTCTGCCTTGGTATTCACACCAACTCGCCTGTGTTTTTTGAGAAGTTTTATGGACTTTGTAGCACCTAGCCTCACACCAAGGACAGGCTGGACTTCAACAAATAATGTGTCTATTAAACAAGACAACAACACTGTATCTCTTGGATTTGCTGTGTTTTACCCTCCTAAACAAATTCAGGATAACTGATGGGACAATGCTCTGGTAAAGGATTGTGAAGAACTGTATGGAGAAATGTTGCAAGTCATATGCTATTAGGAAAAATACAAATTGTTTCTGTTCTATAGCTAGGCCAGACTTAGTCAGGACTTGAGGGAGAAGACAGAGGGATGTAGCAGGAAGGATAAGTGATGCTATAGATAGCATGTTATAGATATTTAGAAAGGAATATAAAGATTTAATTGTCTGTTCTGAAAGAAATATTTTGAATACCGGAAGGGAAAATTTAGAAAACTACAGCGTTTCAATTGCACATAAAAGCTCCCACTTAAGTTCTTAATGTATTTCCTATTCTGTAGCCTTGTAGTTAAGGCTCTGCTCACCCATTCAGAAAGCAGAATTGAGTTACTGTTACTTTTCTTGATGCAGCAGGAATGAATAATCTTTCCAACAATTTCTAGAAAATATGCTTCTAAATATTTACTTACTAACCTGAACCCTTCTTCTTCATGCATAGATGTCTGTATGTATTTGTATTTGAAGATACGTAATTTGCTCCAAAAGTAATGTTTTTTTTGTTTTGTTTTGTTTTGTTTTTCCCGTGGAAAAGAGCACCATATCATTGATAGAGCAAATTCTCAGCTGCAAAACACTATTTTTCAACATAGTCAACACCGTTAGCTGATTTCTGCAGATGAGCTGATCAAAACAATTTTCATTCTATGGTGTGACAACTGTGCATGGCTGTGGTTTGTCTTGCACATCTCTGTTGCTGTCACCACTGCTGAAACACACCACCCATTGCCTCACTATGCTCACATTCACTCTTTGGTCTCCTCAAGCATTCAGCAAGCATCAGTGAATGTCAATACATATATATATATTTTTTTTTTCTGTATGAAGAAATTCAATGACACACATTTGCTTCATCCACACTTCCATGTCAGACCCATTGTGTCAGACTCCCCCTCTGCTGCCATCTGTCGCACAGCAACAACACGTCTTGGAATACTGGTGGGAAGGCTCAACTCCTACTGCCACACAATCAACATCCACCTCTGACATTGTGGGTCAACATAATAAAATAGGGAGTCATTATTTTCAGAGTAACCCTTGCATATTCATTATACTTCCAGTGTTGTTAAAATGTATGGCGATTCTTAATACAGTACTCTGACGCCTAAGATTTGATTAAATGCTTTCAAAGGGGTATTCATTATTCATCTTACATAGTAAAGGTAGCTCTGCTAACATCTGTGCTTTTGACTGCAGTTTGCCTGTATTGTTCTGTTTGTCAACTCTTAGAAAAAGACAATTTTTTATAAAATATATTTACTTAATCATTTATTTCACAGTGAGTGTAAATGAAAAATCAAATACAAAACCTTATCTTTTAATGGAAATGTGCTTTCAGTTACTCTTTTCATTCAGTGCTGAGGGAAAGAATAATAAGGTGCTTAGATCCCAAGGCTTTGTAGCCATTCAGCACATGATCAGAGAAAATTCTCAGTCCCAGTAAACACAAGGTCTTCCTACTGGAATGCAAATGAAGGACACGTAGCATGAAGTGTACTGCAATATGTTGCTGCATAACACTCATAAAAAAGTTTCTAAATGAAACTTCTAAATAATCATAAGTGCTCAAATCACTACAGCAGCTCTCAATAGACAATATTCTAGGACTGACTGGCATTAGATTTTTCAGTGCCAGTATTCACAGATGATCTTGTGCTCATTTAAACTAATGCTACAGCATTAAATAAATAAATAGAAATTTACTTTAGGAACAGTTCTTTTTTCCTGTAAAGAAAGAACTATTCTATCACCAAAGTGCAGAAAATAGCTTTCCATAGAGAGCTCTTCACTCTCAAAGTTTCTGAGTTTTGATTGAGATTATTATTTGTGGTCTCTGGGAATGGGTTGATAACTCCAACAAGTCCTGCATTTGCAGTTATTATCTTTTGTAATAAACTGCAGAAATCTTTTCTGCTCTAGGAACTTATTCTTCCTGTTTAGCTAACTTAATTTCCTTTTTTTGACAAAGTCACCCATCTAGTTGACCAAGGGAAGCCAATTGATGTTATCTTCCTGGATTTCAGTAAAGCTTTTGATTCTGTTTCTCACAGTATCCTTCTGGAGAAAATGTCCAGGCTATGGCTAGACAAAAACACAGTGCAGTGGGTGTGCAATTGGCTGATGGGTCAGGCCCAAAGGGTTATAGTAAATGAGGTTATATCAGGCTGGTGGCTGGTCACTAGTGAGGGGCCACTTCTCTTCACTGTCTGCATAAATGACTTGGATGTAGGTCTAGAAGGTATTTTGAGCAAGTTTGGTGATGATACAAAATTGGGAATAACTACTGACTCCATCAAGGGTGGAGGGCAAAGCATGTGAAAAACAAGCAAAGTACCCTGGTTTGTTTAGCTCAGAGCAGAGGAGACTGAGGGGCAGTGCTGAGCTCTGCTCTCTGTGACAGCAACAGGGCCCAAGGGAATGGCATGGAGCTGTGTCAGGGCAGGGGCAGCTGGGGGTCAGGGAGAGGGTCTGCACCAGAGGGCGGTGGGCACAGCCCTGAGTGCCAGAGTTCAAGGAGCATCTGGACGGCGCTCTTGGACATATGGTCTGATTTTTGGGTGGTGCTGTATGGAGCCAGGAGTTTGACTTGATGATCCTTATGAGTCCCTTTCAACTCAGGATGTTTTACGATTCTATGATTCCCTTCTACACTTAAGTAAGTGTTTTCATTTGAAGTATAATTTGAGGGTTTCTGGAAATGTATTTGTTAAAGTCTTAACTTGAATGTAGTGCAGGGTACTACATAATACATTCAAATGACTGAACTTAGTTCTTGAATTTATGTAAGTTACATGTGGAGTAAGATAAGACTTTCAGCTGATTATTCCATCTGCATGTCTTTTTAAAGGACAATTCAATTTAGCCAAGGTACATTTGAGAACAGTTAATCTGAAAACAGAATTTTTCTGTTACCTCTTCAGTGAAACAAACAGTTATTCATTGTTTGTCTAAAGTTTTGAGCAGAGGGATAGGAAAAAAAGAACAGAAAAATAATTTCCCTGGGAGATTGCAGTCAAATATTGTGGTTTGAAAGGTGAAAGGTTAATTAAAACCTTTGATAGGGCACTGATAAAACTATATTCAAGCTTATAGGGAAATTAAATCCTTTGTATTCAGTTCAGGATATGAGTAAGTAGAATCAGGACCTGCATGCTGAGTGGTAAGATAGATAGAAAGTAAAATTAGATCAGAGCATGTTTACTGAGGGTTGCACATTGATCGTACCAATCATACCTCCACTGTACCATTTAAGAAGAGGAGCTTGCTTATTGGCAGAAACATTGGGAAGGAAGAAATATGCTCATGGTATATAAAGATAACATTGTAATATAGGCACACAAGGTGACAGGATCAAGGAAACTAATAACTCTATTCCACTGCATCAGAATTATTTTTGCATTACATTTTTTTTTCCCATGTACCTTAAATCTCCAAATTTGATGCTTGTTAGAATTATATGGTTTTAATTTTAATGGGGCATATATACACTGTTACAATTAGTATGTCATCTGTGATTCTTCTGTCCTCTGAATTTTATATTTTTATATTTTACCCCAGGCTGTATGGCATTCAAGGTAGAAAAGTCATTAACAAATTGTACAGGTTCAGGTTTACATGAAATTATATTGAATCCTCATCCTTCTTAAAATCTTTTCTAAAACAGTGAAGTGTAATAGCTACATGTTCAGCTTCCCCATTTCCAGGTTATATTGCTTTCTTAGGCCACCGTGTAAGACTCAGTGGAGACAGTGCCCTCAGGCAGGCAGTTTGAGGTTGGTGGTGACACTGAGGATGCATCACATTTTGCCTTGGCAGAATGCTGGCTGCTTCACCCTCTGCAGTAATATTTCCTTTATAGTACCCTTGCATTCTGTCCCTTTTTGGCTCACAACATTAGGTTGATTCATTTGCCACTTTAAAGTAGAAAAATTCCTCAGATAAGTGTAAGATGTACAGGATTATGTCAGTACATACTCCATTTGTGCTCATTGCAGTTGCTTATTTTTATGTTTGACCCTCAGGTGTGGAAGCCAAAATAGAGTGCACGTTCATTTCTGGGCCCAAGGAACATCTCAGTTTCAAGCTGTTCATTATTCAAGGAGTGTTACACCAGAAAAATTGTCTAGCCTAAAACATTATCCTTTGCTTTTGAAAGCCTATTCAGTTTTTCCACCATTAACAGTTTTCCTTAACAAAGCAATTTTTTGTTTATTTTTGTGAGAATGTTTATTTAACTTTAGGGGTTCATTCTAAAACTGCACAGGTCCCAGCAGCAGGCTTTTTGGTAGCAGGGAGTCTTCAGCAGGAAGTGAATGAAAAATGGGTACTCTTACCCTCTCATGTTGTTCACCAGAGAGAAAATACCTAATTGTTAATTAGAGCAATAAGCCATCAGAGTATGTAATGATGTACAATTTGTCTAGAGTGGTAGTTCTAAGCTGTACTTTCCCATTCTTTATAAGAAAAATCCTCCCACACAGCTTTAAATCTTGTATGTGTTCACTGCATGAGGGAAGCTGGCAAAGGTCAAATGAAACAAAATAGACTAAAATAAAAGAGTTCAGAGGATTTTATTTTTGTTTTCTCCTTTCTTCTAACATGCTTATATTCAGAATAATAATGCCAATCAGATTAATCATGAGAGCTATGTACTTTCAATGCCAAATGAAAGATACAGTTGCATGCACAAAATAATACATTATAATCCAGATATTTGTGGGGCATTCTTCAGACTCTCAAAATCATTCTGATTGCATATACATGTATTTGTCTTAAGATGAGCATTTTTTCAGATGCTGGTCCTACTGTTGCAGTGCTGCCTGATAAGTCAAGGTGTTCTGGACAAGGGGGTCCCTGCTGTGTCTCATACTTGACATAAAGTGATTTAGATGACAGAAGTGTCATACGTGGGGTATATGGTGGCTGTCAAGCATGTGCATCTTCCTTCTAAGACAGTAGAGTTGGAAGTAAACAGGTGGATAATGCTCTGTAGAAGGCTAAATGCTTAGCATTCTTGCACAAAGCAGAACATCAGTTATGGCATGAAAACCCTAACTCAGGAAACTACAGGAAATGCTATCACTTTCTCTAAGTCTCATTCAGAGTGTAACATAAACCAACCTACTTGCTTTTTAGTCCCTTGCTGCCACTGGTGTTGCAATGTTGTGATTAAATGTAGGTGGTTTACTCATCCTGCACTACACTGTCTGGTTTCTTATTTTCCTATTCTCGTTTGAAATCCTAAAGGGTCTGTTTTTTAAGTCATTCAGTCTTCATTAATTAGCAAGTTACCACTTCATTTAAGAAACATTCAGGAGACTTGACATGCAGAATATCAGAAAGGTCTTTCCATATTTACCGTATTTTTGATTCTGGCTAGATCATAAACTTTATACAAATTACCGCATTTAGCTAAGTGGTAGATGGAAAAAATAATCTTCACTTCTTTTTCAAAATGAGCAAAAATTCCAAAGATTTAAAAAAAAAAAAAAAAGATAATGTTAACTATCTTTACTGAGAATTCTTACGTTTATCACTGTATCTCTGTGGAAGACTGCATCTTTATAGGCTGAAAGATACAAATTTTCTACTTGGGGACCACTAAAATGGTGCCTCCCCGATTTAATCTGTTGTGACTCTGAGAACAGATAGTGTGCACAAACATGATTTTGTTCTGGAAATATGACAGGATAGCTTCTTGCTAGCAATAAATGCCTTCAGCTGGAGAATTGAGAAATCTCTTCCAGCAGTAACTTAAAATATTCTCTGGAGGAAAAGAGGCAGAGGGAAGATACACATGTTAACAATAGAACATGTGCATTCTAGAGCAAATTCATCCAGTATGTATTACATGCATAGAAGATAATTTAAGCAGTGACCTAAGTGATATAAACAGTTTAGAGATCACTATTTTATATAACTGTAATGCTTTTGAATTTTTGAATAATCTTTAGGTTACATTAAAAAAAAAAAAAAAAAAAAAAACCTTTTCATTTTTAATCATGCCTTCAAAATAATTTCATTTTCAAGAATGAATACAAAACAAAAATATCTGTTTCAACATCTAGTAATATAATGTCATAAATGAAGTCTGATCATTTATATGATGCTGTTTTGAGTAAAGAATAGTAATTCAAAGTAGTGTAATATGGAAACTATTTTTAAAATCCTTGCTGTGATCCACATTTTTCTCCCATCCTCTGTTGTGCAGACAATACTATAGCCACAGTTATTATAAACTTGAAAAACTGGCAGACAAGGATCTTACAACTAAGCTGAAATTTTGATTTTCAAGAAATTTATATATGTAGTCATGACCGTAAATACATAGATATTTTATAATTATGAATAATATTAATATATCTCAGTAATTCCAGTTTTTAGAGTTCACTTGGGGGAAAAAAAATATAAATAAACTAGTATTCAACTATTTATCTAATCTTTGACAGAGGTAATTAATAAGCAAAATGCCTTCAGGAGAGCATGATGACTGAGACTTCAAAGCTTCCCAGACAGACAGCTGTCAGCGATAGCCCTACTGTGTATCTGTAAGCTATAACTTAAACATTTCCCTGTCAGTCACAGATTTCCATTTTCTAGAGAAAATACATTTATTCCTGGCAGATTCATAGAAGTGAAACGTTGGGCAGATGATAAATTAGATAGCTGTATTTTATGATTTTAAGCCTCATATTGCAGAGTCAATTCAACAATGTGAATATTTAATCCCATCATAAATTAATTAACACTTCCAGAACTGAGCATGAGTCACACAGGGTAAGGAATTC
Source organism: Alectoris magna (assembly GCA_030625065.1). NCBI lineage: Eukaryota > Metazoa > Chordata > Aves > Galliformes > Phasianidae > Alectoris > Alectoris magna. The sequence goes on from CM060560.1 coordinate 80,308,555, forward strand.
TGCCTAGGAGTGCAGCGATTGTAAAGGTCTGTGGAGCCACTGTAAATAATGCTCAAACATGAGCTTTTGCTTTGTTTCTGCAGCTATTACACTTATTATGTGAGAGAAGAAGGGAGAATGTTGTCCAGTAGGATGCTGACAGAGTTCTGCGATAGAAAACAGAGTATAGGATAGGAGCAAGTTGCCCATTTATCACTGCTGTCTTTGGAGTCTCACCTGCCATATGGGTGAACTGTTAATTTGCTGGAAAGTTTAAACAAAGTCGAACTATCTTTGTAAAATATATGTTACACCTCACTAAAGGTACAAAAATTACATTTTTTGTTGCATGCTTTGTGCAGATGACTAGATTTCAGGGTTACAGTGCAATCCCTTCTTTTCTTTTCTTTTTCTTTCTTTCTTTCTTTCTTTCTTTCTTTCTTTCTTTCTTTCTTTCTTTCTTTCTTTCTTTCTTTCTTTCTTTCTTTCTTTCTTTCTTTCTTTCTTTCTTTCTTTCTTTCTTTCTTTTTAAAATAAAAAATAAAGAAAAAAAAAACACAAAATTTTTGACAATAGAACAATAGGTATGGTTCCGCACAAAATGTGTCATACTGCCCAGAAAGGTTGTGGATGCCCCGTCCCTGAGGATGTTCAAGGCCAGGTTGGATTTAACCCTGGGCAGCCTGGTCTAGTATTAAATGTGGAGGTTGGCAGCCCTGCATGCAGCAGGGGAGTGGGAGCTTCATGATCCATGAGGTCCCTTGCAATGCAAGCCATTCTATGATTCTATGATTATGAAACAGATCCTACCAGGAAACTTAAAAAGAAATTTTGATAGACATGAAGAAAGTTAACAGCATACTGCTTTGAAATAGTTATTCTCTTGCATTCTTTGTAAAATGAGTGTTCATGTGTGACCAATAGCATTATCACTACTTCTTTCTCATTCATCCTTTGTTGTTCTTCCATTCCTTTTTTTCTCTATATGTATATAGTGCAGTGTAGGAGAATGTGATGTACATATAACATGAGAATTTCAGTCACAAAAGATGAAAAAGAATGTTATAAACAACAATAGAAAAAAATACAGGAAGTTTCAAGACATAGCTTATGTTTCCATACATCATATGAACGATCTCAAAAGTTCTAAGGCAGATCCATGCAAATATTTGCCACAAACTGAATTTTTACGCGTCTAGTGTTGTCTGTTATTTGTGATCTGCATTACACAGAAAGAGACAAAATTGTGTAGGCTATTTAAACAAGATGCTTACCTGACATTAATGACAGGCAGCCTAGATAGCCTATGGATTTCTGCAATGAAACAAATAATGTAGATGGAAGGAATGAGGTTAATTACTTGTCTGAAGTTGTTGTTTTTTTCTGCATGTGAGAGTAAGCTCTGAAAAAACAATGTGTGAGGGACAAAAAGAATATGAAATTAATAAGGAAATCTCACATATTCAGATAGATACTTTTCAAATTGAATTGTGAACGTTAAGGATTATGAATTGTGTCACTATGACATCATGTTTAAAGCTTTGAAAATAAGAGTGCTTACAAGGCATGCTGTTCATAAGTGTCTTATTTTTGTTAGAGTAACTGTTATATAAATGACAGTGGAATGTGCAGGGAATAAAGGGCTTTATGCATTGATTAAATGTCTTGGCTTTGGTCTGGTATTTAAACAACTGCTGGAACAATTTATTCCCCAGCATACCCAAGCAACATGAATATTATTACTTCATCTTGCAAGAACAGACAAAACAAATACCACAGTTTCCAGATTTAGCAAGCTAAAAACCTCACATGTTGCAGTCAGTATATTCATTGTTTGTGTGCGCATACATTTCTCTGTGGACTATCACAATAAGGGAAATAGTATTTTTCTCCATATGAGCACTTCTTTACTACTGTTATCTTGTTTCATTAGGAAAGTTTGTAGGGGGAAAGTTAAATTCAAAAAACATTTCAAAAATCAGAGTGTGTTCTATGTAACGTAGTCTCCGGACAGGGAGATCCTTTTGAACATTATATTCGTGATTCAATTACAAGGTTAGAATGATAAGCTTTCCATCCCATTTCTTACTACATTTTTAAAATTAGTGATCAATTGCATTTTCTAGTTTAAACTGGCTCTTCTGACACAGTAATTAATGAATTAACTTTGATGAGAAAAGATGGGGTACCATCTTGGTACATCCAAGTATTGAAGCATCAGTAACGTGAGATACAAAGGCAAAAATTAAATAGCAGCTTATCCTCTCATCCAGAATAACTGAAATTTTTAACTGTTCCAAAGTTCTCTAAAAAAAGATATATAGCACGGATCATGGAAATTAACGTGTGATGTTCCAAGAACTAACCGATAATGTTAGACTTTATTTCTCTTGCAATTGCACTTACAAACTGCTGACACTGAGCAGTTTCTGTTTACAACGAAAAGATCCTACTCTGCTAAAACTAAACACTGTGGCAGCTGATGTGTTACACCAAATGGGAACCTGACTGAATAAGGGAGGGGTTTTGCAGATTTATTATTTGTTAAACAATGTAACTAAAACCATATCATCCTTCTAATGGCCGCCTGTTATTTTAGTCTGCGGTTTCTCAATATTTGCTTCGTTAATCAAAAATGCTCTATTATTTCTATTCCTCTTTTTTCCTTCTTTCATAAAAGCTTAACTCCATGTGAAAGAATGAATTAAACACCATCCTATCAATCCACATGGCTTTAATGTGCAAGTACTTTAATAACATAATTTTAGCTTTCTTTGTCAGTAGGTAGAAATTGCTGAAAACTGCAAATAATCACTTCTGAAAAATAAAACAGGGTCATATCATTTCAAAAATATTATTTACTTTGCACCATAAAGTTTTACTAAATAACAAGCATGAGCTAATAATTCTGCTTTTGCATCATCAGTCTCTGATCTCAAGACTGCAGCAGCTTCTCTGATCTTGTCTCTCTGATCTCTGGGCTGTGTTTCCCAATAAGAACTTTCATCACCTTACAGTGAAGTTTTTTGGAAGATGCTTCAGAAGTAGAAAACATGAGGAAGAGACATGTGTTCAGAAGAAAGCCAGTAAAATTCAGGATTAGTTTGGACAATACTTGGATGTTTTAAGAAAACTAACCTTTAAAATGACATAGTAACCACTAGAACTAATGCTAACCAACATGCAATAGGGAGGAGAAGGGGTTGTTATCCCCAGTATATTCATTTATGATATAGTCAAACAAAGTGATATTCCCTCACTTGTGAGATATTAGATCTATTTCTGTGATAGAAGCATTTGAGAGTTGTTGCCGTGCACCTGGCAACCCATGTTCTTTTTAGCTCTGTGCCTGTGTTGGACTATCGGGTAAAACCTACCGAGGCCAAAGAACTGCATGTAGACACCAATATGGTGAGCAGTAAAAATGGCGTTTATTGCGTCGTGTGGCTTGCTTATATATCTATCCTATTTCGTCTACGCCCCTTAAGCATACATTAACCTTTTGACACCAAGCAAGGGGAGAGTCCTACCACGTCACATCCCGAATCCTCACTGTCACCTACTACAACAGAGAGTTTTCATATTTCTGCAAGTTACAGTTTCTAAATCTAAACAATCTGTTCAATGTTGTAAGTTAGTTAAAATCAGATTTCACCAAAAATTTGTAAATGATTCTTTCCACTTGCGGACCTTACTGGTTCTTATTAATATCTAATGATCAAGAGACATGTGGGTGGGGCCAGGCTCTTTTCAGCAGTACCCAGCAACAGAACAAGAGGCAGTGAACACAAACAACACAGGAAGTTCCATCTGAACTCGAGAAAGAACTTCCTTACTTCGAAGGTGACAGAGCACTGAAACAGGTTACCCAGAGAGGTGGTTGAGTCTCCTGTAGAGACATTTAAAACGCACCTGGACTTTTTCCTGTGAAACCTCCTGTAGGGAATCTGCTTTAGTAGGAGATTGGACTGGATGATCTCCAGAGGTCCCTTCCAACTCCCACTGTTCTGTTATTCTGTTTCTTGTTTTGTTGTTGTTGTTGTTTACAATTTGGAAATAACTGAACTTTGTTTCTGTTGCTAGTTTTTGTGTGCGCAATATCAATCAAATAATTGTTTATAATAATTGAAAGTATTTTCTAAAATAAGATAAAAAAGATAGGAAAACATGATTTTTTTTTTTTTTTTGTCTTTATTATCCATGCTTACAAGTTAACTGTCCAAACCTGCAATTAAGAGTATTCCAATTGTAGAAACCTTCTAAACAAGAAGATGAAAGCAAAACACATTTACTTTATTAGTTGTATTTGGGGTCTGATTCATTAATTTTATTAATCCCTGTATTTCCTCTTTAGTCTTAATATGCCCAAAACAAATAATTTTATTTCACCACATCTTTCTCTCCTCTTCCTATCCATTTTTCAGTTCAAAAATCTAAATGGCAACCAGCAGGTTGTTTTAAGTAGAGTATTTCTGTATTAACACCAACACTGTAATACAGTATTTATCAAATTTCTAAATAACCATTCAATGCGATCACAAACTATTGCTTAAAAAACTTAATTAGGGAAATTAGGGAACACTAAAGTTTTTTGCATGATGTCTTTGGTTCAAAATAACTGTAGAGAAATAAGTTTAAGTTAGTGAACCAGCTGAATTACTGTGTAGAGAGACTATCTTTAAAATGAGAGAGAACAACTCATAAAATATGTTTTCCTTATGTAAGTATGACTGAATCTAAATGAACAGTTCCAGCACCTTTAATTCCAGACTTGAACTATGAAAGTAAGTAACATTTGTACATTTTAAATCTGCCAAGTTGCAGTGTCAGTGTACAAAAGATTGGGAGATTATTTAGTCATACAGGAACTGGCTTGATCCTTGACTGATTTTGTGCAAAGTTTTGTTGCCATAAATCACCTTTAAGGTAGTGTTGTCAAATGGCTACAAAAGCAAAGAGCTAAGCTATATATTTTATTTATGGGTGGTTTTGTTTGTTTGTTTGTTTGTTTTTTGAGTCAGCTTCCAGTAATGGGTCAACAATCGATAAGTAATAATAGAGGAAAAATTAATACAGATCTCTTGGGTGGCTTTGTGGAAATTTGAGTTCAATTTAAAGGATTCTGCTGCTGTTTCAAGAGAAGAGATTTGACAAGTATATAAAGAGTACTTCTTCAGAAATCGGTATTTCTTTATAAAAAGGAAACATACTGACATATTCTATGTTGTTGCTTTTAATAAAAATGTTATCTATGAGAAAAATATTGTAATGGAATGAAATAAACATAATAGTCTATCCTCTTTTCAAAAAGAACTATAAGAGAAGTATAAAAGCTTTCTTTTGAAAAAAAAATTTCAAAAGATGTTCAAAAAGACTTTTGAAAATCTTTCTTTGAAAGAATCATAGAGTTTGGAAGGGACCACTGGAGATCACTGTGTCCAACCCCCTGCTAAAAGTTTCCTACATGAAGTTGAGCAGGGAGGTGTCCTGGTGGGTTCTGGTGGGTCCTGAATCTCTCTAGAGAAGGAGACTCCACTGCCTCTCTGGAAAGCCTGTTCCGGTTCTCTGTCACCCTCACAATAAAGTTCTTTCTTATGTTTGTGTGGAACTTCCTGTGTTCCATTTTTTGCCCACTGATACTTGTCCTGTCTCTGCTTACCGTTGTCTCTATTGGGTGGCTAAAGACAACACCCAGAGTGCCCCTTCACCTACAGAAATCTTTTTCAAGCTGGTTCAAACCAACTCCTACAGTGTCTTCTCATGTATCACGTGTTCTGGCTTCTAAGACGTTTTAGTGTTTCTCCACTGGACTCATTGCAGATTGTTAATGAAGAAGAAATCGTAAAATACTATCTTGTTTTATACTATCCATTAATATTTATTTGCTTATAAGGCACTTCCATAGTTTCCCAGTAACTAAGCCTTCACATAATGACAAACAAATCTGTGCAAATCCAGAACAAGGAAGGTAAATTGTTAACCCCTTACTTTTGAGTAAGAAAAAATGTCATAAAGAAGATGGGAAATTGTGTTTGGTGTTACACAGCAAACAGAATCCAAGACTTTGGAACCTTTTTTCCCACTAATAAATCTTATATGTTCAGTGTGAATTTCAAATATTTCAGCACTGATGAAATAAATATAACTGTCTTCCTAAACTTCCACAGACTCTGCTTTTCAAAATGCTTTTATTTTCTCACAATATTTGATTAAAATAATAGATTGAGTTCTTAATAAGAAAAATAATTACTTACTGCCTTCCCATATATGGCTTAAGAGATTCAAGGTGAATCTCTACCCTTTTCCAGTGTTGAGGATGAAAAAAAGCATACACTGTTGCTTCCCTGTCTCCTCTCTTCAGAATATGTTCAGGGGCGGAATTAAGCTTTTCATTTCTAGTTGATATTTTGGCAACTGGACTGTGCGTGTGGAGGGTTTTTCGTACGCATACTAATATGTACATGCATGGTATTTGTAAAAACACAATTTAAGTAGTAGTAAATTTTGATTTCTTCATCTTCATTAGTTTATTCCTTGCTGTTTGAACATGATTTTGTATGCATCGGTGGATTAACTGTTGATTTCCAACAAGTAAAAATAGATTTTATGTCAAGATATAATTGCTATTAGAACTTTTTTACATTTCACTGTTATGACTAGGTCTCTAAAGAATAGCACTCTTTAGTGCTGCTTCCAAGGTCTTTTGCAACTAAGTAGGAAATTCCAAAAGGATGATATGTATTGGCTTTATTGTGGAAGACAGTTAATGGATTTTTTAAATGAACTTTTCTTAGACACATTTTAGTTATTGTTTACATAAATCTGCAGGTTTCAGGTCTTTTGTAGTGATTACAAAGTTGTTCACATGATGTCAGATATGTACATCATAGAATCACAGAATGGCCTGGGTTGAAAAGGACCTCAAAGATCATCTAGTTTCAACCCCCCTGCTATGTGCAGCACCACCAACCACCAGACCAGGCTGCCCAGAGCCACATCCAGCCTGGCCTTGAATGCCTCCAGGGATGGGGCAGCCACAACCTCCTTGGGCAACCTGTTCCAGTGTGTCACCACCTTCTGTGTGAAAAACATCCTCCTAATATCTAACCTAAACCTCCCCTGTCTCAGTTTAAAACCATTCCCCCTTGTCCTATCACTATCCACCCTCGTAAACAGTTGTTAAACCTCCTGTTTATACACTCCCTTTAAATATTGGAAGGCCACAATGAGATCTCCTCAGAGATCCTCCAAGCTAAATGAGCACAGTTCCCTCAACCTTTCTTCATAGGAGAGGTACTCCTGATAATATAAACATTCTTTACTCAGACTGTCAGAATAGGCTATAAAGGGCTTTTATTGTACTCAAAAATAAATGACATGGTCACATTTTTGCTAGGCTGTTATTAAATTTTATTTTGAGTAGGGCAGTTGGACTCGATGATCTCTGAAGGTCCATTTCTACCTAAGTTACAGCAATCTGAATACGTAGATGGTTACAGTGAATATGTCTCTTTTTCTACATTTTTAAAACGATGTTTGTCTTATGTTTTGTCTGTCTGTTTGTTGTTGTTGTTGTTTTTTTAAACAAAATTTGTCTCAAGTTCCAAAGAATTTTGCCTTGCTTTTCTCTGGTTTCTCAGATTTCTCAGTTTCAGTTTTTTGTGATTGTTTCAACCAATGGTTGTCTGAACTCCACTACAACCACTCTCTCACTCCCCCTCCTTAAAGGAAATAGTATGAAGAAAATATAAGGAAAAAGGGCTCAAAGGCTGAGGTAGGGATGTAGAGATTGCTTGCAAATTGCTCTCCTGAGCAAAAAAGACTCAGCATAGAGAAGTTAATATAATTTATTGCCGATTACCAACAGACTATAGTAGTAAGAAACTAAAAGGTACCTAAAAACACCTCAGCTCTGGCAGCAACTGGTCCCTTTGGAGCAGCTGAAGATGGCTCTGCTCTGACATGGGGCAGTGCTGGGCTCTGCTTACACAGGTCACCCCTACAGACCACTGCTACCAGAATCTTGCCATGCAATATAGTTTTGTAAGTATTTCTAAATGCTCATAAAATATTATGTCTGACTGAACATAATGGAGTGCCGTAGGGATTGATGTGAAAAGCAAAACAACCAGTGCAGTGGATCTGACTTTTTACATTACACATATTTCTGATGAGTTTTTGTAGCCTGTACATAGTCTGGAACCTTGGGGTGACCTTCTGTTGGTTGTCAGGGTGCATTAAGAGTCGTCCTAGAGCAATCCTTCTGTTTAGCTTTCTCTGAAATAGTCTGGCCTGCACAATCTTACACTGCAACATGGATGATCCCGAAATTATCTTTGAAAGAGCTCTCTTGATCCAAATTAAAATGCTAATGTAGATTTGCTCTTCTCCTTTTCTTATCTGTGACTCCTTTTCCTCATTTTGATGTTGGCAGTTTTATCTGCCTTAAGCCCTTCTGACATACTACTGCTGCTAGTTCACTGTCCCAATTATACCACCACCTACTTCTCTTTTCTTCTAAACAATATACTGCTTCTGCTTCTCTGACCTTGCACTTTTTAACTTTGTTTTATCTGTCACATTTGCTACTAATTGAGCCATCAGTTCTGCCCTATTGTACCTATTTACCCGTGTTTGTGCAAAGGAACACTCTCATTCGAAAGTCACAGTTTCCCTTCTCTTTCCAAAACCTTGTCAAAACTCATGTCTGTAGTAATGCATACTGTAGCTTGTGGCTTAATGAGGGCTAGATATGTGACAACCTAGGCTTACATAACATTTTCAAATACTGTTTTGTAAAAGGAATGTAATATTCATAGGGAAAATATGTTTTTAAATTATCTATGTGTGCCACTGTAAGGTTTATCATTTTTAATAATTTCTTGTTAAAGCTGGATTTGCAGCTGCGCATAGGACTTTTTCCTCTGACCTCTTTTCCCAGAATATTTTCATCTGAACTGAGTTCAGCAACGGGTGGGAGAATCTCAGGTCATTCTTTTAGTGTGTGTTTTTCCACATTGCCTGCAATGCTGGATATTGCTTTCAGACAGAGAAGTAGTCAGTTTGTGTAATGAGTTTGGTAAGAAACTGTTCTGTCCTGTGGCAGAATTAAGAGATTTTATTTAAGCTCTTCTGCTTTGGTTACTGCTCAGATTTAACATAGCATGTTTTAAAATAAGCCCGTTTGGTGGGATATTTATCTCTTTTAATTCTCATTTTCATAATAATGCATTTTCTTCCATTTTACTTAATGATTGATCTTTGGGAATACCAGAAAACCCACGTACTTCTGTGCTCTGGCAGCTGACATCTTCCTATTGATAATGTTTCCGTGATTATTTTATTTCTGTTTGTATTTTTGCCCTTATGGAGGGAACAGAGGTTCCTAGCTGTGATAGTCCTGAGTTGTAATTCTCACTGAGCCCACATATGGATGATTGCATGCAAGCCACTTGACCTCAGTATGACTCAATTAACCCAGCAACAAAATTGGGTAAACATCAAAATCTCATTCAAAAGCAGCTGCTGCACCTAAATTGAATTGTCTAAAATTGCATTGTGACAGTATTGCCATTGGGTCTCTGAAGACCTGAATTTTAAGTGTTTTGCATCATAATGATACATGAAAACATCTCTAAAAAGCATGCAAGTAATGATGTCCCCATAGTTTTTCAATGATATTGCCTGTATAGTTAATGCAGGCATTTAGGGCAAATCTATAAAGTGATTATGATGAATTCTCTTTACATTTTTCAGATTTTGTAATAACCACTTACACGTATCTTTACTTGTGAGGGGTGTGCACTTATATAATTTTGCATCAGATAGCAGCAATTTCATCTTTAATTCATCAAGCAACCTTAAGAAATTGATTGATCTTCAGAGCAACATAGAAAACATGAAAATTAAGAGAAGTTTTATGAGTGTTTGAAAAATGAGTGGCTCAGTATTGGGAATTTTCCTATGACAGATAATAATTTTTCCCTTGATTTGAACATGCCTCCTTTCAAGTTTGCATTCTCTGTTCTTTCAAGTATTATTTAGATGAGGTGAAATGTTCTTCACTTAAGCTGTGTGTATGTAGCCTATAATGCTACAGTTAGTTAACTATGTATCTTTTTACCAAAAGTGATGAAATTTAAGCTTCTGAAGTCATGTATGGCCGGGTCCTTCTCTCTCCTGGCACATTCAGCAAAAACTTTTTGACCAGGCCTTAGTTAGTTAACACCTTAAGTATTTTTCTCATCATGTGAAAATTTATTTATTATTTGTTTGTTTAAATGCATAATCAGGCTTAAGTCCCTCTTGCTGTTGTTCTATGGGATTTTAATTTAGGATTTGACAGCAACTTCCATCAACATACTAAGGATTCTGTACTGCTCTGGGATCTTTCAGCTGCTTTGAAAATAATCACTCTTACTACTAATGACTCCAATGTTTTTTCGTTTGTTTGTTTTTTTCATCGTTGTGCCCAGAGCTTTTGAAGTTATTATTCAATTATTATCATTCAGTGTATTGCATGAAAGTATGCACATGATGAGAATGGGATGCCTGTTTCAGCAACAACTAGCTTTATAACGTGGAACTGTCTGTGTGTGAAAACACAATTTGTTTACAATCATTAATTTACTTAACTATATGGCAGCAGAGAGATCGGATACTTTTTATGTTCTAAAAGTTCAGCAATGTTTCCACTTATGGAAATCAAAGGGCAATCTTGCTTGCACCTAGCTCTGTATAACCTCAATTGTTTTATCTTATTTACTCTTCTACTTTTACTAGTAGAAATACTAGTAGTCCTGTAGTCGTAGGCATATGATATTAGCAAAAATAAAAATATATCCCTGATAGAATTTCAAAAACAGGTTTTTTGTCAAATGTAAATAGTACTAAAAAATCAGTATTCTTGATGCAATGGATAAGTAGAAAAAAGAGATTTCTGAAATTGCAGAACAAGAATCATAAAGAAACTCTTTTGTTTAGTAATACAAACAAAACATAAAGATTGCTATATTCAACATCCGTTATTAGTTACCATATATTGTGGATGGATAGAAGAGCAATATGGTACTCTGGCAACATGAAGTGCAAGTATATTCAGTCCTGTGTCTAGCAGTACAGATTTAATAGGTAATCTGATGAACTATAAATATCTGTTTTAAAGGAGTCAAAAAAACATGAGGCATAATTTGCTGTATGAAGCCATTTGCCTATACATAAAAACATGCATTGCTAGAGGGATACATGATATAAAGTAAGTCCAGCCATGAATCCACACTCTGCATGGACACTTCTTGTACAACTGTGTGATGTAAATTACTGTGAAGAGCTACGCAATGACCCATAATCCATCTATCCTATGATGAAAACTGTGAGCAAAGGTGTTGATAAATGATTGTAGCACATCAAAGAGCAAAAAACAGTTCATTTCTGAGCTGTTTAAACACTGAAGACTTACAGTTAAGAAGATGGTGCCTTAAAAAGGCTTAGTAAGTCATGATATGCCCATCATCAGTCAACTGATTGGTTGATCTGTCATGGTGCAATCATATAATCATTTGGGTTGGAAAAAGACCTTCAACATCATTAATTCCAACCATAATGATCTATCTGTCTTTTCCCTTTCTCCCTATCCATAACAGATCAGACAACTAAGAATGAATGACAAGAAAAGTGTAAAGTGATGCTTAATTTTCCATAAAAATATGAGACCACATTTCTCTCTTTTCTCAAGCTGCAGGGCATCCTTTTTCAGTATAGAGACTATGAGCACTGAAGATACTGCCAAATCCCCCACCCTTTGTGCTGAAACATAAAGACCTCCTTGAATTTTCACTCCACCTCTCTACCTGGGATTTAAAAGGGAAAATATGTCTCACGCATGCCCATGGGGCACATAAATTTATTTAACTAGTGGCCTGACACCAGTCAGGTCAGCTCCCAAATGGCCATTTGGAAATGCCTCTTCCATGCGTGTGTGGCTCCATTTTTCTCACTCCTGGGTCCCTCTCATCCAAACACAGGTCCAATAGTGGGCAAATTTGTGCTGCCTGTGAATGTTATGGCTCAGAGAATGGCTAGTTAGCTCAGGAGCACAAAATAAAAAAATATTTTTGGAGCAGTAGGTGTAAACTGCTGGCATCGCTCACAGTGACATCATCGCATCCTGACTGATGCCCAGTCTGTAGCAAGAGGAATATTCTGGTGCAAACATCTACTGAGTACCTTGTTTCATAATTCCTTCCTGACTTCTGAGACATCTTGTTGTTTCTTTGTTTTTCTTTTCAATTTTTTATTTATTTTTCATTTCTTTTTAAAAGCCCATCATCTCTTGCATCTTTTCCTGGTCTTAAAAAACTGGCCCACTGTCGTCCAGTAGAGGAAGAAGTCTGGGGCACAATGGGGGACAGGAGTGGGGAGATTCCATGGTCCATTCAGATCACATTCTGTTGTCAAAGCACATCTGTAGGCATTCTTTTTTTTTTTTTTCTTTTTTTCTTTTTTGACCTTCACCTCTCACATATGTATACATGTACATGTAATGTCTTCTACAGGGACTTGATTTCCACAAGCTGCCTTTGCTTTCCCTGCTTTCCCTGTTTGAGGAATGAGGGGAGACTATTTAATACTTTTGTGTACAGCCTGAATCCTGTCCCTATCTGGGAAAATCAATAGGAGCTGCAGTCACAAGTGTATGCTCAGGGAAGAATAATGGCAGAAGAAACTATTTTCATTGAGCTCGATACTCAAGAGCACAGTTTGATATATATGGGGAGCTCAGACTTCTGCAAAATTAACAACAACCCAGTCATCAAGGCATTTTCTAATGCTGTTGACATTCTGTTGCTTTGCAATATATCTTTTACATTTTTAATTGATTCTAATAGTTACAGTCACCTGTTCTAATGAGTAGAACCAATCTGTAACTCTCAATATGTTTTTATTAGTATTAAAGAAAAATATAGTGGACAAAATTGTTCATTTACTAATAACTTTGTTGCTTGGTATTCTAGGCAATATAACATATTCCCAAGGTTTTAGTTTTCAGAAGTGAATACTAATAATTAATAGCTCATCTCAATTCAAATAATCTTTAAGAGCTTTTATTAATATACATAAATACCAGTGTAATCAGACTGCTCTGAACTTTTTGTTTATTTTTTAGCAACTGAAAAATAGCAAATACTTAGTGTTTCTTAAAATGCTGTAGCGCAGCTTTCTCAACAATTCTGTTTAATATTCCGGTGAATAAATATTGCCAGCACCAATTGTCATCAGTAATAGTAATTTGTGCTATACAACGATTTTCAGATTTTCAAGAGAATAATTCAGTTGTGCATGAAATGGATAAACTGAGTTAAGCAGAGACATATGTTAATGTGTCTGTATTTTCCTAGAGAAAAGTGAGATGAGATTCCAGGTCTCCATTTTTAAATACCATGAAAATTTCAAAGTACGATGCATAACATGTATGCAATGTGTTTGAGCTGGAGAAATATCATTAAATAACATTTAAGTCTTTCTCTAATCTTTTGGTTATTAAGGATCCTAAATCCTATTTCTTTGTATGAACCTTGGATACCTAAACATTTAGAGGTATCTGACTGAAGTAGTTCAAAATCATACAGAAAAAATATGGCAGCAGAAGTTGAAAAAGCCTTCCTTTTTCCTCCCTCGCAAAATTCTTTTAATGAGAAGATTTATTTTTCAGACTTTTAAGAAATGTTATACCTTTTCATGGTAGTGTGCTTCCTCTTGAAATTGTTAGCTATTATTTTCCCAGCATTTATAATTTATTTTCTCATATGACTACAAATGACATACTCTCTCGCATCTTAAAACAATTTTCTGGGTAAAATTAAGCCAAAGTCTCTCAGTTGCACCTCACCAAATTGGCTATGGATCAGTTGAATCTGATGACAAGAAGCTCCAAACAAAAAATAAAAATCAGAATACGATGACAGAATATTCTGTCTAAACATCATGAAGCATTTCTTTACTGTGCAGGTGATGGAGCACTAGCACAGATTGCCCATAGAGACTGCTGAATCTCCTCCTTAAAGATCTTCAGAAGCCTCCTGGATACAGGCCTGAGCATCCTGCTCTGGGCATCCCTACTGAAGCAGGGATTGGACCTCCAAAGGTCCCTTCCAACCTCAATAATTCTGTGAAATACTGTGTAACATAATTTCCTCTGCAAGGGATTACTCACAGCTGAGGAAAGAATATGTTTCAACTGCCTTTGGGGGTTCCTAGTGCAATATTCCATCTGGAAAAAAAAAAAAAAAAAAAAAGAGTTTCTTTGTTAAGATTGTTTTGCTAAAAATCTTAGGCGTAAGACCTTATTGATCTATTTTAGCTTGTGAGACAAGGGGCTCAGATGAAGAGCTTTGATACCAATACATGCAGCACTGGGAATAAACAAGAGGAGATGGAAGCCATCATATATCAGGCAAACTATGACTTAGTTTCCATTATTCAAACGTGGTAGGATCATTCCCATGACTGGAGTGCTGCAATGGGTGGCTATAAGCTCTTCAGAAGGGTTAGGTGAGGATGGAAGGGTTGTGGCATGGCTCTCTATGATAGATAGTGTTTTGATGTTGTCAAGCTCAGTGCTGGGAAGGATAAGCCTGAGTGTCTATGGGTAAAGATCAGGGGAGGGCCTACAAGGCTGTCTTCCTGGTGGAGATTTGTTGTAGACCACCTAAGCAGGATGAAGAGACAGATGAGGCATACTATGAGTAGCTGGTAGAATTTGCACAATTGCCAGCCCTTGTTCTCGTGGGGGAATTCAACTTCCCTGTTATGTACTGGAAATATAATACAGTGGGAAAGCAGCAGTCTAAGAGGTTTCTGGAGTATGTGGAAGATAACTTCCTAATGCAGTTGGTAAGAGAGCCTACTGAGTAGATGCCCTGCTGGACCTGCTGTTCACAGAGAAGAACTGGTAAGAGATGAAGAAGTTGGGAACTGTCTTGGGTGTAGTGACCACAAAATGGTAGACTTCTCTCTTCTTGGTGAAGTCAGGATGAGTGGCAGCAGAACTACTACCTTAGACTTCTGGAGGGAGGACTTTGAACTATTCAGGACACTGCAAGGGAGGGTCCCTTGGGATGTTAACATAGTCTACATAAACTTCAGCAAAGCCTTTGGCACTGTTTCCCACAGTATTCTCCTGTGGAAGCTGACAGGCTGCAGCTTGGACAGGTGCACTCTTTGCTGCATAACAAGCTAGATGGAGGGCAGGGTCCAGAGACTAGTGGTGAATGGTGTTAAATCCAGGTGGTGTCCAATCACAAGTGATGTTCCCAAGGAGTTGGTGTTTAAGCCTGTTCTATTTGATATCTTTATTGATGACCTGGGTGAGGGGATTAAGGGCACCCTCAGTATAAGTTTGCAGATTACACCAAGTTGGAAGGAAGTGTTGATCTGTCTAGGGATATGAAGACCCTGCAGAGTGATCTGGGCAGGCTGGATTGCTGGGCTGAGGCCAGTGGGATGTAGTTCAGCAAGACCAAGTGTCGGGTCCTGCACTTTGACCACAACAACTCCAGGCAACGCTACAAGCTTTAGTCAGAGTGGCTGAAAGACTGTGTGGAAGAATGGACCTGAGGATGTGTGTTGATGCTTGGCTGAACACAAGCCAGCAGTGTGCCCAGGTGGTCAAGAAGGCCAATGGCATTCATAATCCTGGCTTGTATCAGAAATAGTGTTGCCAGCAGGAGCCAAGAGGTGATTATTCCCTTGTTCTTACCTCTGGTGAGGCTGTATCTCGAGTACTGTGTTCAGTTTTGGGCCCTTCACTACAAGAAAGACATTGATGCACTGGAGCATGTCCAGAGAAGACCGATGAAGATGATGAGGGTTTTGAAGCACAAGTCTTCAGAGGAGTAGCTGAGGGAACTGGGATTTTTTAGTCTGGAGAAAGGGAGACTCAGGGGAAACCTTATTGCTCTCCACAGCTGTCTGAAAGGAGGTTGTGGCAAGGTGGTGTTCGGCCTCTTCTCCCAAGTAACTAGATTGTCCCCTACACCAGGGGAAGTTCAGGTTGGATATTAAGAAAGAATTCTTCTTCAAAAAAGCGGTCAGGCACTGGAAAGGGGCTGCCCAGGGAGATGGTGGAGTCACCATCCCTGGAGGTGTTCAAGAAACATTTAGATGTTGTACAAAGGGACATGGTTATGTGAAAAAATATTGGTGATATTTAGACAGGTGGACTGGATGATCTTAGAGGTCTTTCCCAACCGGATTCTATGTTTCTGTGGTTCTTGTTATTTGAATTGAACACTACTGAAATCCTAAGCCTACACTCAAGCAGTTCCAAAGCCGGAAATTCTGTTCAAGATAAATTCACAATATTTTAACATTTTTAAAATGAATAAATGTTTTTCAAAAGTTCTTTTGAAATACAAAAACCAAAAAGGAAAGTTTGTAATTAGAAGCTATAACTGAACTTTCTCCATCTTATGATAACAGTAAAAAAGCTGCTCAAAGGAAGTTCATTTTTCCTTTTACTGACCTTAAAAGAGTGAACATTTTGCTTTACAGGCAACTCTTTTGCTTTGATTTATTTTTGGGAAGGGAATAAGGATTTATAGTTAAAAAGTGTATTTCTTTCATAGTTCGTTTGTAATTTGAACATTGAAAAAAGACGTACAGAAATATTCTGGAAAGGTTGAAAAAGCAGCATTATAAACTCTTCTTGAGTGGGTCAACTTATTCAAATCTGTCATCTCTCAAATGCTCAGTCATCATTTTACTGATTTTAACAACAACAACAAAACATATGTAGTTTTCTGTGGACATTAATTGCCTTTTTATGCCTGTAAAATGTCAGTTTGTCTCTTTATGCAACATATCAACTTCAATTTTAATTTTTTTCACAGACAGCTTTTGATATTGCTTTGATGACGTATGTGTTTTACCTCTTTAATTATTTTTTAATAGTCCCTAAGCAGTGGCATTTATTCTTAATACTTTATCACCAGTTAGTAATTGCACACTGTCATGTAAAAGGATGCAGATTTTCAAAGCTGGAGTGAGCAGATAACTTTCAGTGTACACATAGGAACTTTCCTTATAAAACTTATAAAATGAAAGTGCAGAAAATTAGGTAATGAAATATAAGGATCTATTATTTGAATAGACTTAAAGGTTATTTTAAGCTTTGAAAAACTGTATTTATCTTCTAAAGAGGTATTATTAATGAGAGTAACATGAAGATAATGGGTTGCCAAAGAAGATCCTCAGCTAAGGTACTATGAGCCTTTCCTACGTTGTCATTTGAACAGGTAAACATGAGAAGATAATTTCGAACTGGAACAAGTAAAAACTATGATTTATGCTTAATTAATCTTTCAAATGTGTAAATCTCTATATTATCTGTCATTTGTAAGTATATTTCTGTTTTACATCCTGTAAAGATATAATAGTTTGTTTTGACTTAACAAGGCTGGAAGGAAACATGATTTCAGAATAAGCAAAATAATCCCTAAGTTCTACATTGTAAAGGGTATGACAGTCCTTAGGAATATATATGTATATATTAATACATTTATAATGAACTTTGTTCAAATTTAAAATAGTTACTGAATTCTTTAGTCCTACAACAGTGCATTATTTAAAAATGAGTTTATTTTATCTCCTTCATTATTCTAGTAGATGCTTATACAGTTGGCAGCATTCTGCTTGTTCAAGGATTGGATACTCTATGGTGACTGGTTATGGCTTAGAAAGGGTACATCTTATTTAAAAACTATTAGCTTTTTCTGTGAACAGCATGTAAACATGACTTATTGTTTATGCCATAAACTAGAACGACGCCATAAAGCATATCATGCAAAATATGAATCCATACCACTTTTTAAAATTTGTTATATTTTCCTATCCATTAAAGTTTATTAGTCATGTTCTGCAAGCATCCTTATGCTTTTGCACTGCATTCTTATGCGCTTCTTGAAAAAAGTTGTTATGAAAAGAGCAAGATGCATTGACACCAGTATTAATTACTCTGCTTCATATAATAAAAAAACGGGAGGAAAAAAAGGCAAAAAAAAATCATTTCCTTTCAAGACTTTATTTTTGGAAAGTATAATTAATGCCGTGATACATAGGATTTGTACTTTGTATCATTAGTTTCTAACATTACACTCATTTAACAGCATGAAAATTGTAAAAGATTCTTAAAATGTTAAACTTAGCAATAAGCTTGAGGCACACTTGACAAATTCATCAACTGAAATTGATTAGGAATTGTCTTTTTTTATTTTTTTCCACATCACTGGCTAACATATTTGAGAGCTGTAAACAAATTCTAGAATTCCCAAAGAGATCTGTGAGACCATATTTGCAATAACTTGATATATTTGAATTCCATCTCTTGCTTTAAGAAACATTAGGCTCAGGGATTCAAAAGGAGTTTGGGTTGTATGTATGCAAACCCTAGAGCCCTACTGAAACATTTCTAACCAATGATTAATATTGTATTCACGTTTCTATAAATTTTTTACACAGCTATATCAAAGAAAAATAGTCTTCTAATAAACAGTAATCTCTTTTCTATATAGTTTTCATCATTTTCAACAGCTGTACTTAAGGTTGAGGAAAGTGCATTTTTATTTTCAAATAAGAATGTTTAAGTTCTGAAAAAAAGTTATTGTCACTACAGACATTGCGTTCCTAGCTGATTAAGTATTTTGTAAGCTAAAAAGTTTCCATATCCTTCTGCATTTGGCAATGTTGTAAATAGCTTCTTTCAGTATAACCCATTCTGTAATGCTACTTGAATTTGTTACATAAGAATTTTATTTCCGTGAACATCTTTGGAAGATTAAGCTTGAATACAACCAGGTCTTGCTTACATAAACAGTAGTATTATCCGTATACCCTTGGGATACCTGTAAAGCAAATTGTCACAGGACAGCCTCCAGGTCTGTATCTTATCACCTGAAGACATACTGGTTCCTGTACTGTTTGCCTACTTGTTTGTATTTTGAATTTTTGTTCTATAGTTTTTATTGATTTCTGAGTAGTTCCATGGCCGAACATCATGGTCCTGATTAGTACTCCCAGGTTGCTGAAATTATCCACCTTCCCCATAGGAGGTAACTTCAGCTGCAAATGGTGGGAATGTTCTTTACAGATAACTCTGAAGCACATATGAGGTCTACTAATGAAAAAAAAAAAAAAAAAAAAAAAAAAAAAAAAGAAAAAGAAAAGGAAATAACAAAACTGTATTTTTGCTCACTTCTTTGTTTTCCTTGGAAGATAGTATGCTTGCAGTCCCTTGAGACTGTTTTTTATAGTATGTCCTGCACAATTTTGTGCCTGATTTCACTAATGCTTTTTGGAGAGGGAGTAGGGAGGAATTTTATATTGGCATATGGGTCTCTACTCTGTTAGCTTTGCTTGTTTTATATAACTTGAAACTCTCCTCAGCTTTGATATATGTACTCTACTGAATTGCAGAAATAAATGTCTCTGAGACTGTCAAAATTACATAATGATGCAATGTACTATAGTATGTCTGAAGAAGCATATTTTTTCCTGGCACCATATGTAAGAAATTTGAGTAACAGCTGCTGACACAGGCAATAATTCTCAAAGCGATTCTTTTTCTCTCTGCTTTCAAAGCTGTTTTGTTTCATTTCTCTGAAAACAAGAAATTGTATAGTCACAGCATTTTTACTAATGTGATACAGAAAGATATTTAAGAATATATTTCATATAACTGGGCTATTCTGGATTTTCTTTTCTTTTTTTCCTGTACCTTCCCTGTATTCTTTTTCTCATTTTATAAACATACTATTCAGAAGTATAAATCTCTCTTTATCCTGTGTCTCATGAGATGCTGATTTAATTATAACAAACATCCAGACAAATATATATTTTCCTTCTGTTTGCTGGAACACATTGTCCATGACATGTTGCAGTTGATCTTATCTGCTTAGATGTAAGTATCATATAGATGTTTGTGCTCTGCAGCATCTTTACTTGGATTTGTTTTATAAAGCAATTTAATATGACTGTAAGGTTTTTCTTTAGTTTGTTTTCTTTCCCCAGCTTTTCAGACAAAAATACTGTTGGAAATGGGGATATTATGTATTGGCTTCACCTAAATTCTTGGACTGGAGAAATAGTTTCTTTGAGAATCAGATGCCCACACACTGCAGCAATTCTAACAAGATTTATTTCTCCTCAGGATACTGGAAGCACCAGATGAGCAATCTGAGAAATTGCCTCCAAGAGCAGTCCTAGGGCACGTTTGTGTGCTGCAGTGCTGGTCCATCCATGGGGTGTGTGATGATGTGAGCTTTGTCTCAGAGCAGTGCTGGCAGGGCTGCACCCACGCTCTGGCATATAAAGGACAAATTGCAGAGATGACTTGGGAAAGGGAAACATTATGCTTCTCTTTCTGATGCTGGCTCTTGCAGGGTGAGTTGAGGACACTAGAAATCTAATTAAACCCTTGTGAAGGCACTTAGTGTATGTACGTGCAGCACACTGACTGACTTCTTACAGAATTTATTCCATCTCTCCTTCCTCAAGAAAGAAACTTTCCAAAAAACAACCCTGATCCAAATCTGTTGAACTAAGTTTCCTGTTCACTGCAGCTGACTTCAGACCAGGATCAAAGTGACCTTAATCTTTTTTCTGTGATACTTAAGAGATCGCTTATCTCAGTGTCTAGCTTTCTCCAGCCCTTCCTTCTTAACAGCCTTTCTGCCTGCCCTGCCTACCTCCCGCTTCTCCTCAGGATATGAACAATTTCAAACACTTCTTTCATTTTTTTCTTAGTGATCTACCTGTCTCCACTTAGAGTCTAAGCACATTCTTCCTTAATTATTTTGCCATTTTGGAATATATATATATATATATTAGAAAAACATAAGTGAAAAAACCATATGGCTTTGTATCTTAAACACTCTTCCTCCTCTTTTTGTAAGGTCTTTCTTAATGTAAGATTTTCAGTCATCTTATTTTGTGTTTTCACACAGCAAATTAAAAAGGGAGCCATTCATTTTGACTGAAGCATTTTTACACTACTAGAATAAAAATAGTGTGTTACAATTCTAAGACTTGGACTATAAGGAAAACATAGGATTTCAGTTTCTTCTCAGTAAGCAGGCATTTGTGAGAGGGGGTTTAAAACTGATGTTTTAAGAGGGAGAAAGATTTCTAAACTCTGTTCAGTTCTAAACATTTAATTGTACCTTCCACGGAGCATTTGTCACCTATTAAATAGATCACAAAAGTCAGCCTGCTTACTAAAAGCAGCTATGTTCAAGTTGCTACAATTAGCTAGACACTGAAAGCATCCAAAACCTTAGTTCAAACTTTTATAACTCTTACTGTTTGTTGCAATGCTGAGTTATATGCCCCATTAAGCTTTCCTCACTAGGGATCTGGCTAGATTGTTTGCATTCAGCATAACACTGCTACTTCTTGGGACCCAAAGCGGTAAGTGTTCTGTGCTGGTCCTGTCTACGGTAATGCTTCTTGTTGCTCCATAGCTCCTTTGTTAGAAGTGATTTATTTTAGGTGAGGCATTTACTGCAATTCTTGGGTTTGTACCTTGTGCTACTTCCCCATCAGCATTTGTGCTTGTGCTACCAGCACTTTGCAAAACATGTGAAAGATACTACTGAAAACATATGTCATTCTACATTTGTGTCTCTGTTCATCACATTACGTGATAGATAAGGATTACATTCAAGATGTTTTTACTGTTGATGCAATGTAGGTTAAAAAGAAAATGAAGTGAAAACGTTGAATCATAGTCAAGATGTGGCAAACACATCTTTAAGAGGCTATATATGAAATGAATTATTTCAAGAAGAGAACTCTGGCTTCAGCCAGCTGTAAGTAACGATCTGTTTTGAAGTGATTTCTCAGTGCATTGTGGTCCAGCATTTGACTTACGCATTTTCTCTTGCACTGCAGTGTTATCCTGGTCTTTTTTCAAAGCCAGCTTTCCAATTAAGCTATATTTTATGATCTTTTTCTGCCATTTAGTATTCAAAGTTATAGTAAAATACATGGTATGGTACATCAAAATGATGTTCTTGTCTAGTCTCCAAAAGTGATGTTTCAAAAAGTGGTAGTCTTGCCTACAATTTTACCTTTGTGCTGGCTGTCTCCTCTGTTTTTCTTTAACACTACAGAAAATCATGTAAGACATGTCTAATTTCATAAATGTAGGTCACTCCAAAAGTAATGCCTCCTATTTATTTCCATAGAAACTACAATGGATTCAAAAAACAAAACAAAACAAAACAAAACAAAAAAACCACCACACAATGACACTATTTGTTAGAGTAAATTCTTAGCTGTAAAATGCTGTTTTTCAAATCACCACCATTAGCTATACATTTTTACCAGAGATGAACAAGTGCCTGCACATCCCCTGCATGTCCTATGCAGTCTCATAAAAGTGAAGCCGATAACTGGTGGTGCCCAGTCCCGTTCAACATCTTCATCAACAACCTGGTTGAAGGGATAGAACCTGCCCTTTGCAAGTTTGCTGGTGTTACTAAGCTGGGAGAAGCAGCTGATACACTGGAAAGCTGTGCTACCATTCAATAAGGCCTAGACACTGAAGAGTTGGACAGATAGGAAACTGATAAGGTTTAACGAGAGCAAGTATAGAGTCTTGAACCTGGGGAGGAATAACTGCATGCATCAGTACAGGTTAGGGGATGGCCTGCTGAAGAGCATCACCGTGGAGAAGGACCTGAGTGTCCCAGTGGACAACAGGTTGGCCATGAGCCATCAGTGTGGCAAGAAGGCCAGTGGTATCCTGGAATGCACTAAAAATAGCTTGGCCAGCAAGCCGAGGGAGGTGAGGCCACATTTAGAATACTGTGTCCAGTTCTGGGCTCCCCTTTTCAAAAAAAAGACAGGGAGGAGTCCAGCGGAAAGCCACAAAGGAGATTAGAGGTCTGGAGCATCTTCCATGTGAGGAAAGGCTGAGTAACTTGGATAACAGCCTGGGGAAAAGAAGAGTGAGGGGCGGCTCAAGTAAGTGTTTATAAAGGGAGGTAGGAGGGAAATGGATGAGGCCAGGCCCTTCTCGGTGGTGCATAGTGACTTCTATGGAAATATTCAAGATCTATCTGAAAGCCTATCTATCTGTGTAACCTGTTGTAGGGAATCTGCTTTAACAGGTGAGTTGGACACAATGATCTCTTGAGGTCCCTTCCAACCCCCATGATTCTGTGATTCTGTGAAAATCTGCAAGACAATCTGGAATGTGGCTTGTCTTTCATGCTACTGTCCCATTGCTGAAACACACCACCTAGCTGTGCTCACATCCACTGGTCTCCATAAACGTTCAGCAAGTATCAATGAATGTCAGTGGGTGAATTCCTCCATGTGGAAAGAATTTCAGTTCCACACTTGTGTTTCATCCTCACTTCCATGTCAGACTGCTTCTCTTCTGCCACCTGTCACACTGCAACAACATATAACGGAATATTGGTAGGAACTTCAACCTCTACTCCCATATCACCAACATGCTCCTCTTATATTGTGGGCCAAAAAAATAAAATGGGAGTCATTACTTTTGTTGGAGCCCTCTTATTTTTTGAAGAAGTTCATATATAGTAGCCTATTTAAAGTCATTTTTTAATGTGTGAGCATACTGCCCAGAAGGACAGCAAGACTAATAAAAACCCTTTAGAGACTGATCAGCATTGAAAATTAAAAACTTTTGTTTATTCTCATACCTTTGAGATTCAGCTAAGTGACATTAGTGAGCTGGTGGTGGGCTAGCCTTAGCTATTTGCTATACACCCACCGCACCGTTCTCATACTCTTTCTCCTCAACTGGATATGGGAGAAGGTACAATAGATAGAAAACCATTTACCATCACTGGCAAAACAGACTTACGTTATTGGCAAATAAATAAATAGAATGGGATGGTGACAAACACTGACAGGGATTGCTCCTGTGGGGATTCTCCATGGGCTGTGCCTCCTACATACCTTGTCTGCTCCTGCCATGGGCTTCTCCATGGCTGCAATTGGAGATCTGCTCTGTGCAGTGTCTGCTGGCTGCAGAACAGCCTGCTCCTTTGTGAGTCTCTCCTGGGCTACAGTGAGCTTCTTCCCTCCTTCTGCACTGACCTTGGTGCCTACAGGGCTGCTTCTCATTTTGTCTCTCACAGCTTCCATGTAGCATTTATTAGCCTTTTGTAATTAAATTATCACAGGACTACCACCCACATCTCCCGTTGATTCAGCTTTGGCTAGCATCAAGACAGCTTTGTGTCCACTAAAGACAGATGGAATTGCTGTGTTGGACCTGGGGTAGCCCTGTCCTCTTCTCACAGAGGCCACCCCTGTACTCCCTCCTTTTCAAAGTCTTCTCATTTAAACCCAGTATAGCCCTTTATTTTACCTGGTTCTTCTAATCAGTAACCTGGTGTATATTGCTCTTTGACAAAGATTCAATCACCCCCTACTGAGGCTA
The DNA here is from genome assembly GCA_030625065.1 of Alectoris magna. Lineage (NCBI taxonomy): Eukaryota > Metazoa > Chordata > Aves > Galliformes > Phasianidae > Alectoris > Alectoris magna. The sequence goes on from CM060560.1 coordinate 80,333,009, forward strand.
CTTTTGTCTTAATTTCACTTGAACTTTTTCCTGATGTTAGATATTAGTACCCTGAATTTGATGTTACGTGTTTCTCTGAACAGCTTTTGTAAAGTCCAAGCAAATGTTGGGAAAATGATAGGTACAAGGACTGATTGACTTGATATACTAAAAAACGAACAGGAATGTAGTGGTTCTTTTCATTTATTCTTTCTAGCTCACAATCCTTCATCTGTAATGTGCTAATTCAGAAATGGTGTTGGTTATAGAAGGTAGATATCCAGAATTCTGTTTAAATTATTTTTGTAATATTTAGTCATATTATTCTCTAGGAGGAGTGGCAATGTAGGAGTGGCCATGTTAATCCTTTCTCAGCAAAATAACACTTTTCTACTTCATGGATTGTAAGGCAAATGTATTACAGAGTATTAAACACTTGGCTGTCTTTGATTTAAGTCACAGGAAAATACATGGGTTGGAGATGGATGAGTTTTTTGTGTGTCAGAATATGTCTAGTAGGAAAGTGCACCTCTCCTACATTGGGTAAGGTCTTTTCTACTGGTGATGGTGATCGGCTGCTCACTATGACAGCATCTTGTTATTATTCAAGACAGATAATTAGTTAATTATTTTGTGTGTTGTGGTCTGTTTTTCTTGATTGGATTACTGGAATGTTTTCAGAACAAAACAGAGAAATATATATCTCATTTATTTTATTTGTTTTGTGATGAGGCTTTCCTTTAAAGGGGGGAGAGAGCTGTGTGAAAACATATCTGAATTAAAGTAGTTACCAATTATCTGTGTGAACATATTCTCACTTTCCTGAGTGTTTGCGTATAGTAAATCAAAAAGGGGTAATTTTTTTTTAATGGTCAAATAGAACAGCTGTTTTGAAATCCGAACTGAATATTCATAACTCTCTTCCTGCCTTATTTAGCTGATTTGAGCTTTCAAGTCTAATCTGACTTCCTCAGAAGTTGTGCTAGAATTGTGGCGAATAATCTTCTCATGTTTATACAACATGCAAACACACATATACACTACATATGCAAGCATTATCCTAATATTGGCTAGATTTCGTTGACAAAAAGATGATAGATAATTCAACAAACACATCATTTGCTGATTTTACTGCAGTTTCATAAGAGGCTCTGTTATAAAAAATGGGTATGACATTTGCATTTCTGTTTAATTGCTGTGGAGTGAACATAAAAAGATAAGAGAGCCAAGAGAGCTTATTAAAACTGAAATGAGGGCAAGTGATAAAAGAATGATATTTTAGTGGTGCTGCAGTCATATCTGTCATTCTGCCCACTAAAACAATTTTTTTGTATTTTTGCAAAGAGAGGATATAGGTTTTTTACAACTACTCGTTTTCTTTCAAGCTACGCTTCATATACAGGATTTCTCCATGCCCGTGCTTTAACTTGTGGTGCAAGGGCCCTCAGTAGCCCCAGGAACTTTCTTGAGAATGACTTGGATTTTTATGTAGCATGAAATGTCTTCTCATTGTCTTTTTCTTTCCTTTTTGTTTTTCCCCTGGAAGAAAACAAGTTATACGTAGGGGTTCCTTGTGCCTCACCATTGTGTTGCTCATAGCCGTATCTCAGAACTCCACTATGTCCAATGAGATTTACTGTTTGCGTCATCTTTTAGAGAAATTGTTAAAAAGAATGTTGCATGAACTGTTAAACATTTGGCTAATCTACACTCGCCTGTAAGTGAACTAAGTTCTCGGTGAAAAGTGCCCGTGGTAGCAGTTTGCGCAGGCATGGCATACAGGGAGAGAGGCTGGCAGCCCGTTTTATCTATCTCCACTGGAAGCAACACTATGTCACAGCACTTCATGCAGGCAGGGCACTGTACCTTGCTTCCAGGTTCACAACGATGGGAAGTGCTCTTGATCTCCACCTCTATGGTGCTGGGCACTCACATGAGGGCTAAAACCACTTCTTGTATAGGGAAATCCCCAGAGAGGTCTGATGCGTCCCCCCAGACAGAACTGGTAAGAAAGAAGACTTCAGTTCAGGCAGAGCATTGCACTGAGTGCCTTGAACCTTCTCCTAGTGATAAATCAAGTACTTGCAGAGGATGAGCACAGGTGGATGATCTTTTACAAGCAGCTGAGTTGCAAGAAACAGCTAAAAGGCTTCAAAGCATTAGAAGTGCTGAGAAAGAGACAGATCTATTGTGTAATAATCATGTTCCAGCAGCAGACAACACTGAGAAGGAGGCACCTTGGTCCCTCGTGACCCACAAAGGCAGGTCACTTCTTTAGTACCCACCCTTCAGCTTCACTACTAAAATGGAAATGAAGCCTTCAGCTATGGACACCTATGACACTCACGACAAAGACCTGTAAGAGGAAACTGTAGTGATGGTCTGCAGTGGGTATCATAAAGAGAAATGCCATGTGCTAATAGTCATGACTCCATGTTAAAAGGTTCAGAGGCACCTCTCTGCTGGCCTGGTAGTGAGTCTCGAGAGGTTTGCTGTCACTGTCCCTGGAGGTTTTCAAGAAAAGGGTAGATGTGGCACTGAGAGACGTGGTTTAGTGGGCATGATGACAATGATTTGAAGCTTGAATCTTAGTTATCTTTTCCAATTTTAATGATTCCATGATTCTGTAATCTCCCTTATGAGGAAAGGCATATGAGACCTGGGGCTGTTCAGCCTGAAGAACAGGAGGCTGCAGGGGGCTCTTGTCAATGCTTACCATTATCTAAAAGGAAGGAGTCAAGTGGATGACTCTTTTCAGTGGTGGCAAGTGACAAAGCAAGACACAATGGGTGCAAACTGAAACACAGCAAGTTCTGCTTGAACTAGAGAAATAACTTATTTACTTTGAGGGTTATTTATAGCCTTGGAATAAGCTGCCCAGGGAGGTTATGGAGTCTCCTTCTCTTGAGCTATTCAGAACTCACCTGGACACTTTTCTATGTAACTATTCTAGTTACATAGGAAATGTATTCTAGTTACATAAGAAAGAAGACTTAAAAATACTCTAGTTACATACTAGGCTAGATGTTCTCCAGAGCTCCCTTCCAACACCTACAGTTCTGCGATTCTGTCATTGTAACTTCTGCATGCTGTATGTACACAAGATACAAAGGTATACATGCAGAATTGATTTTTTGTACTAAAGCCTTATAATGAAGGCAATGCTTTTAAAAATAACTTTGTAAAATTATCTTAGTTTTAAAACATTCAATATCTATATATAAATATACGTATGCTTCTTACCAGTGCAGGGACTCCCTTCATCTGTTCCTGAATCTTGCATGCCACCTTGCAGTCTGAAACAACATAGATGATGTGTTTGCAAAAGCCACAAGAGTAACTACATGTAAACTACCAGCAAGAAGTTTTCTTGCAGGAACTTGTGTGCTAGAAAAGGTGGTAAATCTGCCTAGGCATTTCAGCGGATTGCAGTAAAATTCTGCTTTGTCAACAAAATAAACCCAGTTCTCCCAATTGTTCAGTACAACCTTCAGTCACAAAGAAATGATGAGCTGTCACTGAACTGATATGGGAAACAGAACTCTCTTATGTGACTTTTCCCACCAAAAAATATTTTCAATTCTGTTCTCTGCAAGGAGTTCCATAATTCTCTATGTGAGGCTGTGTTAGCTTGCTACAAAATTAAGAAAAGCTACTCAAATAACTTAAATCTACCCTCATAAGCCTTTGTACCCTCATAAGCCTTTTTTTTTTTGTGTGTGTGTGTGTGTGTGTGTGTGTGTGTTCAGTCTTGCTGCTTTGGAACTGATAGCTTAGACCAACTTCAAAAATGTGGGGAAATCCCCTGAAATTCAAGAGCTTTCTGGATCTAGGTAATAAATACTAATGTCCAAGGTCATCTTAACTGTTTCTAAGGGAAACATGTCCACAATCTGGCCTTACTTTCAGACATATATCTTGTTTGATTAATTGTACATATGTATGGTCTGAAAGAACAAATTCTGAAAACAATAATTTCTGAAATTAGATCATCCTAGCAATATAGTTTAGCTGGATAGTCTGAAATGGGAAGCAGCAGGAATAAGGAATAATCAAATATTATGTTTCTATAGAGCCTCTGCATTACTGCGACAACTAATACTCGTATGCTGATGGCACTTACTGTTGCTTTTTTGATGTTTTTGTTTGTTTGCTTGTTTGATTTGCTTGTTTGCTTGGTTGTGCTTTTGTTGTTGTTGTTATTTCCCTTGTTTATTGTGAAAGAGCAAAATCATTAACAATTATAGTAAAAAAGCTGTAGAAAGTAAAAAATACATATGAAGCCAAGAAAGCTATTATCATAGTATGTTTCCCTACGAGTGTTTTTTATTCTGTGAAAACATCTTTGGTTTTATAACTGTTTTCTTTTTGTAATTATAGACTGGATTGCTGTCATGCTAAAGCACTCTTGGGTAATACTGATGTTTAACAGAGCTATCATATGTTAAAATTGATGGTTCTTTTTACACCGCAATATATTTGAATATATCCTTCAGTTTTAGCCTTCTTTTGTAAAGCTGCCATTTTTTGGACGTTTTGACTATGTTATGAGGAATTATCTTAAGCAACTTATTCACTACTAGATTCAAGCATACGTAAAATAGAAAACATTCATTGTTCCACTTTAGGTATCGTATACTTTATTTCTGAAGCAATTATCATTTCTATGTACGTTTATACATATATTTATTTATTTCATTTAATAGCTATATTGTACTAATTTATGTATGAACGGCTAATATTCAGGAAACAGCTACAAAGAAAATGTTTAATACAATTTTAGAAAATAGTCTGTAATTCTATGGGATCCATACAGAACAAGCAAATAAATTCTTAAGGGATTAATACTTCTGCCATCAACATGTCTTACAGAAGCATACTAAATATGATGTGCTTTTCACTAACGCCAACACTTACATGTATAAAGGAAAAATGTACCTCTGTAGATTGAAGCCTGTAGGACTTCTGCTACTGATCTCAATAGTAGCAAGATTCTTTCATGAATTTCAACCAATAGAAGAAGCAAATGGAATATAATATGAAGGCTTCAAAATTGTGTTCCTCCAAAGCTTTGTGTTGCATCCGTTTTCACAAAATTCAGCAAAACTCCTTGCATACTTTCTTTGGTATACTGCAAATTGTGCTTAGTCAAGATCTCAGTATTTCAGTGTTGCTCTTTATCTTTCAGTAATTGGAAACTGAAATATTTATGAGCTATATTTCTGTTCCAAAAAGTAGAGGAAAGGAAAAGAAATTGTACAGAAAGTTTTAGTTTTATGGAGTAGCAGTTGCTGATCCATAATTATCATAGAATCACAGAATCCTTAGAGTTGGAAAGGACCTTTGAAGGCTGTCTAGTTCAACTCTCCTGCAATGAACAGAAACACTACAGATAGATCAGGTTGCTTGGGGCCCTCATCAAACCTTGCCTTGAAAGTCTCCAGGGACAGGGCATCAACCACATCACTAGGCAACCTGTTCCAGCGCCTCACTGTACAAGATTTTACCCTCACTGTAAAAGATTTTTTCCTTGAATGTCACCTAAACTTACCCTCTATGAGCTTGAAACCATTTCTCCTTGTTCTATCACCACAGACATGCCCAAAGAATCTGTCCCCTTCTTTCCTGTAGCTTCCCTTTAGATACTGAAAGGCCACTATCCGGTCACCTCGCAGCCTTCTCTTGTCCAGGCTGAACAGCCCCAGCTCTCAGCCTGTCCTCAGAGAAGAGGTGCTCCATTCCATGGAACATTTTTTTGGCCCTTCTCTGCATGCACTCCAACAGGTCTATGTCTCTCCTGTACTGAGGACTCCGCATCTGGATACAGTTCTTCAGGTGAGACTGATCATGCTTCTTTTGAAATCTTCTATCTTATGATAAAAGGTTTCCCATAATAATCACTGGTAAAAACAAAACAAACAAACAACAAAAGAACCCAACAAAACTCCTCAGATTTTTTTCTGAAATGTTTTATAATGTTGTTTGTATCTCTCCTTGCAGTAACTTTTTGGGGTTTTTTTTGGTGGCATTTATAGTTATAGTATCTCACAATGTCACCTAGCATTTGAATTAGTATTTTATATGTATTTTGTTTATAATAGCTCCAAAACTGGTTACCTTAGAAGACAAGTATTTCTATTATTCTTGGCCACTAGAAAAGGAAATGTTTAGCAAAGTTTTGAGACATAAGGAAATTGTACTGCTATTGCAACGTTCTGTAATGTAAGAAAATACATTTTGAAATACATTAAATTGTGTGTACAAAGAGAATCATAAATTTGAGAGAAAAATCCAGAAGAAACATTACCACAAAACTGAACATTAAGCTATATTCACTAAAAAAGGTGTTGCATTTTTATGTTGTTTAGGAATATGCAGAAGCTAATTACATATTTTGTGTATATTTGCCTGAAATTTTTGGAAAATGCAAAAAAAATCAATAGATGACAGTACTACCAGAATGGTATGGATTCAAAAGTAGCAATGATCATGCTCACAAATTATGGCCAATTTAATCAACTATGCCTTTTTTTTTTTTCTTTTTCTTTTTTCTTTTTTTTTTTTTTTATCATTTTGAATGGATTTCAAAGTCTTCCGATTGAATAGTACAGAAACAACAACTAACCTTGTATAGAAAAATACAGAGAAACTTGATTGTCCAGGAGAGGGAGGGACCAAGGGAGAAGAAGAAACAAGGTAGAGTCAGTGAAAGACCCAGCTGGGAAATAAAGGTGACCTGGAACAAACCTGGGGCCTTTTAAGAGTGTTACTCTGCCCCATCCTTAAGAACTAGTTTTAAACCTTCAGTTTTAAAATAAATCTACTGGTACATTGTCTACTCCTCTTTGTGTGGTACAGTTAGACTGCTTAGTGCCTAAAGCTGATCATAGAAGCATTAGTAAGGGTCAGGGGAGCATTGGTTGGTGAGACACAACCATGAGCTGTGGGTGAAAATCCACCCAGGGTAATCATCTGAAGAATCTCTGTCCCAGAAAGTATGTATGTAGGCTGCTCCAAAACTAATGCATTTTATTTATTTCCACAGAAATTACAACAGGTACAAGAATCACAATAATAGTATTTGGTTGAGCAAATCCTCTGCTACAAAACACTGTTTTTGAAGATAGTCATCACCATTAGCTTCGCATTTTGCCATCATTAAACAAAAGCCTGCATGCTGCACTCAAAAAATCTGCACGAGCAGAGGTGACCCACTCTATTGCTAGGAAAATGTTGCCCACACAGACAATCTCTCATCAGCCCAAACAGATGGAAGTTAGTAGGCAGCAAATCCATACTATACAATCAGTGTGGTAGTACAATCCAGCCAAGAGTGACAGTGTGCTCCACAGTCTTCAAACTGGTACAGGGTCTGGCGTTAGTATCTTGCAAGAGAAAGACTGTCTTCTTCCACTTCAGATGTCATTTTGTCAGTCTGCTCCTCTGCTGCCATCTGTTGCATGGCAACAAAATGTAACGGAATATTGATGGAAAGGTTACACCTCTACTGCCGTACCGCCAACATCTGCCTCTGATGTTGTGAGGCAACATAGTAAAGCAGGAGGCATTGTTTTCTGAGGAGCCCTTGTGCTTCAGGCTGAGGGACTTACAGGACTCACTGTGGAATGGTGTAGGGAGTAGGGCAGCATTTTTGGATTATTAAAAAATGTATGGTTAAGTGGTGGAGATGCATTACATTTTCTGGGGACTGTGTGGAGGAAGGACAAAGATGGGAAAAAGATTAAGTATGGGAAAAAAGGAAGGAGTACAGGGTAAAAGTAAATGCATAGATGGAAAAGGAGATAAAAGGTTGTCCAGTAAACAGGCTGATATGGAGTGCTCTTGTCTGAGCCCTGTACTATCATGGAATCACAGAATCATCAAGATCAGTAAGACCTTTAGCATCATCTAGTCCAGTCATCAACCCATCCTCACCATGCCCACTAGCCATGTCCCTCAGTGCCGCATCTCCACAGTTCTTGAACACCCCCAGGGACGGTGACTCTACCACCTCACTGGGCAGCCTGTTCCAGTGCATCACCACTCTTTCTGAGAAGAAATTTTTCCTCGTATACTACTGAACATGCCCTGGTGCAACTTAAGGCCATTGCCTATTGTCCTATCACTAGTTACCTGAGGCAAGAGATCAGATGAGTACACTTATTGTAAAATGAAGTTAAGTCAGTTAAGCAGGACTTTCCCCTCAGAAACCTGTGTTGGCTATGTTCTGTTACCATACAGGTTGTTTTGTTGGGTTTTTTTTAATGTGGAAAACAGTTATCTGATATGGCCAACTTTCAGGATGCATTCGCTGAATGGGTGGTTTAAAAATGGATATTTCATTTACTTCAAAAGCTGGAAGAACAAGCTCTTGTTTTTTGAAACATAAAACCAAATTGAGAATTTTTATGAGAATAAAACATTTGAGAATGTTTTATTATTAAGACTTATGCTACACCAGGAACCCATGGGAGCAGCTGGCAGGTAAACAGGAGGGAGCTGTAAAAAGCCTAGGGAATGTGGAAATGGGGTTGTGCCAGTCAAACGTATCCAGGTGTGTATTTACTGTAAAAGAACAGAGTCCTCTCCAAAATCAGAAAAAAATGTTTGAGCCCTTTCTCCACTCAGCAATTAATGTATCTACCACAGCAACAGATTTCAAACATAAATACATGTAGCATATTTATTGTTCTTATAAACTTTAAAATAAAAGTGCAATTATTTATCTTTCCTACATCATATTCACAACAGATGTTTTCCCCCTGTACAATAATTATTTGTATTCTATTCTCATTTGGTACACAGAGGAAAACAATGTAGTTACTGTACAGCAGCTTTTAGCATGAGTAGCCTACAGGATTTTGTTCTATAAATTTCTAATCACTGCATCATGGTAAAATGACATGGAGTAAGACCAGAGTTGGGGGCAACAATCTACCAATGTAGAGGGATTGATAAGGCTGCTCCTGATGCTAAAGCACTACTCTGGAACTCAGCATTAATTTCTCAGTCCCTTGCTTGCTGTAACACCAATTCTGAGCTTTCCCCGGCCAATAAAGGAGGACGAGGCTCAGGAGGAAAAATGCCAAAGTGGTCTGCCAAAAATGAATGTGTTACTTGCCAAATGAGAGTTAGCCAACTTTTTTGGAGCTCTCATGGCTTCTTGGTCAGCAGCCTAAAATGCCCGCACCGAGTTGCTTTGCTATTGCAGTGCTCCTGAGCACAGAACATTTCCCTTTCCGAGCAGAGAGCTCTCCAGCTCCTGCAGCCTCCCCTTCCCACAGATTTCCTGCCGTAGAAAAGCACAACATACATGCTGATCAGGTACTTGGACAAGTCTCGTAAAATTGCCTTTCAGCCTATATTTTCTTCTCAGTCTCAGAAAGTCACTACTATTCCCATTCCCTCTCCTTCCTTTTTTAAATTATGTTACAGATATATTACATATGTTTCCTTTCTACATAACCAGCAGTGTTCCTGAAATTACAGCAATACAGCCTCCTCCAGCTGAAAGCAAACCCCATGCCTTAGCTATTCCATCAGCAAGAAGATTATTTCCCAGCATTTGCTCTCTCTTGTCAGCCCTGGTGTGTGAAGGGTCTGGGGGCTATTTAATGTGAAGCACTGGATACTCACGGCAGGGGACACAAAGCCAGGGGTGCTCTGTGTGCTTGTAATTGACTAATACATATGTAGTCAAGGAGCCTAACAGCAGAGTGCTGCTTTCTGTCCCTTCATTTCACCTATTTAACGTATTGTGCAACTTTTGTCTTCTGCAACAGCCTACTCCCAATGACCTTCTTCTATACACGTAGCTTGTATAAATCCACTTGGACGAAAATTAGAGTAATTCATTTAATTTTAGTGACAATGGGACTAAATATACAATGTTGCCACTGACCCTACCGCTTGGAACTCAGCAAAACTAAAGACAAGGGTTTCAGTGTGGTTATTTTAATCTAATACCAGGTTCTGAATAACTGCAGTGAAAACTGCATAAAAACCAGCAAACCAAAGTTGCTCACTGTCTTATGTAGCTCTTCCTTTGCACTAGGTAAACAATCAGACTGTGCAAGAAGAATGGGCAGGGCTTCCCTGTGCACCACATTTCATGTACTGTATGTTCCATCTTCTTTTTATGCGCTGTTTCTGTCTTCCCTGTGGCTGCGTTGTCTACACTGAGTGGGTGCTAGTGCACATGGGTGAACCTGAAGCTGCTCTGGCTGGCAAGTAGGTTAAGATGCCTGAGCACCAGCAACTGAAGGGGCTTTGAGCCTTGTGTGCTCAGGTGCCAGCAGCTGGAGAAGGTAGAGCACCTGGAAACAACTGGTGGACTGGAGTTACCTGCAGTGTGAATAGATACTCCATTAGCAGACCTCAGAGTTGATCAGCTGTTATGCAGTTTATGCAAATAATATATGTTTATGTGGGTGTCTGTCTTTGAGGTTGGATGTGTGTATGGGTGTGCATGTGAAGATTGTGTATGCGTGCTCACCTTTTGCATGCACATGCACATCCTGGCTGCTGGCTGAACATGAGGCACAGAGCTGCAAGCAGCCTTTCATCTGCCTGGGTGCTGGGTTCAGCTGCCTCTAACAAAGACATTAACAGTGGGAGAAGGTACCATGTATCTGAACAAATGAAAGGAAAATAGCTATCTAACTCAAATTGTTTTTGTATTTAAATTGTATTTAAATAGATAAGAATTCATCCATGAAAAAAATGTGGCAAAATATATAATTGGTACAGAAATTTACAGATTCCATTTGTTCTCCCCAAATTTGAAAAAAAAAGTTGTTACTGAAATAGAGTGCAAAAAGAATATTACATAAATTTTCTATTCAGGAGGAGTTCATATTAACTTGATTGTCTACCAGCTATACATACTGATGGCATAGTTCTAAGCCACAGAGAGTTTATGAAGTGAATTAAGCTTCTATTCCTATGTTTAGATAGTGAGGAGCTTGGGCATGAAGTTAGGCCATGAGTAACAGCAAAGGATTAAGCTGGCAGCATCAGATCAGTTGCAAACACTGCCCTGCTGCAGAATGGAGCAGCCAGACAAGCCAGTGTAGAGATTTTACTTTTCAGACAAGTAAAGCTGATTTTTCTGTGAGGCTACCAAGAAATAAGGTGAAAGAGCTGACTACTACCAGTTCCTCACATCTGTGCCAAACTGTACCAATACACGCATAAAGACTGGGCCATGGTTCAAGTGAAAAAGAAGTGTAAGTAAGTGAATTTAAATACTCAGAAATAGATTTGTTCCATTAACCTTTCACATTTTAGTTGTGAATTAAAATCTACAAAGCAGGATTTATTTTTTCAAACTAAAATAACCTGCACTCTACATACAGCTTGAATTATGTAAAAGTATTCAAAACTGTCTGGGCAGAAGTGCTTTCATACATTCACATTGCTGCTATTCACGTGGCTTTGGATTTTCGTGTCTGGGTATTCTGGGTGATTCATGCTTCTTAGGCTGCAAGGTAGCAGCAAGCTTGAGAACTAAAACAAGAAATGAAAATATGTACTTATGGTGTCTGGCACCTGTCTGTGCTTTATCTTCATACATCTCTGTCTCTTGGGACAGTTGAAAACTGTAGCTTTTTTACTTTTCACCTCAGAGTTGTTTATTTTAGTGGCTGATAATTAAATGAAATGAAAGAATTCAGTTTCATAAATCTGAAACATGAAGCTGCACTGACTTTACAAATTCTGATTGGGGCCTGCCAGTGAAGGTAGAAACATGGCTTCTGTGGGCAGTAAACGTATGCAGCTGTCCTTGTTTATATCAAGCAAAGAGAGGGAACAAGGGAGAAGCCATTCAGCTTCTTCTTTATTTCCAATAAAGCTTTCAGTTTCAGGAGTATAAAAGAAGGTGCATTTGCAAAAAGAATGCTTTGCTGGTAAAAATGTTCCAGAATTTGATGACCTTCTGAGTCATCAGGATGTAGTAACACTTGATTGTTCCTGACAGCAGAACATTGTGTAGGTACAGTTCATGCACCAAAATGGTAGCCATCATTTTAAGAACCTCTGGCTTCAATGGCTATGCATTTTTTTCCCCCATTTTATATATGTTCATTCTCCTACAAACTATTATTATTATTATTATTATTATTATTATTTTGTAGAAAGTATTTTACTTTAGCAGTTCCCAGCCCACCTCCTGCATGGGAAAAAAAAATAAAAATAAAAATAAAAATAAGAAATTGAATAAAACAAAACAAAACAAAAAAACAACAGCTAGGAATGAATGCATGGCCAGCAGGTCAAGGAAGTAATCCTTCCCCTCTCCTCAGCTCTGGTGGGGCTACACCTGGACTGTGTGCAGTACTGGGGTCCCCTGTACAAGAGATGTGGTCATACTAGAGAGATTCCAGTGAAGGGTCATAAAGACAACCAAGGGACTGGAGCACTTACCTTACAATGAGAGGCTGATAGAGCTAGTGCTGTTCAGCTTATAGAAAGCTCATTGAATTTATATAAATACCTTAAGAATGAGTAAAAAGAGGATGGAGCCAAGCTCTTTTCAGTGGTACTCAGTGTTAGGACAAGAGGCAGTATGCACAAACAGGAACACAGGATGTTCCACCTGAACAACAAGAAACAATTCTTATGCTGTGATTGACAGCACTGGCAGTTACCCAGAGATGTTGTAGGGTCACTCCGCTTGGAGATCTTCCAAAGCAACCTGGACATGGTCCTGGAAAAATGGCTTTAGACATTCCAGATTGAGCAGTGGATTTGGACTAGATGACCTTCAGAGGTCTCTCTCAACCTCAACCATTCAGTGTTTCTGCATTTCTATAAACAGATCAAGTGGGAGGAATAATAAAACTCTTTGAACTCATCATTTCCTAAGGAAGTCACAGTACTACATTTCTGCTATTCTGGCATATGGTGCTAAGTAAGTTTTTGACTATACTCTCCTTCATGATCACATAGATTCCAACAGAAGACTGAATTATGAGACAGTAGTCTACCTATAGGGGTTTCATGCAAAGGTATTATCTTACAGTAACTGATGGAAACCTAAAATGATACTCATGTGTCTCTTCATAATTCTCTTTCCTCTGGGAAAATATATTGATGTACTACAGAAAAAGCATTCAATGTCATTCTGACACTTCTTCATTTTAGCACTTTCTGACTCACTGTCCCGAAATTTCTTCACTAATGATCCCAGGAAGTCTGAAATGAGTAGCTAACTTAGCACTACATTTGTAAGCAGCATTAAAGTATTCAGCATACTATTAAATTCGGACTAGTGGTGATCAATATTGTGCTCACCATATATAGTCTATGAATTACAATGTCCTTTTGATTGACCCTGGGCTTTTTAACCAGATCCACTGTGTAATACAATATTGTGTTATTCCCTGAAGGAGTTCACACACCACATATCTTCATAGAAATTTGTTTTTATAAAGTGGCTTTCATCACAATACCTATGACACATAGGTATAGTATTATATAAAATGCTTTATATAACTGTACATGACATCTTTCTTATCTTACATTCACATACTCTCTCTGATTAGTTTTACAGTAGCTGTAATCCCAACTATTCCTATATTACTGGTATATATATACATACATAAAGACTCTTACAGTGCATGAGTACCTATTTTAATATTCTTAAGTTGTTGGAATATGGGATCTTTTATCTGAAATTTTGAGGAAATATATCTGTAAGTATGCTTTAACATTAAAATATATATTTTTTTTTAATGGGGAGATTGGTTAATTTTATACAATTGTCCTTCAATATAATTGTCAGTAAAAGTTTCTAGTTAAGGTTATTGTCATAATTTTGTTAAAGCACATTTTATTAAGAAAATGAGGTTTTATTAATTTAGTGTGGAAATCAATGTCAAATCGATTCCAGATTGAAAAGGATAAGTTTCACTTGGATTTTAAAATAGACAGATAATACAGAAAGTTCAGTAATAAAAAGGTGTGTATGTTTATTTTCTTTTCCCTAGCTTACTCACAAAAGAATCTTTAAGGTATTACAAGGATAATAACATTAAATTCCCTTTCTAGAGAATGTTTTCTCTTTCATTTTTATTATAAAGAACATCAATAAAAGGTCTTTCACATCAGTCAGTAGCTCTCTCTGACATAAGGGAAACATTATTCTAACACCAACATTTTAATGGAGAAGGAAACCTGGGATGTCAGCAAGTACCAAAAATATTAGAATAATGTGAAACTTTACACTTTAAGGGATAGAAGACACTAAGAAAGATCAATATTTCCTGATGTGGCTAATTTGAACATATTAAAACAAGTATCTTGCAGAGCATTCTTATTCAAATAGTCCTGGAGGCTTGTGTGAATTGGCTGATTTCATAATATCAAGCATATAATTAGGTGACCCTTGAGTGAAGAAATCGGTGCTTATGTAATTCAATTGAGGTCGAAAGCAGTTTTCAAACTGGGTTGGCCCTCAGGGGTGTGGAAGCTGGAGATAATTCCTAAGGTGCGGTGGAAAATTTTAGCTGGAAGCTGTCTGTCTCCCTCTGTCTTTCTCTGCTCCCTCACTATTAAACCAGCATTTACAGCTCTGTTGGCTCTGGAAGGTTTGTGAAAAATGCAATTTGTGATTTCAGCTAGCAGAATGAGAGCCAACCATTCCTGATCTTGGGTCAAAAAACAGTAGCAACAACGGAAGAAGTTTAACCTTAACTTTGTGTAGGAAGTTTGAAGTGCTATCCTGAAAAATGGTTTGAAAGCCACAGACTGCTGAAGGTATCAAACTCCACTGTGGAGAGGACCTCACTGCGTGGTAGCAGTTCTGGCTGCAGTATGATACCTTGGCCTTCCTCTCTTACTATGTGGTCGAAGGCTTAAAGCACATCCTCAAACATTCCCACTTCTATCTACAAACAGGAGGTTTTCTTTTTAAATGGAATCAACCACTGAAAGTGGGTATTGTTACAAGTGGCCAAGTTTACATAATGTAATTTAAAATGCTGTGAAGAAAAAAATTTAAAATGCTGTGAAGAAAAATCGAAAGAGACCTTCTTTTTAAATGCAGATTTCTTGAAGAGCTGGAAATAAGGTTTCCCAACACAGCTTGTAAGATGAGGGGAAACATAAAGATATAGTGTTTTGTTGTTGTTGTTGTTGTTGTTCCTGTTTGCTTTCTGCAGTTTTTTTGCCTGGGTAAATAGCATAATACTGTACTAAACTCGGTACAAATAACTAATTTCTATTAATGCAGAGCTTGATATTTTTCTAAAAATGATACTGAAAGGGCGAAAAATGAATTTGCTGTCATGGTGTAGGTTGAAGGAAAACATCTGTTCTGCAACAACTTCCTGATAAATCATTTTAGTTAATAAACTCTTCAATAATCCAGTATCATAACAGGCTGTGTACTTTAAGTGTAACATTGCCTACAAATGAGGGAGAAGTAAAAGGAATGCACAGGATTGTCAGGGCAATCCCAGATATGAGTACAAACTGGGAGATGAACTCATGGCAAGCAGCTCTGCTGTGAAGGACTTGGACATCCTAATGGACAAAAAGCTGAACATGAGCCAGCGGTGTGTTCTTGCAGCCCAGAGGGCCAACAGTGCACTGGGCTGCATTAAAAGAGGGGTGGTGGCAGTGAGAGGGAGGGGACTGTCCACCTCTGTTCTGCCCTTATGAAGCCCCAGCTGGCGTACTGCATCCAGGCCTAGGACCCCCAGTGCGGGAAGGATTTGGAACTGTTGGAGCAAATCCAGAGGATACCAGAGGGCTGGACCACCTCTCCCATGAAGACAGATTGAGGAAGACGGGTTTGTTCAGTCTGGAGAACAGAAGGCTTTGGGGTCACCTCACCATGGCCTTTAAGTACTCCTTTTAGGGAGCTTATGAAAAGGAGGGAGACCAACTTTTTGCACAGGCAGATAGTGATACGAAGAAGAGGAATGATTTTAAGCTAAAAGAGATTTAGATACTAAGAGGTCATCATTTACTCAGAAGATGGTGGAAGCAGTGGCACAGGCTGCCCAGAGAAGCTGTGGTGCCCCATCCCTGGAGCTGCTCAAGGCCAGGTTGGATTGGCCCCTGGGCAGCCTGCGCTGGTGTGGGGCAGCCCTGCCCATGGCAGGGGGGTTGGACTGGGGGACCTTTAAGATCACAACCCAAAACTTCTTATGATTCTACAATTCTATGAATGCAAAAAATGTAGCCTGTTGTTTTATATGAAAAGAGTTAGTTAGTGGACGTTGCTGCATTTGATGAGTTTTCTTATTGCCCTATGATTCTATTACACCTTATTTGTAACTGCAGAAAGATGTTTTAGCTCCGGATTGTCAATGCCAAGATCAATAGAGGTTTGTTTTCCCTCTCAACTGCTACTTCAAATGCTGCCATTTTTTACTAGATGAAGATAGTGTCATCCCACACTCTTCAGATGGAAGTTGATTCTTTACATAGAAAGCAAATTGTGGCTATACTGTTCACAAGAAAACAGAATAGGAGCTGGCTTAAAATTCAGGGAGGAAGTGGAGATAACTTTCCAAAGAGCACTTTTTTTCTAGTCTCAACAACTGTATGTTTTCAGTATAAGCTATCCTCCCCTGCATTGGCCTCCTGGTGAAGGGAATGCATAGTAATGCACCAGAGTGGACAATGAACTGTTAGAGTCCCAGTTTTCCCATTTCTGTGAGGAAAAGAAATGATGATTCCCTGAGGAACACCAAGCTGTATGGATTCACAGCAGATCTCTGACTAGTGAGGCTGAAGGTGAGATTGCTTATTACCTGTTTGTATTTATAACCAGTGCAGGAAAGAAAAGCAGTTTCGTAAGAGTAACTCATCTAGATGTATTAAGAGATTTATTTTATAAAGAAATCAGGCTGTAAGTGCCTAATCTTTTAGGCTGTTCATTCAAATGCAATGTCTATATTTTAAGAATTTAAATTTAGAGAAGCTATTATTCTGTGTGTTCTCTTATCTGTTTCTCCCCTTGTGTCTCCTATTCCTCCTCCTCCTTTTCTTTTTTTTCTCTTTGAAAAGTTACCCACTAATTTAATTTTGTTCAGAGAAATTGGATTTAAATTGATTTGCTGTCTTAAAGAAAAATCTCAGTGCATCTTGCTTCCTATTGCTGTATTATGTATAAGATCTGAATTTTTCTGTGCTTGAAAATCTGTTGGATGAAATAGGTAAACAAAAAGCTTAACTTATATGTGGGAACAGGTACAAGTGATTTTTGCAGTTCTCTTGAACGTTTATGACTACGTCATCAACTCTTCTCATTACATCATTCAGAAAAAAACCTAAAAAAAACAACTCTGAATGTATCATGTGATCAGCAAGTAGACTGATAGAGAATAGATAATATCTGAGATTAGACATGATGGAAAAACATTTCTTTCTCAGTATTAAATGACTTTTCCTATCCCAGAGGCACTTGACTGCTACAAGAGAAATTTGTAAATCAGTACATGGTCCACATTGTTGCCTTAGGCTTCTTGAAATGTAACGGTCCTACAGGAATGTGTCACATAAAACAGAATTAGAGTTAGTATACATTTATGTATGTGTGGAGAAGTTATTAGTAACAGTCGAGCATTTGAACTTAATTCAGATGAAATAGAGCTGTTAGTGCTTTAAGTATAGCCACATTTGGTAACATGGTACAGCTATCACTAGTCAGTGGTAATTGTTGGAACAAAGACTTTTAGTGATGTTAGCAACTGCTAGTATTCTGTGATGACTGTCTTCATTATCAGTCTGTAACAGTAATGAAATAAGGTCCATAGATTAATTGCTCTTTCTTCTATTCCTAGCCACCTGGTTGAGTGTCTCATATATTAGCAGTAATAAAATATTCAAACTTGTTATATCTGTGATACTTTTAGCACTTCTACCATCTCATCTCCAACTTTTGTTTAGTTTCTTTCTACAATTGCAATTATACTGGCTTTTAATTTGATATACTGTATTATAACATATTTTAACAAAGTTATTTGCAAGATTGAATATAACAGTAGGAATCGAGTACAATACACAGCCATGAAGATGAGGTGGGGCCTGGAACATCTCCCATATGAGGAAAGACTGAGAGACCTGAGACTATTCTGACTGAAGAAGTAAAGGCTGAGAAGAGAATCTCACCACTGTTTATGAATATCTGAAGTGCAGGCATCAAGTCAATGGGGACAGGCTCTTTAGTGCCATGCAGGAATAGAGCAAGGGGCAACGGGCAGAAACTGAAATGCAGGAAGTTCCATAGAAACAGAAGAAAGAACTTTATGGTCAGAGTGACAGAGCACTGGAACAGTCTACCCAGAGAGGTTGTGGACTCTCCTTCTATGGAAATGTTCAAGACCCGTCTGGATGCCTACCTATGCAACACATTGTAGAAAACCTGTTTTAGCAGGGGTTGAACTTGATCTCTAGAGGTCCCTTCCAATCCCTATGATTCTGTGATTCTGTTAATTAAAATACATGAATTGTTTTTCTTTTCTAATGTAAAAATTCATTGTATTTTCATGTTGTTTAGTTACATTTCTGTATTGAATTATCTGATACCACATTGGACTAAGTACAGTAATACACGTGTAAATGTATGTCTGGAATTAATATATTTTATCAAAACAACCAAACCTTTTGACTTAATGCCAAGAGGGCCTTCTAAATCCATGTCAAACTATGGAGAATTCTCGATCATATTTTGTGAAATATGTTTTGTACGTCAGTAATGCAGGTGACCGAATATCTTCCTGCTCCTAATAAAGAAGTTTGTCTTGTGGACAAGGGCAAGGAAATATATACAGTTATAGTATGCCCTCCACAGTGTATTCATAACTTCTGGGATATTTATTGCCTGAATTTTATCTACATAGTTTTTATGTAGATTAGAAGTTTTGAAATGTGTAGTGTAGTGCTAAAGGTGCACAAATTGGACCACACTGGAGAATGAAGGGAAGAAAATAGTTTGTTGCATTTGCTCTTAAGAGGGAATGTAAAAATGCTTCCAGTGGTTTATAAAATTTTCTTAAACTCATGATATAGGATTTTTTTTTTTTTATTTGCTTGTTAAATATAGTGCCTCCAGCAAGAGACATATGGAAATTTTCCTGAAATCTAACACACTAACATTTTGACCCTCTTCAGCATGCTTGCCAGAGGGATCTGCTGTTTGCTGCAGTTTCTGATAGCTGAGAGGCTTCACATCCACTGCATCCATTATACTCCAGATGTAATCAGCAAACTCACCTTATCTTTCTCCTTTTAATTCCCACCTAGGGACTGTTTCAGTGTTCTCTTTTTTTTTCTGTTATGTGAGCCCATTAACTTTATTTTCATTGCTTGTATTGTTGTGTTACTCTGGCTTTCATATGACTCTTTGAGTTTTGTTTCATCCCAATAATTTTGGTTTCTGACAGTCTTGGAGGGGCCAGATTGACTGTGTTGTTAACATTTAGAGCCTCAGTAAAAAACTGTGCCACCTAGGGGCATCCAGAGTGTTAGGTTCCTTGGATGATACTTTGGGCTGTTGAGAAAATTCTGCTAGGGAACTTAGCTAGAAAGTATCCATCCAAATTATTTCAGTACCATATACACCTGACAGGTTAGTACATAATTACCTTAAAGTTCAACTCTGTGCTTTGGTGTACGGGAGACAGATGTATGACTTAAATCACAAACACACACTTCATTAAGTCATTAAATAAAACCAACCTCACCAGATCACAAAATCAAAGAATGGTTGATGTAGGAAGGAACATCTGGTGGTCATCTTGTTCAACCACACCACTTAAGCAGGGCCATCTAGAGCTACTTGCTCAAGACCATGTCCAGATGACTTTTGAAAATCTCAAAGGAGAGAGACTCCACAACTTCTCTGGGCAGTTATGCCAGTGTGCAGTCACAGTGTGCAGTCTCTGAATGCATGGAGTTGTTTCTTCCTCAGTGTAGGACTTTGCACTTCTCCTTGTTATCTTCATGAGGCTCCTGTAAACTCTTTTCTCTAGCCTTCTGAGGCCCCTCCGGGCAGCAGCACAACCCTCTGGTTTATCTGCCACTCTTCATCTGAAAACTTGCTGAGGGTACACTCTGTCCTATCATCCAGAACATTAATAAAGATGTCAAATAGGACTGCACCAAGGATTGATCCTTAGGATACACTACTAGCTACTGGCCTCCAAACAGGTTTAATGCCACTGATTACTACCTTCTGTGTCCTATCCACTCAGCCAGTTTTCAGTCCACCTCACTGTCTGCTCATCCATCCCCTACATCAACAGCTTCTCATCAAAGATCTTCAAGGAGACAGTGTCAAAAACCTTACTAAGATCTAAGTAGACAATATCTACTCATTCTCTCATCTGCCATGCCAGTCTTCCATCACAGATTATCGAGCTGATAAAGCACAGCTTCTCCTCAGTGAATCCATACTAACTACTCACTGTCTTTTTCTTATCCTTTATGTGCCTGGAAATTGTTCCCAGGACTGGTTGCTCCATCACATTCCCAGGGACTGAGCTAAGATTTACAGTTTGTTGTTTAACCAGGCAGGCAGCTAAGCACCACACAGCTGTTCACTCACTCCTCCCCAGTGGAACTGAGGAGAGAACTGGAAATTATTAGAGGCGTCCCAGCATGCTGGGGGGGAGTGTTGATCTGCCAGAGGGGAGAATGGCACCACAGAGGGACCTGGATAGACTGGATCAATGGGCCAAAGTGAACTGCATGAGTTTCAGTAGGACCAAGTGTCGGGTCCTGCATTTTGATCACAACAACCCCAGGCAGCCCTACAGGCTTTGGGAAAGGTGTCTGGAAAGCTGCCTCATGGAAAGGGACCTTGGTGTACTGATGGACAGTCGGCTGAATATGAGCCAGCAGTGTGCCCAGGTGGCCAAGAAGGCCAATAGCATCCTGGCTTGTATCAGGAATGATGTGCTGAGCAAGACTAGGGAACTAATCCTACCCCTGTACTCATCATTGGTGAGGCCTCACCTTGAGTACTGTGTTCAGTTTTGGGCACCTCAATACAGAAAGGTCATAGAGGTGTTGGAGCAGGTCCAAAGAAAGGCAACAAGGCTTGTGAAGGGCTCGGAGAATATGCCCTGTGAGGGGAGGCTGAGGGAACTGGGGCTGTTTAGTCTGGGGAAAAGGAGGCTGAGGGGAGACATTATTGCTCTCTTCCAATACCTGAAAGGTGCTTACAGCAAGAGCGGGGTTGATCTTTTCTCACTGGTGGCAGGTGATAGGACGAGGGGAAATGGCCTCAAGTTGCACCAGGGTGAGTTTAGGTTAGATATCAGGAGAAACTTCTTTACAGAAAGGGTTGTTATGCACTGGAATAGGCTCCCCAGGGAGGTGGTTGAGATTTAATACATCCCTGGATGTGTTTAAAAACCATTTGGATGTGGTGCTCAGGGACATGATTTAGTGGAGGGCCGAGTTAGGATAGTATGGTTAGGTCATGGTTGGACTCACTGATCTTTAAGGTCTTTTCCAACCTGAGTGATTCTATGATTCTATGTTGACAGCCTAGCAGGGATTTGGGGGATCATCTTCAAATGAGTTTAAACAATTAGAGATATTCTCCTTTTATAGAATCAGAATCCCAAATAATATGTGGTAAAGGATATACTGTTACAGTGAAAACTTGAATGTTCCTCAGAAAGATTTCTGACTCTGGCATTTCACAATGCCACTATTGCAGAAAAGTGTTTTAAGTGGACTGCAGAAATTAGAATATTTGGCCATTTTCCTCTGAGTAGTGAAGGAAGACAATAAAGAATAAATAAATAAATAAATAAATAAATATTTTAAAAAAAAAATATATATATATATATATATTTTTTTTTTTTTTTGCTTGGTTCTTTGGAGAAATGAAATTACACTTAAATGTTTGTCTGATTGTTTGTTTTCCAAGATCCTACTAGGAATTTTAAAATCATGAGATAATATTTATTTATGATTATATTTATGACAGCATTTAAATGTGAAATCAGATAATCAGTACCTTCCTATGTATTAGTCACAGTCATCCAGTAGTGTACTCCTTTCTCAACTATGAGATTGATGAGTCATTTAAACTTTCTTCCTACTTCTAAGAGATAGGTTTTTCAAGAAAACGAAAAGAGATGATTTTGGAAGAAAGCTGACTTAAGTGACTTAAAATGAGGTTCTCTAGCCACAGATAAATACTCCAAGGAGAATCTTTCTGGAGGAATAATGTAATGTACAGTACTGAAAATGTTTTCACTGACATACTTGAATGGTTTTGAATTACATGTACAGGTAAGAGTGGTGACTTGCTCTTGAGCAGCTTAAAACCAGCAAGAGTGATCCATATTCAGTGGATACATTCTTTGCTTTGCATAATGCTAAAACAACATAATTTAGTTTAGTTTAAACAGATGGGTTCTTGAATGAAGTAATGAATTATAACTTTATTATAAAGAAGCAAGTTTGTGTTTGATTTCCTTAATTTCCTTGATTGTCCATAAATTAGCTGGATATATAAGAGTCATTTCATTCCAGAATTTACATTTCTAAGAATATTTTACAATTTCTTAGTTACTTTTATCTTTCTACTTACATCTGTGTTTTTAGAAAATTGGACTACAGAGGTTTTTTTAATGAAGTTTTTCTTTCTTATTCTCTGTTCTTAAGCATTTCTGTCACCTCTCTATAAAAGAAAAAGGAGACATATTAGAAATCTAAAGAGGATGAGAAAAAATCACCATCTTTTATGCCCTGCCATTTCTGATACACATAAGACTGTTGTAAGTCAGCAATCAGCTCATAGAGTCTGAGAATGGAAATAAGAAGAGTGATTTCTCCGTGTTCTCTGAAAGATCCTTTTTCAGCAGATCAAGGGTCAAATGCGCTTACAAAACAGCGGGAGATAAATCTTGCACTGTATTCCTGAGGAGTGCTCAACTTTACACACCCACTTGCTGCCCACTTAGAAACCCAAATGAAAAAAAAAAAAAAAAAAAGACCAAACCAAAACACAACAAAAGCCTCTCATGTAATGTTGTCTTCGAGACTAATTAAAGTGCATAGTGAAATGTGGGAAGCAAAACAATTTTCCCTAGTCTCCATCTGTCTGATGTGTGAGCAGCAGGGGAGGTAGCAAATTTCAGGACAGAGCACAAACTGGTGATAGTTTCAGGTAATGCAGAAGTAATATTTTGGCCTTGGAGTGTGGGGAATGCAGGCTAAGGTAAACAAGTCCATTAGCTTAAAACACCCTTTATTCACTAATTTTAAGGATCATAAGTCTCATTTTAGTAAAGATTGCAAAAAAAAAATCACCAATTCCATTTGAAAGCGTGCTCAAATCTGACAAGCAGACATTTCATGGTGCAGTGCAAACGGTTCCATTTTGTCCGATAGCATTATCTGTTCCCCCCCTGGAAACTGTGGTAATGGTTTCAGTCAGCAGGTTTGTTATATCTAGTATCACTGGTAAATTCTTGGAGATTTTATTGCATATATGCTATTGCTGTTGTCCTCAAATATACAGTTAGAGCAGTAATGTCAGAAGGAGTTTAATAAAATGGAGAGAGAGAAATCTTCAGTCATAGAATAAGGCCAACACATTCTAAAAATTGTAGTTAGTGGTAGAATTATCATGAAGAGCTGCAGAATACATAGAAAATACAGTGTTTGGTTTTCTATCTCTTGCTTGAGATGAAAATTATGACTTAAAATCAATGGCATGTACATCTGCATTTTTTTCATTTCAGACTTTTATTTCTATTTTTATTGCATTACAGAAACTCAACTTACTGTATGAAAGTGTCCATTTCGCTGACGGTGGGTGAAAATGACACTGGACTCTGCTACAATTCAAAGATGAAATATTTTGAAAAGGCTGAACTTAGCAAAAGCAAGGAAATCTCATGCCCTGAAATAGAGGACTTTTTGTTTCCATTTAGGGAGCCTGAGATTCTGTGGTACAAGGTAAGGAATGCAAAAGGTTTTTGCCTTCAAAAATATACTGCCAATATTCTAATGCTTTTCATGATCTAAATGCTTTAGACATTCTTAAGAACACACAGAATTGAAGATAGAAAAGAATGAGTGAGTCCCTTTTAGATAAAGAGGGACTCAGCTGCTTCCTTTGGTAAACTTGAGAGCTGCTAACAGATATCTGGTAACAAAAGAGGTAAAGAATAAAACTGTTATTGGTCCAGTTTGGTTTGATGTGTTAAGGTAATGCCATACAAGCTGCATATACAGCAACTGCTTGTGCTGTATTAGAAGAAGCACTGAAGGGTATTTCTAGAAACTCAGGCATAAAATCCGTTTAGAAAAAAATGGGAATTGAATAACTATGTGCACAGTTATCTGAATTAATGACTTGGTTTAGCTGAATTAATGACTTGATTTAGCAAAACCAAAACTTCTAAAAATTTGGTCTGATACATTAGAGTTTACTTGGAATTACCAGAGATTTGGTAGTCGGTACCTTTATTTCAATATAGTGTTCTTATTATCAGATTGTGATGTAAGGTCAAGTTCCAGGAAAGTTTTTGCCTGTGGGTGGCTCACAAGAGCCTCCCCAAGCAGTATTTTGAGTTCTGGATTTCTTGTAATTGGCAGGAAATGTTCAGTGCCTTTGTGCTATATCGCATACAATTTTATGCTCCCAGTTTACTAAATCTGAAAATTAGGTTATGTATATTGTGTAGCAGGCTCTGTATAGTGGAATGTCGTAGTACAACTATATACTGATACGCATTCTAATTATGTTTTAAAAGTCTAATGATTCACCTGATAACATAAATGCATTTAAGTATAGTGCACAAGACTACATTATCTAATAAACAAAAACTTGCAGTCTAGAAGGATTCTGGCTGAATTAACTGGCAACTTATCTAAGAGGTATACAACCAACTATTTGCTTATATTCATCTTGGATTTCATGCGTATAATACAATACATACCTGAAGATTTATTAAATTTCAAACTGTAACTGGCTTCTAAAAAATATCTCAGAAGATATTGGATTTTTACAAGTCACTTACAGCATTTGTAAGAACAAGTTGAAACAACCTCTAATAATTTAACATTGGAAAAAAAAAAAAAAAAGACCATAATATATAATGTATAAACAATGGTTATGGTAAAATAATCAGGTAAATACTTTGTGACAGTCCATCAAAAGATATTAAGCCTGATGAAAAAGTCTGTTTTTCTGATAACTGAAAAATAAATAAAATTTAAAAAGACCAAGAGAGAGACAAAAGGAAGCAAAATTCCACGAAGTTATTTTGACTATCATCTAAATTAATGAGGTGAATATAAGTTAACCTCTTCAAGGAGTCTAAAAATATATTTAAAAAAATGCCACTATTTTGACACTAAAGGCAATGTTTAGGGAGTAAAAGTTGGAATACCAATTTTTTGTTTGTTTGTTTTAGTTATAAAACTTATTAGCATTGTAAGATGTTCACAGAAAGAGGTATCTAATCTATCTTAATTTCTCCTTATTCTCATTTTCTGCTTTTCTACTTTTTTAGTTCTTGTTTTGTTTAAAATAAAGGGAGATATTCTTTGTAACCTCTGGCTACTCATGATATAATGGTCATGGACTACATACATAAATGCAATGACAAATAACTAAACTAACTGGGGGAGGAGACCCCCAATCAAAAATAAAAGCAAAATCACCAAATAAATAAAATCCTTTTCTTTTTCTTGTCAGAATGAAAAGAATATTTCAGCTGATAACATTTTACAGTCTTTTTTCTTTAAAAATTTTACTTAACTGAACTATATTTTGAGATATTTAATGTAAGTAAAGTTCATAACTGCCTCTTTTCTGGCCTTCCTTTTGTTTGAGTAGCATTGTCAACAGTGGCTCAAGTGTAAGAACACAGTCACTGAATTTGTATGTTATCTTTAAACAGGAATGCAAGTCAAAGACATGGAGATCAAGTATTGGATTTATAAAGGACACTCTTGTCATTCGGGAAGTTAGAGAGGATGACATCGGAAATTACACTTGTGAGGTAAAATATGGAATCTTTGTTGTCAGAAGAACTACGGAATTAACAGTTACAGGTAATCACAGGCTCTTACTACATCTTATATGTAGAAAAAAAAAAAGTTTAATTTTGTAGTTAAACAAACCTAACTATTCTGTGATTCTGTAATTTGAGTTCTGTGTATTTGAGTCATACCTACGTAAGCCACTCCTGTTCAAAACTTTGCTGAGTATGTGAATAGTTGATACATCAAAGTTGTCCTGAACACAGTAGTATGTGCAACACTATGATTAAGTCTGAGTTTTGGTCTACTGCAAAAGCTTCTGGGTAGGTCATGGTTTTGAATGGGAACTGTGGATAAAGAACAGGTAATTTCAGGAAGCGCTACCTCTTAACCAAAAAAATAAGATCATTAAAACCATCATGCTTTTCCTTGTGGTTAAATGCCTTGGATCATGAGAATCTCTGTAGCTGCAACCCAACTACAGCAGCTCTGATTTCCTTGGGGCATGAGATGAGCTGTAGGTGTAAACCAATAGCCCAGAAAGGTCTATGGAACAAGGTAGTATAAATGTGGGGGCAGTGTTCAAATAGTGCATAACTGAAGAACAGTAGCATTTCACCTCTGGCATTCTCTCCCAGCTTTCTGTGATTTATAATTCAAGAACTTCCTGATCTCAGTGGTCAATTAACTTATTTTCCATTAGTCCAACTATTTTTTCCATGAGTCCAACTCAGCTTTAAAATTATTATGAGGTATCAGGTTCCAGCATAATTATGTAACGTAAATAAATTGTATCAACTTGCAAGCAGCAACTGAATAAGATGCATTTAATATTATCTCCATTTAAGACTAACTTACCAATATGTAAAATTCTTCATAGCTGAAAATAATGTATGTATCATACTAGTAATGTGCACAGATACAGAATGATATGAAGAAAATTAGCTTTTAAATTCCTCACTACTCCTGAAACCTCAGTTTTTCAAACACAGCAAGAGTATATCTGTATTTTTACCTAAGGTAGAGAATTAACCTCAAGAATTGTAGGATGGTATTAGAAGACAGGAAAACTTCACAATCTATAGTATGGTGAAGTTCTGTAGAATCTTCCCTGAAAAAAAGGGCAGAAAATGTATATCCCTAGGAAACTGAGCATGAAATAGATTTGCATAGTTCACAAAGATGCTTTCAAATATAAGCACTTGCTCAAAGTATCAAAAAAGAAAAAAAAAAGAAAGAAAGAAAACAAAAAAAAGAAAACTGGAAACAAATCTTAGAGAAGGATTTTGTGGGCTTTTCTTGACTATTAAAATAGATAACATTGTTTTGCATGCTGACAATTAGTAACCACAGTTTTGTTGTGTAATTGTTTATTTATATGGTAAGAAGTTTGCTTTTATGGTGAAAAGTTTGCTTTCCGTTTTGATGTATCACATTTACTCTACCTTATCAGAAATTAAAGTGAATTATGGTTTGCAATTTTCTTTCATTAAATCAGTCTGGAAATCATATTGTTTATGTTGTTTTGAGAGAATTCTGGTGATCAATCATGTTTATTTAAGTTCAATATCCAGGATCTCTTCATAATTTTTCCATTGTATGGAATTGATTTATTTGGTCAGTACAGACAGGCAATTACTGTTTAGTGATTAAGCTCACGGTAAACATCCATATCCATATAGAGTCCTCAAGAATTTGATTTACACCAGAATGAGGTTGTCAATTAACTTTTTGCAATATATGATGTATAGACTGAAGGAGTACATATTTCCTCAGTCCTCAAGTGACCCTTCTGTCTCTGCAATTGGTGCTCCACTGCCCTGCAGTATTTCAAGCAGACTTAAGACTGAGAAAATGGTGAAAGAAAAATGCATTGCAACTAGGCATTGCTATTTGTAGTAATAGTTTAAAAAAAATAATTCAGCTCTTGTGGGGTAGGTAGGAGTTCAGTGATTAATGTTTAACTAGATAGAGACAGAAAGAGACTTGGCTGATTTTGATGTGTTAAGAATAAGTGAATGCATAATGAGAGAATTATGTAGTTTCCATCCGTGCAAATCCTGGCAAATTTAAAGACACCCTCCACAGGAGTAAACTGCTCAAATAAGTACTGTAGTTCTTCATATCATTTTTATGATATTATGGGATGAACTATAAAGAACAGTTTTACTCTGTAGTACAGATTTAGTAGTGATGTTTTGATAAGACTTTTATAAATGCTTTATAGGAAGAGATTCAGGTCTTACATGCTTGCCCTATGCTTTGTCTCTATTCTGAGAAACAATTCGAGTTGCACTGGAAGTATGTTGAGGACTGTACATAATAAATGGATAATAAGATGTATTAAAGAAAGTAAAAAAAAAACTTGTTAATGGCAGCAATGTTGCACTAACATATGTAAATAACACACGGTATCTTCAAACGTTGCATACCTGTTCCTTACAAAGAGTAAGTCTATACTTGAATTCCATTCCAAAATATGATTTCTTCTTAGAATATAGATGCGTCTTACTGGTGGGTTGGTGGGTTTTTTTTGTTGTTTGTTTGTTATTGTTGTTCGGGTTTTTTTGTTTGTTTGTTTGCTTGTTTTAGGATAAATCCTTTTTCTTTGCTATTCATTCTTTTGAAAATCAGAATCTCATATTGAAAATACATGATCATTTATGTGATTTGAATTAGCTTATTATGCTATTATCTGACATAGAAAATGTCTGGTTTCCAAAATACAAACTATGCACTGATTATTATTGCTAGTAGCTAAATTCAAAGAACCGGCATAATTGGTGGTTCCAGATTATGGCTATGTAATTACATACTTAAAAAAGTAAGTCCTACAATGTACTAAACCATTTGTAGATATCTATATCTGCAGATTGGCCAACATAACCAATTTTTTCTTTTAAATGAGGAATTTTAATTAAAGCATACCTGACATTCTTAATTAAGGGACAGAATCACATTTTAACAGCATGATATCAGTATTAATTTAGGCATGCTGAAAAACACAGGTAAAAATAATTTCCAGCAGTGATTAATCTTCATCAAATGCTATGTCTAATAATATTGGTTTTTTTGTTATTTATACTGCTAAAACCTTCACAAGGACAAAGTTTTCATAGATTTTCATTCGGGTCAAATGACATCTGGTCTGGGTTTGAGAGGGAGTATATGTGTCCTCACAGCAATATCACACAGTGATACTCTTCTGGATGAACATGATAAAGCATACTGACCCCATCAGCTTTACTTATTCAATTCACACATAACTTTTCTGGTTATAAATATTTGAACTTTTTTTTTTTTTTTTTTTTTTTTTCCATTCTGTTACAAGTTCTTATACCTTGTAGAAGTATTCAGAGCTAATCAGTAAGTTCCTGTTCAGAGATACCACTTACTGTCTTTGCTCATTGATTGCTCTTCTTGAAGATATCTCCTTCTGGAATGAGCACAATTTTAGATTTAGAGGTTAGAGCATCTTCAAAATCTAATAACACTAAATTTAGTATGAGTCGATGTGATAATTTTTCATTATTTCTATTTAGCCTATTTTGTTTAAATATTTTGGTGAGAACCTTGCAAATGCCAGTTAGGTCTTTCCCATTTGCTACCTGTAACTTCTCTAGATTTTTAGGCAAAAGGGTGTTATCTGCCTGCTTCACAGGATTTCTTAATGTTTGGGATACATTGCACACCTTTGCCTTTTTTGGCTTTCTGACAGAATTATTCTTTGTTAGCATAGTAGAAAATCTTAAATGACAATCAGTGTTTATGTTTACTCCTGAAAACTCCACCATGAAAATAAAAATTATTAAGAAAAAAATTGTATGTATCTAGCCTCACAACTCACGACTTTTGGTTATTATTTATCTTTACATAATATACACATTGGTATTTACAACATTTTTAGGGGGAAGAAAAAAAAGGAGGGACATTGAAGGTTTTAGCCTGCTTAAAGTGGTCTGTATTTTCATAATGTACAACCAGATGTACACACTTCTTTTCTCCCTGAAATACTTGCATTGATTGTTTCCAGCTCTGCTGTGCTTTCTCCTTCAAAACATTCAGATACAGAAAAGGTGCTGTAATAAGCCTTTGCTTCTTTATTTTTAGCTGGTGCTAAGTGCAAAGAGTATTGCAGAACAAAGAGGGTTGTTTTCCAAGCGTTTAGAGCTTGAGAACAGACTCTGCTGGGTTTCTGCAGTTAATGACAGGGACAAACCATTTTTGGATGCACCAAGCCCCTCTTTGCTAGAGCTGATCCTAATAATTATCAGAGCTGATGCTCCTTCCTTTTGTTCATCATAAATTTAATTCAACTCTAGAACATATTTAGAGTGAAATTCTATTTACCAGTATTATTTTGTGCAAAGACTATATAAAATACAAAGCAAACAATAGATTCAGTGTGATAGCATCATGTTTGAAATACCAACCAAGCACATTTATGATACATAAAATCCTGTAGGCTTTATAAATTCATGGCTGAAGAGTGGGTTAGGTGTTGGGTTTTTTAATTAGAAATGAATAATCTTCATTTATAGTGGAATAGTTTTGTGTGGCTGAAAACAAGGTTCTAAATTAATCACCTGGGTGCATTTGAGTAATAGCAATCAGAATATTTGATTAAAACATTCTCTGTAAACGTTCATTTAAGTTATTGATTGTAAATGGGTTTAGTGTAAATGGGTTATTCAAAGCCGTCCTTAACTGACAGCAGCAACAAGGAAAGCTTTATGGGTAAAGCTAATTAATGAATAATAAACCTTCAATAGCATTTTTCATTATTGCTATATTTTTCATCTTATAAAAATAAAAAATTCCCTCAGAATATGGCTAGTGTTTCTGACTCTCCTTATACAAGTACATCTTAATTTGCATTTCCCTTACTATAACCCAGGACTTCTTTTCTGCCTGGTAGGGTATCTTCAGAAGAAAAGATCAACCTCTTGTGGCTTTTTTATTTATTTTTGATGATACAGAAATAGATCAGTAGCTATACGATTCTAATATATAGTAGAAATCTTTGTGTTTAGCACATTAAAGTAAGATTCAGCCTTGAGATTCTCATTTTAACCATCCTTGTTCTTGTGTATTATGATCCTATGTTTACCTGATAGTGTTAATGTATGGAAAACATACCTAAGCTTTGTAATATTAGACAGTTTCTACGACACCATTTAACTGGTGCTGCAGTCATGACTTCTGTTCCGTTGCAGTCTTGTACTGCCTATTGAAAATACAATGCCAGTGAAAGTTGAGAGTTTTTAGCATGTATTCATTGATAAATTCTTATTTGCTGATGAAAACAAATAATTCATTAAAATTAGCTACTATTTAACAAGTGTAGTGTGTTTCTCTGTATACTATTGCTAAAATGATGCCATTTCTAATTATTTCTGTTTATTGTGTCATTATTAGAAACCTGGTGACTTTTTGATAATTTATATTGGATTACTTCATTTCAAATGTTTGTAATTTTTGTGGCTTTGTTTATAAGGTTCAAAACTAATGCCCAAAAATAATAACTCAAAAAAACCCCTATTTTTAAATTAGTTCAGAATAATTCAGGGAAATGTTGTGTTTTGGTGTGAGGGAAGCTTGTTTGTATGAGTCGGTTTCCCCTTCATCATTAGTCATATCAGAATACTGAAATACAAGCATTTGAAGTAGATGTTGTTACCATGGTGTTGCTTCTCATTGTTTCAGTTTGGTATGATGCAGTTGTTAGATGAGCTTCAATCTACAAAGAAAAGGAACCCACAGAAGAAAAAAAAATGCAACAAAACATTAAATGTTGGTGAGTCCTAAAGACATGAAAGTCTTATAAACCCTTAGTTCATTAAGATTTTCCAAAATTAAATAAATCCATTCTTAAGACACCCAAGATACTTGTTAAATAACCTTTAAAATGGTAGTTAAATTACATTCAGTGTTAATGTTTCACATTATTGCTATGGAATCAGAAGATTTCATTTTACTTTTACATTACCCCCGAGTATGTTAAATCCAACAATATTGTCCTAACCTAGCATTTATCATTTCCATAGCATTTCTTGGAAAGCTTTAGATAATTTCTGTGTACAGTGGAATCTTCTAGCATGGTACTTTAATAACTATAGTACAGTGAGTAGAAGTATGATAACATATGGAACTTGAGTTGCCTCCATCCTTAAAAATAGTCTGTGCGTGTACTTAAAATGTCTGTACACAATTACACTAAGTGAATATTTAACTTTAAAATGGAGGATGACATTAAAATATAGCATATTAAATTCACAATACAATTAACTGGCACTTTTTGGCATATGAGATTTTGTTCGGGTTAATTTTTTACATGTATCAGTTTTAATATACTGACTCTAAAATAAAGTTCAGCATTTTGAAATCTATCATTCAGCATTTTGAACTATCGTTCACCGTGATTTACCCAGAGGTAAACTGACTGATCCTGTTTTTATTGGAATCAGTATGGCTAATACATCTATTGGCTTATTAAAAAGTGCAGGTCTAAAATAGACTTAAAGCAGTCAGAAAAATAAAATTATATCCTAGGGAACTGTATCTGAATTCTTTACGAATGGGTGATATATGAAAAGGAATGGGAATGAATAAATCAAAATTATATAATAATTTAGCTTACGATGTTTTGCTTATCTGTGTGAGAGCTTAATATAAGAAAACAATTTCCCCAATGTATATTTTCTGTGAGTAGTTGATAATACGTGGTAATTGTTTGAATATGAGAAAGAGACTAGAACCAGAAAGGGCATTTTTTTTTTTTTTCCATTTGTTTAATTAAGTTTTTCTTTTCACTTTGGAGTATCATATTCACATCCAGAACTGCATTAATTTAAAAATATAAACTGTAACTTCATAGAAGCAAGTCTGAAGAGTGATATAAATCAGTGGTTTTACTACTTTCTTTTTTTTTAATATAAAGTGGAGAGGTGAAAAGTAGAATGCCTGTGAGTTTTCTCTCTTTCTAAATCATTCTCTCTCTCTTCACTGCATCCTTCCCATGTTAAACAAGATGCAGATTCTCCAGACATGCAGAGGACTAGAATCATTCGCAGTCCTAAATAACTCCTTTATGGATTTAACAGTCCCACAGCATAATTTTATACAAGTAGTGGGAGATTTATTTATGGTGAGTGCGTATCTGTTGAGTTTTTTTCTGCAGGTAAGATTCCTTTCACCTAGCTTTCATATTTATGGCTGTCTTTCTATGAGCTGGTGGCTCTTTAGAGCGCTTGTGAGGCATGGACCATCTCCTCCTAATGTCAATATGTAAAATATCAGTTGAGTTGTTATACAGATTCCTGCTTCTGCCTCGTGACTATCAAAGGAGCTTTGGGTGGCAAACACAAATGTAGAGCTATAATACATAAGTGAATCCTATTTTACAATTTTACTGTTGTTATATTCATAACCTTTGGAAATGGCAAGCTGGCTTTACACAGTATTTTGTTGTTATTAAACATCTCCAAAAATTTATGATAGCTTTTTGAAGTAGATGATAACAAATCTGTAGTAGAAGTTTTAGCTGTTTTTAGACTGAGGTGTACAGCTGAAAAAGGAAAAGAGCTTTTGGTTACACGAGGCTTTCTTCAGGCCTCAGGGGCATAATATACCAGCTGGTCTAATAAAATATATTGCTTCTACCTTGTTTTGTCTAAGCCATCATGTCTACAACAGCATTATTATTATTGTTTTTCATGGTATTTAGGTTTTCTTAGAATGGAATCACAGCATGAATTTCTTCAATCATGGTGCAAAAAAAAATATACTCTTTTTTAATTTAAATATTACTGACTCTATTCATTTTGGCATCTAGAATATACTGTCCTTCATGGGTAACATATACTACACCATTTTCCATTCTGTTTATTATTTGAAAGTGATGCTTGTTTTCACAAAACCACTGAAAACTTTCCTTTCATATTTGACTATTCTGAAGAGAACTGAAATTAAACATCACATAATTTGAATCGTCCCTGAAAATCAAGTTTTTCATTTGGGAACAGCAGTAAACAGAATAAATGTTTTATTAATAAGTAGATGAGAAATACTGTTTCAGTGTAAAGAATGGTACATTTATTTTAAACTACGTTTGTTTACTGCTTAACCACATCTTCTGACAGCACTTTTTTTTTTTTTTTTTTTTTTTTTTTTAAGTTTTCTGTGTTTTTTTGTTTTTTTTTATATTTACTGGCATTAATGCCTGGGTGTATGAAGAACCTGAGGAGAGATAAGATTCTCATTTTGTTGCTCCACACTTCTGGCAGGAGGCTCTGGCTTCTTGTCTATTCCACTCATCACATGACAGGCACTCACCTCCTGCTTCCTGTGCAGCCCTGTGCTCCATGCTGAAGCCTAAGCACCAGCTATCCTGGACCATCCCATACAGGACCTCTCCTAACACCTCCTTCCCAAGACCTTTCATGACTAGAGATTTAAATGACCCAAAAATGCCTCTCTCACTGTGCCAAGTGAGCCCTTTGAAAGCACAGGCTGGCTCTGGGCACGTTGTGGATCTGGGCATATCTTTGGCGATGCTCTTCATGGGTGGTGGCAGTGGGAAGCTCCCAGGCAGCCTCACTGCCTCCTCACAAATGCCAATGGAGGCTGCACCAACTGCTGCTTCTGTGGGGCCAAAGGGAGCCCTTGCCCATGCATTATCTCCATGAGGAAGCAAAGCCTTGCTGAAATCGTGTTTTGATTTTTCAGATCTTTTTTTTTTTTCCTCCAAAACAATTCCATTAGGTTTTCAGAATTTTTGAGCTGACATTCAGAATTCAAAAAGTGACTCATGTACAACTTTGCAAAGGGCAGAAAATGCACTGGGATAAGATAATTTAAATAGAAGTAGGCTTATTCATAGAATGGCCTGGGTTGAAAAGGACCACAATGATCATCTAGTTTCAACCACTCTGCTATGTGCAGGGTCACCAACCACCAGACCAGGCTGCCTGGAACCACATCCAGCCTGGCCTTGAATGCCTCCAGGGGCAGGGCATCCACAACCTCCTTGGGCAACCCGTTCCAGTGCGTCACCACCTTCTGTGTGAAAAACTTCCTTCTAATATCCAACCTAAACCTCTTCCATCTCAGTTTAAAACCATTCCCCCTTGTCCTATTGGAATTATTTTGTGTGGGTTGCATGTAGTTGTTTTTGTTTTATTTTGTTTTGTTTTAGTTGGTTAACTGGTTGGTTGGCTTTTTGATATATCTGGATTTTTATGAGAAAATTCAGTTTTCTGAAGAGCTACCTCTACACCTTTAGAAAAAAAAGAAAAATCAGTCTAGGTGAACCATTTTTCTTTTCTTTTCTTTTCTTTTCTTTTCTTTTCTTTTCTTTTCTTTTCTTTTTTTATATAGCTAGCAATATTTAGAGTTTACTTTTTGGTAATGACAGTTTCTTAGGATGAATGGAATGGTAGAAGCAGAGTTCAGGGAAGAACAGATACTTGCAAAATGTGGATTTGGTTTTCCCAAATGTTGTGCACAAATAAGAAGCCATACACTTGAAAGAAAATAGTCTCATGCAGCTACTATTCTGACAAAGACGGGCTTAAGAGATTGAAGGAAAAAACATTTGGAAAAGCTTTTCTGTCTTACGAAAAGTCAAAGACATTTCACAAAATGTTTTTGTGTTGTCTGTGCTGCCTTACTCTACTAATATATTATAAATGCTAGTTGGCAGATTACATCTCATATCTTCAAAAGCTTAATTCTGTGCTGTTCTGTTCTGAGTGCTGTCTTGTCGTTGTGGTTCACGAGTACCCTCATGGTCTGTCAGAGCAGATCTGAGATGATGCACATAAAGCTGAGGGAATTATGATTTACAAACACTGCACAGGAAGACAAACGTGGGTTGAACAGGAAGTATGAACTACTGAAAATTTCTTACTTTATGCTGCAGTTAATGCAAATTTGAGAAAACATCATTTTTTACACGCTAATCAAGGGTACTGCTATTACTTCATAATTCCATAACAGAC
The DNA here is from genome assembly GCA_030625065.1 of Alectoris magna. NCBI lineage: Eukaryota > Metazoa > Chordata > Aves > Galliformes > Phasianidae > Alectoris > Alectoris magna. Next base: position 80,368,963 of record CM060560.1, read on the forward strand.
ATGATAGCTTCTTTTAAATGTCATTTTGGCTTTGGGACTTGTTTTTTGTTTGTTTTTTTTTTTCCCTGACCAATCTTCTTAAAACTGTAGTTGTGGAAAAAGTTACTGAATTCTGCAAAAATAAACAAATCAAAATGATATAAATGATAATTTTAAGCCTTCTAGACCTAATTAAAAGACTTTCATGACTTGAAAATATTCTTTGAATATGTGGTACAGTGTTCTTTTAAAAAACATGCCAGCTGACCCAGTTTCCTTATTAAACAGAGAGCTTTGTGGTATCAAAGGACAGAAAACTTACATTAACTTGATTAAAAAGACTATGCAAAGTCTACAACAGTGATTAATCTAGTCTTGGGATTTTAAAAGGATTTTGTGAGCAGAAAGGAGACATTTTTAATAAGTAAATGGTTATAGATGTGCAGAAGTTGCTTGTAGTCCTTCTATTTTATGTTATGGAAGTATACATCGAAGAAGTGGGGTAATGTTGTCATTGCTCGAGAACTAAAATGCAGTGGGTTCAATTCCTTTTTTAATTCTTGTTATGGCAGTTGATAACATCTAGTTAAACTGACTGAAATACTGATAAATTCTAAGAATATTGATTGCTTACTCATTGTACAAAAGGGTGTTTGTTCTGTCAGACACCACTCAGCATTCTTTACAGGATAGGATAGAAAAAGAATGTATTCTACAATTTCTGACATTAAAACAGAAGCTAGGCCAGTACTGGAGTAAATATGGCATAGAATCAGTATATCAAAGTGAATTTGTTCTCACTGTCTGTATTTTATCTTAGTTCATATAGGGCTTGAGAAAGAAAAATTAAAAAATAAGCATTTGGTCATTCACACTTCAGTCATGGGCTATTATGTTAAAATATTTGACAGGAATTGATATGTGTGTTCATGTAAGCTACCGGGAACTTGATTTTTTTTTTTTACATATTCAAGTATAAAACATAATCATGTGACTTTTAAAGTCAGTTTTATATGCCAAGTTTTCATGTCTATAGTAATGCACAAGCTCTTCTCCCTAAACAAGATTCTGGTTTTGCTGTGAGCAAAGAAAATCTGTGAATTGGAAATGACACTAGATGAACAATGTATTTTTTTGAGACAAACATCTTTATTTCTACCAGGAAACAGGAGCTCAGAAAGATTTTAATGATACATAATTGGGTCATCGAATCACAGAGTGGTTTGGGATGGAAGGGAGCTCAAAGCTCACCCACCCCAACTCCTGCCATGGGCAGGGCTGCCCCCCACCAGCTCAGGCTGCTCAGGGCCTCATCCAACCTGGCCTTGAGCAGCTCCAGGGATGGGGCCCACAGCTTCTCTGGGCAGCTGTGCCAGGGCCTCACCCACCCCCAAATGAAAAGTTTCCCCCTAATGACTATATCTCCTCTCTTTTAGTTTAAAACCATTTGCCTTGTCCTATCATTATCAGATCATGATTGTTTATATACATATATGTTTGGGTTATTTCCTGCCCCCCCCACAAAAGAAGTAGATTCTGCACCAATTTTCACTTGGTGGTATTGGCACCAAAGACTAAGGTGGTCAGAAGGCAGGAACATATTTATACAAATACAGATGTGTCTGCTATCATGACTGTTTACTATAACAGTAGCTTCTAAAATTGACTGTAGCAGTCCATGGTACAATGGAGTTCTTCAGCAGTTAAATAATCATTGGCGTTCAATTAAAGAAAGCTATATAAGTGAAATGAATATGCTACGCTTATCAGGGATATGCATTCATGCATTCAGATGGTGAAAAATGTACCCTATCTAAATCTCACTGAAATGATGCTTCTGCTTATACTTACTGCCCAAAGTTTATATGGGTTGAACCACTGAGTATATTAGTTAAGAAACAGAGGTAGACATCATTTGCTTATTTAATAAATAATGATTTGATCCAAATTGTAGCTTTCACTAGCATTTTACAGTTAATATGAAATCCACTGAAAAGTTGTGCCTTTACCTGTCAGTTTGCTTTTCCCTTCCATCATGAAATATTTCAACTGCATTATGCAGCTTTTCCCAATTTAAAAAGATGTATAATCATTGTCTTTATGTTCTAATTGTCTTTATAGTCTAAGTAACATAATAACAGAGAGGTTCCAAATTATGTTTGTAAGTATTGCTATATAATGTACTGTAAAATTTTGGTTTATTTGCTGAGTTTCTTTTAATCTAAAAATGTTATTATAGCAAAGCAAGCAATACTATCAGGTAGATCATCCTATTCTTCTCCTCTCTCTAAAGTTATGTTGGCTATCTGTAAAGAATGGCTACCTATTTAAGAAATGTCTACACGTGTTATGTACGGATGTTGAATAACATTGTAATCTAAGTATATAAATAATGTCAGAGCTGTGATTATTCTTTTAGAGATAAAAGTCATGCTCAGTGTGGCTCTGTTAAACAAAGAGCTTGTCATGGCCTGTAATCCCTTCATCTTTCCAATCCCACGCAGAAAAAAAGTCCAGCAGTTTAGTAAGGCAAAATTAGAAGCATTTTTTGTTTTCTTTAGTAGAAGTAAGGTAGTATTTTTGCAACTACAGACAACATTTTATTTTTTTTTTTTTTAAATAATCTTGACTGGCCTTTGGAACTTGATTACACGTGTCTGGTACTTCTGCAAGGCATTGTTATAGGGGTTAGACAGCAAGGTTCAAAACATGCAAATGTGACAACTAGATTTTTTATATTTTTTTTTTCATATTTCATCTTTAACAAAGTGAACACTTACATTATAAATCAGGCTTTATAACATTGCTTGTTAATGTGTTGCTTTCCTTCAAGGACATTTATTTCTCTCTGACAAATCAGGAAAAAATAAATAAAATTATTTAGATTGTTTTTGTCTAATTCATGAGCCAATTCTTCATTGTCAGTGAAATATGAACAAAGCAATTAAAAAAAAAATATTATAATAATAAAGAACTTAAATTGTGTGAAAGTGGTGAGTTCAGGAGGAGGTCCTATATTAGAGATGGCAGATACTGAGCAAATAAGGTTTACAAAATCTCAATAATACTTCTTGTGGTTAATTATTAGGATCTGTTTCATGAAAGATCCCACTATTTGGTCAGTAAGTAGAATATTTTCCTGAGCAACATAACAGTTACTTGCACAGTGGTTCCATCAAAGGACAACACTGTGAAAGATATTCCTTCAGAAATGAGAATCAGAGAGGAAAGGATAATCTGAAGAAAGAAATTACAGACTTAGATTCTAACAACTTGGTCCTGTTTTAGAGGTCATTTTTTGCTAGCCCCAGAGTAGCACTAAGGGCAGAGACATAAGTATTTTTTAATGCTATGCCTTTGCAACATTGAAAAACAGAAGGACAGTTTGACCAACATTTTTCTATCATCAGAGGGGAAGAAAATGTGGTTCTAGAAATGGGTTGGGGGTCAGTGAGAAGCTAATGAAAGCTTTCCATGAAGGATGATATCAAGGAAGGAATTTCAGCCTCCATTAGTATTCATGCAACACCTTCTGAGTAAATTAAGTTGTAATCAGCTAGCCCATAGCTCTTCATATCTTTCCTCTTGTATGCCTGCAGCAGTTAAGATAAAATGGTATTAACTCAAAATGCTTTATTTATCTGAAATAGTTGTCTTAACTTTAAAAAATGGTATAGCTCTAAACCATTCAAGGTGAGTGCTATGTTATGAGGATGTCCATGTGCAATTTGGAAAATAATAAATTTATGACCCTAACGGGATTCACAGAGTCTGATGTCATATGCTGAAGAATTTTTTTCCCCTCAGAATCCGATCAGAAAAAAATGAGTAACTTGAAAAACAAGCACACAGAGAAATGTTGCTTGTCTGTAACAAGAAAAGTTGGGAAAGGTTTCAGAAAAAAAGAAATACATATCTACATTTTACTGAGTTAATGGTTAAATTAATGGTTAGCCCAATATTGTCACGTCCAACCTGTCGATAAAATCCCACAGGTGACAAGAAAATCTTGCGTGAAACAATCTACTCTTACCTGCCAACACCATTACTTGTTGTATCAACAGTGTAATGCTTAACAGTCACAGACAACTAGGTATGGTGCACTCTTCACTGTCAGTTTGGCATGTTGACAAATCTAAAAGCATTGGCATCTTTAGATAAAGGATTACCAGGGGGGTCCTACTAGAAAACATTTCACACTGTTTGTCTCTGAGGAGCAGGCTTGCAGGCAGCCTGAGAATCTGCAGAGAGAGAAATGGGTGCAGCACAGGAATATTACAGTTGAACTTTTAGGAAAGTTTCTGTGTCTGTCCCAGCTCAGTGTTCTGTTTTCCAGTAACACAGATTAGATAGGAGCAGCTGAAATACAAGGCAGCCATGAATTCAAAGGCAATTGCTTTAGATTTGGACAAAACGCTAGCAGCAGAGTACAGATATTCCCTTCGCTTTTGGGGATGAGCAGGACAGGGCAACACTGGCGGTTACCATGTTTGTTTGTTCAAAGTAAAACTTTCTGAATGCTAATTTTAAAATCTGCCGTATAGGCAGCAGTTAAAAAAAAAAAAAAAACACAAAAAAAACCTAAAAATTGAGTAAAGGAGTTAACAATTTCATCAGTTTAGGAAATAAAATATGTTTTCATCAACTATGATTTTGTAACTGTCTAATATTTAATTTTAATCCTGCAAAATTCTTTTGTGAAATAACAGCTCACAGGAGCTCCAGAGAATAGCCGGTGAGGTTTAGAATCCTTACTACAGCAGTTATGAATTTCAAATACAAATAAGAAAGACTGGTCATCCCTTCAGGATATTATCAAGAGTTGGTTTACTAACTAGTACCTGCTATCAGCTTCTGAAATATGTGGCTGTAAAACACAGCTGAGCTGAAGGAATTTCTTGCAGTGACACAGGGGAATCCTGCAACTATTTTCTTCCTTTCTGAGTGATTGATAGGCTTTGAACCTAGATAAAATTTTAATACGTATCTGAATTAGGCATTCAAAAGTTACTTTTCCTGAGCTGCAGACAAACTAATGAAAAATGCTTAGAAAGCAGCCCATTTAATTTCCAATGAAGTAATTCATTCTGAATAGTTAAGGATCACCATACTGTGAACTAAAGCACTTCATGTATCTACCAAACTGAGAAGCAGAGAAGTTTTTTCCAACCCTCCTTGGCTATATGATGAATGACTAATGTACATTTGGGACCCTTTCTAATAGTGAGGCTGTTATCTCAGCCACCAAAGCTATTCAATACTCATCTTCTTTGCTGAGATTACCAGTGAGGGTGCCAATTAGTGCTTGTTGCAATGGCTTTTTTTTTTTTTTTTTATTTGTGATGTAGAGTTCTCAGACAAGAATTGGTTGTTTGTTTTTTTTTTTTTTTTAATAAGCAAAAAATTAGCGTCTTTTTGTCATTGTCCTGTATCTGCTGCACATAACTAGGAAATAAAAAGTGCTTTCTTTTGCTCATGAAAGGTTTCATCTTTTTTGTGAGTTTTGAGTATTTGAGTTCATTAGCAGTAAAAGTAAAGGGAAAAAGAAAAAAAAAGGTTCCAAACCTTAACCTGTCCAGTGCAACATGGAAAGCTCCTGCCTACTGCTACTGCTATGATACAGTATCTGTTTAGAATATGTTTGATTTGTTGGTGAAAGATTCGTAGACAGTTGCATAGATAGGGACATACGCAGATACAAGGAAGTAAGAATAAATAACATGGTTCATAGAATCATTGAAACATTAAGGTTTTCCAAAGAAGCATTTCCAAAAAATTGTTCATTACTACTGAAACTTCAAGAAAGTTTGCATATTGCTATTGGTTTTACTTTTTATTAAGTTTGTTTCGTTGTTTGTTTTATAACTCATATTGAATTTAATATTAATAGTTATTATATAACCAGTATGATTGTAGCTTTAAACAAAAAACAGCACACTATGTAGTAATTTTTTTAAAGCAATCTCTTTTGAAACTGCTTTGTTTGAAGTGTAGATGTTAAAGTAGTCTGGTAGTGGCCAATAGAGGGGGGAAAAAGGACATGAGTCTTAGTGTATAATATTACTTGTACACTCAAAGAAAATGGCATTTGTACTGACAAAATAGTACAAAATGGGGTGGTACTGAAAATTATTTGACAAATGTTTCTTAATACTATTTCACAGTACCTGAGAAGTAATGGTTCTTTTCTTAGTAAGTGATGAAAGTGGGGTGTTTCATCTGTGAAAATAAATTGAAGTATTGTCTCTCAGATAAGCATGTATTAGTAGGATATTTTATGAAGGAAAAATCAATTTTAGGTAGTAGGTCTGGCAAACAGAACCTCACTAGTGTGACTAACGGGTGGCTGCTTCACTGTAAGCGAAGTTAGAGATCTCTAGCAGGGCACTAGTTGTGATTTTAGAGAAGATTTAGCTAAAAGAGAGGGGGAAAAAAAGCAGTATTTATGTAGTCTATGCAGATACTCACAGTACAGTTTCAAGTTTTGTTTGATGTTTTCCTGTTCTTGTATCAGGAAAGCTAGCCAGTTAGTAGTTCTTCACAGCTTTTCTGGCCTCTCATAATTTTGTGATAGCTTTCTCTCATAACTCCCAGTCCCAGATTATTTACGTATTCTTCATATGAGCCTTATTTCTCAAGTTGAGGAGAATGATAAGATTGAACGTTTGTAAAAATTTTAAACAATTATTTTTTGAATAAGGTCAAATGTTACTTGAGATTGGACATTTCTCCCGTATCTCATGACTTCTTTGCTTTTCTAGACGTTTATGTTGCCTTCATCCTTTAGTATCATTATTTGTTTTGTTTACTTCTAACTTTAGTAATTAAGTTTCTGGTCTGTTTCTTAATTTATTAAGTTTTGTGTAGGTCAAAATAATTCATCCAGTAAAATTTCAAACTTTTTTTAAAACTTATTTTTCTTTGTATCTTGAGATATTCCTCTATCTTAGTAAGGATAAAATAAGAATATGCAGAGTACATAACACTATAAATGCCTACCCTCTCTAGGCAAATATCTTGACAGGTCAATTTTACTGATTGAAGGCTAAGACTCTTGAAGGCATGTATGTTTAAAGTCGGTATTTATGACTAGTACAAGCAATTCAGAGGAAATTTAGTATACTTTAATAAGTATTGTCAGGGACTTTATATTCTAAAGTACATTGTTGAAAATCAAGAACAAAGTGTTAATTTCTCTTACCTCAGTTTTGGGAGGCTATATTCAATTTACATAGCTGCAATTAGTGAAATTAAATATAAGCAGAAAACATCAGTCATTATCAGATGACTAAAACTCATACAGATAAAGGCAGACTTGTGGCTGAAATTTAGGTGTTCTCAAGCTTTCTAGTAGTTTTTCATTTTGACATTTACCTTATCTGTACCTTCATCTTCCTTTACAAAAAGGACACAACTACTTTTCCTCTTCGTGTCAAGTAGTGTATCTTTTTAGATTGTCCTTTAGAAAAAAAAAAAAAAAAATGTTTTGGAGGTCTTTATTGCATTCTGCAATATAAATACTAAATGACAACATTCCTTATCACATACATTGGATTTAAGAGAAAGATTTAATGTCTTTCTCAGAAAGCATTAGCATCTCACCTATTACTACTTCTTTCCTTCCCTCCTTGCATCCTTGTTGCCAACCCAGAAATAGGACAGCCAATTAAACAGGAAGTTTCTCAAAGGAAATTATTCGGATTAATGAATGTCCAAATCTGCAAAATAATCTGAGTTATTGATGCTGTTCTTGGGAAAAGATTTCAAAGTAATCAGTATCAAATGGGAAAAAAAATGGAAGAGGAGGAGTAGTTTTAGAGTTGGATGGCATTTTCGGGTATGAAACACAAGAAAATATGTCTTGAGAGATATTTTTTATTCTGTTCAATATATTTCACTTAATATAACAATATATTTCACTTTAAGTTCCAATACTACAAATTCCGTGCTCTTATAATTAATCAAATGGAATTATGAAATTAAAATTTAAGTTGAAGTGCAATGAGTTATGAAGTATTTCCATTATGTTAGTACTATTTAAGCACGTTAAATATTTTCTCTAATAATTGATTTATAACTATGATAACATTTAGGTACTTGCTAATTTATTTTGACAAATGTAAAGTACCAGGTGTCTGAAAATATCATTAAATTTGCAGTACCAAATACACTGTATGTGATTTTCAGAGACCATAACAGTGAGTCTAATAGAATGTGTACCAGGAATAGTATATGCATCCAACGTAATACTTGCTTAATAGCATGATTTATAGTGCCATTTTTAGATTGAAGTTGTGACCATTTTTGAAGCTTTTTTTTAGAATTGTCTGGGGAAAAAAAAAAAAAAAAAAAAAAAAGGTAGTCTTGTTTAAACAGAGCAGCACAACTCCATTTCTGTTCTTACAGAGGTCATGCAGTCTCCAGTAAGTATCTGTGATTTTTATGATAACTCAAAAAGTACTAGCAACAGCTCCCACATAGTCATGAACAGAGCAGAGCTGAAATCAACCCAGAGCACTCTGCTGGATTTTTAACTGAGTCTATGGCATCCTGAAACATTTAATGAATTCTTAAGTCATCCTTCTTGAATTTGCCATGTAAAATACTTCTTACCTTAATAAAGTAATTTTGTACAATTGTTACAGATGTATTTTACAGAAAATTCCTAATGCTTAAGAATAATGCCTAGAGGAAGAGTTTACAAACTCATCATCTATTCCTGCATGCCTTTTTTTTTTTTGTTGTTTTGGTTTGGTTTGGTTTGGTTTGCTTTTATTTTCATCTTTCTTACTTAACCTCCTCACAGCGAGGCTCTTCATTCTGCAGCACCTCTCTATTAGGCTGATGGCTGGAAGTGTCTGAAATCCTTCATTGGAACTGTCTTTCCTTGCACTTTATCATACCGATAATGATGTTAGGAAGGGCATGCAATGGACACTATTACTATAGTTCTACAACACTTCATCTTACCATAAATACATTACCATATGTGCCCCCATTGTATGCATGGGGCAGCACATAGCCTAGTTCCTCCTATATTTTCCCAAAGAAAATGCCGTCTCCTGGAATAGAAAGAAAGACTTTCCATATTTTGTTTAATTAAGTACTTACTTACGTATCGGCACTGTACAGTTCTTATCATATTTACCTTTGCCAGTGGTTTTTGAATAAACGTGATGAAAAGGAGGTATGACTGAGATGTGAGTCTATGTACATTGTTCTTACATACTTCAGAACACATCAGTATTTCTACTTTATAAAAATCATTTCTATCCCTTTACCTTTATCATTACTTGCCAAATCTATTTGTTTTTCTAGAAACACTGAAACATCTGAGATTAAACGCAAAACAAATATTGGGACTTAGAGCAGAAAATTATGCAGGTACTTTTTTGATTTTATGTATTTCCTGGTAAATGCAATATCTTAACACATTAATAAACCCTCAGGTATCATCTAATGAATACATTTTGTGGTGACAGTCATATTCATTGTTCATTAAAAATATTCTTTTATCTCAGAAAAAAAAAAAAAAAAAGGAAGGAAGAAAATTCATAAAATTGTCACAGTATATTATATCTTGAGACCAAAGAACATGGAAGTCCTTTCCTTTATGAAGATGTTTTACATGGGAAAACAGAGAAGCTTGATTAACTTATTGTATATATCAAATGATATATATAAAATCATCAGTACCAACAGTATCTTTTCATTAAAGAGTGAAACAAAGTTACAAAATTAACAACAGAATGAGTAATCATGTATATTAAAAATTGAAATTTACAGAACTGTTATGTACAGAATGTTTTTATGCTATAGCAAAATATTCTGTTGTTTTTATTGACATTGCAAAGGAATTTCATTATTATAGGCCTATTGCTGCTGTTTCCAGACTGTAACATTGAGTTGCAGCCAGTTCTCAGGTGACTCTACGGGATCAACCTTGTTTCTTATTTTTAGAAAATAAAACCAGTGCTAGGCTTGCTAATACAGGGGGTGCATGAACTTACTTCAGTGCGTCAAGGGAAGCACCTTCTGCAGCACCTGTCAAACAAAGAGAGGCTTTAGAGAGCTGGGACTGCTCAGCCTGGAGGAGAGAAGGCTTAAGGGGATTATGTCCCTGTGTATAATTGCCTGGTGGCGGAAGACCGTTAGAGGTAAACTTTTCCCAGTGGTGCCCAATGACAGGAGAAGAGGCAATGGGCACAAACTGAAACACGAAAAATCCCATGCATATCTATGATTACTTATACAAATATATATGTTTTTTTATTATGGGGATATTTGTACACTGGAGCAGATTGCTGGAGCCTCCACCCTTGGAGATGTAAGAAAAAACCCTGGGCATGGCTCTGAGGAACCACACCTCCCTAGCTTGGGCAGAGGCTTGGACCGGAAAACCTGCAGATGTGCATTCCTATCTCGGTTGTTCTGTGAATCTTTTAACATCTATTAGTGAAAGAAAAAAGAGACAAAATGAATAGCTGTGGGTAAGAAGTTCCAGTCCAAGAATCCTGCTGTGTCACATGCTTCTTTCTTCACATTTTTCATAAAAATTCATTTAATGAATTTCTGCTGCATCAGGTCAAGTGAAAGTATACATAAACGGAGGTAGAAAAGTACGTGACTTTAAATTATATCTGAACTTATCTTCATTTGTTTAGTTCACAAGTACTTACAGTCATTAGGCAGCCATAAAAGGTCAAATAAGACCTGAATTTCTTAATAAACAATAAATGACTGACAGCTGCATTCTAAAAATATCAGATTAAAATTGGGTCCAAATATAAAATCGCATTGAACTTTGGTGATACCAGTAGGAAAATAGAAAGTTATGTGAGAGACAGCGTTTTGTAGCTGGACTGAAATTATCCATCAGCTGGAATGTTTAGTAGCTGAAGCGCATTTTAATTGTGGCAGCTATCATTTAGCCAGACAATGCACAAAAAGGAAGTACGGGACTGAAAAAAAAATGAGAAAAAGACGAGGTTTTATCAAGGCCTGATGGAAGCTGACGATCTCTTTTGTACTGCAGCATCTCTGTGACAGGCTTCATTGGCCAGGCTTTTATGGGTTTATCACTGAGCTTCATCGGCCAGGCTTTTACAGGTCTATCACTGAGCTCCTGAGTAAATAACTACTGAGATGAAGGCCAGCATTCAGAATAGCCATGCTGAGCATTTGCTCTTTGCAGTCAGCTTTCAGACTGACTGTACTGCTAGGCGGCTCCTCTGCACTGGATGGATTCCAGTATGCGTAATTGCAATCTGCTGAATGTAATTGTCCCCTGTGCTTTCAATTTGCTGTAATATTCACTTCTGGCTTTGTGCAATTCTGTGAACTGTTATTAATTATTTCATTTTATTCCAGAAAATGCTATATTTTAGTAGAGAAGGAAATGATTTTTTACCCTTTTCTTCCCTTTCCCTCTCCTATCTCTCTTGGATGTACATTTGTGCACACTTATTAAAGCAGTTGGCTACTTTTATTACAAACTATTGCTAAATAAAAACTGAAATATTGCTTATCATATATTTATGATACATAGTTTAATCCTTTTCAGATTCATTGCTGTTCTGAGCATTTCAAAGAGATTTAGAGTGCCAAGTAGAATAGTTAATACCTCTCCTCTCTGACAGTGTTTCAATTACATTCCATGATTTGAGAGGCATACCTAACTGCATCACAGTTACAGCAGCAAAATTTTTCAATTTTGAGTTGATGAAACTGATATTTTAATGACTATAGCCTTAACAATACTGCAGGTATCTAGGACATCTGTGTACCAAAACAGGTATCAGACAAAATGCATTTTCCATACAAGATAAATCAAAATAAGCAGATGATAGAATCAGCCACTGATTTTCAGGGGTGAATGTGGAGAAGTTTAGTGAGGAAAAGTACCCTGTATCTTCAAGCCAGTTGGAGCTGTGTACTTCTGATGAAGATTAGAAGAGAAAAAAATTCAAAATGTAGTTTGAGCATGAAGATCTGTTCTGAAATTTGCCTGGGTGCTTCCTCCCATGTTTCAGCTTTAATTTCTCCATTAAAGTTCACAGTAGAGTCCTTAAAGGAAGAATACTGGTTTCCCTGGAAAAAAAGCAGCAGTACTTAGCAAAATCCATAGTGACATTTTAATTTGTTTGTAATTCGTCAGAAATAACTGGCATTGATTGATACTGTAAACCTCACTTAGTTTTCTTTGTTTACCATGTTTCAGTTCCCCAAAGTTACTGAGAAGTCTAACTTTACCAATAGTCTATACTTACTGAGACACTTACTTATACTGAGTTGAGTATTAGAAGCCTGTTTCATTTCAGGACGAAATAACTGGTTATTATAAACAAACTTCTAAACTGCTATTTTGTTTTAAAAGAAAAATGTACAACTAAGGACATCAGGAATCTCTGGTGTTTCATCCAGACATTTGCAGTTCTTCTGTAAACATCTTTAATCTGAACAAAAATGTGAAAATACATGCATTAATTTTCATTTTTCTTGTGGTTAAATTTAAACTTTTTAACATTGCTTTGTTTCAGCAAGATTTATAAATGTTCTTCACTTTCACATGAAGCCTAAGTATGCAAGAGAGCTCAGCTCTATCCCATTTATGGCACTAAAAAGAGAATGCCTGAAACAGATTTTCTGCCATCAACCAGACTGAAAGGATTACTTGATTTGAAGGAAGATGCTTGTTTGTAATGTCCTAGTCATGTCAGTGAGAAAACATTGTTATACCTGGTCTTCAAATGTGGTAAAAATATGCGAGAGCTGCTCTGAAAGTAATGCCTCCTATTTGATTATGTTGGCTCAGGAAGTCAGGGGTGGATGATGGTGCTCTTTGTATCTGTTGTAATCTCCATGGAAATAAATAGGAGTCGTTACTTTCAGAATGACCTACATGTGTATGCTGCTATGCAGGGTTAGATAACACTAAATACTGTCCAAGTGAAGCAAATACTAATAACTGTTTAATTTGAACACAAAGGACAATTACTCTCATTCTCTTTTCTACTTGTAAGTACTCACATGCTAGTCTTTTGTGATGGTCTTCTCCCCCTTGCTTCTCCTTAAGCCTGGCCTTTGTGTCCAAGGCCTTGCTTTGGACTGTTCACACTGTTCTGCTGAATACTAATACTATGACTCAGTCACCTACATCCCATAAATAGTAAGCAGCCAGGGAGCCCCTTGAGCTCTAATTCTCATAACAAGGCTGCATGTAATCTCCCCAATTCCTTCTAAATATTGTGAAGCTTGAGTGACTGTAGTCATCAGGTGGATTATGTAGAGTCATTATTAGAAATGACTTATTGCAATATTCACCTCTTAGAAGAAGAAAAGCATTGGAGGAACCTTCAGTGGAATGAGATGAACGTGCAAGAAGTCTGTTCCTTGACTCCTGGGCGACATTAGACTTGCAAACCTTAGAATGTTAGCTGCACCAGGGGAGTTTGATCTGCTGACTCTAGGAGACACAGCTCAGAAGGCAGAGTGAGGTTTAAAACTTCGCAGCCAAAATCTGTGATAAGATAGATTGCAGTGATGGAAACTTGGTCATACTATCGAACTGCTAAACTGCAGGGAAGTCACCCTGAGTCATGAGCTTTTCAATTTTCTGTCCTACAAATTGCAACAAAGATAGATATGATTACAGTCACTCAAGCTCCACCTTAGTGTATCCTTAGCTAGTAATAAAATAATATAAAAATGGCTTAAAGAGGTAAGGAATATGGGGGAAGATTCCATCATGGACAAGTCAGGAGGACACTACTGACTTCCAGGACCAGTCAACAGGCTGAGCCTCTCATATTCTCTGATAGGGACACCAAGTAAGTAAGATTCACACATTCGATTATACTGAGTGTTTCTCACAGAAACTTAGAAATCAACAGAATTATTTCATAGTTTAATGCATTTGCAGTCAGTCATATTCTTCACATTATTGATACTCATATGTGGTCTGTAGACAGTATATTTACCACCAGCTATTCAAAAGAATCTGTAATCTATTGCTCCCAGAAAGATCACTATTCTACAAGCTAGTCCTGAGTGTTCTCATTGTGCACAAACTCCTTGAGGGTGGTTGTACGAGTCCATTTGAAAATGCCTAGATGAAGCTGCTCTCAGTTATGAGTGAATCTGTAATCCTAGGAGATTGCATTGGGCATGACCAAATTCCCTAAGATTAGCAAGTCCATTTCAGTGTGACCAGACCTATAGCACCGAAGTCGGTTTTTACTCTTTAACATAGCGTCTCCTTAAATATTTAATGTTATGTACCATTTCATATAAGGCATTAAAAAAAAACAAACAACACACACTTCTTGTGGCATGTAATACAAGTAATAGCATCCTATATTGCACAGGTATAGAGTGTAACACTAACAAGCTAATGACCTTTATGCATGTTGCTGATGACATTTGGTGTCAGATTGTTTTCACTTACTGTGGTTAATGGGTAATTCGGATAGATCACAGACGAAAATGTCATGCTTTGAATGTAGTTCAGAGGTTTGCTGTCTGATTGGGTCTCTCTCTTTGTCACTTTATCAAATTTCTGAGTACATGACTTCTTATGACAAGTATTCAGAAAACTCATTAACACTCAAATACTGTTGATACATATTTTAGAAACTCCATTCTACCATTCGGCATCTGTGTATGAATTAGCATATGGAGATATGGGTAATTGTTTTAATGAAAATTTCACCTCTTGAACCACATTTCTCTGAGTTCATTGTGAGTATAATTAAGTCTGCCATAGTCCTCTCCCTGTGAACCTGAAGATAAGGCTCAGAAAAAAAATATATATATATTTCTTCTGCTTTAATCCTCCTGCTTAAAGATAACAGGGAGGCAGTGATGAATTTAATACCACTAATGTTTTCTGAACTAGACTCCTCTATATAATGAAATATCATATAATGTCTTTTTTTTTTTTTTCCTTTAAGAAACACTTGTTTTGTTTTTTTTACATAAAGATGGAGTATATCATTTAAACAAACACATTGTACTGGACACACAATACATGGATAAACATATCCCATGTTCTTCAGTTCCACTCAGGCAGGAAATCTGACATGAACTACATTTGACCTTTCATTAATAATGATATAAAGGAATGTGTATTCTCTTGCTGTAGCCTCTTTGTTTCTGTTTTGTAAAACCGTGATTAAATGTTAAATGCTTAAACCCATGGTTTAAATAATGGTTACATTGTTTTCTTTATGTGAGCAGTTATTGAAAGATTTTAACCTTGAAATGAATTCAGGGATATATCCCATATATATGAAACTTAATTTCATGAAAAATCTCTCAAGAACTGGGAGGGTGTAAGAAGTTCTAATTTTAGCACGACTTACTTAATGGACATTAATGTTTTTGAGCTTTGGCTGAACTCCGCAAATGCTCATCACTTTGTCATGTAAAGGTACTTTATTTGAGAAAGAATTTTTTTTCAATTTGTCATCTCTTACTCTATGTTCTGATAATAGAAGTAACACTGACTAAAATGGAAATTCAAGTATAAGAATATTTCAGAGACTTTCCAAGCTGCAAGACATCCTGCAAGATAAATATTCTTCTACTATGGAGGGTCTATTTTTCTGGCAGCATTATTAA
This sequence comes from Alectoris magna, assembly GCA_030625065.1. NCBI lineage: Eukaryota > Metazoa > Chordata > Aves > Galliformes > Phasianidae > Alectoris > Alectoris magna. The sequence goes on from CM060560.1 coordinate 80,384,563, forward strand.
ACTTTCATGATACACTCCTAATACTGAAGGAAGTGACTCCAGAAAAAGAAGTGTTGTCAGTGCAGTGAGTCTATAAGTTTTATTTTACAGTTGTTTTTGGTGCACTAGAAGAGTGCCGGGTGTTTATAAAGCACAGGCAGAGCAGAAGATACTTATGGGGTCGCTGATGGTTTTTCATAGCTTTGGTGAAGCTACAGCGATGACGCTTTTGGAAAGCTGGCTGAAGAGGTTACAAGGAATTATGATTTTATGACAGACAGTTTACTGGTTTGTCAATGAAATGCATGCTGAATGCAAAGACGTACACAACTATCAGACCTATTCTCACCAAAACTGTATCAGAAGATAACAATGAAATATTTGGATCATCTTAGGTTAGGATTTCACTCACATACCCCAACAAGGAAACACTTTTCTACTGCTCTGTAAATTGTAAGAGTAACAATTAATTAACAACATAGTTTATGAGAGCAAATGAAAAGGGTGAATTACACAAAAATACTGGAAGGCATCACAGTTTTTCTGGTTATGTTATTCAGATGTGGCTGTCATTCTTATTTGCTGGACATACAAGTCTTCATGAAGGGAACTTATTTTTCTTTTCATTGTAAATATGAGCTACGTGACCCAAGATCTCTGGTCAGCTGGTACTATCAATTTTTCACATAAAGCAGAGGAGGGGAGGGAAACCATCACTCTTTAATAAATCCTTAGAGATAAATGAAAGTGTACATTTGAGCCAGAGAAATAATGATTCATCAAGATTCTTTTGATTGAGGCTGCTTGCATTCTATATATTTTTGGCAATTTTTTCCTTTAAAAATTTTATATATTTCTGAGTAATTGTACAATGAAAAATTATTGGAATTTAGCTGGTGACTTTATGAATACTTCTCAACTTGTGTTGTCATAATTCACATGTGTAAAAATCTAATAATCATGTTAAATGATCACCTTTTACCTTATCTTTTTCTTTTTTTTAATTTTCCATTTATCGAAAACAAAAGTTGCTGAAATGGAACATGTTTTACAAAAATTGTGGAGCCCCTGTTTGTGATATGCGAAGATCATTATGCTTTTATCTATTTAGAAAAAAAATAATTCTCAAAGCCAAATTGATGTCTTAGAGAACTCAAAGTGGGACATATAATCTGTGACATTCGGGTCATGAGTTTAAATTCACTCAGGTCAGTTGCATCTGCAGATCAATATTATCTGGTAGCTCACTAATATAGGAAACTTGTACTACAGTGGTTTTGGTCGATAAATAGAGGTCTTCAGTTTCTATCACATTTATTCCATACTTCTCATACTCTCTGAAGTTATTGCATCCATGTCAGAACCAAAGTCTGTTTTAATTGTCCACTTTGTCGTGCAATCTGTCTTCCTTACCCTCAAGTTCTAGGCATCTCTGAATAATGTATGACTTTAGTGCCCTTCTACTGACTTAAGTGCCCCTACAGTTCTTTTGGTTGATTAAGGGCCAACATATTCAATATCACAATGGAGAGCAGGCCCTTTCCAGTTAATGAGTTTCAGCTCCTATGCTTACCTTGGAGAAGCAAAGCAGAAATACTGTAGCCATTATGCTTATTCAGTAGCTATATTTAATAAATAAATAAATAAATAAATCAAACCAAACCAAATGAAAACAAAGACTGTCAATGAAAAATAATGCTGAAAGGAGCTATACGTAAAAACAAAGAATTTTTTCTTTACCTCACAATTGTTGAAGTTACTTAAATTTTGAATCTGAAGAAATTGTTCATTTTTCTTCATTTTCTGGTTTGTGGTTAAAAAAAAAAAAGGCAGATTAATGACTACATTGTGAAAATTAAAACTTATGTTTTGTGTGTGTGTGTTGTTTTTTTTTTAATTATTGTTTGTTTGTTTGTTTAACTCCTAAAACAGAAAAAAACCATTAAAATAATTAAGGAAAATATTCTCTTCTGGCACTCTCTTTGTCATCTGAAAGAAGATAATAAGTCACATTATAAATTTCCTATAGGGTAGAGTAACATGACATATTATTGCTCAGTATTAGTAATTACTGATGGAAATGAAGACCTAAGAAATTACATCAAAGAAAAGCGTAGAAGTTCATGTATCTTATCAAAAGTGAATATTATAATTCAGCAATGTGATTGTATAATATCTCCTAACTATATGTATTTTACTGTTCTATGATACATCAAATTAGAAGGGAGACTTGATAAGTATGTGAATCAATAATCTCACATACATCATTATTCTTTTACTACTCAGGAGTGATTCTTTGCCACTAACAATGTATGTTTAAAATTAAGATTTTTTTGTTTTTCATTTTGAAAATTGAATTCAAAAGTCTTTTTCTTTGGAATATCATAAGAGACTTTTAAAAAATAGCTATTAGTAGATTGTAACTGTTTATAAGTATTGATAAGTGAGCTCTAGTACAAAAATGTGAAAATCTATTGCACATCTTCCTTTGCTTAAAGAACGTATTTAAATGATTATAAATATTGTGGAGAGCATTTCAGAATGTCTCATTCATCTATCCACGTTAATCAATTTAGACAGACAAAGATGCAGTTATATAAATGAAGTACTTAGAAATAAAACCTTTTCATTATTGTTTGTATACTGTTAGAGTTGGTAGATGGTTTTGAAAACTGAAGTAATGAAGATTGCCAATTATTTCTATACGTGAATCCACAAGCTCGTGTAAGAGGGTATGACTGTCCATTTTTTTCCTTTCTGGCCTCCTGGTACTTAAAAAAAATTGCACAGGAGGCTTTTAATAAGCAATTCAAATACTTTTTTTAATGTTCTTTCCAACCCTAGTTTTTAAGGAGTTGATTTCTAATAGGGGTTGAGGAAAGGGGTTGAATATTAAATAAAAACCTAAAGTGAGTATTCTGTTCAGGAGCCAAATTGAGGACTAGAAGTCAGAAGACCAGCTGTGAAAGCAAATTGTGATGCGGATAAAAGTTAATTTATTTGTATAGAGAAAACTATGAACAGGAATAAGGATTAAGGAATATCCTTATCGTTTTAATTTACTAAGAGTTTTCAAATTGCAGGTTGCAAGGAGTCATTTGTAATCAGTCATCAGTTTTGTTTTTACAGTATGTCTGAAAACCAAGAGACTTATGTGTTAAAGTTGATATACCTCCTGCCTCCAAGGTCCATCCCCCAGAGACAGATTTTATAAGTTTCACAAACTACTCAGGAAATTGTATGAGGGAAAATACCAATTGATTTGTTAATGTTATCTCCCTCAGAATGCAACTATAGAGATAAATCAGATTTGCATAGGTATCCTCTTCCTCACATCTTAACAGATAATTTTTTTTTTTTTTTTTTTTAAACCAGCAAGATGCCCTTCAAGAAGGGGCATAGCTTAACTTTCTTTTCTTGCTCTGTCTCAGTGAAGTATGTCTGTGCCTCATATGCCTTATACAACTATACAACCATGTGTAACAGCCATATATAAAGGCTTTGGCCAGCCTGATCTAATGATGGCACTAGTTGGTGATGGTCTTGCTCTAGGTGAGTTGGATAAAGTGACCCTCCTGAGATCTCTTCCAGCCAGCATTTCTGTGATAATAAGACAGTGCTAGTTTCTCAGGAAAGCCAGATATAATGACTTCTCAAACTAATGTTAAAAACATTAGGGATATGATAATGCACTGGGTGGTAAACTTCTTTATATTTCTTGAAAAAAGTAGGAGTCATGTATTTTCATTGGTCGAAGTGTTTTGCAGACCATCATAACATGTAAGCCCTGATTGGCAGGTAGGGATGAACAAAAAGGATATGAGCTATCTGATCTTACGTACTTGACAGTCCTATTGAAAGTGGGAGATTTTTTTTTCTGTTGTCAGCTATGGAAAATGTGTTCACTACTTCTATTTCAGTAGTAATAAAATTAGGATGTGTTAGCACAGAGCCATGAGATTGATCCTGAATATGCAGCCCATCTGGGGATGTTCTGCATTTGTGAATGGGAAGTAGAGGGTAAGGAAGCTGACTAAGGAGAGTGGTAATGTTATGTGGTCTTTTTTTTTTCCACCACAAAAGAATTCCAGTGATCCTTTCTAGAAAAAAAACAATCAAACAAACAAACAAAAAACTTACTTAAATAAATAAATTGTAATAAAAAGAAAAGGTAGCAGTAGCTTAGGAACAAATCTGTATTACAGAGCTGGATGTTACATAAGATACTGCATAGAGCAGAACTGGTTTACTAATTTCAACTTTAAAAACTCAAGCAAAAAATGAGTTTGCTGGATAATAATTGGCAGAAATGTAGTGAAAGAGAGATTTTGACTGACATGACTAGCAATATGTAGTACATATACGCAGTATGTAGCAGTGTGTGAATAACTGTACGGCAATAGTTTAATTGTACCTTGAAATAGGCAGTCTTCCTTAATCTCATAAATCTGTGAGGAGCATGGTAAGCATAAAGCTATTAGGTAGTCTTAACTGTCTTCTTCTGTCTAAGCTTTGATCAAAATTGGGAGGATGAGCTTGACAGTGACCATCATCTTTCTGAAATGCAATTTGACATTTGGTAGGCAGAGAAATTCTGCCTGACTTGGGCTGGCTGAAGTGCCATCTATTCTGTAATAGTGTTTATACATTGACATATTTTTGAAAAGTTCAAGTGAAAAGAACATATTTGAATGTTTTACAAGAGACTCCTGTAAGTGTCATGAAAGGTGGACTTTCAAATTACGGATATGTCAAGACTGAAGCGTGTACTTACTTTATTTTCCAATCAGCATTCTCAAAAAGACACAAGATTCTGACTAAGCAAAAATTTCCAGTAAAGCTTTCTTTATTTCCTGTCCCTCCAGCTCCCGTCCACTGGTCTTCTAACAGATTCTTAGTGCGATATAACACATTTATTCTGGATAGAACCTCAAACAACATGTGATGCTGCAAATTTTTTCTTTTCCTCTAATGTGAAAGTTAGAATCAGAATGATGAGTCAGCATAGTAGCAGCTAACAAGGGGCAACAACAAAACACATTTGGTATAACAACTTATCATTATAATCAACTTGTAACCCCAGCATTTTATCAACTTCAAAGTTATACTTTATTATAGGGTTTACATCTCCAAAAGATTAAAAAGACATTTACAAATCATGATCGTTTTTATAGATTTTGTTGTTATCAAATGTAAAATAGCAATAATTATAAAATATAATTGTAAAACATTATGACATTTTACTCTGCAATAACAGAAACACTATGTGTTAGAATGAAAGGAATTGTGTGCTTAATCTTGAACACTTGAAGTGGAAATTTAATGGGTGCCAGAATAGCTTTCCCAGGACCACAAGAATATGGTCATATCATAAATGCATTACTGTATTTGCTTTCTTTTAGAAGTAGACAGGAAAGCAAAAAGAGTGGACAAAGTCCAGGAGTGAATCTATGCTTCAGCACAAATTGGAAGCTTAGGCAGGTATCAGGAAAGGATTGGAAAATGAAACCTAGGCAAGGCTGAGAAAGTTTAATTTCTGTTTAATACTTTCTGAAAGATATCTGAGCTAGGAGAGTCCAAGGCAGGCCAAGATTTCATGGAAAAATTGCTTGAATAAAAGGCGCATTTGAAATTGAAATAAAAACTTCAGATTCCTGAACACAAAATATTTGTAGTTTTGGAAAAGGTGTGTTTCTTGCTTTCTACAACTGCTTGAAAGGAATCTGTGGTGAGTTGGGGGTTGGCTTCTTCACCCAGGTAACAGTGATAGGACTAGAGAGAATGGCCTCAAGTTGTGCCGGGAGAGGTTCATATTGGATTATGAGGAAAAAATTCTTCTCTGAAACAGTGGCTGGGGACTGGTACAGGTTGCTCAGGAAGGTGCTGGACTCACTGTCCCTGAAGGTGTTCAAGAAATGTGTAGTTATGGTACTGAGACCTGGCTTAGTGGGTAATATTGGTGGTAAGCGGATGGTTGGAGTAAGTGTTTTAGAGGTCTTTTCCAGCTGTAATGGTTCTATACTTTCTTCTTAAATGGTAAAATATATATAAAAATAATAATAAAAAAAATAAGGTATTGTACCTTCTTAGCCAAGTATCTAATCTTGCAAAGTGTTTTTCTTGTTGACTAAATTTCCATCAGAAATGATCATTTGCTGAATAAATCCAATTTGGAACAAGTGTGAAGCAGTCATTTCTGTGACAATACAAGTTGTAATGAGATAAAAAGATCAAGCCATATTTGCATTTTGACATAAATTATATATGATATATATTGAAAAATGAAAAATGAAATCCAGTGCACACTATTTCCTAAATAGTAAACAAATATGATTTAATTTATATTAATTGCCTACAATAGTGACAGTTTGGTGATATGTAGTAATAGTGACAGATAATAACAAGAGTGATAGTAACGGATTAAGCTAATGCAAATCATTCAATTTTAAAACTTGAAGTTTATAAATATATTTTTAGAGGAAACTGTGCCTCCAATAACTTCTTTCACTACATTTTGGAGAAATTTCATTGTTTTGAAATACTGCTTTCAGATATATATCTTCCTTTTTCCTCAATGTGTTTATTCCACATGAGTTTTTGAAATGTATTAAATTTTCCGGCTGAGTGTAAGTGTTGTGATGAACTTAGAGCAAAATTATTTAAAATGCTAAAATTCCTGAGCAATCATTTTTCCTTTGGCAGTGAGGTACAGATATCAAAAGAGCTGGGCACACAGCTTCGCAGTAAGTGGGCTGGTGGGGAAGGGGGGTAATTTGCTTTGTCAGCAAAGTCTTTCAGTTTTCTCTTATATTTTGGAGCATTTGCCTTTTTTTTCTTTTTTTTTCTTTTTTTTTTTCTTTTTTTTAATTTGTTTTCATCTGTCCAGTAGTTTTAATTTTCATATTCAGAAAACTGTTTGTTTTCAGGGAGCTAGTGTTATGTATGCAGTATATCTTTCATACATTTAGGGCAGGGCTCACTATGAGAGCAATCCGTGCCATTTCAGAGTATCAAATTTGCAAAGTCTTTGTTTTTCATTCTTTTCAACAAAAATGGAATATTAGTGACCTGTAAACCTAGGGTAGAAAATTAGCTTCAATATAACTGTCTGCTGGATTAATGTAAGGGATTTATGTGATACATAGGGAAGATTTAGACACCACTTTAAAATAAATAGTCTCTTTGGAACGAAGGGAGGGGATGTGATTTAAATTCTTATGTGCTGACATTTAGATCAGTATTACATATCATTTTGCTGTTTGCCCATACTATCCAGTAGTGGGCAAAAAATAAGACAAAACAAAACCATATAATGAATATAGATATAGTACAAAATTTTCAAAATAATATTAAATTATTCTGATTCCACGGATAGCGTTTTGTAGTCTTTTGAAACACAGAGATTTCACCCTTTAGGTTGCACTGTTTGTTTTGTTATTTGTTTTATTGTTACTATTATTACCGCTTCTCTATTTCAGTTTTTGCATAAAAATATTAGTATCCATCATTTTACATAACTTTTTTCTTACAAAAACTTTCCATTTTACTGCATACCTATTAAATACCTAAAAATGTAAGTTTTATAATGTACTGAAGTTAATTAATTAAGAAGGACTACATTCAGAATATGTTATAAGTAAAGGAGTTCTGAAGGGTAATTTTTTTTCCTTAACTATATTTTACATGTGTTATAGAATTATGTTTATTACATTCATTTGTAACTATCAGTCAGCATCTCACATTTAAATAGTTTTTAGAACTGATTCTGATTCCATTTATTCTACACTGCTTAATATCTATATTAGAGTATGATATTCTATATATAATATAATAATATTATATATTCTATTTAATTCTATATAAAGCAACCTATATTCTCACCCTTTTATTTTATTTTATTACTTTTTTTAAGTTTAACTCTTAAGTTTGGTAATTTGCTTTGCAAAAAAACCCACAACTGTATATCAATGCATGCAATATTGTTATACAATAAACAAAGTCAACTCAAGTATTTATTTGATTCTGGTGACATGTAAAGCTAGCCAAAAGTATTTCACTGTGAAATGGTTTGCTTGTTTTTTACATAGAAAATAGAAATCCACAATTATAATTTACTGAGGATGCACTGAACTGAAAGTGTTATGTAAATGCAAATGCAATAATGGATTTCTGTATTTTGGTTTTAGTATCATATAAACATAGACACTGTGATGGGCTCCATTTGAAGATATATTACCATTTGTGTATTTACACTATGGGTCTTGGATCAAGCACATGCCTTAAAGTCTGAGAATCATGGAATCATAACCAAAAAAAAGCATCTTTTTTTTTTTTTTTTTTTTTCTGTTGTTGCTTTTTCCAAAATACTTTAGTCCAAACAAGCTAGAATATAATGATTATAAAATGATTATATAGGAATGTCAGGGCTTTAGCACTGGCTGTTTTATTCAACAACTCTTCTCCTGTTTATACTTTTTGTTGTAGTACAGATGTGATGACTACCTCTGTTATTTTTGTTCAAAGTACATAAAGTACCTACCCCTTTTTTCACAAAGTATATTGGTAACTTTTCTCTGTAGTGTATAAGATTTTGATTGCTGTTTTTAATCTGCCAAAAGATAGACCACAGTGATCAGGCTGAATGTGATTATTAAGTATTAGGCTATATCTCAGACATATATCAGCTAATTTAGTAATCATAGCCAGATAAAGAAAGACTTTTCTAAAAGAAAATATATATATATATATTTTATTATTAAAAAGATGATTTCAAAAGGCCATGATCTATGCAAATCCCTCTCATTAATTAAAGGAATTTATCTGTTATAAATGGATTCACCCAAACATCAGTTGTCAGTCACACATAACAGTTGTCTAACACTTCATTTTATCCTTTTTTTTTTTTTAATTGTTTTTGTTGATTTTTTTTTCATTGGAAGCCCTTGAAAATGCATGTACTTTATGTTTCATTATATCATTTATCCCCCTTTCAGAATTCCAGACACAGCATCAGTCTGGAAATACAAAGCAATTTCTCCCATGTCATCATCTGCATACTGAATGTTTTCCCTAAGCTAATTTACACAAGTAGGTATTCTGTGGGTCTATTTAACACCCACTTCTTCCAGACTGCATTAATGAGTATAAATGCATCCTTACGTATAACAACAGTTTTACTCTTTGCTAAATATCTTTGTGGTTATTACTGTTTTTCCCAAGCTCAAATAATGCTTATCTATCTGCATAAATTACTATAGGAGTGATCCATTCTATATTCCACATCATGGCATGCTTGCCAAACCTTTGATTTTTTTTAATAGAAAACAATGAATTACATTAAAAAAATGACTTATCACAGTGAAGTTTTAATGTCTCCTTCAGTAAGTGTTGAAAAGGGCCCCCAAATAATATATGTAATAAGAGCATAGTAAACACTCCTTATTTTAGTAAATATTCAAAAGAGTATATAATACATTTTTGAGAGCAGGGTGTTTTGCACTAATACTGTTACAGAAATGTATCACTCCAAATACTTAGAGACTAATTTTTATACATTTCTATTTAAACTATATATGTGATTAAGGAAACAAAGTACTGGATTCTTCTATTTGCTGTGCTATATGCCAAATATTGCTAAAATTAGTGGGAAAGAAATAATCACAACAATTAATTCAACAGAAATTTCTGTGTATTGTTGAGTATTTTTGCTCTTGCATTTTCTTCCAAAATTTTGTATGGAAATTCAAATTATTATTAGTTGTACCACTTCTCCCAAATTAACCAAGAATGCAAGTTGATTGCAAAGATAATTACGCTGCCGGCAGCTAGGCTTTACATTAATCTAAGCAGTTTGTATTTATATCACATCAAATTGCTAATACTGAGATTGAAGCTTATTGTACAGACTTACTGTACAATTTCCTAAGGAATTAAAAGTATTATTAAGGTATTATTAGGTTGTTGCACAGTATTTCTATACTTGTGTTAAAAGTGTTTCCTCATTAGGTAAAAGTGAGTACAGTTTAGTACAGGGCAGACTGTAAATGAGACAACAATCAGACGTACCACATCATATGATGGCATGGATAAGTAACTGTTCTGTCCATAGGAAAGGATTTAATAGCATGAGGTTAAGATGAGGTAGTAAAAGATAGCATTTATAGTAATTTAGTAATTGCCATTGTTGTTCTTGTTATTAGCAAACCTATATCTCTTTTAAAGAATTTTGTCTTACTCAACATTCTATTTTGTGTGCACTGTTGGCTGACTTAATGACTCATGAAACTGCAAAATTAAAACATGGGCAATATGACGAAAAACACCTTCACCGAATCATTAATAATATGACCCATTTGTGTTTATATTTTATATCTTTGTTGGACAAGAAAACACTATCAGTATAAATAAACTCATTAAGGTTATAAGAATTATTTTAATCAATAAATAGTTCCATAGGTCAAAATGAAAATCGGGAAACTTTTAGCTTGTCCAGTATTTCATTTTTTAATCTAATATGATTAAATTAAACTTAATCTTGTAGTGATATTAAAAAAAAAAAAAAAACAACAAGAAAAAAAGATTGGCTTTAATTCTCAGTATTGTACTATTTCAGAACAGATGTGTTGAAAGACACATGAGGAATAGAAGCTCCGACTTTTCATTTAGCCTGCAAATGGCAGTGCATGGTTGTGTAAAAGCCTGGGGCAGGTGTGATGGTGGGCATGAAGGTGGGCAAAGAAAGGGGCAAAGCCATATAGCCCAGGCAGTCAGCAGCACAGACAGGGTCCAGGGACATGAGTCCCACCCATGAGATGTCAGAAGTAATCTCCTTGTGCCACGACAGGGAAAACATGGGGCTGTCTGTTGGGCCAAATGGTGGAGAGAGAGCTGTCAAGAAGGGAATGGTGCAAATTTTTTGCTCACTACAGCTCTGTCTTCTTAGATGGCTCTAAGTTTCTGTTTGTAAAAATGCCAAGACTTCTAGTTTTTGTTTAATAAAGTGTGGCTCTTTAAAATTTAAAAGTGATTTTTGTATGTTTCTGTTTTGTTTGGTTTAATTTGAGAACTTCATAGGTTTGGTCCTTCATATAAACTTTTTACTTATTATCTTAATGCTTTGGTTAGGATAGACATAATTCTCACCCTGATGTTTTGAAGCTAGAATGTTTTCAGTTTTTGCTGATTGTGCCTCATTATAAATGTCTGCATAATTTTATATATACTGGCACATTTCATTAAAAATTATGTTATGTATATGATAAATAAGTAAACATATTTTCTACTTGATTTAGCTTAGTTTCTCTTAGTAGCTTTGCTTAGTTCAGTAGCTAGTTTCTGCATGCTTTCTGAACCTTCAGCTCAGGAGAGGTGTAAATTAGAATTCTAGCTTGCACAAAATTGATTTTACCGAGTAATCATTTTTGAATACTTCTTTTAATTGGCACAGAATATTTTGTGTATAAGTAGTGGCATGAGGAATAAAATGAATCTAGACTCAATCAAAATATTGAATTCATGCAATGGCTATGAATTATCCTGAAAAGGATAGTAATTAGAGCTTTATATATTTTTGCCATTGAAAGGAAGATTTGATTTTTTAGTACATTCGGAAGATACATTTTCTTTCAAATGGAAAGAGATACGGCAAAGTCTCCTGGCCTGTATTATGCAAGAGGTCTAATTATATTACAGAAAATACTGCTGTCTCAGTTTTTAATAGAAATGCATCCACTCTATTAAATTAGCTTTGTTAGTTCATTGTTTGATCTTGTGTCTGGAATGAGGCTGGGTTTTACTCCATGTAAAGTCTTTGAAAGAACAGATGCATTTTGAAAATACATCTGAATTTTTTGTGCAGAACATGATGATACTCAGAGTCCCTCTTGCTCTCTTACTGACAGAAATGTTGTACTCTGCTCCTTATGAAATGTAAAGGTTGCCCCCTGAGCTCATGGGGCCTCATGTGGGTCAACAGTTTCATTATTCTGATGGAATGCAGCAGAGGGTTACAAGAGGAGAGATGATAGCTGCCATGGGAATGGCAGCTACCACAGATGGCTTTGGATAGCAGAACAGAGAGATTGAGCTGATCTCTGAATTCATCTGGGAGAAAGTGTGCAGAAGGGGGGATAATGTGTTCTCATGGTTGCTAAGCAGATGGCCTTTTGCATCTTATGTTAATTGTGGCTTTTCTTCTAGATGGGTGCTTTCCTACCTGAGTATACAGAGCTACAGTAATCAAGCCTCGAGGCACAAAATTCCCTGTGAGCTCTGGGCCAGGCTCGGGCTATTCTGCTTTCTGATACCTAAATAGCCTTCACTGGTGCAGAACTGAGAACCAAAACCCTTAACCTATCTTGAAGTTGTCACCAGGAAGGTGTAGCCATAACCATCAGTACACTGATGAACAGTACACTGTGACCATAGGAAGTGCTCCCTGGTCTTTCCGCATCAATACAACCACAGTTTGCTGAAGTTTCAGCAAGTGTTTTTCTAGTTTCTGGTTTCCTAGAGTCTACTTAGGAGCTGAGAGGAAGCTGAAGATACAATTTTGTGTGTGATACAAGTGGATACAAGTCTATATGAGGTGTGCATAGTTTGACATGGCAGCTTGTTCTAAGATCTACTCAACTTTCTAAATGTTGGCTTGAGCTAGCAGATTTTTTTTCTGAGTTAGAAGACACTTGTTTAAAGGAATACAAGATCAAAATCATCTGTAGAGAGAATTATTTTAGTTGTTTGGGTTTTGTGCGTGTGTTTTGCCCTCTGCAGTTATTAAATATTGCAGGCAGTGGAACTTCTTTCATTTCTGTACAGGGACTTTTCTTTCACAGCATTTTTTTTTCTTGTCATCTTCAATATTTCCAGCGGCAGAGCAACCCAAAAGTGAAATCTTGTGGAGTAAATAAAAATCTATATACGAGTAAAATACATCCATACATAAACAAATGATCTTTCCTCATCATAGGAACTGTTCTCAAATTAATCCACGGAAAAATATCCTCCAGAAATATATGTCTCTAAATGGTATTATTTGGTAGTAGAGTTTTGCTTTTGTTCTGTTGATTTCAAATGTTTTATGAAGGCCCTATGCTTTTAGAAGTTTGTTTGTACTCAAAGATCTTACATACTCCCAATGCATTTTGCTAACAATAGTCTGTGGCTGTTGTACATCCCGATCCAGAAGGAAATGAAAATAGCTCCATCATTGTATTTAATGCCGGTACTTTTGTACACATTTCAATCACAATCAACTTTGTAATATTTATACGGTTTTTCTAAGATGAGGAAACAAAGCTTCTATTTTGAAGTAGAAACTCTTGTATATCTCAGCTTGTTTGGAATGCAGTAGCTCCTCTCATTCTCTTAACATGCAAGACTGAGTTTATTCTTTTGTTTAGCCAGATTTTTTTTTTTTCCACATTTCATCTGTGAGCCTTTGTGAATCAGTGAAAGACAATATGGTTAAATACACAACAGTCTGTGTGTGTTTATATAAGATATTTAATTGGTGCATTTATGACTTTGTGCGAGCATTATGCCCGTGTGCCCAGGAAGGCCAATGGTATTCTGGCACACATTAAAGAGTGTGGCCAGCAGGTTGAGGGAGATGATCCTCCCTGTCTGCTCTGACCAGGTGAGGCCACATCTGGAGTGCTGTGTCCAGTTCTGTCCTCGGATCAAGACGGACAGGGATCCCTAAAAGGAGTACAGCAGAGGGCCACAAAGATGATAAAGGGCCTGGAGCACCTCCCTTACGAAGAAAGGCAGAGAGACCTGGGTCTGTTCAGCCTGGGGAAAAGAAGACTGAAGGGGGATCAGATAAATGTTGATAAATACCTAAAGGGAAGTGGGAGGCAAATGGATGAGGCCAGGCTCTTCTCAGTGGCATGCAGCAATAGGACAAGGAGTAATGGCCTAAAACTTGAACATAGGAAGTTCTGTACTAACATGGAGAGGAACTTCTCTGCAGTGAGTGTGACGGAACACTTAAACAGTTTGTCCAGAGAGGTTGTGGAGTCACCTTCTGTGGAGATATTAGAGATCCATCTGGACAACTACATGTGCAACCTATTGTAAGGAATCTTCTTTAGCAGAGGGGTTGGATCTCTTTCATTCCAACTCCTGCAATTCTGAGATTCTATGGCTCTCTAAAAAGGATTATCTATAAAAATCAGGATGATTCATGTTAAATGTTCCTTTAATATTATCTTAAGCATTTAAGTCCTCTTTAAGCTTGCAAGGTAAGTCCTCCTTAAGCTTGATTTCTTCCATTAGCTCATCGTAATCCAGGTAATGCACTTCACCTGCCTGCCTCTTGGAAAACCATTTTTAGCCTGGCTACTTAAGCTCTTCTTCCCCTAAATGTCACTTGTGGGTCTGCTTAGCTGTTGTATCAGGGTGAGACTGGATCTTACCTGGTTTCCTCAGAACTCTATTTCAGGGGAGCCCAGGCCTGTTGGTCTCTGCATGGCAACCACTACATTCCTTTGAGTTTCCATGGGCTCTTTAGCTGCAGCTGTTATGTTTAGTAGGAATTTGGCAAACTTATACTGTACATAATGGCATATCATATTTGATCACTCCTTTCAAATTCTTGATACAGTTTAAGGCTGATGTGGAACCCACAGAACTTTGCTAAGTAATTGACAATGTTTGCATAGAGGTTTTATATATGTTTTAAAACTGTGTATATGTTTTAAAACATATTTCAACATGCAAATTCTGCATTCAACCCTGAAATTTACTGTGTTAAATGTTGCAGGCAATTCTCTCGTCCCAACCAAAACATTTATACTCTGTTGATTGTGTTTCTTTACTAAACCAAACCCCAAACTTCTGTTTCTCATAAACATCCAGGGAAAATCTCCCTAAGGATTAAACTATGATATTTTTTTAACCTCTTCATGTGAGTACTGTAGAGAACTTTTAAGCAAGTTAATGTTAAATGTATTCCTTTCGTCTATTATTTCTTATATAATAATGTATACATACTTTCCTACATTACAGAAAATGGTCATCACAAGCTACCAAAAAAGTATTTCAGAGATATTATGAATTTCTAGTGTGTAAATTTAGGATGACATTTCATTTAATGGGATAGCTAAGCAAACACAACTGATGAGAATACAGTACATTTCATTATTATTAGCTAAACTTTTTCTGTTAGAATGTGAAGAATCTGAGTTTAGAATTCGTGTCTGATCATATTAATGTTTCCAATATGAAATTCAGCGTGAATGGTACAAGTGATTCCATATACATAAATTTGTACAACCTGCTTGGGCTGGCATTATTTCACTCAGGTTATGTGGATGGAGGTATTCAGTCTGTTGAAACAAAATCCCTGCCATGTTTCTGTAATACAATGTATGTGTGAAAATTCTTCAAAACCTACTGTCATATTGACTTGTTTTCACTGGTTAAAAACAAATTATATGAGGAAAATTGTAAGATTTAATATTAAGAATGACTTCATAACATTAAGAACACTCAATAGATCATGTTGCTGAGGGCAATCATATTGATGGCATTATCGCTGTTGACGATGTTGGAAGCAAAGTCTGGAAGGAGGTTATCAGAAAGAAGGCTCTTAGTACACAAATATTTGTTATTCATGTTTCACATGAAGAGTTTTTCACACAAAAGGCATAACAGTAAAGAACAAGCACAACAGTAAAGACATTGTAATCCTGTTAAGGCTTCATCTAAAACTGAACTCCTCCAAGTAACTAGCTTATTATTTTTTTTTAATAAATTGTATATAAATAAATATATATAAATTATACAAATTTATATAAATTTTATAAAATTTTATAAAATGGATAGCAAAATTGAAAAGTCCGACATTTGTCCATAAGCATATAACTTTTCTGTAAGCTATCTGTACATCCAGCTTCAGGACATCTGAAAACAAAACACTTTCTGAAGAAAAATGCAGTGCACTCATCAACTCACAGAAAAGCCCGTTTACAATCAGAGATATTTGCCTGGAGCTGTAGGAGCTTCTCCTTCACCTGAAGCAGCAGAGACTTTAGAGGTGGACAACTATAGGAATTGAATATTCCTAAATTGTTGTTGCAAATGAACTGTGAAATTTCCTGTGGACGCTGTGGAATTACAACCTTTTCAGTTGTTTGTTAATTTCTTCAGATTTTCTCACAGTGTAGCAAGCTTTCTGAGTCTGTTTAGAGACAATGTGACTTAGGAGCTTTAATAGTTTTCTTTCAAAAAATGTTTCTTAAATAGAAAAGATGTTCTTTAGCTTAAGGACTAACTTAGGCTTCCCCTAGAACCTGTAACCCAGGAGACATTCAAGATCAGGTTAGACAAGGCTCTGAGCAACCTAATCTAGCTGTATGTGTCCCTGCTCATTGCATGGGAGTTGGACTAGATGACTTTTAAAGATCCCTTCCAACTCTAAGGATTCTATGATTTTATTCTACAATTATGTATTATATACTGTAGTGAAGTATGATATGTAGTTTAAAAAAAAAAAAAAAAAGTCTAAATTAAGTCTTCAGGTCTGATTTGTGTAGTGGGAGTTGAACACACAATTTTCTGTGTTCCTCAATAGACACGAGAGTCAGCTAGAAATTTCTAGAAAGGATTCATCACATCTAACTGTTACACCTGTGTTGGGATGCTATGAACTTGTCAGTGGTTTCTGGGCCAGTTCAGCCCAGTTCCATGACTAATGGAGCAGGGGGACCCACGGATCCACGCCCCAGATGAGGGGGAAGGGGAAAAAGAAGAAAGGGTAGGCAGAACTCCTAAATAATAACAGGTGCTTAGATTAGATTAGTTGTTTACACCTCTGAATTAGAAAGACACAAATGCTCCACTAACTTCAGACCTTTTTGATACAGCTTTAAATTCTGCATCAGTGTAGCATTTTGTGAAGTTATGAACAATACTTTTGCATGCATATAATTTCTTTCCTTCTTAATTGTATGTTACAGAGCATTATGTAGACTTACATGTACTTAAAAATAAAACAGAGCAGTATGATGTATCTGTTAATTTCCAACAATGAGGTCAACCTAGTTTTTCTCCTATATGGATTAGATGCGTACTGAATATACATGTAAACAATGGGGTTTGCATTTTTTAATCCCTGCTAGCATACACAAGGAGTTCCACACAAATAGGAAAGGTTGAATAACTCAGCCCTGTTGACACAATTATATACAGTTGTGGTGAAATATGTTATGGGAAGGATGACATGCAAAGCCTTCCTACTGTTTTCTATTGTGTCTGTCTGTCCCCTAAAAAGTACCTTGTAAAGTATTAGAATGAGCTTTAATTCCCTTAATTTTTCACCTAAAAATCCTCTCTACATACCAGGAATTTTCAGCATCCATCTAGATTCTCTGCTCTAATAGTGCTAGCTCCTACAGGAAAAACTGCTACTCTTACACAGTTCTAAAGGCCCTCAGAGCACTGTTAAAACAAGCAAATGTTAAGTATTAATCTTTATGGGTCTGTGAACTTAATCATGCATAACCAGAAACTGCTCATTTTTGTAATTAAATCCCCCTCATTTGTTACTTAGGTTATCCTCAATGGAATATCAGTGAAAAGGGTCAAGGTCTGCTGGACCTCTTGCTGTTTGTTCGAATCAGCACATCTTCTGATCAAAGGTGTGATAAACATGAAGATACCTACATATTAGAAAAATGGGTTTACTCTGAATGACAGAGTGAGATCAGGATTTCTAAGAATACCATTTGTCTGCAGCCTGTGTTTGTGAGTAACATGCCCATTATTTTATAGTGCTTGGCATCTGTGAAAATTCTGGAACAATGAAATGCCTGTTGCAAATTGCTTTTAAAAAATTACACAGGCTACTGTAATAGTATCTGAGGAAATATTTGTCTTCTTTTATTAAGTTCTCTATGACAGAACCAAATAACTGTTTTAAAACGGGCTCAAAGGGAGAGAGAGAAGGGGAGATGTTACCTTATTGTTCATTTATATACTATATAAATAAAAATAACAATTTGAAAAGCTAATTTTTTTTTCTTCAGTCATGGAGTGCCTATTTCTCCCAGGGGGTAGCTGAACTACGTTTCAGAACAATTGCTATTGACTTGCATAAGGTCTTCCAAGAAAGTATTATTCTATTTCTTGTTTCCCATTTCCATTTTGAAAGGCTCTTTTCAGTGCTTTATAACCGCCTAATATGCACAAGCCACGGTTTTTAGGTTGAGGTGATTTATTATGGTATCTTTGCAGAAGCTGAGAAAAACATGACGAATGACCACCATTTTATGGTTTTCATATAATGAAAAATTGTCATAAAGGAAATTACTTCAGTAAACAATTTGTTTTCAGAGAATAAAAGTAAGGTCTGTGGCCTGCAGATCTACAGAAGACTTAATTGCCATATTTCATTATTTCACAGTACATTGACACTATTAACTAGCTCATGGAGACTGGTAAAAGATTTTGCTAAAATCACTTCAACTTTTCAGTTACCAGCCTAAAAATGCTGAATTTATGTACCTGCAGGGTTTTTTTGTTTGTTTGTTTGTTTGTTTTTGTTTTTTTTTATATATTTAGAAATGTTTTAGAAAAAGGAATATGACATGTATGCAGATTCTGCTGTCTTGTCTTACTGTAGCTATTTTGAAAGTGTGTAATGAAAACAAGGAAACATTTATATTATCTTAAATTTTCATGCACCAATTATATGCACTGTTTCATACTCTCATAACATTGCAAAATTCTGCATTCTTTCTGGTTACTGTTTTCATTGCTTCAAATTTAGCTGTGTAAAGTAACAGAGGCTGTGATGCACATCTGAAGTGGGTATGTATAAAGCAGTGGCATTCCAAGCAAGACACAATGGGGCCAGCGCTGCTGGCCATTTTCAGCCCAGGACCCTAAATTGCAGGACTGCTAGCAGGCCCACCAAAGCTTGTTACAAGCACAGCCACGTGCAACTCAGCAACTGTATCGCACCAAATTGCCTTTGCAGTTAAGTTAGCCTTTCTATTAATATTTATTGTGCAGAGCAGAAGTTAGCCAAAACCTGCTTGAACAGGCTTATTCTGTCCCTCTTAATTTTTCCAAGATTAAAATAATTTCCCTACAAATAATTTAGAATTCTTATATTTGAGCGTATTGTGTCCAGCAGAATCTCTCTCTAGTTCATGCTGTATTTATCTAGCAACAAGAGTGTCCTCACTGTGCACGATTTGGTCATATAGCAATATAGCAACTACTGTACGTGTCTCATGCCTACCAGAGAACTAATCAGTATATAATTAGAGTTGAAATCTGCACAGTGGCAGTAAGCTAACCACAGTTGTCTAATATTCTGATAGGAGGGAATATCTGAAGTTTCTATAAATTCATTAATCATCATCAGATTTGTACAAAAGTTGTATGAAATTTTCCCTGTATGTGATGGAAGGCAGCTTAGTCCATCCAAAGAACACACTGGGATTTTTTGGTCATGCTAATTTATACACATGATCTGATGGAAAACCAGACAAATTTCTTTACAACTTCTTTCCAGTTAATAATGGGTTTTTGTTTTGGGTTTTTTTTTGGCAGTCTGAATTATTCCTGTAATATAAGGTAAAAACTGTAGAGCAGCTCAGTTAATAAATTGCATTCTAGCACAGGGGAGAAGTTAGTAATCCTTTTTGACTTCAGTGGGGAAAAAAAAAAAAAAAAAAAGGAAAAAAAAAAAGAAAGAAAAAAAAAAGCATAATTTAAAGAATATGTTACTAATCCCATTTAAGATGCCTTCCTGTTAGGTACGAAATATAGAAACATGCATTTATTACCCTGGTAATTTGTTTATACTTTTTTTCCTAAAAGTTGTAATCTTGCCAAATATTTACTTTTGGGTTTTACTTGCTAATTAACTGTCTTCCCTATGAATGGTGTACTTAGTAAAAAAGAGAATTATAAAGAAAATTATGCTGTTCCTTATTAGTCTTTTTTAAAGCCACACCAAAAATATACTGATGCTTGGATGCTGCTTTATAATCTTTCAGAAGTATGTTTGCAGTTTGATTGATTAGTTTCTACCACCAAAGAGAACAGCTGCAGCTCTGAATAAAACTGTGCTAATGAAGCTTTCAAAGTGATGATCAAAAGAAGACTTTGCTGTTTCAATTGTATGCTTTTCTGAAGATAACTAATTGTGCTGTTTCAGCAAAGCATCCGTATCAAAGCAGCTGAATCATACATTTCAGTTGGAACTTTAGGACATCTAACACTGTGATGGCTAATCTTTGTCACATTTGGTCTGTCACTTGCAGAAAAGTAGAAAGCGATTAACTGTATTTTTAGCACTAAGTCATGCTCTAAATACTGATTCATCCAGATGTCTATTAAGAATATTCTATATTTGGTCATAGAAAACTGTATTTACTTGTCTGTGAAGACACAAGTCGAGATCATTGTTACCTTATGCAGCAGTTTTGATAAAATACATAAATCCCATACCTTCAAGAAGAGTTTCTGTCTGGTGGCCAGATGACTCAGTGTTTGAGGGGCTCAGGCAGAAAATGGTCTCAGGTACCCTAGAATAGTCTGCTAGAAATGAATTTCTAACACACTAAGATACATGACGTCTAAGATGAAGTCATATACAGTTCGGAATTTTCCTTCAGGCAAAAGGCAAAGTGTTCCTTATGTCTTTGTACTAAACCCAAAAGACAAATTTTGCTGCTTATAGTGAATTCTGGGCCGCCATTTTTAGACTTATATGTTATCCAACCAGCTACTTTACCATTTCATACCAAGAGTTCCACCTCTTTCTGAAGCACACTTCAGTCCATTCCATAGCATAGGAAAACTCACACAGAGCACAGGCATGCTTTCTCATGCTAAAAACTGTAGTAAAATAAAAAATATAGGAAAATCAAAAACACATGCAAAATTAACTGATTGAGAGATATATTAAAACAAGAGCAAACAAACACATAAAAATCCCTGTGAAGTAAATAACTGAGTTGAAATGTCACTTCATATAGTTCAGAAAGTTGAAGTTTTGAAAGAATAGAATTATATGAATGCAGTTTTCAGTACACAGAATAAAGAGCCTATGGCAGATCTACTCATCTCTCCTGACAAATGATATTTCTGATGTCTGTTGAGAAGTTGTTAATTATCCTTTTGTAATTAGGGCTTTTGTACATTTAATTCAAATTATCACTCAAAGTAGTCAGTGCTCCACAAAAAGTCCAAGGACTTTGTTTGGGATTTCAGGTTCAAATTACTATGGAATGTGTAGTGACCTTATCAAGCTGCTTTCCATGTGGTGTATCTAACATAATAATGTCCTGGCAGTACTTTGAATGATAATGAATAAAATAGCTCTTCTGAATGACAAGGCTTTTCTTTTAACACAATCCACTAGAGATCATTACGTTCTATACCTACTACGTCTTCATTCTTGATGTTCAAACTGTAAAAATAATTAAATTTCATTTTGACCCCTTTTACTGTCAACTTTAGAAGTATTAGGCTCAGTGAAGTTGCCTTGGGTTGTCACAGACAAGGCACACCATTCTAAATGGTTCTAAAATTTTGTAAATGTTGACTCTTGAAAAGACAACATATAAAATTATGTTTTCAAGTTTTGTATCATTAGAGGATGTCTGTGAAGTTTGATAAAAAGTTATTCTGACCTTTCTAAATGCTTATCAGCCCAGTATTAGGAATTACAGCCTCCATTAAAAAAAGGCTTTTTTTGACATTCTGCCTTCCTGCTGTCTTTCTATGCTGTGTATCTTTTTAACCCGCGTGTTTCAATTCAGTGAAATGACATGATTAAATCTTTGTTGCACAAAAGTAATCTTCTTGATTGTCTGTGAATTCTTTTAATCACAAAGATAATACCGCTATGACAGATCAGATAAAGGTCAAATTAAGAGAATAATTCTAATTCTTTTAGTATCTGCTAAATTTGCTTCATCCGTGGTACACTGAAAACCATCTTTATTTCCTATTCTTTACTAATCTAAAAATTAAGTTGAAAATTTCCCTCATAAATAAATGTCCAACCAACACTGCTTTCAATTCTTTTCTCTTCAGTATCAAACAATACATTCTAGTAATCTGCACTATTTTATGCAAGTTGCGTGGTCATATATTATATAATATATATAATATTAATAATATATAATATTAATAATATATATACTATTAATAATATATATAATATTTTAAATTAAGTACGTATTTTCAGAGTATCCAGATTTTTTAGTCAGTTAATTTAGAAGATGTAACCAAATGTAACCATGGTATCTGAACTTCTGAAACAAAATATTCCATAAACTGAATAGGGAAGATGAGAGAAAGTCCGTTATTATTCTATGTAATTATTTATTTTTTATTTATTCTGTTTTGTTTCATCTACAACTTGAACAGTTTTCACATATAAGATATTCAGTTGAATCCATTTTTTTTTTTTAAGTAAACCCTCATTATTTGCACTATTTTTGAAAAATATGAATACTTATGCATTCAACTCTTCTAACCATGAAACCATATAAACATAAACTAAAGCAGTGGACACTTAAGAGGGAGTTTGTACAATTAAGTTAGTTATAGATATGTGCTTTCTATTTCTGATCCCGCCACTATAAGTTGATTTATGAGATTAAATTCAGGAAGAAATAGAGATCAAGTTGAATCTAGATGACAAAATTGAGCCCAGAGTTATTAATCTTGATTTTTAACACTGAAGTATTTCCTCTTACTTTATCTCTTATTTTTAAGTTGTTAATTGAAATTATTGATTGCTCTAAAACTTGTCCTTTAGAGAGATAGTTATTCAATAATGGTATTTCAGAGGTATTCCTGTATTTGTCTTGTAAACCATACAAGGTTTTCCTGGATTTCCTCATTTGCTCTTTGCTCTCCCTACACCACTAATATGATCTTAATATGATTTGTTAGTCATATGCAGAAGGAGAATTGTTATCTCAGGGTTCCCAGTGGGTAGGCAGTTATACAAGGTATTATTCCCAGGTAGAGTTTTTAGCTCATATTCAATCCCATTGCCTGCCTACCTCTCTCCCTACTTTCCTTCATGGAATCAGAATGGCCTGGGTTGAAAAGGACCACTATGATCATCTAGTTTCAATCCCCCTGCCACAGACAGGGCTGCCAACCATGAGACCAGGCTGCCCGGAGCCACATCCAGCCTGGCCTTGAATGCCTCCAGGGATGGGGCATCCACAACCTCCTTGGGCAAGCTGTTCCAGTGCATCCCCACCCTCTGTGTGAAAAACTTCTTCCTAATATCTAACCTAAACCTCCCCTGTCTTAGTTTAAAACCGTTCCCCCTTGTCCTATCACTATCCTCCCTCATAAACAGTCGTTCCCCCTCCTGTCTATATGCTCCCTTCAAGTATCGGAAGGCCACAATAATGTCCCCCCGGAGCCTTCTCTAAGCTAAACAAGCCCCGTTTCCTCAACCTTTCCTCATAGGAGCAGTGCTCTGATCATCTTAGTGGTCCTCCTCTGAACTTGTTCCAAGAGGTCTGCGTCTTTCTTGTGCTGGGGGCTCCTTCCTTCCCTCTTTTTTTCCCTGTCCATTTATATATATCATTCTACCCATAGAGATATAGATATAATATAGATAATACAGGTACAATATATGTAAATATATATATAACAGATATATATATAGGTAGATATAGATATATGTAAAAATATGCTTATATTCTTAGAGATGAACCTTCAACAAAAAATTCTAGTGTTTGTTCATACTCAAAGCTGTATAGACAAAAAATGAAGATTACAAAGTTATTAGCAAAATATGTTATTTTCTCAACTACTCTTTGAGGGGTATTTAATCTAATTTTACTTTTTCAAAATGTATTTTCAGTTTCTGTAAGCTTTTCAGATCACAGCTTAACCTGGAGTGAGCTGAGTCTGATGAAGTACGTGTGAGACTAAGAAATGATTTAAAATCCATATAATAAGAAATAATTTTAGATGACAAAGTGTTATTTGAATTTAAAGACATTTTCTTGATTTCAGAATATAAAAGAATAAAAAACATATGTGCATAGATGCCTGTCTTCCATCACTCCAGTTCTCAAACCCTGCCACTAGAATATTTCCCTAAAAGTCTCTACCAAAAAAACCCAAAACCACTCTCAGGACATTAGTGCTAAGGAAGGTAACTCTTAAGTTCTATCTCTGTGTTAAATAAATAAAATAGAAACATAAAGATTTTTTATTGATTTAGAACCTTCTTTCCCCCCCCCCCCCCCCCCCCCCCCCATTGTTTTCCTGCCTTAGAAAAGGAATAAATCATTGTTTTCTGCTAAATGTACTTTAAGGTGCTTTTTTTTCCTCTCATTTCTTTTTCTTTTTTTTTTTCTTTTTTTTTCTTTTTTTTTCTTATTTTAAATCTAAATTGTTAGCCTGCAGTCATTTTGCTAAGAAAGTACTACTAAAAATGGGCTGACAAAGAATCTTGGTGAGAAAATCTTACATTCCTGCTGTTGTTCATAAGAATGGAATATTCATATACAGATGAAGTCGTTCTAGAAGTCTAATGAGAATCATGGTTTATATGCCATGGAAGTAACAGTACTTTTGCCTTATTTCTTAAAGATGGATTTTAAAAAAAGTCTTTTTATATAAGTTTTTTTTTATAGCCAATAATTCATTTCAGAAATTGAATGAAGCTTTAAATTAATTAGTATATAGCAGTTCTGGGATATTTTCTGGAATTTCTAGAAAATAAATAGGAAAATTACATTCTACTTAAGAAAGACTGATCTTTTCAAGATCTCCCACTCATACCCTTTGTTAGGCTTTCTTCACCCTTCCTTTTATTGACCCACAGGTGCCTCTTGCTACTTTGAATCTAATGTTGAACAGAATCTTTAATCAGTCTTCCCACCTTTCAGCATTATGGAGAGGGTTCAAAATCAAGCTCTTCTCACAGATACAGTATTACCATTTGGGGTCCATGTATTTGTATCTCTCTGTAACAAATGGCTGCTACAACAAAATCCACACTAAAAAACCAAAACAAAAACAAACAAACAAACAACAACAACAAAAAAAACAACATCAAAGAATGGTGCTGAAAATATTAACTAAATAGATGTGCTGTGTAAAATCTCGTATCTTTGTGCATTAAACTGCTTTTGCTCATGTCATACACAGAGCGCAAATGAGAGCTGGAGAGCGTGTTAAGTACCAGCAGCAAGACACTTGATGCCGTGCTGGGTACTGCTTTTTTTTTTTCCCTCCCTGAAAAAGTGCATGTGTTTTCACTCATTCTGGCGTCCAGAAGGACTTTTATGTTTTTTTATAGTTTCACATTTCAGCCTCTGTAGAGATTTCTTCAGTCTCCATTCCTTGTGGCTGCAGTTAAAGAAAATCACCTTTATCTTTATTATACCTGGGCTGACAAAGCTGTATGATTACTAATGATCAAATACAGAAATCACACAGTATGTCACATATTACCAATTACGTTTTCAAAGAAGGGCAACAAGGCTTGTGAAGAGCTTTTAGAAGTCGCTCAGCCTACAAGGTGTGACTAAAGGAACCTGGGCTGTATAGTCTAGGGTCTCAGGGGAGACCTTATTGCTGTCTTCAAATACCTGAAAGTGAGAGTGGAGTTGGTCTCTTTTCACTGGTGACAGGACGAGGGGAAATGGCCTTAAGTTGTGCCAAGGGAGGCTTAGGTTGGATATCAGGAAAAACTTTACTGAACGGGTTGTTCAGGTTGTTGTTGGAATAGGCTCCCCAGGGAGGTGGTTAAGTCATCATTCCTGAACATGTTTAAAATCCATTTGGATGTGGTGCTCAGGGACATGATTTAGCAGAGAGTTGTCAGAGTTAGGTTAGTATGGTTAGGTGGTGGTTGGACTTGATGATCTTGAAGGTCTTTTCCAACCTGAGCAATTCTATGATTCATTGTCTATCTTTTTTTATTCCTTTTATCTTCAGACATTCTGCATTCCTAAGAGTCTTTTCCTAGTTTTTCGGTGTTTTTCTAATCTTTCTGAATAAATTTTTTTGTTAAGATAAATCTTCAGTGTCCTAGATTAAACTCACACTGTGACATGGCCACACAGGCTAGTAGAAATAGAGTAAGCTTACTGAGAACTTTGTACCAGTAAGCACAGTGGAGTTCTTTCTTAAAGGAATGTATTTTTGTGCCCCTAAATGCCGAAGCAAACATGAAAGTGTAGTTGTGGTTAAGAGAAAGACAGATGGAGATAACAGGCTGTCCAGTGAAACCTTGGTTTAGTTCACTTCTCATCTCACTTGCTCCTTCCCTCCCAGGCTAAGAAGGCACACCTTGAAAGGCACTTCTTGAAAGCTGGCTTCAGTTACCCAGCTGTGCCTAATTTCAGGAGCCTCAGGTGCAGTGATTCTCAGCCTGCACAAACTGAGTTGGACACTACCCTGGGAGAAGGAGGGAGAAAAATGAGATTTTTTTTTTTTTTCCCCTGCTCTTTTCTTCCCTCTTTTAATCTTAAATGAGATGGATTGGGAAAATCTGATACTTAAAATCTTACTGATTTGATGTCAAAAAGAAATAGGGAGTTTTTTGGACTGTTCTTTGTTTTTTTCCCAATGAATGATTTAAGGCGTATGTTTCAGTGCTTCTAGTAATTTTCTAGTCCAGTTCCCTTTTCCCAGTCCAGAGTAGGGCCCAGTGTATTCAGGGTCTGTGCCAAGAGGGTATAACATCTCACGTGCTGTTACCATATGCGACGGTTTAATCCTGATTCAGTGTGACAGTAAGATCTTTCTCCTTCTGTCATTTTATTCTGCCTGCTGATATCGCTCTGTATCCCCAGTCCACCTTTCCTTTGCAGCAGTTTCCTGAGCTGTGTAGGTATGTGGCACTGTACGTATATGATCTTGCAGATGGAAGCAGCTGTGAAACCTCTTGCAATAGGGAAGTTTTCCACCCATTTCTGGGACAGGAGTGCAGGGATACAAATGTTGGAGTCTGTCTTTATTGAATTTCACTAGTGTGTGATCTTTTTTAGTATTTCTCTTTTGATAAAGTCTGATGGCAGTTTCTTTACAGTGTTAGTATATCTGTAATATCTTTGGTTAGTGCAAAATTTCTGCTTGTTTCTGGCTGCTGAACCTACTACTAGGCTTTTTATAGGAAAACTCTTTTCACATTCATTATATTTTCACCTCTCAACCAATACTAAACTAGTCCCACAGTGGGAGGAAGAGTTCCAGGTGACCTCCCACCCTCTTCAAAACTCCTTCTTCATGATGGCATATGATATAGAATAGCCCTTTTGCCAGTTTAAGACATCTTTTGTAATTCTATTCCTTCCCATCTCCTTGTCCCCTTCACTACGAATGGCCTTGTCTCTGTACAAAACTGTTCAGCAGCAACTACAAACATCAGTGTGTTATCAACAGTGTTTTTCTCCTAGAACTTGAACAGCGTGATACCAGGCTCTCTGAAGAAAACAATTCCATCTCAGATGAGAGTAAAACACATACATTTTTGTTTTCCTCTCTGTTCACCTGTTGTTAATCTCATGTCATTAATTAGCTAGGAAAAAAACATTCAGCTAAGTTGAAACTAAGTATACAAATCTCTGCTAAACAAAGAAAAGCATTATCTTGAGAGTTGCTGTGGTTGTCTTTGTTTTGTGTGTGTGTGTGTTTGCCTTTATTATTATTATTGTTGTTGCTTTGTTTTTAATCAGAGTAGTAGATATTTCATACTTTATAGAGCTTTGGTCCCCCAGTAGTTCATTCTCATCATGGGATACTTGTTTTTATATGTTTGTTTCACTAGGAGAAAAAAAAAAAAAAAATGTAAACAGTCATCAGTACAGGTCCTTGAGTAGAAATTTTCCCTTGTGTAGAAACTTGCTCAACATGGAAATACTTTTAACAATGTATAACATTTGGATCAGATTTTTTATTTCTATTTATTTATTTATTTTTAAGAGTGAAAGGAAAGCAAATAATTTCCTTGAAAAAGACACTGAGAAATGTTTGGTTTTTTTTGTCAAAACAGTAATTGTTATTTATTAAGTTTTTACCTCTTAAGTCTAAAATGGATGATACAGGAGAGAAGGGCGCTTCAGTCAAGGAAGATTGCTTTACCTCATCTGTCTTTCTCTCTTTCAGCAGCTTGCAGCATATCTTTCTGAGATTGCTATTATTTTCTCACTCCTTTTCTGTTTCCTAGAAATATTCACATGGATAAGAATATGTCACAGTGACATTTTTTATCTTGAGCATGTAGTGGAAAAGTGTGTCACTCACTGAGAGCACTGCAGGTCTAAAGTGGAGCCTTCCAGCCACAGGGAGTTTCTCTGGTGGCCCATGAGAATAAGTCTGTTTTGGGAGATTTGCTTCATCTCATCTTTTCGCTGTGTGCTTTGCATTTTGGGGTCAAGGATTACAGCTAGACAGGCTATAGAGAAAGCACTGCTTTTATGCCTTCCCTAAGATTTGGAATATCTGAAGTGCATTGCTAATATTTAAAATCTGTAAAGGAGCAGGCCTGCCCACAGTGGTTCCTTATTATAGTAGATATTTGTAGATACAGCCGTGACACTGAGCCAAATTATCATGTCTGCTATGTTGTGTTTGTCATCAACATAAGCAAATTTTTCCAAGTAATTTCATGAAGCATAACTGTTAAAAGAAATATCAGACCAGATATAACAAAGTGCCACCTGAAGTTTAATGTTTGTTTTCTGTTCAAAAGCAGGATGGACCTTTTGAACAAACTGGACAAAATCAGGCTTCTCCATGTTTTCATGGCACGTCAGTACTTCAGAACAGATTTGATCTTGTTCAGAGTCCATTCCAATTCCCTGTTTAAGGAGACCAAAATTTTATTTACCTACAGTGACGCTGAAATAACAGCAGCCTCATCCATGAAAGGAACAAGAAGTTGGTATAATCTCCTCCCCAGCTCCCAAGCATGGGGAGATATAATTGCTTGTGAGCAAGTGATTGTTATTATCCTCCGATGTCTTATTGGAGAAAAGAATGTTGAAGCACTATGCAACTGTGGGAAAGACATCATTTTGGTGTTACTTCATCAAAAATTTATGGAACACTCTGACAGATGTGAAGTAACAGTCATCTCACATTTTATTCATAATGGGAGGTTCATAAACTACTGGGACCAGTTTTACTGTCATAATTTCCATGTAAAAAGACAGAGGAATATCTAATGACTAAACATAACACTGAAGTTATTTCACTATAACTCTTAATGTATTTCAACAATAAAAGGAAGCTGTACAATCTGAGAACTGAAATGTCTTCTTTAGCTTAAAAGTATGAGGGTAGCTATTCGTTCTTGTTGTGCTTAACAGTCCTCTTTCAATCTCTTAGTATTGTTCTATGACTGTGATATTATTCATATTAAATACTTTTAATTTCTTTTTATTTATTTGTTTGTTTATTGTACTGGTTTGTAGACCTCACTATTGCAGTATTTTGAACTCTTGATTTTATGGTATTTCTGAACATAAGCTATTTACTGTGGCATGGATGAAAAATATGTTTTCCTATGAAATCAGAAAATATAACATTTTTTTCCATTCTGTTTTTTCTATTTGTAGTCATTAAACTCAGAACTGTTTACGTAGGTTTAATTAGGATACTTCTATGTTTTAAATGAACTTTAGTAGACATTTGCATAGGCAAAATATCTGTGTAAAACTGTGTGACTATCTTTAGGTACCCTATGGTTAAGTATACAGTGTGGAAATGATATATGTACATTTTTGTGCAATCTGAGATTTGCATTTGTGATTAAAAAAAAAAAAAAGTACATTTCCTTCAAGATAAGCCCTTCAAAAATGCTTTGAAATATACATTGCAGAGACTAATAATTTAGGAAAATATTTCTTGAATTAATGAACCCATTGTTGTTATTATTTATGGTATGTACAATATTTTCATGTTTTCCTGTAAATACAGCAGTAGTGAAACTTTTTATTAGTTTTCTTCTACTCGTAAATGGTCAATTGTGCTCATATAAATAATCATTATAAATAATCATATTTATTGTTGATAAATAATCAACAATAGTTCAACACATCTTTTAACTATTTATGGGTGAAAAATGCTTATCTTTAGAATCATATAATCATGGAATCTCAAAATAATTGTGTCCAGAACTATATGGAGTTATGCTGGTAAGCCTCCAATCCCCTGGGACCTCTTTGGTTGACCAGGAGTGCTGGTAGATGGTAGAAAATGGCTTGGCCATCACCTCCATCAGCTACCTCAGTACCCTCAGGTGAACCCCCTCTGAGCCCATGGATTTGTTACTTTCCAGCTGCAGTAGAAGGTCTCTAGCTGATTCCACCTGAGTCGTAGTGAGCATATTCTGCTCCCCATCTCCAAGTCAAGGGTAGAGTATTCCTACAATAACTAGACTGACTATTAAAGATGACAAGAAGGCTTTGAGAACCTCAGCCACTTAGGGAAGTGGTCATGCTCTTCACTAAATCCTGTAAAGGATGGAGATTCGCCTTATATTTGTAAATTTTATTGTTGTTGATGATGATGTTTAATGTTATTTAATCGGTAAGAGATGTGAAAGATAGGTGAGTCATTAACTCTACTATGTGATTATAAAGAAATTTAGAGACTAAGGGAGGGGAAGCACTGTCAATTTTTAAAGGTAATTTCCAAAAGCTCTAAGCTGTAAACATACCGTTGAACATTTTCTTCTCTTTTCTTTCATTGTTTTCTTTTTCTTCATTTCATGCAAGGACAACATCAAATAGTTTGCAGTTGTTTAGTACTTTCTACCATTGCACTTTCAAAATTTTAAAGTAAGGACTGCATGTGCAAATGGTATTCTAGTTTGAATATTAACTGATTCCTATAAAACATCAAGCTAGTAGGTTGAGTGAAAACATTTCCTCTCCCAAAGAGAGTTTTCTAATTTTGGACATCTTAGCTAGATAAACATGTTCATTGTTTCCATGGTTATTTATGCGTATGTATCTAACTCTTCAGGAGGGTCTATCAGATTTAAGTATTTGAAGGCAATTTGAGTTTGCACTGAGGATATAGCAATGTCATTAGCTTGTAGAAGACTTTAATGATTGCTATTTACTAGAGCAGTGTATAATCAGCACAGGACACATTAGACAAAAATTTTTAAAATTATAGCTTAAGACACAGACGTGTGAGAATTACATCTTGGAAAAAAAAACATTCATAATACAAATATCTTTCAGTTATGTTTTTATTTTCTTTAATTATTAGAATATCTTACTTTTGGATGTTTCTGGTGTACTCCCTTAAATCCTACTTCCCTTTCATATGTTTCGAAACAAAACACTATTTAACGTAGATTCACCCTGCATGTGTATTAGACAAGATTCACTTTAGAATTTGTGGAGAACAGATGTTCAATTAATATAAAACTTGAAGTGAAAGAAATTAATCCCTACAAGTTACTACTTGCTGCTCTTTCTTTATTAAGTCTGGACTTTCATTTCTGTCTTCCTTTTACAACTTTGAATGGACAAAGACTTCGGGGTTTTTTTGTTGTTTTTTTTTTTCCCTTGATTTTCTTATATGTTGAAACAATTTTGTTTTCAA
The DNA here is from genome assembly GCA_030625065.1 of Alectoris magna. Classification (NCBI taxonomy): domain Eukaryota; kingdom Metazoa; phylum Chordata; class Aves; order Galliformes; family Phasianidae; genus Alectoris; species Alectoris magna. The sequence goes on from CM060560.1 coordinate 80,416,120, forward strand.
AGACTGAACCATGAAATTGGCAAAAATATCCCATTCTGGGATTACAGTTCAAAGAAGAGAAGCAGACATATTCCAGATATTATTGAGTGACAATCCTGTTTTCATGCCAATTTAGTCTTATGTCTCTCCTGAGACTAGATGCTGCAAAATATACAGTGCTGAAACGCGTTTAAATTTAGTGACTTAGCTTCCTTCTTTGAAAAGCTGAGAGAATTCTCAAGAGAAATCTCATGGCTCAGGCATGCCTTGGTTAAACTGCATTACCACAGTTGCAAAAAAGCAGTATAGAATCTACACAAAGAGATGTGTCCAAAATCCAAATACTGAACTGGAGAAGACAAATTTAAAAAAGAAATGAGATTACTTATTATTACTTATTAAATTAAAGATGAAAAGCAAAATAACACAAGCAAGCAACTAAAATTTTTTTAAAGGCTATCTGAATTTCTTATTGCTCAGATTGTAACATTTTAACTTTTTGTACTTTGTTGCCAGATTTTATTTTATATAACATCACAAGTTGCATGGCAGCAACATTTCTTCAACATCAGACAGATTAAATAATTGAGTACTTTAGCATGTGTTGATTTCACCATCCTTCCAAGGCAGAAATTTGGTCTTGCTGGACACTGAGATCATGTTAGCACCTCATGCTATTCATGTGAGATGTTTAGTTAGTTTCTTTTCAGTTTTAAACTAGGTTAATGAGAGCTACATTCATGAGAATGCTATGTGATCTGATAACATGTGGACAGACTTTATCATTAGTTGTATCTGATTGTATCTACATCATTCTAAACCCAGTACCAGTGCTAAGGGTATCATGATTCATGTTCCTATTAAATCATGAAGATGTCTATACATTAAAAACATTTTATTAAATTGAGTGTTGTTGTTGTTTGTCAAAAGATTATGTGCAACATCTTTTATTTTGGTAAAAATCTAATTACTGAAGTCTCATGATTCTCATGTTGCTAGTTTCTCTGTGATTATATATTCCCTATGAAAATGTGTTTGGAAACTGTAGTAGAAATGCTAAGTCATGTCTTGAAACAGTGATTGAGCACCCGGTAGGAAGGAGAGCTCAGGTGCAATGCAATGCATTTTGCAATGCAAAACTCAGCAATGCAGCTGAGTGACTTGAAGTGGTGGAGCCAGGATCCACCCCTTCACAGAACTCATTTTTGAGGGTTGGCAGCGGAGGAAAAGGTGTCTTGCTGGATATCTTTGTATGTCTGAAGCATTCTGAAGGCATGCAGCTTCTTTATTTTTTTTTGCTCATGGGTGTTGCATTTGATCAAGTCCTCGCTGCCATCTAGGACCTTGCTGCTCTGCTGTTATCGCTGTTTTCCATCACTTTACAGATGACAAGCTGTGTTCAAATGATATTTGATTCAACAAAACTACTGTCTACTTAAATCAGGATCTGAGTGTGAATAATATAGATTTATTCTTCATCTTTACCTTGTTCTTGCAATTGTCTGGTAACTTGAGAAGGTTAGAGGGAAGGGGAAGGTCTGTTTTTGGTATTTTGCTTTTATTATAATTTCAAATGACTTCATTTTTCAACTATTCTTCATCTCTGTAGGGTGGTTGAATGTCTTTCATGCAAGAACGTACTAATGACCCCTCCTTGGTTTCTTGTATACTACCACTGTATCAGTGAGTAAAAGCACCCTCCACATTCTCTGAGAGAATTCTCAAGAGAAATCTCATGGCTCAGGCATGTCTTGGTATTAAGGCATTAAGATACGGCGGATGTTTAACAGCAGTGATGACTGTAGGCTGAAGAAAAGGCAAATGTTTTCAGGATAAATACATTTTGTGCAAAATCTGTTTTTCCAGTTTATGGAAATATGGTAGGAAATCGGCGTATTTTGTACAAGTTGGGAGAAGGAACAGTGCATTCTGGTAAATATGCAGTAAAACATACTGAAAATTATAGGTCAGAAGTTGTCCCAGTGCTTATGATTTTCCTGTTGGTTATTTTTGTGCTGAGTGCTGCAGTGTAGGTCAGTCCAGCAGAGGAATATTTGATTGTACAGAAAAAAATCTGAATTATGTGCAAATAAGATCTGCATCATCCTACTCACTGTAGCATTGAAACAACGCATGGTATGCATGTAAAGGCATCATAATATAACCCCTATTTAAAGGTGTGAGTTTTCTGTTTTCATTTTAGAAAACTGTTGTGTGCTCTGGCTCATAAACAGCCCCATCGTGAATAGGTACCAAACAAATAAATGCCAGCAGTGTGAACGTGTAATGGATAAGTCATGTTCTTGGCAGTAAAACCTGCAGTGGGAAAAAAAGTCTTATTAAAAGCAGAAGTTTGGTGCATCTAATTTGTTTCCTTTTTCCTTTGATTATGTTTAACATTCTCTTTCTGTCTGTTGTAGTACCTTTGTTTTCATGAGGTCCAAGTAAAGATTCTATGATTAAGGGAGACAATCTTGATTTGGTTTAATTGATTGGGAATGAATTTTCATAAAGAATTAAATTATTTTTGTTCTCTCTAATTTAGTACTTTCTCATCTGCTTCAAGACATTTTTTCACACAAATTAAAAAGTTGAAAGGGTTTAATAACTGAAGACAAGTAATATGCCAGTTTTCTTGTTAAATCAGTTTGCCTGTATTTGCATGCATCAGTTTGAAGTCATACTTGGCAATTTAAGTAGACTACTGTGGTTTGGTAAAATAAAGATGATATATTGTTATCTGAATCTACTAAAGGATGAATAATCCTTCAAGTGTGTTGGCTGTGGCTGTCTTCAAAAGCTTTGGTTTGGTTTTGTTGTTTTCCTGGCACTGTTTTGTTTCAGTTATTATTTTTTGTTGTTGTTGTTATTAATCATGTACTTGATATCATATATTCTTGCCTCAAAACAACTAAGTGGCATTTTTATTTTTTTTTCCAGTTACTGTAAGGATTGACTTCTTATGAATCCTATAAGAATAAAGAGGTTTGGGTGGTAATCCCAGCTCTTGAAAAATGGTAACGAACAATGTAATGTCAGAGCAGTTTATCTAACATAGGCAACTTTTTTAATTATATAGCTTAAAAGACTTTACTATTTATCTGTGGTTCTGAACATACAGAATTTTTTATTTGCCTTTCTCCAGGCCTCCTTGAAATATGTGAAGTTGTCATGTCAAATAGAAGGTGACAATATCAGTGCTTTGATCAGAATTTTCATTACTTCGTCCAAGAAAATGTAAATCAATATTCTTATTTTCTACACCCAAGTGTTTTCCGTGCCCACAGCTCATACTCAAAGAGAAATTTACGTTTTTTTGGTTTTTTTTTAATCTTTCCGTAGCATCCATTACTCTCAGTCAGTATCTTTGTATTATGATTTCCATATCATTCTGAATATTGGATTAATTTCCTTTAGACATTTGCTGAGTTTTAAAACTCTAATGTGAAGTTTTTATTTCAATTTTCACATTTCTGTTCATCCTGACACGCATGGCCTTATGTGTGTATTTCAATGTTATTATTTTCAAGTGATTATTTTACGTTGAAAACAGATGAAAAGTGTGGAAAATCTGAAGTCTTAGGTTGATTACAAGCAAAATATAACAACTGGTGTCTCATTACTTTCATATTGAAATATTATATTATTCTTGGAATGGGAGGTTGTTTTTTTATTGAGCCTGAAAATTATGTTTTGAAGTGATAAATTGTGATTCTATATTTTGTCATATAACATAAATTCAACAGTAGTTATAGCTAGAAACTGGTCTCTAAAAGAAAGTGACTAGGAAATTTTCAACGTAAGTTTAAGATATTTAAATGTAATTGACTAATGACCTGACAGCTCATAAATCACAGAAATGGAGAGGCTGGAAGGGACCTCCAGAGATGGTGTCAAATCAGGCTCCCTAGACAGGTTGTGCAGGTAGGTGTCCAGGTGGGTCTTGAATGGCTCCATAGGAGGAGACTCCACAACCTCACTGGGCAGCTTGTTCCAGCTCTCTGTCTCCCTTACACTGTGAAGAAGTTCTTACGCACACTTGTGCTGAACTTCCTATGCTTCAGTTTGTGGCTGTCTCCCACACACAGCTGAAAAGAGTCTGGCCTTGTCCCTTTGTCTCCCCCTCATAAACAAAAAATTACTTATACGCTTGAGTGCATAATGTCTTCTGAGGGAAAGTTTAGCATTTGTTTCCATTTTATGTAGATTGGGAATATGTTAAATATATTTACAAAAATGTTGTCAAGACAAAGCTTTGTTTAAAATCATGTATCTACTTAAATCAATCATTTACAAGCAGCATGAATGTGGAATAAAACAATTCTGCAAAAATATTGCCTAGGAAAATCTTTGCCTAGTTTCTTATTAATGTTCAAATAGTTGTTACTGAATAATATAAATATATTCTTTAATATAATATCTTCAACAGCTTCCTCCCAATTATTGCTTTTACAGTGTTAGATATCACTTACACATTCCAAAAATATTAGAATAATTAGAAAATATTAATCTAGAACTACTAAGCACATTAAGATAGTTACCAGTAGCAAATTCACCAGTATTTGAATATTTGCCCCCAGTGAGGGGCAAAAACTCCTATTTGCCCTGAAATTAGTCTCAGTCTTTCTCAGACACAGTCAGTGCCTCAGCTAGTGTCCAGTTATTAACATGCTCCCACTCACACTGTATGTTCCAGTCATGGTGCCTGGAGTTCTCTTCCACATTCCTTATGACTGCTCTTCAGTTGCATGTCGTAAAGATAAGAACCTTCAGTTTCTCCCTCTTCATGTTATGGATGGAAGTGCTCATCCATTAAAATAAAATCCCATAAAACAAATATTAGTAGGACTCTAGCTGTAAACTGAGAAAATCCATTGCTTTTATTAAGTGGGAAAGACCTAAAATGGGGACACATTAAATCTTAATTTTGCCCTGCAGTGATAGCATCAGAGAAGAAAATGAACAAATGGAAAAATTTTCCATTAAAAATCAATTCAATGAATCTAGGGCAATTATTTACTAATCATAATTACTTGTTAATTTAATCTTGCAGTTACAAAAAGGAAGTTATACAGCTATCAATCTTGTTTGCTGTGTCTTATGCTTGTGTAACATACATGCTGATTTAGACCATCAGGGAGTTCAAAACATGCATAGCGTGAGTCATGTAAGTGGAAATAAAGACATGTTGCTTTGTCTTCGAGTTCATATATCATCCAAATTTATTTGGATAGTGTTTCTGAGATGAGGATTTACTTATTTACTGAAGTACTTGCAGCATGCAGAATTTGTGGCATCTCGATTCTTGAAAACTGTTTAGAAAAAAATTGTCAGTACCTATACGTTATTCTTTCTGTTTCCTCTGTAAGGAAAAGAAAATGCGATAATACTTGATTAGCTTTCTAATTTTACTGAAGGTTTAAAAGTACTTGATTATTTTAATTTTCATGAATAGCTCCTTCCAATGGAATTTATTGGTGATTAAAGCAGAATTAATTGCATATTACCACTGTGAAGAGGAGCTGCAGCTCTGTAACTGGACTCATCTTACTTCACTGATGAATACAGCATAAGCTAACATGGTCAGTCCATTGATTATGCTGTATAGATTGCATATTTGTTGTTTCATTAAGATTCCATCAACACCTTAGTGAAACACACTGGACAGATCAGACTGCTGGTTTTGTCTTGTACACGCAACAGTGCAATGACACGTTGGCCCTAGGTGTCAAAGCCTGATCATAGCTAACATGACATTTGCCATTTTGCCTACTTTAAGGAGAAAATACGCAGTGCAAAACCATGTAACTAGTTCTGGTGCCTCCAGGCAATCCCATAGTGTACGTCTACATTCTGGAAAGATAAGTAGCTTAATCTTGACTCTTTTGGAAATGTACAGATGGAGATTTTCTTCAGCTTCTAGAATCTATGAAAACAGAGAATAAGCCCATGAAATTCTGAATAAAATAATTTTTAAGTGTTCCAGAAGCTCTCCCCCCTCAAAATACCTGCTGTGTGTAATGTGACATTTTTTCATAACAACTTCATTAACAGTAGCAGAGAAACCATTAAATTGTATTTTCCCCATACTCAGTTTCTGTTCTGGCCACACTCAGGTCTTGCAATGATTTTAATATGGATGAAAAGCTGAGTGTTGTATTTAAGTAATCAAATGGTATAATTGACTTCAGGGATGAAACAAACAATACAGGCATAGTAACTTTGCTATAATGCGCTGCTATTAAACAAGGTTGATTATAGCGTAACATGGCTGTGGTATTTTTTTTTAACGATGTGGTAATGCAACTTGAAAAGGATGTAACTTATCTGAATACAACAGATTATTTCAGGATTCTGTATTGCTCACTTACTAAAGGTTGTTTTATGGTTCAGGAGTTAGGGCACGGTTTTATCTAGATAAACTGCAATAGAAAAATTACTATCAAAGTCAGGTTATTATGTGGTAAACTTTTTTCATACTAGCACCATCAATTCCTAGCATAAAATTTTATTGTTTAGCTGTAACAGGGGCATAAAACTGAGTGTGTCACCTTTTGTTTGTCACTTACTCTATTGAAATTACTTACTCTGTTCCCCGCAATTCTCCTGTAAGATTTCATCATTATAGAATTGTAGGAGCAGGCTACAGGTGGTAAAAAAAAATGCCGGAGAGAACTGATAACATTTATAAAACTCCATTGTATAGTTTCTTTAGTAACAACTTCTATGACAGTGAATTTACAAACAAAAATTAAAGTAGAATTATGTTTTGTTTTTGTAACAAGTAAAATAAATCTAGAGTCCATGGGGCAAAAGAACATATGCATAAATGTATAGAGGCATGAACAAGGAGTGATTATTTTCAACTGCAGCTCTTATATGCTACGTTGCTAGTGGGATTTCTTTCCTGTTGCTGCTGTAACAATAGTTCTAGTCAGGCTCTTTCCTTTTATTGTGGGCATGGAGATAAGAAAAACAATGCAGGATGGTATAAAATTCTGTTAGATTCTCATGGATACTTGTATCCGTGACACGCTGAAAATGGTATTAGAAACAAAATCATTCACTATTGTGCAGGAAAAAACACATTGTTTGTTTTTAGAAAATGATCATATTTCTTACGTACTCTTTTCTTCTGATGTCCCACTTCCTTAAAAGTTAGAATAGCTAAATCATTTATTTAAGAAATGACAACTGTCTCTCAATTCTTTCCATGTATTCTGTATGAAGTCTGACCTATGTTTTCCTTCTATTTAAAATATCAACAACAACAGTAACAAAAACAGATCTAAATTAAAAGTAAGGAAATAAACAGCCTTTCCAGTCCCACTATTTTCACTGATAAATTTCTTGATTATAGCTTCTGGTTGTTTTTTTGTGTTTTGTTTTTTTTCACCTGAATTATTTATCCTTTGGAAGATATGCTTATTTAACGCATTAATTAGCTGATGTGCTGGACATTGTTTGCTTTTGTCTATATGTATGAAAGGAAAAAAACAAGTTTTCTCTCTTCACTTTTAAAAGATAAATTTGACTGACAGCGTAAAACCTGAAACAAGGTTCTGTTTTGTATCTTTTCATTTACTTTAATCCTTAGTTTATAGATGCATCCTTAAAAATATGCTAAGTAAAAAAGCTTTTCTAGAGAAGTCTTAAAGGACTTTTTTAAGATACTATTTTTGAGATTGTTTTAAAGAATCTTTTTTTTAAAACATCTACTGTTTCTTCTCTGTTTCTTCTGCTGAACAAATCTGATTACTTCCATATGTTTGGAAATAATAACTAAATGATAATTAAGCAGATAGCAAAGGAATAAATGTTTTCTTCACTAGTATCAGAGACTTTAAAAAAAGTGATGAATTATGCTACAGAATCCTATGTATCCTGTGTATAATCCTATATTTATGTAGCCTCTCCAGAAGTACTTAGTCTAAAAACATTTAGTGTTTCTGTCTTTGCATTTTTTTACATCACTCATAATGTAACCAATGAGGAAACCTCATTCCTAGGCCTCCAGAAAAGACATGACTGAGAATGTTCTTTGTTATTCACTGTCCTCAAAAATCACTGCTCCTTCTCCCACACTAAGGAAAGGAGTATGCAAACATCATTCCTTCCGCTGTGTAGGCAGGGAACCGACCAGGCTAATGTGTGAGATGGGAACCTAATTTAATCTTAGTACTCCAGAGCAGCCTCTCCCACAGTGGTTTCGCTACCAGTGTTTTTAGAGATCTCTAACAGATTGGCTGTGGGAGTGTTATTTCTGTAAACTAAGACTCAACTGGCTTCAAGCTTTTAGAATACCTCTAAGTATACCAGATGCACTGATGTTCTTACTGCTCCATAAAAAGAGCAATGGACACTGTACGTGCATGACTAGGTATGTGACATTCAGATTTAGCTGATGAGAGCCAGTCTCAGTGCTTGCTATTAAATAAAAAAAAAATGAAGCTAGCATAAGCAGAAAAAGGAAGAAGGGGGTGGAGAGGGGAGGAGGGAAGCAAAAACCAGCAACAATAAAGAAAACAGTAACCAAACATAACATTTTTAAAATGAAGGTAATGCTAGTTAAAGTGTGGAGTTCTTTTTTAATAGAAATTCATCAAAGAAAAAACATATGGTTTCTTCCCTTAAGAAAGCTTTCTTTTTAACTTTTAACAGAGTTTATACATTTTCTGCTGCAGCAGTGTCTACTCTGTATAGGCCTGATTCTGTCAATCAGATATGGTAGCTTACCAACTGATTGCATATCAAATGTCCAGACTGACCATCAAATAATGCATATTTGATTAAGTATTAGTTTGAAATACGGAATTGTCATTCCAAAACTTCTAGATTTCTTCTAAAGCATAATTTCTTATTTATAGGTGAGATTTTTGTTCTGATGGTGAAGTTTTTAGGCTTTCTTTACATAATTTCTATAACTTCTAATTCTGTCAAAATTAGAGTGCTCTGTAGAGGTGACAAAATAATTTTGGTAAATCATGGTTATGAAATACAATATGTGATATTTGTGAAATGTTGTACCTAATGTGATTGGTTTTCATGTGATAAAACTTGTTTGGGTTACTGAGTCTACTTTTAGATTGAATCAAAAGGATGATTCTGGTAATCTTTTTCACTATTACTCTGTTGGAACACTGTGAAGGGTTCAGCGGTCTTTTTGTTGTAAGTTATATTTAGAGCTATGGTTTTTTAATTAAATGAAACTTTTGTGAAGACATTATATGAAAGAGGCATTCGGTCAGCTGTCTAGTTCTGATACCTGACATCTTTCTAGAACACCTAGGCAACAATCACTAAAGAGTTAATACAGACACTACACAGGAAATCATGCAATAATGGAAATCCAGGTACTACATGATCTGGGACTCAAAATGAAGAAATTTATGAAGACTGATCATTTCCGTATATGTGTTGTGTAGATTTTCTCTAAAATAGAAGTAACTGTGTACAAATGGACCTTGTCTAAAACTTCACTGAGGACTGTTCAAAAGGACCAAATGTCACCTGATTCTGTAGGCAAACCATCAAGCTGAGATTAATTTCTTTTGTTTGAGAGCACCTTGGCTGGCTGGAATCTTCAAGTTGTCTTCTACAGAGCATAGAAAGCCAATTTATTTATTTATTTTTTCTCCCCATGGCTTTTACCATTCTTCAGTAATGACTTACATAGGGCCATCAGTAGTTTCAGTGGTGCCTGTAAATATGGTCTTTTCTGAATGGGAACTCAGAGAAGTATAATGCTGGCAGACATCTGGCTGGGAATCTCGGTAGTTGTAGTGGATTGTCAGCCAAGAGAAGACTAAATTCCCATGTTCTCCATGTACTACAGAGATCTGAGAAGTGGACACTTGCATTTTTTTGTGTCTGTGCTCAGGATATGATGGGTGATTCTGTGCTTGGATGTACAGAAAGTGTTACTGAGATAGGATTGTATTCTCAAATCCTCACAGAGGACATGAGTATGTCACAGAGATTTGAGAGAGCTTGCATAGTTCAGAAGTTTGGTATTCAGTGCATTGCTGGGAACTATAAAGGTATAGAAAAGTATATATTTATCAGTTCACGTAAGATACTATTGTAACACTGAAAATTGTTGCTTTTTACCATAAAACGAGCTTTAGAACTTTAAAAATTGTAGTGAAATTCCGTTATTCCTTCAAACCTTTTAGGAAAACAGTTCAATTTGTTTCATGATATTCATCAGTATTATCCATCATTATATCGTGCAGTAAGCTGTCAGTTACAGGGAATACTGCAGTTCCTGGTTCCCAGCAATTCCAACTGCTCCCATGCAGGCTCTGGTTTCTGGAAGCAACACTGGGGAAGGAACAAATTATGGTTCCCAAATGGCCTCAGTACTTCCCATACAATTTCCTGTCTGGGAGGAAGATATAAAAGTGATGCTGCAACTTGAGATCTTCCTCTTCTGCCCTGGTCAACTGAATAAAGCAGAAATATTTATGTTGACATTGCATGTAGCCCAAGCTGAACATCTTGTATGTACTAAATGACTGTGCTCTACAATACTGCAATTTTACAGTCTCTAATAGGCAATTCCAATAAAAATCCAATGAAATACTTAACATCACCTCAGTGGAACAACTGAGGAAAAAGTGTGTAGTACTTTTCTCCAGAAAGAAATGTATTCTGGGCATTTTGAGAGAAGGGGAAAGAGAAAACATAATTTTTTTGTGCATGAAGTTTGAAGCATCTTAATCTCTGTGACTGCCCCTCTCCTCTTATCACTGCAGGGAATGCATTCTGTATGATAGGATTATGACAAGTCATCTACTTATAGTATCAGATTTTTCACACTTCTTGGGGTAAAATGCACAATGTTCTGAAAAATGTGTCACAAGAACTGAATAAAATGGGGAATCACACCCCTGATTCATTTCCTGTGTATAATATAGGTCTCAAATACAGGTTGCAACACAGTCCAAAAACCATAGGACCACACATACATTAGAATTAGGAGACTGTACTGAACCTCCATTTATGAGATTTATTTGAATCATTAACTGTGGCAAAAATGAGCATCCTTTATTTGACTCAGAATGAGAGCGCTCAGTTGTAGAAGCCCTTCAAAAACAAAGAATTCTAAATATGTTCTTAAAGGAAAGGTCTCAGATAAACTAGTTCATTTATGTTTCTGGACTTAGGTTATTGCATTCAAAGTGCAAGCTGCTTTTATTTATAAATTGGACTTTTGGGCATTGCAAGTATAGTCCAAGGTTAATGCAAGAAAAAATGCAGGATTTATGTACCAAAAAGCTTTTCAAATTTCAGCTTTTTTTTTCCTCTGTATTGGTTATCCTGTGAAAATTGGTATCCTTCAAGAAAGCTGAGAATATCACAGAAACACTACAGATCTAAAATTTCAGTAACTTAGTTTTAAAATAATAGTGCATTCTTTGAAAATATCATGATAATTTTTGTTAGTTTGCTGTTATTTTTTGTTTTGTTTTTACTGTTCTTCTTAGTGATATGTGGGTCAGAAAGAAAAGTGTGAGGTCCTTTAGAAGCTCTGCTGGGAATGAAAGTAGAAATAGTAGGTAATGCTCAGATTTAGTCATTCTGTTTCCAGCTAGCCTTTTTAAGGAATTACTGTACCCATTTATACCATCTCACTGCGTTTGACTGTTTGCTTATTGTTCATCTTTAATCTTTTCAGCACTCATTTGAGACCAGCAGTGTAGCTTATTCAGCATTAGGTTTTGTTACATGGGGAGTCCTTTATATTTCTGTTTTATTGTCCATTCTCAGTGACTCACAGTGAGTAACAATAGTAAGATTGCCAACATAATCTTGTCTGCATTACTGTCCAGACTGCTGTTCACAGATAGGTCCATTATAAAGCATGGTGTTGGTTTTTCTTTTTAATATTTGTCTTCAATTATTGAAAGGCTGGAATTCCCTAAGTTTGCTTAGGATATGTAGTCAAACAACAAGCAGTCTTCAGCAGGTTTTTATTCTTGAATTAAAAAAAAAAAAAAAAAGATGAATTCAAGCATCTTTACCTGTGGAAGGTAAAGGTAATAATGCCATTATGTCTGTCACACAGGCAAGTATTATTTCTTTTATCGGTAAAAATGCTGTGTAGAATTTCTTCTGCTACATTTAAACTGGTCTTGCAGAGTTGTATTTACTTAAGAATATCCACAACTGATGAACTACCAACAGGATGCCAGTGCTGTTGAAATACCTATCTCAGTATTGAACTTTTCAAGCAGCTGTTGTGTCTCTAGACTCCATTAATTCACAGTAGGTATCAATAGCTCCAATCCAAGCAAACAGGAAAGCTGTATGAAATCTATAGAGCTTCTTTGCATCAGAGAGCTAGAAATACAATTCAGAAATTACTATTTATTTTCTACAAAACTTTCAAAGGGTGAATGCCATACTCTGAAAATGCTTCATGCAATTTATGGAGTATCTGGCATAGGAGACAGTTGCATCTAGGAGACATGAAATGACAAGTTATATAGGCATATATATATATGTCATTCATGATATAAACTACTGTCACTGTAAACTGTAATAATTCACAGATGAATTTGTCATGGGAGGTTTGAGACGTATCCTAGCTGTATATCCAATTTTAGTACTGCTTTTACATAAAGAAAATCAGCAATGTACAAAAGTCTTTACCTTGGACCTAGTTTCAATGCACATGCTAAAATTTCTAAGATTATTTCTAAATGAACTTAAGTAACTAAGAAAATTAAATTCCTTCAATGAAAGTAATATTGATAGTAAGCAAAAGCATTTAATAAAGTGTATTTGTAATGCATTTTTGTTCAATGTAAACCTAACAGTACAATGATTGTAATTATAATATACATTTTGTACTGACCACTGAAGAGAAAAGGTGGATAATTTTATTTCATGAAAAATTTATATATCATTGTAGAATCACCAAGGTTGGAAAATACCTCCAAGATCATCTAATCCAACCATCCTACCACCGATATTTCCCCACTAAACCATGTCCCTTAGTGCAACATCTAAATGTTTCTTGAACACTTCCAAGATTGGTGACTCCACCACCTCCCTGAGCAGCGCATTCCAGCATCTGACCACCCTTTCAGATAAGATAGCTGTCGTAATATCCAACATGAACCTCCCCTGTTGCAATTGAGGCCATTCCCTCTTGTCCTCTCATTGTTACCTGGGAGGAGAAGCTGACTCCCACCTTGCCAAAACCTCCTTTCAGGCAGTTGTAGAGGGCAATAAGGTCTCCCTTGAACATCCTCTTCTCCACAGAGCACTGCTGCTTCTTAAATAGGTAGAAACTGCGTAGGAAAAATAAATCATTTTAGTAACTCTCCCAAACATTCAGAAAAGGCTTTTCTTAGGAGTAGATGGAAGTTATTTGATCATGTTAATAGGAAACAGGAAATGACATACTTGTTTTCTAATAAAACAACTCAAACGTCTGAGTAGGCAGTATTATTTTTAATTTCCTTCCTGCATTAAAATTATATTTAGATTAAAGAAAAAAATCATTTATTCTTTGAAAGCAAATATTTAATGATGTATTTTCGTAGTTTTTTGAAAGGTCTGTGTTTCTATCTTCTGGATGGAGCTTACATATGTCTTCAAGCTGTCAAAATGTTATGAAGCTCTTCGTGTGGGAGGAGAATAATGAAATAAATACAGTGAATAACCCCTCTCCCCCCAAGAAATATTTTATATCCAGTTTTCCAAATGCACTGAGAATTACTGAACTATTGTGTTTTAGATCCAAGTATGTAGCTGAGTCTTATGTTACATGTTCTTCAGTGCTTAGAAAGGAACATTTCCTGGGCTTTAGGATAGGAAAACAACAAAGTACAAGAGGGTGCTGTAGTCATTGTTCCAAATGCTTATTCTGAGAGTCTGATGATTGCTTAATAAACAAATTGTCCTTTAGCATGTAAAAATAATTTTTTATTTTCTTTTTCCTTCTGTAGCATTGGTGAGCAATTTAAGGGACTAATATCAAACTAGTTTAAACAGTAGTAAAATCCTGTGCTTTTCCTACTATTTGAGCTAGTTTGATTTTTACACATATGCTGCAGAACCTGATAGAAAGAAGTAGAAATCTTGACCTAATTACCTCAACAAATATTTCATGCACCCCCCAAAAAAATAATAATCTGCTATGGGGGGTTCAGAACTAAGTGGATGATGATATGCTAACGGCATTGCCTTATCACCAGTTACTGTGACTGTACAGGAAGAGTTCCTTAAACAATGAGTTGTGAAGTAAAATATGAATTGCCATTATTATGATGTCGTCAAGCTTTCAAATTCCTTATGCTTTTCAAAAGCAGGATGTTTTTTTCAGGCAACAGGAAATATGGATTAATAACTTTTGTGAAAATTCTAAAAACAAGACTGATGATTCACATGATGTTCATCTGAATTCTTGATCGGGAACATTTGTCAGTAGAACTACTTTGTAAAAAGGTTGAAAATTGAATAGCCATGAGGTAAAAGAAATTTAATGATTTACTACAAGTCTAGAACTAAAAAAAATATTTTTTTTTTTTTTGTGTGGTTTCATACTGATAGTATCTTCTAGTGTAAATTGGTCAGACTTGAAGGGATGTGATTTGGGAGGTTCATATATCCCAGCTCTACACAGTTATTGTCACAGTGGCAAGGACTTCACCAGCTAAAACTGTTTGGTCCATGTGATGACAGAAAAGTTCCTGTTCTCTTTGGATTGGATAGAACTTATATACTGGAACATATGTGGACATGGTGCTTACACATATGCAGTCTTTTTCTCTGGTCTAGGTTTGACAGATCTAATGGTAGTAACCCAGTAAGTGTAAAATACCTGATTCTTCAAAGACTTCAGCAAAAATAGCTTGGATAATTTCAGATGCATTAAATCATATGTTCGAAGATGGTTTTACACTTTCAGCAGTCTAATATCAGTGATATTTTTGCTAAGAGTAAAGATAAAAGTGTATAAAAGTGTGTAGGAGAAGTCAATTATTTGGGAATTTATTGGGAAGTGTAATTAATAATTCATGTTGTCATGCTTATTGAAGGTTTAAATGAAAAATCTACTTCTAGTAGGACAGCATTTACAGCTTGAATTACCTCTGTTTGATTGTTGTCTATAATCCCTTGCTAGATATGGTATTGGTTATTAGACATATTACTTTCCAAATAGCTTTAACAATGTAACTTTACTCTCGGTGTAAGCATTACTGTCATAAAATTTCAAATATGTTATCGTATTCAGTCTTTCATAGAACATAGTAGAGAAGATTATTATTCCTCTTCAAATATATTGATTACAATAGACTGGTTAAACAAATTTACAGAGAAGAGCATCATCAGGTCAAATTTGAATTGTCAGAGTGGAACTATGTTCCACTATTTTCCAAGGGACTTCACCTTTTTCTCATTGTAGTTCAAACCACAGCCTTAGATTGAACCAGTAGGTAATTTTTTATCAACAACAACAAAAAGCGGTATACATGTGTATTCTAAATGATTACTACAATAACAACATATATATACTGGCAAGTGGCTCTTTCATACCACTTAAAAATACTTCACAATCACTGGCTAATTAGCAGAGTGCTTATAGAGTGTGACACTACACAAATGCAGTGTGTTGAGCCACTTTGAGATGCTTTGCTTTCTGGCATGAGATAAACATACACTGACTTAAGAACATATACTCTGTTAAATGTTTTTGCTTTTAAAACACACCTCTTAATACTCTTGCTATTAATCCAATTTCTGTTAAAATGCTTTTTTTTTTTTTTTTTTTCATCTGGGTAAATGTAGTATTCCCTCAAACTGAAGACAGATTGATTTTTTTTATTAACTTTTTTCTTTACTCTTCCAATTGTTTTCTTTTCTGAGTTATCCTGTTTTAAAATGTTTTGCTTGAATGACTTGAAGGAGAGCTAATATTAAGTACTGTGTTTCATTTCTGTTTAGCAGAGGATTTAAGAAGAAGGTGCCTTACTCGCATCAAGCTCAGCGGTCGCAGTTATACTGAATAGCTGATGGGAGCAGCTAATTCAGATGCTCTTGCACTTAAAAATAAGCCCAAGCAAAGGCATCAGAGTTGACTGTCCATATAAAAAACTGAGGCTTCTTGCACTGCTAAGCGTGAATGGAGGAGCAAGTTCAGAAAAGCTTGTTTTGAATGTCTTGTCTAATGTGAGGACAGGCCCTAGAAAACTGTATTCTGAAATGGACAGTGGGGGTCTTAAGGCAAGAGCCATGGCTACTCTGGAAGAAAATTTCTGTGTGTTTCCAACAGAAAATGATAACCGTACTCTTAAATGCTTCTAATTCTCTACTTACACATACTGTATTTAAAGGAAGGAGCCCGCTTATATTAGGCTCCTAATAGGCACAGCAATGGTTCTTTATAAACAAACTATACAAAAAATCTCTAGATATGATTGCCATGCATGAAGGTTTTATTTCAATGTATTACTCTTTAAATGAGTCAATTGTGTGATATTTCAGCATTTCATTATTTATGTAAGTGTTCAAAACCACACTGATATACATATATACAAAATGAATTGGAAAAACATGAACAGAGCAGTTAAATGATATTTCCCTGCGTCAACTCTTGAAATGTCATTAACAGTGTGAGGAAAAAAATAAATAAATAAAAGCTTGCTGTTACAAGTTAGTGGTTATCTAGAAATTGTTACTAGGATGCTTTTCATAGAGATCACAGCACTCTTATCTGATATGTAACTAAACTATTGAATGTTTTTTGGATAATATTGTAAAAAACTATTGCATCATGGCTGTGGCAATTTTTTGAGAACAAGTTTCCATCTGCTTTCTCATTAGACTGTTTTATATTTTCATATAAATATATATATAAACAGTTTACTTAGAGCTGATAGACCTTTTTGGGTTTTAAAAAAAGACATAAAATTGTTATAATGAAGTTCTCATATGAGAATTCTGACGTGGCCGTCAATTAGCCTGACTTATCCTGGGGCCTCGACCGCCCCGGGGAGAGAGAGACATAGTCATGGATGCCATGAAGTCTTCTCTCAATTTAATGCTGCATCACACGGCTTAGATACCAGCATGGCCTCCACGCATGCATGTCCCGTACACCCGCTACGCGACCCCACGCACGACCCTTCCCACTCCCAGAGTCCTCTCTTGCATAAATCATGTCAACGCGGGGCATCAGGTAAAGTGCTTCTGCGTATCTCTGATCCATGGTTCTGCTTCAGCTGCTTCGGGCTGTTGTTATCTTAGCAGTTCCTTACTCGGGCCCATCCCCTGGTTGACCTTGTCCCACAACAAATTCTTATAAAATCTGTAAAACGTTTTGGTGATCATGGCAATGTCTATCACCTAGACTTTCATATAGGATGTAGTTGTGTAGAAATTCAGTCTCTACTGTAAACATGATAAAACCATCATGTCCTTTTAGGTATTCTGAATCATTTAAAGACAAGATTAAAAGATGTCTAAAGACAAAGGCTTCACTAAGAAATATACTCTTAGTAATTTATAATTTGTAGCAAAGATCAAAGTTTGCTAGAATTAATTATCTGATTAAATGAATATGGTCTATGTGGAGTATATGGGAGCAAATATGAAAGCAATCAAGGAAAATTGTATTCAAGACACTTGCTATTGTCTCCAGCCCAACCTGTTGATGAGTGAATGACAGTATAATGCTCCTTGGCTTTTTGATGAGGACATGATGAGGCATTCTTCAGATCATTAAGTTAAAACTACTCAAGCTCATCTGTTTAACCTTTTGAAAGCTTAATATAGTGTGATTATGATTACAAATCAGTCTTGTGCCTAAGACAGGAACTGACAATTCATTCTGATCAACTAGACACTTGGGGCATGTGTGGCCAGCATCTCTTGGCAGCTCACATCTGGAAAGGCAGCTGACCTTTTCAAGTGCACATGGAAAGGCTATGGTCTCTGGACAGAAAGAACAGTGCGATACAGCCCACAAGCCACGAGGCATCTATTGCAGCATGTACTGTTTGGAGTGTTGTCATCCTAGAAGACTTGGGACAAGGTTCTTTAACTCAGAGTATACCTAATTTCTGTTTGTTCTGTGTAACCTGTGAGGAGCGAATCATTTAAGAGACTGCTGTGCCTGGAGGAGCAAAGTGCATATCAGTATATTGATTAGTTACAAATAACTCCTCAGATGTAAAACAGTTAGTTGCTCTGGCTTTATATGGCCAGTACTAGTCTTACACTGAGGCACAGTTTAGGAAGTAGAGAAGGAATCTAAGCTGCCTTGCTTTAGCTTTAGTTAAGTTTCAACAGGGAACATTGTGGACACATGGAAGCCCAGAAACCATTTTATGGTTATAGAATAGAGTATTAGCAGTGTGTTTTTTTACTGGAGGCTGACATCAATGAAATAGTAGCATATTTAATATTTCAATCAACTTTTTTATATTTCTGATTAAATTCATTGTGGTGAATCAGAGCACTTAATCCTTTTAATGTTTATGATTTCAGACTATTAAAGGCATGACTGCTCTTGTTGCTGTTTACATCTGATTCATATAACATGTTATTTCAGAATTGCAAGAGAGAAGATGTTATTTCTCTTCTAAAAGAAAGCTTATAAATTAGAAGCATATTTATCTGAAAGGGATGGAGATGTACTGAGGAAAATTTGTAAATAAATAGATGGCACAAGACCCTATCAACGTATAACTTTGCCTTGCTTGTAATAATCTTCTCTGGTAAGAAAAGTCATTTTTTAAAAATGACCTTTTTGTCTCTCAGAGCGTCAGAAGTTTGAAGCATTCCTTAATTGAGACATCATTCAGAGCAGTTCCAGTATGTTTTGAACATATATAGATATACACATATCTACACATATGTATGCTTATATGTATTTTATGGTGGGAGAAGTCACCCTTATGATGGACCATTCCAATAAATCACTTATAGAACTATGTTTCAGAACTTGCCTCTTAACCTTTCATGACATCTCTTGAAGTGTCTGTTTTAGCAGCTGTTATGTGCGCCTACGTATTTCCTTCATGATGAACTCAGGCCTTCATTTCCCTACAGTTCCAGGGAAAGGGTGATTCCATTATTTGCACAAAAAAAAATGCTATTTTTTTAAATTAAAGTCTTTTTTTGTTTGTTTGTTTGTTTTTTGTTCTCTCCCGTATTAGTGCCTCTACTAAGAAAATCATGGTTAGTAGTCAGTGAACAGAGCTCTCAAAATCTAGATAGTACATGTTGGTACATACCTGTTTGCTTTTTTTTCCCAATTTTCTGACAATAAAATAAATGAAGTATCAAAAAGTTGTTGAGGATTCATGAGTCATTTATGAGTTCTTTTCATTAATCACGTGGTTATTACTAAGGAGATGAAAACATCCACAGATATTTATTTTTTTTTTTAAATCAGGTTTGCCATGTACTTTAAGGATATCTATGTACATGCACTTATTGTATTATCTATCACTGATAGTACTATAATTTTTGAAATTGTTATGGTGAGTGGATATTGTGTGGAATGGGAAGTGTGTTAGGATTTTGCCCTCTGCTGTTTTGTTGCTTCTTTGTCTTGACTTACATTTAGAGTTGACATTTCTACCTGTTGCGCCTATGAAAATAAGTTTTGAATTTTAATACCAGTAAACAGCACCCTGATAAGCTTTGTCAGTTCAGCTTTAGAAGAACCATAATTACTCTTTTTTATTGTTGTTTTGGTTTTTTTTTTCCCTCAAAGAAAAGACAAAGCTTCTGAGTGGTAACTGTCTTTTTTGTCTGAGCAAAAGAAGAAATCTCATGTTCAAGTTCATAAACTGACTGCCAAGAAAGTGGTATTTGTTGTATTCAAACTTCATTTGTAGAGGATTAATTTGCCTTCAAAATAAATACCTGATGAAGATGCAAGAATCAAAGATGTCATTATTGCTTAATGCGAATTAATTATGCAGTTTGAAATTTGTTCTCTGAATAAGCTTAAATTGCATTCTTATAAATCTAAAAAAAACCAAAACAAATAAACAAATGGCAACTATTTTTTAATTCAAATAAATGAAAATTTGAGTACCTTTACTTCCAGCAATTCCAGCTGAACTCAAGTGTTTAGATGTCTCCTAGCAATACTGAACATCTTTCTTGATGTAGTTTTATCTACTGTTACTGTACTGCTTATAAACTTGCTCTTATTTATGTAGCCCTATAATAAGTGTCATACATATAATATGTATGTGACAATTATAAGAACATTGACTCTACTCAGTATTTGTCATGGGTGCCCAGCCTAAAAATACAGAAACTGTTTGATAAAACATGCATGAATTAAAACATGCATGAATCTAATTTCTAGACAAAACTGAGATTATACATCATTACACAGATTAATATATTCTATAGAAAAAATAATTTATTTTTTTGAAGGTTAGAAAGCATTCAGATTCAATTACCATTTATGTTTATGAGAAGATTGAACACTTTTCATGCTCTTATTTTTATTTATGGGATAGTACACAGGCACGTAAAAGCCTTGTATTTTTTACAGTGTGTATGTCTGTGAATAAACAAATAATACTTTGTTCACATAGAAAATTAGCTAGATATATTAGTTTAATAGCAAATAATATATATTTTGATTCTGTTTCAGAAAGTGTAGATGTAAGTAAGATCTCCAGATTGGATTTGTTGCAAAGAAAACCTGCGCTTTTGTGTGAAAATTCTCATTGGAAAAAAAAACAAAGGCAATTGTTGGGGCACTTCATCTTTCCAAATACCTGTAATTTGCCTTAATATATTCTGCCACATTTAAACACTGTGATATATTTCATCTGTATGTGTAGACAACAATAGAGAATCAGTTCTTTTTCAGTATACATCTATAGCTCAGCACTTTTTGTGCAGCTTGTACAGACATCTTTAAATTACAAATATCATTTGCTTTCTTATTCACAAATCAAAGGGTAAAATTCCCAGGCAATTACAACACCATCTAAGAAGTTTGTTTCTCACAGTTTGTAAAACCTATTAGAAATAACAGCACAGTAGATGTGCTTCAGCAGTTTGATGTCATCTTAGCATCATATCTTTTTTTCCTAAAAAATATACTTTATGCATCAAATGAATTTGGCTGGTTTACTGTGGTTAATTCATTATGTGAACCATGAACTTTATGCTTTGTCACTTTCTACATGTTTTTAAAACAGGAGGCAGCTCGATTTACATTTTCATTCTATTGATTTCCTCCTTAAGACATATCATGTTTAAAGGCAATTATATTCGTAACCTTCTCCTTTAAGATTTCTCTCAATTTGTATACTGCTTCTCTTCCTCTTTCCCCAAATGCTGTTTGACAACTGGCTGGCAGCAAATGTTGAAGTGACAAATGGTGTTACATCTTCTGCAGCTGTAATGTGTTACAATGCAGACTAGAAAACAGGTTTCTGGCAAGAATCCTGGCTTCAGGAACCAGGTCACTAATACACAGTGGTGGGATAGGGGTTGAATGCTTGTGCTTGATTGATGTGATGTGAACTACACCGTAAGCAGCTTCCCCAGCCTTTTGGCTGAAGGCAAAGACTCCATGCAAGTGGCCTCCAGCGAAATGCAAGTGAATTAATCAGGAGACAGTGGGAAGAAACTTGAAGATTAATGTAATTCTGAAAGGGTCATTTAAAAAGTTCTCAGCAATTCACATGGCTTTAAGAAATTATCATCATAGCTCATAAAATTGGCTTACTTTATTCGGCAGTATGCCCATAGGTAAACATATAAACCAAGTACAAAAATAAAAACAAGTTTAAAAGTTTAATCTTTCATTCGTTTTGAGATGGTAATTTTAAATTCTTACTGTTTAAATATTCAGAAACACTTTGAACAAGTCCTAAACTTAAATCGCTAAATCATGATTTTTAAAAATAAGCTTTTATTGTTGGAGCTTGTGCGGTGGCTGGACTATTTCAGGCAAATGCAAGACATCACATGGTGACCTTTTACCAAACAAGCACTTCCCATAATTGTAATTGCCTTGGGCTAGTAAAAGCTACTATTACATTCATCTTCACAATAATTGTACATGTATTCAAAAATACGTGTCATGTATCTTTGATGCCCAAGTTAGAATAGTTTTGTATGAGTACAGCTAATTAAATCAGATAAAAAAACTGTACTTAATCATGTTAATTGCTATTAAAGAGATCCCACAACATGTAGCTAAGGATCACAAATTATTTCCTACAGATTCATTTTGAGTTCAAATTAGGTGGGGTTGGTTTTTTTTGTGTTGTTGTTGTTGTTGTTGTTGTTTTTTGCCTGATTTTGAAGTTATGTGCCCAGTATTTTTCATAGCTTTTGAAAATTTCTCTCTCTTCGTATTCTTTTTCACTTCAAGTTTCAGTTAAGTATTTGTTTTTTCACTCAGTTTGTAGTTCTTCTACATTGATATTTCCTAACATTTTATTTTCCTTTTTTGTTTTGTTCTGTGACCTCGGACTTCCAAATTTAGTGGAATTTAAAAGAAAAAAGACTTGATTAAGAGGAAATCTATGGTGAACTGTTGGCTTGCTCACAGGTCCTACTACCTACAAATAATGCAGAGAAAGACTGGATCACTGGGTTTTCAGCCTCTGATATCTCATGAAAATAGTCTCAGAGATAGAGCTTGCTCCTGGTGAAGCAATAGGGAAGTTGTAGACATTCCTGTTTCAATAACCAGTAGATCTGCTTAGAGAGACACAGGTGGAGCTGTAGGTCCAGCAATATTGATCCAGTTATAAATTTGTAGAAATTATTTATGCTGAAGAGTTCTACATGGAATGCTACAAAAATATTTAGAGTTGAATATAAAACACAGGCAAAAGTTCTGAGCAAAGGAAAGCTTTTCAGAAAGAAAGAATACAGTTAAGAGTTAGCCTTGGATCACAGTAGTTTAATAACTGTATAAGCAAATATTATTCAGCAAATAGGGTGAAGAGGATTTTGCACATTTTAATTTTCACTTTTCAAAAAACTGTTCTTTTTTCTATTTTTATTTAATATCCTTGAATCTCTCTTTCATTAGAGGTTAGTAAGATATGTCTATTAATTATCCAGTTTCTAGCTATCCTACTATTACAAAAAATGTTGCATTGTAGTTAAAGACATCTACCTATCATTTAAAAGTTTTATTTAACTTTTCATTTGTCTTATCAAATAACACAATCTTTTATGTGTCCAACTCCTTTCTTTTTCCATTTGTATATTTCCAAACTATACACACCAGAGAAATGTGCATTGTAACTACTACAAATATATAGGAAAGGGTGTGAAAAAGAGAAACTAAGAAATATGTTCAGGCCTATGAAGAAAAAAAAAAAAAAAGGAAAACAGTATAAAGGTGAAAATATCTGCTAATGAGGTAAATCCATTATAGTAAATGCATTTAAGATGCATTTGCAATAATAAAAATGCTTAATATGTGTGCAGATCATCTCAGAATATCTGACTGTGCTTAACTTTAAAATACTTTTTTTTCCCCATGACAATTTGTAAAATTAAAGAAGTTTCTGGTAAGAATTCATTCTTGAGATTAAAAAAGTATTTTAGATTTTCCTAAGTCTACTGCCAAGGGTAACCTATTAATAATCTGACCACCACTCACAGTTTTTAGTATGTTTTTGTTTGGTTGGTTTAAAAAAAAAAAAAATTACAACACTTGGAGGAGAAATTGGCCATTATTTGCTTTGCAAAAAGGTTAGCAGTCAAAAAAATGCGTTTCAAAAAAATTTGGAAGAATATTATTCTAGTGTGAGTTCTTGTGGCAGAACTTCATTGCAAGGGGCTTCTCATGAGCTAAGGAGAGGTGGACAGCAATAAAACAGCTTGCTTTTTTTTATCCGAAGGATCCGTATTACAGAAATTACAACAAGACCATTAGCAAGGTAATATGCTATTAATACAACAAAGGTTATATCTTGAAGGTCTTTTAAAAAAGAGTTGGTTTTATTGTTATTTTTCTTAAAAACTATCTTTGAGCAGGGATTTTGGACAAGAGGTCTTTTCCAACCTCACACATTTTGTGATTCTGTGATCTCCATATTTCACATAATGACAGCATTCTTAGAAACTCTTTTTGAAATATTCCGAAGCATTCTGATTAATATACGGATAAGGCAATAACTGTCTGCAAAAAATTACAACTATTTCAGCAGCACTTTCTATTCTTTAAGAACAGTTCTAAAAGATTTATTTCTGTCTGCTTTTAATATCTTTACAACAGGCTGGATGTGGCTCTGGGCAGTCTGGTCTAGTGGTTGGCGACACTGCCCATGGCAGGGGGTTGAAACTAGATGTTCATTATGGTCCTTTTCAACCCAGACATTCTATGATTCTATGATATGTTTGTAAGATGCCTTCAAAAAGGGAGGAGAGAGGAACAAAAAGGCAGTGCATACATCAAGTAGCACACACTCACTGTGACTTCTGCCTTCTACGTCTTCCCAGTATGATGAAGAAGAAGGGCTATGGCATGGCTCCAGCCTTCTTCCATACCACATATTTTTCCAATTTCTTACTTATTGGTTTCTGATAACTTCTGATAATCTTGCACTTAAAAGTTAGCAGTAGTCCCAGAACCAAAACACATATAGCAGGCTTTGTACTGATTGCATTATATGTTAATGTTTTTCTGTCGGAGTCATAAATGAAGTACATTCATTTCAAATGTATCAGAAAAAAAAACAAAAAACAAACAAACAAAAAAAACCTAGTGTTGGCTGAACAATGCTTAATTTGTAGCATATTGATGAATATTTTTTAAATACACATGAAGAATAAGTATATGAATATGGAATTTGTTTTGGAACCCCCCCAAGCATTTGCTAAATTTAGTTCTATCTAAATAACTAGCAAAGTAACGATAGGGGAGAAAACAACATAAAAAGTGCTGCAAGAATTCAAGGTGTTGCATTTATGCAACAAATATAACACAAAGCAGGCAGTTCAGTAGAAGTCTGTGATGTTATCATGCTTTCTGCCACTCTTCCTAATGCAAAGTGCATTTGGGAGTGATTTGTTTATCCTTCTCTTCCTCTTTGAGTATGCTTACCAATGATGCATATTCCTGATGCAGAAGTTAATTTTTTCTTAGAAAAAAATTTCCCTGAAGTTTTTAAAATTTCTTTTGAACCTCTGCAGTGGTGGTCCTCTACATTTGCACTTTGTAGTTATTTCACTCAAGAATTAATCAAAGTTACTTCAATTTAGCCTATTTAGCCTGTCAGTACTCTAGCTGAGGTATCATTTTTTGTCACATCACTACCATCAGAATTGCAATGTTTGGAAAGGACCTCGAGATCAATGAGTTTAATCTCCCTGATAAACCTTGTTCCCTACAATAGGTTACACAGGTAGGCATCCTGGTGGGTCTTGAACTTCACAATAGAAGGAGACTCTACAAACTCTCTGGACAAACATTCCAGTGCTCCGTCTCTGTTACTGCAAAGAATTTCTTATGCATGTTTGAGTGGAATTTCTTGTGTTCAAGTTTTAGGCCGTTGCTTCTGGTCTTATCACTATGCACCACTGAGAAGAGCCTGGCCTCATCCATTTGTCTCCCACTTCCCTTCAGATATTTATAAATGTTAAACAGATTCCCCCTTCAGCCTTCTTTTCACCAAGCTGAACAGACCCAGGTTACTCTGCCTTTCCCTATGTGGGAGATATTCTAGGCCCTTTCTCATCTTTGTGTCCCTCTGCTGGACTGCTTCTAGGAGATGCCTGTCTTTTTTGAACTGGGGAGACCAGAACTGGATGTAATATTCACCAGGACAGAGTAGAGGGGAGGGATCACCTCCCTCAACCTGCTGGCCGTGCTCTTTTTAATTCACCCCGGGATGCTATTGGCCACAAGGGCACACTGCTGGCTCATGGGCAATGAACGTGTTGTCTACCAGAACACACAGGTCCTTATTTTATTTTCTGTTTCCCCTTGATCAACTCTAAACAGCATGATGAGACTTTGAATCACACGTAATCACAGAATTATAGGTGTTGGAAGGAACTTCTGAAGATCACTGAGTCTAACCCTCCTTCTAGAAGCAGGTTCTCTACCGGAAATTGTGTGGGAAAGTGTCCAGAGGGGTCTTGAATGTCTCCAGAGAAGGAGACTCCACCACCTCTTTGAGCAGCCTGTCCCAGTGCTCTGTCACCCTCACAGTAATGTTCTTTCTTGTGTTTGTATGGAACGTCTATGTTCAGTCTCTTCTCATTGCCCCTGTCCCATCTCTTGGCACCACCGAAAAGATCCTGGCCTCATCTATTTGACTCCTGCCCTTTAGGTATTTATAAGCGTTTATGGGATCCCCTGTCAGCCTTCTCCAGACTGAACAGCCCCTGGGTTCTATACCTTTCCTCGTAAGGGAGATGCTCCAGGCCCCTCATCATCTTTGTGTCCCTCCTCTGGACTATCTCTAGAAATTCCTTGTCTTTTTTGGAATTGATTTGTATAGGATTAAAGGAAAGCTGAGCGGAGAGGAAGGAAGCAGAGAAATACCATCAACATGGTGTTTCTAAAACTATTAAAAATATATTAGTAATTAAATTCTTCTTTTTCAGATGATTTGAAAAATCAGTTACATTTGGCACTGATCTAATACTGCATATCTTCCCAGGGTTATATATTATATATTATGAATCAGACATGAGAAGTGCCTGTGGCAACTTTTGAAATCTAAGTGAATATCACTTATAATAGTAAAAATCATGAGCTGGATCATAACACAAGTAGTATTTAAAAAGTGTAAGGAAAAAGTGAGCTAATTGTTTTTGCTTCCTGCTTTTATTCTCTCTGTATTTATTTGACTTTGTTTTGGAATGTATGCAGAAGAAGAAAGAACAATCTATTTGTTTGTCTCAGAAAATCCTCTTCCACAAACATGATATCTTGCTGTCCAGACTGGGGAAGTGCTGAGTCCTTCTGTTTACTCCCTAAATATTAATAGTAACATTGAGCTGACTTGATTGCTGAATGTTTAAAATTATTAAATAGAGATGCTAGTCTTTTGTGTCTACAATTCCTACCCAGTGCACCACACAAAAATGTGGCTGCTACTGCAGGATAATACCTTTTATTTACGTTCTCTCCAATGTAACAGTTTATGCACTTCTTTGAACATGCAAATGAAGTCAGCTACATAATGCAGAAGTAGAGTATTTGTAAGCAAAATGAGTTATGTTCATACTTTATACAGACGCTCTACATTAACAGGTTTATTTTTCCACTGGGAAAGAGTCTAATTTGCTGGAAAATTGTGTTTTCAGCCAAAGAAAGCTTTTCAAGCAAGTCACTTGCTTTCCAGGAATTTAGATTCCTCTTTCTAAATTTACAAAAAGTTAAACAAATGAGATCCATAGCAATTCATGACATTTTGAGAGTTGGCATGACATTTAGGCCTCAAAGTACTTCTACCATTTTTTTTAGTTAGTTACACTTACTTAAATTACTAAAAATACATCACAGTGAGGTATTACACGTCAGCACTTAGCTCATACCTTAGAAGCAGCGCAGCTTTGTTTGCAGGGTGCTCTTGACAAGCTCAACAGCGCAGATTATTAAGCTGCTGAAATACAATATTTCCACCCAGACACAATGGTGTGCTAATGTGTTCTTTCTAATGAGACTCAGATATCGCTGTATGACTCTGAATAGCACCTTGTAGACAAACTCCAGGATAAATTAACAAATTCTAATGTAGAAAGCTAGTTCCTCTGTTGAAAATTCAAATTTGATTTTCTAATATTTATGATCTATTAACTTTGGATCTGATTACAACCAAAATATTGTGAAATATGAAGTGCTTGCACAGAAGGGACCGAGATGCTGAAACCTAGGCAGGTGAAGAGTATTACCAAGGTGCCTGACTCTAAATGTTGTATCCAAAATGAATGCTTCTATTCTAACCTCCAAAAAATAAAATAGCATTTGGG
Organism: Alectoris magna; assembly: GCA_030625065.1. NCBI lineage: Eukaryota > Metazoa > Chordata > Aves > Galliformes > Phasianidae > Alectoris > Alectoris magna. The sequence continues at coordinate 80,444,050 of CM060560.1, forward strand.
TTATTTTTCAGATTCTCTAACATGAAAAATAGACATTTTTAATGAAGATGTAAAGTTTCTTAATATAGTACAAACCATTACAGATAATTAATTTAAAAATCCCAAGTATGCCTTACTTTTTCTGTGTAAACAATATGTACATTTCATTATAAATTCCTCCTTATATTTAAAAGAAATAACAGCTTTGGGGGAAAACTAAGGGAAGGAAGCCTCTAAATTACGCTTCTTCTGGGCCTAAGATCTTTTATTATGAAGAAGACTGAATAATCAAGATTTTTTTCTGTAGTTTTATGACTGTAGTGATTCAGCAAATAGAGTGGCATAGATTTCAAGTAAACATACATAGATTAATTTAAAGATGTTCTAATATGTACTAATTTCCTTCATAAAGTAAACTTTGTCCAATCACTATTTTCTGTTCCCAAAGAAACATAATGAGGATTCTTTAAAGAAAATATTGACTAAAGAGAGAGAAGTGTTATTGTTTCTGTCATAGAATCTGAAAAAGAAATAATCCAATTTGATCTTGTTTGTTTGCTAGCAACTTTCCTTTATCTCAACATACTTGTAATTAGAGGAGGATGTTTTTTGAATTGTTTTATATTTCTTGATTGTTTTATGTTTCAGTTTTCTTTTCAATAAGGTTTTCAGGTTTGGTGTATTGTTTTTAATACATTTAGTAAATAAGTATATATGTATTTATTTTTTACAAGTAGATTATTTTTATTCACCCAGAAATAAATCATTGTTGTGTAACCACAAGATTTGGTAATGTTTCTGCAGACCAAATGCTTATGATGTCTAATCTCTCTTTGCTGCCAAGTGACCATATGATGTGTGTTAATATAACATCTGCCATACTGGATTTGTATGGCTAGCTTTGTTCAAAGTTTGGCATGTCAATCAGGCAATAAGTGCCAGATATAACTGTTCTCAGGCGTCTTCTACTCCCTCTTACAGGTATTGTGTATTTTTTTGCTTCTGTGCACTTGGGTAGACATTAATATCCTACAATCACATTACAAAACTGGAGTCTATGAAACTTGGAAGCTTAGACTTCATACAGATTTCTGAAAAGTTTAGGAAATCTGAAGTCCTCTGTGCCAGAACATCTGCTGTTGTAATGGTAGCATCTATACATGCAGTATAGAACCAGGCAGATCCTTAGTATCAGCTGTAGAGGTATTCCATGCAATTTATTCAGCATGGAGCCTGCCTTGGCACTCATCTACATAGCCTCTACCCAGGACACCTTGGGAATCGCCTGGATTTTCTAAACCTGATTATGAGTGCAAATAGTTACTGAAAACAAAAAATAATAATAATAAAAAAAAAAATCATTCAGTAAGCTCACAAGAGTGAGACTCACAACTTAGTCCAAAAAAATGCGCCTAGAGATTATCTGGTCTAACCCACAGCTCACAGCAGGTTCAGCAAGGGCAGGTTGTTCAGGGCTGTGTCCCATTGGGATTTCAGTATCTCCAAGGATGGAGACTCCACAGACTCTCTGATCCTGTGTTTAACCACCCTCACAGTGAAGAAATTTGTTTTTAAGTACAATTTCCTGTATTTTCACTAACTAGTCTGTTTAAATTTAGTGTATTTGTTGTATATCCTATGTATGCCCATTGACTCTCGTCTTGTCACTTGGCACCACTGAGAAAATTTTGGCTCTCTCTTTTCTGTTCATTCCTTCAGGTATTTTTATGAGTGGCCAAGAACCTCCTGAGCCTTCTCCTTTCTGTGCTTAATGGTCCCATCTTTCTCAGCCTCTCTGTCATGTGTCAGATGCTCCAGTCCCTTAATTATCATTGTGAATCATCATCGTGCTATCTCAGTGTACCTCTATGTCTCTCTTGTACTGGAGAGAACAGAACCTGGCACTCCAGATGCATCTCACCAGGGCTTAGCAGGGGAAGAGGGGTAGAATCACCTCCCTAGACCTGCTGGCAACACTTGGCCTAAGGCATCCTAAGCTGCTTTTGACTTGTGTTACTTCAAGAGCACAGTGCTGGTTCATGTCTAATGTATTCCCCAGGACAGCTAGGTCCTTCTCTACCAAGCTGATTTCCAACTGGTCAGATCCCAGCCTCCACTAAGGCCAGAAGTTATTCCTACACAGAAGTAAGACTTTGCATTTGCCTTTATTGAACTTTGTAAGATTCAAAGTAAGAACACATTTCTCGACATGTCAGGTTCTCTCTGAATGTCAGTACACTGAAATGTCATCTGTGTCAGCAGCTCCTCCTGGTGTTGTGTCATCTGCAGTCTAGCTGAAAGTGCATTCTGTCCCATCATCCAGGTCACTAATTAAGAAGTTAAGTCATGCTGGCCCGAGTACTGACACCTCGGGTGCAACACTAGTTGTACCTCCAGGTGGGCTTCATGTTGTTTATTACAATCCTCTGAGCCCAACAGTTCAGCCAGTTTTCAGCCCACCTTACTATTCACTTACGAATTGTCATCATTCTTATAATTAAAATGTTATGGGAAACAGTGCCAAAAGCCTTGCTTAGTCAAAAATAACAATGATGTCCGCTTCTCATCCACTGAGCCAACCGTCTCATCACTGAAGGCTGTCAGGCTGATTAAACATAATCTCCCCTTTGGAAATCCATCCTGACTATTTCCAGTCATCTTCTTGTCCCTTATGTGTTTGGAGATGATTGTTTCCAGAACTATTTGCTCCATCACCTCCCCGGGGATCGAGGTGTGGTTAACTAGCCTGCATTCCCCAAATACTCCTTGTCTTTCTTGAAGCTTGTAGTGTCAGTTCCTTCTCTAAAGAAGTCTAAAATTTCCAAGCTTAATACCAAAGAATCTCCTTTAATGGAGTAGATATAAAAAGAACTTCTTATTGTGCACTCAAATCAAAGTACTAAAATAAAATTAAAAATTAAAAACAAACAAACAAACAAACAAACAAAACAACACAGTATTTGCAAAACTGGAAATTAAGGATTTTTCTCAATTTTTGAGCCACTGGAAATCATATTATGTCCAGATTTCTAGCCAAGCAAAGGTAGATTTAGAAGACCTAAATCACTGAAATGACTTGGAGAACAAATGAAAAAGATGTACGGATTCATGACAGGACAGAAAGAATGAGAACAAGTTGGATTTTAAATTACATGGTTATGAAATAGAGAAACAAAATTTAAAGGTTGACTACAAATTCTGAAGGAGAAAAGCCAATGCAATAAGTAAAAACTTTAATTATCAGGACTTTAAATGTCAGCTTTTTGGAAGGGTAGAAGTGGTCAGGGTGCATAAAGCCCTATTCCCTTCATAAGGCCTCCTCAGAGACTGAGAAATCTTATTCTGAAATGTCATCCTTATCAGCAGAAAGATTTAATTATGGGAAAAAAGCATAAAGTATCCAGAATTTGTGTTCAAAGGTTATGAGTTACAGTATTTCCAAGAACTATCTGCTTTAACTCTCTCTCTCTCTTAAATTAAACAAAAAAAAAGAAAAAAAAAAAAAAGCCAATAATAAAAGCAAGGCAGGAGAAGTTCCTAAAGTCAGTGTCCTACAATAAATAGAGATGTCAGAAATACACTCCAGTTATTCTGGATTGAAATCTAAATCTTAGCATATACAAAATAACAAGGCAGAACTGGAAAGTAATGTTAAATTTCAGGGTGAAATTTTAAAGATCGTTAAAAGATCAAGAAGAAAAAATAGTAATGAATAATAAAACTGAAAATTCAACTGATAGGGGCAGAAGTGAAGCTGAACAAAAAACTGTGAGTTTCTCTGAATAATTGGACAATATAATGGTTACGAAAGTCAGGTTTTTTGTAAGCTTTCCAGTAAGCACAATAGAGTAATTGCTAAGAAAATGCATGTTTGGTTTAGTCATAGAGAACATAAAACTATGAGATTTTCAAAATTTTCTTTCCCATATACTTTAATCTAGAGCCAAAAAAAAACCCAAAGCAAAGCAAAACAAAAAGACAGTGAAGGGAATTATGTGAGAGGGGGATCAGTGATGATATACAGAAAAATTTTAGTAATGTGTGTTGCAGGGTGCTTACTTGATGTGACGTGTATGTCTAACTTTTCTTATTTTTACAAAAATCTCGTGAGTTACATAACTCTATTTTTCTTCATCAATATGTAAACTATTCAGGTAGCTCTGTTGTTAAGGATACTGCTTATGTTTCAGTTTGTTTCACAAGTCTTGTACAAGATTTATATAGCACACAACATCATAAACAAAGGCAACTTGCTGTGGAAATAAAAATACTCTCATTGATTCAAACTGCCTCAAAGTAGTTATGGTTAGAGACCATGGCTCATATAGGTCCCTCTGAAAATTATTTATATGAGCCGCCAGTCTTGAAAAGAAGTAGGAAACAAGATCCAGAAGCTTTTCATTTTTCTTGGAATGGAAGCAGTATTAGAATCAACAGCACAAAGAGCTTAACTGAGGTCAACTGGATTTGTTTAATCCTTTTCTCATATGGTGATAAAGAGCGAGACAGGCCCAATACCAGAGAAACAAGGTACTTCAGAGAAAGCTATGTGTGTAAAAATTGTAGAGAAAACAGAATTCAAACCAGGAGCACAGTACTTGAATATTAAAACATGACAATTGCAGTGGTCTTCTCTGTCTTCAACTATTTGTCTTTTAGTTGCCACTGTAAAGGCTGGAAGAAGTTTGAGGCTGATCCCATTGCTATTGTTTATATAACTGTTTGTAAGACTGCCAGATCCCACTGATGTTGTCTATCAGACCATCCTGTAACATGTGACGAACAACAGGTTTGGGGGTTCCTCTCAAGAAGTATGAAGATATAGTTAAACGAAATAATCCATTTATGGTATTCTAGCAGGAGAAAAGATGGTCATTTTGGCCTTAAGGCCTCATGCAAGCCAGTAATGTAAGGAGAGCAAAACAAAATTCCTGGTGAGTGAAATTCTGTAGGTTTATACAACAATGAATCTCCTGAGGATGTGTGGTTTCATTCTTCTTCTAACAAGACCACTTTAATTAAACACACAGATAATGTATCACATGCTTGTTTAAGGCAAATAAAGAAACAGCCATCATGTTCAACACTTCTCATTTCTTTCAGATGATCTGAACAAACTGGACAGACCATGTAGACAGACCATGCTTCAGCATGTGATTCAAAATATCAATTCTAAATCTGCCACACAAAGAAACTGATACTGCCATAATATTAGGCTGACATGCCACTCACTGGTTTTAACTACACAGACTGTTCAGTTCTTTTGTATTTCAGGAATGTGTTAGCATCTATGATAAGAGTATTCTGATGATTAGGACTTTTTCCTTGGAGAGTGTTGGAAAAAGCCACTGTGCTTAAGAAAATTATCAGATAAAAGGAGGAATATATACACCTCTGAAGTCATAGGAGTAGTACAAATGTCCTATCATATTCAATTAGAGATGAATATATAATGAAAACCCCAACACCTGGCTGCATCTGTTCCTCTCCTCCACTATTTAGCCTGTTGTTGATCACGGGGGACTCACAAGCCTAAAACATTTTAAAAGTTTTCCTAGAAATAAATATTCTTCCCATCTGTCTTGGTTTCAGTTGGGACAGAATTGTTTTATTCAGAGTGTCTGGTTTGATGCTATGTTTTGGTTCTAGGAGAAAAATAATGTTGATAACACACTGATGTTTATAGTTGTTGCTGAGCAGTGTTGTACAGAGCCAAGGCCATTCTTGGTGAAGGGCCCTAGGAGCTAGGAGGGCCCAGCTCTATGACTAAACTTTGTTAAATTGACAGATGACTTACATTCACCAGAGGATCATTCCATGCCATATGACATCATGCAGAAGAAGTTTTGAAGGGAGTGGGAGTTCATCTGGCTCTGTTCCTCTCACTGGGGGACTAGCTAGGCATCAGCTGGGGAGTTCTGAGCAATTGCTTTTGCAGCACTTGTTATATGCATCTATATATATATAGTCATTACTATTATCATTTTCCTTTCATCTTAGTAAATAGTTTTATCCCAACCTATGAGTTCTACTTGTTTTCCTCCAGTTCTCTCCCCCGCACCGCTCAGAAGTAGAGGCAGAGAGCAAGCAACTGTGTGGAGCTGAGCCACATTCTGGGTTAAACCATGACACCATCTTCATTTCCTCAGTGCCTCCTTCTTTTGCAATATGAATCATTGAAACTCTTGCCTAAAACAGACATATCTATATTTACATAATAATACAAAATTAATGAGCATTGAATATTTATTGACTTTGTTACTGCTTTATCTGTGTATCTACTGCATTTTCTCACAGGAAGTGTTGTGCTTTCTGTGCAATAAAGTAATTTACTGAATTACATTGTTATTTCATGGGAAAGAAAAATGTAAAAAAACAACAACAATAAAAATCCAGCAACTCAGAAGGAAGGATTTGGTATGAGAAATTTTATGTTTTATTTGTATGCCCAAATCTGTAGTGCTGGCTTTTTTATGATATGTGGTAAGAGGAAAACAACACTAAAGGCATACGCTGAAAGAAGAGGCCAAATTTATGTCTTGGAATTCAAGATTAATAGGAATGATTCAACAGATAAAATCGGATGTTCAGTCAGTCATTATGATAACCAAGTCACATTAAGCAGTTAATTTATGATTATATTATTCATGCATATATCCCTGGTAGCCTTATATGGATCTTTATTTGTATCTGCCCTCAGTTTGACCTGTTTGATTGAGGGTATAATCAGGCTTGTTCACACAGTGAGGCAGAATGTTCTTATAGAGCTGCTGTGGAATTCAGGGTAGATGTGATTTTAAATAATGCGTTTGTGAATGAAAGATAATCTGACTGTACCTGAGACATCATATTTATTATAAGTCTCAAACAAGTACAAGTATTTTACTTCTTATAAATGATCTTACCATGTATTTATTTCAAAAAAAGAAAATAATTTATCTAGTGACGCATCTGAGTCTATCTGCATTCTATTATATGCTGTGGCTACAGCGGGGTGTCTTCTCCCTGAGGTCATTTGCTGGTGCCAAACTAACAGAACAAAGAGTGGACACAACAGGGGTTTAAAAAAAAAACAACAAAAACAAACAAACAAACAAAAAAACACAACCCCCCTCCCCCCCAAAAAAAAACTCTGAAAAATCAGCAGGAAAACAGGAAAGGGAATTTTAATGAGACAAGCAAAAAGGTGGAGGATTTTTCTGAACAGTACTGTGGTTATATCTTCCAGGGACATGCCAGTCATTTTTTGTCTGAAATCAAGATGAATTTGTAAACATAAGAGGTTTAATCTCATATTACATCACGTCTCAGAATGATTAGAAAGCTTTTAATCTTCAGAAAGTAAGTTTTACTTCAATAAAATATCTAGATAAGAGATGTTCTAAAATACAGATAACTCAAAATGACCAAGAAAGACAACCATTCTAGTGAACTTATTTCCTTGCAGGAATTTTCCTGTCCTTCCAGTCAATGAACTGTGTTTCTGAGTTGTAGACAGCTCCACATAGTCCTGTCTGTCTCTAAAAAATGAAGACTATTTACAATCATCTGAATTTCCATAGCAGAATCTAAGGAATTTGTGAGTAGACATGAGCATAAATCTTTAGAATTATTATCAATGATATTAATTATTATTATAACTAAGCTCGTGTGCTTTGAGTCAATGTAATATTTTTTTGTTGTTGTTCCCAGGATTAGTCATATTTTGATGTACAGTTCAGATTAAGCTTTTCTTCGTTAGTTATATGGAACTCAATCAAGTGGCCAGTCTCCTCAAATAATAGAAAAATATACTGAAGTTAAAGATTTTGTTTAGAAAGAATAATATAGAAATAAGCAGCCAATGTAAAAATATTATCTTCTGGCTAGTTTACAGCTGAGTAACTTATTGTCATGGCTCTCCATTTTTTTCACCACAGGGCAGATATTTCAGTACATTTTAAATGTACATCCAATCTAGTGGGTAAGGAATATGAAATTAGTTACTTTCTCTTTGAGTACAATCAGTATGTCTGCACATGAACAATAAGTTTAAAGTTAAATATTAATTTTAAAAACAGTTTCAGAAATAGTTACTTAAGATTTTTTTAATTATTGTTTCATATTAGTTTTCTTTTAATGAAAAGCAAATATAACACACATTTCTTTGCAAACCATTCTACAGTTATGTTTCAGAAATAAAAGATGGATTGTAAAGTGGATTTGATCAAACTGCTTTTATTTGTGAGAAGCTGACCTAACAAAAACCTGTTTTGTTTTTTCTTTGTTTGTTTGTTTTGGAGTTTTTATTAACTTTATCTGGAATATGATTCTTGACTCTTAAGAGGAAAAGGGAGTAAATAGAGAAGGAAAGAGAAGAGGAAGGGGGTGAAGAGGGGGAAGAAGATGCAGAAGAAAGAGGGAGATGCAGCAGGGGAAAGAAGAGGGAAAGAGGAAATAGGGTGGGGGAAACAGAGAGAAAGAGGGAGATACTGAATCCATGCAGAAGTAGATACTAATGTCCTGGAATTAAGATTCTTGCCAAGAAACTTGACAATCTCCTATGTAAGAACAGAAATAGGAATCTGAGCTCTGTTCCTTCTGACAGTCATGTGATAAGTACCTAGTGGGATGAGGACCTTCTCTATTATTTAGTAACATGGAAAAGAATTTTGGTTTGCTTGCAGTGCAGTACAGGAAGTGCTTTGAAATCGTTAACATTTCTGTAGGATCTGAAAATGGTTGCCTTTCTACACCTCTTCTTAAAAAAATAAAGGGTACTTAGCTTGTTAAGTGATGCTGTAGTTGTGAGGTTTTGTCGTTTGGTTTTTTTGTGTGTGGCTGTTTGTTTGTTTGTTTGTTTGTTTCCCCAGTTCTTACCATTTAGTAAAAACTCAGAGAGAAAGGATAGTTTTTTGTTTTTTGTTGTTGAACTTACTGGATAACTGTACCTCAAAATACCTATCTATCTGAAAACTGCGCTCATTTTGAATAGTCTCTTATATGATAGGTTGCTCCAGTTAAGAATATAATACCTCAGGGTCTGAAGGATTTGAAATTGCCTATAGGAGACAATAGGTCTACTTCACAGTTTCTAAACTAAATAAGGATTGCAGAAGCTCTGTGCTGCCTATGAATGCTGGTATCTGCAGACAGCATAAAACTGAAATGCAGAGGGGCAGCTGAAGTCTTCTTACATTTGTTTTAGTTGTTTTAGTTTGCTTAACTGCCAAAAAAAACATGCATATATTTGTAGACTAATAAATAAAATAACATGCACATAAGGTGTAGATTGATTGAGAAGGCATTTCAAATTGTCTTAAAATTGTATAAACAGATGTCTGAAGTATAGTGAGATAGTGAGGTGATTTTCCTTGCCTGTATCACTCTATTTCAATGTTTCCCTATAGCTAAAACTTTGAAATGCAGTATGCTTAGGGATGCTTTTAATTTTCTACATGGGTGAAGGAGTTAGCCCTGGGACATATAACAACTGAACCGTAGATGTGCCTACAGCTGTGTTACTCATTCTTCCTGGCCAAAAATATTGGCAAAAATCACCTTAAAATATGATACAGAAAACCTATAGCGTATTATTATTTTTATAGCATTTTAATGTTGATTAGAGAGTTTATGTATTCTGTCTCCTAGATGATGGAATAGAGTTCAGTTTCAGCAAAAGTGGACTGGGTGTGTGCTGGAGATCAAAGCTGCTGAGAGATCTTGACAAGTTGAAGACAGGGACTGATGACCATGAAGTCGGACACAGGCAAATGCAAAATCTTGCCCTAGGTCTGGAATAACTCTGTGCAGTAGTTTAGAGCATGGTCTGACTGAGTAGGAAAAAGCTTTGTGGGTAAGATTCTAGCAGTCCAGGTATAAAATAAGTTGAACCTCAGTCAGCAAGGGCCAACTGCTTTTCTCAAATATTTAGCTAGCAGGTACGGAAAAGTGTTCCTACACAACTATTTAGCACCTATGAGAGCACATTTGAAATGCTCTGTCAAAGTTTTGGTTCCTCTGTGTAGAAAAAGACATATGCTGGATTGAGTCCAGTGCATAGAGGATGAAATACTTGAAGTGGTGAATTCTCCATTCATAGAGGCATTCAAAACTTCAGTGAATGAAGTACTGACCTACTGACCGTCTGATCTATTGAATTTGCTTTCAGCAAGAGTTTAAACTACTTGATCTCCAGAATGTCTTTCCAGCCTATGTACTCCTGTGAATCTAATATATCAGTTATATATCTAATTGTTTTCAACAATATTTCTTCTGTGGAATTCTTTGTTGAAGACTTGAATATCACAAGTTATAGGAAAATTGTGTTGGGCATGAATTATGTAATAACTTCATACTATTGTACAAGTGTGATTTATTTATACATTGCTAATATTGATGATATTATGCCAATTCATTGAGTAGTAGGAAACCTCTTAGAGACCTTAAGTACAGGACCATAAAAGTGATGTCTCTCTTTGCATCAATTGGAAAAAAAAAACTGTTTCCTAGCCTCAACCGTTGCATTCAGATGAACTGAACCAGTTTTATCTTTAATACAATGAGAAACTTTTGTTTTCTTGAAGAGTCTCAAAACAGGTTTAGAACAACAGTGACTCAGAAAACACTATCTGATAAATGGTAATTGAGTTGAGAGTGACAGAACTGCAAAACTAAATTTAAATTCAAAGCGGATGATATTTTTTAAATGGCAATGTGCTGATAAATTCTGAGTCTTGATGGAGAAGTTAAGATTGGGAATGACTAATTTTGTAGTTTAAGAAAAAATGCAATTTGATGCAATTTGGATCCTTTTCCCTTCCACCTACTTTAGCTCATAACGGAAAAAAAAAAAAAAAAAAAAAAAAAAGGAGGGTGAGAGAGAGAGGGACATCAGTGTAAAGAAAAAGAAAAGTAACAACCCAGAGATGTTTAAAAAATCTTTAATAACTGTAAGCTCTCTCTGAAGTCTTTAACACAGAATAATCTCCTGTAGAAAGTAGAAAAATGAACTGAAAGAGTGTTTGTGGACCTAATCTAGGTCTTTTCCCTGAAGAGGTATTTTGATTCATCCCTTGCACTGATGGGTCAAAACATAAGGTTTTGCCCCATAGCTGGAGGTGTTCAAGTCCCTGAGCGACCTGATCTAGTGCTCAGTTTAGTGGTTGGCAATGATGGCAGGGGGAGCTAGATGATCTTTAAGATCCCTTCTAACCCAAGCAATTCTATGATATCAACTGGGTAGATTTATGCATTGGTCAAATAAGAAAAAATATCTATGAAACAGCAAAATATGGATTCATTCTCTACTTGTTGCATGCAATGTTAGTGTTAGTACTGTAGATATTAAGGGGCATTGATAATTTAATCAAAGAGTAAAATGAATGTAGTAAAGAGAAAGCAGTTCAACCTCTCCCTCAATTCAAGTGACACAAGATGAGTGTGTTTAGTAGATTAAACCTACTCACATGTAAATGTATGTCAGTAAGAAAGGAAGTAGTGATTTGACAAGTTTGAGGGAACAAATATTATACAGTTATATCAAAGTGTCAAAAGTACTTTAAATCTGTGACAGCCCATAATCTATGTTAAAGACTGAAATGTGAATTAATGTTGAAAAGCTAAATATCAAAATGTTCCGGGAAGCTAAAAGTTGGAGGTTTCCCATGAACACTTACTAATCATTTAACGAAAAAAAGTGAACATTCTTTTCATATATCGTGAACTCGTCTGTCAGAGATCAGTAGAACAGACTTACTAACAGTGGTTGTTAGTACTATGAAAGTAGCAATAATCAACGTCACTTCTATGAAGTAAGTATACATAAGGTGATGAGTCTAGTTAATAGCTACATTGTTGAGCACTATGTTTTGAACATGCTTCACAAAGTTCCTATTAGCACCTTCAAAATGTTTTCGATCATGACAAAACTCTTATTCTACAATTTACTTTATTTTACCATAATTATTTCAGAGTAAATTAAAAGGGAAGAGAGAAGTAATTTTAGTAGGAGTTTTAACTTTACGTCACTGCATCTGTCCCTTGGATTTTGAAAATGAACCACTTTTATTTTAGCCCACCTTCAAATCTTAGATTATCTATATTATTTCTCTAATAGTGACTCTATTTGGCAGGAATGTGTTTAAAATATGATAATAAGCAATAAAATATTGCTTTAAAGCATGTTTATAAAAACACAAAACTGTAAGATATTGCTGTAGGGTTTTTGTGAGAGTCTGGAGAGATTTATTTTTTTTTTAACAAATGTCTCCAGTACCTCAGTGTATGAAATAATCTAAGTGAGGTGCTATATTTACTCTGTAAGTAAAAGCATTTACTGCTGCTGCTTAAGGCATAAACGTTAAAGGCATGAACAAAGAAAAAAACATTTCTGAACCAATGTGTCAAGTTGTTTTTTTTCTACACAATAATTATCAGAAAACTATATATGTGAATTTCTTTCTTTTCTAGCACCACTAACAGATAAACCACCAAAGCTTTTACACCCATTGGAAAGTAAGCTAACAATTCAGGAGACGCAGTTAGGTAAGTAGTAAACACATAATTTCTCTTCAGATTGTATGAAGATATTTGATGTGTAAATGTACAATGGTAATGTGATAAAATGACGTCATTAATACTTTCATTGAAAAGACGTTAAATATACTGTGATGACATGCAGAGGTGTGTCATATAATGTCTAGAAGAGTGTCGTTCACCAAAAAAAAAAGAAAGGGAAAAAAAAAAAGGTAGAAAATAATTCTGTGTACTAAAATCTTGAATACAACTGCATTTTTTTACTGTTCTTTTTTTCCCATTCCCCAGTCAATTGTTATGAGCGTGCCTGAGATTTTCTTCCTAAAGTTTCCATTTTCTGTATATTTAAATATATCCACTATATATTAAAAGCTCAGTGGGATTTTGTCATTTAAATTGTGCTTACACGGCTTACTTGGTAATTACTTGTGGAATTGCAAAGATATCCTGTACTTATACATTTTGTTTTTATAAAAGTAGTACTGGTCTAAAACTATTCAGCAGTGACAAGTTAACATAATTGAGTATGATTATTTAAAATTTACAGATATTTATGTGAGTATGAGTAGAGAGAAATTTATGTATGAAGAAACCATTTTTTTACTTTTTCCAAACTAGTGGATGGTGGCTATATTTCATCACTTTGATCTCTTGCTGCCGTACGTGCAATTAAGTATCCAAAATTAAGTGAATGAATTACTGTAGCTTACAGGATATAGAGTTTTTTCTCCTGTGGACTGACAGCTGGCAATTTCTAAGAAACAAGAAATCATCAATAAGTTAAACTGGAGTTATAATTTGGTGTCAAAATAGTATCCTGTTCATAGATCTTTGAGCATATTAACTAAAGACAAAAAGGGAAACAATATGATGGTTGTTTTAATCCCATAAAAGTAATAAAGAATTAAAATGAAATAAAATAAAAGAAAGAAAACCAAACTGCAGAACAACACCAGGAAAAAAGAAATAGCAGAATCCTTGCAAATACGTGTCAGCAACAGAGAATCTTACGGTGCTTGGCAGCCTGTAGCTAACAGTGCCCGTGATATAACTCATCTTTGTTTTGGTATTAATAAAATGTTACATTATAATTCAAGCTATTCAAGTAATGTTATGAGGTTCTATACACATATATTCTGAAAGTATTATACATTAAAGGAGTTATATTCCTTAATGCAGCTAATTTCTTTGTGTCTGAAGACATATCTGTGTTTGATGACTCTTGATGATTTTATCTTTTCATTCACCTACAATCCTAGGAAATGGAAAACAAAGTGAAGCAAAGTGACTGCCCAATTTTTTTTTTTTTTTCTGACCGATGTTGGTTGCTGGGATATTTTTAATTGGGGAAAAAAAAAAAAAAAAGACATCCTTTTTGGCCTTTGTCAGTGTTTCACCTAATGTACTGTACTAATTGAGATTAATTCAATAAGAGTGTAACTATTAATGGCTAGCTAGAAGCTTTTTACCTATGATTTTAAGTATTAATAATACCTTTTATTTCTCATAGTTCTAAGAAATAGGATGAATTATTTGAGTGCTGGGTTATGGAAAAGACACTTTTCACTTTATGAAAGGGTTAACTTGAAAATGTCACTTTCGGACACAAGATGGAAAGACTCACTGTAAATAAATATAAAACAAAAGTACTTAACCTCATATATAAAAATATATTAATTTGTTGTTTAAAAGACTGTGAAAAGTTGTATGAGAGCTGGAGCAAATGAGGAAAAAAAAAAAAAAAAAAAAAAAGATAATTCTCTGGCTTAAATGTTGTTCCACTCATAGATTTAGTGCTTTGATCCTTTTGGGTTGTGTTTGAAAGGGCTACATTTCACTTTCATCGTGGAAAGTTACCGTTTCAGTGGACCTGTTCATACCTTGCGAAAAATGAAAAATATTTTATCATTGGAATAATATTCAGGTTTACTTAGCTAAACCTTAGAAAATTACCTGAGGCAGCAGCCTCCCACCCATCTGAGGCCTGGGCTAATCATAACTTGCAAACTGATCTAGACAGTGACAGAAAACATGATAGTCCTCCACAGTGTGTTTAGGATGGTGTGTTTGACTTGTATTTGAAAATTAAACATATTGATGGAAAGAGTGGCATGGAAATAGAAGAGCAAGGAGGCAGGAGCCTGAGGTAGTCTGGGATTTCATGCTGCAGGGGATCAGCTGGTGCAGCACAAAGCTGGTGCAGTCCTCTCTGCCCACATTTCTGTCCTTCTTGTCTCAGAGTCCTCCACATTGAGTGGAAATGAAGGCAAGGCACACATCTGCACATGTCCTTAGGCTATGCATTATGTACAGAGATGCCTGTTCTTCTGTGGGCACCCAAGGTCTTCTGAAACGTCAGTGGTGATAGTTCAGCTCAAAATCTTCCAGTGCTAGCAGGCCTTTTGAGAATGGTTCTGGACACACTTTTGAGAAAACTCTCAGTAACCTTGATGTTGTTAGAAGAGCCTCTGGAGTTCAAATCTTAAATCAAGGAATTGTCTAAATTCTGATGGGAAAACCAGATCTATCTGATTTGTTTGGCTCCAGCACTGTGGACACCTGATTTTTATTGCTGAGATATGTTGCTCTCTTATATATGCACCAACAATTAAAATTAATGTCATGAAACTGCAGAGCTGTTGTATTATTGTACTGCATGGCAGACAGTATCAGGCCAAAGTGACTATGCATTAAAGAAGGAGTTTCTCTGAGTGACTGAAGTGTTATGGTGTTTGGCTTGAAGCAAAACAGAGGTGGAGAATCTGCAGCCATCAAACCTTGAATTCACAGGTTCCCGTGGTTTAAATGTAATCTAATTGGTCAGTTGTGGAAAATGTGTCCCACTATTCACCTGATACTTGGAAGATTATTAAACTGTGATCTACAGTGCAATGATCAACCTTAGAGAAATGCAGGAATCTTGAGACCTCCTTTGAAATGTCTTAATCACACTGAATAGTAATCAGAAAATCCCTGAGTAGAAGCACAGCATAGAAATTGAAGGAGAAATTCATTTCTCAAAGGGTTTTCTTGAAAGACAGCACAAGGCAGCCAAAGCATGAGGCAGATAAATCCTTGATGAGGAAAGAAAGATTAATTCCAGTCTTGTCCTGTTCTGCATTTAATGCTTTTTGTTTGTATCTTTACTTCCAATTTTGTGATCAATCACTTCTGTTGCTAGGGTAAAAATACTGTTTCCTTTTTGAGCTTTTCTCCTGACAAGGGTTTCCTAAATAGCTGTGGTGACTTCAGTATAGACTTCTACTCTGGAAACAAAGACTCCAGATAAAATACTGTGTTGAATATAGTCTTGAAAAGGGTGCAGCCTTGCAAGAATCTTGGAGCTAAAAGATGAGGTGTGTTTCCCATTCAACTCCAGGCCATTCTGTGGGTTGGCAGCATCAGCATCATCTGGGGAGTGGGGAAATGCAGGAAATGAAGGGGAAGTAAGGGGAGACAAGGCACAAGTGATGTAGAACCCAATGAGCTGCATTCCATGATTTCTTTTTCTCTTACCCTCAACACACTACCAAAATCAGCAAGAAAAACCACACTAACATTAGAAAAGAATTCTTATAACAAAAATGATAACTTTTTAGTTCAGACCTGAGTAGAACTGACATTGTTCAAATTGATGTTATTTCTTATACAGGAAAATCCTAAAATATCAGGTAATTCTATTTTATTTTTTTTTTTAACTCTAGGTTCATGTAGCTGTTATGTATTTGGTAGAAATGCATATATGATGCATGTTTATTTAACAATTATGTTCTGTTTTTCTGTATTGGTAAATTTTGAGGCTTTTCAGTTTCACCAGATTTTCAGGCAACGTTGTTTTTTCCACCAGCACTGTAAAACATATTTTCTCCCTCAAAGAAACTAGCAGCATATTGTTAGTCTGCCCGTAGAAAATCTCACTCTATTATCCAGTTGGTTCATATTTATGGACCAAAAGAAGACAGGTGCATCTCTATAAGAAACTGTAATGGATCACAATTAAAAAACAAAACAAAACCAAAAAAGCAAACAAAACCCCACAACAATACATAGCACAATAAATCAATAATGATATTAAGCAGCTCAGAAAGTAGTTAGCCTATGTCCTCCCCATTTTTTCAGTATATTTTCTGATTCTGCACAAGCCCGTAATTTGAAATACCAGAATTCACCTATAAAAATAAAGCAAGCGTTGAATTATTTTCATCTAGACTTAATGTTAGACAAAGGAGAAAAGGAATAAAGACTCCCACAAGCACATGAATGGGCCTAAAACAAAGGTACCTAACCACTTTGTGATCTGAATGAAATGAGTTTTCAGGAATATCATCCAATACCAAAATTTATTCTTGTGACTAAATCTGCAATGAACATGGTTTTGTTGTTGTTGTTACTTTACTTGTTGTTTTGTCTTTTATTTTTTTTAGAGCATTATTTCCATTAAATTGAATTGACCACTCTCTAGTAAACATGGGCTTGTTTCTTTCTCTCTGTCCTAAACATATTCTTGAAAAAAGTCATTAAACTGGCTTTTAATATATTCTTTCTAAAATAAGAATATGAAAAAGTTCCAGAAAAAGATGAGAATACTTCAGGAAGAGTAGGATACTACTTTATTTATAGCAACATTTTCATAAAAATCTTCCACACAAATTGGTGTTATTAACGATAAAAGCACTCCTTAGCTAGCCTAATCAGTAGCTGTATAAATAAATTACCTAAAGTGATGTGAAATGACCAGCGATATATGTCTTCTTTCTGGATGATAATTAAAATGTAAGAATGCCTAAAATCATTTTTAACTGTACACAATTAATCTAACTGCCATACTGACTCCATAAAAGGAATAACATCTTCATGATGTTAGGGATTGTTACATTGATATATTTAATTGTTCCAGCATTCTTTACACTAAAATAATCTATTTTTGAGGAAGAAACCCTCAACACTTTCGCAGTGCTTCCATGTGGATGCACACTTTGGAACATGTCTGTGGAAAGGAGACTCTGGGGCAGACACTGGCCCAGCAAAAATCAGAGAAAATGGTGCCACTTCCCAGCCACCTCACCAGTCACATGCACAGAAAGGAGCCATAATGTGATTTGTATCTCAGCCCAGCTGCTGAGACTTAGTACTGTGAGCCAGATCTTTAGAGCTTCACAATGACATGAGAAACTTTACATCAAGAGAGGCTGATATCTCCATTCTCTTTAAATGCCCACCTGTGTGAATTCTGCTGAAATGTAGGAAGATAAGAGCTCATAATAAAATATAGCTAGGCCACCAAGGCCCCTGCCATGGGCAGGGCTGCCTCCACAAGATCAGACTGCCCAGACCCCATCCAACCTCGCTTTGAGCACCTCCAGGGATGGGGCACCACAGCTTCTCTGGGCAGCTGTGTCACAGCCTCACCACCCTAAATATTACAAGACAGCTTTGTTTAAACTTTTTTACTAAGTTTCAATTTAGTATAATTATTCAGTCAAATAGTAAGACATTCGGTGTAAAATGTTTTGCTGAAAGACTCTCTTGTAAAGTTGTTAATTTAACTGAAGACTGGTTCATGAAAACTCGTGTTTGACATCTAGTGTAGAAGGATGAGGAATAAGTGTGTTTTCAGCATCTCAATTAAAAAAAAAATGTATTAAATAATTTTTATCTTCAGAGACAGAATTTGAAATGTAAAGTAGCCAATTGGGAGAATAATCAATGGCAATCAGGTGAAGTCATGACAATCAAGAGAAGTCCCTGGTGTCTGGAAAAAAGGTAACATCACACCCATTTTTAGGAAGAGAATAAAGGATGACCCCAGGAACTACCATCCTATCAGTCTCACCTCTGTGCCAAGAAAGATCATGGAGCAGATCCTCATGTGCTTAGGCACATGAAAGACAGGGAGGTTGTACCGGAGAAGCAGCATGGCTTCACCAAGGGCAAATCTTTTTTGACCAACCTTGTGGCCTTTTATTATGGTGTCACTGCATCAACAGACAGGGGAAGAGCCACTGATGTCATCTGTCTGGACTTCAGTAAGGCCTTTGACATGCTACCCCACCACATCCTTCTATCCAAATTGGAAAGATATGGATTTGTTGGGTAGACTGTTCACTGGACGAAGAACTGTCTTCAGGATAAAGTCCAGAGAGTGGTGGTCAATGGCTCAGTGTCTGGATGGAAGTCAGTGATGAATGGTGTGCCACAGGGGTCAGTGCTGGGACCAATACTTTGGGGGATGTGATCCTGCCCCTCTACTTTGCAATGAGAAGGCCTCACCTGGAGTACTGTGTCCAGATATGGAGTCCTCAGTACGGGAGAGAGATGTTAGAGTACATCAGAGGAGGGACGCCATAATGATCCAAGGGATGGAACACCTCTCCTGTGAGGACAGGCTGAGAGAGCTGGGGCTGTTCAGCCTGGAGAAGAGAAGGCTCTGAGGTAACCTGATAGCAGCCTTTAAGTATCCAAAGCGAAGCTACAGGAAAGAAGTGGACGGAATCTTTAGCAGAGTCTGTCGTGATATAACAAGGGGAAATGGCTTCAAGCTTAAAGAGGGAAGATTTAGGTTAGACATAAGGAAAAAATCTTCTACAGTGGGGCTGGTGAGGCACTGGAACAGGTTGACCAGAGATGTGGTCAGTGACCCATCCCTGGAGACTTTCAGGGCAAGGCTGGATCAGACCCTGGGGAACCTGATCTGTCTGTGGTGTCCCTGTTCGTTGCAGGAGAGTTGGACTAGATGGCCTTTGCAGGTCCCTTCCAAGTCTAAGGAACCTATGATTCTATGATAATGTACAATAAAATATTTTCCTAACTCTTACTCAATACGATATTTATATGTTAATTTTGTTGTTTTTTTTTATAAATCATAGTAGCTAGATGCCTCAACTGGTTTAAGGCTTGGTGTTCTAGTCTCATGGAAGAGTGTGTCATGGGAGACAAAGTGTCAGAAATAGCAACCATAACAGCAGTGAGTTTTTTGAGTCAATTTAAGTAAATATAGTAGCTATATGCATTATGAACTTCTTTATTCTTTTTGAAGTGTTCAAGACATATTATACAGTGCGGCTATTCCATATATAACCCTTTAGTTTCATCAGGAGCAAACTGTCATATATGTGGTTTTACACATTCTACTGAAAAGAAATAAAACAATTTTCAAACTATTTCTTGGCATTGTCAGTTGAGCATTCTGTTTCTAAATGGAGAAATGTAGCAGACAAATATATTTACAAAGAAAATGAATGGATTCAAGATTTCCAAAGGTATAGAGTAAGAGAAAAAGAAGAATCTAGAGAAGAAAAAAACCCAAACACTACATGGTAATAAGTGATATTACAATCACTGGATCTGGGTCATAGGTTTTTTTGTTGTGTTTTTTTTTCTTATATTTTGTTTTGCTTCGTTTGTGTGTGTGTGCTTTTAATTTTATTAGTTACCTTATAGTCTCTGCTATAGAATTTCATCTTTTAGATTGCATTAATCCAATTATTGTCCACTTAGGGCCAATCAGAGTTTGTTAAATAAGAGACAGAAAATGTTTCAGAAGTATTTAACTGCACTAATGCACTAAGGATATGTTTGCACTTACAGCTCAGTGATAACACATCAGCTAATTCTCCTTCCACTCTTTTTCCTGATTTAATCAAAGTCTAGAAGGTTATAAATAAGGTAATGAGAAAAAAAATGAATTAATGCATTTGAAATATTTATTTTGTATCTTTTCCATATGTGTACATTTGAAAATATATATATATACATGTATATCCAGTCTGTACATGAATATATGCATATTTGTATAGATAAAACTTGACAGTGCATTTGTTCATATTTTATCTCATTTTTTAATGCCTTGTCTTGATTAATTTTGAATTAATTTTGAATTAATCTGAATAACCAAATTACTTTATTCACATTAGGTTATAATATTTTGAAAAATGTCTTCTCTGGAAGACATTATCCAAGGTGCTTTCAGTGAGAAGCATCTAAATATAATTTATTATACAGCAAAAAGTGTCTGCTTAGTCTCTGTACAAGTATGTACATTTTATTCTTTATGTACGGATTAAATACATGAAGATTTTATCTTTCAAATTTTGTGCAGTTATTCATGTTTCCTGTTAAAAAGCATACTGTAACATTTGTTTTTATAATTTGGGAAAAGACTGTAAAACCTCAAAGAATTTTCAATATCAGTTGGATAATTATTGAGAAGTTTGATTTCCTATTTAAGACTTTATTGGACATCTATCTTACCAGCAGAATAAAATATAATCTGATGCAACAAAACATTCATAAGTATCCTCTGTGGGAGACAGCAGAATATAACATCAAAACTGAGATCATCATAAATACCAAGATATACAATCTAGAAATAGATGTATACTGCATGTTATTGGTGCCCTTTGAAATTTTAGTCTTAAAAAGACTGTAGTTGCTTATATTTCAAACTTCAGGAGTCATACTGTTGACCAGTGGTTTGGTTTGAAGTTGTGCCTTGTGTTTCTAAATTTACATGCAGACACTCAATTGTATCTGATGTTAAAAGAAACACAAGTGTCTCCTTGCAGACAAAAATATAAACTATCACTTAAGCAAAGTACCAAGCAAAAGCATACAAATGTTGAATAGTAAATATCAAAATCAAAGATTTTGTCCTAAGTACTTATGAATTATAACTAATATTAATGAACTATTCAGAATATTCTGCTCTAGAGATAAAAGATCCCATGTAAGCAACAATAATCTTCACATATAAAGCTGATCTCATCAAGTTTGTCAGTGGGCTAACAGTGGAACTACATACACTAGCATCTTCTTTTTCTCCCAGGATTTAGTCTGCTTTCCAGTTACAGTCTTTCCAATGTCATTGGTGAAGTCAGCATATGCTCACGCAGTCCAAATTAGGAGTGGTTTTTCAAGAAGCTCCACTGAAAATTGTTTTGTTTCATTTTTGTCTGAGATGTACTGTGTGTGAAGATTTAGTGAAGTAGACAGGTTTAATTCTGAAAAAAAAAAAAAATCAATCCAAATTTACATAATTTCATAATATCAGGAATTTGACATGTTGGTAGGAAATGTAACAACACTGAGGTGCTCAGGAGCTTAAATGTTTGTAATAAATTCTTACTGCTTAGAACATGAT
Organism: Alectoris magna; assembly: GCA_030625065.1. Lineage (NCBI taxonomy): Eukaryota > Metazoa > Chordata > Aves > Galliformes > Phasianidae > Alectoris > Alectoris magna. The sequence goes on from CM060560.1 coordinate 80,465,684, forward strand.
TCTAAGCTAGAACTGTCCTGTTTTTACATCTTATCCTTTTGCCTAAGGTAGAATTCTGACAATGGATTAATTAGTTATTTTTGCTTGTTCCCACACAAGAACATAAAATATTTTCTGAAACAAAAGATTTATTAAGTGCTTAGTTTTTGTGCTGATCTGAAAATGTACAAAGATGTCTAAAAATAAACTGGAGTGAAACAACTGTTTAAATGAACTCAGAAGTATCTCTTGAGAACTGTGGAGCTAGAAAGGTAAAACAGACAAAGCATCCAAGTCGAGTAAAATCAGAATTTAAATTTACTCCTCTGGATCTTGTAATTCATAAGGAATGTAGGGAATGTCTACCTTGGACTGCACTATAGTAAATGTTACCTTCTAGTTTATCAGCCGTTTCAGCTGTTTGATGTATGCTTTAAAGAGAAATTTACTAACACTACAAATGTACTGCTCTCTTTCCAATAACTAGTTTCTATTAATGGAAAATATGTGTATGAAAAACAATATTAGAAAAATGCCATTCTCATCAAGAAATTAAACACATCAAGTCATAATTTTTATTCACTACAGAAACACATACTTCAGTTAACCCACTTGAAATGTATTAAGAAAAAATTATAGCAAGTATTACAAAATAACCTCTTTCTACACTAATGTAATGAGCGGATTTGAGATGCAAGGCTAGAGAGCCATGTGTTTGGTTTCTTTAACAACTCTTCCAGGCAATTCACTTGATGCAATAAATGCTTGTGTTTCTGAATAGTTATCCAGAGTCAGATTTTTCATACGATTTCTAAAAGCTTGGGTAGTTCTTTTAGACAAAATTAATGTCATAGGAGAACTAGCTTCTTCTCACTGGCTTTATGATACTTTTTATAATACTATAAACACCTACAAGTTTATTATAGCTTGTTATATTAGCAGAGGTTTTGTGGTTTTCTTGTGCATATTTTTTAATCTCTTGCTAATTTCTTTTAACCAGAGTATTCCTTTCACACCAGTGAAAGTTAGAGTATTTCTTGATAAAAGACGTTTTTAACTACTAATATAGAGGTACCGTTGTAATGTAAGGAGGGATGAGTTACAAGTGGAACGGCCAGTGTTGTGCAAGTGCAACCTTTCTTCTTTTTTTTCCCTTTCTCGAGTGGTAATTAAAGTCAAAACAGAGTTTTATAAGTTTTCAGAATACAGTAGCCAAGATACAATTTTTCATTTCTCATTGCTTTGTAAAATTCAGGCATTTTTAAAAAGCTTATACATACTGATACGTCTTGCCATGTGAGTACTAAAATCCATAGGTTTTTTCTTCTTTGTAGGACCAAAAAAAGTTACTCACATTTACAATGGTAAAGTCCAAGACTGAAATTATTTGGATTTACTACTGGGGAATGAACAATCTTCAGTTTATCCAAGCCATTGTCAAATTTACTTACTATAATAAATATATTTGCCAGTGCATTACCAACAATAACAGTTCAAACCTAGTTTAAATAAAAAATTAAGATAAGAATTACTATGTTATTTAAGTATTTATTGTTTAGTATTTGGAGGGCCATGTATGAAGAATAACTCAGATTACTTCAAAGACTTTTCTGCATGCATTGCTACCTGTCACAATTCCCTGCCTGCCAGCTGAGTTGTATGAATACTGCTTTCTTTTTTCAGAGATATTTTATTTGAGGAGTTCCTTACATTAGTCTCTCCTTAAAGTAAGGAGAATAGAATAGGTTGAAAATGAAGGCTGGTTCTGAGGGCAGTCTGAGCCAGCTTCTCATCAATTTAAGAGTGAAAGTACTATACAAGCTTCTACTTTGACAGAGAGGTCTACAGAGGAGGCTTTTTTTTTTTTTCCTGCTGTTTTGTAGAACCAAAATACAAAAAGATGCTTAGAGTTAGATGCTCAGAATTATCCAGCAGCACAACTTCTGTTGCTCTCAATACCTTTGATTTTCTGCTGTTTATTACATAGAGTGTTATCTTTGCTCAGATATAGACATCTGACTTGAATTGGTTCTTGAATTTGTGGAGCCTCACAAGGGCACACAGTTTTACCTGGAAAGGTTAGCCAATAATGATGTGATGTTTTATGTTTGCTTTAATGCAGTGTAATGTGCAATATCAGAACTGTGCAGCTCTGATATCTGCCCCCTGACACTCTCCTCTTCTTTAACCCACCTTTAGCATTCATGCTTACAAGTGTTCGTGGGATGGCTGAGAAATAATCCAAGAAGAAAGGAAACCAATTTAAGCTAAATGACTCGCTGCACTACTGGTGATGTAGGTGCAACAAACTTTACTGCCAGTATATGGTGGCCAGGGAGTGAAGTGACAAGTAAGAAGCATAAAGGTTCTTTGGCTCAAATCAGTGAAACTGCAGTCTGAGTCAATACAGAAGGCTTCCCACAGCAGCAATACATATAGGGTCACTAGACAGAAAGAGGCACCATTATGACATAAATCATACTGTGTCAGAGTGGAACTGCTCTACAGCTACCTGCATATTCCTGTAAAGGTGGCTTTTGGTTGGACTTTGGCACACTGATGACTCACTCTCTTCACTGTATAGTAAGTTCAGCCTTTTTGCTTAGGCATCTGGAATTACATACTTGAAGTTGGAGTGGGAGAATATCTTCCTTGATGGTATCTATGTACCACAGGTGAATGCTTTCAAAAATATTTAAAACAGACCTTTCAAAATCATTTTATATATAAGATTATTAATGTTATATCCAGAAATGTTGCCAATACAATGTGCCATAGAAATGTATAGCCCAGATTTTCTACTGTGCTTGTATTTGTGACTGTTAAATTAATCAAAATACAACTCCATAATTGAAGATGTGTTAATGGTGTTCAATGACCAAACACAAGAGGTAATTCCATCACTAATCACTGTTTCGTTGTTATTTAAAATTACATGTGATTTATTCTGTTACTTAATTGGCTATCTGGTATTCTGTTACAGAAACTTGAGAATGAGGAATACATTTTACTGTGATAAAATAAAAAACCATATCAACTCTTTAATTAGACTTTCAGTTAATTTTGTTTATTAGCTTTTCTTTTGTACTCATTTATGTAAGTAAAGAACATAGTTGGTAGTCCTTGTTTTTCATTTGATGATAAATAGTGATACTGAGAACAACGTACTAAATATTTTTGAAGGGTTGATTGTAGTCACAGAGCTCATCAAACTTCAAAGACTTTTAGTTTTAGGAGGTGATATTTTCACTGGTAAATTATCAGTCTTTTAAAATTGTAATGGCAGAAGATTTATTTTTCAGACGTTTTTTTAGTCCTTCCTCTTACTGACATGACAAAAATAATCTCAGGATTGTTCCTGCCTTTGATATGTTGCTTTCTTACTAGGAAAAAAAAAAAAAAAAAAAAAAAACAACCAACCCCACCCCATACCAGTTTTGATACAATCTGCACACGTGTCTAAAGATTATGGGCTGTCTTATTACATTGGCCTGGCTCCATGTAATAAGTAATTATCAGTGGAAATGACTCTAAGCAATTTTAAAATAAAATTAGTTTATGTTTGAAATGCTTTCTTCTTTTCTTTGCAATGAGAAGACTGCAGTTTTTGTAATTAATTATAGTGAACTACTGTGATCTACATCTACGTGTGCCAAAGTACTAAATTATCACTGTCCCTGCAAATGTATTCAGGTATCCTTTATCCCAACTTCATTTTGCTTAAGGTTTTTTTGTTGTTTTTTTTTGTTGTTGTTTGTTTTGTTTTGTTTTGTTTTAATGTAAAAGTAAGTAGAGTTCCAGCTTGAAGTAGATCAAAAGAAAAGACTGTATCAAGAGAAGTCAGAATCTCCCAGATGCTGTCTTCTCCTTCGAGTTTTGCTCGTCATTTAGAAGTGTTATAATTGCAAGAAAGTGTCAGCGATCCATCTACCACATACTATGCAGTCTTCCTGCCTTATCTCCTATTTTGTTTTGTGGCAATCTGTTAACAAGTGTGGGCGTGGACCAATTTTTCTGAGCTGTCATAATATCCCATGGCATAAAATGCAATTCATCAGGTTTTGTGTCCTAAATTCACTATGCTTTCAGAATTACTCTAATGGATGAAGAGATCTATGCAGGCACTTGACAATCTCATTGCAGGGATGTTCTCCTGATATTTCACTGCTGAGTTTGTGTGTGGAGGCAATTCCAAACTGGCACAATGAAGGAGTCTCCACTGGGTTGAGAGCATGGTTTGTATAAAGGCTATATTAAAGTGAAGGTTGTTTTACCCTCCAGATGGAAAGCTGTGTTTTAGGGTTGAAATGAATCTAACTCTTCTTGGAAATAAGAGAACTTAAAGCAGCCTATTTCCAGTTCTGTGTTCAGCATGTCTGAGCTTCTCAAGGAGTTGTCTAAATCCTCAGGATAATAGAGGCTTCAGGTAGATGGACAGAGAGTAGGTTAAAGCTGAGAAGGACTAGAGGCTAATTTAATAGGGAAGCAGAAGGGCCTTGACAACTAAACTACTAGCAGCAGTAGTTAGCTAGTGTGAGACTCTTTGATAATCTTGATCCCAGGTAGATTTAGATAAAGACAAATAAATTTCTGAATGGAGCTGATTTCCATTTCAGCGGAGGCCTGATATGTACATGTAACGTCTATAGTGCCTTAACCCACATACACAGAGAAAGGCTGCCAGTAGTGGTTGAAATGTAGGACTTCACTGGTGAGACATAACTGAAGTTAGAAACTGTAGTGTATTTATAAATGATGGTTATTCCCAAGTCACTTAACTTGGATGTCAGGATCAGCTGAAACCTTGTAATAGACCACCAGGAACAAGTACAAAAATGTGTATTTAGTGCATTGTAAATACAAGGGAAAATATTGCAAAAGTTTAATATAACGTGATGTTATTTACTTTTCAAAAGCATAACAATGTGCACTATCTGTTACTGTGACACAGCAAATGCTTTGCCAGTCCTAAAACTGTGCTAACACATTTGTGAGGTAGAGAACAATACTGCATCTGCACTTCATTGTGTCTCTAATATCTATTTGTTCTATTCAGAATGTATCATAATACAGCTCCTTCACGATTATTAGTGATAAATTAATGATAAATTAAAAATGACTGGAACATTTCAGCTTAAAGTGCTGCATTTCAGACATGCACATGCTGCTGTGTACATCAAAAGTTATACTCTACTTTGAAATCTAAAATTATTTTTCATATTTATGCCTTTTACCTGCTAGCAGTACACCAATTTATTGTATATCAATTCCATTTCTAGGATATACAATTCCAATTATTTTTTTGTTTGTTTGTTTTCCTTAAAGCAGGGTCATACCATTAAGTTCTTATATCCAATAGACATGTTCAATAAAGGAGGCCATTTATGTGCATTTTTCTGACCTCCACATATCAAATGATAATTTATGTATGATATTTAAAGGGCACATTTCAATAAATGAAACATTTTTACTTTATTTTGTCCCACTACAATATGTATTACAGAGGTAAATATGTGTGTATGAATTTACACTGTTTTTGAAAGCACAGCATGAGACTATACTCGAATAAACTTCAGGGTTTACTTTCAAAGTAATTTGAAAAATAACCAGCATAACAATCTAAAATTATTACTAGCAGTTTTTGTAAATCATACTTTGAAGCACTCAAATACACTCAGCTAGGTCAGAAGACAAAAGTAACAAAATCCAAATGGAGTTATAACCATTCTTTTTGTTACAATTTTACAGTTCAAGATGTTCTTGAACAAAGAAGATGTTCCAAAGAATTTCTTTTTGGAGAGGAGAAGGTTCTGGGGAGACCTCATTGTGGCCTTCCAGTACTTGGAGAGAATGTATAAACAGGAGGGGGAACAGCTATTTATGAGGGTGGATAGTGATAGGACAAGGGGGAATGGTTTTAAATGGAGACAGGGGAGGTTTAGGTTAGATATTAGGAGGATGTTTTTCACTCAGAGGGTGGTGATGCACTGGAACAGGTTGCCCAGGGAGGTTGTGCATGCCCCCTCCCTGGAGGCATTCAAGGCCAGGCTGGATGTGGCTCTGGGCAGCCTGGTCTGGTGGTTGGCGGCCCTGCACACAGTGGGCAGTTAAAACTACATGATCATTGTTTTCCCTTTCAACCCAGGCCATTCTATGATTCTATGATAGAGAAAATGTAAAAGCATACACGTGTAATCATGAAAAACCTATTTGTTAGGTATCATCAGTTTTATTCCCTAATAAACTCTCTTGGTAAAAATACTGCAGAATGATACATTGTTTTAAAGCCAGCAATTTCTCTTTAAATGTAGCTTTTTAAATGGTGAAAGTTTGATTCTGGTATCGATACATTGCATTTGTAGACACAAGCAGGACCAGATTATAGTAATTATAGATATTGCAGTCTGAGAGGAAAATACATATCTATCAACACCTAAAAAATCCCATGTTCTCTTACTCATAGATGAAAACTCACATCCTGCATCATTGTCCTTATAGCAGTAGGAGAATCCATTAAAGTGTTTTATGAGACAAGGAGAAGCTGAGTTTTGTCTATTAACTGTATTCTGATGAATAAGAAAAATAAAGGTAAATAAATTACTGTTAAATTTGAAGGTTGCAATAGAAAATTACACTGGCTAAAGACAGCAAAGAAAGTTTTTCAACAAGATTAATTTTTCATCACTCTCCTGTGCTACTGAGTTCTAGTTACTTAGAACAACAATCCAAATAATTTTTATTTTTCTTTAAGCAAAGATAGGAAAGAAGGAAGGGAGGGAGGGAGGAAGGGAGGGAAGGAGGAAAGAGAGGGAAAGGAAATCAGTTAATCATGATTCAAGACTGTCAAGTCAGTGTTTCATAAGATGAAAAAAAGACAAATTGAAATTAGGTTGTTTGGAAGAGAATCCTTAAAATGTAAGTGAAGGAAATTTTTGATAAATTGTTAGCTTTTTTCTAATACTGTCTAGTACTGAGTGAAAAAGAAACTGCAAAATCTCAATTCATTGTTTAGAATATGAAATTTAATTAAACGAGATAATTTCATTAAAAATTCATAGCTTATATACAGGTTTTGTAAAGCTTTACTTTTTAGTAACATATTATTTAGAGTAATAAAAAAGCATTGATATGGAAGTCTAACAGGTGATATAAATAATTTCAGTTTAATAATAATAATAATAATTTCATATATAATAAATATAAATAAAAATAATAAATAAATAAAATAAATAAATAAATAAAAATAATAATAATTTCAGTTGCATTGAAAAGAATTTTATGAGTTTCTCTAAGATTTTCCCTGATTCTCTTTAGCCAATATCAACTTCAAAAATCTTTGCAATTTAAAGCCTTTTCAGTTACATAAGATTAATAGAGATTCAAAATTTTGTATTTAAGTGAGTCTTTGAAAAGCTAAATAAAGCACTCTCAACTTCTTATTATATCTACATGTAAAATGTCCATTGCTTCCTTCTTAGGCTTTATCCTCTATAGGGTTGTACACTTTCCTCTTCAGTAATCTTCCCTTCAGCTGGAGATAGAGACATTTACAAGCAATATTGCTGGCATATATATCCTTAAAAAAAAATAAAAATTAAAATTAAAAAAAAAAAGACCAAAGTTACTAAATTTCCCTCAATTTCCAGTTCTGTTTCCTAAATTTCTCATTGAAAACAGCTATCTTCCTCTATTTAAATTACTTATATCAACCCTTATCACAAATACTTTTCTTTTGTAATGAACAGTGACAATAATTTTCTGTCCTTGGTTCTGCCTTGTCTTATTACTATTATTTCTTGACAGTTGTTCTAGTCTTGTGGGAAGCAGTGGAGGGAACAAGGATTGTTCAGTCTGGAGAAGAAGAGGCTCATGGGAGACCTTATTACTCTCTACAACTGCCTGAAAGGAGGTTGTAGCTAGGTGGAGGTTGGTGTCTTCTCCCAGATAACAGTGAAAGGACAAGAAGTAATGCCCTCAGGGTGCCCCAGGGGAGGTTCAAGCTGGGTATTAGGAAAAATTTCTTCTCAGAGAGAGTGGTGATGCATAGGAACAGGCTGCCCAGGGAGTTAATGGAGTCACTGTTCCTAGAGGTGTTCAAGAAATGTGTAGACATGGTACTTGGGGACATGGTTTAGTGGGCATGGTGGAGGTGGGATGATTTTTGGAGTAGGTGGTCTTAGTGGACTTTTCCAACCTCAATGACTCTATGATTCTGTGATTCTAACTGCAAATTGTTATCTGAGACTGCTTACCAGTAATGGAGATGTCTTCAGTTGTCTATGTAAAAGACATGTATTCAGTTTCTCATTAGTCTTTGGGACACACACTTCTAATGAGAAGTAAAGAAAGAAAGATACACCCGAAAAAGTATTTTTTTTTGGAACAACAAAGCCATCTTAAGTATAGTTCCTGTAGCAAAAAAGGGTTTCTTTCCTGATAGAGTTTCACCTCTGAGAGTAGAAGACACTTTCTCCTTCTCCAGGATCCTCCATAAAAGTCACAGAAGATTCATTGAACAAGCGGCAGTTATTAACACAGAAGCATAAAAAATCCTCTAACATTCACTCAGATTGAACATTTCATGAACAATTCACACATGACATAAATAGCTAAGGCAGATCTTTATTTCAGTATAGATTTATTCGTGATTGTAAGTCAGATCAAACTGTAACTGAAATTTTTAAAGCTTCTTTTTCCACACATTTTGTTAGAAGCAAAAAGTGCAAGCGTTTGGCATAGATACTATTCTATATACACTATTTTAGTGTAAACAGACTGTCTAGGGCAATGCCTGACTATTGGTGTCTAGTCACAGGGACTGCTATCACAATAATAATTATTGTTTTGCCCTTTCCTCGGAAATATATTTATATTTCAGTTATTATTCCTCAGTCCCTTCTTCTCCGCTATGTTGATCTCTCCACGAGCCTACAAATGTCTCAGTCCAGTAAAGGGCACTGTATTCTTCTTCCTTCAATGCCCTCTACCCAGTCAAGAGCAGAAAGAAAGGCAAAGAAGAAAAATGTATTCCATACAGTACAAATATCTCTGAAAATAAATAAAAAGTCTCCACACATTCTATTCGGTACCCTTCTGATTTGGAAGCATTTAACAGATGCCAGACACCTCAAAAGACTCTAAAATTATAGGATCCATTAGTGATTTTTATTTATTTATTTATTTATTTATTTGTAGCACTCATTTAATATTTCTGGCTACTGAAAACTCTGTCAGGAGCTCTTGCACTAAGATCCAAAAATATCCTGCACAGTGCAGCTGCCATTTGCTATTTCACCCACTTTGCAAATAATCAGACTGTATTTCTGGGAATATCCACCATCTATCTCCACTGCCATTTTTAATGGGAAATAAAAAGTAAAGAAAATCTTTTGTATTCATGCATGCAGTAAAAACTATGCAATAATTAACAGATTTCAAGAGAGTGCTTGTTTGTACTCTCCTCCTCACTGATCCCAAATGATCATTATTTGAAGGCAAAAGCCTATTCATATTTCAGCAATACAGAGAATATATTCCCACCTCCAGCACTACCTTTCTTCTGCAGTGGTCTAAAATGATGCAAAATGTTAAAATGCATGCTATCAAATTCAGTGCACCTGTTTTCCTTTTGTTGGACCACTTTGTACCAGCAATATAGTTTCTCCGGCTTAATGAGCTGTGCATGCATGAGCTTATGAGACATCGAACACAAACTTCCTCATTAGTAGTTTACATAGTTATGGAAAGAACCATTGTGTGAAAATGTTCAATTTTGAAACATGAAAGCTTTTTACATGCTCGCAGCATCTTTTGCTCTGTTCTATGTTTATGGAAGCTGTTTTCACTGTGAGTGCTTTTTGCATTCTTTATCTCTGTTGTAAGATATTGTTTTTTATTGACATGTATGATGTTTAGAATTGAAATCTTACTGTGACTGGTATTGTGCTTAAATTACAATTAAAGCCAAAGCTTTGGAAAAAAACTTTAAAGGTATTTGAGGTATCCTTCAAAGACCTCTAACCAAACAGATGACTCTGAGAAAGTGGAAATGATGCGTATGGTAATTAATGTAAGAAATAAGGAGATTGTGAGACCACGTGTAATGGGCGTAAACAGTGAGCAGAATGAAAATCAAGGCTATTCAAAATCAAAGGCTCAGGCATCAGATAGTAAGAATGCAGAAAGCACACAAAGGTTCTGCTAAGGGAAAAGATGCTTGCAGGCGTAGGAGAAAAAAACAAGCAAAGATTGTGAAGAAGAAGAAAAGTAGAAAGGAATCATGGGGTACATGATCCATGTACTACATCCAGTCACAGCCCATTATGGAGAATGTCATTTGAACATGTGTTCCTCATCATGTGACAGAGGAAAGGGCAACCCACAAACCCTCAACAAGGGAAGAAAACTCATGTTCCACAAGAAACATTCATACACAGAACAGAAGAATTATATGTTTTGGGTGGATATGTTCAGGGTGGCCTGGAATGGGCGTAAGGGCATAGTGGAAAGAAACTCGAAATATTGTTCATGCTGTTGGGATTGCAATAGGCATCAAGTGAGAGATTCTTTAATAAACTTCTAATTGAGTTAATGTTAGCCTTTAAGGCTAATACTGATTCCCTCTGTTTGTTAAATGAAAACTGAAAGAAATGCAAACAAATCCTGTTGCAGGAAATAAATTTATTTTCTAATTATATTGAGCCATGCTGGGTTATAATTATCCAGTTGTGTTTTTGTTGGGTATTTATACATAAAACTAGATTTTAATTAGTATCAGAAAATATAAAGCACTGACAACTGGAAATTAAAAAGGGAAAAAATATGGAAAAGTTTCTCAGCAAATGCTCTGTTTATTGAAAATGATTGGCACTCCTCATTTGGTGTTTGAATCTCTCGCATTTCCATACTTTTCAAGTTATCTTTTCAAGTTATCTATTCACTTTCAGTTTAAAGCTAATTCATGTCATCTAAGATTTTTGAAAATGACCACTCATGACTAAAATCATCTATGGAGGATGATGCAAACTCTGTCCGGGAGAACTCTGCACTAGCTTCAACAAGAGTACTCTTGTCTTCTTTGCACCTCTCTGAACTACACTGAACATGAGAAGTTGCATTTGGTATTGTACATACCTGTGATTGTCTCTGTTGGATTATCTGCATTTTTCATACTTACGTCTGTGTTTGATAGCAAAATCTGTGTAATCATCACATGCAGGCCAGGAATGTCTTTAGAGAACAGAATTAATTCTGAAATTATAATTAGGTCAAGAGTCTGTTTCTGGTACTTCAGTATGCCTCTTTAAATATGTGTGTTTGTCCACTGATACACCACAGCAGTTTTTAAATACGGAAGTATTTTGTTAGGCAATTTGTCGTGTTAATCCTCACTTTAGCAAAGCTTTGATAACCTCAGTCCTGGAATTTCCAGGAGCTAATTCTTCATTATAGGCTTGGTTCAGCTGACAGGAACAGATGAGAAATATGTAACATTTTTGCCTGGCAGTTCCTTGTATGAATCCAACTCAGGGACACAATAACTGAAGGCAATTACATGGGCTCTAGCAGTAAAGACATTGGCATTAATTTGAGAGTGCTTATGGAAAGGCAAAGACTTAGATTAGTTACAGAAAATGAATTTAACCTACTGAGATGGTCCAGGATCAGGAGCTGTGGGTACTTCCACAGCAAGCCTGGTGACTGACCCCAGGCAAGTGCCTCTGAATCCAGAGCTATCACTGAGACATCCTTGATGATGAGGCATTCTTGTCTGTCTCACCCTAGACGAGCCCACGGAAAGAGCCACTGCAAAATTGCTAATGACAGTTCAATCCCTTGCATATAGCTTTTTCTCCAGGGTTAGGGCTGTCACTAGTTGGGAAAAGTTGCTTCAGTCTCTCTATAATAATCTGGTTTGAAAAATAGTGATGAAAATATTCTGTGTATTACTAAGTATGGTTGTGTTGGTGGATTGCTGAGAACCAAGGGCAGATAGATAGACATCAGAAGGAGGAATATTGATGCTGCTTTTGTCTAAGTGTGATGGTGGACCCGCACTGTAAAAATGTATTTTTTTAATAAAAATATGTAATTTGAAAGAGTGGGAAGAAGAAAACAGTCAAAAATCATGGATATGTATCATTTAATCTTCTGCCTCCGGGGTTTGGTTGAAAGGAATTTTTCCTCCTTTAAGAACTATAGCAGACAGTGTTGGGCATATTATAATTGCAGGTATCACTCTGTCCTCCAGATTTAAATATAAGTAGATAAACGATGAATTCCTGGCCTTTAAAGAAAGACATTTTTTTTCTGTACATAATACTATTGTTAGTATGTTTTTTCAAGTTAAATTGCTAAAAGTGTTTGGAAAATGATTTTATAAATGCAAGATTTCTAAAACCTTTGTAGTCTGTGACGATGTTGCAGGTCTCTGTCAAGTGAACATATGACATTAAGGCTTTATGTTTTACTATCTAGCTCTTTTCCATTAATCACTGTTTTACCAGGAAAATATCTTTAAAGGGATAAATGACTAACAGCAGAAAAGTAGAGTGCATATGTACTGAGTTATTTTAGTATACACATATATATATACACACTCAGGATTACCTTATTAAAAAGCTGATTCAGAAAAGCAATTAGAAAATAAATTTAAATTGAGTACTTATAAATTATTTTGGTTTTTAACCCATGGGTTTTGTGGGTTCATGTTAATGAGTGTAGGTAGAATAACAAACAGCTAGTCTGCTCATGTGCTATATTTTCGTGATTTTTCATGATTTTCAGGGGATAAGGAATGAATAATTAAAATGTTCTCAAAGGAAAAAGAAAAAAAAAAAAAAGGCTATAATATTCCCTCTATTGATTCACACCTAAATAATGCAGTATGTAAAAATGTATTCTTCTTTAGACATAATAAAAACCTTAGTCAGAAGGAGTTAGAGAGCTCACTTGTCATGCTGGGTAAACAGGCAAACAGCATGGAAACTCATTAGAGAAGCTGTGGGCATGCTGCCTCCTCATGGAAAAACAAATCACAATTCACTTCTGTCCTCAGGATGCTTCCCTGTATGTACTGACAAAGATATTTTCCTTCCAGAAGAAAAGTTTTGGGATTCTTTAATTCTGGTGTCTTGAATCAGAAACATAAAAAAAACCTTTTTCACCTACTTATGTAGAACAGATAACTCTCTTATACTGGATTCTTGGTTTCAAAGGTCAGTAAAGCTAAAAACTTCTAACTTTTAGTAAAATTTTCTCAGCAAAGCCTAAATAAAGCATTTTGATTTGAAGGTTCCATTGCATGTGTACTGTGTGTGAGGATTTTCTTAAAACCTATAGTTATTTCTTGACCATGTAATAAAAATATTTTCTTGAGATCTATGTCTAATTCCAGACTAAAGAAGGGAATAAACTAACAGGAAAACATGAGGGGAAAAAAACATATGATTCTACATTACTGTGACTGTTTCTGTCATTTAGCTGAGGTTGCCATCCGAACAGGTAAACACAGGTTTAAACCCTCTTTAATGCAACATCTTACTTTCAGACACCACATGTAGTGTTCTACTGCCTGCGTTTGTGCATGTTGGAGTAGTGGAAGTATTCTATTTGACTATTCCAACTCTACCTGCTGACACTCTCATTGAACCTAATGTTGTGCTTACACTAGCAACTTGCTTCCATCTGCTTCATCAAATCCACATACTCTGCAGAGGAGCAGAGGATCTGTCTGCAGCATCAAATGTCAGAGTGTGCTGGGGTAGGAAAGTCAGAGAATCAGAGAGTTGTGGGGATTGAAAGAAACCTCTGGGGATCATCAAGTCTAACTTCTCTGATAAAGCACGTTCCCTGCAATGGATTGGAAGTCCAGCATGGCCCTTCAGGAACAACAGCTGTAGGAATGGGGTGCTATTCTACCAGGCACAAATAAGTCAACAAATAAGTTACTAACATCTTTGAACAGTAAGCTGGAACAACATGTTCCTTTTATACAAGCTTTTTAGTAAGGATAAGGCATAGATGTTTCTAATATATTGGTCACACTGTGTTTTGTCCCCATCCTGGAATAGTTTCTTTCTTTCTTTCTTTCTTTCTTTCTTTCTTTCTTTCTTTCTTTCTTTCTTTCTTTCTTTCTTTCTTTCTTTCTTTCTTTCTTTCTTTCTTTCTTTCTTTCTTTCTTTCTTTCTTTCTTTTTCGTATTTTCTCTCCTATTACTTTGGCTTTATTGCTTCTGAATCTCTTGTTTTATGATTTATTTTATGATTTGTTTTATGATTTGTCTAGAAAAGCTGCTAAACTGGTGACAAGCAATCAATCAATAACGTGGTAGTATTATGATTTTCAATTTGCATTATCCTGAAGGATACCAGACTTTCTCATTGCAAAATCTAGCTTGTGTCCCAGTAAACTCGTGTCCCATGCTCTACACCGGAGGCTAGCCTTGCTGTATGTCTCTACTTCCCCTGGAACTACAGCAATAATTCTCTCATCCCAACCACGTGCGAAGATTTGCTATTTCCCCTTTGCTGCCATACATAGCAGTGCTGCTCACTAGCAACAAACTGAAGCTGCTACATATAAGTCGAGATTTGGGTTGTGAAGATGGTTTGGGTGGAATGTGATTACCTAACAAAAAGCGGGGAAGGAGGTACCCCCTGTTGCCGCTATGGGCTACAGGATAAATGTACCCCAGTGGCATTTTAGACCTTTAAGGGTGTCATTGATCAACCAGACATGGCCTTGGCCAGAGTACACCTTTCTTCCTTGACCTACTTTGGCTCTCTTTTGAAGAAGTTTAGTAAGAAATAATGTTAATAGCAGCCCTTTCCAGGGCAAGGCTGGAAGCTCTGCTCTGTCATATACACCCAAATCACTGAAATCCCCAGAAGCAGATCTCACATTTCTAGTGAACGCATAGGTTTTGATTTGGACTGCAGACTCATGATTTTCACCTCAGGAGAAACTGCTTTTAAAGCATCAGTCCCTCTTGGGAAATCTATCTAAAAGCTGTACATTTATCAGAGCTAGGAGGCAAAAAAAAAAAAAAAAAAAAAAAAAAAAAGGCCTCCTCAGCGAATTAATAGGTGATGATTCCACTGTGGTGATGTTAAAGGCTAAAATGATTCAGGGTCTGCACCAAACACAGGTGGGGACATCTCCTTATTTCTGCCAGTGGTGGTGACTGTGATGAGATTTTCTTGTTCTGGATTACTGAAGGAAACTAAACTAAAACTTACAAATGTACAAAATGGAGAAGATTGAATTTTTGTACGTACTGCTGCACAAATTTAAATAATGTAAGTACACACTTAAAAATTCCCTTCCATAAGGATATGGTCACAATACCCTCACTGAGTTGTTGATCATTCAGATAAAATAAACTCCCTATTAAGCAAGTTAAAAAAAAACTTAATTTTAGTTGCAAAAATTGTAATGAGAATTAGAATTCCTCATCTCCTGCTCACAGACTAAATTTCAGGGGCTTCAGTTCAGATGGGATTTTTCTCTTCAGAAGCATTGAGGAATCCTTGAAGAAGCAGATCCATTATTGAGAACATAGTTGACTGTTCCCTTGTTATTTTCCTGTTTTGGTTTGCTTTGCTACTGAGATATGATATGACATTCAATTTTCAGCATCTTTTAGGGTACATGATACCTCATTCTTTTTTTATTACCTGATACTCATTTCTTATTAAGAGGTATAACATGATAGTTTTTATATTGCAGTTTATTTAGATGGTGTTTTGCAGATATCAGTTTTTTTGGGGGGGGGGGGGGTTGTTTGTTTGTTTGTTTTTTTGTTGTTTTTTTGTTTTGTTTTGTTTTTCTGTTGCTATTCAGACCAGTTGGAAAAAAAAAAAAAAAAAAAAAAAAGGACTTATTTTAAAATGTGTTATTTGTATTCCATGCCTATCTCTTGCCTGTGCTGTATTAGCCCACCTTCAGTCAACAGCAATAGCATGGCTCTTGTGCATACGTGTTAAAATTCACTGGTCTTACAGTTGAAATACTGACTCATGTTGCCAAGGTTGCTAGCAAGTGATTACTGGGGCCATTCACAAAGATAAAATTGTTGTATTTGTAAGTAAGAAACAATGTGGTCATTAAAATAAAATTCCTCAGAAAATTATCTCAGAAGAGATCATTAAATTCTGGCCAATTTACCACCTACACTCTGCTTTCTTCCACTGTACTTCCATTTTGGGGAATTTACTACAGTACTGGATCAAGCTTTGCTGATAAATGAAACCAATATACTGTAGTTGCATATTATCATTTGGTATAAGATTTATTCCTCATTTCATTACTCTCTAGATAAAAATGAAATAAAATTTCATTTTAAAAATTTCTTCTTTAGAAACAAAAATAAGTCGTAATTATTTAATCAATATCAAGCACAACATTCTAGTAGGGGCAGTCCCCTGGTGTTCAGTCTTAGCGAACAAAGGGGTCCAAGATGGCTGGTCGCTCTTGAAGAAGGAAGTCTTAAAGGCGCAGGAGCGGGCGGTCCCCCTGAGCCGCAAAATGAGCCGGCGGGGAAGAAGACCGGCGTGGGTGAACAGGGAGCTGTTCTTAAGGTTGCGGGAGAAAAAGAGAATTTATCGCCTGTGGAAGGAGGGAAAAGCAACTCAGAATGACTACAAAGAGGCTGTTAAGACGTGTAGAAGGAAAATCAGAGAGGCAAAAGCCCAGCTTGAATCTAAGCTGGCCGCTGGGGTAAAAACAAACAAGAAACTCTTTTATAAATACATCAACTGTAAGAGGAGGGCAAAGGGGAATGTCCAGTCTTTACTGGACGAGGCTGGGAATGTGATCACAGACGATAAGGAAAAGGCAGAGGTTCTGAATGCCTTCTTTACGTCTGCCTTTAAAAGTCATCTCGGTTATTCCCAGGGCTCCCCACGCTCTGGCTTGGTAGTCTCGGCTGGGGAGCAGACTGAACCCCCTGTGATTCTTGAAGAAGCGGTCAGGGAATTACTACTCCAACTGGACTGCCACAAGTCCATGGGTCCGGATGAGATTCACCCGAGAGTGCTGAAGGAACTGGCGGAGGTGATCGCTGAGCCTCTTTCCGTTATCTTTCAGCGCTCCTTGTTAACGGGTGAGGTCCCAGAAGACTGGAGGCTTGCCAATGTGACTCCCATTTACAAGAAAGGTTGTAAGGAGGATCCGGGGAACTACAGGCCTGTTAGCCTGACCTCGGTGCCAGGGAAGGTAATGGAACGGATTGTCTTGAGGGAGATCATGCGGCAGGTGTGGGATGACCAGGAGATCGGACCTAGCCAGCATGGGTTTGTGAAGGGCAGGTCCTGCTTGACCAATCTGATCTCCTTCTATGATCCTGTGACCCGTCTGATGGATGAAGGAAAGGCGGTTGATGTGGTCTACTTAGACTTCAGCAAAGCCTTTGACACTGTCTCCCATGCTATTCTCCTGCAAAAGCTGGCAGCCCGTGGCTTGGATGGGTACACTCTCGGCTGGGTAAGGAGCTGGCTGGAAGGCCGGGCCCAGAGAGTGGTGGTAAATGGAATCAAATCCAGTTGGAGACCAGTCATGAGTGGTGTTCCCCAGGGGTCGGTGCTGGGGCCTGTCCTCTTCAACATCTTTATTGATGACTTGGATGAGGGCATTGAGTGCACCCTCAGTAAGTTCGCGGATGACACCAAATTGGCAGGGAGTGTCGATCTGCCTGAGGGTAGCGAGGCCCTGCAGAGGGATCTGGATAGACTGGTGAGCTGGGTTGAAGCCAATGGGATGAGGTTCAACAGGACCAAATGCCGGGTCCTGCACTTTGGCCACAAGAACCCCAGGCAGCGCTATAGGCTTGGGGTGGAGTGGCTGGAGGACTGTGTTGAGGAAACAGACCTAGGGGTACTGATTGATGCTCGGCTGAACATGAGCCGACAGTGTGCCCAGGTGGCCAAGAAGGCCAACGGCATCCTGGCTTGCATCAGAAACAGTGTTACTAGCAGGAACAGGGAGGTAATTGTCCCCCTGTACTCGGCATTGGTGCGGCCGCACCTCGAGTACTGTGTTCAGTTTTGGGCCCCTCACTGCAAGAAAGACATTGAGGCCCTGGAACGTGTTCAGAGGAGGGCTACGAAGCTGGTGAGGGGTCTGGAGCACAGGCCTTATGAGGAGCGGTTGAGGGAGCTGGGATTGTTCAACCTGGAGAAGAGGAGGCTCAGGGGAGACCTTATAGCTCTCTATAACTTCCTGAAGGGAGGTTGTGGTGAGCTGGGGGTCGGCCTCTTCTCTCGTGTAATCAGTGATAGAACTAGAGGAAATGGTTTCAAGCTGCGCCAGGGGAGGTTCAGGCTGGACGTTAGGAAGTATTACTACTCGGAAAGGGTAGTCAGGCATTGGAATGCACTGCCCAGGGAGGTGGTGGAATCACCGACCATGGGAGTGTTCAAGAAATGTTTGGATGTTGCGTTGAGGGGTATGATTTAGCTGGGAAGTATTGGTAATGGTTGGACTGGATGATCTCCTAGGTCTTTTCCAACCTCGATAATTCTGTGATTCTGTGATTCTGTGATTCTTTCTACAATGCATTTGATTTCAAACCTGGGGAAAAATGACAAAGGCATCAGAGAATCATAAAGTATTGTGAGTTAAAGGGAATCAACAAGGTAATTGAAACCTGACTCCACATATATGGAGTGATACAAATGGCATTTTGTGTGGGGAACAAAAAACAAACATACAAAACAAAAACAAGAATAACCCTACAAGAAGTTCTGTTGCTGCCCGCTGATACTTTAGAGTTAAGTAAATGATCTGAGACAGTGAAAAAGCAAAGAGAATCAGCAGATTCCTTTGGGGAGGACTGAAGCAATTGCAACTATGAGCTTTGTACCAATGCAGCTGTCATGCAATAATATTGACTTGAGCAATAATAATATTAATGAACAGATTAAGCTGAGTGGGGCAGTCAATACAATAGAAGGAAGAGATTTCAACCAGAGTACAGGCTTGAGGAATGGGCATGCAGGAATCTAGCGAGATTCAACAAGACTGAATTTGGGTCTGAGCAAACCCAAATGTATATACAGACTGGGAGATGAACTCATTGAGAACAACTCTGTGGAGAAGGACTTGGGGGCCCTGATGGACAAAAAGCTGGACATGAACCAGCAGTGTGCTCTTGCAGCCTGGAAGTTCAACAGTATCCTGGGCTCCATCAAAAGAGGAGAAAGGGAGGTGACTGTCCCCCTATACTCTGCCCTTGTGAGGCCCCATCTGAAGTGCTACAACCAGGCTTGGGGCCCTTTATGGAAGAAAGATGTGGAGGTGCTGGAGTGGGTCCAGAGGAACTCCACGAGGATGATCAAAGGACTGGGGCATCTCTCTTATGAAGGCTGGCTGAGGGAGCTGGGCTCGTTTAGCTTTGTGAAGGGAAGGCTCCAGGGAGACCTCACTGCAGGCTTCCGGTACTTGAAGAGAATTTATAAGCTGGAGGAGGACATGTAACAGTTGGATAGTGATAGGACAAGTGGAGATTTCTGTTAGATGTCAGAAAGAAATTCTTTGCTCAGAGGATGGTGAGGCCCTGACACAGGCTGCCCAGAGAAATTGTGGACGCCTCATTCAGGGAGGCATTCAAGGTCAGGTTGGGGCCCTGAGCAGCTTGATCTGGTGGTTAGCAACCCTGCCTACCACAGGGAGACTGGAACTAAATGATCTTTAAGGTGCCCTCCAACCCAACCCATTCTGTGATTCTGTGTTTCTATTATTCTGTGAGTCACTCAGCAGATTATGATCTTCTTAACTAACAAAGCTTAAGTGAGCAGGACTAGGTATAAGCCAATTTAATAGTTATTCACACACTACTGATGATTGCAGTGGACAGATTCTGACCTTACATGAATACGTTATTGCATAAGCTACAGCGTGGAAGGGTATAAACAGAAGTGTAAGTTCAAATCACTTTGGAATTTAGATTGATCCAGAGTTATCAGAGCTGGATAGTAACAATATAAGATCAATGTCAGCTTGAGTTTTTGTACTGTGCCTGAACATCTAGGAATGCTAAAGACTTTTTTCCCCTTTAACTGAACCAAAACAGAAACAAAATGTTTCAGTCAACCTTTCTGCATCTCCTGCAGAGAGACTGGAAAGAGCTGACAAACCTGCAGCCTTCAATTTTGGCAATGAGTCCAGCAAGACTGACATAGGTATTTGGGAGTATATTGATATACCATCGAAAAATTACATTTTTAAGTCTCAGAGAGGAAGAATAAGATTGTCTTGCAGTCTGTAAACCAAGAAGGAAGTTAGAAGAGATATACAGATGAGTAGAATTTACAATAAAACCCAGTTTATCTCTTTGTTGTTGTCCTCTCAGATGTAGGCTAGATAATGTGTTGTCCTGCAATACCACAAAATTGCAAAAGAAAAATAACTGCTTATTACTTTGATAACATAACCATTAAAGATATCAGATTTCATTTTATCTGTTAATTAAGGTCCGCGACTTACTTTTATGAGATCTTGCTTTATAAATTTCTGTCATCACTAAAAATATATTTTTAAACTTTCATTGATTAGAGAATCACATAATTTTACTGCTGACTGCATGCAGTACTATGACATGATTGAAACTGCAGTTTTAAGTGACTTTTTAGCAGAGGTCAAACTGCTGTTGTTTAGGATTTAAATTTATTCATGCTTAATGTCCAAGAACGTAAGCTAATGAGTATAATGAGACATGCTGACACTGCAAGAGGGACAGTCTCTCCTTTCACGGTTCAGAAGAATAGCCAGAAACATCAACACAGACGATGAAATACCCCACAAGTTCTAGCTGCGTATCTACTTTTTATTTTTAATGTATAGATTCATGTCCTCAGGGAAGCTAAGTGTATGGTTTATTCTCGGTCAGTAGTGAATGGTGTTACTATCAGGAAAACTCAGTATTCTTTTATCCAGTGTTTGGTTTGTGATCTTTTCACCCATTCCTCTCACTCATGGATGTGCTGTTGGCTGTTTCTTCAGAGTTAAGAAGGATTTTGAATGTCTGCGCTTCTCTGCACTGTGCAGTTCATTTCCCATGAGAGCCAATCATATTCAAAAAGCTGTTGAGAATGTTTTGAATTCTCATTGTAAGTCGCACACTGGAAACACCATTCATAGATCAAATATCCCTATGTCATACCCTTCACAGATCAAATCCATGAATTGCACAGCTGTTTATTTATCCCACCTTAATAGTCTGAAGATTTACTCCTTCTCACTATACTTATCCATCCTGCACAAACTGTATAGGGATCTGAGATGAAGGGATAACAGTTTCTTCATCTCTTGTTCCTCCAGTGACCTGTTGGAGGAAATTCATCACATTTTGCACAGGGCTCCAAGGTCAGATCAGATATCAGTTGAAAAGTTGTGCAGATGCCATATCTGCTTCTTCAGCTGGAGTTGTGAAGTAAACATGAAGCAAGGTGGCAAGAGGAAAGAAAATGGTGTACCAAGAAACCACGGTCTGAAATTTGGCTCTGGAGGTGCATGAATAAAGCAATACTACAGTCTGTGTAGAAAAACTAACAATTTCTCACGGTGGAATGTAGCTGCCTATAGAAAAGCCTTGAAGCAAGATTTCCATTCTTTCATACGAGAAAGGGCTAACTTAAAGTAAAATTCACAAGAGAGTTCATACCAGTGTCACGCTGTATGAGGGAGATAAGAAGCAAGGTGGAAAAGAGTGGAAAATTAGGCATATGTAAGAATACAGTAGAGCATCTTTTATCAAGAATGGTTGATGTCAGTTTTGAAATGCTAGAAAGGGAGATGGAAGACATCCAGTGTGTAGGAATACAGAATAATGCTGATAAGAGATAAGCTTAAAGCCAGCCACCTTTCTTAGTAGGAGTTTGTGGGAGTGGATGACAAATATCAAGAACAAGCTGTTCACTAAATTGTGCCTTTGAACTCTTACATAATTTCTGCAACTTCACCTGCAAGCTTCAGTCTGTGTATCTTATACATTTCACAGAATCACAGAACTATAGGGGTTGGAAGGGACCTCTGGAGATCATCTAGTCCAACAGCCTGCTAAAAGCATGTTCCCCATAGTAGGATACTCATCCTACTATAAGCATCCAGTTGGGTTTTGGATCTCTCCAGAAGAGAAGACTCCACAGCCTCCTTGGGCAGTCTGATCCAGTGCTCTGTCGCTCTCACATCAAATATTTTTTTTCTTTCACTGGGCACCACAGAAAAGAGTTAAGTAGTCCCATTCACTTGTCTCCCGCCCCTTGTATATTTATAAGCATTGATGAGATCTCCTCTCAGCCTTCTCCAAGATGAACACTCCCAGGTCTCTCAGTTCTCTCAGTTCTCTCAGTTCTCTCCCTCATATGGGAGATGAGGAAATGCTCCAGGCCACACTGATGCAAGATAATGTATTTAACTTGCTTAAGAATTTCAAATGTAAGAAGAATCTCATCTTTATATGAGTACATAAGTTAATGTTTACAGGACCTTCCCATGCACAGCAAGGCACTATTTGATTCCTTTGGGCACTGAATAATCATATTTGTTATTTTAAAGAAGAACCCATTTTTGTGCTGTATCTACAAAATATCCAGATACTCTCAAGCTTCTATATGAACTGCAATGTGATTTGAAAGTGCACAGAACCAAAGTGTTTCCATTGAAGACTGAAAATGTTTAATTCAGAATCTAACTCTCCATGTATAAAATTGTAAAATCGTAGAATCATAGAATCATGATTCAAAACAAAATGAATCAAATCAAATGAATCAAAATCTTCAATTCAGCAAAAAAAATCTAATTAACAGTTTAAATACAGTAAAATCAAGAAAACATTTCTTAGTATCTATGACCTATTAGAGTATCATAATCCTGTCTGTTTCAAATATATGAGTGGAACTGCATGCAATAAGCACAGGCGTTTTTTATGTTCTCTGAATTAGTCAGAGTACATAGTGTTAATTAACAGGTTATACATATGTTTACTTTAACATCTATTAGAGTTTTCAAGAAGAGCAAGCAAAACTAGAAGTTAGTTAAATATTTGAGTAGATGTGGCCTTTATAATTTTAACAGTATTGTGTGTGCTTAGTATTAAATATGTATATCATTTTCTTTGCCTTTTATCAAAATTCTTTTACTTCAAATCACAAACATAAATGCCAATGTAAATTAGGATCTCACTGGAGATGAAAATCATAAATTATAATCTTCTTTACACTTTACTTCAGGCTTTCTGCTGTAGGCCAATTTTATCAATATTTCTACTAAGTAACATACTACAAATTACATACTCAGAGTTAGAAAAGTTATATATATAAACACAGACATTGTGCTGTTGGCAGAGTATTTCTGTTCTAACACATGCTGATAAATAGTCTGCAGACAAATACAGTGAACACTGCATCCTCAAAAGCTATCATTGTGTGTTCCTATGTGCTTATGTATGTATAACTCTGAAAGCCGTTTTACTCAGTAAAGCTATTATATTAGAACAGCACCCTATAAGCATTCGAAGCAAGCTAATTTCTTGTGAGTTATCTAATGTGATTTCTTCCTTTCGAAATCTGCCTATATTCCTCTCCATCTCTCTCTGAAAGCGTGTGTAAATTTATCTCGGTTGTCTTTTGCTTGTAAACAGCTCTGTGGCAACATCTACTTATGTAATACAATGACCTGCTTCCTTGGAGACACATGGTGGGTCTTTCACTAGATAATGCTCTAATGTTGCCTGAGTGTCCTTCTAATCCACACAGTGTTATCTGAGCACTCAAAATAATATTCTGCAAATTGCCAAATTAAGTAGCTGAATGAAGTAAATGCCAAAGGGTAAAAGAGGGGAGCAAACTGCCTGTAACTTAGCATATTTGCCTTAAGTGTAATTAGTGTATTTACACTAAGTATATTTACATTAAGTGTATTTATTAATGCTATTTAAAAAAAAAAAAGGGGGGGGGGGGTTGGAAAGGTGAATGCTCTTTCAGGAAGCTATTTTCAGCTTTTCTAAAAAGTTTTGCTAAATATTCTTATACTGATGATCAACATTTAGGTTGTATTTTCTATGGAAACACATCCGTCTGTTGGCAGATGACTCCCAGGTTCAGATGAAGCTGGTAAGCCCATCCTGAATCAAAGAAAACCCTTGCTGCCCTCTAAGGAGAAATAGTAATGGTTGACCTGATATCATCCTACCTCTAGACAAAGTCAAATCATACATTCTTCTGCCAAGTGTTGTCACATTGCTAGTGCATACAACTTGGGGGAGGGGGGGGGGTGAGAATAAAGGATATTCTTTTGTTTGGGTACTGGTAGTAAGCTTTCCTCATCTATGTTGTGAGGCAAATTACATCCCAAACACAAACAATGTAATCTGGACATTATATAATCAGCACTCTTGCAGTTTATGTGATCTTTTCAGAACAAGCATACCCTGGTCATAGCAGGTGGGTTGAAACTAGATGATCATTATGTTCCTTTTCAACTCAGGCCATTCTATGATTCTGTGATTCTATGATCTTTGGTATCCTTTAAATGGATACTAACATTACCTGTCTCAGTGCCAAGTTAGACAAAAATAAAGCTGCGATTAGCATAATGAGTGAGTAAGCTAGTATATTTTGCCTTTTGACTCAGACTGGGTTTTCAGCTGGCTGGTGAAGACCAAGAGCAGAGCAACATGAGTATCCCTGGGAATACTGTATTCGAATATAGGAAATGGTGAGACTGATGGAATGGAGTCTTCATTTTTATACTTAGGAGTAGGGCACCATATCTGATGAGCCCCAAATCCTTTTTCTCCTCAGTCATAAGCTGATCCTGTTGTAGCACCCTTTATATTCTCACTATTTCTTCTTTCATTTTGATTTCTTTTGCAAGCCTCATACTCCAACTCATCTACATTTAGCTGTCACCATCTAAACTTGTAGGCTTGTCTACATTTGCCCTAACTTAAGGTATTTACTTCCTCCTTCAACTGAATGCTTCACTTACATTGTGCAAGTTATCCAGACAGTATTTTCTGCTTTCCTTTTTTCTGGTGTCCTGGTGCTAAGAGTTTCCACAAGCTATTACCATTTTATTTCAGACTCCTCCTAAAGCTCTGTTTTACTGTGAGACCATAATGAAACGGGAAAATAGTTTGCTAGTGTGCCAAACCTGCTATTTTTAATGCCATTGCTTTTTATTTTCTTGCATTTTTCCATCTGCCTATAATAATCTCTTGCCTTCCAAATTAGTTGAACACAGATTTAAGATAATCAAATCTGGATCATCTGTGAATGTTGTAAAATGTTTGTCTTGATAATGCTCTGCTGTATGACTAGAATAGTTAGTCATTATATTAATGACAGTTATTGAAATTTATCAGAGATGAGATAAAAAAAATTTTCCCTACACTTACAGCTAAAAAGGGAAAATATAAAATGAGAAATCTGTCTCATAAAATGTTTTAATGTTTCATCAATTGGAAAGAAATGCTGTTTATAACATTTTAGTAAAGACAGTAACAAGAAAAAGTCATGTCTCATCACATATGCCTCATTCTTAAAGGACTTGTGTGAGATGTGGAGGCCAGTTCCTGTTTCTGTTTAAAGACAAAAAACTTTATATCTATACATATATATAATTCACTCATCATAAAATTTCTTTAGAACAGACTTGGGGAGTGAGATAGTAGAACTGAGATAAATCTATCATGCTATCATGGAGTGTCAGGGTTTTATTTGGCCAGAATTCCATCCCCCCAGTTGAAAAATAGATAAATAAAAAGCAAGCAAACAAACAAATAAATAAATTTGTTTTGTTCTGTTGAAGAAACCATTAATCAAAAATACAGTGCTTCTGTCTCCTAATGGATCATATCTGGTTTCTTAATGTTTTTGATCCGTGATAAAAGGAGGAAAATAATTTGCTCTCTCTGTTGCAGTGTTATGATAATGCTTTAATGTTTGAAATGTACTTAAAGGGCCTCAGGATGAAAACATCAGGATCACATATACTCAATCTTATTAAAATATTCAATATTAATTTAATAAGTACAAAATAATAGTTTTCACTTATTATGGTTTGCATGATTATTTAGATTGAGCATGCATAATATCCAAAATCAACAAATTTTGTAACACAGAAGTCAGGAAATTCTTCAGTATATTTTTAAAATTTCTCAATTTAAAATGAACTACAGAAAACCTTCCAGCAATGTTCTTCTATACTGACATCTAAATGATGCATAAAAAAATCCTGGGAGGAGTGAATTAAGCAGAAGTACTGTTTTTTTTTTATATTTCTGAAAGGTTTTTAAGAGTTCAGTAAATATTAAGAACAAAACAACAGCCAAAAAAAACTCGCATGAACACATGTTCAGTTATAAACTTAAGTCTATGTTATTCATATTTGTTATCTGAAAACTTTGCTTTGCGTATAAATATATTATAAATGCTTATGCACAGAGTGCCAATGTGAATGTTCAGGTTAAAGTCTGTTTCATTTTCTCTCTTTGATTATAATATCATGCTTACTAAAAGTCTGTAATCAAATCAGAACTTTCAGCATTTAATTATATATTGTAAGGAAAACGTTAAAAGCTCCTAAAAATATATATCTACACATGAAATTACGC
This sequence comes from Alectoris magna, assembly GCA_030625065.1. Taxonomy (NCBI): domain Eukaryota; kingdom Metazoa; phylum Chordata; class Aves; order Galliformes; family Phasianidae; genus Alectoris; species Alectoris magna. Next base: position 80,492,277 of record CM060560.1, read on the forward strand.
ATTTGAAAGTAAGTCCTAACAGTGCTGATTACTGCTTTTTCTGCACATCGGACATGCTCCTTGGATCTGCCAGAGCCCTGAATAGCACTGTGGAGTGTGCTCTCCTCAGCCCCAGGATGCCTCTTACATTTACACCCACCATCCACCCAGGATGCTTCCCACATTTCCTGCAGTGAAGGTATTTCCTACACTTTCAGATAAAAATAGCGTCCTGTTTATTTACTGCTTAAATATCTTTAATGAATCTGTTAGTGTAAGAATGGCTTATCAATTAGCAACTCTATTCAGTGAAAAAAATATAAATATATCAATATAGGAAATAAGTAAGGTCCAAAATCAGTGAAATAAACAGTCATTATTAAAAACAAAACAAAACAAAACAAACTTATTTGAGAAAATTAAAAAAATAAATAAAATCTGGTTTAATCAAAATGTATGGGTTAGAATAACGCTGTGTAGTTGAAAAGCGATGGTAAATGTTTTTGAAATAGAATATCCAAAATTGCAATAGTTAAATGAATTCTAGAAAAGGTGAATTTTAGACAAGAAGACAGGCTGAGGGAAGCTGGGCTTGTTCAACCTGGAGAAGAGAAGGCTGCAGGGTGACCTCATTGCAGCCTGTCAGTACCTAAAGGAAGCCTATAAACAGGAGGGGAGTCAACTCTTTACAAGGGTAGATAATAGCAGGACAAGGGGAAATGGTTTTAAGTTGATGGAGGGAAGATTTAGGTTGGATATCAGGGGGATGTTCTTTACAGAGAGAGTGGTGAGGTGCTGGAACAGGCTGTCCAAGGAGGTTGTGGATGCCCCATTCTGGAGGCATTCAAGGCCAGGTTGGATGGGACCTTGGGCAGCCTGGTCTAGTATTAGATATGGAGGTTAATATCCCTGCATGCGGCAGGGGGTTGTAGCTTCATGATCCTTGAGGTCCCTTCCAACTCAAGCCATTTTACTATTCTATGAAGATGTTGGTCTTATGCATCTGATATCAAAACATTTATTCTAAAAATAGATAAATAGGTGTGAGTCCTGATTTCAGCTGAGAAAGAGTTAAACGTCTTCCTTGTAGCTGGTATGGTGCTGCATTTTTTATTTACTATGTGAATAATGTTAATAACAGAGATATTTTAGTTGTTGCTGAGCACTGCTTACACAGAGTCAATGACTTTTCAGCTTCTCAGGCTGCCCTGCCAGCAAGGAGCTGTGGACCACAAGGAGCTGTGAGAGGACAGGGCCAGGACAGCTGACCCAGACTGGCCAAAGGGATTTCCCATCCCATATGGTGTCATGCTTAACTATAAAACTGGGGGAGCTGTCTGAGAAAGGAGGTTGCTACTCAGGGACTGGCTGGTTATCAATCAGAGGGTGAGCAATTTTACTGTTCATCACTTACTTTGCATATTCTTTTATTATTATTATTATCCCTTCCTTTTCTGTCCTATTAAACTGTCTTTATGTCAGCCCATGAGTTTTACCTTTTTCTGATTCTCTCCCCCATCCAACAGGAGGAAAGGGAGCAAATGGCTGTGTTGTGCTTAGCTCTCCTGTTTATCCACCCCAGCCAGCTCCTCCTAGTTTTATAGTTCTGTATGATGCCACATGCCCTTTGGGCAATTTGGGTCAGCTGTCCCTACCAGCTCCTTATGTACCCCCAGATCCTTGTGCACTCCCAGCTCCTCACTGGCAGAGCAGCACGAGAAGCTGGAATGTCACTGACTCTATGCTAGCACTGCTCAGAAACAACTAAAACATCTGTGTGTTATCAACATTATTCTCATCCTAAACCCAAAACAGCACTGTACCACCTACTAGGAAGAAAATTAACTTTATCATCTCAGCTGAAACCAGGACGATGAGCTATATGGTAGATGATCTCTCACATGCATAATGTGGTCATTCCCTGAAGCATTTGGAGTAGGTTAGTGTTTCATAGTAAAGAAATTTCTGTACTTTTATTTCAGAAAAACAACAGTACATTTTGAAACATCAAAATTGTAAACAAAACACCTCCAACCTCCTTTTTTATTTCTGTAGGAAGGCTCAGCTTCATAATGAGCATGGCATCTGTATATGCATTCCTCTTATAGCCATCATCCAGAACAAGAAGCATCCTTGCATTACTGCTGCATCAAAGCAAAAGTATTAGGAGGAGGTCATAGCTCAACAGCTTGCTCTGAAGAAAAATGATTATGACCTCAGAATTAGGCAAGAAAATATTTGTACCTCCTCTGGGTCATAAATTCCTCTAATTTTCCCTCTGTTTTTTGCCTTCCAGAGGAATGAGAAAGTTTCTTTTGAACTTTGTCACGGAGCATCTGCTGAGATACTCTAGGCAGTGATTGCAAGGAGTCCTAATTAAGTGCCCATGCATTCTTTTTCCCTCTCCTGCAGGATTTTGAGGAAGTATTTCATAGTCTTCACTATTGTTTCTAAGCTTGAAGCCATAACCTAAAGCAAGCAAAGTCTAAAGTCTATAAAAAGTCCACCTCAGCATCCCCAGCCCAAGTGCTCAGCTCTTTAGAGTGGATTTAAGATGCTTCTTAGAGTACAGAGGGGAATGTTTGTACATGTTTTTAACCTCAGGCACCTAATCTCTCCAGAATTGATTGTTATGGAACGTGAAGGAAAATTTCATTTTTTACTTTGATCAGTAGTCTCATCAAACAAAAATAAGTAATTTTGAACTGGAATAGAGAAATGCTTGTTACAACATTTTCCCCATCAATTTATAAACTACATGCTTCTGCAGAGAACAAAATCGTTCCTTTTAACTACTAGCCACTACTTAAAGTTTATCAGAATGAATCAAAAATAAGTTCTCATTAATATTAGACCAAGCCATCTGCCAGATCCACAGGCACCTCTCAGATGACTTCCTTTGCAGTGACCAGCATCTTCCCTTCGTTTCCATCCCAGTGTGCAATCCTTGATTTGATATTACAAACTGTAGACCTATACAGTGTAACGTAGTGCTTTGATAATGAAGTCAAGGATTTTCTGTTCATAATATGAGAGTTCTGTTTTCTCTGCTATACATATGGACAGAACTGGTCCTCAGTTTCCCCTGGAGACCAGGATTAGCTCTATATTCAGACGTCCTGTTTTCAAGACAATGAGAGGAACGTCTTTACCAGCATATGTCCACAAAACTTAGTAGGAGGAAGGAAACCTCTGGAAAGTTAATGAAGCAGCACTATAGACAGCTTTCCTTTCTGGGAAGTCACTTTTTCTGATTGAAGGTGAAAAGCAAGTTTTTGTCTGCAGGCAGAGGCAGAGGAAGGGCCATAGTTTAAGTGGCTAATCTTCAATCACACTTTTTGTGTCTTTAAGCTAAAAGGAATGGAACATGGATTTGCATACATTTGCTTATAACTTATCTAGACCTGCTGTTAATATTGCAGTAACCTATAGGTACACCAGTGCAGACCAATTGTTAATAGCTTTAAACAAAGGCTTATTTAATGGCTGGAGGTGCTACTACCTACAGAAGTCTTTGAGATCCCACTGAAAACTTAGAAGTACCAAGGAAGAAAGTACAAGGAAAAAAAAATGCATGAAATGATGAAAGTTAAACACCTTCAACACTGTGAAGACAATTATTTTTAACAATAACATTATTTTAATAGGACAAATAGCTAGAAGGACTTCCCAATAGAGTGAAGGGTCTTTCCTGTCATCAGAGGCAGATGGAAGACGGTGGAGGGTGATCTCATGGAGATGATTCACTCCTGCCAAGTCCATGTAAAATGAGGCCAGTGTGCCGGACTTCTGGACACAGTAAATCAACACCATAAGCTCCCCAGGTTCTTATGCTCATGGCATAGTGTAGAGGCTGTCTCACTTCAATTATTGGAGGAGATGATTTGACACATATATATACCTGGAGGAAGACTAAGGCAGCAAGAGGCCGAATGCTGTCCAGTTGATTTATTACAAATTCTAAGCACCTAAGGAATGCAGGGAAGGTGGAGAAGTTAGTGATAGTAAAGAAAGAAGTCCTAGTAAATGGTTTATAAAGCAGAGATGGTCACCACCGGGGATCCACAGATTGGTCTGTAGGGAAGCACCAGGTTGGTTGGCAATGTCTCATTGACCCACACAGACGCACTTTGGCAGAAGGGGTAACCTATTTTACCTCGTAACTCTTAGGCTCTTATTCTCTTCATAGTGTCATTTTGGTTGCCAGGGGCAGTAGTTGGTTGTCAGGGGCACTTCCGTTTGGTTTGTCAGGGCTTGCTTTAGTTGTCAGGAGCATTTATGTTTTCTCCATCATAAAAATTTTCCCCGCGTCTCACAGAGGCTCAGAGAGGTCAGGTTTCACGCTCACCTACAGACTGTGGAGAAAATCTATGACTGGGACATGGCATCCATGCGGTTTAGGATTGAACAGCTGAGGTAAAAAAAAAAAAAGACAATAAATATCCCCTGGAGGTGTTTCCCTATTGCCACAAAAACTATTCATGTAGCATCCACCAATACCAGCATATAGCCCGCATGCACCGCAGGTGGTAAGGCAGGGGCGAGAGGAAATAGTACACACTAAAACCACAGACAATCTATATGGGACATTTGGGCTGACCTGCATTAGTGATCCAACAACTTTACTATGTTCTTTCAGGAGATTTACAAATCCATATTAGTGGTGGTACAATCACTAATTATTAATTATCACTAACAACAATAATAATGACACATGGTGTATCAGCTAATTCCACAAACGGCCCATTAGGAAAAATATGCATGATATATCCCCCATGAAAAACAATCAGTTTAGAAGATTTAGTAGAGATGTTTCTATATAAGGTGACCCATATTCAAGCTTAAAGGGAACATACTGAAAACTCTTCTATTGCAAGTCTAAGAAAAGCTAGTAGATATTCCTAGCTGTTATAAATGTTGTAAATGCATTGAAATTTGTGTTTTTCAACTACAGCTTATTTTTCCAGTACAGAGAAAAATAGAATTTGGCTCCATCACACAAAACTAATCATCTATACAAAACATACATTGATTATGTATGACTGCATTGACATTCAGGTAACACTCAAAGCGTACAGACTCTTTCTAAAATGACCTTCTTTCTGCTATTTTCATTTCAAGACTTGTACGTGAAAAATTCCTTTTTCAGAAGGAATACGATGCTGTATCTTTTTTTAATAATGGTAAAGTTGAATTACTTAGAAAATCTGTTTCAACAGCTGCCATGTCTATCATTTTTTATTTATTGCTAATTAAGATCTGATGCAGAACGAATTCTGGGTCATGCTTAAGGATGTATCTCTTGTAGTTCTTACTTTTTCAGTCTGTCAGTGCAGAAGATTAACTGCCACATAAGCTGTGTACTAAAGCTTTAACAGAAGAAATGTCAGTTTCATTACTAAGGGAAATAAATAAATAAACAAAACATACTCTTAAACAGTATTGTTGACTGCCATCCTTATTTTCCTTTGTGTCTTAATTTGGAATGAATGCTTCATCCTAAATGGGCTACACTGAAAGAAGGTTAATTAGGTGATTGTCTTGAACTAATGTGATATCTTTGCTGACATTAGAATGCTGTTCTTGACATTTCAGTGCACACTTTGTGCTTTTGCCAGTTAGAGAACAAATTCCTCTAAACCTTCACCTAACTCTTGAACAAAACTTAAGATTGTACTCCGTAATCTTGCTTTTTGGCAAATATATATATTTTTATTTTCAGCGTTCTTATGCTTAATGGCCAAAAGACCAGTGCTGAACATAACATGGTACTATAAAATTGGTGTAAACAAGACAATATCTAAGCTTTTGAAACCATTGTCAGAATATTCTTTCTTAGGATCATTTAGCTGTAGTCTAAATCTCCTCCTTCAGTTCTTTTTCTGTGAACAGGCTTCAGTGGGAAAAGGGGGGATCAGGAAACTTGGGAAACAGAGAGATTTTGACATTTTGAGGTTAAACTGAAAAGGCACTTCTTGGCAAGGAGCATATTTCATGTTTGGCAAATGTTGCATAAGGACTGCCAATTGTTGCCTTTTCCCTTGCTTTACAGTCAGAATGAGTTAAGGTTGCTGTGAACCTCGCTGAAGAAACTGTGGGCTGTAATCTGTAATTCAGACGGACTCAGACTTGTCTATTTTTTACACCAATTTATGAATCCATCAGTAATACTTTTTACATAGTTTTTCTGTCTTTTTCACTTCTCAGTATGAGAATGGCAGAAATTAAGCATCTTTTTCATACTCGTTCTAGGGTAAATATATGCTTTTTAAAAATAAAATATCTTTTTGTTGTTGAAATAATTTTTAAATCACTGATTTATAGCATCAAGAATATGATAATCATCATGAGTCATTCAAAGTTTGTATAGGTACATATGTCTCATTTAGCATGACAAGTATGTGACACTTTGCATTAAAATATGCACTGCATTTGCAATGATTATGGAATTGCCCTTCTAATTCTCATCTTATGATTTTTCATTCAAATAAACATAAGAAAACTGTAAGTAAAATTCTGAAAGTATAGCACATTTTAAAGTGCTGTCGCAGTGCCTCACCACCCTCTGAGTAAAAGATTTCTTAACATCTAACCCAAATCTCCCTTATTTTAGTTTGAAGCTATTCTTCCTTGTCCGGTCACTATCAGATTGTAAAAACGTCGGTCCCTCTCCTGCTTGTAAGCTCCTTTCATGTTCTGAAGGACCACAATGAGGTCTCCCTGGAGCCTTTTCTTCTCCAAGCTGATCAAGCCCAATTCCCCCAACCTTTCTTCATAGGAGAGGTGCTCCAGTCCTTTGATTATCTTTGTGGTCTTCCTCTGGACCCACTCCAGCAGCTCCACATTCTTCCTGTACTGGGGCCCCAGGCCTGGACACAGTACTCCAGATGGGGCTTTGTGAGGGCAGAGGGGGACAGTCCCCTCCCTCACCCTGCTGGTCACCCTTCTTTTGTTGCATCCCAGGATACTGTTGGCCTTCTGGGCTGCAAGAGCACACTGCTGGCTCATGCCCAGCTTCTTTTCCATCAGAATCCCCAAGTCCTTTTCCACAGGGCAGCTCTCAATTAGTTCTTCTCCCATTCTGTACTCATATCTGGGATTGCTCCAACCTAAGTGCAGCACCTAGCACTTGGACTTGTTAAACCTCATTAGATTTGTGTGTGGCTACTTTTCAAGTATGTAATGACACGTTTTTTAACTTCAGGCATGAAATTCTCTGGCCTACTCCCCATCTTTTATTTAAAAACACTTGGATGTCATACAACTTCTATTTCAATATCTCATCTCTTGATTTTCCATTAAAGCATCAGTAGCAAAATTTAGTGCCAATTTCTCTGGGGTGGTAATATAAGTGTATTCATATAGGCATCCCTTACTGTTCTCTAAGTGCAATTTTGACAGCCCTCATAAAGTGGTAGTGCTGTACTTTGTATCTCATTATGTATAATTATATTTTATCACATTCAGAAGTTGCTAAGTGAAAAAGACAACAGGAAAAAAAGCTGGAGGAACACATAGGATTTGGCAAATGAGAGAAAAACACTGATCGTTCTAGTGAGAGCTAAGTAACTGGTACCATATAGTAAGTATGTTTCTCACGCAGCCATGACCTGTGAAGCCAGCTCCATGGCAAAGTTTGGCTTCAGGAGTTAAACTGAAATCGTTTACTGAGCAGAGATAGCAACGTAAAAAAAACTTCTGTGAATGTGCCTTAAACAAGTTCAGTATGTGCATTCCCAGCAGACTGTTGCATGGTTCTACATAAGCAAAATCATGGAAGGACTTGAATTAACTTGGCTATGCTGTAAGAAATTCTGAATTCACTGAAAAGAGGGGATAACATGGTGGAAAATAAGAGTTCTGAATACAATTAATCTAGTTACTAACTTCAGCCAGGAAAAACAAACAAACAAAACAAAACAAAACAAAAGAACCAACCATCAACAAACTGAAGTAGAAACAGAGCATTCTGTACTTGTCACAATCCACACAGTTTGTGAGTGTCTCCTAGCAGAGTCCTGACAGATTCTTTGTGTAAGAGTGATTGACTCTGTCGAAGGTGTTAGCCCAGCCAAGACCTCCCCAGTGCTCAGAAAGTGCTGCTCATTTGCTGAAGGCTCAGTTCAAGCTCTTGTAATAAATCATGCTGATGTCTATCACTGAAATGTACAGGTTGGACATCGGGGTGTCTCTTCACCTCCTCTTGTAGTCTGCTGAAACTGTGAGAATACTCTAGAGAGTAGCACATTTGTCACATTATCCTAGTTAGGGAAACAGTGCTTTACACTATTATCTTCCTACTTACCCAAGAATCTCAATATTTTAAAAGCACTGAAGACTCCTAGGAGTACCACAGAGTAAAGAAGGATTCATACATGCATTCCCCAGACAGGGACATTGTAGAACAAATAAACTGTCATTCTTCTAATGAATGAAAGTTTTGAGTGGAGTATAGTTTGTAACATCTGAAATGGCCTCTCAAAACATTCTAAACTGTTGTTTGTGTACATCAACCCCTGAATACTTTAGTATCCTCTTTGATGACTTCTGTTTCAGGTGTCTGATAAGTATAGTATTGTTTTATTTCACATTAAATTAACAACATTAGTTATGATTGAATGCTCTGCTATTATATCAATCTATGTATTTAAAAGGGAGGAACTATTCATATGTGAAACTCAAAAAATCATCTGATAAAACCTGATTTTGTAAAAGCAGATTAAAGTAAATATATTAGAAGTGTATATAAGTAGCTTGCTCCAAAAGTAATGTCTGTTATTTTTTCTTTTTCCATGGAAACTAAAACAGATACAAAAGCACAATAATACTTTTTGATAGTGCAAATACTCAGGTGCAGAATGCTGTTTTTCAGTATATTCACTTATATTCAGTAACTATGCATTTTTTTTTTGCCAGCAATGAATAAGAGCCTGCATGCTGTGCTTGTAAATATCTGCATGGCCTTTTGGATTGTGGCTTGTCTTTCATGTTGCTGTCACCACTGCTGAAACACACCACCCACCACCTCTCTGTGCTCAAATCCACTGCTTGGTCTCCATTAATCATTCAGCAAGTGTTGATGAATGTCAGTAGGTGCATTTCTTTCTGCATGGAGGAATTCAGTGACACACCTTTGCCTCATCCACACTTCCATGTCAGACGCCATTTTGTCAGACTGTCCCTCTGCTGCCATATGTCACACAGCAACAACATGTAATGGAATATTGGCAGGAAGGCTCAACCTCTACTGCCATTCCCTACTGGGGAATCTTGTATGAAGATTTAAAATGTTCTGCTCTCTTTAACTTTTCTTAGCTCTTCCCTATGCTTCCCTATCAGTCAGAAAAATGCTGTTTCCCTTTTCTTTATAAAATTTCCAACATTTTGATATATTGAGGTTTTTTGAAAACTGTTGTGTTTTGTGGTGTTTCCATGCTACATAAATTTAACCTAGACAAGAAATTTGTTGCTGAAGTTTCATATTTGGGGTTGGCTCACTTTGTCTTGCTTTGCTTTAGTGGGAGAGATAAACAGAATATAGAGCAAGGGTCTGTACCGATGAAAATGTGCTTCTATGTGTCAATAAATAAAAAGAGAAACTGGCTTCAACAGACATGGAGAAGGCTGAGGTTCTCAACAAGTTCTTCTCCTCGGTGTTAACTGGCAGTCAGGCTTCCCATGTCTCTCATGTCCTTGAATCTCTAGGCAGAGATTAGACTGGGCAAAATCCCTCATAGTGAAAGAGCAGAGCAATCCGAGACTGCTTCATGAGATTGAATGTGTTCAAGTCTATGGAGTCCAAGGACATGCCTCCCAGGGTCCTGAAGGAACTGTCTGTAGTGATGGCCAAACCACTCTCCATCATATCTGAAAAGTCATGGTTGTCAGCTGAAGTCCCCAGTGACTGCAAGAAGGGAAATATCACTCCCATTTTTAAGAAAAGGAGAAAAGAAGACCTGGGAATTATAGGTCATTGAGCCTCACCTCTATGCCTGGGAAGATCATAAAAGACATCCTCCTGGAAACATCCTCCTGTTAAGGCATGTATGAGATGAGGAATTTTTCTCTAAACTTATCTCTAAAATGAAAGACATATGGATTTAAAGGCTAGACTGTTTGGTAGATAAAGAATTGCTTGGATGTTCAGAACCACAGTGTTGTGGTCAATTTATCCATGTCCAGGAGGAGTCTGGTCAAAGCTGCTGTCCCCTAGGGGTCCAGCTTGGGACCAGTACTCTTCAACATCTTTGTCAATGACAGAGGCAGTGAGATTGAGTTCACTCTCAGCATGTTTGCTGATGACATAAAGCTGAGTAATTCTGCAGGAACCAAATGAAATTCAGCAAGGCTGGGGCAAATCCCATAGATGTATACAGTCTGGGAAAATAAATCATTGAGAGCAACCCTATAAAGAAGGACTTGGGAGTCCTGTTAGACAAAAGGCTGGACGTGGGCCAATAGTGTGCTCCTGCAGCCCAGAAGGTCAACAGTATCTTGGGCTGCATCAAAATAGGGATAGCCAGCAGGGAGGGGGAGGTGATTGTCCCCCTCTACTCTGCCCTTGTGAGGCCGCATAATACATCCAGGCCTGGAGCCCCCAGCACAAGAAAGATGTGGAGCTGTTGGAACAGGTCTAGAAGAGAATCATGAGGATGATCAGTGAACTGGAACACCTCTCCTATGAAGACAGGTTGAGGGAGATGGGCTTGCTAACCCTAGAGAAAATAAGGCTCCAGGAAGACCTTATTTCAGCCTTCCAGTATCTGAACTACTTGAAGGAGGGGAACAAACTTTTTACATGATATGATAGTGATAGGACAAGGAGGAATGGCTTTTAACTAAAAGGGAGATTTAGGTTAGATTTTGGGAAGAAATTCTTCACTCAGGAGAGTGAGGCGCTGGCACAGCTGCCCAGAGAAGCTGTGGTGCCCCATCCCTGGAGGCACTCAAGGTCAGGTTGGATGGGGCCCTGGGCAGCCTGAGCTGGTGGGGGGCAGCTCTGCCCATGGCAGGGGTTGGGATGGGTAGGCTTTGAGGTGTCTTCGAACCCAAGCCATTCTATTGGTTTGATTCTGTGATGTGATAATTACATCAGAACAATTGGATACAAAGTAATATATCCAGGAAAGAGTTGAGTTGTGTTGTTCTGCGCAGAAGCCCAGCTGACTTTCAAGAAGTCATTTATACATGTTTTTTTGTTGATTCTGTAGCATTCATTGTAAAAATGCATACCTTTTATATATATCTGTATATTGTCTAAAGGATGGTTCAGACGTTCTGTGCAGAGGATAACACTCCTGGGTAAACTAGTAGGGATTTGTTGAGTTCCATTAAAATCTTACTAGTTTCATTCTGACTGACTAGGAATCAGTTTGCCAGTTCATGTAGCATGCTCTGCATATTTTGTCTAAACTGACTGTGGTTGAGCTGCATCTTTCACTGAAAGAGAATGAGCAGTCTCTGAACATTCTCTGCTGTTTTTTGTGGTTGTTTTTTTTTAAATTCTAAATAAAATCTTGTCTGTTAATTCTCATCAAGGGTTCAGGAGGAAGCCCAACAGAATAAAAATGAACTTAGTTTATCCACAAGTGAAAATGAAGAACATTCATTACATCTTTCAGAAATCTGCTCTTTAATATCAAGCATAATTAATCTTAGTTATTTTGTCATATATAACCGTTACAATCTTTTCAGGATTTCTAAGAAGGGGAAAATGAAGAAATTAGGAAAATGTTGAGCTTAAACAGCCTGGATGTTTGTTTTAGGAGTTGCAATATAGCCTGTTCTCAGAGAAGTACCTACACTGCGTGGAACTATGTTGACCCTTGAGGATGCTGTCTTCAAAGATTGCAGAAGCAGTGGACCATAAAGAAGGATAGGACTGATTTTCATTTTAGTGGTTGTTGAACAGCTTTTCTGGGAGTGTGGTGAGCCTGGTGCAGATTCTCAGTCACTTCATTAGGCATTTTATTATTTTATCTACACTAATTGTAAAAACTACACTTGCATATTTGCATGGAAGAGAACTATGAATTTTAGATATTATACTGACCACCTTACAGAAAATTGTATTGATAACAGCTGCATCATGGAAAAGCTTTGAAATTTTAGATAGACTACCCAAAGAAAAGAAAGAAAAGAAAAAAAAAGGAAAAGAAAAAAAAAACAGGTGATATTGCCACATTTCTAAAACAACTCTGCAATGGAATTATTGCCTGTAAGGATTGTAGTCCACACTTTTGATAATTGATAGTCTGTGAAATGAAAGGTTTGGTATTTATTAGACTATTTGCACTTGGTCTGCAGCTTTTGCAGGTTTTCACAGACCATGTAACCCTTTGAGAACAACTGTGGAAAACAACATAGAAACAGTATAGATAATTTTTTTTGTCTATTATTTTCTCCACTCTTTCTCGCTTTTGTAACTACAGACTATTTTTCTAGACTTAGGTATGTACAGCAGCATATACACACAACGCATTAATTTCTTCATTGGTACATTCCACTGAATATTTTTACTCTGAGAATAATAAATAGAAAGAAAGAAAAAGAAAAAAAAAAAAGATGAGATCATTGAAAACATTTCCATGAATAATCTCCCACTTAAGAAGGAATATCTTAGTTATGTGGTATTACACTTCCTGTGTTTTACTGGCAGTAAAGCATCTCTGCATTGGCTCTATCTTAGGGAATATTTTTAGCTTCAATTTGTAAAAATATTGTTATCTCTTCCCTTTCATGTTATTTTGTAGCTATAATTGTGGAGGTGAATTAATCATTTTCTTTAGAAGCAAGAAATTACCAGAAAATAAATGTAAATTAGTTATCCAGAAATGTTCTAAAATTGCTGATATAAAAATGTTTGGTTTTTGATTGTTTTTTCTAGTAGAAGAAACCTTGCTCATATGTGTCATTCTTTATTGACATGTTCTGTTCAGGGTAACAAAATAGAGGCTGAAAGAAAAAACACAGAGGCTAGAAGGGAAGTCATCATGGTTCATGCTGCTCCTCCCTGTTGTAAAGGCTGATGGCAAAAAATAGCCTTGGTGAAAGGGTCAGAATGCTCTATGTATATTCATGAGAGCACTTCCAATCTCTTAAATTAAGAAAGGAGACTAGAGTCAGTTTTTAGTTGCCCATGGTTTCAAGCAGTGGTTATTGAGTTAGTATTTATATGTTTTCCTATTCTGTTTCAATTCTAGCCATATCCCAGATGATTAAGAATAATTCAGATTATTTTTGCAACTGGTTGGTAGCACTTCATACAATTCTTAATGCAATTACAAAACGAACAAACATTTAATACAGTGAAAACAAAACGTCTCCTAAACCTGAAGAAAAACAAAACAAAACAAAACAAAACAAAAAAATAATCTGTCTCAATTATGTGTTTGAATGTCTCCTTACTGGGCTCATGTGAGCATGCATTTCTTAAGCTGAAGAAACTTTCATAATTTTTTTTGCCGCTTACCTTTAATATTATAGTATGCATAATGTCATAATCAGCCAATTTATTTACAAGACTTCCTTGTATTTTGTCTAAGTTAATTACTATTCTGATAGTATTGCAACACTCTAATTAGGAGTAATAAATGTACTGGAGAATTTGGAGTTAAATACTGATCACTGAAGTATATTTTATTTTTTTGATCTGTTTCTTTACATATCCTAAGCAAAATGAGTTAACACTTCTGCTTTGCAAGAGGAAATACTTAGATATTTCTTAGGTAATAAGCCTAACTGCAATTAGTTTTCACTTGGTTTTGTACAGTTTATCAGTTCAGCTTTGTTTTGATAGTATTGCAAGATTTCTTTCAGGTGACAGAAAATGAAATTAAAAAAATTATTCTACAGTTGGAAAAAAGTCCCACTGTCTGCTGTTTTTACATTAATGTATCTTTCCTGATTATGTTTTGTTGGATTTGTTGTTGTTTTCATTTCATGAGTCATTAAAAGCAAATCCAATCAGTTATGTATTGCTGGCGAATTTGCTACATGTTATATTTTGGAGATGTAACCTTGTTGAAAAATAGTTCTTCAATAACCAGTAATCACAGTTTCTCTTTCTGATACTGCATTTTTGCACTCACATAACTGCATGGGAGGGGGCACACGTGACAGCTGACCCAAACTGGCCAAGGAGATATTCCACACCAAATTACACCATGCTCAGTAATAAAAAACGAGTTCAGAAAGGGTGAAAATTGTGGACAGAATTAGAGATTCCACAACATCTCTGAGTAGCTCATTCTAGTGCTCTGTAACCCTCAAAATAAAGTTCTTCCTTATGTAGAGATGAACTTCCTGTGTTTCAATTTGTGCCCATTAGCCTTTGTCCCGTTGCTGGACACCACTGAAAGCCTTGTCCCATCTTCTTGGCACTTGCCCTTTGGATATTTTTAAGTGTTGATAAGATCTGCTCTTGATCTTCTCTTCTCTGGGCTAAACAGCCACAGGTCTCTCAGCCTGTCCTTGTACAGGAGATGCTCCAGGCCCTGCATCATCTAGCAGTTGTCTTCCTTGAACTGGAGATTCAAGATGTGGCCTTACCAGAGCAAAGTAGAGGCAGAGGATCACCTCCCTTGCCCTGCTGGCCATATCCTTTTTAATGTACCCCAGGACCATGTACCATTGGCCTTCTTGGCCACAAGGGCACATTGCTGTCTCATGGCCAACCTGCTGTCCACTGGGACACCGAGCTCCTCTGCAGAGCTTCTCTCCAGCAGGTCAGCCTCTAACCTGTAACGATGTATGCAGTTATACCAACCCCAGGTGTAGGACTCTACACTTCATCTTGTTGAACCTTGTCAGGCTCCTCTTTGTTCAACTCTCCAACAGAACTAGGTATCAATGAATGGCAGCACAGCTTTCTGGTGTGTCAGCCACTCCTCCCAGCTCTCTATTGCCAACAAACCTGCTGAGGGTGGACTCTATCTTTTCATCCAGACCACTGATCAAGATGTTAAACAAGACTGGACCCAGCAGTGAACCTGGAGAATACTGCTAGCTACTGGCCTCCAAATAGGCTCTGTGCCACTGATCACAACCCTCTGAGTTCTGCCAGTTCACCTCACTGTCTACTCATCTATTCCACACTTCTTCAGCTTATAACTACATTATGAAACTTAAATTTTTTATTCCACTCTTGTTTCAGTTGTATAAAAATTAGTTTTGTCTGTTGAGTATGCATTGGAACATATGTATGTATATATACACCTATCTCAGAAAAATGGTATGAATATAATACTTTTCTAAAACCGGCTTTTTGTAGCTGAAATGGTTTCCTGACAGCTCTACTTTCATTACCAAGTTTTCGGTAAGGCAATGAGGAAGATCATTGTAGCAAGATCCACAAGTGTTCTTACTTGATAAAAAAACATCAGTCTGTCACCCAGATCACTTGAAAAAAGAAACATATTGAAATAATACTGTCAAAGTTGTTAGGCTTGATATCAATTCCCTATGGCAAATCTTAATGCAAATACTGTAAACATGGCAATGTGGTCTGGGGGAAGGAACATGTAGCAGCAGCTGAGGAAATTTTGCTTTCTGATCATTGTACTTCTATATATATCAACATGAGAAAAGTCACTTGTCTTAAGTTATACGTCTATAATATCTCTTTCTTCTGGTGGATATCCACATCGCTCAGGGTAAGCATATGCCAGATTTTGATAGCACACCTGTTGTAGCAAGACAGGTACCTCTTCAGGGAAATGTGTTGTGTTCAGTTCCATAAAACACCAAAGATTTCCTCCAGCTCTTATGCAAACCTCCTATGCAGAAGTTAGACTTTTTTATCCCTTTGGCGGGTTGTGTAAACATGGGCTAAATTTTATGTTTTGATCTTTCTTTCCATGTATCACAATCTGTGAAATGTGTGCAGTAACAGGGGCACTAATGTTAAAAATGATGAAGATGTAGCTTGCACAGAGCAAAATATTTTTATACATTTGAATTTCCAATTTCTCTGGAAAATGTGGTTTCTTACAGAATTAATATAGCGTTTCTTTTAGAGTGGAGAAAATCATCACTGTTACTTGCCCTAAACCCTGATACTTTTCAGATCAAATATTTTAAGCTCAGAAAGATCCCTTTGTCCTCAGGCTTGTAGAAATTAGAGATATGTGTTGAATAGATAAAAGATATTTGATCTATCTTATGTCAAATTTACTAACTAAATTTTATAAGTCTTTGAATAAAATGTGGTAACTCTGGGAACAAGAGTAGTTGTGTCCTTGGATATTTAGATAGACATATCACTTTACCTAACTCAGAAGTCCTTTTCTAGAATATTATGTCTACAATGTTACAGCAACGATAAATCAGAAATATGAATCATTACACAAGAATTTCTCACTGCCATCTTCAAAACTAGATAAATTTAAAAAGTGGGATATTTTTGAATTTTGTCTTAAATTATAGATTTCCACATGTCTGTTGTTATAGTTTGCACTAATTCTATTCTTCATCAAACTTCTAAATTAATTGTACCTATAATTAACAGAGCAGAATATCTGAAAGTTTTGTTTACAAAATTTGTCAATTAAAATGTATTTTGAAAAATATCTTTACATAAAAATGTCGGAGTGGTTCTAAGTTGCAGATTTCATCATCACTTGTTGAAGTTTTTCTTCCTTAACATTTCTGAATCGTTTTAATGATTTAATATTGCGATAAGATGACAGAGTTCTTATGGGAGGTGTATACCCAAAAGAACTGATGATCACACCAGCAACAGTTAATCATAGATAATTTGCACAAACTGTTAATATTTATGTTTGTTGAAGCAATAAGGCATAGAAACAAACAAGAATAGTCCTTGATTGTACCAGACAAAAAAAAAAGAAGTAGCAGGGAGGAGACAGGCTTTGCATCCAGTAGCTTTCAGTCAGAATGAAATACATGCATAGGAAATGAATGTTGTGTAAGCTGGACTGGAAGCAAACGTGGTGTTAACTCTACGTTTCATGGGGAGAAAAGAGGAAAGAGCAGAGTTGGATGGACAGAACTGAGAGAGGTATAAGTGCAGCTGGGGATGCAGGGAACATCCAGGCACTCAGCTCCTTGTCCCCAGCCTCCCTGCAAATGGTGAAAGCGATTGAAATGCTTCCTTGCTCCCAAGCGGCACCCTAGCAAAGCTGCCCTCAAAGCCCATGGGGCTGCTGGCTCTACACTCATCTTCCTTTCTTGCAGGGGATGAACTCAGGGTAGAAAAGGATGTGAAAATAAATTGCTACATGTAGCTTGTCCAGTAATCACCTGAACAAATCTGGATTTCTGGAACTGATCCTCAGCTTAGTCATTGCATGGTATTCTGCTCCCTCACACAGTTTGTGGGATTCACGTCAAAGGAATCCATTTTTTTCAGTTGTATTTACTGTTTCCTGGCAACCATACACCTCGGGAAAAAAAAAATCCTGCTACATGAGAAAGTGTGGAGGGTCCTCTCCCTCCCTCTGCCCCTCCGGAGTGTCTTGCTGTATTTAATTCCTTGTCCAGTCAAATAGCCTGTATCTCAGTTACTTTACTCAGATAACAGTTATGCAAATTGATTAGGGGCATGTCAAATCAGCTTGTTATTTAAACTCAAAAAAACCTTAATCGTATGAATAATTCTGATTTGTAAAATTAAATATGTGAAGTTTTCCTTTCATTTTCTCAGCATGTTCATGCAGATGGTCTGTTTCGGCTTGGAAAATGAAATGAATTAGATAAAGATGACTTCATACAAATATTTTTCTCATATAACTATGGTAGAGGATTAATTGAAGGATAAAATCAGTGATGACAGAATATGAAACAATAAACAGCTTTTGGGACTTACTTAAAGCCAAATAATGATTGCTTTTATTATATTTTAACAAAGTGCATAGGGTAAATATATACAGACAATTATGCAGCAAACTGAGCAGCAGAATTCATGGGGGCTTTACTTGTAGACAAAACCAAGATTTTTAGTGCATGTTGTGCATTTTTTGTGTTCATGTCTGTGAAAGGAAGGATTGTTTAATATATCATTTACATTACTTTTATTGATATTTGAATGTCGCCTGTTTTTTATCTATTACTGTGCAGTTAATTTATTCTTAGGATGTAGGCAGCTACATAGAACAGATTTAAATTGTATTAAGTCATGTAGAGTAGGAATCAGACAGTTTTCTGGAATTGCGCAAGGTCTCCCAAGTCCTAATGGCCAACATAAAAGTGGAACAAGATGCAGTGAATACTGATCTAGCACCAGCCTCACTGGTGCATTGTTTGTGCAGAGATACCATGTCAGTTGCTCCAAAAATGATGCCTCATTATTTCCATGGAAACTATAATAAAGAGGACAATAACACCATTTGATAGAGCAAATTCTCAGCTACAAAACACTATTTTTCAATATAGTCACCACCACTAGCTACGCATTTTCACCAGCAAAGAACAGGAGCCCGTATACTGCGTTGGCAAAAATCTGTACCAGCAGTGGTGACCCACTGTTGCTGTCACTGCTGCTGAAACACACCACCCACAACCTCACTGTGCTCACATCTACTGGTTGGTCTCCATAAATATTCAGCTCATGTCAATGAATGTCAATGGGTGTGATTTTTGTCACATGGAGGAATTCTATGACATATCTTTGCTGCACCCACCCTTCCATATCAGACCCATTGTGTCAGACTGCCCCCTGCTGCCATCTGTCACACAGCAATAACATGTAGTGGAATATTGGTGGGAAGGTTCAACCCCCACTGCCATACGACCAACATCCACAACATCTGATGTTGTAGGCCGACATCATAAAACAGGAGGCATTACTTTCAGAGCAACTTTCATACACAGAATATGGAAATTGCACACAAGTGTGACTGAATACAGCTGAGCATCCTGTAGGTCCTCTGTGGTAAGTAGTCCTGCACAGTGTGAGCATTTAGGTGAGTTCAGTGAGGTCCTCTCTTTGAGAAGGTCAAAAAAGAAAGCTGAGAGAAAAGAAAGGGACAGAACCCTCTTTAGAGCTAGGAAGTGAGAAACAAGGTTTGGGTGAAAGGACCAGAGATACACTATCTTGGAAAGACTAAACCAAAGGGCCAGTAGGGAGGGACCTTTTAAACGGGTTAAAGAAAGAGGCAAATAAAAAAACTGGAATTTGAAGTATGTCTTCCTTCTTTGAGTTATATCTGAACCTTGATCAATTGAAATCAACATGTTAGTGGTGAAACAAAGTTCGCCAGCCCATGACAAAAGATGATAGGTTATTATTATTGGAATCCGAGTGCTTCAAAGGACAGGAATATCTGAGGCCACAATTTCAATAATACTTAAGTCTCACCAGTTTGTGATGGGATTTTGATGTACAAATTGGTCAGATAAACAAGTGTCACAAAACTTTTATCTTACATCCCTCCCACACCAACAAACATCTTAAAATAGCACTGAGAAGTATTGTGCAAATGGTAGGATTAACATTTAAAATGCAATAAGTTTTGCTTAAAAATAGGTTTGAATTTAATTAATCTCACAAATAAATTACAATGAAAATTTCAGGAAAATGCTGGTGTCTGGAGGCAGGAGCAGCAAAAGCTTTTGTTTTATGAGATTATGCATTCTAATCCTATTTGCGGTGGGAAGAAAAGCAAAATCTTACATGATGTGATATATGAAATAATGAATGAAATAGACTACATTCTATTAACCCTTTTCAATAACACAAAGACAAAAGGAATTAAAATACAAAACATTTAGAATGAGAGGTACTACTTCATTTAATATGTAAATAATCAGTGGAACTCAACCTTATATGGAATAGTGTTCTAGGAAATAAAAAGTCTGATAAAATTAAACCTTCTCAGGGACATGAAGAGCAACAAGAAAGTCAGAGAGTTAAGGCTTTTCAGTCTGGAGAAGAGACCACCTCAGGGAGATATTATAGAGTCCTTCCGGTACTTACAGGAGGCCTAAAAGAAATATGATGAGGCACTCTTTATCAGGGAACGTAGTGTTAGAACAAGTAACAATTTTAAGCTAAATGAGGGAAGATTTGGATTAGATATTAGGAAGAAATCTTTCACTGTGAGGGTGGTGAGGCAGTTGATTAGGTTACCCAGAGAAACTGTATGCCCCATCCCTGGAAGTGTTCAAGGCCAAGGTAGACGGGGCTCTGAGTAACCCGATCTAGTGAAATCTACACAATCTTTAAGCTCCATAAAAACCCAAAACATTCTGATATACTATGATGTTCTGAGCAATTAAAGAAATAGATTGTTTGATAGTGAGGGGAAATGGATATACTCAGGCAGCTACCAAATGAAGAATGCAACAAGGCACAAAGTCTATGTCAGTTCTTGAAGTTGTTGCTCTTTAACGGTAGAAAGGAGATACAAGAAGCCCTTTTCACTTTGATTCTGTTCATTGAAATACATTAGTTGACTAAGACTATGGGCTCCAGAGAGCTTATGATTCTCAAGGAAAAAGGGAGAGAAGACATCACAAAAGAGACAAGCTTAAAGAAACCAAATTTAAAACTCCAAGGATTGCTATGTTAGATTAGAAGAGACAAATCTAAATCTTCAAAAAGGGAGGCTCAGGAGAGTTCACAATTCCTTAATGACATTATATTGAGGACACATAAATACTTTTCATTGCAAAAAGTTGTATCAGAAGTTTAGCAAGCACCCAATATGCCTGAATTAGAAGCTCTTTAACTGCTAGAATATTGAGCATAAAGTATATATATAAAAAAAGTTTAGCTTATTAGACATGAGTACATAAGAATGCTTACATATGTAAGTACAAAATCCAAAAAACAAAACGCTTCCTATAGCTACCAAGGGGCATAAAGTATGTTAAAGAAACATTATTTAATTTTAAGAGGATCTAAGCTACTTTTCTGGCATAAATCTGTTTTATTGTTGTGGCAGAAAAAATTCTGTTGTGTGCAGAACAGTACTGTGAACAACAGCTTTTTCCCATAAATTTTGGATCATTTTTATGTCCTTATTTAGGCCAGGCTAGGACTAAAATGTTGAACATGATGTATTTTTCTACTGACATAAAATTCAAACTATACTTCTCAGAGTTTGTTGCATTGTAACCTGTGTAAAATAGTATTCCTCTCACATTTTATTTTTCTTCCAGGTAATGCATTGTAGGAATAATCTGGATAGCTTAAAGTCTGTATCTTATGTTGCACAGAAGAATGTACTCCTCTAGAACAAAGACACCAAGGCCTGGATTAAGGAGCTTAGATTTTAATGCAGACAAAATGAATTCCTTTTCCCTCACACAGCAGTAGTGTAATTGACAGATGATTATATATCACCCCTTGCCAAGAATATGGCTAAGCACTTTAAGCCTGGCAAACTATGTGTTACATTGCGATTGGTTGAAAAATCTATAATTTTCTCTTGGGGAAAGGCCAATCTATCTACTCAAATGTTATGCCGTACACTCTCCATCACAAAATTCCAGCTGCCCACATGCTCCTAAAAGGATGCATTGTATTTATTTTAATAGAACTGAAAAATTATTAAAGTAAACAGCAATAGCTTACCAAACATTCCAGCTGTTAACAGCTTTGAAGTTAGAAGATGCTTTGGCTTTAATTCTGGATTTCAAATTGTACATGAATTGTAAAATTAATAGTGACAGTTCATTTTCAAGGATGGTAGTGAGCCATATTCAGGGTCCTGGAGCCCTTTCGCTCTATTTCTCTATATCTCAGATAAGCTTCCAGTTGTGCAGCCTTTTTCTGGATATGTGTGTTCAGAAAACCTCTTGCTTAAACACTGCTGTGATTATTTTGCTTGCTCTAATGGGATATTTGGGACTATGAAAGCCTCTTACGAAGTGTGAACCTGTATAGATAGCTATTTCATAAACAGTAGAGCTCATTGCCGAGTTATGTTTGTATTGCATAAGTCTGTGTACACAGATATATACACAAAAGAAATTGCTGAAATCTATTTCATACAAAGGAAGTATTTTTAAATAGACAACTTTACAGTATTATTCACAAAATGGCTCAGCACGCCTTCCTTCCAGAAGACAACATTAGAAATCTCAGCCAATAAAAAAGGTATTGTTTCCTGGTAGGCTTTTGTAATGCGCAAATAATTTTGCAACATTTTGTGTTTGAGAAGGAATCAACATCAGGCTTCATGAGGTTCTTATTTACTGCAATTTTTAATCAGTACTTTCTGCTTTCCCCTCATAGCTTTTTTTTTTTTCAGTAACTTTTCCATGTTTCTTCTTTCTTCTTGTTAGTCTGGATATAGTTTGAGGGTTTTTTAAAGTCATTTATTCAAATACATTTATATTGGCAGGATAGTGAAGGTTTTGATATTTTGAATTCAAATTATAGAAAGACATTGTTTAAATAAATAATAATAATAAAAAAAGACTGTGAGCCTTAACCAGTTTGACTATGTATGCATAATGGGAATTGAATCCAATCTGCTAGTGAGTAGCAGGGAGCCATCTCAATTCTCTGACATCTGATCTGAAAATGCATTGCAGTTTAAAGGACCTATTTCTTCTACTTGAATGACAAGCTATATATACCTGATGCTAAATACAAGGATATTTTAGAACTGTAGAAGCAAGATGATAGAACCATGGGAGGTACAATTATTAAAGAAGTTAACTGACCAACTCTGGCCTACATTTCTTGTAGGTCTGAATTA
Organism: Alectoris magna; assembly: GCA_030625065.1. Classification (NCBI taxonomy): domain Eukaryota; kingdom Metazoa; phylum Chordata; class Aves; order Galliformes; family Phasianidae; genus Alectoris; species Alectoris magna. The sequence continues at coordinate 80,514,926 of CM060560.1, forward strand.
GTTACTATTCACTGATAAAAATAATCACATAGCAGTTATGCATATATTCAAACCATCTACTGTCTCAGTAAAAAGAGAGAGAGTCACAGGTCCCCTGATACTTTGAATGCTAATCCTTTTATTTAAAGTAAATGAAACAGCTAGTTTACTGTCAGATGCAGTCCTTTAGAACAAATAATCTATGTATTTTGTGCAGAAAAGTAATCAAGAATGCCTGCATGGTGAAATGTGCTTATTTCATAGAATCACAGAATCTTTTGAGTTGGAAAGTACCCTTAAAGGTCATCTAGTCCAACTCCCCTGCAATGAACAGGGACACCTACAGCTACATCAGGTTGCTCAAAGCCCCATCCAGCCTGGCCTTGAGTGTCTCCAGGGATGGGGCATCAACCACATCTCTGAGCATCCTATTTCAGTGCCTCACCACTCTTATTGTACAAAACTCCTTCCTTATGTCCAAACTAATGCTCTCCTCTTTTAGTTTGAAGCCATTTCCCCTTGTCCTATCACAACAGACCGTGATAAAGAGTCTGTCCCTTTCTTTCTTATAGTCCCCTTTAGATACTGAAAGGCTGCTATCAAGTCTCCCCAAAGCCTTCTTTTCTCCAGTCTGAACAGTCCCAGCTCTTTCAGCCTGTCCTCATAGGAAGGTGGCCCTCCTCTGATGTACTCCAACAGGTCCATGTCTCTCCTGCACTGAGAATTCCACATCTGGACACAATACTCCAGGTGAGGCCTCATCAGCACAGAGCAGAGGGGCAGGATCACCTCCCTTGACCTGCTGGCCGTGCTTCTTTTGATGCAGCCCAGAATATAGTTGGCTTTCTGAGCTGCGAGGGCACACTGCTGGCTCATGTCCAGCTTGCCATCCACCAGTACCTCCAGGTCCTTTTCGGCAGGGCGATGTTCCACCCTTACATATCCCAGCATGTACTGATGGTGGGGATTGCCATGACCCAGGTGCAAGACCTTCCACTTGGATTTGTTGAACCTTATGAGGTTCACCTGGACCCACTACTCAAGGCTGACTAGGTCTCCCTGAATGACATCCCATCCCTTAGGCATGTTGACCGCAACATGCAGCTTGGTGTCATCCGCAAATTTATTGAGGGTACACTTGATCACACTGTCAGTGTCACTGATGAAGATGTTAAAGAGCACTGGTCCCAGTGCTGACCCCCGAAGGACATCATTTGTCACTAACCTCCATCCAGACATAGAGCCATTGTCCACCACTCTCTGGGTACAATTTCACAAAAAGTTCTTCATCCATTGAACTGTCTACCCATCACATCCATATCTTTCCAATTTGGAGAGATATTATAGAAGACCATATCAAAGGTCTTACTGAAGTCCATACAGATGGCATCAGTGGCAAGTTTGGTCAGGCAGGACCTGCCCTTGGTAAAGCCATGCTGGTTATCCTCTATCTATCTCCTCCCTCTCTTCTATGTGCCTTAGCATAGCTTCCAGGAGGAGCCGCTCCATGGTGAGGGTATCAGATCATTAGTTCCCAGGGTCATTGTCGTAATAACGACCATACGGCCCCGTTCATTTTCCCTGGAAGACCTGGCTTGGCCACTCACCGTGGTGTCACCAATTTGATGGTCGGAGAAATGGCGGTTTATTAAAGCATGGCATACACTTATATATCCTTTGCCCTTCGTGTACACCCCTTATGCATACATTAACCCTTCGACGCAGAGCAAGGGGAGAGTCCTACCACGTCACATCCCAAATCCTCGCTGTCACCTACTACAACAGGTCATCCTTTCTACTTTTCTTAAAATGGGTGCTATATTGCCTTATTTGCTGTCACCAGGGATGTCATTTGATTGCTGTGACTTTTCAATATCATAAAGAGTGGCTAGGTGACTGTGTCAGCCAATCGCCTCAGAACTTTGGAATGCATCTCATCAAGACCCATGCACTTGCAGATGTTTAGGTTCCTCAGGTATTTGCAAACCCTTCACTTGAAGCAGGAGGGACAGTGCCTTCTCAGTTCCCACCTTCGGAACTATCCACTCTGGGGCTGTGTAGAGCATTCACTAGTGAAGACAGAGGCAAAAAGTTGTTGAATACCTTAGCTTTCTCCTTGCCCCTTCTAATTGGCCTCCTGTTTGCTCACAAGGTAGGGTATGCCCTCCTGGACTTTTCTTTTCTGGTTGATGTACCTATAGAAGCCTTTCTCATCATTCTTTGTACCCTCTGCAAAGTTCAATTCCAGTTGGGCCTTGGCCATTCTGACTCTATCCCTATACTGCAGCATCCCCATACTCCTCCAAGGTTACTTGTCCCTGCTTCTACTGCCTGTGCATTTTCTTCTTTTTCTGCAGTTTGACAAGCAGGTCCTGGTTCAGCCAAGCCTGTCTCTTGCTTACCTTTCCTGACTTCCTATACCTGTGGATAGAGAGCTGTTGTGCTCTAAGGAAAGCTTCCTTAAAGATCTGCTAGCTCTGCTCTGCTTCCTTGTCCTTCAGGACAGATTTCAATGGGGTTTTGTTAACTAACTCCCTGAAGAGCAGGAAGTTAGCTTTCCTAAAATTAATCTTTCTGATTTTAATCTTTGCCTGTCACTAATCCCTCAAGAGTTTGAACTCCATCACTACATGGTCACTACAGACCAGGCAGCTGCCAATCCCTATGTAACAAATCAATTCACTTGTGCTGGTGAGCAACAGGTCCAGCACTGCATTCCCCTAGTAAGGCTGTCTGTTACCTGGCTCAGGAAGTTATCTTCAGTACATTCCAAGAGACTCCGGAATCTCCAGCAGCTTGCCATGCTACTTTTCCAGCAGATGTCAGGGTGGTTGAAGTCCCCCAGCAGAACAAAAGCCTCCACCCTCCTGAAGCTGGAGGAAGAAGGCTTCATCAAAAGGCTCTGCTTGATCAGGTGGCCTGGAGTAGACCCCAACCACAAGGCTCCCTTTGTTGCCTCAGACCTTAACTTTCACTCATAGACTTTTGACTTGGTCATGGCCATTCTTCAGGGACAGTTCTTCACACTCTATTCCTCCCTTGATGTAGTGGACAATGCCTCCTCCCCTCCTTCCTTGCTTGCCCCTTCTCAACAGCTTGTGGCCATCAGTAGACACATTCCAGTCATGGGAATGATCACACCAGGTTTTGATGATGGCAACTACATTGTGGTTTTACTGTAGCGCAGTGGCTTCCAACTCTTCCTGTTTGTTTCCCACTCTGCATGCATTGGTGTAGAGGCACTCCAGCTGGGCAGTTGATCTTGTAGCCTTCCTGGAGGATAACTTCTTAATTCCTTTGAACTATTTACCTCTAGTCTCCCTGTTGACTTTATCATCATAAAATGCAGCAGGTCAAGGGCCCCTGCTAGCACCTTGTTTCTCTAACTTAGCTAAACTATCCCACCCGTTGTCTTGGGCAGGCTCACTGTCACCCCATTCCCCTTCCAACCTAGTTTAAATCCCTGTCAATGAGCCCAGACAGTTCCTGGGACAGAATTCTTTTCCTCCTATGACTCATGTGTACCTCATCAGCATATATCAAGTCAGGGGCTGAGCAAACCACCCCATGGTTGAAAAAGCCAAAATTACCCCAATGGCACCAGTCTCTTAGCTGTGCTTTTCTCAGGTTGGTTTTCCTGGTCTTCTCAGTATCCCTCCCTGCCACTGAAGGGACAGAGGAAAACACCACCTGTACTACCGCTCGGTCCACTAACCTCCCCAGCACCCCTGAAGTCCTTTTTGAAGGAAAGAGAAGCTCAGGCTTTTCTCAGAAACTTCATTGATGCTGGCCTGAACTATCAGTAAGGGATAATTATCAGAGGAGTGAACCAAACTATGGAGTCTCCTAATAATGCCCCTGACCCAGGCCCCAGGGAGGCAGTATACTTCCCTATGGGCTGTGTCTGGCTGATATATGGGACCCTCAGTTCCTCTCAGAAGGGAGTCACCCACAACAATTACCCTTCTTTGCTTTATGGCTGAGGCAGTCTTGAGTCATGTAGTTGACCTCCTTGCCCTAGACAACTGCCTAGGACCTTACACTGAATCCTCAACTCTTCCTCAAGTTCCAAAGCCTCCAACCTATTACATAGTGGCACCTGGGAAGGTGAGGTACATAGGGATGGGGTTTTCCAGCAATGCTGAACGGGGACCTGCTTCCATTCCTCCCCATCTCTTAGGTCCCCTCCCTCTGCCTGATGGCAACAGGGCAGGGGGTCCACCAATGTTGATGGTGCATCCCTCTGGTGCCTTTCTTGTAGGGCAGGGAGTTGCTCTACCAGTCTGCCCCTTGCTTACACTCCTTGATGCTCCTTATTCTCTCCACCTCCTCGAGCTCTGCCACCCAGCTGAGCAGATCATTCCACTCTTCGCATAAGAGGTTTCTCTGCCACCATCCAGTGGGGCAGCAACAGACTTAAGCACTCCTGGCAGCCAGGGACCTGAACAGCTGCATTTCTGGGCAGGCACTCCGTCTAGATAGCCATTCTTTCTGACAAGAGCTTTCTTCTAAGCAGAGAGCATGGCTAGATTTGTTGTCTGGAAGGCAGCCAATAGGTGAGCTGCTCTCCTGAATAGGGAGGGATACTCTGCACTGCCCGCTGCTCCTGGCCTCCCCACTGCGAAGTCAGAGCTGCTGCCACGCAGAGGGCAATGGTACCTGGCAACTCCTGGCTGGCAGGAATTTGCCTGATTCCTTGCTTCAGTGCATAATGTGGCTGCACCAGAGCTATTCGCCTACAGGGAAAAGATCTTTGAAAGATTATTTCTTGTATATAGTAGGCAAAAACTCTTCTGAAGCAAAGTTAGCAAAGTAATTCCTTTTTAACCAAAGGATATATTTTCTCATTCTCATTCTAATTAAGATCAGAAGGTATATTTGACTGTTTAGAGTCCAGATTGATAAATTATTGAAAGATCAAGCATAAAAGGTAACCTTTTTTTTTTTCTTTTTTTTCTTTTTTTTTTTTCCTGGAGATACCTCAGGTGCTTAATTAGAATTTTAGAATTGAAGTTAACTCTGGAGTGATGATACCTTAATGCATGTCATAACTGGCATTTATTTCCATAAGCTTGTGCATCTGAATACAAGAAATCTGCGGAGTAACATAAGCTGTATATGTGGGGAAGGAAGCTCAGTAATGAAGCCTGACAGTGAGGCTGTAACCACAACTTTCATGGCAGTTATGCTGTGTACGAAGCAGGACTTCAGCTCTTAGAGAAAGATGGACAATGAATGCCAATTTGTGACCTCCCTTTTAAGACATTCTTAACTAGAATAATTTAATTGGGATCACATAATTACTCAAAAGTCAGTCTCAAGTATATTATCATCCTCCCGTGTCAGCCCTGCATACCTTGTTATCCTGTTATAGTTTGTCAAAAAATTGTCACAGGAGACCGAATCTTAGAGAGGATAATAACCCTACTGCTGCTTCTTCCAGCCTCAAATCTGAGTTCTGAAATAATGAGGAGATTCAGCTGCTGGGAACAACCTTTTCTCTTTTTTCTTCTCCCCTTTTTTTTCAAGCCAGACCACCTAGATACATCTGTCACTGTAGATGTAGGGTTTAAAAAAATAATAATTGTAACAGTGGAGTCTTCATGGATTTTGTTCACTGATTTATTATGCACTGTTTGCAGAGGTGTCTAATGGTTCTTTACATGCTGGGTTATATATATTTCTATTCTAATGATCCCTTTCAATCTTGGCAGAAGATAACATGAAAATAACACTTTTTAGGATGTTCTATCATATGTTTGTTACAGAAAGTTTACTAGTAGCATTTACTCTGATTTTCTTTTCCATTTCATTTGAAACTTCTATGAAGCTTGATAGCATATTGTTGATATATATGCCTTGGTGCTATTTGTAATATTTGATAGCAAAGAGAGAAGAATGGAAACGAAGTCAGGAAAAATTACTTATTTGCTTTGTCATTTTTGCCTGCTCCCAAGGGTTTTGAATTTTACCGAACTGAAGGAATCTAAAGGAAAAGCTAAGATAAATAAAGTCTTCTAACAAAACATGGCTTTTAGAAACCCATTAAGTCAGATAATGCTAATAGTAAGGTAAAACTAATAAAAGACTTATGCCACTGCCATTGATGTTTAGGTTGGATTCACCCTAATGGATAGCTAAGTTCCACTACAACCATTTTATCATACCCCCTCCTTCCCTCCTTAATGTAAGATGGGGAGAAAATATGATGGAAGCATTTGGACAATGGTCTGAGAAATATGGTGAATTTTGGGTGATCCTATGTGGAGCAAAGAGTTAAACTCAATAATCCTCGTGGGTAACTTCCAACTCAGGATATTCTGTGATTCTATGAAATGGGCTCAAGGGTTGGGACAAAGACAAGATTACTCAACAAATAAGATCACAAGAAAAGAAAACTTAGCACAGGAAAAAGTAATATAGCTTATTGCATATTAGTAATAGTCTAGAACAGAGAGAATTAAAAGCAAAGTAAAAACACCTTCCTCTTCACCCACCCTCTTCTACCTCTTCCCAAGCAGTACAGGGGAACAGGAGTGAGGGCTGCTGTCAGTCTGTAGCACTTCATCTCTGCCACACCTTCATGGTCACTCTGCCCATGCTCCACATGAGTGCTGTCCTTCCTAAACTAATTCCAAGTGGAATTCCCACAGGCTACAGCTCTCCCAGCGCTGCCTCAGCACAGCTCTGTACCACAGGGCCCACCCTTTGGGCTCTACTCCACACATGTCCCCACGGGCAGCAGCTCCCCCAGCCCTCCTGCCCCACTGCAGACCATTCCCCATGGGCTGCAGCTCCAGACTGGGATGATCCTGTGAGGGTATCCATGTGCTGTGCCACCTTCAGGCCTCATCCTCTGCTGCACTGTGGGCTCCTTCATGGCTGCACATGGAGATCTGTTCCATACAGTGCCGATGGGCTACAGGTGGATGACCTGCTCCTCCACGGGCCACTCCTGGGCTGCATGGAGCTGCTGCTGTATGCCTGGAGGACCTCCTGCACTGACCTCGGTGCCTACAGTTCTGCTTCCCTCTCATTTCTCACTCGTCTCTCCCAGCTGTTGTAGTGCAGCAGTTTTCCCTTACATCTGCTCTCCCAGAGCATTCCCAACATTGCTCATGGCTCAGCTCTGACAGTGGTGGGTCCCTTTTTAGTTACTCCTTTGGCATGGGGCACTGCTGAGCTCTGCTCAGAGTCTCAACACTAAGAATACTTTGTCATATAAATCCAATACAGTTTGCATGATTTCCATCAGGAAATTGGCATTGTTGGAATCCCCAAACTGAGAGGGCTCTTGTCATTCTGTACCAGACACCATCACATTCCTTAAAAGCAGATATTATATGTATTTTATTATTCTTATATTTCTTTTTAGTTGGACATCATTTACGTATCCAGGAACAGCTGTAAGCTTTCCTGAACAACTCCCTCATCCCTTTCCAAGGTCTGTAGGCAGCCACTCTGAGTCTCTATAGATCCTGTAAATTGTAGCAGTGCTTCCCAGCTAGAAGTCGTGGTGCACAATCTACAGTTTTACCTGTAAGCACATTGCTATACCCCACTTTGCATTCATTTGCCAGACTACACATAGTTCCGTATCATGCATGGTGTGGATATAGAAAAGGACAGCATCACCTTTCATCTCACCAATTTTGTGTGTAATGCTTTTGTGATCAGCCAAAAAGGAAATAACTGCATAAATAAATAAGCCATTGTTGTCAGAAGGCTTGGTTTGCACATAGGAGATCCGTCCATAACCAGATCTTTCAGTACTGCAAATGTTCACAGGAGCTCTCATATATTTCTACTTGAAGTGCTTCCATTTGGAGCTGTTAGGCACAGATTTCCTTCCTCTACATTTCTAACAGTAACAGAATGTGATGTCAGATTGTAAGAATAACAAAATTAAGCACAGGGAAATTTGACTTAGGCTCCCTAAGAGCATTTCAAACGGAATATGTTTAGAATTAGCATTCATAAATGTTTAGAGATTTAATCTAATGTGGTGACTCGACATCATAGCTTTATGACCCATAGCTAACTGCGGACCTATATGAACAAGACTTGTTCAGAATACTATATGCTAAGATGAGTGAAATGCAGTAGTGGTTTACAGTGGTCCATGTACAATGGAGGTGAATCTAGCTATCAGGAGAAGTGGTTTAGTGCATTTTGTGGCTTGAGTCAACTGAGAAAATGTGAGAAAGGTTGGGGCAGAAGTTTTAGATTATAAATAATATATGAATCAAAATAACATAGTTGGTATAGTAAGAATCGATTAGGATACCCTGTATGCAGGTGAGGCTAGAGTGATGCAGAAAGAACGGTGGCTTTATCCTTTTTTTTTTTTGTGAGGGGGTGAGCCAGACTGGGACTGGGGTGTGAGTAGGAAGCATGTATCTCTTATATGCTTATATGGATGGACTACAGGAAAAAAAAAAAAACAACAAACAAAAATAAAAAAAAAGTTCATCTTTGCTAGGAAAAGCTATTTTAAAAAAATAAAATCTTCCAAGCACACAAGGTTAATTCATCCCATGACCAATAATTAATTAAAATGTGAATTATTTGTTTGATGGAAATGATTATCTTAGAATTCAAAAATAACCAAAAGCAGTTGATGTTATTGCTGGCAGTTTCCTTGCAGCCGATTCATGAGGAAGATAATTATTTAACTTTTCATAACACTTCTCATTGTATATGATGACTCTCTTTAACAAACCTCACTGTTTAGCAACTGGTGCAGGTGACTGTGGCTGTAGTTATCCATAATTAAAAGCTTGGGGTTTCTAAGATGTAAATAAGTTTAAGTAATAAGTTTACTGACAGTTAAAAACTGCTTTATTATTATTATTATTATTATTATTATTATTATTATTTATCAAATGAAGGAGGAAATGAGATCATTGTATTCAAATGTGATGATTTTAATAAATTCTGTTTGCATTTCTTAAAATTAGATTTGAAGAAACCTCAAAACAATTAAACAAATTAACGTAGCTCTGTAAACATGTTAATATTCTGACTATAAATACATACTTTTATAATCTAAGCAGTCTTTTTGTTGAAGATGAATTAACAAAACATTTCACAGATACAGAAGTTTTGTTCATGCCTACTCACGAGCTTAGAGAATTAGCAAATCAAACAAAAAAGCAGGATTTATGGAAAAGGCAGCTGCCTCTCATCCTCATTTTGTATGCAGCACAGGCTAATTAAAATCTTTACTACAATACTCAGACCTCATTCCACATAATTGCCAGACAAATGAAAATATTCTTATTTTTTTCTTCATTGCTTTGTCTTCCATATGAGGTTTTATTGTGCATTCATTATACATGTAATAATCTACTGGGTTGTTTTTTTTCTTTATCTTTTTTGTCTTTTAACAGGTCTAACTTAGTCCTCAGTTGTTTTTAAAGTGTAATGTTAATAGCAGTAATTATGTTCTCTGTTATCAACATTTTTTTAAAATTGTCACCCACAGTTATTAACATGTGAATACAGAAATGGCATATTACCTGCTTCCAGGCAGCTGAGCAGTGTCACTCACATAATTTATAACAGGAGTAATTAACAGCAATGAACTTGCTGTAATGTTCTTTCCATCATTTACTGCCTGAAATTTATTAAAATATTAAATGCAATAACAGCGAATTCCTTACTCAAAGTAATAGTAAGCATGTATGTTTAATTTAACATTAACATGCTTTCTGCCCAAATGAAAGTAGTTTGAAGAGTTGAATGAGAGTATGAGGCTTTTGTGCATCTCCTTGAGGTTTTTGGATGGTTCTCTGAACGTAGTCTACATCAGCAGGAATGTCTGAATATACCAACCCCACTGCGCCCTCCTGGTGACGTAATTCTTCCCTAGAACAAAAGGCTTTTAAGAACCTTTTTTGTGTAATTGAACTTGCTGCATTTCATCTTTCATTCTTAGTTACTCGAGGAACATGAGGATATTATTTATATGAATTTCAACTGCCTGTATGTGCCCATTGTTCCTAATATTTGTTTGCTTGATGTCATTTGCAGTAAGTGCTGTGGGTAATTTTCTCCTAACTCCATAAATGGCTCTTGTCACCATTTAAAGTCAGTCACTATGGAGAATGCATCGCTCTCCTCTGTTGTCAGGAAAGGGCAATGACAGCATTCCATGTTCAACAAAGTTACCAAGGTTTCCAGCATCACCAAACCGTCAAAGTTTGGAATTAGAAGAATATATTTTATTGCAGTTCTTATTACCAATGTGATAAATATACTCTTTTGGTGTGCCATCATTCTGCCTGCACAAAGCATCAAATTAATTAACAGCAGCACACATGCAAATGATGTTGTTCACATTAAAGAACTTTGCGTAGTGTCTTTTATGATTACTAAAGCAAATACAATACCAGTTGTGTGCTATTACTAATCATTTTAATAACTTCTGTACACTAAATTTAGTTCATTTTTAAAGTCCTAAATCAAAATATTCCTTCACTGGATATCCATCATGTCTACTTATTGTTATATTGTATCTACTTTTTAACGTCTTTTTAATTTGTACATTTTTGTCTCAGCCACTTAATTTTAAAAAATTCTCCCTTATTTCCCATGCTTTAAAACAAACACTTATAAGAATGGCAGCTGAGAATGAATAAACGACTAAGGAACAGATTTCTCTGTTATTATCTCAGTGGAGATAATTTGCATTACGAATTTCCACCCAGTGCCTTTTTCTAAGGGACAGAATAGGGACAGTTGTGAGCTCGAATTAGAAGAAATGCTTTGTAAATGATACGTTCTATCATACTCTCTCAGTTTCATGCACAGGTAGCAGTGTAATGAATTCAAACTCTGCGTGCTGACCCCAGAGGTAGAAGTTTGGGTTTATGGTGATGGAGGCAAATACACCCCAGGGCTGTACCTGAAAGGCTACGTTCTGCAAGACAATAAGTTTTTTCCCAGTGTTGTGCAGAATATCAGGAGGCAGGTACCAGCAGACAGGCTTCCAGCTGCCTGCAAAATCTGTTTTTTTGTGTTGCGTATTAAGAAAACTGTACACCTAATGCACTCATGTTTTAACCTAATGGTTTATGAAATATGAAAGAAATACTATCTTCAGAATGTCTCCTCACACTTTTTCTTATATCCTCCTTTCATATGACCTAAGGAACCTTTTCAGGCTGAAAAAGAAAAGCTGAAGATTTTGCTTTGAAATATGTGGGCAAAGGGGTCTTTGCTTTGGGAAAGCAGAATTAGTTGCAAGTCTAACAGCTAATAAAGAGCCAGTTTTTGTATGCAGTGCATCATACGCACAGAGCTATCAAACTGAGGTCCTAGCACATCCTTCTCTTTGAAGGCTTGCTAACTCCATCTCCTTTTTGGAAAGCAGTTTGTGTCCTTAAGGACAGGGCTGTTTCTGGGTGGCTGTTTCTATATCCATGGAAAGTGAGAGGCTGCGTCCCACTCAGTTTTATTCCCCTATCACTGTGATGGTTGCTTCGCACAAGTACAGTTTATCCGGTATGAGCACAGACTTTTTTCTTTTACTCCTTTTAAGAAAAGATTAGGTCATCAGTGTTTAGGCATACAGTCTGGGTTTCCCACTCCTCCAGGTGTCACTCATGCCGTACCTCTAAACACCTTCCAAATCCATTACTGTTTCATTTTATTAATTTCTGACAAGAAAGGAGGCATGCCAGCATCCTTATCACAAATTAACACAATCCCAAGCCTAATGCAGAATGAGTCTTTGCTGCTGATATAAGCATTAGGAACTACCCTGAATTCCCACTGACCAAAAAAAAAAAAAAAAAAAAAAAGGTATATATGTACTACATATGTACGTATAGAGCAGTCAAGATCAAAATACTGCCCTGATTCCTAAAATCTATTTAAAATGACTTTATCTCTTTGTCCATTGGGCAGTTCCTTTCTTCACCTTCCCTACTAACATAGCTGACTTCCTCAAAAACCTTGGGGAAGGAAGCAGATGGGAGACTAAAACTGATGTTTTTCCTTGATGCTTCTGGCTATGGCTGGCAGTAGAAAATCTACCTCGCTTCCTGCCAGGTTTCTAGCTGTTTTAATAGCTAGGCTTTACAGAAATCCTGCAGAATGAACAAGAGGGAAGAAGAGGCTTTCATTTGTGCTTTTATGAGGACATATCATTATTTTTTTTCCCCTCACTTCTGCAAAGTATTGTGACTCTCAGACATTGATGCAGTGTATTGACTCTACTGTATGCTCTCCTTTATCCAGTGTCCTCAAAGCCAATTGGTTTTCATTACAAAATGTCACTATGCATCTAAGAGAAGTGAAAAAATGAGCAGTTCAGATCCAATATAGTACTTCCTGTACTGACTGAGTAGTAAATTCAGATCACTTACCATAGTTACTACTAGCATATCTTTTCATTTAATCAATATGGATATTTTTGATACTGAAGCACTTCACAGTGCGTTGATCTTCTTGTTTTCCTTCCCCTGAGGCTGACAACTCATACATCGTATGATATATATGTAGCTCTTTTCCAGTTTGTTTTTCAGCTCAGATAACATCGTGTATCTTTGATAAGGAACACTGCTCAATAAAGAGGGGAAAAAAAAAAGAGAACAGAAAGCAGCTAGATGTCACTGTGCTCAAGTGCAGTATTATTTTACCCTCACTCTTATGCAGTTTTCTGAGTTAACACAGTCTTCTGTTAATTTTCATTTACAGGAAAGTACTTCTTGGATGTTTTTGTCTTCATTGTTTACCATAAGAAAATAAGATAATTAAGCTCTCCTCTCAAACTGCAGTTTTAAGAGCTGACATAATTGAGCACGAATAGTTCTATTTTAATATCACTGGAGGCAAACCACTAAAGGATTTTTGAAATCTGAACAAAAAAGTCTGATGTTTTTTCTTTTTAGATGCCTACCTTAAACTACAGTTGTCCAAAAGATGAGTAGTCTCAGTTCTGTTTTGTGTAAACTTTTAGGCGTTTTCTTTTTTTTTTCTTTTTTTTTCTTTTTCTTTTAGAAATGACTTCTTACAAGGTTAAACAAAAACTCTGAGTATTTTCAAGGCGCAGAATTATGCTGAATGAGCATATGGGGTGAAAATGTGGGTATGTTTCTGGCTGTATTTTATATTGTCTCTGTCTCACATTGCACAATTCTTTATTTTAACTATCCATCCTTCATCAGCTGAAAAATCTCTGGGCAGCCTTTCAGCTTTATGAAAAATAAGATTTTGCTGATATTTTGCTTGCCAAGAATATTTAGCTAACTATGCTATAAAGTAATCTATTCTGCTTCTTGCTGATGGTCTACTCAATGCAAGCTTCTCCAGGATCCAGCCGAATTACCTGGGGTAGAGAGAGATAGTTTTAAGCCTAGAGAAGCACGTATGGCATTTTGAGTGTGGTCTCAAGAGGAAGGAGGAAGTGGGAGGTGTCGAGAGGAAGATGAGGTGGGAGGACATGGAGATGGCAGTGTGCCTTCTCCTGACTGCACATGCAGTCAATGTCACTGCTGCCCATGTTTTCTGGTGACACGTGACACCTCTGCTTGCTGAGGAATTCACTTGGGATCAGTGCTACCTGGCTGGAAAAATGAGATGAAAGTGTAGCATGACTTACTTCCTTTTACAGGAAAGCTTATATTACTAATGCTTGCTAATAAGGAAAAGGTTTTAGATTTTTATATTTCCTGATCTAAATGTTTTCACTGGGGACTCTGGGTATGAAAAGTTTGAGTTCAGACCAAACATTTCAGTTTTATTCACATTTTTTTCTATCTGTATTCCACTTTTCATCACATTTTCTGCTTTCTAAATTGCTTAGAGAGGCAAAAAGGAGCTTTTATAATGTCAATTACTTCTAAAGTCAAAGGTCTTCACATAGCAATAAGAACTGGGCATTTACAACGTCTTACATTTTTCAATAAGGAGAAAGGAGGTAGACTGACATTTCCTGCTATCTCTTGTCAACACAGTTTTTCTTTGCTTCAGTCTCTCCCCAGCTGAGCTTCAGAACCAAAACTAAATCCTTCAGATTACCTATTCTCTTTTTCTGTCTCAGACTTTATATGCAGAAAACTGCTGCAAAATATTTACCCATCACAGAGATGTCATTACCCCTTTCCAGTCTGGTTCCTAATGCAAAATCAACAAAAAATGCAAGCAGTGCTTCAATTCAAGATTTTCAGATGGTGATAAAATATCACTGAAAAAAAAAAAAAGAAAAAAGAAAGTGTAAAACATGTTAGCCATCTGTTGTTTAAACCAACCAAAATGTATTTATTGTAATTCTTTCATAAGGATTGTGCCTTTAGAAGCAAACATGTACATTTGTTGGCAGCAGAAGCTTGTCTTTAATTGTAATAGGATGAGGAAACATTTCTCTTTCCTTTCCTTGATGATACAGTACTTGGAAAAATAATCATTTTTATCAACAAAACCAGAAACGTTCTAAATGAAGAATCCAGTGAACAAATACAAACTTCCTTGCATAGCTGACGAATTGTTCTAATATTATAAATCAGTCAGATGATGAGCTATAAACAGAAGTCTGCAACACATTCTTTCTTACTGACTCACTCAGTTAATTTCACCAAAACATGATGCTGTCAGAGATTACAGGCGAAAGATGGCAAAAAAAAAAAAAAAAAAAAATGTTAACCAAATGTGAGAAAGAGATGGAAGAGTCTAAGTGATGCAGTTATTTTTATTGAATTACAGTCCTTCACAACTTTATGTGCATCTCATCTCCAATTTGGAAGGAAACAAAGCAAAACAAAACAAAACAAAAAACCTTTAAAAATCTGTTATTAAGGGATTTATTCATTCAAGTGTTAACAATATTTCCAAAGTAGATATATCACCAAAATATTGGAGAGTTTATTTGCACACAGATATGACTGATGTCGACTATTAACATCAGTATGTTTCCATATGAAAGTAAGAAGAATTTAAAGAAATTTCAGGAAGCACTTGGCCATTGGAAACTTATCTAAGTACATCACAGGGGTGTATCAAAGTTCTAACATGAGAAAATTTAGGAGTTTTAATCCTACTCAAAAGGAAGGTAACATATGGAAATTTGGAAAAGCAGAATTTACAGACATCATGGACAAAATCATGACATTTTCCTGAAATAGCATTGCACACTGATGACATCAGTTTGATTATCATGTTGCAGTGACTGCGGTACATGGTTATATTGATTTTATTCTTTAAATTCATATTTTCCCCCTTCATTTGTTATCAGCATAGGAAATTGAGGCTTTTTTCTATTTCATTATTTCATTCTCTCCTTTTTTTTTTTTTTTTTTGGACAAAGATTTACATGAAATTTCTTCAAAATTGTGCAGCATTATATTATTTAAAGAATTTGGAAAGACAAATTCTACTTCTGGAAGCTGCATTTCTTATGGTAATCATTTTTAAATTAATTTGAGCTTGTTTTAGGAAATTCTGGCTCCAGTGGAGGGAGAGGAATATTGCTGTAAATTGAACAAGGATGTCATCCATAAAGTAATTTCCTTCTGAACAGAAAAACTGCTTTAAATACAGAACTTATCACAAACCCAGTTGAGGAGCTAGAACCAGGAGCCGTGCTAAAGGAAAAGAAATCTAAGCTCTGATTTTTTATTACCTTTTTTAGTGGAAACGAGACAGGACACATTCCAAAGTCATATCAGTATTGACTTTTTTATTTATTTATTTATTTATTTACTTTACTTATTTATTTACTTTACTTATTTATTTACTTTATTTATTTTTTTATTAAGAGAAATGCTACTTTTTAATGTTGTTTATTAATTAACAGCTAAGAAGCTATTTTTATGAGTGTCTGCCATGTGATCAGACAGTAATCAGATTCAGTACCAAGGAAAAATGTATTCTGGAATAAAAGCATGGTTTGAAATATTCCCTCAATATATTGCTCTATTTATGATGTTTCTATTATTAACTAAGAGAAGTTAAAAATGATAGTGCATTCCAATTAAGTTATTTCATTCATAGAAATATTTTTCCAGAACCAGCACAGCTTGGGAATCTTCCAATTTTATCACAGAATCATAGAATCAGAAGGTTGGAAAGGACCTACAAGATCATCTAGTCCAACCGTCCTCCCATTACCATTGCTACCACAAGACACTAAACCATTTGTCATAGCTCCTCATCCAGATGCCTCTTGAACACTGCCAGGAACGGCGACTCCACCACCATTCCAGTGCCTGACCACTCTCTGAGAGAAAAGGTTTTTCCTTATGTCTAATCTAAACCTCCTCTGGCACAACTTGTGGCCATTTCCTCAGGTCCTGTTTGTTGCCTGGGAGAAGAGGCCAAACCCCTCCCCATCACAACCTCCCTTCAGGAAGTTGTAGAGTGCAGTGAGATCTCCCCTGAGCCTCCTCTTCTCCAGGCTAAACAATCAACTCCCTCAGCTGCTCCTGCTAAGACTTGTGCTCCAGACCCCTCACCAGTTTTGTTGCCCTTCTCTGGACATGTTCCAGGGCCTCAATGCCTTTCTTGTAGTGAGGGGCCCAAAACTGAACACAATACTCAAGGTGCAGCCTCACCAGTGCTGAGTACAAGGGGATGATCACCTCCCTGCTCCTGCTGGCCACACTATTTCTAATGCAAGGCAGGATGCTGTTGGCCCTCTTGGCCACCTGGGCACACTGTCGGCTCATGTTCAGCCGAGCATCAACCAACACCCCCAGGTCCATTTCCTGTACACAGTCATCCAGACACTCAGCCCCAAGCCTACAGTCCTGCATGGGGTTATTGTGGCCAAAGTGCAGGACCCGGCATTTGGCCTTGTTGAACCTCATCCCATTCACCTCAACCCAGTGATCCAGCTTATCTAGATCCCTCTGAAGGGCCTCTCTACCCTCA
Source organism: Alectoris magna (assembly GCA_030625065.1). NCBI lineage: Eukaryota > Metazoa > Chordata > Aves > Galliformes > Phasianidae > Alectoris > Alectoris magna. The sequence continues at coordinate 80,531,780 of CM060560.1, forward strand.
GATAGATCAACGCTACCTCCCAAATTGGTGTCATCAATATTATTGGTGCATTATTTTCATCATTTATATATTGGTGACATTGTTAATCCATGCAGCCCCCAAAACTGTACGAAGTTTTATTTTTTCATTTCTTTTCAGAACAGTGAAGTCATCTTCTTAAACTAGAAAAGCAAGATTTTTATTTGGAAATCTTGCAAAATCACTACCATTTTCTATTTTATAACCTATTCCGGGTTATTTTTTTTCTGTAAGATGTGTTAAATTTCTTACGTTGTACATTGTTTGTGTTTGTATTCTAGCAAAATTCAATCCATTCTACCACTTCATTTATTACCATTAAATGGGATATTCCCAAATGTGAAATTCATCAAAATAAATTGTATTAATATTTGAAAGAAAATGCGATTAAAAGCAGGCCTATGGTTCAATACACTGTCAAATGAACAAAAATATCACAAATGCTCTGGTGCTTATTTAATTCTGCTTTGTTTCCATAGTAACTATAAATAGCTAATTGTGATAACTCTCACAAATGCTTTTCCTTTCTTTTTCCTGATAAAAGATGTTGGTACTTTTATGAAGGGTAAGATTCTGTGCAGGAAATGTCAACAAATCATTTAATGTTCAAAAGACAGCTAAGCAAATCATCTGGATAAATAGCATTTTGCTGACTGGCCGTATGTTATGGTTTTTTACAGGACTGAATTTTATTATTCATCATTACTACTGCCTTAATTTTTGCTGCATAAGGTGGAATCATTCTCACATGAATGGTATTCACTGATGATATATGAAAAAGGATAGAGAAAGAATAACAGTGGTAGCATTACTACGAATAAGTAATAATATGTATTTATTTGTTTGTCATTGAGATTTAATATTAATACAGGGACTAGAAATTTGGCCTAAAAATGTTGACTTGAGGAAAACATGAACAGATACATTTCCAGCAAAATAACATATTATCATTTAAAGACATCAAGCAAAATATAGTATTTTCTAGAATTTCTTCCAGAAATCTTAATGATTTCTTAATGGAAACATTCTTAATTTCTTACATTTCTTAATGGAAACAATGGAAATCTTAATGGAAACAGCTGGTATGGTCAGTCTAATGTGTAAAATAGGTGTAGAGGTGGCTAAGAAAACTTTATTATGACCCTGACAAGCATGATATTTCCAAACACAGTGCAGTGCAGCATTTGCATTCAGTTTCGGATACTGGTATGGAAACACCAAAGACATGACAATACTGTGATGTTTTGGTAGATAATCTATAGAAATATTTGTACTTGGAATTCCTTGAGTAGTTTTGAATATTTCTTAACAGAAATGTTAAGACTGGTATCTTTTCCATTAGAACACTGCTTTTAATTGAGATTTTTTTTGACTGCAAGTACTATTTTCAAAATAGGTGTCACAGGGGTTTTCCTAAAGCTCTACAGGGTTGCAAATCTCATATTTGTTTATGAAAAGGACTACTTTTTAGCATAATTCAGAGCCAGAAGTGTCACCTGACAAAAGCTACGGGTGTCTGGACAGCTGTGCAGACCTTGGGAATTCAACCAGGTTTGCCTCTTCAGAGATTGTGAACTGAGAACTAAGATTCCGTTTATGTTTATGAGCTATTTAGGGTTTTGCATGTATCCTACATGCAAAAACAAGTGAAATTTATCAATCTTGTTCGAGGTTTGGAGTCTTTTATAATGTATCCTTCACAGATCTCAACAGGTACAAGCAGAACATTGATGAAGAAAATCAAACAAATAAAAACAGAACACACCGCTTTCAGCAAGTGAGGAATTTAGTTTCGCACAGCTCTACAAACTGCTGAGAAAGCAGTGAATAACTTCTAAATATTTGCCAAAATACGTAGGGAAGGAAAGAAGAATGTTGCCAGTCTTTGTGGTATTTAAATAAATTCTAGTCATTTCTTTATAAGTAGAATACAAGAAATGTTACCAAATGTCATCGTTCCCTTAGATTCTCTCATCTCTGTTAAAATAAGAGATTATGTCAGAATAACAAGATGTCAGCAGTTACATTGAAGCAGTACGAGCTGCTGAACAGGTGAGTGTTGGTTTTTAAGGACCAGTATAGAACAGCATAGGATGGAACAGCACAAGCCTGACTTCTCTAACCCATAAGATCTTCCTGGATTTGTACAACAAGAGGGAAAGTAGAAATAGGAAAGAATAACTATTGTGGTGGCTCTTCTACTGTGGTTCATTTGGGTGTGTGTCCATAATGAATCCAAAGGAAAATAAGGGAGATGACTCTCTTTACCAGTTGTTGACAAAGATAGTTAAGGTCAAACAGAGGGAGACTAACTTGCAAGATACAAATCAGTAACAGGGCTAACCGCTGGCCTTTGTCTATCCATAAAATACAAACGTACAGCAAAGTGAGAAGTTGGAATTAGGGAGATGCATGATAGAGGAAGAAAACCACAAAATGATGCTCTGGAAAGATTCAGTCTAGCCCTCTGGAAAATGGACAATCACTGAAGTAGAAGAACAATGGTTTGTTTGTTTGTTTGTTTGTTTGTTTGTTGCTGTTGTTGTTTAGATTGTTTTGGTAATTTTTTTTCTGATACTAGTATTTGTAAAAATTGTGTTCAAACCCACTGTCATTGGAAAAAAACCCAGTTCTGCCAATAACTCAAACTTTAATTCTCAATTAACATGTTATCTTGTAGCATATGTCATCAAAAATCTGCTCTAACCCTGCTGTGAGTAACCATTCTAAGTACTATCTATCTTTCTGCTACTTGGGCACCAGAACGTGGGGAATAAAAATGTTATTAGAGAATATCTGAGAAAGTCTGCTTTGCTTTTGGTTTGTTTACTCTCTTGGAGAATAAGGAATGCTTTCAGTCTAAGTGGATATATTCTAAATATCAAAAATATATTTAAAATCATAGGTTTATTTCTTACACTACCATCTGTAGTTTATCACCTCTGTTCATCAAAACTCTTCAGAGTATACCTTGGTGCTTAGCTGAGGAAACAGAATATTTTATGAGCTGTGTATGTAAGAGATTCAGATAAACCTCCAGATTTTAACCTTAATATTACACAAGTAAATATTGTGTCTAGTAAGCAACTATTTATAACCATTTGATGAGCTTTCTAATTGATTGAGCAAATTTTGATAATTAATGAAAATATTAGAATGAGATTATTGCCTATTCAGCTAAGGAATATTTTTTTGTTTTGATAATACATGCATAACAACAATTCGTTTTTTCTATGCCTTAAAATTTTTATACACACACACACACACACACACACACACACATACATTTATGGTACTTTTTGAAAGTTTAAAGTAAAACACAATGACACCTCTGTCTAAATATTAAAGAATTTTAAAAGTTCCCTCATCTATTCTAGTAGAGTGGTTGGAAGCCACAAGGCATCTGAACCTGAGGTCACAACATGATTCTGTGGCCAAAAAAACATCTTCATTTTTATAACGACGAGTGTAGAAAGTAGGTGTAAGGCAGGTAGTGCTATCCATGGTATGAAAAAGAATTTATTGAAATTCTTTGCACAGTTTTAATTTCAAGAGTGTAAAAGGGTTGTCAGCCGCTGAGGAATGACTTGGAAAAGAGCTCAAAGAATAATGTTAGGTTGAAAAAACTGTTTCAACTGTAAAAGGCTGAAAAAGTTAATCCATTTAACTAAATAAAAAGAAGGGTAAGAGGTGAAGTGTTTGTAGTCTGCAGCTGCCCACATGAAGAAAGTTTTTTTGGTAATAGAAGGCTCTTTAATCTTATATTTATAAGGAGAATGAAGACCCAGTGGCTGGAATTGGAAGCTTAGTAAATTAAGAGTCAAAATTAGGTAGACTTCTTAAACAGTAAAATGTAATTAAACTGCAAAACAATTTGCAGAGGTTTCTGGTGCTCTTTCCATCATTTAAGTCTTCTAAGTTAAGACTAGCTGTCTTTTTGTAAGACACGCACAAACTCCACCAGAACTGTGGGCTCAGTAAACAAATTAGTAGTTGAAATTTTCAGGAGTGGTTCCCTCTGGATAAACATCTAAATTTCTGAAGTTTTTAATCTGTTTTTCTTTCTCATCCTGAAGATTATCTTCCTTTGGAATTAATCTCTTTAAAATTCAGAGGCGCTACACGTCCAATATGAGTAGCAGATTCTAGCTCTCAAAAATACTTCTTTCCAGCATCATTGTGTTTTAGCACTAGTAAACAAATAACTTTAAAATTTATTCTCACATTTACTGTGATTATGACAGACCATTGTACTGTTCTTAGTGTTAATTCATTATATACTTACGTAAATTACACTCTGGCATGCCTTTTTTCAGGGTAATGTTTGGCCAGTACTCACTGAGAAGAAAGTCCTTTGAGAGCTCTGTGACCCTGAGTACACAGGGTTACTGAAGCCAGTGAGCCACCCCTTTTACAAGGAATAACATTCATTTCCTCCAGACTTTAGCACAACAAGATCTGAAGAGTGGTACTTCTTGTGCTCCCCTTAAAATGGACCATAAAATGACTGTCCCTAATCATTTTGCTACTTAAAATGGTCATATGTTTTATGATAGATGCTGATCTGGGTGTAATTATATATATAAAAAAAAATGTATTTTTATATTCCATTGGAGCTGTTGAGAGGACTAGGTATGTAGGGAATCTGGAATGTAACAGGAAAGGGCAGAATAATTATAGGACCCCCAACACAAGAAGGACATGGAGCTGTTGGAGCAGGTCCACAGGGCAGCCATCAAAGGGCTGGAGCGCCTCCCCTATGGAGACAGGCTGAGAGAATTTGGAGTTTTCTGCCTGGAGAAGAGAAGACTCCAGGGGGACCTTATAACGACCTTCCTGTACCAGAAGGGGGATCTATGGGAAAACTGGGGAGGGACTTTTTATAAGGGAATGTAGCAACAGGATAAGGGGAAATGGCTTTAAATTGCAAGAGGGTGGATTTAGACTAGGTATTAGGAAGAAATTCTTTTCTGCGAGGGAAGTGAGACACTGGAACAGTGTGCCCAGAAGGCTGTAGATGCCCCTACCCTGGCGGCTTTCAAAACCAGGTTGAATGGGGCTTTGAGCAACCTGGTCTACTGGGAGATGTCCCTGCCTATAGCAGGGGGTGGAATCTAGATGATCTTAAAGGTCGCTTCCAACCCAAACCATTCTATGATTCTATGATTCTACTAGGATAGTGACTCACCTTCTTTAAATAGTATAGTCTTATTTCTGCTTTCAGCATACATATGTGAACAGTACAGTGCCTACATGTAGGGTTTTATGTTGAGACATACAAAACCTAGTTCTTATGTTTAAACATACACAAGGCACAGAAGTGTTCAGCATAAATGGGGAGATATGTAGCTGTCTGTGATCTGCAAAGGTCATCTTTGAATGCTTGTTAATTATTCCTTGGAATATACATTGGATTGACTACCTATGTATTATTCATAATAATTATTCAATATCGTACAAGCACAGTGTCCAACATATCTTAGATGCATGTAGGTTTAATCCTCTAACTGTTGCAACCAGCTCCAGACAAATGGTCAGAACTCTTATTTCTTTCACCAGACAAAAACACAGGAAACTGTGTTTTTTAGGGTGCAAGACATCTAGTTGATCTTAATGCCTTTAGTGCAAAGATTCTATTATTCATAGTCTAGAATGTTCTCCTTGACACTGATTCAAATAATTGCAGTGCATAGAATTGATGTTAGATTGTACAAAGAAGGATTTTTATACAGTGCATAACTTAACATGTGCAGTGAGGATGGTTCTGTAGATGGCTCATCATCAATTGACTTTCATCGATGGAACATCAGAATATTCAATAGTATAATATTTAAAATAAATTCTTAGAAAAGGTTACATTGTATTCATAAACACAAGTTAACTGATTAAAATTTCCCATTGAACAAAAGTATTGCTCCCCGTTTATGGTAAACAAAATGGTATTCCAAATGCTTATCTTCCTCTGAAATACAAAAAATTACATTATAATTTAGAGAGCAGCTTGCACTCATTTTGTGGGACTATTTCCAGAAGCCATAACTAGCAAACTGCCAACATGTTTTTGAAATAGCTCATCTACTTTTTCCTAAAAGAATACATTGCACAAATGTTATTAACTTGCTTCTATATGCTTTATGTTTGCATTATAATGCTGCATGTAATATTCAAACCAGCATAACCCAGATCATATATATGCAATATATTCATAGGTACAGAGGTTATCTTTTTCATATTAAATTGAATTTCTGTTTTAATTTTACTTTTACTTATTGTTTTCTTTCTTTATTTTCCAAATGTGAATATTCAAATTGTTGCATAAAGAGCTGATCTTATTAAACATTGGTTGTGCAAAGAGTGAAATTCAATAGTAATCCCCCCAGGTCTGGATGTTCTTATACAAGCATATAAAATTATATGAACTGATATTTAATACTCTCCAAACAAGTGCCTAAGAGGAATCTATCCATCAAAGGCTTGGCTACATCCACAATGGAAACTGCACTCCGTAAAGTGTGTTTGTATATTAACTTTCTCCAATGCAAAAGTGGTAATGAAACTGCACATAGACTATGATAAAAAAGTACATTTTTACCAGCCTTTGCAAGAATGAAATAATTCAGTTCAGTGATATAATTTCTTCCAATACAGTGTAAAATCAAACCTTTAGAAACTGACTCTTGGTTGGGGGGGGGGTGGGGGGAGGAAAAAAAATTATGCAATCAAGCCAACAAAGCTGTATCCTTCAGTATATCCTTCATGCATGCTGATGAAGACCAAGATGTCTGCTCTTCAGCGGTTTAAATACAATTTCTTACCTGTCATATAGTCCATACAGTTATGTTGATCTTCTTTGCATGTAAATATATATATATATTCCATATATCACTACAGCAGCCAATATCTGGCACGTTATCTCACAGGGAGTGAGCAACAGGAAGGCATGGTGGTTTAGAATACCTTGGATTCCCTTCACAAATCTTACCTACCTCTTTGAAATAGATTTCCTTTTCCTTTTTGCACTTCATGGAACAAAGTATGCGGAACAGAAACAGATTTTGATAGCTTTTACTTTCAGTAAATAGACCTATAAATAAAGTTGCTTCCATGCTCTTCAGGCATGCAGAAATTCTTCATTTCATCATCACTTTGAAATATTAATGTTTCTCAATATGTTTGGAGGGTTTGAGGTTTTTTTGTTTTGTTTTGTTTTTTTAATTTATTTATTTGCTCAAGGAAGACTGTTTCATGTGCTGTATGTGCTACTAGCAGAAATGAATATTAATCCTTATTAGTTGAGCATTAGGAACTAGAGAAGAAGTATACAAAAATTAATGAGAGCGTTCCTTCTCTTTTCCATACTTTCTTCTACTTCCCTGTTCATCAGATTTGACAAAATTCAGTTTCCTGTATTTGACTATCTAAAAGTTAAACATCTCAAATTGCTTTATATGTTAGGGCAGGAGGGGGATATAACTCAAAGGTGGGTTACATGCAACTAGGAAAAGGTAAGTTCCCCTCAAGGAGCAGAATAGAGATTTTTTACTTATGATAACAGAGGGAGCCTAGTTTGTTGTTTGTTGTTTTTTTTTTTTAACTAGACACTCCATTTTTAAATGATACATATAAATTGCACACTCAGAAATTCCTGTTGTTTTTACCTGTCCCTAGTACTACACTGTGCCATAAGTAAAAGGGTAAGGCCATCACTTCTGCAGAACTGGAATACTGTGCGCCTCTGGCTGAAACTTTTCTTGGCTAAATAGGACTGCTGTTGAAGTTGGCAGTATTTCTCACTTCCCATAACTGGTAGATCCTCCTATTGTACATACCCACATGATCTTTCCATTGTCTGTTACTGGCATGCCATGTTTTGCAGGCATATATATTGCTTGTTGTCACATCTCTGCATATTCTGCACATCTTACCTCCAACTTTTTTCACTGGGCTGTTGTCTCCTGGGTGCTTCAAGAGCTGATTTACTGTTATTCAGATGCTGGTGTAGGTATCAGTGCATTGTAAGAATCTGCCGCACACACACCAAAAAAAAAAAAGAAAAAAAAAAAAAGAAAAAAAAAAAGCAGATTAAAGTTTGAAAAGAACATATTTCAATCTGAATTTAGGATAAGGAAGGCTGTTCTGTTTTATAAAATTGAATATTAAGCTGAGATGGAAATGATTAGAGGTAGCACTTTTCCAGCTAAGAGGCTTTCTCATTAACTTATTTTTTTGGTTGTTTTTTTTTTTTTTAACTATGATAGTGGGATTTCCAGGGGAGAGAAGCAGTTGAGAAAAACATTTTGCTTCAGTTAGTTAATTCTTCCCTACATGTGCTATATTTGGTGTATCCATTTTAAAACCAAATGAGGCATCTCTGTCTTCTTTACAATCTACAGCAAACTCTAGCAGTGACAATTTTAGAGTATACTTATCTCTGTGGGAAAAATGATTTTCTAATTTTTATTATATATTAAAATGAAAATAATAAAAAATGGATTTTTTGCCATAGTAGGAAATACACCAGTTGCTGAATGATTTTTATAGTTCTTCTTCAACTCAGGTATTAAAGCTAAGCAACATGGTTTTTAGAAGTAGGTGTAGCAATGTAAAAACATGCTTGCAAAGCAGTCTCAGAATATAACTTGGGATGGAGAAAGCACCAAATCATTAATTCTGAACATTTCAGCTGCATTAACACATTACCAAGTGTTATTCTCCCTGATAATGTCTATTTCTTCTACTGAGACTGAAAACATGGTTTAATAAACAAATGAACATAAGTAAGTTCTGCCTCCTGCAAAAGAGTCAGGTCCAAGAATTAAGGCACTGAGATATATACGGAGATCATCAGGCTTTTTATACAAAACTAACTGCAGTCTTCAAGGTGTCAGTTCATTGATATCTTATCCATGAATACTTCAGCAATTATTTGTTTTAGTTACTAGTCACAACCATGTTTCCTCAACTGCCCCAAACTGTCGTTGTTATACAGTTAAGTCAAGTCTTTCAGGATCCAAAGGAGCTGAGGAAGTCACCTGAGTAAGTGAAGAAATCTGTAATATAGGTATTTTCTTTTGACCTACTGATCTAAATATCTTTTGGAGTTAACACTACTGGTATCTTAAATAGGCCATGTGAACCTGAACATCTTACATCTTTTTATTTAATTCCACTAATAGCTAGCTTCAAAGTGCAAACATACATTTTGCAATTGTTGAAAATTAAGATTCTGGGGGAACCTTATACCAGCCTTCCTGTACCTGTATGGAGCCTACTGGAAAGCTGGGGAGGAACTTTTTATGAGGGCATGTAGCAACAAGATGAGGGGAAATGGCTTTAAACTGGAAGAGGGTAGATTTGGACTAGATATTAGGAAGAAATTCTTTCCTATGAGAGGGGTGAGACACTGGAACAGGGTACCCAGAGAGGTTATGAATGCCCTCTCCCTGGAAGCATTCAAGGCCTGGCTGGATGGGTCTTTGAGCAGCCTGGTCTAGAGGGAGGTGTCCGTGCCTATAGCAGGGGGTTGGAATTAAGTGATTTTAAAAATCCTTTTCAACCTAAACCATTCTATGGGAAGATCCCATCCTAATTCTGTTGTGTCAACTGCACCACTCAGCTTGGTGTCAACAGCAAATTTGCTGAGGGTGCACTAGATACTATTGTCTGTGTAATTGATTAAGATGCTGACAAACACTGGTCCCAAGACAGACACCCGGGGAACAGTACTCGTGACCAGCCTTTGCCTAGATATTGAGTCATTGACAAGAACCCTTTGGCTGCGACCATCTAACAAATTCTTTATCTACCTAATAATAGTCCAGCCTTCAAATCCATATCTCTGCAATTTAGAGATAAGTATGTAGTACATGATCATATTGATCATATTGAAGGCCTTACATGAGTCCAAGCAGATGGCAAAATTTGCTCTTCCTTTGTCCACCAATGTCATCACTCCATCTGAAAAGGTCACCAGATTGGTCAGGTATGATCTGCCCTTGATGAAGCCATGTGGGTTGACTCAGCTGACCACCTCAACTCTCATGTTCCTTAACATCTCTTCCAGAGGGATTCACTCCGTGATCTTCCCAGGCAATAATGTATTTCTGTTTCCAGTATTTCCTATTGACCATTTCTCAAAAACCATAAGGTTGGGTTGGATCTGATTCAGAGCAGTAGTTTCCATATAAAACATGGTTTTAGACTGTTTTTTAATGATCCTTTGAGACACTGAAACATTGGATCAAGAAGTGATGATAACTGGTCTCCATTGCAGGACTTGGCTCATATCTCAGCTATGGGGATGGAAAGAGGAGTTTTTCCCACATCTTTATTACACATAGCAACAAAGGGCAAGCAATGTCAAATGCTCAAGAAATTGTGGGCTCGGTACTGGTACACGAGATTGGGTAAAATTTAGTTACATACAGAATTCGTATTACAGTTTAAAAATTGGAGATCTCTGAAATAGAAGTTGATATATAAGGCTGATATTGAAGTGGCATGATCGAACATCTGGACACCAGCCTGGAAGACATCCTTTCACTAGCATTTTTGCCAGCCATTTACTACTGTCTCTTTTCCAAATTTGTCTGCTTTAAAACCTGATGCTGCTGGGAAACCTACTGCTGATAGTAATTATTGTTTCTGATGTCTGAGCCACTGACTCTTACACAGTGGACTTTGCTCTAGGACCAATCTTTCCGTCCTCAGATTATTTTGTTAGTTTGTGGTGTTTTCTTCTAGTGGTAATTTTACTGATGCTGAACATAATACGAAGTAATGAGATGACATTTATTTATTTTTTTCCCTTGTAAGACCTTAAATTTTGAATGTTTTTTTTTTTCTTTTTCTTTTTTGTTTTTTTTCTTTCCTTCCTAAGATTAAAAATGACCCATCATTTTTCTAGTGTTTCCCTGTTAGGAGGGGTTAGGAGTACTGAATGGAAAAAAAAAACAAAAAACAAACAAAAAAAACAAACAAAAAAACAAAGGAAAAAAAAAAGGAAGAAGACAAAGTTTTGTTTCATGGAATTAATTTAGTAAATTTAAAGCTTTCATCCCTACTCATTCTAGTGCTTCAGAATTCATAAAGATTATGGCCTGGGTGTTCAAAAGCAGCTACTTCTGTGCTGTGTGCTTACACTGAGGAACTGATGTTAAAGTAAATTCAGGGAAAGGCAGGGCTGGTTTCCAGAAAGTTCTGATAAGACGCACTGTAGAGAAACTGAATAAAACTAGATATCCAAATATTTAGGCATTCAACTATCTGGTGCTTTTAAACATCTATTTTTACCATAATAAATCTGCTGCCTCATCCCATATATATTCAGTACTTGTCTATGCATCAAACAGCAGAAGCCTAAAAACATCTATAGACACACTGTAGAAAGGGTTTCCTAGGTGAAGTGAGTTAATTCTTAGTCATTTTCTGAGTGACTGTTACAAACCCACTCTCATTCCATGCATTAGACAGTCAAAGACAGATCAGCAGTGCAGCTTAATTTAGATCTTCTCAATGCCAAACTGTTCTTTTCCCAGATTTAAATCATATTAATTATAAAAGAAAGCGAGATAACTGTGGTGCTAACAAGGAGGCATAGTTAACTCACAGCTATCCATGGATGGATGATTTATACTGTGGATTAGCTGGCATGTCTCAGTAGAAATGTAACTTTTGTCTTTTCCTTTTTTTTTTTTTTTTTTTTTTTTAATTTTTACTTTTTAATGGTTAGAACTATAGGCTTAACTGTGACATCTTAACAACACTGCAGTCCAAAGGAAAACATCACAAAAACTTTGTTTTGTAACCTCTGACTTAGCTAGAGACTCTTCAACAATTTTTAAGCATCTAAACTTAATTAGAGTCATAGGATCAGGATAACAAGATCACAGAATCATAGGGGCTGGAAGGGATGTCTGGAGATCATTGAGTCCAATCCCCCTGCTAGTTCCCTATAGGAGGTTGAGAAGGAAAGTGTCCCGGCAGGTCTTGAATCTCTCCAGAGAAGGAGGCTTTACCACCTCTGGAGCTGCTTGTTCCAGTGCTCTGTCATGTTGCAATAAAGAAGTTTTTCCTCAAGTTTGTATGGAACTTCTTAGTTAAATTTTGTACATTTTTATTATAAATCTTGTTAGGACTATCAAAAATTAACTGTACCCTGCAATTACTTCAGAACAGAGAAATTACCTAGCTGTAAAACTTGTCATTAAGTTTGCTCTCAAACTCATCGTTGTAAAGGTGTTCTGTGGATTCTCTGAAGCAAACAGCTGTGCTGTTTACAAAAAGAAAAAAGAAAAAAAAAAAAAAAAGAAAAAAGGGATCTTATAACTGTCCTTTCTCTCATAGTACAGAGAATAGAGGTTGTCTGACGCAGAAACTAAAAGTAAATAGAGAAAAAAATTAAGAATTCTTGAATTAAAAAAGAGGTTTGAAAAAAAAATGTTTCCAAGCTTTAACATGTTCAGGCTATAAGTAAACCAACGTATCACTGTCTAAATTGCACAGTAAATCTTAAATTGCAAATTCCTAACATGAAGTTGAATTATTTCTGAACATCTTCTCTAAAGCACAAGCACAATAAACAAGCAAACAGCTTTCCATTGATATCATTTAAGTCAATTTCACTGGTGCCAAGAAAATCACAGTTCATTTTTGAGTTCTGATGGCCTTCCCTGTTTCTCGATTACTGATGGACTCTGAGACCAAGGTCCACAGCAGCCTGTTTTTTCTCCTTCATGCTGTTATTTGAGATTCCAAAGCCATTTTGTAACTGTCAGTACTTGGTGATCTTTTGCTCTGCCACTTTTACATTGACTTTTTTCCCTCCTGGCACAGAAATATCCTCTTGCAATGTCTCTCACTCTATCACCCTGTGAAGTTGTACCAGCCAAACTGATGGGAATACGAGCCTCTTCATGCTGTCAGACAATTTCCACAGAATATTGATAGTTTATTTTAAACTGTACATAATTGTTCACAACTGCAGTTCCTTCAGCATCTCTATGGATTTATTTCACAAGGTACTAAACATCTTTTATGGAAATAAATTGCTTTAGGTCTAAGAAGGCTTAATTAATTTTATGAAGGAAAGTGCACTATAGCTCTTACTGGAATATACCAGGTCTCCCAGCAAGCTGGTAAGTGCTGTTTCCTTACCTATACATTGATAACAGAATTATAGAAATTAGAGAATAGAGGAAAAAAAGAATTAGCTCCTGTAATCCACTCTTCTTGCCAGTGCATTTTTCCTGTGGAGAAAATCATCTTCTCTAGTGATTTGACATCTGGTATAATTTCAAATGACTATATTTTCCGTTCTTTTCCCATGGAAGAATATTACACATTCCAGGCAAAATGTTGTTGGAAAATTATAGATCACACGTAGGCTTTTAAACTGCTTTCTTGCCTCACTCGCGTGCTCTCATGTCTACTCTGTATCAATTTTAGCTTTATCTGTTTCTATTAGAGATCTTGTATCCATACCTAATGATCTGTTCCAGTAAAACTTTGCTAGCACAATTACACTGTGCCTTGCGTTCAAACTGAAGCTGAAAAATGGAGAACGAATTCAGTAATCTGGGAAGGACTTCAGCTTATAAATCATCTTTTTATTTCTTATTACCTTGACTTGCCATCAAGAGTCCCACTTATCTGCAATCATTTTTTTTATTTTTTTTTTGTCTGCAGTTTAAAGGTATGTTTGTGCCCCAGAATGGTTTAATAATACTGACAGTACAGTTGAAAGATACAACATATGCAGTCCTAATGTTTTCATTCCAGCATATGGATTTTTGTAATTTAAGAAGCTGGAATTCACTTTCATACTGGATCTTACTAGCTGAAAGTCTGGAAGCACTGAATATGTTTATCTTTGTGAATAATGTGATGCAGTATCAGCAGTCCAGTGTATTGAGATAGGTTGTGTTGAGGCCTGAATTTCTGGCATTTACTGTTCAGGCTTTGCTTCAGAATATGTTTAGACCAGTCCCCAAGACTTCATGGCCTCTTCACAATCTGTGGTTCAAAGGTGTCCAAATGGAGCAGTTTTGATACACACTTGGGGCTCTCTTTAAAAGTTTTGTTCACACCATGACTTCTCTTCAAACTTTGTCAGTACTTGGTAGATAAAATAAAGCAGAGAATTACCTGCTGAGCTGCACTGCAATTCTGAACAGCTTGTTTAGATCCTGAGGAAGAATTTTTTAATGTGCTATAGATTCATGGTTTATTAATACAGTCCACCTTGTATTTCTTCACCCTAATATGAATAGGAGAGGAAGAGCTGAAACAGAGTATCTGAGATTAAATGCGAAGGGAAGAAGAGAGTTTCACCAATTTAATTAGAGAGCAGGGTCAGGCAAGTACCTACACTCCCTGACATGCACTGCAGCATCTTCCTAATCTCAGTACAAGTACAGCCTCTGCTTCAGTTTTGACCTCCATATCATCTGTTTACCCCCAGTGGAGACTGGGTACTCAGCTAGAGGGAACTTTGACCTGACCTAGAATGAACAGTCTCAACCCTAGTCAGTCAAGATAACCTATACAGTTGTTTTAAAAACGATTGTATCTGGAGAGATCCAGTTACCACTGAGAAACTCACTAGCGTTGCCTCTTTGTAAATCTGGAAATTCATCAGAAGTGCCAAAGTTTGCTAGAATATGAGCTGTCTGTAATTTATATCCTATGCTTTCCACTGGCAATATAGTCCTTTACAGGGAAGACAGTGATACTGTTTTGTGGGTTTTTTTCTATAATGCTTATACAGTGACTAAAGCTCCAAAGGTGGTTTGGTGTCTTTTCCAGCATATTCTAGTTCGTGTATCTCAGAAATGAACAAAGAAAAAAAAGTATGCTGTAGTTTATTGTGCAGAACCTTTTCCTTGAAAAGATATGTGGTGATGAGTTTTAAAGCCTCCATTAGAAGATTGAGACACTAGTCATATTTTTTAAAATAGTAAAATATTACTGCAATAGAAACAGAAGAACCAGTTTAAAATTATAACTCTTGACTTAGGAGAAATTGAGGGTTATTGATCCTATAAATTAGTTAGAGGACAATTCAGTCATCTTTATTAAATTTGAGACAGACCCATCTGTCCTCTAACTGCAAGGGCACAGGTCTCCAAAACCTCTTGTGTCATACCCACCCATCTGTTCTGCCAGAGGACAGGGTCAGCACAAAGGTCACAGACATCAAGTTAAAGAAGTACGTTTATCTTTATTTAAGTTTAAAGCAATGAGATAATAAGTTAAATGATACAGCCAGAATACAGAACAAAGCAATGCACCTAACCATTGCTACATGAGGATAGCGATAGTGATTAAGAAAGATACATCACCAATTGCCCTAATACTTTAACCATCATCCAGATCTGCAGCTGCTGAGGAGCATCAGTTGCAGTGAGGATTTGGAGAGGCCTTCCTGGCAATTCAGAGGTCCTATGCAGTGCTTTCACTCGTAGGTGAGGTCCCCAACTTCGCTGCAAGTGAATCCAGCTTTGATATTGTTGAATAAACAAGTTTACATGACAGTTAGGCAGAAGCATCTGGTTTCATTCTCTCTTTGGATTCCACCTCAAACCTGGCCAGGGCTCAAGGAGGAACCAATGAAGCTTGTGTACCAGTATGCCTTGGCACTATGCTTCTAAACAAGAAAAGATTGATATGTTCTCATAATGCTTTATCTGAATTAAATCTCTTGCTAATGAGATGTTTTGTCCAAGGTACATATTTCACTAATGATCATACAGTATTTCAGTAATGATTGGATGATACTGATGATATATAACACTGTCTTGTGAGATTCATTTAGTGGTCAACTTTGGTTCAAGGTCTACTGTGCAGACCTTAGTACTTTACCATCCGATAAAGTGTCTTGAATGTGTTCAACTGAAATAGTACTTGATGCATATGCATTAGCATCCATATTGAGCCACAGTCACTTCCTTGTGCCGTAATGGAATGATCTAACGCTGAAAAGAATGCTAATTTTGTGTTCAAGTTCTTTTCAGTAAAGTGTAATGCACATCTCCTTCACTATTCAATTTAACTTGCTTTGCAGTCATAAAACACAGGAGCTGAGGTCAAGTGCTGATTAAGAAGTAGAAACATGAGTAAAATACAAATGTGAAAAAGAGCAAACTGTCATACAAGTCACAGAGTGTGTTTAGATAGTGATTCAAGAATCATAGACAATGTTACACTTAGGACTCTCAATGCTTTGCAAGCATGAACTGTGTGAACACGAGAATTAAAAGACTTTCTCAATAAAAACGTGTGTTAATGTGAATTTTAGCCTAAATATTTTTATCTTAAATATATAAAATAGATGACAGATAATGGAAGCCGTATGCACCAAATAAGTTTGTATTTTGGCTTGGAAAACTGTATGCACATTCACTTACTTAAAGTCATCGTCACTTGGATAGAGATACTGTTTGGCCATTCAGTAAAGCATTTACTGCTTAAACATGTTTAGTTGGAGCATGCAAGTTTGTGGGGAAAAAAAAGTTGGAAAAAGCTTTTTTTTTTTTTTCCCCCTACAAGCTTTATAAGAATTGTACTAATTTAAAAGCTTTTGGTTGATGCAAGGGCAAGAAAACGGAATAGGGAGGATGAGAACATGAGTCTGTTGTGTTATGCATGATTAAATATAATGGCATGTAGAAAGTATTAAACTACCCAAATGCTTACATGAATGTTAGCAGCAGGAGTAGGAAATATACAATTTAAAGGAAACTTTGTGTTCAATCCCTGGTTCTGTAGAACTGATTTTCATCTCAGAGCAACTTCACCCTGGTCTTTGCTGATTTATCTACTATAAACTGATATGGAGAACTAGGTTCTTAAAACCTCAAGTGTAAAACAAAAATACTTTGGCCTAGTTCCACAGTAGTACTTCACTGTATTCCTCTTAATCTATCCCAACTAGATGCAGGATTCATGTTTTAAGATTTGTGTGCATAAATACCTTTGAGACTGTCCTTTGATTAGAGTGACAGGCACAAGGGTGTGAAATGCAGAGAGTAAATTAGATCTACTAAGTCTGGAAAAAAATAGTATGACTGAAATAAAGCCAGAAAAAGCATTATCACTTGTGTTGCTGGGAAAAAGTAGTAAAGCTGCCCTTGGAAAAGTAGGAGATAAGAGCAGAAGAAAAGCTTCAATAAGGGCTACAGAATGCATCAGCTATCTAGACTGTCAGCATGATATCTGAGTAAGAGAAGGAAAAAAAGCAATACACTTATGAGAATTATGATTACAGTGGTTTCAGTTGTCAGTGAAAGAGTTCGAATAACAGGTGCTTTGAGAAAGTTCTATAACTGTAGTTAGTGTATTACATATTACTAAGCTTTCATGTGTTCCTGTGATTTGTCAGGCTAATGAACTGAAAAAGAAGCAAGGAAAGGAAGCAATTAATAACAATAATAAAAAGAACATAAAAGAACATAAACATACCATTTTGAAATTTTATCCGTTTCAAGAAACTGGGAGTTTCTAGGTGTCTTTCTTAGTAATATGTACAAATGAGTCCTCTAAAAAACAGGTTCAAGTTAGTTGTACAGAGATATAGGATATGTGCATTTATTCGATTGAGCATTAGTTAACAGTTACTATTATCTTTTCTGTCACTAATGAAGTTGTAAGAAACATGTAGTATTTCTAAATAAGTAGTTTTGAAGTTCTACAGGTTGTGTTTTCTTCCATAAGTGTTTTGGGACTGTTCCAAACTCAGTTTGTCTTCCTGGGAAAATTGAACAATTTATTCTGTGTTCAGTTTGTTAACAGACTGGAGGTATTCAGATGTATTGTCTTTACTTGATTTTTCTGGAAAAGGAAAGGAAAGGAAAGGAAAGGAAAGGAAAGGAAAGGAAAGGAAAGGAAAGGAAAGGAAAGGAAAGGAAAGGAAAGGAAAGGAAAGGAAAGGAAAGGAAAGGAAAGGAAAGGAAAGGAAAGGAAAGGAAAGGAAAGGAAAGGAAAGGAAGAAAAAAACAACCAAACAAACAACAACAACAAAAAAACAGTGATTTTACAGATTGAGAAATAAATGCTCTGCTCGAATACTTTTGCTGTGCTTATTACCATATTTTCTGAGCACTGCCAGAGTTTGTAATAATTGCACATTGTCCCACTCATTCTGATATTGCAGTACCATTATGCAGTACCAGTCATGAGTGGTGTTCCCCAGGGGTCGGTGCTGGGGCCTGTCCTCTTCAACATCTTTATTGATGACTTGGATGAGGGCATTGAGTGCACCCTCAGTAAGTTCGCGGATGACACCAAATTGGCAGGGAGTGTCGATCTGCCTGAGGGTAGCGAGGCCCTGCAGAGGGATCTGGATAGACTGGTGAGCTGGGTTGAAGCCAATGGGATGAGGTTCAACAGGACCAAATGCTGGGTCCTGCACTTTGGCCACAACAACCCCAGGCAGCGCTATAGGCTCGAGGCGGAGTGGCTGGAGGACTGTGTTGAGGAAACAGACCTGGGGGTACTGATTGATGCTCGGCTGAACATGAGCCGACAGTGTGCCCAGGTGGCCAAGAAGGCCAACGGCATCCTGGCTTGCATCAGAAACAGTGTTACTAGCAGGAACAGGGAGGTAATTGTCCCCCTGTACTCGGCATTGGTGCGGCCGCACCTCGAGTACTGTGTTCAGTTTTGGGCCCCTCACTGCAAGAAAGACATTGAGGCCCTGGAACGTGTTCAGAGGAGGGCTACGAAGCTGGTGAGGGGTCTGGAGCACAGGCCTTATGAGGATCGGTTGAGGGAGCTGGGATTGTTCAGCCTGGAGAAGAGGAGGCTCAGGGGAGACCTTATAGCTCTCTATAACTTCCTGAAGGGAGGTTGTGGTGAGCTGGGGGTCGGCCTCTTCTCTCATGTAATCAGTGATAGAACTAGAGGGAATGGTTTCAAGCTGCGCCAGGGGAGGTTCAGGCTGGACATTAGGAAGTATTACTACTCAGAAAGGGTAGTCAGGCATTGGAATGCACTGCCCAGGGAGGTGGTGGAATCACCGACCATGGGAGTGTTCAAGAAATGTTTGGATGTTGCGTTGAGGGGTATGATTTAGCTGGGAAGTATTGGTAATGGTTGGACTGGATGATCTTCTAGGTCTTTTCCAACCTCGATAATTCTGTGATTCTGTGATTCTGTGATTATTGCTATTTAATTTGCAGATTAAGATTCCTATCTGTGGGTGTCTTAATGTGAGCCAAGTTCCAACCTTCCTGTTACAAGTATAGACAACACAGGGAAGTCCAGAGAGATCTTCATTACATTTTGAACTTCACAGTAGTACTAACTGTTCTTACCACTGGCCTTTTTTTAACTTAGCAAAATAGTTTTAGTTGATCAGCTATTTTGTCTATGCAAGGTAAATGCCTCATGACACTGCCTGCCAGCAGCAAACTGTAGCCAGGAAGGAACAAGAGCAGAGGCAGTTAGAGATTTCGTGTTCTTTAATGTACTGATGTTGATGAAAGAAGTCTTAGGTATAAGGGATATCTTCCAATTATTTTAGCTTGTTCATGTCTTGTTTTGGTTATTCTACATCTCAGACATACTTTAGAGAAGGATTGTCAATGAAAAGATGTATCAGACCATCACAATGACAGCTTATTAGTGAAGGAAGCAGAGTTTTGTGAGTGCTTATCGTGATATTAATAATGATGTGAGTTAATGAAATACAGAAATCAAGTGTTTAACAGGAATTTAATCTACAGAAAAGTAATTTAACAGCACTAACAAAGTATACCTAACGCAAAATATAAAAGCTGACCTTGCTTTTATTTCTTGATTGGTGAAATGGTCTCTGTAACTCATGTAACTTTAGTCATTACGTTTCTTGGAGAAAACTAATATGAATTCTTGAAGAACAATATTCTAGTAAGGTTATTTACTTCTTAATCAAAAAGCCGAATGATTAAAAACGGATTGAACATTCTATGTCTCTGGAACAACTTAAGTAAGACATTTGATGTAGACTGCTAGACAGGTTTTCTCTTGCATTGTAAACTATGCTGGGTGAATTTAAGTTTAGGGGGATGAGTCCCTTTTTTTTTCACTAGTACTTCACATGCAATTTGGTTTTATAAGCCATATTTTTGTTTTCTATATGAAAACAATAAACATCATTAATATTTTTAAATGCATGCCTTATGCTTCTATACATAACTGAAAAATTTGTGCCTGAGTGTATTAACTTACAGTTTAGCTTCACAAACCAGTGGAATATTGATTCAGCATCTGCAGCTAGCTCTCCCTTATAGTGTCATTTAAAAGTATGAGGTGCAACACATCTTCTGTCTTTATTACACGGTTCTTTGTTAAGAAAATAAATCAAAGTTGTTCCCCCATTATACTTGTGATAATATATTTTACTTATTTGGCCCCTCAGTTCATTCCAGTTTTAACTTCTACGAAAAATGGTAATGAATTAGTCTTTAACTAAACTATTTTAAATAAGCAAGCTAAGAATTTTGTTTTATTTACACTCATATTGAGTGTGTTTTACAGGATTGTTTTTTGTTTGTTTGTTTGTTTTTTTGTGTGTGTGTTATTCTATATCTTCTTTCTGTATGTTTAAAATTGTCAGTTTGAAATGATATTTTTGAGTACGCCAATGAGAAAAAATAGAATTAAATCCACTGTATATGCCATATTCTATTATTTCTATGTCATTTTATACACATCTTCACCCACCCAGAAGTGATGCAATGCACAGGTAGACCCATATTTGATCAACAGTTTGTTTTCCAATAAAATATTGGTAACTTGTTCTCTGCTATCCTAATAGCTGGTTTGGTCAAGCTATTGATTTCCTCTCTGTGAAGAAACACAGATGTTACAGAGTCATTACAGTAAATCCCATACACTGCATCCAGCTACTGCCACAGTAGCATTGGCAGACAATGTATTTTATTCTGCTATCGTCTTCTGAACATATTTTTTGTCTGTTCTTTTCATTCCCAAATAGAGATGGGAAGAAGGGACACAGCATTAGAACCCTGAACTTTTGACCATATATAGTATCATAGGTCCTTAGCTGCGATTTGGTTACAGTGAAATTTATAGGACTGCATGTAGGAATGGGGAAACATAACCCAGGTGGATTCTTGGGTTTTTACATTCACTTACACTTGTTTAAGCTAAGATCAATTAAGCAGAATTAGGTAGTGTGTAACAATGTAAAGCCAATGAAAATGAGAGCATAAACAGCACCAGTTTTCTTCCCTTGTGAATAAGCATTTCATTTTCTTCCCTTGTGAATAAGCATTTCATCTTAATACATTGCAGTGCTTATGGAGTTATTAAGATAGACAACTTTAAGAACCCCCAGATAAATGCATTGCTTCTTTTACTAATATTTACAGTACCAGTGCAAGAAAAAATTCTATCAAGGACATTTTCAGGAGGAGAACTGCTTTCTGACTGAAGCAGTACTTTAGTAAAATAGAAATAGTAACAACTTTGTCATTTAATGAGTGATGAATACTACTATTATAAACAAGTTCAATAAACTATTTTATTATATGGGTGAAAATAGAGAGAGAGAGAGAGAGAGATTGCTGCTACTCATTGTATGAAAACATTCTTGTGACATGAAAAGAAAACAGCAGTTTCTTACAATTATTTGCAAAATTCTGCTGTCTATAAATACATAGGTTATAGATATGTATTGGTTATTATATATATACAAACTAGATAAATATACTAAAAGGTGTTTTGTCTTCAAATGCTAAGAAAATTAAGAACTGAAATGAAGATTTGTCATGAAAAATATGTAAAGAGAAGTAATGGTTTCCTGGATGTGGCAGGATTTGAAATGTCCTTCATCATATTCTGTTCTGTCTTCATCATCAGCCTGTGGAGATAAATCACCTTTTTGTTGTTGTTGTTGTTGTTTGTTTGTTGAGAATAGTTAATGTCGTTTTAGATGCAGGCTGAAGTGGAAGTTTTAGTGCTTTTAGAACACTCATTGCCTAATACACTGATATGAATAAGAAGAAAACAGTGCTAGCAAATCAACTGAATTCAACCTTTCCCAAACACTTATTTTCTTACCCCCCCCCCCCCCCCAAAAAAAAAAAAAGACTCACAAAGAATCATCTTGCATTACAAGCATGTTAGAAACAGTTTTTAACTGCACAACTGTATGCAGAATGTGACTAGGTTAAGTCTAACTTTTGACATGTTCATCATTAACATTTTGACATTCTCTTAGCCTGCCTGAACTGAGAAAGATGAATTCATTACAGATAGGTAAATTAAAAAAAAATAAAAAAATAAAAATGAAGATTTTCTCTCTAAATTAATATAATGACACACTTTCATGATGGATTTTCTAAATAATTTTCAGCTTATACTTTTCCTCTCTATGAGTTCAATTATCTTTGTCATAAAAAAAGCATTTTCATAGGCAACCTTTAGCAATTTTTCATGGCCTGATTTAACTATAAAGCTGTTACCATCTCATTTTAAAGATTATGATAGATTGTCTTTTAACCAATTTGAAATTTTCAGATTAGATATTATAATATTCATAGATACAACCTTTTCAATTATGATAAAAAACTCTGAAAACACAAATACCGTTTTACCCTTGAAACCTGACTTGGATTTGAATACAGCAGAAGCAGTCATGTCAAACCAATGCTTTGCCACAGTAAGCTCTGTGATTTCTTGAATTGTCCAAGACAACGCTCAAAGGCCAGATTTGTCTGAGACTTCAGTCTTATACATTTATTGTAGCTGAAATGACTTTACCTCAGATATTTCAAATGCTTTCTTCCCTGTGTAGCTTCATGCTAAGGTCAGACCACTTATTTGTTGCAATAGAAAGATAGGCTATGAAAGCTAAATTACTTTGCTGTTTTGCTTTGATAATTTTTCTCTTAAAAATTAGAAAGTCTGTTTTAATGCCATAAATAAGTATTCTGTAGATATCAGTAGAGCCAAAGGAGCCAAAACACTGTGGCAGAATGGTTTAAGTCACTGAGGTTTCCCAAATATAAAATGCTGGCTAGAATATAACTATCCATACCACCAACTTGTAGGACTGAGTCCCTGCAGCAACAGCCCAGCTTTTTACCAAGTGATGCATGTAAAAGCCAATCTTCCTTTCACCTGCAGACATATCCTCATTCTGTTGAGAGGAAAGACGTGTATCAAATATGGAACAACTTGTCTTACTTGAGATGCTGCACACTGACAGAGAGCTATCTAATGTTGTATGAGTTTCAGTTCACATCTCTTCTGTGACTGCTCCTCCATGGATCCAGCTGAGGCTCTGTCCCTTACAAAATAAACCAGTGCTACCTGATGTATCTGACAATATTTTCTGTTGTCAATACAACTGGTAAATCTCACATGTTAATTTTGCTACTTGTTTTGTGATGAGCTTTGTATTGGCGTATTTTTTTCCTTGATCTCCAAAAACTAGTCAGTACCATTAGTTGAGAATTACCATTAGATTCTATTATTCCTCCTCCACAGTCTGTTGAAACAGAAAGGCAAAATGTCCTGCTAAACCAAACACCTTCTTATGCAATGTTGTTGAATTATTTCATGTGGCTTTTTTTTTTTTTTTTTTATGAAGTGAAGAAGAAAAACTTATTTATATTTGTTAAAATTTACATTAAACGAAGAGTTCCATTAGGTTTTTTTTTGTTTTTTTTTTTTTTAATATTTACAAAAGAAAGGAGGGTAATTTTACCCCCTTGATATGATCACTCTACCAAAATCCATCCTACTTTGACTCATGGTAATATTATATTGCATGCCCAATTAACCTCATTCTCTTGGTCCCTTTTTCTTTGTAGTAAATCCCACCACAGTAGCAATGCAAGGCTGCTGGCATCTGGGGTGTAAAGAACAATGGCCAATTACCTAGGTCTTGCTCACTCAGCACACAGGAGCACAAAGCAGTAGCAGCAGCCACATTACCTCTTGCGGATAAAGACTACAACTCTCCCAAAGCTTCCCTAATCTGGTCTCAAAGAATTATCATGAGGTTCCAAGCCACCAAACAGAGTGTAACTTCCTTTTTATCATATTTGCTGAAGAGCAGTACTTGTCAGAGGGTGGCTGCACTGTTCTGGCTCATGTCAAACAGACTCAAGCACTCACCAAATCCGCTTACCATGGTCAGTAGTGCTGTTACTATGCTGCCAAACATGTATCTTCCTCCTGTGACTGAGAAAATATCATTACAGCAACAGAGAGTATTATATGTGATTAACAGTCTGACTTAAACCCGTTAAGGTAACGAGGACTAGAATTCAGTATGACAGACTGTAGTATGTCCTTGATTCAGGGTTCTTGGAAGAAAATTATCACTGCAGTAGACGTGTGCCTTCCAGTGAAGTGTAGACCCACTTAGGGTATGTTTTTAATGCATTTTTAAAACACAAAAGTATTCAGAAACTTAGAATAGGTGACTTCTTTTCCTCTAATATCTCTAGGAGTCACTGAATCCATAATGTCACACTGCTGAAATCACTGTTATGCATTTGGCAGGTTTTGATTCCCTGAAGTTCAGAATCACAGAATCACAAAATGGCTGAGGTTGGAAGGCACATTTGAAATTCTTCTGGTCCAACCTCTCTGCTCAAGCAGGGACATCTAGAGTATGTTATCTATCCTCACTGCATACTCGTGTCTCTCCTATTTTAATCTCTTTGTAAGTGCCATTGCCAAAGCCATTTATCTTGCTCTGATCATATCAGAACTTCTTTCTGAATCCCTTTATTGACTAATTTGTATCATGGTAAAGCTATTCATTTTTGATGACATGAGCCTTTGTAATCTCATTAATATCTCTATTCCTAGTTTCTTTTCTTCTTCACATTCCTTCCAGTGTTCCCTACTCCTCCTCTCTTGGTTTTGTCATCTCTTGACTTAACTTCCAGTCATGTTCTTCTATGTTCTTCTACCCTGGCTAGCTCACTCTCCTCAATCCAGGTGTTCTTTCCCAGCATTCAGAGGCCACTGCCAAGCTTCCTTCAGCCAGTCATTTCTTGTTATCATGAAGTGATATGATGTTATCCCATCTGGGATTGCCTAGTTTTCTGAGTTAACTGCCACTGCAGGTTCTTTCAGAAAATACCTTGCAATATGATTGTAAAATTTCCTGTATAAACACCAAGGACACTATATAGATATTATAGCTTGCTTATGGAAAGCCGATGTAAACACCTATGTACATTGTGAATATCAGCAAACTCAAATCTCATTAGATAAACAAGTGAAACAAATTGCAGCCGTCCTCCATTATGCTTCTATTGCACGTTTTCAATTTAATTAAGCTCCTGGAGTTCTCATCCAAACATTTTTAACAGGGCTTCTTTAGTTGACTGCCCCAGCACTGAATATGGAGAAGGCAAATCTGTAGTCTACAGAGCTCTGCAGAAGAACCTTAATGAAAAGAAGTAACTATAAATGTAGACTAAATCTAAGAAGCACCTATTTGTATAGGCAGCTGAAGCTGGACAACACAGAAACCACTAGGCATATATCTTACCCTAACCAAGCTACGACTTTAAAGAGATTGCCAAGTGCTCAGCACTTTAGAATATCAATACTCTAAGCAGACCATAGTTAGGATTTAGGTACCATCTTTAAGCTATCATTTTATTTGCTTAATTACCAGGCTACAGCAGACCTCTAATGGAAAGCTGCACCTATTTTTCTAAGCACAATAGTCTCAGAGCTGACAAGATGATACATTCTGGTATCCCTAAATAAACTGCAACGTGTTTAATTTGGTGTTTTAGTTGCAGCTAAAATCCTATAGCTTTTCAACAGTGGGTCATTTCTGGCCCTCAAAAATGTGAGAATGCTTCAAATGAAATATTGGAATGAACTTACAATGATATATTAATTACTGGTAATACACTTTTAGGTTATATTTTACCTTTTAACATTGCACTGTGTCTCATTGTTTTGTTTTGTGGTGTTTTTTTGTTTGTTATTTTTTTCTTTGTAGTACCACAGGACAAAGGGAGCAGAGCATTTTCCCAATTTTAAAATTACAGCAAGTTTGTACTAAAAAATTCAGCTGGTGTGTACAGGTTTTTTGTAGTAGCAGTAACTATGCATTGTGAATTTGGATCCTACAGAACTTCTTAAAATTTTTGTGCAAAATGTGTGATATTATCATTACTGTTTCAGGTGGAAACTTACAAATGTGGAGGGAGAAGAAAGCTAAACTTGCTATAGCTCTGCTCCCATTCAACACAAGACAACAATTTTTCTACCCAGATCCAAGTAGCTTGTGGTTGTGTCCATCCAATTTCATTAACATGCACTTAAACAATATATTGTTAAGAGGAATTGTAAATGACCCAAAAATGTGGATGCCATTCTCTCTTAGGTCATAGTAGCTATAAGTACTGCTTTTCACTTCAAGTAATTTTACTTGGCTACAAATAATCTGCTCTTGCTTGCAGCTTTGCGTACCACTGAAACAAAGATCCCTGTCCAACCTGAGTACAGTGCTTTCTACTTCATTTTGCAGCTCAGATGATCCAAGTGACTGTTCTATTTTCAGTTTATAATGATGTCAGCTTATACCCTGCGGGATATGAAAGACAGACCCATAGCACCATGAAGGGGACATCAGAAACCTTCACAGCATCATTCCAAGAGTTCCTGGATACACTGATGCTATGGTTTCATGCACAACAGAGAAAGGGAACCCTTTTCTCCCCTTTCAGGGAGTAGGAAAGAAAAATAACCCAAATAAGATAAGGAGAGATAACAAATTTACTATAAACAGTAAAAGAATGTAAGATAATAATAACAAAGAGAGTTACAATTAATAACTCAAATGACAAAGACATGAAGGCTATGACCATGCTGTTGCCTGCTGCGCTGCCAGAATCTGGATAAAGCTTCCCCCCTCATCACCCAGGATCACTGGTCAAGTGGAGGCCCTTGGGAAATGTAGTACATCTCAGTGTGTCTTCCTTTGGAGAATCAGAATTCAGGTGAGACTGCTAGGGAACAGGAGACTAGGAAGTATAGCACCACAGGGCACTGTGTCTCTCTACATCCACACCACTGCTCTACCAGTCCCTCTTCTTGGCATTACTGGAATGAGAAGAAACTGACATGGAAGGAGATAAAAACAAAAAAATGCAAGTTTAAGATAAGAGCCTTGAGTCTGTCCCAGCACAGCTCAGCATTAACCAAAACAATGGTGCGATACCAGAGCTATTCCAGCTACGTGTTCTAGTTACAACTGAAGGTATTCTGTGAAGGAAAATGGCTACAGTTGAAGTATGAAAGATAGCTAGCTGATCAAGAAGCGATGGCTATTATGAACGAGCATTCAGCTGGTATCATCAGTGCTACCAACTTATACATAAGGAAATAATTGGGACTGAAAAGGAAGAATGATGGCTAAGAAGTTCTCCGAATCCTTCACAAAATGCAAAGGACAGGTGAAATAGCCAGGTGGAGAATGAATCGAACTTTTGGAAGGCCCATCCCCAAGTGCTAGTTTTTTCACCTCCAGGATCTTCATTCATTTTTTTTTTATATTTAGAAACCTTATTATGAAAGATGAATCACTGAATTGTAAGGATAGAAGATTAGCCACAGTGTATTTGCTTATAGAGAAATATTATATATATCCTAGACACTATAGTGCCAGATATCCTAGGGTATCCTGTGGGTTAGGGTTATTGTGCAGTGTATTTGTGATCACAAATAAAATATAATCTTTTATTTAGAAACTCATGCTCACAGAAATAATGTTCCTGTATCTACTTAGCAACATGCCTGTAAAATGTTAAAGGTCAATGGGAAATTAATCTACTGTTTTCAGTTTTGTGTAGAAAAAAAGAAAAATGAACTGTAGTACAGCTAAAAAATTGTGAAATTTATTATCTGCCTCTTAGCCTTACATTTTCATTCTTTTTAGAATATATGGCCCTAATTATTAGGTCAATGGGAGCTCTATGGATATTTATTTTGGCTAATTATTTGTATTAATCAAACTGATTATAGAGTTATGCATTTTGATTTGAAAAATGAGGTGCAGAAGTTAGACTCGGTATAGAGATTTTTCAGTTCCTTGTGGCACCAATCAGTGAATACACTGATTGCAATATAAAGATTAAGGAGCGTAATGAATACTCAAAAAACAATTGAAAAACAGCTCAAGAACAGCGGAGCTAAACATTACCATGCCTTATTTTTCAGTTAGAATCCAAAGTGGAAAACATAGCCCCATAATCTCCCTATCTGACGAAATGGAGGTGTTTGCTATACTCTTCATAGCAGCAGAAAGCTAGCTCAGGTACCTCATGTGAACACTGAAGAGCAGGATTTAATTTAAATGTCACTATTCTCAGAGATTTTGGTACTTAACTCAGGGCTGCAGAGAGGGATTCCTGTCAGACTGGGACTCGTGGCTCTAAGCTCTATCACAGTTTGCCACTGAAGCTGTTCTCTCTCTTAAAAATAAATGAATAAATAAATAAATAAATAAATAAACAAACGCTTCAGTGAAGGATCAATTCTTTCTTTTTATAGACAGCTGGTAGGACCATTTATTTTGCCTCTGCTGTTGTATATTGGAAAGAGTGAGGCTGGAGTCCAGGCATTCTAGTTTGGGTTGGACACAAACCTGCCTTTGTCTCCTGAAGATTTCTGAATGTTAGTTACAATCTCCTGGGAACTATGTAACAGTTTCAAGAAATAATATAATATTTATTGGGCCAGACAGAGGGAAAATGAAGGAGCATGGTTCTTCGATGAGGTACTGACCTCAAAGGGAGAAACTGTGATCAGTGACCTTATTTCTCAGGACTAATGAACATACTGTGTGCAGTGTGCATTTATTACAAATTAAAGGAAGGTGGTAAGAGGCAAGGGAGATATGATATTCCCAAGAGTAACAGAAGGTTGAAAAAATGTCAGTGAAAAAGAGGATCGATAAGAGAACAAATGATAGAAAGATGTTATGGAGCGCAGACAACAGCCAAAGGAGTATGAGAAAAAAATCTGCCATGTTTCAGATATGTTGCTTACGCTAATACTATTTGCTACCCACACAAATAGCCTCAGGTGGGAATGGCCATTTCTCTGAGCAAATCTGCACCATGGATTACAGCATCTGCATGTATGGGTCTGATCAAGATCTGCTAGCATCATTAGCAGCAGCATTCATGGTAGGAGACTTCACAAACTGCTGGCATGCTTATGGAGCATCCCTACACAGCCATGACATTGAGATAAGCCTTCTCGTTTGGAAGCAGCAATATGTTCCTACAGTGAACGATGTAGACACACTCATTGCTTTGGGGTATAACTCCCCTCAGAGATTCTGTTCCACTCAGTTCGTGCCACAAGGTTTAAACTACGTTAGTCTCAAACTCTCTTGAGGATCATTTGTTAGGTCTGACTAGTAAATAATTTGAGAAATAGAAATACATTCAGTTTCCATGGCAGATCATAAATAGTAATAGAACTTGGACGTTTTGCAGAATAAAATTCTTCCATCTGAGGGAAGTCTTGGAGAGACAGGGAAAGGAAAAAAAAAGGTATTTCATTTGAGGATGTTCTCAATGTAACCATGTTTTTCAGAAAACACATTGAAAGAGACCAACTGTCTCAAAGGGGTAAAGCAGCTTTGTTTGAAGCATAAACAAGATTTCTGACCCTCTACACATTAATTAAAGACAAAGGAATATAAGCCATAAATAAAATAAACTGCATTTCTTAAAATATTTTTAGATGACAGGCATATGTATGTATTCACACAAATAGTGCGATGAGGCTGGAATAATTTTGTGAGGGCTTTCAATCTCTGACACAGGAAAAGTATTCTGTCTTTGAAAGGAGATTGTGATCCAGCCTGCACGCTGCTCACAACAACAGTTCTGTGATGGGGAGAGGCTGATGGTAATTTCATGAAAGCAAATTTCTATTTCTCTAATAGGCCATTTTTTTTAAACCAACTTTGGGAAAAAAGCATTTCATAAATAAGGATCTATGAAGCAATTCACTTATTCACTTATCTGTTGTCTTCCCTTCTAAAATATTTATCGTGTGAATGAGGTGGCAGGGAGAACTGTATATCAAAGTTGCGGGGCATTTACGGGTCTCATAACATCTTGCTGCCTTTGATGGCTCACTAGCTGCCTCTGCAGGGCAAGATCCGAGCTGAAAATATAATAAGAAAAAAATACTGACTCACTCCAAGTCAATTAATTATTAATGAGGATGATATAGCATCACGCCAATAGCACATTCAAATGGGGATAAGGAAAATGCAACCCTCTGTGAGCTGTGCAGGAAGCGAGTTAGGTCAGAAAGACACTGCAGCTGGTGGAAGCTTGTGTTCAGAAAACAGGAGGCAAAAGAAAGATTTGTTAGGTCTAAGCTTTGCCAGAGAATCCCCTACCTATCATTTGAAATACTCGTGATTTCAAAGGGGAAACTCGTTGGAATTGACTGCCAGTTAGTAGCTTCTGAATTCAGAGTGCAGACATTGTAAGGGGGAGAATACGCCTAGTCCTGACTTTATGCCCTGCCAAAAAGTGGCAGTCATTGCACAGCTACCATGGTAATTTATTATCTTTATTAATAAGATTAAATTAATATCCGCCTGTTTTCATCATTATAGCGGGAAAACAAGAAAAAAACATACCTATACCTAATAATAATATATATTATATTAATATAAATTAATGTTATGATTTATATATTATATAAATCATGTTAATGTATAATGCATGCTCTAGACAGTAATCCAGCCAAATATTCTGTATATATATACATATGTGTGTATATAAGATATATATAAGCACATTCACACACATATATATACTATATATATATATATATACTATATATATATATATATAAAAACATATATATATATATATATTTATATATATATATACATATATATATAGCATGTTTGGCTGGGTTCCTGTCTAGAACATTTCCTGACTAAGAATAAAACACATTGAGAGTTTTGAACTAACACTGGATATTGGCTTAGACAAACTTGAAAAAAAATGTTTGTTATTATAGCTGGTAACAGATAGCAAGCACATTTCCAATTCTTTCTTTTCAGTCTCTTAGTTCAGAGTTACTCTGTATTTTCAAATGGAGTTTTTAATCCAACCCCAAAGGGTTTTGGATATTATTTATTTCCTTCTGCTGAAGTTCTATGTGTAATTTTTGAAAATATTAGTGAACTGTTCTCTCATTAAACTGTTCTGTCTTTCTGGTTGCACTTATTTTATAATCATGCATTGCTCAGTGATAATTCATGCTGTCTTTCATAATACCATGTACATGTTAAGAGCTGCTTTTTGCCCCAGTCTCCTCTTTACCTAATAATAATGTAAACTGGGCAAACTGAATTTACTAAATGAAGAAAATGCTATATTTAACATATGTACTTAATTAGCTTTTTATAATCAAGCAAATTGGTTACATATTGAGAAGCGAGGAGAGGCATGATGCAACGGCATAATGCACTGCAGAGAAAACAAGTTTGATAAGTGGCCTGTTACGTACATTGTGGAGAGCAGAGTTGCATTTTGGCTTTTGACTATTTGATTATTTGCCCACAAGACAGGAAAATCTGGTGACCTAAGATATTTCTGTCATTTTTCTGTTCACAAATTACTCCTGATCTAGACCTAAGTCAAGTTTTCGCTCAAGTCCTTTAAATCCTACTTAAGGCCTCTCTGATCAAGCTGAAATGGATAAAGAACTGGAATAGATATTAAACCCATTGTTTTTGCACAGTATTCTATAATATTGGTCATATCTTGTGAACTTGTGTTTCAGAGGGTTCTGTTCAATTAAATACATTCATGTGCAGAGTGCTTTTTCTTCTCATCCTAATTTGGATCTTTGCATTCTTAACATTTTATTATGCATGCTTCCTGATGTCTAGAATAATGTTATCTACCCTGTCTTCTGAAAGTGTAACTATAAATGCTAATGAAAAATTATCAAAAATTATTAGCACTCAAACCATTTAAAACCCTTATAAACCTATAAATAAATAGTATAGTAAAGATCTAAAGGAATATTGTGGTCAGAAGAAGGGATTACAAAAAAAAATGGCCCAGGAAATCCTTTATTCACCATGAGAAATCTTCTTTCTTAGTGTTTACTCAATTGAAACACGTCTACGCTGTCTCAAATCTAGCAAATACAAATAAACGAACAAAAAGGTTATGTGTGAAAACTGTTAGAAATATCTTCTCTGAGACAAAACTAAACAAAACAAAACTGTGAGAAACAATTATAACATTATAATATTAAATTAAAGAAATAAACACCCAGGAAAGGAGATGGAGTTGAGGGTGGCTGATTTCAGCAATTAGTTTTGAGCTGGTAATATTAGATCTAACCCAACAAAAATAAAACTCAAGAGGTTGCTGAGACAGGCCTGTGACCATGTGTATTAGCCAGAAGACGAAGATAATAACAAATGTGAATCAATTTAGAGACATTATGTTGGAGAGAAATTTGTATATTGGTGGATTTAGGTTGTTTTTACTGGGTGAAAGAGATAGAGAATTATATTGGAATCAAAGCAGATGCAATTTTTCTGCTGAGTACTGATGGAGTGAAGAAATAAAATATCTAACTATTGGTAATAAGCAAACAAGTAAGCATTGTAGACTTTTCTTATTTGTGGAAGTAATTTCAAACGAGTGCTGTTCAAAGAAGTCATTTAAATTACCAGTGTTGGTGTTGAGGATCTTCAGTTCTCATTTATGTGCGTGATTGTTAAGAGCTCAGTAAGCTGCAAGTTTTCGGATGGTTTGTCAACATCCAGAAAACTGACTTGGATAGTCTTACATCTTTCTCTTAGGCGTCAGTCTCTTTAGGCAGCACATAACACAATTGAAAACGTGGTTTCGAATCATAGTACTTGCCTCATTAAATCACATGTAATTAATAGGAATAAATTTTATCCATGCCTGAAAATCTTTATCTTCTTTATGCAGTTATTAGCTTTATGATAATTCCATCACATTAGTTCACTTAGCTCCAATAATTTTAATTCATAACTACAGATGTAAAATAAAATAAAATTACTGGCTAAGATTCCTGAAGTTCTTTTGGATACATACCATAATTTACAGTGATTCATCAAATATATATCATAACAATAAATATTTTCTTGGAGTAGAAAAAATGTTGCATTTTAAGCTGGGCTTCTGATGTTGACCATTCCGAAATCATTTTTTCACAGTTCCATCCACACTTGAATTCCTCTCCCATTTTCTAGGAAGAGGAATAATGCTACAATGACTGTACCAGAGAATATCAGAGTGGCAAGATAGGAAGATGGAGGTCAAAAGGCTGCAGATCAATTAGAGTTTCAGCTAATTAATCAGCTGCAACTCCACTTAATCATCCAGCATAAGGAATTTAAAGAATAATATCTCTGTAAATACCTGAACAAGCTAGTGAGGAAGAAGTAAACTCTTTTTAGGAGCAAAGTCAGGTCTTATAAAACTTATGGTGAATAAACATTTCTTCTTGGCATTTTTAATCATTTTTTTTGCAGCTAACAGTAGGGTTATGTGTTCTGTTTTAAATATCTGTACCTTGAAGATGCTCACACTGCAAAGCAAAGCTCGGTTCCTGAGGGTACAGTCTCTCCATTGCAAATCTGGCTTTATGTGCCAGTGCTACTGAAGTATATCACTAAAATTAATAACGCAGTTCATACTCATTTGTCTCCTTTGCATTAGATTTTATAAACTAAAGCTGAAAAGGCCTGAAGTTTTTAATGTCAATATGTTGTTTCAGGTAATTTACTTGTTAATTTCCTTCATTTCTGCATCCATGTTGGGAAAATATGTAAGCACCTGTGAGAGATTAAACTGTTCTATGCTTAGTGCACTCTAAAGCCACACTTAAGTCATCTTATAATCATCATACATTCATTTTGCCTTGAAACAGATAGTAAGACATTGTTAACAATGTGAAAGCCAGAAGATATAGCTGCGTATTATAGCATAAGAAGAGACAATTATAAAGAGCATATGAGATGAAGTACCTGCTTAGAAAGCTGTAATTTTAGCTGGTAATTAAACTCAAGTGTTTCATTTTCCCAGTCAGCTCATCAGTGACTCTAGAAAATAAATGATCTGAAAGCAAAATCCTTTGGGGGAAACAATAGTAATTAATTACATTTCTTGGGGGACAGTATATTGCCAAAGCTCATTTCTGGGTAACCCCTTGAGCAAAAGACATTACAATGTACAGGTGACAGTGTAAGGAGGAGGAGGAAAAAAAGATAATTTAATTTGAATATTGATAAGGTTCCATCCTGGCCTATGGTCTTCCATCATTTTCTTAAAAATCACGGAATCAGTGCTAGATTCTCAGAGCACGTCACAGATAGTATGTCACCTCTGAACTCATAAAAATAAAGGGACAATATTCTATGGATTCACTGTTATATTTTCTTCATAATTCTTCCAAAAGTTAATTACATACACAGGCAAATTAGTGATAAAAATCACCTGGTAGGTGAGAAAGCAAAATTATTTGCAATGCAGGAATTCTCCCGAGAGAACATTCTATTGCTTTTTTTCTATACTGGATTTAAGACTTGAAGTGTTGGGAATTCCCCTTCTGTTCCAGGAAATTAATCGATTCTACTTTTTCTAATATTTCTCTGACTAATTTATCTTCTGATTAATTTCCTTCAATTGCCTCAACTTATTGTGTTTACTCCCTGAATGACTATCAATCCCTTCTTAGTTTTTGTTTAGCTACTCTACACATATTAAAAATTTATTCTTGTCTGTCAAACCCTTCAGACCTTTTACACATTTCACTATTTTTCTCCATAATCCTTCTGTTCTGTATCCATGTTGTACTTACCAATCCTCTGCAGTGAAAGCTTAATTTAAAATCTGTTATCAAAACCAGAGATTTTGTGGAGTGAAGTAGACATCTTCCAAGATAGAGCGAGCAGTTCTGAAATTGTGGTAAAATGCAAGTGTGTTCTTTTTGCTCCCCGAAGAAAGGGTCCACCTACATCAGGTTGAGTTGCTGCAGCTCCTCAGCTGTACAGGAACAACCAAGCAGAGGTTTTCTGCTTAAGAAAGAGCCGTACAGTATCATCCTTCAAAAGGCCACCACTCCAGCCTCACAGGTGTGGGGTATTTTTGGTATTTTCAGATCAATCATTGCCAAAATGCTGAATCCTACACAATACAGGATCTCAGACTTCCTATCAAGCGCTAAGCAAGGTTGTAGTCAAGAAAAAACATCTCTTTTTAGATTATCTGGACTAGTAGTGACCCAAAAAACATAAAAGTTAGAAATGGGTCATTTACTGAACATCAGCATTTTCTTTCCTGTTAACATCTTTTTTTGTTTGTTTTTGTTTGTTTGTTTGTTTGTTGTTTTGTTGTTTTTTTCTCTTCCCTGGCTATTGGTTACATCTTCACCATGTGATCCCTCCTGTAAAGATTGAAATGCTTTCATTACTTGAAGATCCATCAATAGCCTTAGGTAGGCTACTAATAAACATTTATCAAAGATAAATCTGCGTCATGTATCTATACCTCCTTAAAAATATATTTCCTTATTACAGACACAAATTGATCTAGCCCTCCCACATCAAGAATAGCATGGTTTCAAATATCCATGTCCATGAAACTGAAAATTCTGACAGCATAATGAAAGAAAACAAGGTTACTGGTTTCCTTCAAGGCTATTCCAAAATACCCTGGCTATATCTTATTACTTTACCTCCAAGAACATAAATTAAACAAAGAAACAAACAAACAAACAAAAAACTTATAGATTTTTAATTTAGGCCACTTTTATGGCTAAAAAGTAGTGCTAGAATATCATGCATATTTTAAGTTATAAAATATCTCATCAGAAAAACTAAACTACCCAGCATATCATACAAGTGTCACATAATGGCAAAGATGAAAGAGCATAGAGTTTATTTGAAAACTGTTTGAAAACTGTTGCCAGTAAATCAAAACCAGCTGTTCTGAGAGAGTTTTTGAGTGCAGGGTTGCTAAAGAATTGGTGAATCCAGTGCAACAAGATGACACAGTTTATGTGGCACTCATTGACTGGAAATAATTATAGTGACATGTGGAGATCGAGATGAAGTGTTCTTATCATCGTGAGCTGTCTGAACAGCAAAGACAGGATGACATAAGTGACAAGAGTGGAAAAAAAAAAAACAAGAATCCCAAATTAAATATATATATAATTCAGTGCACAAGGACATTTATCTGAATTTTGGAAGCAAAACTTGATTATTAATTCCAATTATCTGCAAAATTAAAAAAAAAAAAAAAAAAGAAACACATCAAGCATAACAGAATTGAAACAGCATATATGTTGTTTATTTGTTCATGTATTTCTGTATTATATTAGTGCCCTGGAACAATTGTATTAGACAACCTGCAAGTACATTATGAAGATCTTACTGTTCTTCAGTTATAAAGATAAGAAGAAGATATAGTCACTGGTCACTCAGCTGCATCTTTCCAACTGCAGATCTCAGAATGCATAAAAAAGGTCTACAATTAACAATTGAAAAAAGGAAAAAAAAACTGCAAAGGCACTAAAAATCATAGAGATAGAAGCTTCTGCTTTATGTGTTGCTGCTTTCTGACTTCAGCAATATGTAAAGTGTAAAGGAAAGCACTTATGCTTATACCAATGAGCCTTAAGCATGTGATTTAATTGGTCTCATTGGTCCAAACGTTTATCTGTGGAACTGGATACAAAAAAAATGTGAGGAGAACATAAGAATGTGAAGTAGAACATGTGAGAACATTACTAAAAATTCCATAAAGCAGTTACTAGTTAACTCATAGAACTTGCAGTTAAACCAATATCATCTCTTACAGCTTAACCAACTATAGTATAATTATCATCTGTATTTACATGGAATTATTGCTTATGGAAAATGTAAGAATCTCAAATATTCCCATGTCAATTCATCATTTATTTCCTATTTCATTTTTGAAACTTGGAAGCTGTTTAAAAGGCAAAGCACTGGCTAATATCCTTTATATCTGTAACGTGTTTAAGCATATACATGACCTACAGCATACTCCTTTCAAATCTCAGATGATACAGAATGATGTGTCTCTTAGGTACAATGGTCTTCCTGCTCAAAATAAATAAATAAAATAAAATAAAATAAAATAAAATAAAATAAAATAAAATAAAATAAAATAAAATAAAAAAATCACTGACCAAAAATGTTTCTATGTGAAGAAATTAATTACATCAGGCACATTTTGAAGTATTCCATAATAATGCCACTCAAGACAACCAAAAAGTAACCAAGGCTGATAATATTAAAGCTATTTTTGAGTTATTAAAACAATTTAGCAACAAGGAGTTCTGAACATACCAGCTTTTCTACAGGCTTGCAGGTGAAGAAGTGGAGAAGGGGGACAGTGAATCTCTGTGTATCTCACAGGGAGACTTTCTGTTGATGCGGGGCTTATCATGGAACCGTAATTTCAGTGCTGCCAGGGAGGGGCTATTATGTCCAGAGAGAGATTTTCTCCTGTTTCTGAGCATTGCAGCGGTATCAAAGGACTCGAATGAGCTTCAGAAGGCATTTTCAGATGCTGTATTCTTCTCCAAATGCTGGCCTCTTGGGAAAACCAGAATGGAGGGAAAGTTTTTCCTTCAGAGGAGGGGCTGAGTTGCCACAGTAATAATAAGGAAATAAAAATGACTAAGCAAAAACTGTTTCTCAGCAGCTTTAATTTTTTGTTTCTCATTTACTTGTTTCTAATGTCTGGCAGATTGTAATAACTGCACAGCAGTCTATACATGCTTTCTTTAAAAGATCTTTAGTCTATTGTAACATATACCACAGAAGCCATGCTGCTAAAATCTCTTGAGTCATAATACAAAAATCTCATGTAACAATGATTAACACTTTCATAATGCTTTTGTTACATAAAAATAGTTATGATTTTCTATTTATTTATTTATTTATTTATTTTTAAAGAGCTGAGTGTAAAAGACAGTTCTCCAGTAGCTTTTCTGAGGAAAGGAAATGAGATTATTTCCACATTTCGGTGGCAGAATCCTTCATGACTGATCACTTTATTTTCATTTCAAAATTCAACTTACTTATAACTTAGTAAATGGGAAGAAACTTCATAAAGTGAGAAGAATTCCTGTTTTAAAATTGCCATATGATCGAAATACAGACCCATGGAAAACTGATTTTGTAATAAGTAAATATTATTTGACATATTATTTATGGCTCTGCTCATAGAGAATAAATAGTATTTATTTCCTAGCTTACTTAATCTTAAAAAAAAAACAACCAAAAAACAAAAAAAAAAAAAAAAAAAAACAACAAAAAAACAGAGATCTACTTACAGCTTTTGACAACCTGCACCAAAATAGAAAAATCAGATCTTCCCCTGGCTCTGAGTCATGAATGTTTTTGGCAAATAATTCATTTTCCAGCTTTAACCTTTCCAAACTCCTTAGGTAATTTTGATTACAATTAGTAATATCAGATAAAAAAAAAAAAAATAGGACTGTTGAACATTCTTCTAGCAAACATTACTGTTAATGGAGTTCAAGTTGAGTGAGAAAAAGACTTTTTTTTCCCTTTTTCTGTCCAATGAAGAGAAAGTCCTTAGGTTCTCCTGTGATTCTTTCCAGGTTTGTAGGCAGTGCTGGTAGAATAAATTCACTTAGAAGTTGGCATGGGATGAAAGCTTTAGTTGTTGGAAATCGAAATAAAAGATTTTTTGCTTCAATTTTTTGAGCCAAAAAAAAAAAAAAAAGTATTAAAAAAAAGATATATGAAGAAATGCAAACTGAAATTTAGCCCTAATTCTTAGTGTTTAACACATATAAATAAATAAATAATAAAACGAATGTCTCTGTGTTTGTTGAAGACACCTGAGCACTTTAAATGTATGAAGAAACAGATGGGAGAAACCATGCTCAGATCTCTGTTGTTTGAAAACTGTCAGCCAAGCAGTGTCAGTATAAAATTCTGCCAGAATAAAGCAGTTTTGTCATGCTCACTTTGTACAGAATTAAATAACCACAGGCAATGAAAAATGAAGGCCATGGAACATGTTTACCACCAATTTGTTTGATAAAGTAGCTCTTTGCTCATGTATGTAACAGCTATTGTCGGAAATGTGAACAAACATACCATTTCTGATACAGGATTAAAGAAGCAAATTAAAATTCAGACCAGGGAAAAACATCTAGCACTTGCTGCAATTCATTTTGAGTTGGCTGGCCACTTCCAAAGTCAACAGCATGGAAAAAAAAGCAGTGGTTCACTTTGAATGCTTGTTTAGCATATATTAGCATGCAAATTTTGTAAGGTTTTGCTGTGTATGCAAAATTAGAAGATTGGATATGAAAAATGTAAATCAGACATAATGAAAAATTAAAAACCACAAAACTAAATGACAGTTTATGCCTTCAAATCACAGAATTTTTTTGGTAAGTTTGTATTCATGGATTAAATTGTTTCTGAGCAGATTTTTTTGATCACCTAATATGAAACAGAAAACCTTATTGAGTTCATCTTAAAACTTACTATGACTTTGATAGTTAATTCCTGCACTATCCATTTCTAAATTTTCACTCTTACAGTGTTAATTCTATCATGCTTATTTATACATATTTGTTTCAAATATTTTTTTCCTATTTTTCAGTTTTGGTTTTGAAAACATTCTTGTGAAGCTTTCATGTTAGGCAAGTGTTTTGCTGTATGCCATAACATTTTGTCCTTGAAGGACAAAATTCTGTACTTTGTGATCTGTTCTCTCTTTAACAGTTAAATGTCCTGTGTTGCAGGGTCCCAGTCATGTCTTAAAAATCTTTTGGTTACTTTTGGAAGGTTTCTTTTGGAATCTTAAGTTTTATATGTTCCCAACCCGAGGACTTATAAACCTGAGCACTGGTTGTTGTTTACTGTGGTTATCCATTCACAACCAGCTCCACATTCTGTAGAACATAAATGCGACACAGCTTCTGACCTAAAAATGTTGTAGATAGACAGTGATTGGACATACACATTTGACATAAAAATGCTGCAAAATCTTCCTTTCGAATGCCGTAAGTAAGATCCACATCCAGAGGCTTCTGCCGATGTAATACTTATTCAAGTCAATGTCTTAGTAATTTTGTTACAACATCTGGCTAAAATTTGTGGATGATGTCTAGGAACGGCTGTTGAATATATATTTGAAAAGAGAGGGGA
Source organism: Alectoris magna (assembly GCA_030625065.1). NCBI lineage: Eukaryota > Metazoa > Chordata > Aves > Galliformes > Phasianidae > Alectoris > Alectoris magna. The sequence continues at coordinate 80,572,050 of CM060560.1, forward strand.
CAGCCCAGGTACGTATTGCCTTCAGGACAGTGTGGAAAAAAATGGAAAGAAAGCTGCACAAGCAGAGTGTAAAGATGAAAACTGAGCTGTGATGGGAAAAAGGCCAAGCATGAAATGTACCCTAAATTGAGTGGCACGAGGAACAGATGTTTTCTCTACTTTCTACAGGATAGTTTTGCAACATTTTCTGGATACATAGAAGAGTTTAGAGAAAGAAACACATTTTCAGGATGCATAAATCACTGTGGTAGACAGGAAACAGAATCTTGATATTGCATCTAAATAGTGTATTTAATTGTAGTGTTTAGGAAGGAAGGCAAACTGACCTTTGCATTTGCTATGACTTTTCAGCCCGGGAAGGACAGTGAAGGGACAGCTGTTTGGTCACAATTACTGCTCCTCCTAGGCTGTTGACTCAGTCAATTGATTCAAACTAGATGTTAAAACTAAATGGTCAGGGAAATGCATTAAAAAAATAATGACCTATTGCTGTTTTTGCCTCTTACTTTTGAACGTCACATTTATTGAGAATTCTAATAACGTAGTGATATTTGCAAATGGAATACTAATAAAAACTGATTATTTTTAATGACATTCATACATACTATGCAACTAATGATTAAAAAGCTGTTTCTGTAACTTTCTTTCACTTTTTGACAGTATTACTACACAGTAAATATCTACCTGATTCTGATTCTTCTTTATATTACTTATATATTGCTTTACAGAATATTTTTTACATGTGCAAGTATGCATTTTATTATAATATCAGAAAAATAGGACATAAAATATAACATGAAATAAAATGTAACTGATAAAAAGCAAAAATAAGGTAACTGCAGTAAGACATCACTGTAAGTTGAAACTGTGAGAGGTTGAGGTATTCTGCATTCCATTCTTTCCAAACTGCTCTCCAAGTTCAGATTGTTTAGTACAGATATTCAAATGCTATAACCTACATACTGAAGGCATATTGTAAAATCAGTCAAATTTAGTCTCTGTAGCAGCTGTAAGATTTGGCCACTGGATTAGTGTAAAAGAATAAGAAAAATTATTCAGGAAGGACATATATTTTGTGAGTAGAAACAGCAATGCTAATTGAATTCTACACAGAGACTATCATTGAAATGTGAAGAGCCTTTGAATAAATTTATGGCCGCAGTATGCCTTCTTTTTGCATCCTATTGTGCTCATCTGGCTCATAATTTGACTCCAGGAGCCAAATCCTCAGCTGCTATAAATTGGTGTCATTCCACTGAGGACAGGGAAGTTGTCATGATTTATACCATCTGCGGACCAGGCATGCTAATTCCTTCTGTGTTGGTCTTTTTTTTTCTATTTTTTTCACGTATTTGAATGAAGATATAGCGAGAAGAGCTACGACAATCTAAGGAGCAGATGAAGAAACATAGTCTGAAACTGTTCCAGAATAGCAGTAGCATTTCTATTACTTGAAGGGAAAGATAAGACCCGAAGTAAAAATTAGAAATTAGTTAACTGGAGATGATGATCTCCATTGCTTCATGTGTCATTAAGTACCTACCATATTCAGCTCAGGATCATTTAAATGTTTATTTCATCTGTAGGAAACCAACTAAAAACGAGAATTTGTTTTGAGAAAATTTAGTTATTTTGTGTGTGATTTTTTTTTTGTTTATTGCTTGTTTGTCAGTTTATTTTGTTTTGTTTTGTTTCCCAAATCAATAGATCATTCGCACTCCTGTGTGTTTTCTTTTTTTTTAACTCAGAGTTTTCCAGTAACAAGAAATTGCATTAGTCATATTAAAATGTGAAGCACTGATGTGCATTTCCTAACTTTCAATACTATGTTGGCTTTTGAAGTCACAGACTTTCAAGTCTTATTACTACAATTTTTCTTTTATTTTATCTTGTCTGGTACAAGTTTAGTGGGTAAAAGCAGTTTGAACTAAAAGATGGTAATGATTTTCAATGCTATTTTCCTAAAGAAATTTTATCCTTACTCAGTCTTCTTGAGGAAGACTCCTAGATTTCCTTAAACAAGGTACAATCTGAACAGTCAGCATGGCCCCTTAACATTTATTTTTCTATCATGCCCAGTGAAAATGAGATAGTACTTCTGGTAAGTTTTCTACACATTAGGATACACATGCAATGATACAGATAGAGATAGAAAGAACAGATATTCTCTACTTTTCCACAAACTAATCTGCAATGTCACTTAAGCATCAGATTGCCTCTGTGTGGTAGTGCTCAGTTTGACGAAATGGGCTCCTAATTCTTAGATATCCCATTATCACTTCTGTAGATATTTCTTCAATGCTCTGAATCATAAGGCTAAAAGTGTGTGCCAGAAGACCAAAACAGAATTCTGAAAAGCCTTGACTGAAGATATCTTGGAATTTTGTGAATTGATTCTCAGCTACTTGGAGTATGCCAAAGACTTTGCTCAAACACTGAAGTAATTACTTAGTGCCTTCTTTTAGGATTTATTGGTTACTTAGTTAGTTAGTTAGTTGCAGTGTATCTCTGTCTATTGGAGGTTCGTCTAGAAGAAGTAAGGAGATAGATAGATAAGAAATTTTTTTCTGATGGGGAAATACTGAGCCAAACAGACTGTGCATCCAAGAATCAGAGGTAATATAATTGGGAGTGGAGATTCTCTTCTTAAAATTATGACAAGACAATAAATGTGAAATAAGTTTTGAATAATATGAAAACTGTTCCTTTCTGAAGAAAGATCTTTCTTAGTTTTAAGTAGTTCATAATAATTTATTATAAACTATTGCCTCGTTAATAGAGGTCACTGTATAGTTGCATTCATAATTAGGTAAACATGATTAATTGCTAAATAATGATTCATTAATACTGATTGGTTGCAGAATAATGAATAATAATGACAATTGTAAACTCGTAGTGTACCTGCAGTAGAAGTAGGTATTCATTAAGTATCTATTCCAATAACATCTAAAGGACAGATCAATTGAATTACAAGGAGTTAAGCCCCTTGTTGTTTTTGCAATATTTGGACAAATGAGTGGGAGCCTTTGGTTTGATTACACTGGAATATAGCCTAGGTGTAAGCAATTTTAAAAGCTAGAAGTCACCGGGGAATGTTAGAATGTGTGATCCTTAATCTGCTATCCAAACTATCCTTATATTTTACTTTAGAATTTCTCTTTTTTTTTTTTTTTTTTTTTTTGGATGATTGCTTTTTTGTTCTGTTTTGTTTTAATATTTGGTGTCCAGAAGGAGAGTTTTGCCTATCATCACAGAGAATGAACAGAGTATGGTAGATGAAATAGCATGAAGTAAAATTTTATCCCTCCTTCATATAAGTCTGATTATTGAATATTTTTAGGAAGAGCTGCATGAACCTTCAAAGGTGGCATTACTCAGAGTATCGAATTTCCAACCCTTTCCTTACAATACTTTGAGTGAGGTAGAAATCAAACAATTTTTTCACTCATATGATATGTAAAAAAGAAAAAAAAAATGCGCAGAAAACCATAGCATTCCCTGACAAGGCTGCTCTTCTTGGATAAGTGAAGCAGGAGTTGGCTAAGTACCAAATATGCTGTCTCAGACTTATGAAAGGTATGTAAGTCATGGAATAAGTACTGGATTAACTTCTTCTATGTACTGTAACATTAGACTTAAGGCTTTCCTGGCTGAGTCATCTTTTTATGCATTTCTAAATTTTAAAGGATACTGTACAGAACTGCAAAAATGTTGAAGAAATATACATTTGGAAAATGATTGAAATTCTACCATTACAGTAAAGAGAAATCAAATTCTATTCTGTATACATGACATTCCAGTAAACGTAACAGTGATTTACAAGAACTGAACTAGTAGGATTTGACCTGAATTTCTTCTCACAGTAATAAAAAAGAATGTGCTAAGGGATATAAAATCTCTGTAATTCCTGTTGAATTTTTTTTTTCTTTTTTTACAATTGAAAGCAAACAGGACACAATTCTGCTGTTCAGAAAGGAAATATACACAAAGAGGCAATGTGCTTGCAAAAATCACTGCTTTAAAACAGAAGCATGGAAAGTTCCATTAAGCTATGCATTTAGTTTCCCATCCTAGGAAAAAAGGTATTTTAACACAGTATGAAAAGACATCTCATGAAGAATGTAATAGATGAGGCTTTAAAATGGAGTTTGTAACAAAATTTCCTGAAAAAATTTACACTCCGATTTGCTCATTGAAAAAGTCAGAGTTGGACTAATAAGGCAAAAGGCAGTTCCAAACTCAACTGCTTTTATGCAAGGGTAATGCGCAATTTGAGGATGAAAAGAATCAAATTTAGGAATTTGGATCAAATGCTGTTGTAATAAGCCTATAATCTAGATGGCTTAAAGTTAACTTGGCTGGATCCCAAGAAAATAAATAGCAAGAGAGCTTTCAACAGCAAGTGATGGAGCTAAATTAGATCTGTGATCACTACATCAAATTTGGTCCTGGCAAAACACAGGTTTTGAGACTTCTGAATTCTACTACTCAATCATCCTCCAGAATTCCAGAGTCTCTAAACCACCCAACTCCCATGTAATTCATGATTTGGATCATATTCATTGATGAATAAAAAGAAGCCAGCCTCTTTCGCAGAGCTGAATTTTATCCAGCTCTGCATTTGTTCATTTCTCTCAAAGATACTACATTCTCTGGGCTTTAAACGCTAACAATTGACATTGTGCTATCTCCAGCCACAAGAAACTTCACATCTAGTGAGCAACTTTGGCTCACGTTTATTGACAAGATAATGTAATGTTTAAGCAAGGCCAAATCTTGGCCCAGCATACAAAACAGGTGTAAATATGATTGTTTGGTATTCAGTGTCCATTAGAGTTTCCATCATTGTTTGATGAAGCTTTGTCTTATTTCTTTTTGGGGGGCCACTGAGAGAGAGAAGTGTTTAAGTATGTGGAGCAAGCAATACAATGCTAGCAAGAGTTTAGCACTGTGAGAAGGGCTTGTCCTGGAAAGTGTAATGCTGGATCTTTATGGCTAAGGGTGAGTGCAAACTTCCTGAGCTCCCAATGCCTAAAATTCCAGTGTTCTTCCCTGTGCTATTAAAAAAAAAAAAAACACATCAAAATGCACATATAGTACAAGTCGGTGTGTTTGGAGTGTGTTCACCCATTCCCATTCTGAAAATGTGCCAATTCCTTGGTATATGAAATAGAAAGCTACAGTAGGTTATAAAAATTTGACGGATGATTTAGGTGGCTATATTCAGCTGTAAGCAATAAACGCTGAGCTCGGCAGAAACTACTAAAGGCAAAAATGCAAGTGATTTACTAGCAATTTAAAGCACATGAGATTTGTAATGCATGAGGCCCTCAGGCCCATCACTTCTCTTCAGTAATGGGAAACAATATTTTGGTGAAAAATGGCACATTTAATTTCAACCTTGTGCTGTAAAATATAAAGGCAGTCTAGTTTTCTTCTTTTTCTCAGGATGTAGCTGTTTGTATCTTATTCAAATTGCAAGTCGATGTTAAAAAAAAAAGGGGGGGTGGAGGGGAAGGATATTAATGTGCTTTGTATGAGTTTTGTTATGAAGAAAACATCATTTCAGAATAACTAAAGGAGAACAGTTTTAAAGCTACTAGTCTAAATGAATCAGATTTTTCTTAAGTATGGCATATCTGTGTAAGTTCAACTCCATATTGAGCCAGTAGAACTACTCTCTTAAGTAAAAAATAAAAATATCTATGCTGAGAAGTCAAATACTTTGTGTGATAAATACCTTCCAGCGGAAGGCCTACCCTGAATTTTTCCTGACATGTCAAACGTTCACTTCACAAGAAAACCTTCAAAACACTGTTTCACTTTGAAAAATAAGAATGTAAGAATGGTGTGGTGTATCCCGCTGTGAGTCTGAAGGATTAGGAATGTAGGTAAGAAGCACCTTTTTTATTTTCAAATTGTCCAGTGTGACCTAAAGACTAAAAGGCGCATGCAAACTAACAATATCCCATTCAGGGAAAAATGGCATTTCAACTGATCAAAACTAATCAGGTTTTGCCAGTTTCCCTTGGTTATTTCCAGCTTGGTCATGTTATCTTAATTCTTGAGTTACTGCCCACACTCGGAAAAAGGCGTTGATGGTAGTCAGGTTCCACAGTCAATTGCAAATTCTCAGTAAGTAACAAAGATCATGTATCTCTTTCCTCATATGACTCATATTAGTATACTCATATTAGTAACTCATATACTCATATTAGTAACTGAGCTACAAGGTACCGATAGTCCAAGCAGGAGCAGAACATTGACTTTCAGTGCGCTACTCTAAAACTGGCAACTCTTCTGCATCTCTGCTCTGTGCAATATTTGCCCTTCTCCTTGTTCTTTTGCCTTCACGGGATAAGCTCTGACTATCATACCTTTACAGAAAGGGTTATTTTAATTTTAAAATATTTGTTATAAGCATAACGAATTTCAAAGATAATAAAATATCCTGAAATATTTCTCCTGGATAGATAAATAAATAGAAGAAAATTATATCCACTCATCCATTTGTGTATGAAGACTAAAGCTCAGTAGTAGGCAAAGAAGAAATAACGTGTCTAATTGTTTTTTTCTAAATCTCCAGCAGATCTTTTGCTTCATTGAAAAGTGTAACCTTTTTTTTAATTTTATCACATCTAAACTCTGAGAAAGATTCTAAACAGAAATACAAGTTACTTGATGCTACAAGTATTTAGACCAATAGTATGAGGCAGGAGGGATGGAGTTAGCAAGCTACAAACTAGATTTTTATGCCTTTCTGACCTATCAGTTGAAACCATGGTAATACATCAATCATTTTTATTCTGACAGTGTAAATCCTCCTAATTTGGTGAATAGGAAGGATTAAGTTGAAAAGGAAGTAGTAAAAGCACTTTCTGTCAAGTGGTGATGCACATATCCTCTTAAAATCGAGTATCCATGCAAAAAGCCATAGCTGGCCAAGTGGCAGTTTTGTGTCCTATAATGACATTTTTTCCCCCAAAGTTTTCAATTAGAATAACATATTGAAAATCACAGAAACTTCTAAGATCTAAAATCTCAGGATAAATGATATCAGTCAGAACTTTTCAAGACAGCTTTTTATTTGATTTTTTTTTTATTTTTCACAACAGAAAAAAAAAGATCCTGCATAATGCTTTCTTTATTTAAAGATTGTGATGGCCTTTGTTTTTTGGAGTAATTTTGGACACACTGTCTAAATACTAGAAAACTAATTGAATAAGGAGTTTTGAATGGCCTTGATGGTGGAGATAGAAAGGATTTTGATAGTCAAAACTGCTTTCAAATAAGTTTACTTTAGCTAGTCATGATTTTACATCAGTAGGTGAGAACATTTGATAGGACTGCAAGAGAAGAGGCTGCTGTAAAAATTAGATCAAGTGTTGTGGATCTTCAGATGTGAGAGATGTCCGGTAAGAGCAAATAGTAACAAATTCCATGGAAGAAAATAGACAGGTTTAGACATTCTACATTCATGACATAAGAAGGTGCTGAAGCTGATTTACAATTGCTTTCCTTTTGACTTCTCCCTTTGTAGAAGTGTCTAACTGTTGAACTCTTTGAAATCGTAGAGCTATTTTTTTGTGAATCCTATAGTATAATTTCCCCTTTTATTCTCCCAATCATCTGTAGAGTCTTATTTAATAAATAAATAAATAAATAAATAAATAAATAAATTCTGTGAGCTGTGTGTTTACAGAATTTTATTTCAAAATGATCAGTTCTCAAGGTATTAACAATTACTATTCATCCTAACTCAAAAGTCAGAGGAAATCTAGAAATAGCAATTGTTTTGCAACTTATGTAGAATAATTGAAGTAGCACACCTGATAAGGCAGTGTATTAGCTCTCTTTAATCAGTGATAAATAAGGATGCAGTGAAGTCCAATGTCTCTTTTAATGTGAATTGATTTCAAATTATTACAGAATCTCTCTTCAGCTGACCATGATTGCATAGACTTCTATGGAAAAGAGTTACTCTACTCTGCATCCATATTAGCAAGGCTTCTAATGAAGGCAATCACAGCCGTTGCTATGCAGTATATACTTTGAATAAAATTCCATACTATGGAATTTTAATGTTCATGAGCTATACAGTGTCTGACCACGTTATTTTGTTTTTACAATTTCGTAATCTAGAATCTGTCAAAATAAATGAAGTCCTTTCTTTTGCCTCTTTGGGCTTCTGTCTGCAGTCTTTATTTCCTGGCAAACTCTTTTACAGAGATGCTCAGAAGCAACAGGCAAGGATTCAAAAACTGCAGTGTGTTGTATAGAAGGGACAGGTGAGTGCATGCTTGCCCAAACTCTATCTGGTGTTCAGGTTATGGTATATTACAGTAGCAGAAGAACCGTTTCTGCAAGTGCATGGTCCCAGCAGAACTGCAGTGATAGCTATGGCAGTATGCCAATCTATTTTGAACTTTCTGTTTTAATTACAGTATAAAATCAATGACGTTCCTGATTGTGGACATTAAAAGAATATATATATATTACATAACAGAGCAACAGTAAAAGCAATAACTTCTTTAAAGTGATGGAATTTTTTTCTATTTGTTTACCTGAAATCCCTTTTTTTTTTTAATATACATATAACATTCCACTCTGAATTTTATTAATGGTGGTGGCCCTCCACCCTAATGTTGTCTCTTTTCAGGAATGGTGTCATATGCATGTTTTATTTGAACTGACTCAGGATGCTGTGGAAGAATAGAGGAGAATTAAATGGATTTTTATATCTTCATCATTCATTTGAATAACACTTTAGTAAATGACACTTTGAATACTAATAACTTGAAGGTTTAACCTTTAATCCCTGAAATCCAGAAGTGTAAAGATTAAAAATTTCAGAGAAACTTGCATGTAAACAGTCTGTGTCTTTCTCTCTTCACCTACAACTTCTATTTCCAACCAAAGGGATGAATGTGGACAGAGCTGAACCTGTTGCTTCTAAGATCTCATATCTGGAATCTTTAAAATTACAGTCTTACGGTATTACATTATATTTTTGTTAATAATTATTCTCCACTCAAGAAAAAGAACATCACTAGACAGTAGGAGTAGTAGGAATAGTTTGGAGGGACTGTGATTGGCAAGTGGAATTTCATGCTACTATAAAAATGTGTAGTAAATAACAATAATGCAGTTAGAATATTAATCCTACTTATCTGTATTTTCGTAGTAATCACTACTTAAGTATAATTAATGAAAGAACAGTGTGGTTTACACTAGATTACTTCCTTAATTTGATGTATTTTGATTTTCTGATAACGTGAGCATCATTAAAATGGTAATTTTGCCAGGCATGTCATATGTGCCCTTTTTGAAAGATTGTGCTACTTTACTATACTCAGATATGATGTGTCTAACATGGTAAATTATGCTTATTTTTTTCCCCATAGCTATCTTCTCACTATTTAAATTCAAAATGCAAGAAAAAAATGTTAATATTTTCATGAATAAATAATTCTCAGAATTATTTAAAAAAAAAAAAAAACAACAGTATTTACTTCTCATGATGCTGGAAGTAGCCTATAATTTATTTTTGTCTAGTATAATTTCCTATTGGAATAAGTTTTCTAGTCTTAATATTTTAAGTCCATTAGTCTTAATGAGGTCATTGTCACGAATGAGAGTGAGACCACTCTTAGAAACTTTTAGAAAAGGATTAAAGGATCTTTCCAAAAGTTAAGACCAGTTAGATTTAAAAGCCTGGTATAGTTGTAATCATGGAGGATTTGTATCAGCAAAAATCAATAATGTGAAATGCTTGCCCAAGTAAACAATTTTTTCTTCAACTGAAAAAATGGAATAATTCAGTAGGGATCGCTGGATATTTAAAGTTAAGCAAGTGCATATCTATGTGCATCTATAACCTGTACCTAGACTTTAACAGCTGTGATAAGAACTATTACAAGGAAGTGCAGGAATGTGAAATATATTTCAAAAAATTCTTTAGTATTGCCACAATATCTATTATACCAATACTGAAATGTGTCTATGGAAATGATCTTTTCTCCTCAGATCATTTGATGTCAGTTCAATTCAGCCCTTAATACTCAGTAACCTTTATAAAAATTATGATGTTGTCTAATTGATTTGAGTAAGCACAGCAGAGGTGGAACTGAAATGTTTAAAGTAAAGCATGTTCTTTGTATTCTGTTGAACCAAATATTTGCTTAGGTGTTATCTTGGTTTCAGCCGAGGCAGTGTTAATGGCACACTGCTGCATCCATTGCTGCTGAGTGATGGAAGTAGAAGGTCAATGAGTGGGAAAGAGCCACTCTCTCTATGGAGTGGCAGCAGGAGGCAGGGCACAGCCAGGACAGGCGGCCTGAATTAGGCCAAAGGTTAATCTGTACCACCTCCTTAAAGCTATGGGGAATTGACTAGGGGGCAGCCACTGCTCTAGGGTTGTTGGACATTGGTTGAGACCTTGCACTCCTGGTGGGGTATTGGTCAGCAGGCAGTTGTACTGTTAGCTGGGCGTCAGACAATGGGAGGCAAATCATTTGGATATCTATATATATACACACACATCAGTCATTCTGAAAGTAATGACTCCTACTTATTTCTATGAAAACTATAACAGATAGAGCACAATAAGCCTATTTGATAGAGCAAATTCTCATCTACAAAACAGTATTTTTCAGTGTAGTCACTACCTTAAGCTGTGCATTTTCACCAACAGTGAACAAGTGCATGCATGCCACACATGTAACACTGCACCAGCAGAGGTGGCCCACTGTTTCACAGCTGTTATGATGGCATTATTGGTGAAATGCACCACACACTGCCTCACTGTGCTCACATCCACTGCTGGTCTCCAAAAGCATTCAGCAATCATCAGTGAATGTCAGTGGGTGCCATTTTTTTTCCACATGGATGAATTCAGTGACAGACTTTTGTTTCATCTGCATTTCCAAGTCAGATGCCATTGTGTCACAGTGCCCCTCTGATGCCATCTGTCATACAGCAACAAAATGTAATGGGATATTGGTGGGAAGGTTCAAACCCTACTGCCATACCACCAACATCCACTTCTCGTGCTATGGACCAACATCAGTAAATGAGAGGCATTACCTTCAGAGCAGCCCTTGTAACTGCACTTCCTATGGTCATTTATGGCTGCTAGAACACTTGGTTGCCCTTGGAGCACCTCAGAATCAGGAAGCATCAGCTACACATTTGGATTTATATATTATTACTTCTTTGTCATTCTGTGAGCATTTTAATAGTTCTACACTTATACTGATAACTGCTTTGTAACCTAATTTTGTGGTGATGATTTTTTTAGTTAATCACGAGGGGGAATCCCCAGCATTATCTTTCAAGTGCCAGAGGTAGCTTCTGTAACATCAATCCAAATTAGTCTGAACATTAAAATAAAAAAATCCTAAGCAAAACGTGGGGACATAGGGTATGAGGAAACAGAAAGGTCTACGTGGCAGGTGTTATTTATTTCAGTTAATACCTTTCTTGGGGAGTTTAATTCTGAATGACACAGATGCATGGAATAGAACAAAAAAAGAGTGTCTGAAATGCAAGTCAAAGTCTGGATACAAAACATTGTGTCTCTGTGGTTCAGGAGATTTTAACACCTGTTCTCTATTCTTCTGAAATTCACAAGTAATTCTCCTGATTTTATATTAGAAGTGCCAAAATAAAGATCAAATTTTTCTCAGCTTGAGACAGTGAAGACACTGCAATCTGTACAGAAAACGCTATTGTGATGGCATACCCTGTTCCTAGACTAAAAACCCATAGCCCATTTCAATTTTGGTACATCTGATTTCTCGTGTTTTTTTGTAGGTTACGGGTAGACAGATAAACATATCTTGGCCTAGAGTATTGTAAAAGTCATGCTTTTCTGGAGGTATGTTGCCCAGAAAAAATCAGGACCTACAGAAATCATCTTTCCAAATCATATTGCTAAGTCCTTTGATTCAGCTTTTTTCTTTTAGAATAATATCTGCACAGGCTTCTCTATGATTTCTTAGACTCAGTGTGTCTCCACGTCCACAAGCTGCTCTGCCTCTCAGCAGAATGACAGTAACCATAGAAATGTGTAATCTGTTACAAGTCACTCACACGGCATGTTTTAAATGAAATTTGAACCACATACAATAGTTTGACCAATAAAATCTCTCTTCTGTGGGTTTCACAATGACTACCAGATTGGAGTTTTCTGAGGGCATTACAGGTAATAGGTAATATAAGACTAGGTAATATGTCACCTGTGTTCTGTGACATCTGGCAGAAAAAAAAAGAAAAAAGAAAAAACGAAAAAAAAAAACACTTTTAAGTGAAGTTCTGCATATTTTCTCTATGCTTCTGCAGAGCTCTAAGACACACAACATTCTACAGGTTGTGTTTACGTCTCACCACTTGACCCAATTCAAATGTCTTTCCTTCTTCCTCTACCAAATACCAGTTGTTTGAAAGGTTAGGAGATGGTGAAAGTACAATTTTGACAGATGAGCTTAATACTGTAAAGAAATCTGTTCACACATTCATAACCAAAGCTCAGGCATTGTGATTTGAATCTGCCAAGGGTTAAGAAATGAGTGAAATTTGGGTTGGAGTAAAATAAACTTTTCAGGAACATTTAGTGCAACAATGATGCAATAAAATATTACATTTTGGATTAGCCAACTCTTTTCATTCAGCAGAAAAGGCAATAAGTCACATTTCCTTTTGAGTATGTTTAACATCCTTTGAAGAACATTTCCTTTGTCAGGGTAGGTCAGTTCTCAAAACAAATTAAAATTGGAAGCATTGACAAAAGTTCATTTGAAAATGTCAAGAGGTGTATTGATATTTTCTACTTTTCTCTAGTCTTTCTGTTAAATCCTGTTTGAACTCACATATAATGTCTTGCCTTTCTTTCTCTAATTTCTGAATATTCACTGAAAACAAACAAACAAACAAAACAAAAAACACCATGAAAAACATGGGTCTGATCAAGGTAAAGAATCATAGAATCACAGAACAAGCAAGGTTGGATAAGACCTCCAAGGTCATCCAGTCCAACTGTCCACCCACCACCAACATTTCCCACTAAACCATGTCCCTCAGTACAACATCAAACGTTTCATGAATGCCTTCAGGGATGGTGACTTCGCCACCTCCCTGGGCAGCCCATCCCAGTGCCTGACCACTCTTTGAGAGAAGAAGTTTTTCCTAACATCCGACCTGAATTTCCCCTGGCACAACTTGAGTCCATAAGAGAAAGGTGTAAAAACACTGTACAAATCTGAGGGAGCCATAGTGATGGCCTGTATAGTCTAGGACCAGGCCAATGGGGAATTTTGTCCTTTGAAGTTTCCTGATTAACTGGAAAGGATGTGGATGTGCTGTCACTGTGCTGAATGAGCTCACATACCCTCTACTTAGCCACTGGAGAGACCCTGCCTGTCTCTGTTTTGAGAAGACCCTGTACTCTTATCTTACATGAACCAGTAGGTATTTCCTCCTCTTACTAACTCCAGTATCTCTGATCTGTAAAGAATTTCCTCTCTCTACCAAAAAAATTCCAAATTTTATCCTATTTTTATCACCATCCTTGAACAGTTCCAGGCAACTTATATACATGAATCTTTTAATTCCCTTTAAATTGTTTTCTTAGGAGGATAAGAATGAGTAAAGAAGTATTACTAAATAGGTCAAATCTGTTAAAGGCTCTGGATGGTCCTCCAAAGTACGTTTATTGTTTGTTTTTTTTTTGAAGGGGGTTATCTCACTGTAACTTTTAGAATCTTTATATGCTTTGTGAATTCAGAAGAAGAGCAAGAAAGAATTAATATTTAAACTGAATTGTTATCCATACCTCCCCAAGAAGACACAGCTTGAATCTAAGCAAACCAGGGAGAATACTGGCAAAGTAGGCAAAGGAACCATTACCATAACTATTTTATCAGGCAGCTCAGAAGAAAATAAGTGTTTATTTCATGAGGGTAAATATTTCCTTCAAAATTCTCCCAAGAGGAATATATTTCAATCTACCAATAATGGGGATGCATTCCAGAGAATTATAAAGCTTTACAGTGAATAAAAACTAATTATATAGTATTTAATCCAAACACATTTGTCTTGGCATCTATCCAAATCTCTCACATAGTTATGCAATTTTGTTTCTGGTCTTTTGGCTAAGCTCCAAGTAAAACAAGAGTTTAATATCTACTAAGTAGGTTGGAATTATGAAAACTATATCCCACACTAAGGACATCGACTTAGTGGTCTGAAAGGTCTCTGCTGCAGTTACTGCATTTCCATAACCACCTTTTGTATTAACAATAATAATTCTGCATTCATCCAGCACGAGAAAGATGCAGAGCTGTTGGAGTGAGTCCAGAGGAGGGCTGCTAAGAGGATCAGAGGGCTGGAGCACCTCTCCTGTGCGGAAAGGTTGAGGGAACTGGGATTGTTTAGCCTGGAGAAGAGAAGCCTCCAGGGAGACCTCATTGTGACCTTCCAGTACTTGAAGGGAGCGTATAAACAGGAGGTGGAACAACTGTGTACGAGGATGGACAGTGATAGGACAAGGGGGAATGGTTTTTAATGGAGACAGGGGAGGTTTAAGTTAGATATTTAGGAGGAATTTTTTCACACAGAGGGTGGTGATGCACTGGAACAAATTGCCCAAGTTGGTTGTGGATGACCCATCTCTGGAGGCATTCAAGACCAGGCTGGATGGGCAGCCTGGTCTATTGATTGGCGACCCTGTACATAGCAAGGGGGTTGAAACTGGATGATCTTTGAGGTCCTTTTCAACCCAGACCATTCTGTGATTCTATAATTCTATGATCCCTTAACTCCAGAAATAAAATACTGTCTTGCAACATACGAGTTGGCTTTGTTTTTCGTTTTTCATAGTCACTTTCTCCAGCTGACTAAGACTCACATTTTCATCTCAGCTCTCAGAGGAGTTACTCTCTGATTACTCCTTCCTGTTTATCATACACCTTTGATATGTGGTCATCTCAACCTCATTTGAGGGTGGAAGACATGCAGCGTTCACTAGGGTTGTTTCCCTTGATAGTGCAAGCCAGAAATACAGGAAGCATGTCAGTGATTGTTTTGATCACTGAAAATTGTTCAGTGATCCATGGATGAAAGATTGACTAAACTTTGGTTTTTTTAATCCACGTAAACATTTAAATTCCATTTGCTTACTGTTAACCTGTAATAAAACATTCCAAGGTGACACACCTTTGCGTGCGACGAGTAAAATATGCTGTCCTCATGCATTTGTCTTGCAGCAGTAGGAACCATAAATAGTTTTTGTATTTCATCACACTACTACAGCTGCTGAGTTGGGCAGTGGTAATGATGAGGGTTATTTTGCCAACCATCAACAGATGGCATATTACTGTGTAAAATGCCACAGTACTGTGAAGATAGTGGGTGAAATCCCAGAGTAGGATGGGAATTTTTCAGTCAGCCTGGGTTGTACTTCAGCAACTGGTTTCTCATCATGCTAACAATAATGAACATTAATAAAGCCTATTGTTACGCTGTTTACCAACACTTTAGGATACAGTTGGAACAGTACAGTTGTACAGCTCAGTTGGAAGGCAGTACAGAAATACAATATAATATCCATAAAAGCAGAGGTGAAATGGATCATTTTGTGAAAAGAAGTGGGTCAAAGTATATGTTTGGAGGTTTCCCACTAGATTACTGAAAAATTTGAATCAATATATGGGGCACGCAGTGTTCATAGAGCATGGAAGTGAGAAATACTTTAATTATAATTGGACAGAAGACATATTTATTCAAACTCTTTAATGAATGTTTCAATTTCTTCACATCAGCATCTTCTAGCAAATATCATCTCTACCCGATTAAAATAAAAATAAAAATTGGTCTATATGTAGCTTGCATACAAATTCATCCCTATTATAATGCCATTAACAACTAGAACTATGATTTAAGATTTATATATGTTCTGAGTGAATGAAGTTGGAATCTCTTGAAATAGTTGCAATATTTGGACCATTAAATAGCACATGGATAGCCATGGAAGAACATGCATCTTTTTCTGTATCACAAGCAGGTAGATTTCACTATTATTCTAGATAAATGCCGGATTATTGCTAGATTAACAGAATGTTGCCTACACACTCTTTTCTTCCACATACTGGAACTTCCTTGTTGCAGTGAATGTGATTAGCAAATGTTTTTCCTAATTATTATCTTTACTGAATAGCTTTTCTAATTTTGCAAGTGCCTTTTTTTTTCCTACAAGAGCATGCAGAAAGCACTGTGATCACTACAAGTCAGGAGAGAAAGAGTAGAGAAGGGAATGGGAAAGGGAAAAGGAAAGGGAAGCAAAGATCAGGGAAATTACAACCACAAAATAATTTCAAAGATATCTCTACCAAAAGCAAGAAGATTTCTGAAACAGAAAAAAACGTTTTAGGTGTGCGATAAGCATGAGAGAAATTATTCTCTTCTCCCATGAAGCTTATGATCCAATTCCTCCATTCTATAAATGGTTATGTAAATGCTTAATATGAAGCATATGAGTCATCTCTTAGCTTACAAAGTGTTATGCAGTTTCCTCATGGCGGAAGCGTAGCCTAGACTGGAGTGATAACAAGGGTCCTTTTCACTAAGGTTTCACTAGCAGTTTGTTTAGAACCCTCTCCAGTCTGTTACCATTCAAGCTTTTATTCTTTTCCTAATAAGTTGTAAGTAAGTTTGCCCTACATCTTATACTGAGTTAAACTTGACACCCTTTACATAAAAGCATTAATAAATCTTCCCTTTTCTTCACACTTTCTTTTGTAGCCTGCCAAAATGAGTAACCTTTCATAAACAGACGAAGAAATAGTGAATGAAGGAATAACAATCGGAAATGTAATTAGTAATACTTGTTATCACAGTGACATTTACTGGCTTCCACCAGAAGGAGGATCCGTTGCATTGGTTTGCATACAAGATATAGTAAGGATAGAAATACACTATGCAACACATCCTACAGTTATATCACTGATTTGGCTCAGAATGAGTAAGCTCTGCTATTGCAGAAATACAGCTGACCTCATACAACCTTTTGCAGCTATATTGCTTTCTGTACTTTAGCTATTATGCCTGCATGTTGTTTCACTGTTTAGTGTACTCAAGACTACTCATTCATTCAACTGATGCTGGGGAGTCTCTAATGTGGAATCTCATTGACTTGCTGCCCTTGCAGTTTAATTAAACAAAACAGAGGATTAGAGGACAAAATTGCTTTGAGAGCTTGTGGCAGGTAAATTAGGATAGAAATGTTAGTAACTAACCCAAAATTATACACAAAACGTGTAACAGAGATGGAACTGCATCTAAATATCAAGGTCAGAAATTTCTGGCAAAAAAAATTATTTCACCCAGATCATGTGGGCTTCACAGCATTTTAGTAGATCAGACATATTAGGTTTTGGAGTCAGTGGAGTTCCCCAAGCTTACAATGCCCTAATCTTGAATATGGATAATCATACAAGGCCTTTTACACTTTTGGCAGTAAAGCTGGAAGTCTGAATTTCTTATCAAGCTATAGTTTTCATCTCTAAGGCAGCCTTGTGCAATATGACTGTCAGTCAGTGATCTTGCTGAATCTCTGGTCTTGAGATGTGAAGAGGGAAGTCATACTGAAAGATGTGCCTTTGCGAAGCTCATGCTTGGATTTCAAGGACCATTTTTCCAATCAGGAAGCAATGAAAAAGTTTCCAAGATCACTAATTTAAAGTTTGTTAGCCATAAAACCTTGGGACTCTCAACTAGGTTGCTCTCCCTTATGAAAAGTTTGAAAGCTCCCAGAGGTATTGACCAACCCAGGTTGCACAGGTTTTTCCAAGCCTCCTCCTGCAGTACATGAATTACTGATGTGCAAATCCTGGGAGAGATCCCAGCGTCTTGGCTCAGTAGCCCAGCATTCTTTTGGGACTATCCTGGGCTAACAGCTCTGAGGCACAAGGCTATTCAAACTAAAGAAACAAAGGACAATAAATAAATAAACAAATCGACTCTTGTGAGGCCCCATCTGGAGTACTGTGTCCAGGTGTGGAGCCCTCTGTACAAGAAGGACATGGAGATTTTGGAAAGGGTTCAGAGGAGGGCCACAAAGATGATCAGGGGGCTGGAGCACCTCCCCTATGAGGACAGGCTGAGGGAGTTAGGCTTGTTCAGCCTGGAGAAGAGAAGGCTGTGGGGTGACCTCATTGCAGCCTTTCAATACCCAAAAGGAACCTACACCCAGGAGGGGAGTAAACTCTTTGAAAGGGCTGACAATAGCAGGACTAGGGGAAATGGATCCAAGTTGAAGGAGGGAAGATTTAGGTTGGATGTTAGGGGGAAGTTCTTTACTAGGAGAGTGGTTAGGCCCTGGAAAAGGCTGCCCAGGGAGGTTGTGGATGCCCCGTCCTTGGAGGTGTTCAAGGCCAGGTTGGACGGGGCCCTGGGCAACCTGATCTAGTAAATGTGTATGTTTGGTGGCCCTGCTAGGCAGGGGAGTTGGAACTACATGATCCTTGAGGTCCCTTCCAACCCGGGTCATTCTGTGATTCTGTGATTCTGTAAATCCAGGAGAACAGAATGGTAGTCCATTTTTATCAGAAATCCTGTGTCCTGAATACCTCTGCTCTGCCATCCCACTGGCTAAACTACAAAAATTTAATCCTATTCTAGTTCAGTGTGTCTACTCCAGTAATCAATCATTTATGGTCAGTTCTTTGATAGATCTCTAAAAATTATGTGAGGGATACATAGTAGTGTATTTTTTGTTTCTGCCTAACCAATAATTTACAGTAGTACTTTTAAGTAGTCTCCTACTTAGTCAAAAGAAGTACTAAGTGCTCTGCATTCTTTGTATATCTTAGGGGCTTGCAGCTCTTCAAACAGCTCATCAGCAATATCTTCCATGTCAATAGAATATATATTTTTTTTAAGTGACATTTGAGTCACTAATAGCTTCTCAATAGAAATATCTTGAAAATGAACATTAAACGCAGGTTTTTTTCCTCAAAGTCTTCATTTATGCAGAAAATGTCACGTCAACCTTTTTCTTCTGCCTTGTCAACAAATGCTCTTTTCAAACTTACATTTCAGATTCATTCTAATATGTAACACTTGCTAATCATATTACGAATGAATCACTTTATTCAGGATGGCCAACTGCTTCTCTTAGCTAGCTCTAATTTGTAATGCTACTCTTAAAGCTGCAGCAGGTTCATCTTTAGAATGAAGAAAAGCAGCTGCTGTCTGGCAGTTCCCACCCATCTCTTTTACAGTGTTTTGCTTTGTTTTTCATGACTCCTTAGATGATGTAATTTCAAAATATCAAGTGGTCTTGAAGGGACCTGGCAGATCAGAGCCCTCATATCAAGGCTGAGGTGTAAGATGTACCTCTGTCTTAATACAGTTCAGGCTACCCATCACCTGAGCAGGATGCTGGAGTGTTCATCCTGCAGCCATTTCCAGAGAAGGAGATTTCTATGATGGGGAGGAGGACATGGGATGTGAAAGGATGACAGGGGGAACACAGAGCACCAGGCATTTTGAGGGCTTTTGCTTTGAAGTTAAAAAACAATATCTCCCTCCCCCTAGCTCAACAATTTGCTGGAATCTTCTCCGTGGCTACTGCTGTGTTTGTTTGCAGGTGCCAGCATCCTGCCTCTAATAGGACACCTCATTACTGCCATCCAGATTCCTGGTATCCGTGGAGAGGTCACATGCTAATCCCAGTGACAAAACTCCTCCTGGCCAAACAACACTGACTTAAACATTAAAAACATTAAAAACTGGAATGCCTTTTACCAAAGCACCTTACTGTACTATAAGAGGATATAGGCAGAACATTTATAATCAATACAGTGCATCATGCTAGAACAGACAGATAATTGTCAAAGAGGTCAGCCATATGACCCTCCTTTTAATTATTAGCACTGCTGTGGTTCCAAGCCTGTCAACATTTTCATCATAACGTAAGGGCTTCTTTCAGGGAATGTGGCTCTGATACCTAGACATTGGCATTCTGCTATTGAGCACTGTTAGGTACAGTTGCTGGGATGGAGATTTTTGCTTTGGTTCTGTATGGGTAGCTGCTTCGTTCCTTCTCACTTTTTTTATTTGAAGATCAAGAATCCCAAGTTAAAAAATATTTGTCTGCGAAAGTGGAAGGAATGTTGAAGTTTTTTTTTCCTCTTGATCTTACTTCATCTACTCCATAGGACTTCATCTGGAACAAAGTGTGAACTGCACAAAGTGTGTACATCATGCATTTAGGAAACTGGCTGAATATGCAATTAGGCATTACTTTGTGCCTAAGGCCATGCATTTTGGTCTGTTGTATAAATAATACTCATTTTTGTATGTCTGTAATTACCATGTTTTAAAAGGGATGACATTTCGGTGCCAAAGGACTGAGAGTAAACACTATACTAAACACTTTCTAAAACTGCATCTTTGCTTAATTAATCAGTAATTGATAACAGCGCATACAAATTGTTGCAGCACTAAAATGCAAAGCCTTTAACTGCAACAGTATACTTTAGATGTGAGTTATACTAGTGCAGGAGTTAGCCTCTTCTTCTGCAGACCTGGATTAAAACTCCAGCTCCATGTCACAAGTGACAGTGGGCTTGTCCATGCTGCAAGCCATGAGTGGGGCATGGATGGGATGAGCAGTGGGACTCTGCTTGTAGGTACCCTCCATCTCTGCAGAGAACCGCACTGTTAGACACACTGGCCTCCAGTTTGTGCAATATCACATAATGCACATTTGTCTCTATTCCTGTAACCAGCAGCTGTTGTACTTTACATTCCTACTGTCACTCGTAGTTGCTTTCACTCCGTACTTTGAGGCCTGCAAAAATAGTTAAAAGTCAGTGTAACAACGTTCTGCATTCCTAGGGCTTTGATGGAGCAAGGTGAAGTTTTGCTTCACTTTCTTCCCCATGCTTCTCAGAGCAAACAAAAAATAAACAAATTAAAACAAAAATTATGATTTTGGGGGGCATGCAGCAAGACAAGGCTACATCATACAAACCAATAAGGAAACTCACAACTGTGCCGGTAATGAGGATTGTTGTCCTGCTTGCTGACATCATATATTTGGCTTTGTATACAGGAGCCCTAAACCTTTTAGGATCTTTGTTGGCAGGACCCTAATCAGTGTAACTGTAGAAATTGCAAGTAAAGGAGGATGATGGGGGACTATAGGCCAACATGGCTGCTACGAATAAGTCTTGCAGTTGCCCAGATTTTTCTGAATTCAGGTCTCTCCTGAGAGAAATGAACAAGAAACAAAAGTAATCTGATGATTAATTGCTCTTGATGAGGAAATTATTTTTGAAAAAACGTGTTTTATGATACTCAGCACTGCACCTGCTTCAAATATAGATGGGCATGTCTGACTGCTTCTTCCTTTTGCATCCCTAATCCAGCTAGGCCATTTTTCTGTCAAGGAAAGGTATCCAACCTAAAGCCAGACCTTGAGTAGGTTTTATTCAGGAGAACAAGATTAACTGCACCCCCTCTGGCACATGTGGTGAAAGAGCAGCACCATTGGGTTTGGCTTCATCAATCCAGAAAAAAAAGAGTAAGAAAAAGCATGTTTCTGGGGCTCAGAGCATTAGGCAGGCTTCTGAGTGGAGCAGAAGCTCCCATGAAAAGAAACCAGGGGGAAAAATTGTTGTGTGAGGCAGGAATGCACAGCAAAAATTTGCTCTTCAAACAGCGTTATTGTGCTCTTTGTATTGATTATAGTTTCAGTGGAAATAAATAAGAGGCATTATTTTCAGAGCAACTTACATTTGCCTGACTCAAAAGCTGAGCATTTGCTGTATGAACTCTAATGTAGCTAATGATTACATGAACACTACAATCTCTCTTTCCAAAGCAGAGAAGGAACAGATATTACAAAACCACAGAGTAAAGCTCCATTTCTGTCATTGCTTGCTAATTGCTGTACAGTCCAGGGCTATAATAGCCACAAGATATTGAATAGATGATAATTTTTATGTAAAATGAATTGCCAAATCTGTTCCTTAAGATTCTTTATATCGTTTAAGTGTGTTCTGAAACAGTAAGTTGTTTGCCACAGCTCCCCAGAGTTAAATTCTTTCGGAAGGAAAAAAAAAAAGTAAAAAAAAAAAGTGTGTAATTTATCATTATCTAGAATCCAGGACAGAGTTTGCCTTTCCCTCACATGGAAAGCACTGTACAGTGCACCTGAGCAGGAGGCTGAGGGAAGGTGCTGGTGCTGCAGCTGGCTGCCATGATTGATGTTCAGTGCTTTTTGATACGGACTAACACCCACAAGAGACCACAGCAAAACCAGTTCATTCTGTTCAGAAAGAGCGAGATTTATAGCAAAACCTCCATGGTAAGAGATTTAAATGGTGTCATCTGTTGTGTCAATAATCTTCACATTAAAAAGATAAATAGAAGAAAAAGTTAAAAAAAAAAAAATAAATGTTTGTTATTTCTACAGTTTGCATGGGTTAAAAAAAGCAAAATGGAAAGGATGCTATAGAACTGCAAGCCTATTATATTACAAAATTATTGTGATTTCAGCACCCATGGGTGGACTGAGGTTTACCCATTATTTACCAGTAAGTAGCTCTTTAACAGAACATGTTTAGTGATGCTGATGTTCTGCCTCAGAGAAGCTGTCTAATTTCCACTTTCATTCTCTTGTTTGGACTTTGGATTCTCCCACTTTGACAGTTTCTTGGGAGCTCCAAGCCATATACTGAACTCTGAATTTCTCTCTCTTCATGTATTTCTTATCAGTAATTATTTTTAACTGGAGGCACATCAAATTATTTTCAAATTTTGCCTAATCTAACCTCTCTGAAATGTAAGATAAACAGGAAATCCTTTATTTTCTCCTAGGAGTCTCCCAAAACCCAACCCCCTTGTGACATAGAACTTCGCACAGCTAAGGTCACAAGAGGCAACCCTGACAGTCAGAGATTGCTACAGGGCAATGGCATTCATAGGTCTGCGAACAAAATGCCCCTCTTACAAGGTGTAGAGACCATTCAGAGTATTGTTTCCTATGTAGGACTCCTGTATGCAAAGGGATCTTCATCTAAGCTTGTTCTTGCCATGTAGCACTATTAAAATGCAAAAGCTGTAGCACCATAGTCAAAAGCTGTATGGTCAATGAAGAATAAAGAAACAAAAGACTGAAGAATGCTAAGCTATGCACAGTACAGACAGATTTAAACATAAACAGTTGTAAGACTGCAAGAGCTGAAAAACAAGTAATGTTTGACATTTAAAGCCACCTCTTTGATATTTTTATTGGAGATATTTTGTTATAAAGGATATTTTCTTGTGACATATCTAAAAACAGCTAAGCTTTTAAAACTGAAATTGTCATTTGATCTGGCAGAGAGCACAAGAATAAAGAGTTGGAGAAATGCATTTGTCTAAAAAAAAAAAAAAAAAAAAAGAGAAAGAGCTTCTGGAGTAGAAGTTAAGCTTGTAAAGCAATTCCGGTGAATTTGCTTTTCTTTAGTGATTCTTGTTTTATGCTTGTGATAGTTGTCTCCCACTCCACACACTACTTATGAAGAGAAAAGAATGAAAAATTCTTACTGAACAGCTAATTTATCAGTTTGACATTACCATCTATCATGAGGAGAGGCCTGCTGTTAGGAAAATCAGGATTATTGGTTCAGGGGTTTTGTTTCCTCATGTGAAATGAAGGTTAGTGAGGCAATGTACATATCTGAGAGATGTCCTGGGCATTTTAAGCCCCAAGTCCTATAGATCACTTCTTTTTCTGCAGTCTGCTGTAGCAGTCGCTGTTCTCATTGACTGTCCATAGCAGTCCTGCTGTTAAAGATCCCATTCCAAGCAAAAGGCATTTGAGTTTCTTTTCCTTCACAAGCTATGACGCAGTCCATCAAGAAAGTTTAATACTTTAAGGTTAATCTTAGATCTTACCATGTATATTTCACTAGAGCATCTTATTAAGTACCACAGACTCAAAATGCTCAGGGCTGGCAGGCAACATGTAAGGAGTGACATACAGACACCTATACTGATTTTTATACTGTTGAACTGTAATTCAGAAGCTGGAAGCCCTGTGCAGTACAAGGCCTTTCATGTGACAGTGAATGACTGCACATGGGCAAATTAGTCTGGCCCTATTGCTGAATGAGGGCTAGTTTCTATGTTAAAAAACAAACAAACAGAAAAACCTCTAATGAGCAAGACATAAGCTTTTTTTTAAAAAAAAAAAAAAAAACTAACTAAAAATCAAAAATTCAAGAAGTAATTTTTAAACTTTTTAATAAGTTGTGATATCTACAAATTCAGGAAAGGTTCAAAAGCTACAGTCTTTCTCTGATCTTGTTGCAAACCTTCAGATTTTTTACTTTATTTTGAAGACCTGGTTATGTGTACTCTGAATTTACACATTTGTGGCCTGAGGAACTCATTCAATACATAGGTCCCAAGCAATCAACTTTCTGCTTAGTAACATATCAGAATAGAGGCAAGTGTATTAATGGAGAGGTATAGCTGTGTAATCACATTCAGCCATTTTGTATCACACTTGCATGGTAGCATTTAGTGCAACGATAATACTCAGCCTTTTCCAAATCTACATCCACTGAATTCTAAGTAGAGGAAAATTGCACATTGTGTCTTTGCAATTGTATAGATGTAAGACATGATGACTTGCCAAAGACATCACAACATACCACTAAGTGACAAGATTGGAATTTATCAGTTCCCAGCTTGTGATTATATTTCAGAAAACAGTATTATATTTTATAGCTTGGTCTAACCCACTATATGAAAGATACGAAAAGACAGTTACAATCTGGTAAAAGAGTACAAGTTATCAAGATATGAAAATAGTCATGCAACCCAGTGGGCAGCATAGCAGCAAGTGATGATTTGTGTAGGCAAGGAAGGAGTCTAGAGGAATCCCTGCAGATTACCCTGCTCCAAGGGAAGATTTACATGTCCCATATGATCAAGTATCATGGTTGAAAGCTGTATATACACTTATTTTTCTTCCATTTCCTTTTTAGTCATGTTTACAACAAGGCTTTCAGAAACTGCCTTAGGATGCGAAACTTCTTTGAAAACATGAACATGTTCTACCTACCTACCTGCCTGCTGGGCTTGGCAGTTAACACTGGCAATCTAAGTGGGTCATTGACTTTGTTAGGAGTATCTACTTCTCCATCAGACCTAGGAATTTAGTAATTTTTGCCACCCCTCCATCTGGAAGGCTGAAGATATCACATCAGTACTTTTTCCTCTGAAATGAATGGAAAGCATCTTATTTTTGTGAGAAAGATTTTGATTCCTCATGCCTTGGCCTTTTTCAATTTCATTTTGAAGTGTCAATGTTACAAATACATGGTATGCTTGTGTGTAGGTATTGTCTATGCATAAATGCTATAACTGCTTTACACTGTACAGCAAAAGGAAGTCCCACATTTAAGCACATCTAACATTTCCACTGTCTTGGCCCTCAGCATTCCTGGGTGTTGTTCACAGCTCTGAATTCACTTCTTTAACACACCTTTGAGAATTCTTTTAGAAAGAGGTTGAAGAAGGTGTCTGATAATTATCACTACTTCTCACAAAATCATTGCCTTTCCTTTGAAGAATCTGTTGAATCAGAAGTTGGAACTGGTTTCATCACAGCGTACAATAATTCGTATGATTAAGAGTGCAATTCAAACTGCCCATACAAGATGACATTTCGCTAACCACAAAATATTCACTTTTTGCTAATTACAACCAGCAGGTTCTTAGCAAGCTAATGTTTTTAATTAGAGCTTATACAATAAGAATTTGATTTTAAAAAAAAAAAAAAAAGTTTAGATGTTAGGCAGTGCCCTCTCCTGGACAGAGGTTCCCAAAGCAGTAGTTTACAAAGTGCCCCAGGTGTTGCCTATTAGCAAAAATGGGCACAAACCAGCATGTTAATCTGCTGTGAGCATTTCTTTGCTGGAAGGAAGTACGTTTTGTTGCAGTCCTTCCTTACACTCCAGTCTACTCAAAAGGAAATTGTGCAACAAAAACTATTTCCAGTTAAAAATGCAAAGAACTTTGGGTTAATTCAGTTTGAACTCATCAAGCTGGAGTTGACAGTGAGAATTTATCACAGGAAACAACAATAATATTTAGTAATATTTATTCCAGTTTTTACAAAAATCAACTTGAATTTTCAGAAATAAGGATGATGGAGAAATACTTACTTGAAGCTTGCATTTTAGGTTTCATTTTACACATCTTTATGGTTTTCTTTCATGGTCAAAACAATGGAGTTATACTGAGAAGCTCCAAAGTGTCATTTTCCTACTTATACTTTCTTGACTTTTTTAATAAATGAATGAATTTAAGTTTCATTTAACAACTCCAATCTCATGACTCTTGACTTCAGACTGTTAAAATTAAATAAATAACGATAATAAAATACTTAACAAGGTTCCGGATTGAGACAGAACATTCTCAAAATTTTACAGTATTCACCACAAACCACTCACCACTCACCACAAAGGTGATAGAGATGGATTTCATTTCATTTAAAACTCCTTCGGAGGTGAACTATAAAACTGGAGTAATCCAGCATTTACAGTAAAATTTAAATTAATAGCACAAAAAGCATTAGACATACCCACTCAATTAACATATGCAGTTCTCAGCTCAGAAAATATGATTTTTGCAGCATGGAAAACACACAGGAAAATAGTTGCTTGGGGTAAACTGTGAATGATACCTACAAAATGGCTGACAGGTTGTTTTGTACACTAGCTAAAACACAAAACGAAGTAGTAGCCATTGTATTTCTTTACTTAAATTTTAACCACTTTCTAAAAATCTGCAGACTTCTCATAAATAGACTACCATATAGAACAACCAAACTGCATTCTAAACTGCTTTTTTTTCTCACTACTCACTTCAAGGGTATGCTTCTACTGAGAAATGAAGCCTTAGCATACTTGCACTCATATGACGGTAGCCCCGGGGCAGAGATCAAGATCTGCTCCCAGAACACTCTGTCTACATATAACATTGCTCTTAGGAAATCTTTACCCATTACTTACATGCACCTACAGCTGCGAGCATCTCTGCTCCAACAAGTAAGCTTTGCTGCCCTCTGCTAAGAGATGTAAGCTGAAGAGTACAGACCTCCTCATTAATGGTCACAGCTGGTCATTAGGTGATCACTGAATCTTTCTTGATGACCTACTAATGAACTTCCCACTGGCTTTTTGTGAAGATTGGTCAAGGTAGACTGTATAGGTAATTTATAGTTGAACACCTGGCACGTTAATGGCCTTTGCTCAGTAACTCTAATTGATACAGTGCTATTAAGAGGCAGTACATCCTTCCCAATCTGTTTCTCGGGTGAAATATTTCATATTGAAAGGAACTTTGGATTTTGTGCTTAAAAAGGTGTTCAAATATTTTATTTAGGGGGAAAAGTTCTTTAAGAATTTAGGAAAGTCTATTATCTTACAAAGGTTTTGTTGTTCTTTTTTTGTTTGTTTGTTTTCAGATTTCTCCCCTCAATATTTTTCTTTTCTTTATAAGAGAAAGAAGAAAAAAAAAAAACAAACACCTATGTATGTTAGTATTTGTCTGTTAGTCTTAGAGGCCTGCATAGTGTAAAAATCAGCTCTTAGTGGGTGCCTGTTAGCTGCAAGAGCCTGGAGAGCTTTGATGGTTCAGGACCCATGGTGCCTGATCTCTGTGAATCCTGGATAAATTGGCCAGAAGCCACAGTTCCTACAGCTGTGATCTTATCAGCTCCTAAGAGCCCAAAAGTTTCAGCTGTACCCTGATTTGGTAGGAAAGCTGCAGAAAAAGCCCAAGAAGTGGCAGTGATGAATTAAATAGCACTCTTCCTTCTGACGTTGCTGTCAGCATAGGGGTTATCCGTTCATCATGGAGCCCTGCTTTGGCTTTAATTATGCAGGCGCCTTCCCCCATTTTGAAAGTGATTGGAGCTGTAATTACTAGGCATTTCATAGCCTTGAACATGTGTTAAACTGGATGACTGTAGACAACATATTCATAATCCTTCATGGTTTTGTTTTTTTCATTTCCACATATTTGTATATTATAGTTAGTTTATATATGCTGTGCATTTGCTCTGAGAAAGCAAGCTTGCGTCCACTTCAGTGTCCTGAGAACAATTGGGAAGTTTATCACATCCCATTTTTCATGCCCTTGACGCTCATTAATTGGTGTCATAATGGTGTCATAATGGTCATAATGGTGTCATAATCTCCTTCCCTGCAAATGGCTTCAGAATCACCAAAATCTCTCCAGTGCTTTCAGATGGCACTTTCTTAGCTATCCCAGCATAGTGACCAAGGAAGTGGTTTTCTAGAGAGGTGTGCTGACCATGCAGGAGGTGATGTTGTAAGAAGATGGTTTTGTAAAGGGCGGTCCTGTCCACTGGACCAGGACCAGGAGCACGGAAAATATCTTTAAAAGAGTTTTTGCCCTCTCTTTGAAGATTTCCAGCTTATAGTTGGCAACTTTGCTCTGAATGAGATGGAATTGTCTCATTAACCAGAGATGCAGGTTCATACCTTTTGATTTTGAATGAGACCTTCCTTTCCTATTTTCAAGTACTGGTATACTCCTGTCTCCTTAGTAGGCATTGCTGACAAATGATATTGTTGTACCAACTGTAGGTAAGCTTTATTAAAATGATTAAAAGCAGCTCAATTTCTAATGTGATTCTTCACCTTTTGTGGCGTGGATATGAGAATTCAAGCCAGTTAGAGGAGTCAGATTCTTTCATAGAAAATCATAAATCATTTCAGATAAGACATATTTCATAATCACTCACCTTCCTTTTATACAGCATCCTGCATTTGTTTCCATATTAAAAACAAAACAAAACAAAAAAACAAAAAGTTCAAATATTTTTAGCGATTTGAGACAGAATACAAAATTGAATCCTGTTTTTATGCAATATTTAAACTCAATTTTATTGTCTTTATTTTCAGGAAATACAATGAAAACCATCTGCAAGAAAAGTAGATATGTTTGGACGTTTCCAAAGATTGGAAATTGCGGGTCTTTACAGATGTATATTGCTTAAAACAGCTACTGATTCAAATATGAATCTTTTTTGTAAATTTTGAAATAACATATTTTCTTTCTTTCTTTGTAACAGGGGGTTCTGCTAATCTAACATGCCGAGCTTTCTTTGGATATAGTGGAGATGTCAGTCCTTTAATCTACTGGATGAAAGGGGAGAAATTTATTGAAGACTTGGATGATAGTCGAGTCTGGGAAAGTGATATCAGGTAAAAAAAAAAAAAAAAAAAAAAAAAAAAAAATTATATATAGTCTCTTACTCAGTATCTTTTTTGACAGTTAATGTACTAGTTACTATAGATTAATTCAGGAACATTAGGGGTTTGGCCCCTTTTTTGCAAAGTTCATTTAAATTTTTTCAATTTCATTTGTAAAGAACAGAAAAATATAGCAAGACCTGATGCAAAGAGAGCTGCAAAAGCAGAATGGCTGCCCAAGTAGTGTTATAATGACTTTCCCAAACTGTGGAAAACTACCGAAACCAGTAGCACTAAGTTATTAAACATTACCATTAGTTACTGAAAAAAAAAATAAAGAAAAGTAAATATAGCAAGAAAAGTAGGTCAAAATAAGTATTTTAAAATGCAGGCTCTTAAATAAATGCTGAAGTCTGACTTCTCTTTCTGAATGTTTTGACTTTTCTTCTTCAAAGAAAAAACTGAGTTTCCTGGGATGTTATTTGGCCTGTGAGATCCAAGCCTCCTGTTATGTGGGCTGGTTATAGCTGCTGGAATATTTGTTATAGAAAGGATCTGGTGATTCATGTCATGTACTTTTCCTGTTTCTAAAAGTGTTATCTCATTTGGATACTGAGAAAAAAAAGAAAGGGGGGGGGGGGGGTTGTATTGTGAATGACATACTTGGCATAGGTTTCCATCTCCAAAATAATGTAATTACTTGGATCTAAAGAGATTCTTTTTTCATTTATAATTCTGTGTGTGTATATGACGGTGTTTGTATATCATGGATAAACACAGAGATGTTGGAAAATCTAATTGTGCACTATCAAGGAAGTTAAATAATCAGAGGTGTATTGTATTCACAATGATTGTCTATAATAGAATTATGAGCTTATTTTCACCTGAACTCATACATAAGAGTTTGTTACTTCATCAAAAGACAAAAGTCACATTCATTTTCAGCTTTGGCCTGGACTATTTCTGTATTAAGGGAGAAACTTCCTTTACCAAATTCAAGAAGGCCACGTAGATGTTCAGGATTTCTATCTCTCCAGATGTAGGTGAAATTGAGATACATTTCATCAGTGTACGTCAAGTTTATTCTATAAATTTCAAGATCAACACACTACATAGCACAAGACAACTAGATCAGCTACATTTCTTATGTAAAAATATTCATAAGCCTTTCAACCAGACTTGGCATTTTGAAACCTAACAAAAAAGATGACAAAAACCGCATTACCACTTTTTTCTTTTGTGGACTGAGGACCCAGAAGACTGGCTTCCACGTATTTTGTCAGGTGTGAAGTAAGGGAGCAGTGTGTAGAAGTTTCTCATTTGCTTTTCCAGGTTAATAAAACCACTGTTGGACTTGGGGAGAAAGCAACAGGTAGACAAGTAGAAAGTTATGCTGGTCTTTGCTTTTCTATATCGTATGTCTGAATGAGTAGCATCTGGCATTCTAGCTTATTCTACTGATTTACAATACTAAATTCTATAATACATTCAAATAATATTTTTTTTCAGTATTCAGATTCTATGTTGCTCAATATTACTGGTATCACTCTAAACCTGAAAATAACTGTGTTCACTTTTTTCTGTTCTAACATTTCAAGACTCTACATACTACTGATAAGGGTCTCCACCAGAGTGTGCATCATCGTGCTTAAATACAATTAAATGAAGCTCTCCTTAACATTTACAAAACTAAACCTCTTCCTTAGAAGTGAGTGAGAAAAGGGCATGATACAATTTAATTAGGATTTCATAAAACCATAGCTAAATTTGAAGCCTGAGAGTTGTGAATTTTAAGTAGCACTATTACGTCATTATTATCTAATCCTATATTGTGACACAAACAGAATAGCAGATATGATTTCTTTTTTATTAGGGTTCTCAAGGAGCATCTTGGGGAACAGGAAGTTTCTATCTCATTGATTCTCAACTCTGTGGAAGAAGGAGACCTCGGCAATTACTCATGCTATGTTGAGAATGGAAATGGACGCCGGCATGCCAGTATTCTCCTACATAAAAGGGGTAAATATACACCTCTTCCCCATTGAATAATACATTGTAGGGAAACCTGACTACGTTTGTAAAGCTTCCTTTTGACAAAAATGTTAGTTTTGTTTTTCTGAGATATTAATAAGTAATGATTGTTTTTCCCAGGCATTCACATAACTTTCAAAATAAAACAGAAAGGTTGCTGTTAATTCTGTCACTAAGATAAACACAGTAACACCTTTTAATTATATTTTTATCGCAGATGCATTTAATAATTCATGAACTTTAAAACTAATGAAGGCTCATTAGAGAAAAAAAAATAGTAGGAAGTTAAAGTTAATAAAAACAGAATCGTTTTCTGTAAGAAATAAAACCAAATATTAAATAAATAAATAAATAAATAAATTCTATTTCTATCAATGTAGACGCATAATAGAATAGTATACTTAGCAATGTAGTCACCGCATAGAATCCCAGCACGGTTGAGTATGGAATGGGCCTCAGGTCACCTAGCCCAACCCCTACCCAAGCAGACTGCCCAGAGCCATGTCCAAGCGACTTCTGAAGATCTCTAGGAAGGAGACAGCACAACCTCTCTGGGCAGCCTGTGCCAGTGCTCTACCTGCACAGTAGTGAACTTTCTAAAGTTCAGACAGAGTGTCCTGTGTTCCATTTAGAGCCAATTGCCTCTTGTCCTGTCACTAGACACCACTGAGAAGAGTCTGGCTCTGTCATCTTTGCACCCTCCCTTTCAGGTATTTATACATATTGCTGATATGAGGCCCCAAGCCTCATGTTCTCCAGGCTGAACAGTCCCTGCCTTTCCTCACAGGAGAGGTGCTCCAGACCCTTCATAATTTCTGCAACCCTTCTCTGTGGTTGCTCCGTTATCTCTCTTGTACTTTTGATCCTAGAACTGGAAAAATTTCACTGAGTAGAGGGGAAAGAACACTTTGGTCCACCTGCTGGCAATACTTTGTGTAATACATTCAAAAATACAATTGGCTGTCTTTGCTGCAAGGGCACATTGCTGCCTCATGTTCAGCCTGGTGCCCACCAGTACCAGAACCTCCAGGTTCTTTTTCCTTAGATGTTTTCATGCAGGGTGGCCCCCAGCACGTACTAGTCCTCTGGCTTGTTCCTGCAGTTTCCTGTCAGCACATTTCTCCAGTCTGGCCTGCTCCCCTCTGGATGGAAGCACAACCTTCTGACATATCAGTCACTCCTTCCAGTTTTAATCACCTGCAAACTTGCTGTGGATATACTCTGTCCCCTTCACTTTTATCCTCAATGAAGATGTTAAACAGGACTGGACCCAGTATTGACCCCTGTGGTATGCCACTAGTTACTGGCCTCTCCCTAGACTTTGCACCACTGATCACTACTTTTTGGGCCTAGTCAGTTTTCTGTCCACTTCACTGTCTTCCAGCCAGCCTGTCAGAGTTCCTACATAGCCTGGCTGTGGCTCTTTTCCTTATAACATTTGCATAGCACCACTGTTTTTGAAGTGAAGACAGAAACACCTAAGGATCTTCCTATTTCTACTCCCTACTCACATTCTGTGATGTCAGCCTAATGTCCACAGAGATCTCCAATGGAGATAATTACAGAGAGGAGATTCTCTCACAAAGCAAGGTTCCCAGATTCTCTTTCTTCACTTGACTTCCCAGATGGTGCTTCACATGCCTAGGCTTGACGCATCACGCATCATGCTTCTTGTTTATGACAGCAAGGAATAATCAGGAGTGTCCATACTTTGCTTTCATTACTGCGCTTTTCTTAGACTGTAAAGGCAAGCAAACTAGGTTCTTACTATGGTACTGAAATACTTATGGCATCTCAATTTATATCACAGCAATTATGTCTTCCCTACTTTTAACCCTGCAATATGCAAAATCATTCAAAGATTATCAGGGAGCCATAAACCAAGATGGTATGATTCATTTGTTTAAGCATGTGGGCTTTTTTGTACCCCCGGTGAACTGAAAAGAAATAATTCATGGCTATTTTTCTGAACTCTTCCCAATGATTCTCAGGAGATGTGGATGTAATTACTCGATGTTCCACTTAGATAGGCATTTGGCGTATTTTCTTGGATGGACTGAAATGGAAAATTAATTTAAGTAATTGGAACATAAAAATTTACCAATTGGTAGCCATGTACCCCTATTTCAGAGCAAAAATTTAAAAATAAATAAAACAAAAACCCACTCAAATCAAATGTGTAGTCCTTCTTTAATAGAGAAGTAATTGCATGAAATGCTGAAGACAGAATTTTAAAGCTTAAATTACTTTAAAACCAATAATTAACTAATTGACTTGTATTAAGTCATTTTATGATGTTTAGTCCCTATTTTCCCTTCCATACGAACAATAACACCATGACTGACATGGCGCATAACCCATTTTTGTTCTGTGACCACCAGCTTTTAAAAATCTATCAGTGTGCATGCATAAATTTTGCAAGGGTCTTACTTTTTCAGAGAAATCAGTATGTGAAACTCATTACAGCATGTGGCTTCATGACAACATACTTAAGAGGAAGTAATCTCAATATTTATTTGCACTTATAAATAGTAAGAAGTGAAAATAGCAAAAGCTCCTCAAAAAGATTAAGTAAGGCTGAATCTGAAATTGTGATTTAGAATCAAAATTTGTTGTGCCCATAAAAAACAAAATACACCTCTTACAAGCCTTCTACATACTTTGCACGTTGACAACTGTTTTGGTGAAATGATAAATGCACCATGACAGACAGAAATGCAAGCTCGTCTCTCAGATCTCCTAGGAAGAGGAGCCTTGTACTGCTTGCTTAGTCTCCTGCATGTCACCATGACAACATTTTGTTTTAGGTTTCCCTGTTTAGGGAATTTACTCTCTGCTTGGAATGAGTTAGCTGTTTATTAATTTCTGATTATTTGCTCACATAGAACAATGGGGCCCTAAAATGAGGCAATCTGGCTTTCTAAACACCAAGTTATTAGTTTTGGATGGCTTTCTAGTTATAGATCTCACTTTTTTTTTTTTTCTTTTTTTTTTCTTTTTTTAAATCTAGTATAAGAAAGCAGAAATGATAAATCTCAAATGTTCACTATTTACCTGAAGAAAATTTGATAATCGCTCATATATCATACGTGGCACATTATCACTCAGATTGATGGGAGCAAGAAAGCAGGAAGCTCTGTAACTGAACAAAGAGTGTTCTTGTGAAAAGAGGTATTTATGGCTAAATGCAGTGGGTATTCAGGTTCCAAATTTAAGTCTTTCAACTGCCTTTCTGCCTTTTATTTTGCCACAGATCTAACTGTAAGGTCTTGCACCTGGGTGGTGGCAGTACAAGTACTATCAGTACAGGCTGGGGGATTAAAGCACAGCCCTGCAGAAAAGGACATGGGGGTGATGGTGGATGGCAAGCTGAACATGAGCCAGCAAGGTGCCCTTGCAGCCCAGAAAGCCAACTGTATCCCAGGCTGCACCAAAAGAAGCACAACCAGTAGACTGAGGGAGGTGATCCACTGGCTGAGAGAACTGGGGCTGTTCAGCCCAGAGATGAGAAGGCCCTGAGGAGACCTGAAGCTGCTTTTCAGTATCTAAAGGGGGGGCTGTAAGAAAGAAGGGGACAGACTCTTTAGCAGAGACTGTTGTGATAGCTCTGAGCAACCTGGTCTAGCTGTGGTATCCCTGATCATTGCAGGGGAGTTGAACTAGATGGCTTTTAAGAGTCCCTTCCAACTCAAACAATTCTATGATTCTCCACAAACTTGAAATTCCCGCTTGAGCTTCTGGATATGCCTACAGTTATACGTCCTGAACGGGCAAGTGGTTGAGAGTCTGAATCCCCAGGAAAGACCTGCATGAATCCTCCTTAATCTTCATGCCAGTCAGTCCAGCAAGGAGCCATTTACCTTACACATGAGCAGGATCTCATGGTATTCCCTTCACACACCAGCACCCAGAGCATGCAGCCAGGTGAGGGGGCTTCTGCTTTCTCCCTGATTCAGCCCTGGAATAAAAATCCCAAGCCTCTTGTGTTCTAAGAGAAAGCTCACAGAGAAGTGCAGGAAAATCTAACCCAGGTTAGGAATCTGGCCCCAGAGGAGATCTGGGCTCCTTGAGCCCGGGTACTGGCACTCTGCATCTCTGGCAGTGTAATCCTGATTTTCTCCTGATCTTCTCTTATGTTTTGACTGCCCCGGGATAAAACCTACCATCAGTGTTTTTGTGCAGTTGGCTAACCAGTTTTAGAGACTGGACTTTCCTCAAATGCTGTGCATAGGGAGCATTTAAAATAGAGCCAGAGGAGAGGAAGCAGATCATGGTAATGTCAATAGAGAAGCTTCTGAAATTTCTGAATGGTTCATATCATGTGAGATATATCATGTGAGATACAAGAGAAAGGAGTTTCATATTGCAGCTTCTGTTAATTGCCTTTAATTACTTGAAAATTTCAAGCAGGAATTTTAAGAGCAGAACTCTTAAGTTTCCGTGGAATCAAAACCTCTCTGAAACTCAGATCCATGTGGTTTGTTAAGACCTCACACATATGTATCTTCCAGCATGTAATGCATTCAGCTTTTACTCTGCACAGCAGGAAAAGCTCTTATGAGCTCCTCTCTACATTTCAGAATTGAAAGTGAAATTTGATTTGATTTGATGGGAATTGATTTCCTTCCCTATGGCCATTGAAAAAATCTACAGGATGTCTTCTGCTGAGCAGTACAAAGATTCAGCCGCTCAAGAGGTTCATGACACTGGGCCAAAAGTGTAATACATCCTGCCAACTTTCCCCAAGCCTAAGAAAAAATGTCTGCTCTTTTTACACTCAGTATCTCATCTAAAATCAGTAAATTAGCTAAGTACTGTTGAATAGTATTGGACCGATAGTATTCGTAAAACTTTTTTTCATCAGCAAGGTTTTTCTCATCCTTCAAAAACTGGAGTAAGACATCTCCAATGAAAAGATTAGTCAGATTACTAAGCATGTGCCTAAATCCAGCTCTCCTCTGAAGAACTGTCAAGCAAGTTGGTTGTTTAACATATTCCTTTTTAAAACTCCTTTTGTTCCACTTTTGAGACATGTTCTTTTTATATAATGTCTATATATATAACTTCAATTCTAATCTTGATTAGCAAGTAAGAAAATATTTTAAAATAAAATGTCACAAATTGTTTTATAAGCCACGCAGTTGTAAATTATTCATTAATGCTATCCTTAGGAAGAAATGTAAACAGCATGTTTTATGATTCAACATCCTTAGAACTTGGTACTCTATTTTCTCTACATTTTAGCACCTTCCAGTGCTTCTTACATTCATTTCTTTCAGCAGATCTGAAAGAAGTAATAGTGTGGGATGTTTTATTTCTGTAATGCAATAAGCAAATAGAAGCTCTCCTAATCAGTAATGTTTTAAGTCATATGAAATTTTCTTATTTGGTAAGCTAACAAGAGATTATTGCAATTCAGCGTCACAATGATTTTTTTTTTCCTTCAGTCTGAAGTATAAACTGCTTTTAAAATGCAGTTTTCTGTATATAAATCAAGTATACTTCAACACTATTGCAGCGTCTACATTTTTTCCAATCTTGTCTTTTCTTGGGCTAACATACTCAAGACTGTTATTATTCTTCTGTTGGGAACAGGTATCCCACACCTCTCAGAAGGAATAAAAATGTCATCACTAGGAATATAGCAACCATTATCATACATGATTTTCTCTATTCTGGTAGTACTGAGAAATTCAACAGAACCACAGCTTGGATGTGCTGCCTGTTGTAACCGTGAATGGATCAACAAGATTCCAATCTTGGATTGGTACTCATACATACATACATATATGAGTAGGGAGTATATAGAATCATAGAATTGCTCGGGTTGGAAAGACCTTAAAGATCATCAAGTCCAACCACAACCTGACCATACTACCCTAACTAACAACCGTCTGCTAAATCATGTCCCTGAGCACCACATCCAAACGGTTTTTAAACACATCCAGGGATGGTGACTCAACCACCTCCCTGGGGAGCCTATTCCAGTGCTTAACAACCCTTTCTGTAAAGAAATATATTTTGATCTAATAAATAGGGTAAGATAACTGAGCCTCAGTATTTCTAACAGATAAAATGAAGCTACTGCATTGAAAAACATTTAAAAAAAAAACCAAAAAAAAAACCAAAAAAAAACAACCTGTAACTTAAATTACCCATTTTAAGTGAACTCTGCAGACATCTACTGTCCTGTGTGACCCTATGCTGGCAGAAAGTGTATGCATTTTGTTAAGAGATGGTTTCGTGATCAAGCTAATGAACACTTCAAGTCTGTTACTCCAAATCTGTGGGCATCAGAAGTATTATTGTCCTACAACATTTGTCAGTGGTTACTCACAACATTGTCCATAAAGCAATCTTGGTTCCTTAAATACAAACAGATTTATTTGGCACTTCGAAACAAATGAAAAAAATTCTCAAAATGTAGGGAATTTATCATATATATACATGTACACACACACGCATACACTAAAGAAAGGAAAAAAAACAGCATACTTTTCCATTCTCAAACTGTGAGTATGGGTTTATTTGTCATATCTGTCTATCTACTGCTGATGTGTGAAATGAGGTTCAGATGAATAATCCTTTGCTAGCTGGCCTCCTCCTTCCTTTATGGCAAACACACCTCTCTCCAGTAAAAACTATATCTTACAATGCATCTCTCCCAGTTACCAGTATATGCCTCTTTCCCACTCTCTCATAGAAAACAATAGCTGAGAGTTTTAGTAAGCACCATCTTTAACTGTTCCCCTTCCTAATTATGTCCATTATCTCAATGTTTACTTAATAATTGAAGTCTAAGAACCTATACCTAGATAAACTGAAGATTGAATCTAAGCAAGCATTTAGCTTTATGAGTGAAATTGTCCAAGACAAGCCAAGAAAGAAAATCAGTCTAGGCACAAAGTTACAAAGATTTAAGTGTGGGATAACCTGAAGCTCTGTAAATAGTCCCATTGACTTCATAAGGATTACTTATAGTCTGTAAAGTTAAGCAATCTGTGTGATTGCAAAACTGAAACCTTAGATAGACTGTAATTGGATTTTGAAAAAGCTTCAGAAATTGAATGCATAGCTATAAATCACACATCCTCTAAGAGTTATAAATCACCGAAAAGGATGCTTGAACTATAATTATTTTTCTTAGTAGCTCAATTGTATACAGACTAATGAATAGAATAAGATTAATTTTAAATTATCACAGATCATTAAATGTGAGGTCTCTGAAGCACATCATATAAGTCACAAGATATGAATATTGAAGGCACCCTTTTATTTACTTTCTTGTAAACTAAGATAAGTGCATTACATGTGTAACAGAGAGAAGGGAAGCTTATAAAAAAATTAAATCCAGGTGAAGATCAAAGATATGCTCAATAATTAGGATAGGATCAGTATAAAATGAGTACATTTATTACCGTCGCATCATGCAGATGTGTAGAGAGGACATGTACTTTGTTTTAATTAGCTGTTTCTTTCTTTGGCTTTCCAGACCAAAGCCTCCGAATAAGGAAAAAAAAAATTGTAGCCATTGGTCAAACTGCTTGTAACAAATCTCATTTTAAATTGAAGCTATTTATTCAGAAACCAATCTACAACTGCAGCAGTAATCAATGTGTTTTCCCTCGGAGTAGAACTGTTCCCGTGCTACCGGAGGACTGTTGTTAATTGCCTGTAACTAAATGATTGCTGTGCTTCTGAACGTAGCTCCTTGGTGCTTGCTCATTTGTTGTGTTTAACAGAATGCTTGTCCCCCTAAGGGTTAGCCGAGTAATTTTCCTCTACTACTTTCTACATTCAGTCTTGGCTCCTTAAGGAGGGCAAGGTCTGTAATTTGAGCAACGTAACACAGAGGTTAAATGGGTTTTAAAAGGTTTGCACTTTTTGTCTCTTCCCTCTGATGTGGTATTGTGCTGAAACTGAATCTTTTTAGCATCCAGCCACTACGGGAAACCTGTGTTTAAGCAGGAAAAGCAGATCAGAGGCAGTGCAGTGCCTACTGTAGCAGTCATACTTAAATTGCAAAGCAAAAGACAAAATAAGGCAGCACCAAAAAAAATAAATAAATAAATAAAAATCATGTTTTTACAAAGGCAGCCCTCACATTCTGTCCTTGCTATGACATGTTTACTATGCCTTGCTCTCACGCACATCACCTTCACAAGGCACCATTCAGGAATAACCTCTCCCAGGAGGGAGTCTGAGTACTCCTACCCACTTCACACAAAGAAATCCAAGACACGGGAATGAAATGATGGCAGCCATCTGAGGGATTAACACCAATGGCTGGACTGAGCCTGCTGCTTCTGGCACCTTTAATTCTGTGTAACACACAGTGATGCTCTTCAAAAAAAATCCTGAGGTACACAAAGTCAGCTAGCTTCTGCTTTCCAGTTTAGCAACCTGGAGAAACACTACCTCATGGCCTGAAAGCACACAGTTGCATGCTGCACCACGCTCAAGCTAATCTGTGCTGCCCTTCACAGTGTCATGTAGATGGGACTGTACCAGATGTGGTCCTTTAGGGACTGGCTTAGGCATTGGCACAGTGGAATGTTAGAATATGGCAGTCTGCTGGGCTAATCACTGTGTCTCTCCCTCAGGGCCTGATAAACATCACCTGAGACAAAGGATGAGCATGTGCTGATAAACATAGCTCAGCATGGATGAAAATACCAGCTTGCTGTGCTCGAAGGGTATAGCAAGAAACTGACTTTGCAAACAAATCTGTTTAAGACCCATCATACCCTTCTTGTGCTCACCAGTGACTATTATGGCAGCAGATAAAAAGGAGACTTCTAGAAACTTTTAGGGTGAATTGAGAAGTTTGTTTCTTGCTTGCTTATCTAGTAGGTTTAGAATAGGTTTATATGTGTTCAGGTGGACCTTATCAAAGAAAATGTACCAGAATAGTCTTGAATTATTTTATGGGGAAAAAAGCACCTGGGAGGGCCTCTCTGATAGCAAAAGTGATGCAGTCCATTTATTTGATTTCATGCACAGTGTTAGAGAACAAGTAACTACCTGCAGTTATTTTTTTTTTTTTTGTCTAATCTCAAAATCATTAATTTAGCAAAAACTTCTGTTTTCCAGCTGTAAAGTTTCCCCTCACTTTTAATGAGTCATAACAGCAGGCGCATAAATAGAGCATTTGGTACCTAGCAACCCAACGTATTAAAACACTTTCTCCTAGTCCCTACTGAACAGCTGCATCACCTGTAGTACAAAATGATAAACAGGCTATAGTAAGCCTAGAGTAATTTCCATTTCTATTGATATTGTAAAATACTGTATTATTTCTCTTCAAACAATTTTTTTGTTGGCTGTTTTTAATAACATTCCCCTCTCTGGACCAGAAGAGTATTAAAAAATATCTAACACAAAGGAGTTTCCAGCACAGTTTTTGAAAGAATGACACAGGACATAAATACTTCTTTATTTTATTTTATTACGCTTTTAGTGTCTTCTAGAGAGCAATAAAATCTTCTTACAGTCGTTTCAAAATAATAAAAAAAAGTGTGTGATTCTCAATACATGTAGTCAAAATAAATGGAATTCTCATATTCTTCTATAACCTTTTATTTCTCTAATTGAATCATATTGAGTCAAGTCTGCATAACCACAAAAAAAAAAAAAAAAAAATTAAACCTGTTAGTTGGTTACATCAGGGCTATAGTGCTTCATTCAGCCCACTGGAAGAGGATGGCATGAAAGCAATGTGGAACTGAGCTTTCTCCAGCACAGATTTTATGAAGCAAAACTATACAACTTGGATTTCCAAGATTTGATTTCTTGGCATTCCTTAGCACTGAGCAGTATTGGAAAAATATGGGGGGTTGTAAGATATGCCATTTTTTACTTAGTTCAAATTACAACATTGCTAACATTACCACACTTTCTGTTTGTTGCCACTTGTCAGTTTCCTATTGATAACCAAAGTAAAAACAAAATGGATGTCATGTAGCTGTTTGAGTTTTCTTGAGCATACCATGGTTTAGACAGGGAGAAATGAAGGTCCATGATGATACATTACTTATTCACTGATAAGTGACCCCACTGAGGGGGTTACCGTTAGATGTGACTACATTTGACCAGAGTCCCCGTCCTTAGGAAGGGAGCTACATGATATGATCTCAGTCATGTCAATCTCCAGCCCAGGGTGCAGCAAAGGGACCAGGGGGTGCCCATGGTCTGAATGACAATGTCAGAACTGACAAATCGGGATGGTTTGCAATGACTAAACATAAGCCAGCCTTGCTTGTGGAAAGAGAGGAAAATAAAGATGAGTTGCAGATCACTGGGGAACTGTGTCAAAGGTATTAGCAGATATCTGAGATGTGTGTCTTTTGAGTTCCTAGGATAATTTATCTTCACATCCCTCAAGCTGTTTTTCTCTTTGCTTTTTGTTTATTTGTTTGCTTGCTTTTGGTCCCTAGTTTGATCCCTAGTTTGATCTTAGCCAGTAGACTGAAATTCATCCAGAACCTGAGCTTTTTCTTATTTGTGTGTGGAGTAAGGGAGAGGATATGTTTTCATTATAGCACCCCACCCCCCAAAAAAAACCATTCACCTCTGCTTTCATTGTAAACGAAATGTCAACGTTTATGTGCATAA
Organism: Alectoris magna; assembly: GCA_030625065.1. Lineage (NCBI taxonomy): Eukaryota > Metazoa > Chordata > Aves > Galliformes > Phasianidae > Alectoris > Alectoris magna. The sequence goes on from CM060560.1 coordinate 80,613,980, forward strand.
AACGAATTGTAGTGTATTTGCAGGCAGAGAGATGGACGAGGGTTATCAAATCTCTCTTATATGTGTGCATATACACATACATATTCCAGCATCTGTTGTTTTACAAAAGAGCAATTCAGATACTGCACCAAAGGAAGAAGTATGTTAATAAAGAACACATTCCTACTTACTAGGTATTATTCTCACAGGATCTTCAAATTAAAAACAAACAAACAAACAAGAAACCCTCATTATTTTATATTAGTAATTAACATAAGTATGAAGTCTGTTGTTAATCTTTTCTGTTTTGGAATGTGGCTGTTATTGCATTTTGTAATTCTTTGCAGAGCTGATGTATACAGTTGAGCTTGCTGGTGGGCTTGGTGCTATTCTGCTGCTGCTTGTTTGTTTAGTGACTATCTACAAGTGTTACAAGATAGAGATTATGCTCTTCTACAGGAATCATTTTGGAGCTGAAGAACTAGATGGAGGTAAGGCAGCTTTTCAGTCTGTTTCTTACCTTCTAAATGTGCCTATTTCTCTCCATCAAGGCCCAAATTTAATTTCAGTTCAAGATGCGTTAACAACTGCAATTTTTATTTCCCACTGCATTAGGCACTGACTTTAATATGCATTCCTCATACAGCAAATTAGCAGCAATGACTACTCAGCTGATGTTTGTGCTGCTCTCTGGTTCTCGAGGTGATGCGCCTGTCTTTTAGATCCATACTCAGCACCACATGAAAGTTACCAACACTGAGGCTTTCAAGGCTGTTACTTTCTGTCAGTGCTGAAAGCCAGCTTCACCTCCTCTTAAGCATGGAAGTGTCCTCAGTAATTGTATTTCCCTAATGGGTAAAGGTTGGACAGAATTTCAGTATACTGCTTGTTTAAATGGATCAGTTTCAATAAGCTGTGGTGAGTGTTTGGGAGCGCACCTAACAGTCCATTTTCTTGAGTTCATTTACTTAATCACTTGGAGAGCAGCTAATGGTCATTAACATTGTTTTGTGGTTCAAGGAAAGCCAGCTTTAACAAAAGTAGTCTGCAATGAATGCTCTGGACTGTGTCAAATGTATACGTGTGTTTTCTTCTGTTTTTAAGAAACAAAGAAGGTCTTTTCTGCCCCACTAATAAAACTGCTGCTGGACAGCAAACCCAGTTGAGCTTCAGGTTCTGATTAATTAGATTTGGTTTCTTGGGTCAGAGTACTTGATGTTTTGCGCTACCACTACATCTTTGATGACAGAACCTTCCTTTTTACTGAAATACTGCTGAAAGTTATGTTACAGTTCAAGGTAATAGCCTGTGGATAGCAGCTGCTGTGTGACGTACTTTAAGAAATAGATACTGCACTGGCCAGATCTGTCACTGATACAGGACAAGAGTGGCAGCAAAATTAAAGGTCTCTATGTAAGGGAAAGGCTTTCATACTAAGATCACAGGAAATGACCCACTTCTGCCTCCAATATAAAAATGCACAAGAATTCAAAATAGAAAATGCTCAGAACAACAAAAAGTCCCAGAACATTAGAACATTTTGCATCCTATGAGACCGATGAGAAAGATGCATATTAGTGCAGCAACTCAGTGGGTAAAAAATAAACACAACAGGTTGCTTATTTCGCAGAAGAGGAAACAGTGGCCCATCAGGACTGTGATTCACAAAGAATTTTGACAGACTCTGTTGTAGTACTGTACTTTTTTTCAGAAGCTGAGATCCTCCCTCATCCAAAATGCAACCCGCAGTCTATAGGAGCATGCTTACTTGCATGTATGAATTCAATAATAATCATTAAAGAAGAAACATATGGTTTAGTAATTGTTTAAATAGTTGCAATTTAATGTTTTCTCTCTGTGTTGCAGTAATTCTTACTTTTATGGCTGTCAATTACTGTTACTTCAAATCTCTCCAATTAATTTGCAGACTTACTCTTAGCAAGTGTTGCACACCTGTCTCTCTCTCCTCTCACCGTTTACAGCAGTGACCTAGGAACAGAAATGCTTTAATCATCCATTTTAAGTAACAAAATTTTAGTTTTTAAACTACATTGTTCTGGAATTCAAGAGAAAGAAAAGTAACATTGGTTTGTTTTTCTGGGCAAATTTAATTTAATTTACAGGATAAAGCTTAGATTCTGCTTACATGTTCAATGCAGGCTCATTGTTTCAGTGCTTAATTGAAGTAACACGCTGGGAGAAATACTACTTGCAGATTCTCGTAATGGAATACTGCAGCTTCTGCTGTACTCAGTATACTGGAAACATGGATAAAACGTACTGTGACAGTGAAGATACTGCAGCTGGACTTCTGCTCTGTCTCTCTCACCTATGTTCTTGCAGAGTTAAAAAGATAGAGAGAAAATGCTCCACAGGAGGCCAAGCCATGGTTTGTGTGGAGATAAATTGCAGACATAAATTCAGATCCTTTCCCTTGGCTTCGCCTGTTACTGACAGGCACAAAATAGTGAACTGTAAAATCTTTTTCTGACCTGAACTCCTGCAGTGCCGCAGCCAAGCACCTACATGCTATTCATCATTTACATCATGCGCTGGTGTACTTCAGGATAGCACGTAGATAAGCAAACATCAAAATGTCGCAGGGCTTTTTGTGTTCACCATGGTGTATCCAGAGAGAATTTAAAACACTCTAGAAGTGAGGTCCAATTGAAATTTGCCTTTAAAAATATTTATAAAATGCAAAGCTTAATTTCTGAACAAGGCCTTCAGGATTTTGAATCTCATCACAGTTCCTCTTTCTTTTCCTTAGACGCTAGTTTTTCTCATGCACATTTCTGTGAGAGGCATGGGTAAATTGTGAGAAATAGTTGAAAACAAAGTATTTAACCCTTAAAACTTAATTTATTACTTTCTCTGAGAGTGATGGAGATTGAACAGGTATTCACAGATGTTGACTCCTCATTTCTCTTACTTGCATCCTTGAATTTCTCATTTTATCTCATCTCAAGGACTCTGTTTTCCTCTCTTTTTCTCTCTCCAGCAACCACTTCAGCTCAGCCTTGTCTTCTGGGAAAGCCCTCTTTTTTTCCCTTTCCTACTGAAGTAGAACATAATCAAATTAACACTGTGTGCTGGAGTTTGGTTGATGGACTTCATCACTAATGTCTGACGTATCTCCCTGGGAAATAGAGCACAGGCAAAGCTCTCTGACTGATGGTGAAGCAACTTTCTCACTTGAAGCTTCTTGGCCTGGTCTTGTCTCTCAGAGAGACAGCTCATCCCTATCAGTGAGGTGGTCTGAAACCCCCAAACCTGTTTGACCAGCAAATCAATTTAAGATTTGACAAAATACATAATGAGGATGATACCCTTGAGTATCATTTTTTATTGTACATAGTTTTATTTTTTATGTTTTATTGTACATATAGCCCTTACATTACAGTTTTATACCACATTCATCCTTCGATGTCTTAGCTGTTATTATTTCCATATTTTTATTTTCCATGGATCTTCTTTGCTGCCTTTCTCAGTTTCAAATGAACTTAATAAACTAAGTGTTATATTTTAACTAAGAGTGAAGAGAAAAAAGAAATGCAAGAAAACATTTGTAATTAGCTTGGATCAAGACATACACTAACTTCCCGCACTCTCTGATCTTAAAAACTTGTTGATATCAGAGGAGATATTACTGCTGTATAGAAACCTACTCTTTGTTTATGGGAGAGGTGAAACCCAGGCCTCCTAAAATCTATGGAAATTTTCCCAGGATTTTACCCAGGACAACTTCCTCCTTTGAGAGATTGTTTCTGTCCATGAAATCATGCAAGGATCAGTCTCAAAGCAGGACAGCCACCAAGGCAGGCAGCAAGGGGAGAAAAGGGAGTCAGACCAGCAGCACCCTTTCTGACGCTGCCTTCAAGTGTCCAGGAGGCTGCAATTCACCAAAATTTCTATTTTGAAGTTTTTCTTGCTGTTTCAAGATATGAGAGTTTCCAGTGGATGTTCAGACATCCAAATTCCAGCCTTAAGGTATATTGAGAATAAATCCAGAACGCTACAGAAGTTAGACTAAAATCTACTTGACACGGTCAGATAGGCAAAATTACTCAAAATCATGAATTTATATGTGTGTTTATATTGCAGCTTCCAATTTCAGAGAAAAGAGCACACAGTACATTTATGAGTAGAAAATGCCTGCAGGCATTGGACACTGCCATTCTTGAATACTTTAGTAACCATTTAAATTGATTAAAGTTTTTGTGTGAAGGAATAAATAAGCACTATTATCAGAAAGAAGAAATTTTGCATGAAGAGGCTGACATTAAAATTGATAAGAGCAGAATGATTTAGAAATTAGAAAGAAGATTGAACAAATGTGCTGTGAAAACAGTTCTGTAATAAAAATTCATAAATATCTGTTGTCACAATCAGTCTGACTAGAAGCCCAGTTTGAGGGTTATGAACAATAACAACAACAACAAAAAATATTCAGCTGATAACTAGAAAGAGAGACCTTTGTTTGACAGTTGATACAACAACCTTCAAAATGTCTCTCAATGCATTTAGTTCCCATTAACTATTTCTACAGTGTTGGACAGGGCACTCTCATTAGTGTCTTTCACACTATTCTCAAATTTCCTTGAAAAGGAAGCATGGGAGAACAGGGGGACTGAGGTCTCAGACTACACACAGCCAGGCTTGGTGCGTGGGGACCAAGGCACTGGAGTTTCTCTGATTTCACTTTGTTTCCTCTTTTATTTTAATTTTTTTTTTTTTTTTTTTAAGTGTTACTAAGATGGTTGAGAAGTGTCATTGCTAAGCTCTTTAAATTTAGGAAATCTTCCTTGGATTCAATATATGACACCTGTAGTGGTTGTTTCTGGACTGAGTGTTGCACTCTAATAAAGATGAGTTTTGTTGTTTTCTGAGAGGAAGTAAATTGATTCTAATATTAGGAAATTGATAAAATGATTTCTGCCTTGAAATCTCTGTTGCATCTGGGACTACTTAAGTAGCTGTGATTTTCATCTTTACCATTATTTAGTAGCAAAAGACTTTTAGGGCTCACAGATAGACCTATGGGATTACCCCAAAAATGCCTTATTCACTGCACAAAATAAGATGATGTAAGGCACACTTCTTTATGGTTTCCCGTGTTTCACCTCCGTAAACTTCTTGTAAAGACAAGAAAGATAATGCTTTGAGATTCTTAATGCTTCAGTAGGACTTAGATGCTAACTTTCAAATATAGCTTTTTTCAGTGGCCTAGACACCTGCTGAAGTGCTTGTGTTAATGATCACGCTATGCAGGTACAGCTAGACTGAAATTACTGCTGAAGTTAGTGACTTTGCAATTACAGAGTCTTCTCTAGGGACTCATGGAATAAGTTTGCAGCAGCAGCCTCGACACAGTATATGTATTCTTGATGGCTATTGGCAAATTGTGGCAATAAGAAATCCAACTCTATGAATATCAATTTCAATTTCTGTTAAAATCACCTTTAGAAAAAAATACGGTCTTCAACTTTCTAAATTTTACTAGTTATAACACAGGGATTTCCTTATTTAATTACAATTTTATTGTTGGATAATTGCCTACATTAACTCGTAACTCTTTTCATTTATGTTATTTATTTACATCTGAAAAGCAATTCAAAGAATGAAATCTCAGCTTATGTCCCCAATGAATATGGGACTTTCTAGTTTCCTTGAAACTTACTAATTCAGATAAGATTCTGTTTTCTCCTCTTTCCTTATTTTACTCTCTCCTTATTTTATGGCATATAGAACCATTTTAATAAAAAGTAAACTAGGAAGAAAACATAGTCTATCATCTGAAGACTGAGATATCTCCTGTTCTTCAGCCAGCAGCTCTGTCAAACGGATCTGAGCTTTGAAGTTGTTTTTGTTTTTTTGTTGCCGTTGATGGCTTTTTGTTTCTTGTTTTTTTTTGTTGTTGTTTTCAAAGGACAGATTTCCAAGGTAAGCAAGATGAATGCAGCGTGTTGGCATTCAATGTCTAGAATTTTAGGTTGAAAGCCTTTTTGCAAGCTATTTCTCTCCTGAGGTTTATTTTGGTGTTTTTTTGTTGTTGCCTTAAACCATTAAGGCTGGGTTTTTTTGTTTGGTTGGTTGGGTTTTTTTGTACCTACGAAGACTTCCTTAATTTTCTTATTTTACTTACACCAAGACTATCTCAGCTCGTTTTCACACTACATAACCCCATGATATAAGTACTATCATAGATCAGTTGAACTAAGAAGCATGTAAATAAACATGTATTTTATACAGGTATTTAGTTGTTTTGTTGAATTAGGATAATAACAAATAGTTACTACTTTACACTTTGTCAGCTTAAGATATTCATTTTGTACAGAAAAAAAAATTATATTCCTTCCTTTTCAGACCCTACATGGCAATTACTGAGTTTCTGCTCTTTAAAAAATGGATCTAATCTTTCATAGGTATACGCTATGCTATGCTATGACTCCTTAGTACGTAGTTACCATTCAGTCTTTCAGTACCTACTACTAATAATTTTTTCTCAGGCCAGCAAATAGTTCATACAAACCAAGAGAATATCTTCTGTTACCATATTTTAGTTTTTATAAATTTTAACATTCTGATAATTGTATATATAAACTTCTGCATTTTCATGTCGAGAGCAATTTTTGAGATTAATGCTTCACCAGCTTTTTATATTAAAAGAATTACTTCAATGGTAGTATTTAATTTAGTTACTAGCTTCCATATTAATGAGAATGGCTTAGAAATATTGAATCTTTCCTCTTCATTTAGCTACAAATAAGAAATCAGAGTAAGTACATGAGAAAAAAAATCACCTTTAATAACAGTTTATTCAGTTTAAATAAGTAGTAATCTTATGTACCTATTGTTAAGAAATTTTAGTTGTAGTTATAGATAATAAGGAAAAATATGCCTTAAAGCAGGCTGACAAATTAATAGGAAGGGAAAAAATTGCATACCTGTTGCTTTAGTATTTTTATAAATGTACCTCTTGTGGGCAAATGACGTTTTTATTTTTCATGGTCTATGGTGAGCTGATAATACTCAAGAACCTTTTTAGAACTGATTATACTTCTCTAACCCTTTTACCAGTGTTGCATTTGTAATCTCCCTTCAGTTCACCATTTCCCACTTCAGGCAGGGATCTAGAATATCATTAGGAATACTCCATTTAAGAGGTACTTCACCATGGCAAAGCTGATGTTATCAATTTTTTGTTTTTACTAACAATAAAATAGGCTTGGCATTTAAAGAACAAAAATTAGAGTAAATGACAAGGTGAGCATCACAATCAACAGTAAATAGTCTGAGGAAAAATAGAAGTGTTCTGAAAGACTCGCAATGATTTGGTGTTTTTAATCATCCAAGAATTTGGGTTATCTTTTTCATTGTTTTGAGAGTGATGAGCACTATTGCAATGTGAACATTAAATGTGGCCCCACAAATAAAGAAACAGGTACAGAATTCTGTGTGAAATATTGAAAACTCACCCCTTTGCAACTCTTGCTGAACACAGTGTGTTTTCAAAGAGGAAAGCCTCATAGCAGTTCCCTGCAGTACTTGCAGAGTCCATTCTGTCATTTCTAAGGACCCCACTTGAAACACCTGATTAAATCAGTGCATTGCTCCTAGATGAGTACCTGAGTTTTTACAATGCTGACACATGCTCTGGCACATCAGCTGTCAATCTTCCATTGATTCACAAAGGGAAGATCTGGGAAAGCCAGAAGTGTCTCCAGCTACTCCTGGCTACAGAGCAGCCCGTGTGTTGTCAGCTATCTTTGGAGGACTGGGTATTTCCGAAGTTGCTGTTAATGATTCTGGGGGATTACAGGACACACAAAGGTGTGGGCTGACCCGGGTGTACAGCTTCATTAAAATAAAAGTCAGATCTATCGATGCTATGAAATATTGCATTGTATGTTTCTCTTTATTTTGATCAGTCAGTCTGCCTTGTGCTATAACATATCATGCCAGCTGGGAATCCAGACTTGTCATCTGTTTGAACATGGTTGATAAGAAAAAAAAATAACTTTATGGAGGTACTTTTCTATTTTTAATTTTTCATCTATAGTTTTCTGTACTCCATTAGCAGAAATAGCTGCGATGCTTAAGGTTAATGAAACCTCAAAGGCCCAAACTGCCATCCCCTTGGAGGGCAACATGCAAATTGTTAGAAAATATGTACATATATAATAAAAATTAAAAGTTGAATCTGTCTGCTGGTCCCTATAGAAGAGGAAAGTAGATGCATATGGAGTCTGGGTTTCATTTTATGCTTACATTGAGCCTTTAAAAGACTGCTGCTGAGCACATCCTCAGAATAACAAGCAGCAATTACGACTTCATCCTCTAAAAATTTTTGTCACTTCTGCTGCATTAACCCTCTAGTAGTTACAGGGAATATGATCATTTCTGCATTTGGATGATCACTGAAATAAATGGACAGCATTAAAGAATGCATGTTGCAATGATGGAACAGGTGTTTTGGCTAAAATCCTGAGCCGCTGGATGAAATGATGTCTCCATTTGTTCTTAATGGATCTGGCATTTCACCTTCAATTTCTACCCCTAAGACTAATCCAAACAATTTTTTCTGACCTTTGGCTGAGTCCAAGACCATTACTCAGTGTCCTTACTTTCAACTCCATACAACAATTAAAATGCCGTGGCAAAGTTTGTGCTTCACAACCTGTTTGACCAGACAAGTACAAGTGGTCTTTGGTTGACAGAAGCACGTTGTACCTGTAGCATGGGCCATGTCTGACCTCACTGTACCAAACTAATCCAGAGCTTCAATGTATTCTCATAATTGTTTACCATGATATGATATGATATCAGATACCAGGAATTATTATTATTTTTCATTAAATTTGCCCATGTAAGGTCTGCTTTATGTTTCATTTCAGCCTTTTCAGTTAATAGATACAACAGAGCTTCACAAAAATGGAGGCCGTTGAGCTGAAGAGCTCCATTCTAGTTGTATAATACCTAGCAAGTAGCGGAAAACAATATGAATCTCATAACCAGAAAGGATTATTTGTCCATTCACAAGGAATGGGAAGAAGTAAAAAAGCCTCTTCCCATCTACAGCAAAAAGTATTGCCACTGTATGGTACCGTATGTCATACTCAAATGCATTAACTGAATTAAAGGACAGCTATTGCATGAAACAGCTCTGCAAAGTACCTGGACATAAAGCTAGAAGAATTTATTCTGGTATGTTTCTATAAAAAAGAATCCTGAAACAGTTAAGGGAAGAACAGTGCTTTCAGGTACAATAGTCTATGCAGAAAATTGCTCTGAATCTCCACGGGAAAAAGTTTCAGATGAAATGATCAAAATCCCTGATTTGATAATTAGCAGGAATTTTTCTTCCAAAGTCTGGGAGGAAACAGGCAGTGAGTAACTATATTCCTGCTTATTGCTAATGCACAGGAGCCTGACAACAAGAAATCTTTGAACAAGAAAGTGCAGCAACAGTCAGTCATGTTTTCACTCTGAGAATACTTGGATAGAAGACTTCATTGTTTGATGATGAGGGCAAATGAGGAAATTCTCTTAGTAAAATTAAGTTTGGGATGCTACCAAATTTGTTTCAGTTTTGGATTTTTGCATTTCTATTCTACAACTAAATATTTGTTCCAGACAATACATGAACTGATTGTGTACCCAAATCTGGGAGGGTTTAGTTATTACCATATCACACAGTAATATCAAGTCCTTTGTGTCTTGATTGTGATTAGGAGATTAGGAAATTTCTGATTAAATTTTGTTTTGTTTCTGTTTGGTTGGTTGCTGTGAAAAAAATATATATATATATATATATGCTAAGACCAAATATTTTCAAGTGTGAAATATCTATTCCAGTGAACAGTCAAGAAAACAGAAAGCTATGGTATATTTACTGCATACTTGCTCTGAGTCTGTGGCCACCTGGATGTGCTGTTATTCAAAAGAAGGCCTAGGTGGAATAGAGTCTGACAGCAAAGGGTTTACAGAGTCTCCTCCTTCCATGTGACATGGCCAAAAGACTGGCAAGATATGAGCCCAAGCTGCCAGGCTTTGACTCAGCCACAAAAGCCCAACGGGTGCAAGCACATTTAAAAAAAAAAAAAAAAAAAAAAAGTGAAGATCAGAAGCGTCTTTAGAGTATAAACATCAGTTCCACAAACCATGATCAGAGAGGTAATCTACTCTGTGTTAAAATGCTTTCCTGGAGATGGGAAGCATGTGATCATACCCTGTGTATCCCAGGCACCTCACATTTTTAGAATCGTCTGCTTATGCCAATATGTCAGCCCATTAGATAACAAAATTACCGCATAAAGTAATTCTGCTGTAAATTGAGCTTCCTACTTTTCATCAAAGTTAAAAATAACTGACAGATGGGGAGTATAATAGCTCAGGAAAACCACTGTGCTAGAGCAACAGTTTCCCAGACTGGGAACTACATATCTATATCACATATGACTACATATCTAGCTGTACTGGAGTTTAGATAAATCCATGATTGCTTGAACCCATCACATACTCTAGATCCTGGCTCTCTTAGCCTTTCGAATACTATTAAAACTAAAAGAAGTGTTCCCTGCCATCATGGATAACACAGCTATAGTCAGTATGAATGCTTTATCCTTCATATTATGAAAATTTATATTAAAAAAAAAAAAAAGTGCTAGAGTCGTAATTACATGTGCAAGAAAGTTGTGGCATAGTGTGAATAAGTTTCCCTCAAATTAAGAATGTGCAAACTGTCTTCACAGACAATATCCTGAAGCCTTCAAAGCAGTTTGAACGCTGCATTATTTTTTATGATTCATCCCTTTGAGAAATGACACATTTTCATATTTATTCCAAGGCTTCCAATGGATTAATGCTGCTCTAAAACATGTAATATCATTATGACCATTACAAAGGCTATAAAAGAAAATGGCATGACCACATCATCAGTATGTCAGTTGAGGTGATTTCTCCATATATCTGCTGACCTTTCTATGTGTTAACTCTGTTGCTGGATTAAGATTATGCTACTGTAGAGTCAGAACCTGTTCTGTAGTCTCCCACTAGTTTTCATTCGATCCATTCAGTGGCAGTGTCAGAGACATTAGGTGCTTCTTTATCATGAAGGATTAAGGTTTCACAAGTACTGAAAAGATGAAATAATGGATCAAAGGAAGGCATTATTGATATCATTTGTCGGTGGTTGGTTTTTGCTGTTCATTATTTTTTGTGAACATAACAATCCGACAGATAATTTCAAAAAAGTTGTGTAGAAGAGAAGATGAAGCGCATGGTCTTTTCATTGGTTTTGAAAGTTTCAAAGAAGTTTTACCATTTTAATTTTGTCTTCTGCAGATTTTAATGAGCACAATATGAATGGTTCCTTGGAAGAGTGGACAACTCAAGACTAGTGCTTGCCCTTTAATTTTGCTTGTACACTTTGCACCATTCCTACTTTTGGCAGGCTTTTCCAAATAGTGCAAATTACAAAAAAAAAAAATGCAAAATCAAAAAAAGATTGGCTGAGCAAAAGAATGAAGTCAGCATTCAATGAGTGTAACATCACTTATATCACATGGTAGAGTATTCAATCAGGTCTCTTTTACAAGCAATTGATATTCTTGATAACCTGGGCATAATGTTGTCAAGAGAGTTAGAAGGATGTTAACATTTCATTAATCTTGCCATTGATTTTTTTCTGCATTCTTCACAACAAAATTCAAAACGTGACCTCTTATTCCACTGAATTAGTTCCAGAGCACTTGGCATTATCGACCTCTTAATGAAAATTAATGATGACTTTTTTGATTTAGTCTTTCAAGTAAGCACACCAAGCACATTTAAGATATAGACCCACGTATTTCACTTAATTGAAATGAAGTAATACACTGTTAAAGACCAAAATGAACATTAATGTATCATTAAATTAGCATATTTAAGCACATAGAATTCAGGATATTTAAACTGCATAATTGGGATCTGATGCTACAAAGAACTAAGTTTGGCAATAATCCCAGACTTGGGAAAATAACAAATTTTACATGTAAATCTATGCACATGTTTAGAACATTTTAAGCCTTAAATTTATAGTGAAAATTTGACAAAAATGAAACATTTTTTCTATGCAAGAGAAAGAAATGTTCATTTGTACGGGTATTTCTATGCTTTTCCATTTTAAAGCTAGAAAACAATCTGGATTCTTTCAGTGACTTTTCTTTTGTGCTCGCAAGCTGCCACCAGACAGCTGAGTGGATTTCCTTCATGCAGAGCCTCACACAAATATTTATGCACAAACTGAGTTCAGTGTATGGGTATGGATCCCTTCTGTCTTGCATCCATGTAAATAAGGATTAACTCCGCTAGGTGGAACATGAAAGATGAATGGTTTAATAACTGGAGATTCGGTAAAAGCTTGCTATTCTAGATAAACAATTTATCACTCCTGAGAAAGTATTTGAGGAATAATTCCCGGGCAACGATCTAACCAATACGCAAGAACAGCAAATAATCTAATTTGCTTTTTTTCCTGTATTTCTTTAGACAACAAGGACTATGATGCATATCTATCCTATACCAAAGTGGATCCTGATCAGTGGAATCAAGAAACTGGAGAAGAAGAAAGATTTGCTCTTGAGATCTTACCTGACATGCTTGAAAAGCATTATGGATACAAGTTGTTCATACCAGACAGAGATTTGATTCCCACAGGAAGTAAGTCATGTCTTTATGTTTGTGTATTTCCTACACAACATATGCTGTGGTTGCATATATATTATATGTATTATTCATATATTATTCAAGTACTAATTCTATGCTCCTTTGGAATGTTGTCTTAACTCCATCATCTTATGGAATAAGATAAGCCAACAAATGTGCTCGATGTGTGTTTCCTAGACAAGCTGATTGTATTTTACTAAGTGTGTTATATTCATTGAAGGTGAGACAGTGCAGATAGGGCATACATAGGTAATAAAAATTAATGAGATTAATATTTATTAGCAGATTTTTTGAGAGCCTTCACATCTAGGAATTAATAAAGAGGTTTTATATTTTCTATTCCTAAGCGTTTCCCTGGAAATATATCCATCACACTAATTTAAAAAATAACTAAATAATCACTATCCATCTATACAAAGACTCAGGGAGAAAACAGTTGTCTTTGGGCTAAGGCAAGAGCTGTGAGAAGACATCTGCTGCAGGGTAAATAAAAGACTGCTGGTGGTATCCACCACAGATAAATGTGTAATGGAGGCACTGGATCATTTTCAGAGATTGAAAGTGAGAATTGTTTCCAACTGAAATAAGTAGATCTTCTTTGTATGTATTTAACATATTCCAACCTATGCTCAGTAATGTTTCTAAGTTGCAGTTCACAACTTCAGTTGTAGCCATTTATAAAATTAAGTTCAACATATTTTATTGAATTTATATTCATAAGAAAGGATGCTTGATATAAGTAAAACACAACCTTAATCAGAAACACATGGGTATTAGCATCCTAAACATTAATTTGCAGGACACAACTTTGTTTCTGTGAATGCATGGAAGGAAAAGAATCTAGTGCATCAGTAGACCTTGGAATATCATTTTAGTTCTATAAAACACAGCTTCTGCTCTGTTGCCTATCTGGGTGACTTCTTTTTATAAAATGGTGATGGATAAAATGATGATGGACACACTTGTTCCAGTAAAGATATAGGCACAAATTGACAATTCATCTACAAACACTACCAAAATGTAGCCCAAGGGGAAATAAATATTTCACTGAATCCTAGAATGTTTGAGGTTGGAAAGGACTTCTGGATGTCATCTGCTCCAGCTGCTTTGTTAAAGCAGGGTCACCCAGAGCAGGTTATCCAAAAACCTTGTCCTGGCGAGCAAAGTTTACGTATTTGAAAGTGATGTTTTTGCAGCATTCCGTGAACTTTTCTGGGAGAAGGGAATTTGTTTCTGATGTTTCTCTCCAGCCTATGGGAATGAAATATTTTTTTGCCTTGATTTTTGAGCAATTGTCTTATTTTGTAGCCTACACTGAAGACGTGGCAAGATGTGTAGACCAAAGCAAGCGACTGATCATCGTCATGACTCCAAATTATGTGGTAAGAAGAGGCTGGAGCATCTTTGAACTGGAAACAAGGCTTCGGAACATGTTAGTCACAGGAGAAATCAAAGTGATACTGATTGAATGCAGTGAACTGCGAGGAGTTATGAACTATCAGGAGGTTGAGGCGCTGAAACATACCATCAAGCTCCTCACTGTCATTAAATGGCATGGACCAAAATGCAACAAGTTGAATTCCAAATTCTGGAAACGTTTACAGTACGAAATGCCTTTTAAGAGGACTGAACCCATCACACACGAGCAGGTTTTAGATGTCAGTGAGCAGGGGCCCTTTGGGGAACTGCAGACAGTCTCCGCAATTTCAATGGCTGCTGCCACCTCTACTGCTCTTGCCACTGCTCATCCAGATCTACGCTCCACCTTTCATAATACATATCATTCACAGATGCGCCAGAAACACTATTATCGAAGCTACGAATATGATGTACCTCCTACCGGCACCCTGCCGCTTACCTCAATAGGTAACCAGCATACCTACTGCAACATCCCTATGACACTTATAAATGGGCAGCGGCCACAGACAAAAACTAACAGGGAGCAGAATCCAGAAGAGGCTCACACAAACAGTGCGATACTGCCCCTCTTGCCACGGGAGACCAGTATATCAAGCGTCATTTGGTGACAGAAATGCAAGGGGCTGTCCATCCCCTTGACTAGAAGCTAAGTCTGCAGTCCGGTGCCTGGAACTACATCCTCGACTGCTGCTGTTAAACATGCATTACAATCGATAATATATGAGGAAAAACAGGGTCTTGTACATACGTTTTTTGCAATTTCTTTGTAGCATTGGTCTTCCTGTTTTACCCATGTTCTCTTCCCATACACATTTTCAACTTTGTTTTATATGTCATTGGAATTTGTATATTTACATTTTTTTAAATGAAGAGACTGCTGTATAGATAGAAAACTTTTTTGCTTCATTAGTATAGTTTTAGACGTTTTTTTTTTTGGTTCGTTTTTAACCTCTCTTGGGAATGCTTGGACAAAGCTATGTTGATATCAGAAGCGCCATCCATTTTGTTGGCCTGCCTAGCCTGATTCTTGAAGGCCATGCCTGCTGCAGTTCACCTGTTTTGGGTAATATTTGTTCTTAGAATGACCCCATCTCTCACTGAGAGCTTCTGTTTCATTTCTTCTCCTGTAGTGTACATTGCTCCCTCCCTGCCCTTACAATGGCCCCATTTGGGGTAACACTACAGTCTGATCATCTAACATTTAACTTGGTAGAAACTTGTCAAACAACAGAATATACCCAATCTGTATCAGTTGCTTCACAGTAGTCACTACAGAGTGTGTAGAAAATAGAGATGGTTTGATTTTTGCTTCCTTGGGGGTTTGATTTCTTTCGGTTTTGTTTTAAGAATGAGTCAATTGTACCCCTTTTATAAATATAAAAGCAAACCCTATTTTTAACACTTCCTGGAAAAGTATTAATGTGGTTGTGGATTTTTTTTTTTAAGCATTTGACGTTTTTCTTTCCCCCCTTTCAAAACCCTGCAAATAAGATAATTTCCAATTTTTAGGCAAGTAAGACAAGTGAGGCAATAGGCACTGAAGTGCAGAGAGTCCTGCTGATATTTACAGTGATGATTTCCAAACCAAAGGGGAATAAAAAAGCAGTATCATAGATGGTTGCCACTTTGTATTAAACTAAGTGTTATTTTCTGAAAAAGGAAGAGCAAAACATTATTTTGCTGTGGATTGCAGACTCCCCTTGTATTTTAATGTTCAAACTTGTATTTGCTTTAAAATGATATATTCAAGATGAAAAAATATTATTTCATTTGGTTTTAGCTTGTAATGATAAGTAAAGCTTAATTTTAACATGATTTCAGTAAGAACTCAGGCAAAAAAAAAAAAAGAAAAAAGAAAAAGAAATATGAACACCAACAAATATAATTGTTTTCAGAATAAACTTTATTTATACAAAATTAATATTTAAATAAGACTTTGAAGTATTAAAAACAATTTATTCACTTTAATGAATAAATAAATTAGTTTTATTTTTTATGTATGATTCTATCTTTGAGGAGTTACAAATAATGCGTTTACCACGGTTGCCAGGGAAGAAACAAACCTTTCTTTATAAGAAAAAAACCTGTCTTTATATCTGGGCATCTTTAAGGCAAATGAAACAAGTGTCTTATATTTTAAATAATGGAAGAGTCCTTTCTGGTTTGAGAAAGAGCACAGAGAACTGCTGTAGCTGTACAAGCTATTCAGGCCAAGCTGTCTGCCAGTCTCTGCTGGCAGAAGCAGAGGAGCAGAGGCAGAATTGCTGCTAGCAGCACACTCTCATAGAGTCGTGGGTTTGATTGACTCTGGCAGAAATGTAGCTGGTAGCCTGGCAGACAAACCTGATTGTCTGTTTCTGCAATTAATTAGCTTTAGGAGTTTTTTTGCTAGCTGGCTGATACTGGCCAGTGTAAGGGATGTGTGGGGTTTGCTCGTCTTAATTGTCTCAAGGAGAAAAGTACAGCAAGAGAACAGCTTATAATATTTTAGTCTTCTTAATGAGAAGTAATGGGTAGAGAAGAGGTAAACTGCAGTTCGGGGGATGTTTGTGGGAGTAATCCAGAACTGACAGTGTGGGAGGATGTAACAATGATCGTGTTGTGAAAGTCAAGAAGTCTCAGTATGTGCATAACAAGCCAATAGAGCTTTGGGATGTGCACTGATTTTTGCTTGCTTTAAAATGTTCATTTCTCTAACAATTTGCTCAAATCCTTTTCTACAATCTATCATGGAGTCTCCCTCTGGACATGTGCCAAATGTCCACAAAATGGAAATGAAGCTGCCAGTCCAGATGCAATTCTAAAAGAGCTTTGCACTTTTGTTTACTTCATAGTGTAAGAAAGCTATTATTTATTCACTCTTACAGACACCTGTCAGGCACTGATGGCATTTTTCTTCATTCAACTGAATGCCAAATGTACCAGTACCCTCTAAAAACAATCCTTTTTTTTTTTTCTTTTTTTTTTCTTTTTTTTTTTCTTTTTTTTTTCTCCTCCCCAACTTCCCTCTTACATGCCCTGGAGAAAAGACTGGGATGTGGAATAAATGTAGAATGTAACTATCTATCTGACCACAGTCATTTTTAGGCAGTGTTAGGTAGCTTTTTCCTTACCCACAAGGGGAGTACTTTTCCGTTCTATTTTAATGCAGATTTAAGCACTTTGAATAGCATTATTCAGGGACTGATGGATACCATTTGATATTCACAGTACTTTTTTAAAAAGATTTTCTTTATAACACTTTTATCATAATAATATAAAAAAAAATGGAAGAAAGAAAGAAGGAAAGAAAGAGAGAGAGAAGGAAAGAAAAGAAGAAAAAGAAATGGAGAAGCTATCTATTACTTCAAAAACATTCCTTCTTAGTATTCCTCCTCTATGAACAGCTCTGTGTGGGAACAGTGAAGGAAACTGTTGTGCATTCAACATACTCTATGTTTGACAAAAGTTCTATTGGAACAAAAAATAAAATGGAAAAAAATAATCAAAAAACTTTCATTGCCCTAGGGATTAGGCTTCATCCTTTATTGGTGAAGGTGTTCCAGTTTTGACCCTACAGTCTGAAGTGTGCATGCAATAGACACATTTAAGATTTAGCCATAAACAAATAGCACTTTATTTTTAAAACTGCACAGTGTGGAGTTTGGAGAAACTTACTCTGGTTGGTCAAGGATTTGGGATCTGTACATGGATTCTATGCACATGATTTACACAAATGTGGCGCTTTACAAGGCTCTGTATTATCAGGGTAATTCTGGATGTGAAACTAAAGGACTCTGTTGTACAACCTATGGAAAAACAGTTTATAAGTCCTGGCAGGACATGCAGCTTGACATAAATGGAGAGCTGTATAAAATGAAGCTAATTATTTTGAAGACAAAGAGCATTGCTAGGTCTGATTCTGTTCTCAATTGTAGCAGTACAATCTGAGAATAAATCTAATAAGGCTGAATGAGTGTCAAAGATGAATTTGTGTGAGAAAAGAAAATTGGAAAGGCAAAAAGACAGGGAATTCACATTTGGAGGCTGTGACAAGGTGTGGTTGCAAGTTGTCTCCTGAATTTTAGTATGAAGCCAGTTCTCACCGGGCAGCAAACATCAAGCGCTTCCAATGTGATCTGGTTCAGAGCTAAATACTCCTATCTTTAGATGCAAACTAAGATTTTCCTATTACTATACAGCTGTGAAAATCACATGTATGCTACGTGATTAATGATAATCAACTTCAAAATAATTGGAAAGTCTGTTTTATCTTCTTGATTAAAATTTACAAAATTTTACTTGAATATTGTGCATTAATGGCATATTAATTATAGACAGATCGCTGAGATTGTAGAAAACTGGCCTGGTAAACAGACTTCTTTCATTCTTAAATTAAAAACAGTCAAGCTAGCAAGACTAAGGAGAATTTAATCAACATTCAAAGAAGAAAAAAGAATAACAGCAGTAAAGTAAGCTGAAAAATAGGATAAAGGCCAGTGGAGAATAAAGGTCAAAATACCCACCTGTTCCTTGACTGTATTGTGGCTTTTTTTGTCATGCAATGCGCTGTACTCTGGCTGACCTACATAATGCAACTGGTATTTTTGGGGCCGATCCAGATAGATGAGCAACACAAACATATCCCCATGTGCCTAATAGACTCCTGAATGATTTGCACTTGCCAGTTGTCTAGCACAGAGAGCTTCTGTTGCATCCACTATTGTCATAATAGAGATGATGGCAGAAATCTGACAGCGCTAAAAACAGTCTCTGTGGCAGGCTTAGTTTATTATCCATTGTAACTATATGTCTTCAAACTCACCCCCTATCTTATCTGCTGTTATTAGAACACTTTTTATAACCCATTTTTCAGATGAGCAAGAGATCAGTTTGGCTAGAATCAGAAAAACCTAAGCATTTTCACAGCAATAAATCTGCTTATATAATGATTGTGGGTTTTTTTTTCTATCAGTCGCAGCTCTTCACGTACCAAATAGCCCACTGAGTGGAGATTGAATGATGGACATTTGAGACATGATCTGTCATTTGAGATTCATTACAGGGTTTGTACATTGGACTTAGTACCAAACTGCCACTTGTGATGTCATTTTGCTGGGCTATTTCCTTTTGGCTCTGGCTATAACCTCAAAGAAAATGTGTTGGCAGCCTTGTGCTCCTCTAGCTGGCCTTTGTTTGATGGTCCAGTACTTGGAGCTGTTGCCCTGGAGAGTAAAACTAATTTAAATGTTTCTGGTATCAAGAGCTTTCCTATGCTTTTTGTTTGTTTAAATTCTGTTTGTGACATTTCTGATCTTTGCTCTGGACCAATAAGCACTGTAAGTGGGAGGTCAAGAGTCCATTGAGCTATGTAGCAGTCAGAGCATAAATTACAAAAGCAGGCCTGATAACTTGTTTGAAACAGGTATAAATTCTGCAGCTGATCGTATTAGTAAAAATTAAGCACACTGAGATATAGAAGTGTTGAAGACAAGTGTTCTGGTTGTTCCTACAACTATCTTCAGTTCAAGAACATTCTTACATTAAACCAATACCCTAGATAAAATAATTTCAGAAGCATTCAGTAGTTCAAAATATATATTTTGGTAGAGTATGAGTAATATGATTCTCTAAGAACTAAATGGTATATGAAATAGGTAATCTTCATCTATTACTGAGCTTAAAGTACAAACACCTCTTTGCCTGGTCACTAGTATTAGGAAAACAACCTGAAGTTAAATTTCAGAGCCAGGAATTTGATGGAGATATTCTTTATCTCCTACCAACCAAGGCATGAACTCAACTGAACAGAATGAACTCAAAAACTACTCGAGAAATAAAATGGATATATATATTTTTAGCATTATTACATTACTTTT
This sequence comes from Alectoris magna, assembly GCA_030625065.1. Lineage (NCBI taxonomy): Eukaryota > Metazoa > Chordata > Aves > Galliformes > Phasianidae > Alectoris > Alectoris magna. The sequence continues at coordinate 80,633,944 of CM060560.1, forward strand.
CTCTTTTATTATTATTTTATTATTATTTTTTTTAATCAAATGTTATCTCTTTTCTTTCCTCTCCAGTCATTCAGATAAAATAAATGCCTACCAAGCCCTCAGTCCCTAGTACATTTGGTGGTAGATAAGGCAGTGCAAGATGGTGCAAGGGGCTGCAGCACATGACCACAGTTGAGGAGCTCTGCAGACCTGGAGCACCCACAGGGTCCTTTGGGTGTCATGCTTATTCATAGGGTAAACTACTAAGCTACATTTTCAATACATCACCATGTTTCTCCTGTTGTAGGAGTGAAAACAAAGATGAGCCTAGAAAGAGATTATCTTATCAGGTTAGAGTGCAGTTCAGTAAAAGACAATTAGAAGAAGTTGCTGTGTGGAGCAGATAACCTCACATCTGGACTCCCTCACAGCAGATCTCATCCCAGCCCAGCCCAGCCCATCCCATTGTCTTTGCTGCACTTGCCTTGCAGGGTTAGAAGTACAAAGCTTGCTGTGAGCCCTCAGATTGGAGTACATGTGAAAAGTAGATTTCTTCTCTCCTGTGAAGAGAGCAAAGCAAAGCAGGAGCAAAACAGTATATATATGTGTGTATATGCTCTCAGTTCACACGCCATTTTTTACATCCCCACAGAGAGCTCATATGAAGTAATATCCTGATTCTTGCTGTGAAGAGAAAAGGAGGTTTTAAAAGGTCAGTTTGGGCTCAAAATATCCTCACGCTTCTGCCATATAGCTCCAGGGTATGAACAGACACTCAAAGAAATAAATAAAAATAAACAAATAAAGCAAAATAGCAAATAGCAATTCAATTCCTAAGCCCTATTTCAACCAATGCTTCAGGGCTTCTTTTTCCAAAGCAGACTGTTTTCTCTTGCAGTTCTGTAGGAAATAATGTGAAAAAGAGTTTTAAATTTTCTTTTCATTGCTTGCATGACAGGTAAATCACAGGGAGATTATACTTATTTTTTTTAGAAAGTCCCATCCTTCATTGCAAGTTTAAGATGCAAATGACAATGAATATACAGACTTAGAAGAAATTGTTTGTTGGAGTTAGTATTCTCGGGTGAACACTGCAACTCTAATTAAGTTCTTAGGGACATTTCAGTAGGCAATTTAAACAATTAGTATTATGTGTGTAACGTCAGCATCACATTAGAGTGTTGGACATTTGTCTTCTTAAAACCCAAGCAACTTAAAATGGAACAATTATGTAAATACAAAGCAGAGAGGGAAACAGCAACACAACTGTCTCTTCATCTGTTTCAACAAAATTGTTCAGTGACATCAGGTGCTTTCTTTGAGATTACCAACCTATGTCTACCTCAGCAAAACACATGAATCATTGCAAATTGTGTAGACATCTGGGGAAAAATTGTTGCACTAGGCACACTCAAATATTTGTTACATCCCAAAACATATTTCATGCTTTTCTATGCCTGCATGTTATGCATAAATGCATAAATTGCACATTTAAATGTGCAATTGTTTAATCATAGAACAATGCAACAAAATAAAATGGGTAGGCTTTTCATAAAAATTGAAGGAAGCCCCAAACATCTGGGTTTGTTCAGAGGACCTTATCCCCCATATGTTGCAAAATGAAGACAAGCTTTTAACCAGATCATTGCTAGGTGGCACTGTGACATAGTTAGGTAGCTGGAGGTAGCAGAGTGAGAAGCACAGTGCAGAACTTTCTTGTTCATGGTGTGGTGATACGTGATGAACGCTCAACGAGTCCTGCTGTCATGGGTGATTACAAACATTCTTTGCCTGTAGGACACTAAATACTCAAATTTCTCAGGTACTTCCTTCCCTTCTTGGGTGCTATCTGAAGTCATTTGTATAATCTTGCTAGAGGTAGGAAATGTTCTTTCTACATGACAAGATCTACGTGAATCACAGTAATATCTGCCAGAGTTCCTGTCGTGATGTATAATAGTTAGTGTCTGTTGGGTTCATCTCCTATTTTCTCCACTTACATTTTCACTATTCTCATCTCATAAACAAAGAATTATGAATAGCTGTCAATGCCATATATGAAAGAGCATTTCTACTATTTTTTGTTCTTTTTTTCTCTTTTTTTTACTGTTTGATATTTTTTAAGATAGATAAGCATCAGTAAAGACACTTGAAATGACACTTGACAACTTGATCTTTACATAACGTTGGAGAAAACATCTTTGTTCCTTCATCTTAGGTATGATATGCTTCATTTTAGGATCTTGGAAAAGAACAGTCTAGAGAATAAGGGGCTGGGGGCAGATTGACTGAACAACCCACACATATTATTTGCAAAGACGTTTTAATTTCTTGTTGCTCTCCATACTTTTTTTTTTTTTTTTCATTTGGTTTGTTTTTCATAAGGAGATAGACAGCAGGACTGAGGTATCATTGCACTACATTAGACTAGTGAGGGCATAAACACCTTGAAAAGAAAGGAGGTGAGCTCCAGAGAACTGAAAGTCTCCTACTTGTGTATAGGTCACTGGTTCAAATTGCTGCTGGAGTTCCTCTGTTCCCCCTTTAGTCAGTTCTCCACTTCAGAGACACTTCAACAAAGAGGTTTTAAATGGGAAAATGGTGCTTTCAGGTGCTCCTTTACAAAACACATGGGCTCAAACACGGTGAGTTTGATGCTACGCACTCACAGATCAATTAAGATTCTGTGAGAAACCTGAACTTTCTTTCTTTCTCAGTTTGTTCTGATTGCTGTCTTTTGGCTTGCTAAGATTCTCCACAGACTCGAAGACTAAGATAAAATCAGTTACATCTCAAGGTGAATAAATGATCACCTACAATATCATCACTGGTTCTTTCAAATAGCTGACTAGACCACACTAATTTGCACCTTTTTCCTTGTCTTCCTTCTGTCCTTGTGCCCAAGATAATCACCATTTATAACTTACTCTAAATGTCCAGTAAAGATCTGATCTAGCCTTTTTACGAAGAGTCAGCAAGCACTGAAATAATTAAATACAACATCTTGATTTCATTGTGAGGATTTGCAGACTCATTAATGCTTTTATCTTATCCCTGTCCAGAAGCAAATAACATTAAATTAGGTAACTGCACAGTGTTGGGTGGTGGTGTGACAACCAACATAGTTAGTGAACTGAAGATACTAAGAAACAAAATATTAATCTTAGATCATACCAAAAAAAAAAAAAAAATTAAACACTCCTCCCAACATTACTTCTTAAATCCAGTGATGTAGCTTAAATCAACTTTGAGTCACATCTGAATTTGCAAATAAAGCACAGTATTAAGTCTGTGCAGCTACTAGTGTTGTGACTATTCATAATACAATAAATTTAAGAAAATGTACCTTCTCATAGGTAAATATTTTATTAATATATGTAGTACATATGTAGATCACTCTGAAATTAATGCCTCCTATTTATTTCCATGGAAACTACAACCAATTCAAAGAGAACAATAACACTATAAAATAGAGAAAATTCTCAGCTACAAAACAATGTTTTTCAACAGAGTCATCACCAGCAGCTATGCATTTTTTGCACCAGCAGAGGTGACCCACTGTTTCAAGTCTGCTATGATGGCATCCTTGCTAGGATGTGTGTCGCCCATGCAGTCAGTCCTTCACTGGCCCAAACAGATGAAAGTCAGAAGGTACCAAATCCAGACTGTACCATGGCCGTAGTAGGACAGTCCAGACAAGATTAGCAATGTGCTCCATCCACTCAAACTGGGGGTTTTGGGATTGTGTTGTTATCATGTTGCAAAAGAAAGGATGTCTTTGTCTTTGTGCTGACTCTGAAAGTTCAACACTTAGTCAGTGTTGTGATGTAGCAGTCAGTGCTGAGTTAATGTTTTGTCTTGGTTTCAGGAAATCCTTCAGGAATTGCCCCTTTCTTATGTCAAAAGATGGTGCACATTTCTTTACCTGGTAAGGGCTATGCCTTGAACTTTTTCTTTGATGGGGAATTCACATGTCACCAGTCCATGGTCTGCCGTTTTGACTCTGTCTTGTAGTGGTGACACCACGTCTTGTCACCAGTAATGATGTGGTCCAGGAAAGCTGTCACCTTTAGCCTCATAGTGATTCAGTAGGTCCTGACAAGCTCGCATATGGTGTTCTTTCTGTTCCTGTTTGAACATATGTGGGACCCATGAGGTGCAAACTTTGTGATATTCCAACATTGCCACCAACGCATTGAAGCCAGTATTCAGCTCCATACACAGATTCCTGGTTGTAATCCACCAATTAGTGCAGATGAGCTGATGGAGAGCTTCATACTGTGGTACAACAGCTGTACATAGCTGTCCAGAATGTGGTTTGTCTTTGATGGCACACCTAAACACATCACCCCTCCATCTCACCATGCTGCCATACACTGTTTGGTCTCCAGAAACATTCAGCATGCATCAGTGAGTACCAATTTTTTTCCACATATAGGAATTCAATGCCACATCTTTGCTTCATCCTCAGTGCAGTGTTGGACGCCATTGTGTCCGACTGCCCCTCTGCTGCCATCTCTCTCACGGCAGCAGCATAGAAGAGGATGTTGGTGGGAAGGTTCAACCTCTAATGCCATACCACGAACATCCACCTCTAATGTCATGAGCCAGAGTCATAAAATAGGAGGCATTACCTTCAGAGCAACCCTTGTAACTGCACTTTCTTCAGAAGATAAGAAAGCAAAATGACCAAAAACTTTACAAGAAAGAACAAGTGCCTACTTGCAATAGTAAAAGAAATATTGCACCAGTTTCACTTTTACAAAACAGCTGCAAATGCAATACAAATAAAGAAACATAAATCTTTAAAGAAATACTTGATTCTAGTGTAAGTGCAGCATCTTTTTACTAGAAACAATTTGTTCAGTGGATTTAGCTTTCTTAGTTTTATTTAGCTCAGGAGGAGCTGGTTCTACATAAGCACAGTGCAACACAGAACTCACATAACAGTCTCTTCTTGAGAGTGCACTATTCAAAGCAAATAGCCGGAAAGCGCTGTATTCCAAAAGCTCTCAGTTGGCCTTCCATCATCCTGGGAACAGTAGATGAAGTGCTCTGTATCTCCTGCTAAATATATGTACGTACATTACAGGTATAAAGTTATACTCACCAACTTTACAAAGTTTTGCATTGATGGAAATAAGCAAGTACCATCCTGAGCTCTGAAATCATTAATTTGCTCTGTGGTTGACAGAAGTCAGAAATTATTCTACACAAGTCAGGAGTATTAATACAGTGTCAGACTGGTATGAAGAAGAGCAGAATTAGGCCCAGAGCTGGCAAACATAGATTTCTGATTATTCCATAATTTAATTTTCACATTCAGAATCGTTGCCTTTTCCAAATGTCCATTACTGTTGCCATATAAACCACAGATTAACATATGCATACATATCAAGGTTTTCTTTAAGTCTGCAGGTATGGTGGAAAGCTGGAAACTTTATAGACTTTGTGCAGAATCACTGAAGTTAAAACAGAAACACTAGAGACACATCAATCTATATTTATGGATACTGTATATTAAGATATTTTACTTAAAGAGATTAAATTATTTTTAAAAACTTAGATGGGTCATAGCTAAGAACTACTGCATTTTTGTAGTAATAACATACACAATGCTGAGAAGCAAGAAAGGTGTGATCAAAATGCTGTCTAGTTTCAGTGTGTATTACTTTAAAAAGAAACGTGTTTGATCTTATAATAAACCTTCAGAAAATTCAACAAGACTGGTATATAAAACAAAACAGCTCATTGTAACAAGTATAGCACATTAAAACTTTTTGTATTTTCTTCAATTTTTATTCTTACAGGAGAAATGATATCACTCACTAAATATGAATGCTGCACATGTTAGCAATAGAAATATTGATTTTTATAACTTTGCACTTGCCTTAACTTTTCCACACATATATACAAACACAATTAACATATGTAGGGGAAAAAAAAAAACAACCACAACAGAATTGAGGGAAATAAAATACACAAAAGTAGGCAAGTTCTGTACCAGATATAATTTTTTGTATTATTTAACAAATAATGACACATGAGCGTACTTACTAGAATCCTTGTAAAGAGTATATGAGCACATGATGCTGTAGGTTTGTTAAAGCACAAGGTGTACTTTGTGTAGATTTAAAAAAAAAAAAAAAAGAAAGAAGCAAGAAAAAAACTTTTTGTGTGACTGCTTTAGGTTTAAGAAAGTTGGATGTTTAAAAAATATCTTTATTACTTGAATATGAATATTTTTGTATAGTAATATCTGAAGAAGGTTTTAAAAGAAACAAACAAAAAAATATAACCTACCTGCTTTATGGTGTGCAACTTTTAGAGAAAAATAAACAGGGTATGTGTCCAGTTTGTAAAAAAAAAAAAAAAAAAAAAAAAAAAAAAAAAGTGTTCTCCTTTCAAGATTACTCTTTCACTGGCTAAATGCAAGGTTATGACAACTTGAAATACATATTTTTTTCTTTTTTTTTTGTGAACCGACAAAACAATAAAGCAATGTGAGTAAGTTGCGTATCCAAACTTTTTTGAAAGGATTTTTTTTTTTTTTTTTCTAATAGCAATATGAATTTAACAACATAATAGGGAAGGCTTGGAAGGTTCCAGTTCTCTGGTTTGACTTGCATGACATACCGGGCTGGAGATGCATGGGTTATTATGCATGGGTTACATTGGTGCAGCTTCAACCAGATGCAATGGAACTGCTCATCAGCAGGAAACGTGACCTTTTGCATAAGAGTATATATAACAGCAGAAGTCCCTCCATTAATATTTTCTTTTGTTTTCCTTTTGTTCTACTGCTTTGTTTCTTATTTATGAGGTATATATTCTATGTATGTGTATAATTTTCTTAAAAACACAAAGGGTGATGGATTTGCTCATGGTAAATCAAGTAGTACAGTCTCACGACTCTCTGAGGGAAAGATTGCATGCAAGTCTGTGTTGGACATCTGCATTCTTCCATTTTTCCACCTGTTTAGCTCCTCTGAAACCACAGGGTACACAAGGAACAGATGAACATGGCAGTGAATAGGTTTTTTTGGTGCTTGTGTGGTGTGTGTGAACAGAGTGGAAGAGCCTGACTGGTAATGGAACTGTGGAGAAACAGAACGAGCTCAGATCACAGCAAAGTTATCACTGTACACATGAAAGCTAACAAGAAAATATCCAAACAGGCATTATTGAAAACCTGAATTCTTGCTTTTCCTTTTTAAATTTGTTGAAAGCCTGAGTCAGGAAAAATTCCATCCTTGATTTTCTGGGCAAACTATAACGTGTGTGGCTCTTTTCTTGACTGCAGTTGCATAAATCAGGAGCATCACTATCCAGTGCAATGGATTAGCATTCATCTTGCAGTCACTTGACTTCGATCATTGTCTTTTTAGCTTTTCCATCAAGACCCTCTTCTCCTCAACTTCCTGAAGGATGTAAGAAACATAGTACTTATTTCCACTTATTTCTATTTTATTTTATTTTTTCATTTGTATAAACCTTCAGATTCCAAGAAGATTGCTCCACATTTGAAACTCTGTGACACAAGAACTTTAAACACTGCAGTAAGGGATAGGCACCAGGTCACAGTAATTCTCACAAAGGTTGAACATATGCCATAGCTAGAGCTTAAGTCTGCAGAAGAAATAGCATTCTTCTTGATCCAGGGGCCCTGACCATAGGTCTACTGATGTGGTTTTAGTTCATGAGTGTCAGAAGACTTTGAAGACATGACAGATGGATCCAACATGTCAACATGTATTTAAACATATTTTTTATAAAACTATTTTATTTTGCAGCTGGAGTCTGGAGCCCGGAGTCAAGCTGACCTATATTACAGGATATTGTTTCTACAGACAGTCACCTTTTCATACTTTGAAGCTGTCTGTTACATCTACTTCTCATGAAATTTTTGTATTTGCCACTTGAAATATCAGTAAGACCATCTGATTGAAAAATCATAGTTCAACCTATATCAATATGATTCATTGGCCGGGTATGATGGCAAGAAATATATTTAGCATTCTGTTAAACATCGTATGAATTACAATTGCTCAACTGTCAGCATGTCAAGTGCACAGAACTATGGGATCCACTGTAAATTCAAAATATTTATGTATATTTAGTTACATTTTTAAAATATTGCTATTAAACAGACATTAATAAAAAAATAAATAACAGAGGACTCTATTCTTTACTACATTACTCTGCATTCCTTACTGCTCTTAGACTTAGTACAGAGATGAATACAAATGCAGGAATTATATTAATTTCTCGTATTTTTTCCCAACATTATACATGTACAAATGAGGAGGCACACCATACAATGCTGCACACTTGAGGAGAGACAACCAAAGGAAAAAGTAAGTAAGCAAGATTTCTTGGAAGGCACTCAAATTCTGGTTCCAAAATGTAAATAAATACAGAGTAAAAAGACAAACATAGAAGGAAAAAAAAAGAAACAGTGAGCTCCACTTCTGATGAAAATACTTAGAGTGCTTCCGGCAGGCTTGACTGGAGACTCCTGACCTGCTCCATAGAGAGGGGCAAACTGAGACTACACATATCGTGACTGATAAAACCACAGAATCATTCCTTGCTCCTTTTCTACTACTATGAGCTCGCATCTTCACATGGTCCTCCTCTTCAGCACACTGAAACTCGAATGCAGACAATGAAGCTCCTGAATGTTAGGAACTACTGCTTTCTTGACTTTCCTGGATTTCTACATTGTCATTATCGCCAATTACTATTTACTGTTTTACGATAACATTATTTAGTTGATAAACTTTCTTTCCTCAGTACTTACTTCCTTTTTGCAGTTTTGCCAACATGCTTTTATATTTGTTTGGTTTCAGTTTGTTTATTTATTTGTTTTTGGTGTTTATTTTCCATAAGTAATTGAATTGGTAATTAATGAAAAACTGTGTATGTTTAAGATAAAGCTTTGTCTGTGCAGGAATTTGGTGAGGTATCTATAATTGAAAAATAGACTCCAGAAATTTAGTCAGATTTCTAAACTGCTTTACTTTCCGGTTACATTCAGGATAAAGTGATATACACACCACAAAATCAAATTGCTCTTCTACTAGGTCATAAACACTGATGGAACTTAACCAGTTTAGTATATTCTCCATACTTACGTTATAGGAGATTATGTACCAAACAAAGTAAAGCTAGGACAGATTATCCGCCCTCTATATGCCACTCAATTCTGTCTTGAAAAATCAGATGTTGTCTATCATGAGATATAGTACTGGCTATAATGGTGACAGCTGTCAGAAGTAAACAGTCCAAATATTTGGTGTGGGAATATACCGTGGCTTCTCTGACTGCAACACTGGGTATGTTGACAGCAACAGCCATGAGATTTTGTTTCCAGCTTTTGTAATTCTGCACACTGTAGGAGCATCATAAGAATTAGTCTGATTGGAAAGAGTGTAAAATCGCTAAAGGAGGAATTTACCTCGAAAGAGAATGAAAGAACGGAGCTATTCCTCCTCTGCTGGTTCAAATCTCATCTCAATAAGATGTGCCTCCACCTGGCCTTTCTTGGTACCAGATTCTGGCACCAAACACATGAGAGTGACAATGCTGATTCACACTATTTGAATTCTTCCACAGAGTGCTATTTCAGCCTTCTCTACAGTCCCTATTGCAATAGGTGTCTTCTAAGACTCTCGTGGATGTGATGTCACGGGGTTATCGAGATCAATCTGTGTCCGTGACAGGGGAGGGGGCAGTAGGCCCGTAGCCCCCCGGCCCCCCTCGGAAAAAAGGGAAAAAAGGGAAAAGGGGTAGGGAGATGGGAGTTGAAGGAAACAAACGGAACAGCGGCAACAATCTGAGGAGTAAAACTTATTTACTAACTATGATATCGGAATGCAAGATAACACACTATAATACAATATAATTAGAATTGAAACTAATAAATCAAATATAATGAGAGAGAGAGGTTTCCGAACACCGAGAGGCCTACTTTGAAGTTGAAGGCGCCGCGGCTTGGAAGCACACCCACACTCCCTGCCAGGCAGTGAGAGAGAGAGAGAGCGAGCGTCGCTTCCGTGACGTATTTCCCTCTCTGGCCGCGAGGTCCCCTGGGATGTGTAGTACTTCTTCTCTGTGCTCCACATGATGTTGTGATGTGGAATACCAATAGCAAAAATTACAAAACACAAAACCATGACATTCCACCCCTTATTCTACATCACTACATCATGCTTAAAAATACATATACGAATAAACAATACTTGAAAATGCATTACACACACAGGTCTATATACATATATATATATAGAATTACTGACTGCACTCCCCCAACATCAAATTCCCTTGTGGTACACATTGAACATCCCCATCCTTCTGCATCACCCACCAAGTGCACCCAGGTCCCTGGGCAAAAACAGTTCCACGGAGAGGTTTGCCCTTTCCAGAGGCTGGAAGGACCCACACTGCTTTTCCCAACATGTTCTTTACATGTACAACAGGGACCTTATCTCCCTCTACAGTATGTAGGGGGCTGGATTGGGTAGGACCATCACGATTGACAGATCCTCTGGTATTGACCAACCAGGTGGCTTCTGCCAAATGCTTCTCCCAGTTCTTAAATGTTCCACCACCCATTGCTTTCAACATGGTTTTCAACAACCCATTGTATCGTTCAATTTTACCAGAAGCTGGTGCATGATAGGGGATATGATAAATCCACTCAATGCCATGATCTTTGGCCCAAGTATTTACAAGGGAATTTTTGAAATGTGTCCCATTATCAGACTCAATTCTTTCTGGAGTGCCATGTCGCCACAGGACTTGTTTCTCAAGACCCAATATGGTGTTTCGGGCGGTAGCATGGGGTACTGCATAGGTTTCAAGCCACCCAGTGGTTGCTTCCACCATGGTAAGCACGTAACGCTTACCATTGCGAGATCGTGGTAAGGTGATATAATCAACCTGCCACGCCTCCCCATATTTGTACTTTTGCCATCGCCCTTCCTCCCAGAGAGGTTTCATCCTCCTGGCTTGTTTAATTACGGCACATGTCTCACAGTCATGAATAACCTGTGCAATAGCGTCCATTGTTAAGTCCACCCCTCGGTCTCTGGCCCACTTATATGTTGCGTCTCTTCCTTGATGGCCCGAGGTCTCATGGGCCCATCGAGCTAGAAATAATTCACCCTTGTTCTGCCAGTCCAAGTCTATTTGAGCCACCTCAATTCTGGCAGCTCGATCTACCTGATGGTTGTTCTGTTGTTCTTCAGTAGCCCGACTCTTGGGCACATGAGCATCTACATGACGCACCTTTATAACCATATCTTTTGCTCGGGCGGCAATGTCTTTCCACAGTTCAGCAGCCCAAATAGGTTTACCTTTCCGCTGCCAGTTATTTTGCTCCCACTGCTGCAACCATCCCCACAAGGCATTCGCCACCATCCATGAGTCAGTATAAAGATAAAGCATTGGCCACCTCTCCCGTTCAGCAACATCTAAGGCCAGCTGGACAGCCTTTACCTCTGCGAACTGACTTGATTCTCCTTTTCCTTCAGTGGCCTCTGCAACCTGTCGTGTGGGGCTCCACACAGCAGCTTTCCATCTGCGATGCTTCCCCACAATACGACACGATCCATCAGTGAACAGGGCATATTCCTTCTCATTTTCTGGTAGTTCATTGTATGGTGGGGCCTCTTTAGCACGTGACACTTCTTCTGCTGGTGATGTTCCAAACTTTTTACCTTCAGGCCAGTCCATGATCACCTCTAAAATTCCTGGACGGCTGAGGTTCCCCATCCGTGCTCGTTGTGTAATCAGCGCAATCCACTTGCTCCAAGTGGCATCAGTAGCATGATGGGTGGAGGGAACCTTTCCTTTAAACATCCAGTTCAGTACTGGCAGTCGAGGTGCCAGAAGGAGCTGCGTTTCAGTACCGACTACTTCAGAAGCAGCCCGAACCCCCTCATATGCGGCTAAGATCTCCTTCTCAGTTGGAGTGTAGCCCTCTTCAGACCCCTTGTACGCTCGACTCCAAAATCCCAGGGGTCGGCCTCGAGTCTCTCCTGAGGCTCTTTGCCACAAACTCCAAGTGGGACCTTTCTCCCCAGCAGCAGTATAGAGGATGTTCTTTACATCCTGTCCCGTCCGTACTGGCCCCAGGGCCACGGCACGGGCTATCTCCTGTTTAATCTGTTCAAAAGCCTGCTGCTGCTCTGGGCCCCATGTAAAATCATTCTTCTTCCGCGTCACCTGATAAAGGGGGCTTACGATAAGGCTGTAGTTTGGAACATGCATCCTCCAAAAGCCCACTACGCCCAGAAAAGACTGTGTGTCTTTCTTGCTAGTGGGTGGAGACATAGCAGCAATCTTGTCAATCACATCTGCTGGGATGTGACGACGCCCATCTTGCCACTTTATCCCCAGGAATTGAATTTCCTGAGCAGGTCCTTTCACTTTGCTTCGCTTAATCGCAAAGCCAGCACGTAAAAGGATCTGGATTATTTGTTCTCCTTTCTCAAAAACTTCCCTTGCGGTATTGCCCCACACAATGATGTCATCAATGTACTGTAAGTGCTCAGGAGCACCACCCTGTTCCAGTGCAGTCTGGATCAACCCATGGCAAATGGTAGGACTATGTTTCCACCCCTGGGGCAAACGGTTCCAGGTATACTGAATGCCCCTCCAGGTGAAAGCAAACTGTGGCCTACATTCTGCGGCCAAAGGAATGGAAAAGAAGGCATTCGCAATGTCGATGGTGGCATACCATTTGGCTGATTTTGACTCCAGCTCGTATTGGAGTTCTAACATGTCTGGCACAGCAGCACTCAGTGGGGGTGTTACTTCATTCAGGCCACGGTAGTCTACCGTCAGCCGCCATTCTCCACTGGCTTTGCGCACCGGCCATATGGGGCTGTTAAAAGGTGAGTGAGTTTTACTAATCACTCCCTGACTCTCCAGTTGACGAATTAACTCATGAATGGGGAGCAAGGAATCCCTATTGGTGCGATACTGACGTCTGTGCACCGTTTTTGTAGCAATCGGTACGTGCTGCTCTTTCACTCGTAGCAGCCCCACAACAGATGGGTCTTCCGACAGGCCAGGCAAGACAGACAACTGCTTAACACCTTCTGTGTCTACAGCAGCTATTCCAAAGGCCCATCGATACCCCTTAGGATCCTTAAAATATCCCATTCTGAGGTAATCAATACCAAGTATACAGGGAGCCGCTGGGCCAGTCACAATAGGGTGTTTCTGCCAGTCTTTACCAGTGAGACTTATCTCAGCCTCCAACATAGTCAGCTCTTGAGAACCCCCAGTCACTCCATGAATATAAATCGATTTCGTCCCTTGGTGACTCGAGGGCATTAGGGTGCACTGTGCACCAGTGTCCACCAGGGCCTTATATTTCTGTGGTCGTGATGTGCCAGGCCACCTAATCCACACAGTCCAGTATACTCTATTGTCCCTTTCCCCCCCCTGGCTGGGGGCAGGGCCCCCCTATTTGTTACCTCGGTTGTTCACAGCAACTGGAGCAGTCACCCTTTTGGAGAAGTTCACCTTGGTGGTCGATCTGTCTTGTAATTCTTTCACTCGTGCTTGAAGTACAGGAGTGGGCTGCCTATCCCACTTCTTCATATTCTCCCCATTGTCGCGCAGGTAGCGCCACAAGGCAAGACGCGATGTAGCCTTACTGTTGTCATTTGCCTGAGCACGAGGACGTCTCCTTCTGATGGCTGAGATATTGGATGATGCAGGTTGGGAGGAAACCAAGTTGATCAGCTCTTCCGGTAGACAGTTTTGGGAATTCTGGTTCCCGTCAGATGTATCTGGTACCACCATGGATCCATCTGCATTAAGCATGGTAGACAGTTCGTCCCTCATATCTTCTTGTTTGCTCTCCACTCTGTCTAGCTTTTCAACTACCTTTGTGATGGCCGAAACACAAGCCTGTAGAGGGGCTAAATGTAACTCAAAGTCTTGAAGTCTATTAACCAGTTCATTTACAAGGGGTCTTCTTACCCCTTTGCCATACATTGCTGCGAGTGTACTGGCATACCTTTCCGGTGCAGTCTTCGTGAATGTACGCCACATATTTGGTGTACACCTGACTTTCTCAGGGTCATGCTTTTGGTCTGGCTCGTCAGGAATGAAGTCGGAACTGTATAACATTTCCACTACGGCATGCTCTCTCAAATAACTGATACCTCTTTCCATATCAGTCCATTTCTTTTTCTCAGGCATCAGATCATCTTTGAAGGGGTATCTTTCTCTTACGGCTAACAGCATTCGCTTCCAGAGGGTGAAGGATCCATCCTGGCATGTACCAATACCCCTGTCAATGGCTGAGTCTCTAGTAATGCTACCCAGTTGGCGAGCTTCTCTACCATCTAGCCACACACTGTTGGCCCCACTGTCCCAACAGCGGAGTAACCAGGTGACGATAGGCTCTTTTGGGTGTCGTGAAAAGTCTTTTCTCAGACCTCTAATTTCACTCATTTTTAGAGATCGATCAACAATGGTAACAATGTCTTGCTCACCTCCACCTCCTGCTCTTTCAGGACTTCTTGTTACCCTTCTGGGAGTAGGTGACCGTGATCTTACTGAAGGCCCCTCCCCTAGACTCAGGGCCGCTTTCCATGGATCGAGCCACTCTGGACCTCTTTCCTCCTCTTCTCTTACAGCGTCTGCTTCCTCTACTTTCTCCTCCTCCTCTTCCTCTACTCTCCTTTCCTCCTCTACTTTTCCTTCCTCCTCTTCCTTCTTCTCTAGCTGAGTTGAGACTCGTTTCGTTTTCTCTTACAGGAGCAACTGACATCGATTCCAGTACCTCCTGTGGTTGAAGAACGATGGCAGGTTGGTCGGTTCTGATGCTCTCCCTCTCCAATTTGGCTCGAAGTCCATCTCTTTCAACTGTGAGAATTTTTAGCTCAGATTCAAGCATGGCTTGACAAGACTGAATTCTGCTTAGTTCATTTTGGAGGGTGTCTTGCTCAGTTCGGAGTACATCCCTCTCGGACTTGAGGGTATCTTGCTCAGACTGGAGGATGTCTTGTTGAAGTTGGAGGTTGTCAAGTTTGGATTGCAGGGAGTCTTTCTCATTTTGGAGGGCATCTCTCTCAGACTGGAGTGTGTCTCGCTCGGATTGGAGGTCTTTTCTCTCGACTAGAAGACCTTCTTTCTGGACCTGGAGATTCTCCGCCTCGGTTTGGAGACTCTCTCTTTGGATTTGGAGACTCTGTTTCTCGACTAGGAGACTCTCCTTCTGGACCTGGAGATTGTCCCTCTCGGCTTGGACTCTCTCCTGGAAACTCTCCTTTTCGGCTTGGAGACTGTCTCGCTCATTTTGTATTGTCTTCTGGAGACTCTCCCTTTCAGCTTGGAGACTCTCTCGCTGGAACTGGAGATTCTCCCTATCAGCTCTGAGACACTCTCTTTCAGCTTGTATTGTCTTCTGGAGACTCTCCCTTTCAGCTTGGAGACTCTCTTTCTGGAACTGGAGACTCTCCCTATCAGCTCTGAGACACTCTCTCTCAGCTTGGAGACTCTCTCTCTCAATTTCAGAAACTCTATCGCTTTCTGGGATAGTATTGAATAAGGCCCGATAAGCATTAGCCAGGCCCCAGATCATTTGTGCCATTTGTGCCTCCTCAGATCTGCCTGAGCCACAACATTCCTGTCTTAAATAATTGTTTAAGCACTCAGGGTCTTCCAGGTGTTCAGGAGTAAAGCTCCATGACACCGAGGATGGCCATCTCTTTAAAGTCTCTCCCAAGCCTTTCCACACTCCCTGCCACTCGGTACTCTCTGGTTCTGGGGAAGACTTCTTCAAAATATGATAAATACAAATACTGAGTGAAATGATGAGTAGTGCATTCAGGGAGATTAACAGTATTAACAGTGTGATCAAATGGGCATTCAAAAACTGCATAAAGGATTCAAAGGAGAGACTGGGAGCCTGCTTAAAAATCACAAGTTCTGTAAAATTAGCAGCTCCTTCTGCAATTGTATCCCACATTGTATGCAGGTACCAGGTAGGTATTTCTAAGAGTGTTCTCAATTGACTATATATACTTGTAGCTCCATAGAGAAAAGTGGCAAACTTAATCAGGGCCCAGTATGTTTTGAGCATCAAAAAGGAAACACCAATGGCATGCAGTCCCTTGAAAAGCAGTTTTACAAGAGAAAGCATTTTTTTTTTTTTTTCTTACAGAAGCAAAATATCAGTGCTCAAAGTTTACAAATATCACCAGAATATTGGCAGTCCGCCTGGACTTTCAAGGCCAAGCTCTCAGTGAGCACCTGCAAAAGAGATAAACTTTCCCAACACAGCTAACGAAACTCTCCGAGAGCAGAGATTCGTTCTAACAAGCTACAAAGCAACTTTTTAAGAGCAAAGAGGGATTATTTCAAAAACCAGAAAACAAGCCCCAATATCTTATCTTAATATCTTATCTCTATCTGTGCCCGCATTCTCCACCAAGAACTGTCACGGGGTTATCGAGATCAATCTGTGTCCGTGACAGGGGAGGGGGCAGTAGGCCCGTAGCCCCCCGGCCCCCCTCGGAAAAAAGGGAAAAAAGGGAAAAGGGGTAGGGAGATGGGAGTTGAAGGAAACAAACGGAACAGCGGCAACAATCTGAGGAGTAAAACTTATTTACTAACTATGATATCGGAATGCAAGATAACACACTATAATACAATATAATTAGAATTGAAACTAATAAATCAAATATAATGAGAGAGAGAGGTTTCCGAACACCGAGAGGCCTACTTTGAAGTTGAAGGCGCCGCGGCTTGGAAGCACACCCACACTCCCTGCCAGGCAGTGAGAGAGAGAGAGAGCGAGCGTCGCTTCCGTGACGTATTTCCCTCTCTGGCCGCGAGGTCCCCTGGGATGTGTAGTACTTCTTCTCTGTGCTCCACATGATGTTGTGATGTGGAATACCAATAGCAAAAATTACAAAACACAAAACCATGACATGTGACTACTTCTACATAGTCACAGCATTTCATGCTATTTCATCAATATAGCATCTTCGTATTTTCTGGGAATATACTTCTTGTATTTGAAATCTTTTTTTTCTTTTACTACGTCTTAGAGGATATTCTTGTAATGAAAAATTGATTGTAAAGTTGAAGAATGTGTGTTTATTTGGGTATACAAACATGATGGCATGAAAACAGAATCTAGTTTGAAATTGTAAGAACCTGTTTAAAGATACAGGTTTTTTTAGTGATTGTAGTCACAGAATGTACACTTCTGAGCAGACAATTAGTTAGTAAGGTAATCAATAGATGCCTGGGGAAAAAAAAAATCACCTTATAGTTATATGAAATACAATAAAAAATATAAACTTCCATTTCTATTTGCCAAAAAGATATGGGTATCTTGTAAAGGAACTGTTACAAGCTATCAAATACATCACATATGTATATAGATTTTTGAAAGCTCAAAAGCTATGTATGCATCCATAGTAACTTTGCTTTAGTCCCTCTGGTAAATAATTAGCATTTTTAAACTGATTAAATAAATATTTATATTACAGATTAGAAGTGGTTTCAAGGACTTATTACAGGCTCTCTTTGTTGTAAATGGGGTGGAATGGCTCTGATCTAATCTCCTGGGTAAATAACATATTTTATAATTTTTAATTAAAAAGGAAGTGGAGAAAATTATTTAAAACAAATATTTAAATACCATGAAGGCCTTGTTTCAGAAAGTGACAAAAGCCATCAGACTTAAAAATGAGAGTTATTTCATTTTTTGTTTCTTTCTTATTACTAAAACAAAATAAATGCCAGTAACTGCAGTTTCCCTTCAGAACTTGTCCAGTGGGTCTAAGAAATGAGGTCTGGCCTTCAAACTTATGTGGACCAGTTTACAAAAACTATTGTAGCCTTAAGCTGAATTAACTTCAAGTAGGTGTTCTGTAAGATTTGCTTTCTAACCTGCTTTGTGGAACAGCAGAATCTGGAGCATGACTGGTAGTGTTATATAGCTTTATTTTAATGTAGAAAGCAATTAGCTATGTTTGCTGAATGACCCTGCTCAAAGATAATGAATTTATACAATGGTTCATCCTTATATTAGTCTTCATAATAAGATATCCACTCAAAAACAGCATAATAGAATATGTTATTTCTCCTCACTCCTATTTACAAGTGATTTAACTGCAGGAAAGAGAGACCTTCACTCTCTTTGCATGGCTATAAACATATTTACAGTGAGTGTGAAATAGTTTTCTCTCCCTTTGTTCAGTTGGAAAAGTATTTCCGGAGAAGTTTTTCCATTGTTGAGATCCTTACTGTCTTAAAATGCTTTGTAAGTTGTGGCCACTGTACAAAATATATTGTGAAATTGTGGATTAGAAGAGAAAATCATCTCCTCTATTAGGTATAAAAAGGGCATACCATGAAAGTAGCTCAGACAAATCCAAAAGAGACTTAGTGTCTGCTTCAGACAGCTTTTAGAAGATGCCAGTAAGCAGAAATAAAGGATGGTCCTTTAAGTACAAAACCAAGACAAACTCTTTTGGCTATCAAGTCCAGTCTTCTCTATCGGTATCCGAAGTAGTACTTTTTTCAAGCCTACATCATTTTTGGCTATTGTTTTTTTGGAGGCAATTGTTATAATCCCCTATCAATTTTCAGCCTTTAGTTAAGTATTAAGATCTTCGGCTGTTTGTATGTATTGTTCTTAGCTTTATTTACTGGCAGTGCACTTCAAAGTTATAGGCCAGAGCTCTTCATTAGGACAATCCAGCTAAGAGAAAAGGCACTGATTATTCACAAGGCTGATTGAAAGAGATCTCCACTGCCAGTCCGTCTTATTCCCAAAATTTTCTTTTCTTTATAATCCATTATAAACTTCTTAATCCCATCTTTTATCCAACTAAAAAGCAACTCATTTATTGACTAATAGTTTTCCTTGCAGCATCATATTAAAAGTTTATAACTAAATGCTAATGCCAGGATTGATTAGATCTATTTCATTTCAAATTTCTAGAAAACTAGATATCTTACCCATACAGTGCTGCACAATGCATAGGTGATAGCCTCATGCTATTCAGCTCCCTTTTCATATGCCTCTATGAGTTTTAGTTGTCTCTGCTAAAAAATGTTACAGAAACCTACATACTGTCAAAGTCAGAGAAAAAATACAGAGTTCTCGTTTTTTCCCTTTTATTTTAGAAATAAATTGTAGACACTAGAAATCTAAATCTTTAGCCAAAAAGAACAGTTATCTTGGCTGTACCTGATAATGGTATCAATAGTTCTTACTACTCAAAACAAATTTTATATGTAGCTTTTTAGAATTCCAGGGTAGAAATCTCCAAATTGATTTTTACTTCAGTCCTTGATTTACTAATTCAATTTTTATACTGTCTTTTCCATTACCTTTTGAGATTGTAAGCTAGTTACCTTCATCAATCATATCAGAAAAAGGGGCTAAGCTTAGACTTCCATTTAGGTTCATGACAATGTCACCTTTAACCTTCGCTACTTCTTTACTGTGTAACAGGGCAGGAGCATCAGTGCAGTGACTTTTCTTTTTCCTTAGACAGATTTTTGGTTTTCTTATATTTGAGAAAGATATTTACCCAGGGAGCCTGCTACTCTTCCCAATGCTTTTTCCACATACATTTTCACAAGTCTTCCTTACATTGTTTGTCTTGAAGTTACCAAATTCAACAGTTACTTTGAGCCAGCTGCCGACAGGTTCTTCAATACTCTAAGTGTCTAATATTATTTATCTACTACAAAAAGTCACGTAAACTTGCTCAGAAACCAAATGGAAGAGCCCTTGGTTACTCAGAGTAAAAATCATGCCAAAGATCCTTCTAACAATGCGAGAGTGAGATATGAGTAATAGAGAACCACAGGCAATGTTTAATTAACTACTGCAGATGACTCACTGTGTTCCCTGGCTCTTCATGTTCAGTGTAAAAGAGGACAGAAGGTTGTTAATTATAATGACTTTCACACATCTGGGAGTAATTCTTAAACATTCGTAAAGAAATATTTTTGGATAATTTTACCATCTTTTTTTAGAAAAAAGATGCTTAATCCTCACAGTTTCAAAATTAATTTGGAATACACTAAGTAGTAACAAACCAAAGTTTCAGAAAACTGAAATATTTCCCTACTTAATAGTAAATGTCATGTGCATTTGACAAGAAGGTCCTGGTTTTCAGTTTTGAGCACTTCAGACTGTAGACCATTTGTG
This sequence comes from Alectoris magna, assembly GCA_030625065.1. Lineage (NCBI taxonomy): Eukaryota > Metazoa > Chordata > Aves > Galliformes > Phasianidae > Alectoris > Alectoris magna. Next base: position 80,654,132 of record CM060560.1, read on the forward strand.
ACTAACATATCTCATACAATTTCAACTTTGCTAAGCTGAATTTACCTTGCAAGCTCTTTTTTAAAGAGTTTATAGGTAGTCAAGCTGCTTGCATTTTTACAGTTAAATACAAAGGCCATTGTATATTCTGTCTCCAAATAGACAGCAAGGAGTCTGGAATGGCCTAAGCGATCTTTGACATTCTCCTTGTTCGTAGGATCTGAAATAGTACTATATTAATATTTGGACATTTTCTTATCTGGGAGAAAAATTAATGTTCATTCAAAAGTATATAGAATGTAGCTACCTATATACATCCACTCAGTTGTACAATTTCATTAATAGGTCGTTCTGTTGTTTTTTTAATTTACCACTAGAGAAAGAAAAATGATCACCCACTATTTACTCTCTAAACTTTCCACAGATAATATTCTGAACTTTGTTGCTTTCTTCTCATTTCATTATCAGTAGATTTCATCAAGGTCTATGAAATAAGGAAGGTGTTTCCTCTACATTTTCACTCCAACCACTCACCGAATTTAATTGCAACCTTCAGCTTTTGTCAGAGAAAACTGAGCTGGACATGAATCAGCACATGTTCTTCTCAAAGTCTGCATCACTCTCTTATGTGAAACATCATACAGTGAAAGCTAGTGCATTAACTGAAGAAAGAAAAGAGCAACATGAATAATATTTGGCAATGTGCTTTTCGTGGATTTGTAAGAACCAGCAACAACATTCAAAACAAACAAACAAACAAAAACAAAAACAAAAGCAAAAACAAATGAAGCATGAGATGTATTGTGTACCAAAACTCAGCTAAGTCACAGAGTGAAATAGAGACTCATTATTACTGGTGATACATGAGAAAAGAAGATTTTCTAGGTCAGCCAAGATGAAATTTATTATTACACCTTGCATTTTGCCTCTAACACAACAGTCCATGTATTTTTTGTTCCTGTTCTATCCAATAAGCTTCTTTGAGACATGATTTATCCTTCCTGGTAGTCATTGTATAAGAATACAATCTTTCTCTAGTCACATTATTTGATTTCTGTTGAAAAGAAATCTGAGTATCTTAAGAAGGTTCCTGATTTGGATTAACACACAAAGAATTTCCAAACAATGAAACAATCCCTTCGTTGTTGTTTCTTCCCTGAGGTATTCCTCTGCAGTGAATCTACCGAGATTCTATTTCATGCAACTGTTATCAGCACTAGCGGTTTTCAAGGCAAGTTTTGAGGCCAGACCACTCAAGGTATTTGCTTGCACTTACAATTGGATTTACTGATTTTTTGAATATTCTTTTATTTCATGTATCTCTATCTATAGTGCCATGGAGACTTCTTTTCCTTATGGAGATAATCCGTTATAATCTTGAATTTTCTTTATAAGTTCATTCGTGTCATCTGAAATCAGATCTTGCTTTTTGTTTGGAAGCTTTCCCGGTTTTTGCTTGCCTGTTTTGGTTTAATTTTTATTTTTGCAAATTGTCATTGTGCATATCTCCTGAGGAAAACAATGTCAATTTATAGAGTCTCAGCGGCTAAAATTTTGTCAGCATTAGGTTGAAAGATGATTGATGTTCTCTGGAAAACATAAAGTGTACTTATTCAGGTTATTTATGTTTTATATTGACCAAATAATCACAACCAAAGAAATATCAATTCAGTGAACTCATTTTAAATGAATTTTAACTCTTTACTGCTTCACTTGCAAAAACTATGCACAGGTCATTCATCTCTGTCTCGGTAAGCTGAAGGAAGAACCTTTCAGTTATCTAATTTCCTGCTTAGCTTAATATCATACCCACAATTTAAAAGTAATTTGTGTGTTCTTTATGACTGTTCATTGTCTTTCCACACAGAAAAAAAAAGTCTGTTTCTTTTTATTAAGTGTGCCAGTGACATGCAAAGTGGTCTAACACAATCAGGAAATCTAAAGTGAAGGTGCCTAACATGTCCTTGCCACCTGCCGCTGTATTAAACTAAATAAAAAGAGGACAAGAAACAGGCACCATAGTGAGGATTATGGATGAAGTGTCAGGCATTATTTTAAATCTTCTTACCTTCTGTCAACTTAAATCACATTCTCGAAATCTGCTTGGCAGAGAGCAAGGAGGAGGCTCTGTGAAATTCTTAAATTAAAAATGTTTCCTTTATCCTATGAAATGGTCTCACTCCTGACACATACTCAGAGTAATACCTGGTAAACGTGCTAGCACATATAAGATTTTATCACGTCTGCTGCTATCAGTCCAGCAGAGCCAGCTCCAGCTGAGTGCAAGTGGAGGCTTCTACATAGAAATAGCTACGGTAATGCTGCCAGCAGTCCAAAGCAATCTGAGGCAATGACTCAATTTACTAATGTCCTCAGGTCACCCAGGTGCCACATCTGACATAAAATGATGGCAATGTGACTGCACAGCTGTAACCAAGGCAATGGGAATATCAGCAGGGTTGCAACAATGTACACAGGGGTATGCTCTGACCTGGAGAACATTTGCTACAAAGAACAAAGAATAAGGCAGAAGAGGACTGACTCTAATACCTCATGTTGGATGGAGAGAGAAAAACAAAGTACCATTTTGTCAGCACTCTCTGTCCATCACTGCACCCTTCAATCTCAAATTCACTGCCACCTGCCAAAACACAGACGTACACTGTGTCCTCATGGAGGGATCTGAGACTGCTTTAGTGAAATTACTCTCAGGATGCAAACTGCCAAGACATGGCTCATCTTTCAGATACACAGTTACCTAGTGACACTCACTGCTTTTCCTAAGGGTTTATGTTCTCTGCACAGTTCAGGGAGAAAACCTCATATTTAAGAAAGTGAATCACAGAAAATAGTACACAGAGTAATGAACATCTGAGCCAGAGGACACAAAACGATGAGAACAAACACATATAATAAAGTGTACCTTTCTCTCTGAATTAGACATTTACCTGCAGGCCAGCACAGGTTGTCTGTACCCAACAGAAGTGCAGCCCCCGAGTTCAGCGTCTGTGAAAACTCCACCACAGACTGGTTCAAGGGCTGCGGAGGCTTTGTGCTGATCATTCTCCAGCCTGGGGCAAGGGGACTGATTTAATCACTGTCAGGTATGGATTTTTGAGGTAAGATCTTAAATCTCTTCCGTCAAAGCTGTTCCACTTCACATACAGTAATTAAATATTCAATAGTCCAAAGAGAGTGTACAGATAATGACTTTGTAGCCTATTGGTGTGTAGCTTGTTTATGAAGAGGATGTCTGAATTCATGTACCTTCTCCAGATAATACCCCATTCCAGTCCCACTTTGCTCAAAGTCTGCAAGTTCACTCTCTCCAGCCAATTAGTTACCATTTTTTCACAGATAATTTCGGACAGACGAAAGCATTGGATCCCAGAATATCTCATACCCTACATTTAGAGCCCCATACGGTTAGCTCAGGTTTCAAATCTGCCTCCCTTGCCTCAGCCAGGTAGGAAAACCGATCCCTATCACCTACATTTTTGTTAATAGAATTTCATAAATATCTTCAGAGTTGATCAGCTGTTGAGTATTTGCATTTTAGATTACAATGCTTTAAAGGACAATTAGGAAGCGGACAGTGTATTTTACTGTACATTCCATGAAATTTTGGCCACCAGATCTGTAAATTGTCCTGAATTCTCTGTAGATGTTACTATGTGAGGACTATCATGCTATTCTTCCAGCACTGTGCTTTATTCAGTGGTAATCACCATTCATATTACTTTATCAGTCACAGTGACTAAATTTTAACGAATTTAGTTTTTCTTTTGATTTATGGATGGTTTCTTTTTCTTTTTCTTTTTTTTTTTTTTTCAATATTCTTTTTTTTTTTTTTCCCAATGGGAAAATATGGAGCATTTATAAACAAGTACATTCCTAATATTAATAGCAAATTTTATCTCTATAAGACAAGATGATACATACCACTGGGTTTTGGCATTGTTTTATTCTGTGGTGTTTGTTTTTTTGTTTTGTTTTGTTTTGTTTTGTTTTTCTTTATTGCTTTTGTTTTAGAGGAAGGGGGCTCAGTTTTGCTTCTTTTAGAGCTTAAGAAGACTAGATACAATTTCTTTAATGATTTGACACCAAATTACTGCTATTTCCAGGAGTCCCTCATGACTTCATTGTACAACTATGCAGCATGTCTGAATGGGATAAACTGTAAGATTAATACTAAGGAAGAGGCACTTAAGCATGCAAAGATTTCAGTTGGAGGTGAGGATCCAGAAAAGTGAGATTTTTTTGCCTCTTGAGAAGAACCCCCGAGAATCTGTCTCTAACTGGAATTATTTCTTACAGCAGATATTAAAGGTTAGATTCTCCCTAGTGTTCCTATTCTTTGTTCAAACCACTTTATTTTGCTTTCCTCCATTTAATTTAGTTACTGATTTGATGAAGTAAAGGGTTTTCTTAAAATCCTAGCAAATGCACCTATTTATTAATTTGCAACCTTACAGTTGAGAAAAAATGATGTAGTCATTCAGGCTTTAAAATAAAAACTCAATTGAATGTTTCACACTCATTAATAAAACACTTTTCCCTGCTTTTCCCTCACTTGACATGTCATGTGCCTTTTTTTCTTTAATACCTCAGAATCTCTTTGTAGTTTTTTCTATGGAGAGAAGTTAAGGGCACTGATTTTATTGCTGTTTTTTTCCCCCCTTCCTGAACTTCCTGAAAGACTAAAGGGCAAAAAATATGCCTACCAAGAACAAAGACTTTATAACTGTGACAGGAATAATCATACAAACAAAGGCAAGAACTGATAAATTAAAGTGGCTGAAGATGAGTACATAATAATTTGTAATTTACTGTGAGTCAGATACATATTTTAATGTGATTTTCTTTGTTATTAGGTTAAGATACCAAGGAAAACACAACAATCATAACTTGTTAAAGCTTATCCTGACACACGGCATATGCATTAAAAAGACAGTCGTGGACTTTAAGAATAGGGTTCTGACTTAGTAATTGTCTTCAGAAAAAATCCTTATTTTTTTACCATCGTTAGCCTCTTGTTCTCTTGTGTAGAACTGTATTAACATTAATGATGACTGCTTTAATGGTCTCACAAGTAGAGAAATGAAAATCAAGTAAATTCAGACTTATGTTTCTTGCATAAGGTTTTGCATATCTTATACACGTAGCCTTGTAAACATGCTCTGCCTAAGCTCTGTGCTATCAAGTAAACTCAGATCTGACAGTTATGTAGAATGAATAAGGCAGAAAAATTTCACCAATGCATAGCCCAAGCACAGCATTCTTCAGCTACAGCTTCCAGGAATCTATTGCATGTAGAGTATATACCATATCTTGCAAATAAATAATTTATTGTATCCAAGACACAAAAAGCTAACAGAAAGGAAAGATTAAGTCAAAAAAATAATAGAAAAGGCCCTGATTTGAGTAAATGCAGCACCAACTTAAAGCACTCTAAACATGAAATGGCCATTTGGTATATAACTGAATAATATAAATAGCTCTACAGTTGATCTGAGTAGCATTATGTGTAGACTTTCAATTGCAGTCAGTGGCAAAGTTATTTCTAAAACATATGTGCACATGAATTTCAATGACTTTTTTCGTAGTCTACATGGTACACAGTCTCAACATCCACATTTGCTCTGTGTATGATGGTTCTTGCTTCAGCTGTAATGAACATAGGACAGGGGGGAATGGTTTTAAATGGAGACAGGGGAGGTTTAGGTCAGATATTAGGAGGAAATTTTTCACACAGAGGATGGTGTCTTACTGGAACACACTGCTCAAGGAGGTTGTGGATGCCTCATCCTTGGAGGCATTCAAGGCCAGGCTGCTTGTGGCTCTGGGCAGCCTGGTCTAGTGAATGGTGACCCTGCACATAGCAGGGGGGTCGAGACTAGGTGATCTTAGGTCCTTTTCAACCCAGGCCATTCTATGATTCTATGAACATGAATGCACCTCCCAGGAGCATTGGTTTCTGACAATTAATATGGTCAGAGTGAAATTTCATGAAATTTTATAAGTAATTCAGAAGAGGCAATTATGAGGTCTGTTCTTCCTCAATTGCGTTATTTTTTATATAACATGGATCTGTCTGTCATTTCCCTGCTCATAATCCATATCTGCCAATGTCATCTGCTCAACAGTTAGAAAAATTTCACTTTGGTGACAGAAGGAGAGTAATTCTCAGACAACCAAAAAATAGAACTTAAGTTAGCACCCTCACAAGCAATACAAACACAGCCATAAGTTTCTCCTGTGATCATTACTGTGTTCACATGAATGAACAGAACATTGTGTTTCTGGAGCATCTTTAATTCAGTGTTTCAAAGTAATTTTTGCAGCATTTGCCAAATTATAGCTCATATGTGACCTAAGCAATTATCAGTAATCCCTTTTAGCAGAACAGCAAACTTCATGTTTAAAGTTTGCTTAAAACATTATTTATTAAAATGTAATCATTTAATCACTTTTATTAAGAATATAATTACTTGTGTAACTTAAAATTTCAAGATTATCAGTTTAATAGTAAAAGCATACAACAACTTTAAAAAGAAATTGTTATCATGTTAAAACATGAACATCCTCTCTGTCTGTCAAATAGTGTTTGTCTTTTTCCTCCTGGAGATAAAACTATGACAGGAACAGACAGATGATACTCAAGTAGGTATGTAAGACTTTGAAAAAATTATGTTCTTATGACAAGATTTAGTATAGACAGTCCTTCAGGGCAGATATGAATGAAAGATCTCTGCCCTAATTTTATGGAACATGAATTTAATGGGTACTTATTTCCAGCCCATAGGTATTGCATCATGAAGGAAACCCCGTGTGCCTCAGGATGGTTGATAGTCAAGGACCTGGTTGCACACAGCCATCTGTTCTTCTCTGCTGTTGACCTCAGCTGGGAGATGGCTTCCAATGGAATTGGACATTTTTGACTATTCACATTACAAAGGACATGCACAACATCTAAATGAAGCGAGGATACTGAGAACAAATCCTGGAACCATGCTACCATTTTTTTTCCTAACAAGAAGCTGACTTGCCAAGTGCCATTGGTTCACTTACCATAAAGAGGTGTAGATATCTTTATTAAGGAGAAAGCAAATGAGAATTCTGTTACTTCTGGTGTTTATGTTTCAGCAGAATTTATTTTTCCAAGGTTTGAAACTAAAATAGCAAAATGCACAGGTTTGTTATCTCCTGAAAAACATAACCATAATGTGTATCAGAAGTTCACTAACCTCAATTTTATCTCTTGCTTTTCCTCTGCATTTCAGACAAAAATTGGTTTGTTTTTATATTTTCATGGACCTATAGCAGACAAAATTGTTTTCTATTGTCTTATCCTTTTAAAATTAGAAATATCACACTTCTGACTGATATTTACAATCTAGAGTCAGTAAGTCAGTAGGTTATCACATTAGATTTAGATTGATAGCTAACTGAGTTCATAGCAAGCACAGGTAAATACAATAGGTTGGGGAATAGAAAACAGAAGTTGACATGGGAAGAGTATGAGGTATGATTAAATAGGTATAAATATATTATTAATATTTTCTTCTCTATTGGAGGCTAGAGTTCATTCAGCATGTCTTCAAGAAGCACAAAAGTAGAAAACACAAAAATTCGTAGGGTTATGATAAAACCTACAATTCTATCAACAATTTTAACTTGCATCAGTGCTAATATTTCCAACTTCATAATGGGCAATTTCTGGCTGTCTGACTTATGAATCACATGAAATTCTTTAAAATAAATGTCCTGGAGAACTGAGAATTTCATTAAACCAAACTGTACATTTTAAACTACATTCCCATAACTTCTGCAAGACTCTGTTGCACTTTGATGAAAACCCAGTTTCTGCTCTGGCTAACACAAATTTTATTCTAATCATTCTTTGTTGCTTGTTGCAACACTTTAAAAATACTTGTAATTTGAAATGATGCATTTAAAGTGATTGAAGTAACATTTTCATCTGTGTTTTTTTCTCTGAACAGTTTTATGAAACTGATACTTGATTTATTCACAAATTAGAGTTCTCCTTTTACTCTTCATTTTATCCAAGACACTTGTTCTCAAAATTAAGCAATATTAACTACCACAAATAGTAAACAATTGCTTTTGTGCATTGATTAAATTATAGCATCTCACTATTAAATAAATGAGAGCATTTAAACTAATTGGCTGGCCTGCTGAATGGCAACATTTCAAAATCCATTTACGTTTTCAGGCCTAGGTGGTTAATTGAAGATATTTTACCCATTACGAAAATGGAGTGACACAACATTAAAAACAAGTTTCTTGCTAAACACACCTTCCAATTATTGATTCATTTCCTCAGTTTTTTGTTTTTTCCACAGGACAGATGGTATGTACCCAATTCAAATGACATTCTGCTTTTTATATCACACATATTTCCTCAATTGCCATCAGATCGATGATTTCCCCAAAGATTTGTGAGAACAAAATAGAATAAGTGGCATTAGCTTCTCAACAGTTCACAAAAGAAAAAATGTTTCTTAGCCCTACTCTTAGCCCTTTTCCTGTTGATATCCTCTTTGGATTGCCTGATTCCCTGCATCAACAGTCTGTTCAACAAGAAGATGACTATTTCTACAGCTGTTTGCCTAACAAGGAATGTATTTCCAGGTCTAGATATGTTTTGGCATCATGCCTGATGATGCCTGGATGTGTTAGTATAAGTCTCAAAATCTCCCATGATAATCCCAGTGAGCAGAATTTAAGATGACAATTAAGAGAATTTGTTGTTTATAGGTAAATGGGAAAGGAATTTGTTTGCTTCATCTCACTTTCCAGCTGGTGACGGTGAGAGGTAAATTGACTCTTATGTCTCCAAAATTGAAAGTGGGTGAAAACAATGTTTGTTTTATTGCCATTAGTAGTTTCCTGAGGCCTATTCTCATTGTGTGTCTGCATTAATGTTTTAGTCGAATCAAGAATACTCTTTCAAAGTGTTCCTCCAATGCTCTCTATTTATTTGCTATGCTTTGGTTCACATCACAAGGCGGCTTAGAATACTGAATCTGGATTCCATTTCAATATAACTGAATTGAAATATTTTCCTCAGAAGCTCCCTTCATCTACCTCAAACGTGAGTGGGAGGTAAGACCACGGGCAAGAGTTAGCCCAAAGCCACTAGCTCTCCTTGCCTGAAATGTGCATACTGTGGGGCACAGAGCACTCTGCAACTAGGGGTTTGCTCCCTAGGCCTGCTCACAATGTTATACCTGACTGCGGACCATAACTGTAACCTCTCCTTTTCTTTCTTTGCATTTACAAAATAAGTTGCTTTTCTTTTTATGGATGTGAAATATTGTGTTCTAGCATGTACTCTGGAAAACATCAATGTAAATCATTCTACACTAATGTAAATGGAATTAAAGGAAAATGCATGACCATAAAATTTGCGAGGCTGTATGTTGCCTTAACATCTGCTGGAACTATTATTTTTTAAAGATCAGGATTTTATCTGATACATACACTTGTTACTTTTCGCTTAAGTGAATAAGATCAAATTTGTTTGGAGAAGAGCCATTACTACCACTTCTACAGGTTGCACTACACCAGTTAAGATGATCTTACAATTTATTTTTTTTGGAAAAGCATTTCATAATTGGAGAAAAAAAAAAAAAATAGTAGGTTTGCCATAAAGCAACAGAAACATGCAGACCTAATTTAAATGGGTACAGTCTCATGGGACCACTTTTGGTGCAGGTGTTATTAAATGTCAGAGAAAATGGTTTCATAGGCAGAGTAGACACCATCAACTCTCATAGTACTTTCTTAAAAGTACTTGCATGCTCTTGTAAGATGATGAATGCACTAATTATGGGAAAGAGGCATTAAGTGTGCTGCAGAAGACCTAGCTGGTACTCTATATGCAGAATAAAAACAATCATCTCCTGTTGCAAGGAATTTTTTTTTTTTTTTTTCATTTTCGGGGGGGGAGGTGGTTGGACTGACTTCTTTGAACTTGTTGCCGTGCTAATATTGGAGTATCTGTAACTGAACCATTGAGGTTCAGTTCTGAAAATCAAACCTAATTCCAGGTGAAAGCATATAGGCTGCCTTCCCTATTCTGTTAACACTTCAAACAAACTTGGGAAGCTAAGGTGTCTTCAGAGGATAATTCATCCCAACTAAAGGCAATAGCTAAAGCAGGAAGAATTAATCACTTTTTGAGGATGCCTCTCTGTTCTAGGTAAAAGGGATGAATAACTTGTGGTACATGCCAAATAGATAACCACTGTTGTTCAGCCTGGAGAAGAGAAGGCTCCAGGGAGACCTTATAGCAACCTTTAAATTAAAAGAGGGGAGATGTAAATTATATCACTACAAGAGTGATGAAGCATGCCACAGGCTTCCCAGAGAAGCCAAGCATGTCCCATTTCTGGAGGTGTTCAAGGCCAGGTTGGATGAATCTTTAAGCATCCTGGTCTAATGGAAGGAAGGTGTCTCTGCTCTTGTGAGTGGGAATGGGCATAAAATGGAACACAGGCAGTTCCATCTGAACATCAGGAAAAACTTTATTACTGCAAAGGTGACAGAACACTGGAACAGGCTTCCTGTTTCCCCTTGAGAGAGGTTGTGGAGTCTCTTTCTCCAGAGAACTCATCTGGACACCTTCCTGTGCAATCTTTTCAAGGGAACCTGCTTTTAGAAAAGGGTTGGACTAGATGATCTCTAGAGATCCCTCCCAATTCCTTAAGATTTTATGATTCTGTCATCACTAAGGTCCTTTCCATTCCAAAGCACTTTATAACCCTAAGATTCTATGACCACTGTTCAACGAGAAAATTCCAATTCTCAGTGGACACATAACATGTTTTTGTGAGAGGACAAAATTACCATTTATTTTTTTTGGCAGTACTGTATTACAGAATCACAGAATCACAGAATTGTAGGGGTTGGAAGGGACCTCCAGAGATCATCGAGTCCAACCCCCCTGCCAAAGCAGGTTCCCTACAGCAGGTCGCACAGGTAGGCGTCCAGGCGGGTCTTGAATATCTCCAGAGAAGGAGACTCCACAACCCCCCTGGGCAGCCTGTTCCAGTGCTCCGTCACCCTCACCGTAAAGAAGTTCTTGCGCACATTCGTGCGGAACTTCCTATGCCCTAGCTTCATCCCATTTCCCCTTGTCCTGTCCCCACGCACTACTGAAAAGAGTCCAGCTTCACCACTATGGCCACCACACCTCAGGTATTTATAAACCTGGATCAAATCCCCTCTCAGCCTTCGATCCCCTCTCAGCCTTCAATTCTCCAGAAGGATGTTAGCAATATTTGTTTCATTTATAAAAAGTCACATTTCCAGTAAAAATATGTTGAATACCACTTATTCCTTTCTTTATTATTTTCAAACACATGCATACACATAGAAGTTATGTCTGTGTACTCTTTTAATAATACTTTTTGTATTTTAGTTAAGGTAGTCACAATACATTTACCATCTATTCTTAAATAATTTGCAAATGATTTTTCAAATTTGTATCACATAGGTATTTCTTTTCTCTGAAACCTGCACTAGAACTCACCACAAGTTTTTGTTTAACAAGTGAAGAATATTTAAGGACAATCTCAGCTAAGTCTGAAATAATAGATCTTGATTTGCCACAGGTGCAGAATCAGCCTATGCCCAACCACAGATGTCCAACACTCTGATTTTTGGAAGGCATACTAGCCAGTGTTCAGTGCTGCTCCTGAGCAGGATAAATCTGTTTCTCTATGTTCCACTTGAGCTAGGCAGAATTTCCAGCACTAAAGCAAAGGAGTTTAAGGGTAGTCTGAGCTTTATAAAGTGTAATAGACTAGAAGTAATATTATGCAACAAATGTCAAGGTATGCTATGAAAAGTTATCTGAATTTTTTCACCATCTGTACAATCCCAACACCATTATTATTTAAAAAAGGCAGGCACATCTACATATTTATCTAATATCCCAATGTCCAAATGTTACATCTGAAATTAACAAGCCTATCTTTTTTCTTCAGTCTTCTGACCTCAGCTGTTCATTTCTTGACACAACAATTTCTAAACACATACCTGACACAGTAGAGCAGCAACTCCTATTAGTTTTTGAAGTAATTGTGACCTATTTAAAACATCATCCCAATCCTGATAATCTTGCAAATTCAATCAACCCATCTCTGCTGTTTAACGTTTGCCCTAACACACAAGTGTAGTGACCTTCCTCAGTCCCAGTACCTATGAAATGCCCAGTTCCACTGCCGATGCTATCATCTTAGCTCTGCAGGCCTAATAGGATCCATCGATGAACCACCATAGCCAGACTTGATGCTAATCCTAAACTACAGACATTGCTACAAAAACATAGTATTCCAAAATGTCCTTGACTAACCCCAGCAGTAATAATGAATCTATTCCTCACCATTGTTCAGTATTTCCATTCGCACTAAGACAACATGTGTTCTACCTGATGCTAGCTTATTCTTATACAGGCGAGCAATTTAACTAACCCTCAGTTAAATTCAACCCCTGGTTTCTTAATTACTGACATTAATTCTGACTCACATGTAATCCTGCCTTAAACTAGCTCAACCAGCAACCCTCCTTTTCGGCAAAAATGACAATTCATCTGCCTCAGTAGAGATGGTAAGCCTGGCAAGATAATAAGATACAAAGATTTTGGTGTTTTTTTTCTGTTGATCATGTTAAATGCCAAAGCATCACTTAACTTAATAGTGTACCAGCTCTATTTAACCTATACCTAATCACAGAATATTTCTGTAAGGGCCAGCTCTGTATGCCATGCATAATTCACACTTACTTAACATTAATTCTTCTACCTCAGTTGCCCCAAACCATGATTGCAAGTCTAAATATAGCCTTAATACAGTAAATCACTCACACCTTATAGTCTCAGAATCAGTTATAATCTGTGTGCTCTCAGGTGAATCTGGTAGTAATAACGCAGGAGTTTATCTCATTCCTTTGCTTCTGCTGTCTTTAGTTCTAAACCTGAGTTAAAAATACTAAAATAAAAACTCACTGTATCCTACAGGATAAAGGCCAGGTTTTCTTCCCCTTCTAGGGATGATCTAGGAATCCCAAACTCCCCAGGGCTAACCATCCCTGCCCTGGATTTGCTCACCTTAGTTAGACATGCAGTATTTGCAGGCAGAAGCACAGGATTGTTACAAACCTGACTCCAGCCATGATGAAAAACATCGTAATTCATCCCTCTCCCAAATTCAGCCTAAGCTATTTGCCCATGTCAGCAACAATTGTTATTGATCTTGGCAGGACCAAAAAATACAGCCGGCTATGCTGTTTTAAATCTTACGGCAACCTCAACATAAGCAAGTATCTTCTGCTAGCTCCCTGCCTGACAAAATTTCTCAGACCATTTCAGAGCAGTCAGTCACAGTACTAAAATGGGTGGCTTAATGTTAATTCTTGAGATATTGACAGATTCTGCTGTATACTGTCATAGATAAAGACTAGAATTATGGAACAGGGGAGCAACAAGGCACTGGGACATCTGTTGCCCTGTCCTGTAAGGCTAGGGCAGGACTTCTTCAAGGCTGAATGTTTTAAATCCCCATTAGGATTTGATAGGTGATGGTGCTATAATTTCATTAGAGTTAAGACTAGAAGTAGCAGGATTAAAAGCAACAAGTGCTTTCTTAACATGCCAGGCCTACAGAGTCAGAATGTAATTATTTTTTTCCAGGAAATCTGTATGGCTTAATATTAATTCTGAGACAAACATTTTAATCATAGAGTTATAGAATCATTAATGTTGGAAAAGACCTCTACGATTATCTAGTCCAACCACCAACCCATCACCACCATGCTCACTAAGCTTTTGAATGTGAGAAACTGTCCCTGTGGGAGCAGGTTTCCTACTCAACCTGAGACATTTTGGATCTGATATGAAATATGGGAGTGAAGTTAAAATTAGGCCTCGAAACCCATGGGACAGCATGGGTTTGCCATATAACTTTGCAAGGGATTGTGAAAGACTAGGAGGCAAGGACTAAGGTGAGGAGTTATAGCTGATTCAGGAACAGTCCAGGATGTATGGGCACTGGCATTTAACCCACAGTTAAATGTAGGAACCAGGTTAGGACATACATAGAACAGCACTGAGTTTGAAGATCTCTTTGCTTCTCAGCACAGTATATAGCCTTGGAGATCTGTTGAGTGGTTATGGAAAGAAGAGTGGTGGCCTATTAGTTCTCCTTCAACAAATTGATGTTTCCTTACTTGAAGGCTAGATTTCAAGTTAGAATTCGAGATTAAAATAGTCAAAATTTTGCAAGCTGCAGTGATGATTTTGAGCATAGCAAGGGTAAAGGTGTTTTGGCTAGTTTTCAATCTAGTAATTGTCTTTTGCCAGTGATGTTGAACTAGAGTCAGGTTTGGAGTTAAAGGACTCATACACAATAACAAGTGATAGATTTAGAATTATTGTTGAACCCTCTAAGAATGGCAAAGTCTAAGACAAAGAAAGATAACCTCTTTAAATTAGCCCCGCGTAGTTGAAGGGTTTTGGGGTGGCTGGAATTAAGTAGGAGCCTGTCTGGAGCTCTGGCTGTGAGGCAGAAAAGGTGAAAGGGCCAGAATAACTGCTGGACTGAAAAGAGCCAGCAGGTGGCAAGATTTTCTGTTCTGAAACCATTAATATTGAACAGAACCTTTTCTTAACCAAGTTGAAAGGTTGAATGGTTTACCTCCAAATTAAACACAATCTAGAGTGGCATCAGATAGCCAAAGCGAGTATCTCTCTTCCACAAATATCTGCCTTTCACAGTCCCTTCCAATCCCTAACATTCTGTGATTCTGTGAAATAATTGAAAGCCATCTTCCCTATGCAGATACCTGAAGCCACCCAGTAGTATTGTACTCCTACAGAATCACTCCTTAGCCTAGCTCCTTAGTTGATGCAGTTTGCAAGGTAAAACCAATCCCTGCCCCCACAGTTGTGAGAACCAGTCTTAGTCATGAACTTTAAGACACTATCAGCCTGATGAAAATCTAGCATTAATAATACCAACTCCAGTTCTCTATCTTCATTTTGGCCACTCTACTGGCTTCATGTTGGCCACAGCTCTCAGCTAGCTAGGAGGCAGTCATACTAGTACTATATAACATTTTACTAGAATCCAAAACATATTTTCAGCTTTTCAGTTTCTGAAGAGAGATACATACTACTCATCAAGGCAGAAGCCAATCTTATTTAATAGAGGTAGATTATTTAATGAAGAGTACTTTCTAGACTGTCAAATCACAGTCTACTAAATGATCTCAGAACTCCATTTAAATATCAGCTCCTCCTTGGTTGCTCTGGTTTTCTTTCTTGCAGACGTTTAACAAATTCTTACTCCTTAGCAAGACCCAGGCACTGCTAGTTAGTAAACTATTCAAACTTTTTTTGCCATTAGTTTTCCCCTTACTTATGTAATTTTGTCTGAATATTTATATATATATAGCTATAAGCTCAACAATATAATCACAAAGCTGAAGCAAGAAAACAGAAAAAAAACCAAACTTATTTTTTCTATTTGACACACAATAAAAAATACATCCCCACACAATTTGCCAAATTGAACCATCACTGACTGATAGCCACATAAACTAGTTATCTTGATAGTTAGGACCTTCATATATTAAGGCTCAGGCCCTCTCAATCCCCACTGTCATAAATGGTAAAGCAAATTCTGCTTCTAATTCAAACCTTGCCTATCTATCTCAGCAATAAGACCTTGTCTTTTCTCACTACATGCTCACCTGCTTGTCAAAACAGAAAAGAGCATTCACAGAAGTGAAAAACAATTACTGGTTTAAGATATGCAGTCATTTCTGGGCTGAGATTAGGCTAGGTTTAAATTTTCAGAGTGCTTAGGTCACTAGGTTACGTTAAATATTGAAATAGTGTTTCTAGTTTGAATAAAGTCCAGACAAAATAAAAATAATTAATAAACTGGATTATACAAGGCTGGGACAAAGTCTCTGGCTGGGAAGAATAAGTAGTTTATTGCTGTCTCTGGACCAGGAACAGACCACTTGTCATCAAAGCATATGGGTTGGGATTTGAGGCAGTAATATCTAAAGAAACAGATTAACTGCTTAAAGTACCTTATATCCTTATGGCTAAAATGATGAAAACTACAAATGATCTTAATGCATATCTAGTAATTTCTGGACAAGGAGTACGGCTCAGCTTCAGCGTAAGCTTCAGGACAGAAAAGACTGAACACCTAGGATTACTGCTGTGGTAGGAAAAAGGCTTACATTTAGTAATAAGAAATAGAATGATCTCTAATCTAAAGGCAGAGAGGAAAAGTTTTTCCTTCTTGACCTAAGGTAAAAGACTTGCAGATTTAAGCTGAGCTGTGTTGGTGCGGCATGCAGTTTGAAGGGCATTTGTGAGCCAGAAAGTATTCCTGGGATACAGGTAAACAAGGGATGGTACTTGGCATCCGGATTTGGACTGCAGTTCAGGAGCTTCAATTTCTTCAGTATCCCCCTAAATTTATAAGGATAAAAGTCTTGGTCTTAGCAGGAGCTGAGATTATGGTTTACAGTTCTGGCTTATATTGCTGTAAATTGGCATGTGAAGATGCAGTTAAAAAGGTACCACTTTTATCCATAGCTAGACTTCTGTTCACTGCAGAACAGAACAACACAGTTCAACAGTCAGTGAACGCAAGCGGCAGCTTCCATTCTACGCTGAATATCACATTCTCCTGAGACAGGTTTCTCTCCTTTCTTCTAAAGCAACATTGCCTTTAGCCTTAGCATAAACCAGTGACAGCCTGTAAAACTGTGTTCACCCCAGCTCAAAGAGCTCAGAGGGGCACTTGCCTTGAGCAGTATATTCACAGATCCCCACATCAGTGTCTAAGCCCTGCAGTGTATTGCTCTGCTCAGAGAGCACCAGCTCACAGGAGGAAGGGAGCAGAATACAAAGCTTTGCTAAAAAGACCCAGCTGCAACTCTATCTAACAACATTGTGGAAATGGCGTCAAATCATATTTTCTTCCAGTCTGCATATGTCATCCAAGAGGGAAAGAATAGAAAGATTCCATTTTCTGCAGTGGCAAATTCATTGACTTGCTTTTGTTTCCTTTGTTTGATACCAAGTAAATGAACACAATCAGAAAAAGGGGAGCATTTTGGTTAATTATTTCACTAGCTCATCAATTTTTGCTCTCCAAGATGTAAAATATAAGGAAGAGTAAAATAAAAGCTTTAAAATAATTAGTTCAGGACTATTTTTTCTTGCAAAAATAGGAGTCAGATAGAAACAAGTAATTAGTTCATTGGTTACATTGTTCTTTCTTGTTAACATACAGAAAATTATGAGAAATGAAGATAATTTTAGGATAATTACTACACTGATTCAATTTTTCTTGTCCTTTGTATTTAAAAAGAGCATGACAGATAAGTTGCTACAATAATCAGTTTTAAGTGAATTCTGTGCTGGCAAATGAGGTCAGACTAATGGTCTTCATGACTGAAGTTTTCTCAAATAGTGCTACTTGTCAAATTGGACCTATTATTTCCCCTACAGAAAAATGTGTTTGCTTTTTTTTTCTTTTGGTGTAAATTCAAATCCTTCATTAAGTATTGCATCTTCAGAAATTTCACCATGACTTCCTGGAAGAATTTAGATTTCTTTTTACCACACTGTGTTGTCAGTTGGGGCTAGTGCTCTGGCTTTCATGAGCGGCTGCCCCACCACCAAATCCTGAGCCCCGAACATATCAGTCAGGGAAGGAAATGGCCAAATGGAATGCCCAAATAACACCTTCCACGAGTTTGTCCTGAAAATTTCTGATCTAATTTCTTTTATTTTTAGGTGCATTTTGCTATTCTGAAAGACAAAATCTTGCTTTGAAATGTTCTGTACTCCTATAGCTCTCATAAGCACGCTCCCATGAGTACGGTATCTCCCAGAGGAAGCATGCACCTGCAATGATTTCCAGCGTTCCTAGAATCTGAATAACAGATACTGATAAATGGAACTTTCCTGACAAATTCCCATTTAGCCCCGGTGCATTAACTATATCAACTTTGTAGGCTTTTAATATTTTGAGGAAAGATACTCTCAAAGCTGCTGATCTGACCTAAAGTTTGTGTCATTCGTGTCTCCATACTGTGTGGCATAGTAATGAGAAAAAAGAACCATGGCCATAAGAATGTAACAGTGGTTTATTTAAACGTACATACTACTGATTTTCTTATTATTCTCATGCTAAACAAAAATATGCTTAATTTAATCTGATGGTATATATGATATTTAGTAGGGAAAACTCTCTCCAAGTAGTAAATGTATTTTTTTAGTCTCAAAGCTGGAGTTAAAAATGTGTTAGTGTAAGTGAAATGGAAACAAAACTATTCACAGGATTACGGAAACTGAATGGAAAAAGCTTTTGAAGTGAGTTAGTGTTATTGCATTTGACACTTCCTATGGGGAACTATACTGCAATCCAATACGTGCACCTGTATAAAAGATTTCCTTGTTCTGACAAAAAACCCATTTCCACTAAAGTCAGTGCATAAACTCCTGTAGGCTGTAAAGAACAAAGACTACAGATATTGTTATGTTAAGTCACGCACATGAACACAGGCAGGATCTGTGCTTGTGTAAGAGTGGAGAGACATTGGAATGGGCTGCCCAGGGAGATGGTGGAGTCACCATCCCTGCAGGAGTTCCAGAAAAAGATAGATGTGGTACTGAAGGGCATGGTGAGTGGGTATGGTGGGTGATGGGTTGATGGCTGGACTAGCTGATCTTAGTGACTTTTTTCCAACCTTAAGGATTCTATGATTCTGTGAAACAGCATGGTGATACGATTGCCTAAACTCAGTATTCCTCAACCCATCTCCACTTTTCTTCCTACCTCAATAGATATGCAGCTCTGTAAAAGACAGAGCCAACACAGGCTCAAAACCTCAGACCTTCTTCAAGACGAAGGATCATGAAGGATCACAGTCAGAAAGAGGTGCCCACTTTTCAGAATCTCTTATTAGCAGCCTTAGTTTTACTTGATTCTTGGCCGTTTGGGACAAGAGGGTCTCAGGACACAAACATAATTCAAGGCTGTGGATAAAAGACTGACAACTTAAATCTCTGTAGGGACCCACTTCTCCTTTTTCTTTCTCTTTTCTTTCTCTTTCCCCCCCCCCTCTCTCTCTCTTTTTTTGTTGTTTTTGTTTTTGCTTTTGCTTTTGTTTTGTTTTGTTTTGTTTTGTTCTGGTCATGTCTAAGTGTCTCTTATCAACTGAAGAAATTATAGCTTTTAGTATTTTGGACATATTTTTTCATGCTTTTAGGAGAAGATGAAAGGTTTACAGTACTGTAAATATTATTTTCTCTGATAACTTTAAAGTTGATAAAATTCCTTATTTGTGATTAGTTTGGTTTGTAATGGGGAAGTGTTGATCAGAAAGGCAGTGCAACTACAGAATTCTTTTTGTCCCACATAAACACTTATATCATTAAATGTAGGCTCTAATTCTATTTAAGTAAAAGACATTTTGGCAGCTGTACCTATGTATGGTTTAAAAAGGATTTGTCCTCCCCAGTAGTATGTTATGGCAGATCCCCATAAAATGTCTTCTTTTCCCCAGGCTGAACAGATCCAGGTTATATCAGTTTACATATAATTACATGTTCCAGTAACAAGTTTTCTCAAGTATTTTATTTTTTCAGAGCAGAAAAAAATCATAATTAAAACAACCTAATGACTTAGCAAGTAGTAAATTGAGAAAATGGAAGCTCTGGGTCCCTCCCTGACAATATCTGCACACATGGAGGCTTCACATTTCCCGAAATGCTCAGTTCATGAAAAATACTGCTCCTAAAAATGTAAACAGAAATTTCACAATGCATTCCAAAGATTGACACAGTGACTTTTGAAACCACAATATCAAGATACATTCTTATATTTAATGCTCTCAGAAGAAGAAAAAAATCACATTTCAGAAATGGAAGATCACAGCAATGTAAAAAATGAGAAGGCTGTGAATTTAGGGTTATTAATAATAGCTATGCTAATCCCATTTGGAAACATTTGAAAGATAATAATTCAAATCCACAATGAGGGAATAATTTTAATACCTACTTCCTAAGACTTGAATGAATAAAACTAAATTGAAATGCTTTGTTTTTTCTAGCTCTTAAAAAAGAAAAAAAAAAAAGCTAGATTAAAAAAAATAGTTTTCCATGCATACATTATTTGCACTGAGGCAAATTCTATACTCTGTCTCAAATCATATCTCTAATGTTATGTAAATGCAAAGACTGAAAGAAATGGAGATGAGAGATGAGATCTGTTGCTTAGATCAATTATTGGTGTTTTTCTAGAACCAATATTATTTTCAGTTTTATCATCCTGCCTCAAGTTATAAAACAGGAAAAAAAAAAAAAAAAAAAAAAAAGTAGTGAGGGAGAGGAAAAAATATATTTTTAAAGAATGAAATAATTTATGTAGGACTTCAACGGCCAAGCCTGCTTAATGTGCTTACGAGACAAGTAGAGAAACGTGTGAAGCAAATGTAATGATAGAGGTGTATAAAATAGCAGATATCATGAAATATGTACATATTTCATGAAACAGAATAAGTGGTGTCAAAAAAAATGGCAAGTTATTAAGTAAAAATTGAATACTGTATTCAGAGTTTCTAATATAAAATGCAATCATTAGGACACAAAGCTCAAAAAGCTGGCAAACAAAAAATGTCGAGCTTTTCCTGGATAGTAATAACATCCATACTGTGTCAGTCAGGGAAAAGTATCAAGTGTTAGACTCTCATCCTTCATGACATAAACTAAAGAAGAAATCATCCACAGTAATTTGTGTTGCTAGAAAGAATTAAGGCAGCTCAATCCCTGAACAGAAAATAGTCTAGGTCAGCATCAGTAAATAGTGCTTCAGGAGAGAAGAGGCTTGGTGATGTGACCCAGATTGTGCCAAGAGCAACCATTTGGGATTGGTGAGGGAGGACTGCTGTGGGTTCAATCAGATCACCTGAGAAGCTGCTTGACAAGAAACAACAAGCACCAACTGGAACACAGGTTCCATCTGAACACAAGGAAAAACCTATCTTACTTTGAGGGCAGCAAAGTACTGGAACAGGTTGCCCAGAGAGTTTGTGGAATCTCCTTCCCTGGAGATATTTGAAACCCACCTGGATGCTTTCCTATTCCATCTATTGTAGGAAAATTGCTTTAGCAGGAGAGTTGGACTAGTTGATCTCCAGAGTTCCCTTTCAACCTCTACAATTTGCGATTCTTCGAAAAGCAGATTTTTTGGAGCATTCCACAGTGAGTCCATGATTCAAGTGGGAATATGGGAAGTGTGGGCAATTGGGAGGTTCATTTCAGATGTGTACTCCTGAACTCTGATAACACTCTGATGTACATTCAAGTAGAAATAGAAGGAACTTCATTCAGATGGTCTTGACTCCTATCAATACCATGAAATCCTGGGAGATCTTCTAAGTTTAAAAAACCCAGAAGAGCTTTTCATAGAATCATAGAATCACTCAGTTTGGAAGGGACCTCAAGTCTCAAGATCCCATCTTCTTCTCTCTGATATATAAAATGCCTCTTGAGAGTGGAAATTCCCTTCCTGTCATTCTTCTTGCTTGCCTGTATGATCTGAGTTTATCCATGAAAACTGCAGATGGTACCCTGTTCTAGAGAGCATTATGTGTATGTATAGCAAAGTTCTGCTATGATGCACAGAAAAAAAAGAAGATAACCCATTAGGGCCAGAAGTGCCAATAAGTGTTCACTGCTTTGCTTCAGCAAGCAAGAGCAGAGCAAAACAGAGTGTGTTCATTTATTTCTGACCCTCACTAAAATTATTATTGACCACATTGAAGCATACATGAGCTATTCTAAAAGAAAGCATTTGGATTTCCCACTATGGACAAAGCACCAGCTCTGATGCTTTTACAAGAATTAACGAAACCCCTAAATCTCAGAGCAGTTTTCTGATAGACTTAATGAATAGCTGTCAGCACAACTGGCACTAATTGGCATGCTTTTGGGTACCCTGGAGGGACAAACTCAGGGTAGATAGTAATCTCACACTTCTTTGATTTATAAAACTTCAGAGTTGGACTGACACTTCATTTCTAGGGCAGTGCATTGATATTTGTACTTTTGTTTCTGTGCTGTTTCTAATGCTGAGCACATTTAGAGACCATAATGTCTCCAAGACATAAATTTTGTATTTTTCAAGAACACCCTGTGGAAGGATTTTAACAAAGATGATTGTGTAGGCAGAAGGAAAAAGGAAAGGGCTTCAAAATAATAAAAAAAGAAAGAAAGAAAGAAAGAATGAAGGAAATCTAATTTACGTGTGATGCTTACAGCCTGATTTTCATCAATCATCTGGCTATTGTGCTACTTTAAATAATTCTTGACGTCGTGAATTCTACCCAGAAAAATTCAGGTCTCATGAGATCCCTGACTTGTAAAGCTTTGCCATGGTCAGAAATGTCTTGAGAGAGAGATTTATGTGCATGATGCTTGTATGACATTTTTCCTGGGGGTTATGTTAAGGGCTCTGCCCAAATTTCCCATGCGTGCATATACCATTTAAACATAATTATTTTACCCAATACAGGTAACCATGGTGGGAATACATAAATTGAAGATGAGACATTAGATCATTCTCTGTGGCTGTATCACTTTGCTTAGGCTAAGATGTTAATGGTAATGTTCTTGAATTTAACAGAAAGTAGCTCAAATGAACACTTGGACCCACACCATTCACAGAGTCTATGCTGAAGGTTGCCATATGCTCAAACATTGTCTCATGTCTCCAAAAGCATGTGTTTCCAAGTAGCAGAAAGTAACTCAATATTATAGTGGGCTCACTATTTGCTCATATGGATTTTGGCCAAAATCTGGAAGTAATAAATTACAGAAATAGTAATATCAATAACAATACAGTTATCTACATACAGCTATATATTTTTCTTCTGATTATCCAATTGGTAGGACCAAATGGAATCTTTAAAAATATCCAAACTTGCAAAGAAACCAAAACATCTTATCATGATTTATTCATTTAAGAAGTAAAATTAAAATGCAAGTGAAATATACAATTACAGTTGAATCAAAAGAAAATGAAATGTAATTATCTTCTTAAACGAGGGTTTTGTAATTATAGTGGTGGCTGGATTAATTAGATGTCATATTAACACCTGTAATAAAATGTCTTATGGAGTTTTCTCAGCTGAGAGAAAGGTTGCAGAAGGCCAGTGAAACCAAATGTTAAAAGAATAACATTGTTTTTCTCATAGCAAAAGTCTAACAAAATTAAAAAGCACTGAAAATCATTATGTGAATAAGGTATGTGAATGTATTTACTTATTACTTTCTAGAAATCCAGAGGGGAAAAAAATGTTGGGGAAAACGTATACTTTAAAAGGTACTAAAAACAAAGCTTGTCCATAACCTTTTAAAGGGGGTGAAAGAGTGGTCAGTGTTATCTAGTGCTTCTCGTCTGTTATCCAGTGCTGTTCTTCTCCAAATGCATCCTGTCAAAGGCTTCATACTGACAGTATTCCCAATAAAGTTTCAATTATCTATATTTCTGTACAATTCTCTACATCAGATTAGCTGCAGTAATACTTGAAGGTCTTATGGAGAACCAAATCCACTGTACTTTTTCACATAACAATGGCCATATTACACATGGCTCTCTATTGCCCTGGAGCCAAGGCACTAGTGGCCACCTCCTCAGCATCTAGCTTGCCTTGGGTACCAGCTGGGTTCACCCCACACCTTTCTCACCTACCAGAGAAAATATGTCCTTTTTCAAATACAAGGCACCTTCAGGAGATAGAAGTTGGTGTAATTCCAGGCTGTTCTATAGCCAAATTTTCACTGTATCTTGTTTCACTTTCACTCCTGCATAATGCATGAAATGACACATAGGAAAGCAAGATATAATGAAAGCTACAGCTATAAATAAACATGAAAACTTACCCACATATTTTCTTAAAGGAAATCAGATAATGGAATCAGTCTCTCTGACAGAAAATGGATTCTTGTCTTTTCAAGCAGTAGTTTTATGAATATTTACATGACAATATTCTGAATGTTTTAGTACCTACAGCTACTATGTTTGGTGAACTAAAGAGATATGCGTGCCCAGATAAATTTTTAGGAAAAAAAAAAAAAGACCAACAGATTCTCTTAATACTACCATGAACCACAGCATCCTCTGCTAAAAAGCAAATGGCTTAGGCTTTTCAACTCACTTTTAAATTTTATTCAATTCTAGTGGATCAGGCCCTACCACTGCATCAGATCATTTCTTGCATTCCACTTGAATGAAGCAATGAAATCAAAAGTGCTTTTGGTCACGGTGAATACTGAATTACATTCCCTACTCATTTTATGTGCTTTCACGCCATACACTAATATCTTGATTTAAAATATTTCTATAAGCATTCTCAACTGACCCACCAGATGTACACATCTAATAAAAAAAATACCTCATGGTTTTAGAAAAAATGTGGCCTGATCATGATTCTTTAATTGCAACAACTGTAAAATTCTAAGGTCTCATTTTGGTTGAGCAGATCCTGAGTTACGTAGAATAATGGTTCATTAAAGAAAGCCTCCTAGGAGAGATGCTGTCTAAAGCATAATGATGCAGGTTTTCAAAGGAATTTGGAAGAGTCAGAGACACCTTTGATCTTGTTTAGTACAGTAAGATGAGGATTCTGTATATCGTCTGCAAGCTAAATCCATGGTAAAGAAAATATAATAAAACGGATTATTTCCTGTGTGAGGTCATTTGATAGATTTAACTCTAAATGCTCTCTCTCAGGAATTGCATGAGATCCTAAAATCTGGAGAACAGACAAGCAGGAGAACATGAATAAGGCCACTGGTTAAATCCAACAGAAGCTGACAGCCCCCAAGACAAAGTTGGGTGGATTTTTCATAAGAGAGGAACAATGAGACAAGCCAGGAATTTGCTATTGTTTTAAAGAGGCTGCAGTTTGATCCAACTGCAGTTAAAAGGCCAAATGCAGCAGCCACTTTACACAAAATTTCTGTGCTGTTCTCTCCAGGTTGTTGGGGACTCAAAAGAGGGATGTGTGTTTTGTAGTAATCAGCTTTCATAGAGTCAAAAAATGTCTCATCAATGAAATTTTTGACCTGTTATACATGTACATATGTGAACTCAGTTTGCTCACTATTTTTCTTTTTTTTTTCCCATCTATACAGGAAGGGATTTTACATTTCCTATAAGGACAGGTTTTCTTTTACCAAATTATTCTGTAATTGGTTTGATTTGCCTGATTCTCTGGCAAAGTCATAGATTCATCTTCCTTTAATTACGCCTCAAAACTGATGGCCAAACAAGTCTGAAACGTTGAAAACTAGCTTATGTTTTACCGTACTGCAGCTGGATAAGTAAAAAGTCTAAATATATACAACCTTTAACACACTCTGGCTCCCAGGGGAAAAAAAAAGTGTTATGGAAATGTTCTGCTAATATAACTGCTCAAAGACATGAAGTCTGAATGTGGTATACTGAAAACTTTGTAGATTCCAGAATTCAGGATTGATCTTAAATGTAATTCACTACTCATATTCTCTAGAAATCCTACATGCGTAAATTCAAACTTGATATATCAGATCCCTTTCAAGAAAATATAACACTGGCAGTTTCAGAGAGGTTATTAAAAAAGATTGTTAATATCATAATAAAAAACATTTTCATATAAAAGTAAGATTATTCTTTTCTTTAAAAGAAAAACAAACAAAAAAGTATTTGTAGGGAAAAATATAGAGCTACATCTAGCAATAAAAACTAGGTTTATGCTTTTTATTTTACAGCAAGAATAGCTTTTCCACAGAAGATACATCTGTTCCTAACTAACACAGAACATGAGATATCTCCTACCCCTTAGAGAAGTGCATATCTTGTGTTTTTATTTCAATTCAACTGTACATTTCTATAGTTTTGTGCTTATTCACCATTTCATTAACATAACTAATCACTTGTTTGCTGGTTATTTCACGATACCTCCATATTTTCATTCCAATATTCTTCTTCTCATCACCATGGGAACCACTGTCTTTTTATCCTTCAAAAAATTATGCTTTAGAAAAGCTCTCATCCTTGTAATAGAAATTTGCAGGTGAGAACAGTTTCTCTCTGTATTCATAAGTTACAGGACAACTTTATTCACTGTTGGTTATGTCTACACCATGGTCAAAGGCATCGTTGCACCTCCTAGAAGTGCTGTCACAGCATCCAATTTAATATTCACTATTAATTTAGCAATGGGCAAGGGTGAGACTGCAGCAGTAGCAAAAGTTTCTGCAGATGTTATAAAACTCACCCAGTAAGTCCTAGCAGCTGGAACAGCTGTTATTGACAGCCAAACTTGCAAGTTTTGTATATACTAAGGGTCTGTCGATATAATATTCAGCTACTGTGGTCCCTCCAATGCAGATGTATTATTTTGACAGCCATCTCTGTGTCTTTGTTATTTTTCGTAGATAAATAATAGGGAAATACTGGTTTGTATTGATGAATACTAGGGAAAAAAGGAGGAAAAAATCTAGGAAGATAGCTGAAGCATTGAACATGAAAATTAAAAGGAACAGTTGAAGGGAGATGAACACTAATTCGGGGCTTAAAAGAAATTGTAAATTGCCCTGAAGGATAAATAAAAGAAAGACAAATGTATTCCCAGAATAAATAGTTAAGACCAAAATATTAAACCCAGGTTTTGGTGTAAATCTTGAAGTTCTATTAGAATATTTTTCTGTTTTACAAGGAGTCACCTTTCTTTCAGAAGTCTAGATCTTTTTATGTGAAACTGAAATTCAGAAAGTTTTCAGTAATTTATCCCCATTCCATACATCTTCTCAATTAGGAAGGTTGCTGAGCTGTGCATTCCATTCTGCTCTTTTCTGAAGCCTGGGCTCCTTGCAAGCTGGATTTCGCTCTCCTGCACACGTACAGGTCAGAGGACTCCAGGGCTGGCAACAACTCAGAGGCCATCACAGTAAGAAAACTACAGTGGAATTTGAAAAAGAGAGCTTAATGCTTCACTACTCCCTGGAGGGACCCCTTGTCTTTCAAGTCTATGAGATACAGATTGGCTTGAAAGATTTCAGATAATATCACCTTATGGCAAAATGCACTTTGTTTCCTCATGGATTTGTTCAGTGTTCGTTTACCAAAGCCCTGCAGTTTCTCTGACACGTGAGTGAAGAGGACAGAGAGGGGAAAGAACCATCTCATCAGCATGACTTGTCAGTCTGGTTTCTGGTGATCTCATCTTTCTCCTAAACCTGACAGTGTGTGGAGCTCCCATTTCTGTACCCAGGTGAGAAAGGGATGAAAAGTGTCTTGAAATCTCAGGTGGTTGAAACGTTCCTCCAGACACCCATTTTCTGTATTTGTACATGGGCACACAGTGGAACACAGGCTTGGCTTCTTACCAACATCCTCAAGTACTACAATACTGTATATGATAGCAGTTCTACACAGATAAGTACAGCAAGACCTTAGCAGTAACTCTATTTCCTAACATTTTTTTGTAAATCTTCTCATGTCAAAGGATTTTGGTTCCTTATACATGGAACAGAAGTCTTATGAGGACCATCTGAGAGAACTGGAATTCTTCAGTCTGGAGAGGAGGAGGCTTAGGGCAGACCTTATCACACCCAACAACTGTCTTAAAGGAGGTCGTGGTGAGGTGGGGGTTGGCCTCTTCTCCTAGGTAACAGCAATACAGTGAGAGGGAATGATTTCAAGTTGTGCCAGGAGAGGTTCAGGCTGGATATAAGGAAAAATTTATTCTCAGAAAGAGTGGTGAGGCAGTTGGCACAGGCTGCCCAGGGAGATGGTGGGGTCACCGTCCCCGAGGGTGTTCAAGAACTGTGTGGATGTGGCTCTGAGAAACGTGGTTAAGTGGGCGTGGTGGAGATGGACTGATCGTTAGACTAGATGATCTTAGAGGTCTTTTCCAAGCTAAATGATTCTATGATTCTACACCTACAGAGCTAAGCCTTACAGTCCACAAAAACTTTGTTTAACCTCCCTTCTGTTTACCATCTTGTTTTTGTGCCCTTCACAGCTCATCAGATAAATTTCTAGGTCTGTAAGTTTAAGTTTAGAAACAAAGACCCAACACAGACATTTAGGGGCAATATTTTCCACTTCGCTTCTAAACACACCAAAATTTTGTAGCATTAATGCCAGTGTCAGAATATAATCCCCAGATTCTGTTTCATGTTTCTGAGTAAGCTTACTGCACCAAGTGGAGCCTAGTCAATTCAGGATTTACAGACATATTTCAAAATTACTTTCATCTCTTGACTCTCTTTTTGTTTCCCAGTGCCTACAAGTTCAAAGTAGTTTGAATATGTGATTCATCAGATATTACTCATGAGCTTCTGAACAAGTGCATTACAGCAAGCTATTAAAGAAAGTAAATTGTCAGGATATGAAAGACAAAGCACCATCAGGGTTTGCAAAGAGCTAGAGAAAGAAAACAAAATAGAAAAAAACAGCCAGTTTTCAGCAGGGCAAGAGGATAAAGGTGGGATATTCTCAGACACATGTATCAATGCTGGTGAGCTGAAGAGGAGACCAGACAGGGACACTTATCTCTAGGCTAGGGACACCTTAAGCTGTTCTCTGCATCTCCTTTGGAGCAACTGTATTTCAGCACTGATAAATGCAAAGCAATAATTGGATAGACATCAGTGCATTTGGTGGGATCTAAGCTAGCTAAACTCTAAGCTGAGTGTAAGGAACCATTTTACAATCAAAATGAACCTCAGTCCAGCTGTGACTGTGGTGGTAAAAACATGTGTATCCACATGCAAATCTGCAAGTGGCATAGAAATAATCCTGAAACTATAAACTCTTCATGTAAAATTGCAACAAAACACACTAAATATGGTATTTGGCTCTGGTTATCTAAACTAAACGTAACATTGTAGAAACTGAAATTGTTCAACAAAAAGTAATAAGATTTCTTATAAAGAAAAAAAAGACAAAAGTGGTTGAAAAGATTAGGGCTGCTGACTATGCAGAAATGAACAAGGTAAAAATGTATGTGGGTAATAAATAAAAAATAATACTTTGGAAAACTCTTCTTTATTCCAGTTTACAGAATTGCGTAGTCTTAGATTCTAAGCTGATGAAAGAAAATGTTTGTTCTAGACTATTTACCACTAATATGTAAAATTTGTTTTGCGATTCAAGTTAAGTGTTAGAGACTGGCCATAGTTTTCCCATCAGTGATTTCTTTGCTGGAAAATAAGTTTTGAAACTTGCTGAAAATTTTACCAATTGTAATGAACTGTAACAAACACAAAGATTTTATGTCAGTTTACTAAAATAAATGAAGCAAGTGAAGATTACAGGTTCAGCACTACTTAATTCTAAGTTTTAATACTCATTATTCCCTGATTTTAAAATATGTTTATTTCCCCACACTTTCATTTTCTTTATTTTCCTTTTTACTTTGAAAATAATTGAAAGACTGGAGTACAAATATTTAAGATATAACAGAGAAAAAAAAAACAAATTAAAATAATAAAAGTCTTCTTACCTACATGTTTCGACCAAATTTTTAGCACTATTATATTACAGTAGAATTTATCTGATAATTCCTTTGGATGATGAAGACAAGTTTCCTATGAGTAGGTCACTTAAGTTTTGCAGGGCTGGTACAGGCTAGCCGTGCCAGTTCATTGGGAAGTAGATAGAAATCTACTGGGAGACCACTGAGCTATAACTTATCTTTCCCTCTCCAATGGGCTGTGTCACACCTTATCTGATGACTGAGAGTATCCGATGCTTCACAGTTTCCCTCCTCTCCCTCCTTTCCATCTAACTGCACTCTAGGAAGGTCTGAAAATGTATATTAATATTCTTCATAACTGAAAGTTTTCAAAAGCTTAGTACAATAAAAAAAGCCACTATACTGAGTATACTGAAATAGAGTCTGACCTGCAGCCTCTAGCATCTGTGACAGCAGGGCTAGCACATATACTACATTTCCCAGCCTTATTCCCTTTTCCAGCCTCCAATTGATCCCAAAGAAGGTCTATATATGTGCATGTTATGGAATATACAAGACCACCCAACACACCAGTGCCATGCTGAGCTGTGGTGCAGGCTGCCAGGTGTGGAGGGAGCTGCCCAGACGGATGGTTACACTGGCAAAGGAAGCACAGAGAATTGATGCTCCCAGAGGACACGGAAATGAGCTTGGGGGCTTGGAGCAACACTGGAGGACTAGAAGGCTTAATTCAAGAGCATTTAGACCTCACCCGGAGTATTATGTCCGGGCTTGGGACCCCAAACACAAGAAGGATAAGGAACTGTTGGAGGGAGTCCAGAGGAGGCCCACAAAGATGATCAGAGGGCTAGAGCAACTCTCCTATGAAGACAATCTGACAGATGTGGGCTTGTTCAACCCGGAGAAGTAAAGGCTCTAGGGCAACATCGCTGTGGCCTTCCCATATTTGAAGGGAGCTTACAAACAGATGGGGGACCCACTTTTACATTGTGTGATCGTGATAGGACAAGGGGGAATGACTTTAAACTGAAAGAGGGAAAATTTAGGTTAGACATTAAGAGGAAATTCTTTACTCAGAGGGCAGTGACGCCCTGGCATAGCTGTCCAGAAAAGCTATAGTGCCCCATCCCAGGAGGCTCTCAAGGCCAGGTTAGATGCAGCCCTGCACAACCTGAGCTGGTGGGGGACAGCCCTGCCCACGGCAGGGGTTGGGACTAGATGATCTTCAAGGTCTGTTCCAACCCAAACCATTCTATGATTTTATGATTTAGGAATGATGCAGGCAAACCTGGAGAAGGCAAACTGAGGCTGCAGCAGTTGTGGGCAGAAAGGTGCAAGGGATCTGGGAAAGAGGGAAGAACAGTATGTGAGCAGAGATCTGTTGCTATGAGGATGTGACCACCCTCAGGGCACGCAGGAAGCACCCTGGAAGAAGGTGTACTGGTCCTAGTGTGGAAAGGATTATGGGTTTCTGAGGCAGAAACAGGAGGAGGAATCAGTGTGGGGTCACTGGTTGATACGCAGCAAAAATAGCATTCCCACTCCAGTCTGAGCATGTTTACTAGAGGGGAAATCTGAGGAGAAGAAACACAGTGGGAAGCTAGATGGGAAAACCTGTCACTGATGCAGAAATCAAGTGATAGGATATGCAACCTGAAGTATAAAATATTGAAACTTTTATGTATAGCTTTCAGAATGATTAAACATTGTGGAATAAAAATGTTATTTTTTACTTCAAAAAATTCAATAGGTGCAACCCAAGTTAGTAATCTCAAATCAAAGACAGAATCTCAAACCCTTTTTTGTTTTCCCCATGCTTCACAAAGGTACTTCTTGTCTAAGGAAGATAGTTATTTGTTAGATTGAATTTCTATCCACAGTCTAAGAGGATAAGGAGTATTTAATGACTCTATTATCACCTCTTTCTTCACTAAAACTTTTTAAATAAATACACTTTGGCGCTAATTACATCGTGATTTCTCTTGGAGCTTTTTCATGGCAATTCATCTAAGAGTTGGAAATGGTTATCCAGTTCAGCATTCTGTTCCCTGCTTCATGCCAACTTGTTCCCTATCTTGCAAACTTTAACAGTGTTTTTCTGACCATGTCTGGAACGCACCGAGCAATGGGAATTGAAGACAGTTCCCCTGGGAGAAACAGCTCTTTGCATTTAAGCAGCTTGTTTGTAATATCTACTCAGTCTACAGGACAGGAAGATTTATTTTGGATTTATCACTGAAATTCCTGTGCCACTGCAGAAAATATGTGCTGGTATGTACCAGGGTCTTATATTTGCAGATTCTATTAACAAATCTGGCAGCTTTATGGAGGATGAATCGAGCTGCGGTCTCTTTCATGAAACAAAACACAAATCACACCTCAATTCAAGTGGTATACTTTTTCATAAATGTTTAATTCACAAACACAAATAAAAGGATGAAAGAAAGCTTTTATTTCCTAATGTATGGTGATGCATACCTGCACAGTTTGTGCTCATTCCAGTTAAACTTCCCCTTTAAGTAAAGGTCAGGGAAACCTCTCAAACTTTAGCAGGTAACTTTCCCAGACCAGAACACTTAACTTCTTAGATTCAATTTTAAAAGTCATTTTTTTGGACTGCAGAAATGCTTTTCCTCTGTAAAATGTTCCTCTTTCACAATTATGGTAGGTATTGTTTGAACTGAAATTACTTTCCTTTGCAGCCAATTCTCCCCACTATCATCTTTGATTCAATCCTGTAAAATCTTTTAAATCCTCTCTCTGAAAAGTTTCCCCTCTTCTATACCATTATTTAAATGAACTTTGACATTTCCAAGTACAAATCGATCAGAGACTTAGCTGTATTATAGAAGAGTTGGTGGAACAAAATGCCTAATATCCTAGGTGCAGCAAGATGCTCTCCTTGAATCAGCACATTCGCCTTTGTTCTTTGTTTCACTTGATAAATGTCTCTGCTTACGTTATGTGTGTTTAATCTGTTTATCCTGGTTTCAGCTGGGACCGAGCTGATTTTCTTCATAGTGTCTGGTATGATGCTACGTTGAGGCTTTAGAAGGAAAACAATATTGGTAACACACCAGTGTTTTTGTCATTGCTGAGCAGTGCTGCACAGAGCCAACAACATTTTAGTTTCTCAGCTTCTTGTACTGCCCTGCCAGTGAGGTGAGCTGAAGAGGCACAAGGAATTGAGAGGGGACGGAACTGGGACAGTTGATCTAAACTGACCAAAGGGATATTCCATGCTATATGACAACATGTGGAAAAATCTATAAAACTGAAGGGAGTTGACTGGGGGTGCAGCCACTACCTGGGAACTGATTGGGTATTGGTCGAGAGGTGGTCAGCATGTGTATATATCTCTCTTCCTTTTATGTCTTAGTAAATAGCTTTTATCTCAACCAATGAATTCTTTCTTCTTTTTTTTTTTTTCCTGATTCTCTCTGAGTGATCAAATAACTGTGGTGCTGAGCTGCTCTGTGGGTTAAACCACAAATCTGATCATAAAAGAGGATTTGTTTGTGTCACTACCATTGACAGGGAGTGTGTGACTATGCATGTTTGTATTAGTGTGTGGTTGTATACTTATATGAGTTCTTATAAGTGTACTTAGAGATGTGTATGATTTTATACATACGCTGCATGTGTATTTGGGTCACTAAAGACATTTGTATACCAACACAGATTACACTGGAAATCCCCTGTCCAGGCAGCCTTGTCAGTACTCAAGCACATTCAGCATTTTCTGTCAAAGAGAGAGCATAGCCATGAGATAGCAAAACCAGCCTCAGTAAGTAGAGCTTACTAGCTCTTATGAAGAACCATTTTCACATGGCTTCCCACTTCTGAAGCAGATTTCCTTTTGGAGTACATGTTGTGTTCAGGCTCTGCACTATGATGAGAGTAGATCCAGGACATTGTACAAGGCAGCCCCACTGCATAGGATGTGTTTTGTCCCCTATCCTAAGGCATTTTGTGTAATCCAGGTATCAAGTACAGCCCAGAGCAAAAACAAATGAAGGACAAAACATTTTTTTTCTGCCAGGTTTATGTGAAATTATTGGCAAGAGAAGGAGAAAGAAGAAGCAAGAAGTCTGCTCCATTCACTTCTTCCTTCAGGCAGGGGTGTAGCAAGGGGAATGTTATGGAGTAAGAAATCTTTCCTGATGCAGAGCAATGGCATAACTTTTTGCATTCAAACAAGCCTTTAGGTTGATCGAATGCTGAGAATAACAAATAATACTGCAAATTATACTGCAAAGGGAGTAAAAAAGAAAGTTTTTTCAATGTCCTAAGTAATTTCTGTCTCCTCAAACACTGTGAGATGTATCTGATGTTGTAGGAGTGATTCCTCAGTATGATTTTTCTCAGAATGAGCTGGTGTGTGATTGCAGGCAGTACTCAAAAGAGAGAACATGGCTTTATGTCATGCAATGGGTCTTTCATTTCTTTCTTAATTGCATAATTAAATGCAGTCATTTGTAATTGTTTTGTGAAGTGAAAAGCGACTTCACCTGAGCAAAATTGTTCAGAATAAAATCATAATTGTTACTACCAGCCTTTGTTTGCCACTGCTCATCATCAGTATCTGTGTGTTCATAGAATCAGAGTGTCCCCACATGGACTTCCCTGGGAACAACGCATCGAGGCCAGTGGTGCTGCTACTGTACTTCCCCATTCCCTTCCTGACATCTGCAGGTTCAGCAGAGGTCCGTATGGATTGCTGAGAAGTTATCTTCATTTCATGTGCTGCCTTTAAATCATTAGAAATCCCTAAATCACAGAATGGTTCAGGTTGGAATGGACCCTGGAGGTCATCTTGTCAAAACTCTCTGCTCAAGCAGGGACACCAAGAGCAGGATGACCAGAACTAAACCTAGATGACATTGAATTAATTACAAAATGGAAAGTATTGCATAATTCATCTATTATTTATTTAATTTCTAGTGCAGTTAAAAAATAATAAATCATTTTTAATACACTTGATTCTGTCATTAAATCTAGTATATAACACAAAATACTAAAGCTTTTTGCATAATTTTGGTTCAATTTAAAGATAAAATACAAGTGACTGGAGCTGGAAAGTAATCTCAGTTTTCCTTGTTCCTCCATAGGACCATACTTCTGTTGTTGACCTGAATGACTGGTGGGATAGAAAATAATAAAATAATTATTCTTTTCTGAAACTGCTCCCAGTAAGCACAAGCAAGGCAGGCAAAGCTGGAATAAAGCTTTCAAATAAATTACACAGGCAACATTGAAAGATAGGTTGGTTATTTTGCTGTTTTAGTTAGAAAATATCTCAAAAATTCAAAGTAAGAGTGAGTGAAGAACTGAAACAGTGAGAAAATGCAACTGTTCCTCTAAGAGCTTTGAGCTATTAAAGGCCTCTGTCCCATGTGGTCCACCTGTAGGAAGACTAAGAGAAGCTGAATGTCTTCTGGACTGATTGCCCAGAGTACCTAGTACCTGCCACTGCCATCAATAGTGTTCTCCTGTACATGCCCGGCTTTTTTGAGTGTCAGAGCACATTGGATATATCAGAGCATCTCAGGCTTCTCAGAAGTACAGTTCCTTCTGAACTGATCTCTGGGTTGGCTGGAGATTAGCTTCCTCAGGGCAGGTAACGGAGAACTCTGCAGTTATTCAGTGTGGATGTAACTGCTGTAACAGGAACCTCTGATCTGTGGAAACCATACCAAAGGCAGCAACTCAAAGCACTTCACAGTACCCTTGATTTATCTTTATATAAATATTTGTAGCTAGCAATGATAGCAGCATCTACTCTTCTTTGTATAAGTAAGTGTTAAGCATATAGAAAAAAAAATTTTGCTTTTTCTAAAATTTTTCAGCTCTTGGTATTTTTTCATGATGCCAAAAAATGTCATATTTCTCCATTTCAGAACATTTTGCTAGGCTGAATAAACAATACAGCTAAAAACAGGACTGTGGCTGCCATTAACTTGCTGGTTCTTGCAGCATATAGTGTAAAACTGTTTGCATTTCAAATAATGTGGTTCATTAGTCAGCCTTCAAATAATAAAGAAAATAATTTATTTTTTATTTGTTTGCTTTTCAGTGAGGAAAAATGACTTTCTCATTAGTCGTTGTTTGTTCATTTACTGTAATATAATGTGGATCAATTTCTAGGAAATTAGCTGGTATTTCAACTTACAAAAATATTAACACACGAAAAATGGAAGTCAATTCTGTAAAGATGACAAAGTGTGAATCACCTCTAATTCATCTTTGTTCCAGCAATCATGAGGCCACTCAAAAGCCAAACATTGGGTTTTCTGCTTAGAGTGATGATCTGCGTGCCTACTGTTTAATCTTATTAAGCAGATGAAGAGGAGCAGCTTTCTATTCTATGATAGCATATATATTAGATCCAATCTAGGTACAGGCTTTGCATTAGCCTAAGTTGTTTGCAACAACAAAGGAGCTAGTAATATACATTCTACAGTTTGAGCGCAAATATAGTTATACTAGTGTACCAGTACTCCCTAATGATGGGACTTGCCCACTTTCTCATATATACTGACATAAGCAACCCTCCTGCACTGGTAAGAGACACAAGGGTGTGAAGTTTTATGTGCAGTCAGTTATATGAAATTATGAACAAAGTCAGCTGAAGAGTGAATTTACAGAGGATCAGATCATTTGCACAGTTATTCATTGGTAAATACAAATTCACATTAAGTTACTCGCCTTTGAGTGAGAACAGCCTTTGGTACCACAAATGCAATATGAAAGAGGAGTCTGCCCAGGGCAACTATTATAGATTAATAATTCATACACCACAGCACGTTTTGCCCATGCTCATGCCTCCACACTACAGCTTTTTCTTATGTTAATGTAACAAAAGTGAAATAAAAGAAGGAATCTAGCTGCTACACGTGGGCTTACCAGCATCTGAATTACCTGCTACCTTATCGAGACCATATTCATCATTTATGGTACACTGAAAAAATGATTATCAGGTCTTTGGTCTATAGACTGATCCCAAAATAATAATAATAATAAAAAATCTTTGAGAAGCAGGGCTAGTAGGTATTCAATTGCTAGAAAAAAAAAGTAAACAAATGGAGTTGGCATGCAGAAATATACAGCAGAGATTCTCTGTTGTTGCTAACTTTTCTTTTTAAAAAGCTGAATGAGACACTTTTTTTGCAAAGGAAGTGAGAGCTTTATTTATATTCTCTAACACTTTCAACATCATCCATGTTGTGGCTTCTTATAAGAAAGAATTTGTTATCCCACAACAGTCATAAGTAGGGAGTAATTAGCATCGTTTTTTTTCTATTCCTGTGTGGAGCTGGTCAGATCGAGGATAATAGATATAATGAGAGTAATCACAGGGCTGTATTTTGATTTTGAGAGATCTGCTGACAGCAGGAACTGCCATGCTGGCAGCACTGCCAAGCTGCTGTGAACTATGACCGAGCCGTGGGGCAGAAACAGTGCCTGGGCTATTCCTTTCCTGGCATTTGACTGCTCTCACTGGTTTCCTTCAAGTCAGACTCTCTCCACTGCCTGCAGGGTTGTGCTCTGGTGTAACAGCAGCTTCTTGTTTTCTGCTCTTTAGCTTCCCTGAGAAACAAATACAGAAAGAACATTTCCTGGAAACAAAGAAGAACAGTTGCAAAGGTCACAGCTTGGAAAACAGGTCACTTACTTAAAATTTGATATGTGATAGAAAAAATAAAAAAGAAAGAAAAGAATATAGTGTCATGTGACTTAGAGGAAAAACAGACAAATAAATTGCTTAATATAAGACATGACCTTCATTTACAAAACAGATCTCATTATTGGTCATGTCCTTGAGACAGAGTACATGGTTTCACAAAAGTTAACTTCAGGTCATAACGTGTAAAGTAATACAGCATAATAAGGTGACACTTTTATGCATGTAGACTTCCATCAGAAGTGCTAATTAGACCAAAGATGAGATAACATTTTTGGGTTAGATAAATGTTTAAATATTTCTTTCGTTCCACAACTGTACTGTTCTATAGAAAAGAAAAAAATCTCAGTTTAGGTATAAAATTTTAAAGGTTTCATCCTGAACTGATGCACTGATTGACAGTCTCCAGTCATTCCACTTTCTTTTTTGTCAGCTTTACATAAAGTCTAAATACTTACAGAGCAGAATCTTCCCAGCTTTACCTGGAATAATATTGTTCAGACTACAACTGGGAACCTAGAATACATTTCAAAAACTTGGAATACAGTCTAAAATATGGAAACATACTACTTCTACCCCTCCTTTTTCTTTCCTTCCTTTATACAGTTAGGGTGACAATGACCTGAGATTTTTTAGGAAAGACGGAAACAGCTTTTGAAATATTACAGATTAAACCTGTAGGGGGAAAAAAAAAAAAAAAAGGAAAACTGGTATTTTTTATGTCTGAAAATGTAGCAGATTTTTCAAAGCCATTCTAGTCTGGAAAAAGCTGCTCTGAGTTTAATTTAATTATGCTACTCAATTAGACAATCTGAGAGAAAAGTGTGGATGGCACCAGTCAGGAAAAGGGGATGTGAGGAAACGAAGAGATGATAAGGTCATCAGCTCCTGTGGGACAAAAAGAGAAATTAGCAATTATCAACTATGGAACACTGAGTTATCAGAAGATGGCTTGGGGGAAACCACAGTGTGCCACAAAACCAATATCTCAGTTGACTCTATGGATTTTGGCACCTCTGGAGGTCATTAGACTTCAAAAGCTGTACTTTATGAATTCTTGTTACAAGAGACATCAACAGTTTTACACAAAGTTTTATACAGTGACCCAGTTAAGGAACTCATATCTAGATGATTCGATCTTAGATACTTTCTAGTGAAATCAATGGGAAGATTAAAACCAGAGTTTTTTCTTTAATATTATTACTATTGCTACTATTATTATTACTAGTATTATCACTACTGTAGTTACAGGGTAGACAATAGACCAACAGTGAGGAGAGAAAGGTCTTTCCCTATGATGGAGGCACGTCTTTGGCTTGGAGACTTCATTAAGGTACTTGAAAACAGTAAAGGTGATAGAAATGTTCTCAGGTTGAATTTATTAAACAAAAGATGTCTTACAATTACGAATTTAAACACATGGTTGCAGTTGTTTACAAAAGCTCTCATTCCAGCTAAATAATACTGTTTAGAAAGTGCAAAGAAAACAGGTTTGCAAACTCAAAGTAGTTCACCTCCTAAAGTATCTCTGAAGTGTCAGTGAATTCTCTGGGCAGCCTGGTCTCTCTGGGCAGCCTGGTCTAGTGGTTGGCCACCCTGCCTGTGGCAGTGGGGTTGAAACTAGATGACCTTTGAGGTCCTTTTCAACCCTGCTCATTCTATGATTAGCACTCATTTTTTCAAATGGTGATTCAAATGGTGAATGGCAAAAGGATTCAATTAAAACCAATTCCACAGAGCAGCTGACTATTTCTGCATTTTCTGCTCTAGGAGATCTTCTCCAGGAAGGATTTCAGACCACTTTCATACTTCTCCAGCACTGCAAGCTATGAAACATACCAGAGCCAAAGCATCGATCACATCCATGGTATCTGTTACATGAGAGCCCAGTTACCCAACACTAGCAAAGTGCTCTCTTGTGGATGCCGTTTTGAGCCTTTCCTGGATAATTACTTTCCATCCCTATCATGAGACAGCAGTTCATACAGGAATAATGGAAGCTGGATGCCAACAAGGAGCACTTGAAACCCAGCAAAAATGAATCACTAACTAGAGGCTGACTTTTAGGGAAAAGTTATATTAAAGTCCACTGAAAACCATGGGAGTTATCAAAAAAATATTGCTTTTTCTACAACACAGAACTTTTTCATTTTCAACCTTATGTGATACTATTTTCATTTTTTTTTATCAATTCACTCAAATCCAAGAAAGTCACTCGGATAAAACCAAAATTAGTCAAGTTATAGTTTTGTTGGTTAACCAGGGAAAAAGTAAAATACAAGAACATATGCTGTTTTGAAGCTGAGGAGTTCTTCAGTTAATTATGACAACATTTAGATGATCCTCAGCAAGATAAATAGTCTAATAGATAACTTATTTCCCAGATTTTGCTGATACTTCACATTTTGCTGGAGGTTGACTTACTCATTTTTTCACATAAATCCTCTCCTTTGTTTGTCACCACTGGTGGCTCTCTCATCTCCTGTAGTTATTAGTGCCGCAAAGCCAGTGCTTTTTTTAAACTTCTCTGTTCATTTCTTTTCCCTTCAGTATTGCTATTAAATCCTGCTGCTCTTTCTTATATATCTGAGAAATCTAGTCATTTCTCTCTGTCCCTGAGAGCAAAACATGTGCTCCAACACTTAATACTGTTGTCATGAAACTTGGCTCGTATTCATTCCTCACAGCAAAAGGATTTGGTCCAAACTTTGTCTTCTCCATCTCTTCTCGCAGCTTATACACAACCACCCCCTGCACTTCTGCCCTTTGAGCTGATGCCCATTGCTTTCCTCCCCTTCCAGGGCAATCCTGCAAATCTTCTCAGGTGATCAGTTTCAGGAAACTGAGATTATGGAGGTGGAAGATGAATGGGAAGGGAAAACATGAAGTCTTATATATATAGAAGAGCATACAAGTATAAATATATAAAACTTAAAA
Source organism: Alectoris magna (assembly GCA_030625065.1). NCBI lineage: Eukaryota > Metazoa > Chordata > Aves > Galliformes > Phasianidae > Alectoris > Alectoris magna. The sequence continues at coordinate 80,694,324 of CM060560.1, forward strand.
ATACAAATAATCATAGAGTTACAAAAGACATTCGTGAGTCAGTGGGAGAGTTGAGCTACTGTGTGTGCTTTGCATTTCAGCACTGAGTTATGTATATCCTTTAACTTCTCCGTGTTTCCCTCTGTGATCTTTCACTCACTCTTCTCTTTGAATCAAGGCTTGAAGCAGTCATACAACATCACAGGCTATTTTGACAGCAACAAAGTACCTCTCCCTCATCACATTTACATGCCACACTGTGGTAGGGAGGATAAAAACAATACAAAAATAATATTTTCAGCCCAGGAGTTGTATCATGGTTTAATCTTTTTTTCCAGATTTGACATAGAGAAGTGTCTTTAACTGGCAAGTATTTCTACCCTCTGAGCATGCTTTAGAAACATTAAGTCCTGTACCTTGTTACTTTACACACCACGCAATTTCCTTACAGTGATATCCATTTTAAATGGTTCTTATCACACACACACAAAAATAAGAGATGAAAGGCAAAAACTTCTAAGAGGCAGAACTACAAGCTCTGGTTCTTGGACTCCAGAGCTTCCCGAGAGCCCTTTTCCTATGGCAGAAAGAGACACTGCTGTACATCATTACAACAAATTGATCCATGATGTTTCTCAATTTCAGCAAGTTTTACAAATCCCAACAATATGTATCTGGTTTAGGGTACATATCATCTTCAAAACGCTGAATTATTACAGTTTTCAGGATTATTTTCATCTTTCCTTTATTTTTAATAAAACTGTATTTCTCTACTTTTCCTTAAGGGCCTCATCCTATTCCATCAAAAACAGTGGAAACGTGCTGCCAGTATTACACAAGAGGAAAGAGGCCCTTGGATTTCTGCTTCTCTTTGGGGATTTTTTTTTAATAGTTATTTACTGTTCTTTTTGTTTGTTTGTTTGCATTCATTTCCATAATACTTTTTTCCCTCAACAGAGTCTCAACTCCTTTGCTTAGCTTATTGCAGTAGACTATTTGTTCTGCTTTACATTATGTTCATATATCTCCCCTTTACTTTCTTTAATTATTTTTCAGTATCATTTGCTTGAATTTGTCTTAATCTGCCTTGTTTCACTTCTCTTACTCATTCCTTTTACCTCTCTCTGTATTTCTTTTCTTGCAGTAGATAGATATTATCGATTCCTGGTTGCATGTAGGAAAAACACAATTTTTTGGAGGTTTCTGGGTGAATAGAACCAGACACAGAAGAAAGCTTCAGGCATATAAAAAAGTCACATATACACTGTGCTTATGAATTATTTTAAAAATATTTTTCTGAAAATACAGACCTCTGTGAAACTCAGTGTCAGGAATGAGCATTGTGTGAAAAAGGAAGAAAAGAAAAAGAGAAATCTGAAGCCAAACCAACATCTCTGGGGAAAAAAAAAAAAAAAAAAAAAAAAAAAAAAAAAAGCAGGGGAGAAAATAAGTACAGTTCCAGTGGTTCTGAGAGATGCTTTATTGTGTAGCTATTTTTCACTTGGCTGGCTGCTTTTGTTTTCTTTACAACGCTTGTTCTTACCTTTTTGCTTTAATGGCTTTATTGCTGTGTATAAAATTGGACACCACATTTCCACATAACAAAGGAAGGTAAAATCACTTGCAGCAATTCCCGAAGAAATGCCATCACCTTTTGTGCTGAGATATGCATAGCCAAAGGAGTTCTTCCTGTTTTGCCTCCCACACTTTGAGGGTATATGCTGTCAGAAGCTGATTTTAAACAACTGGAAGTGATGCTCAACTATTGTAGCAAAGGGCAGGATCAAGCCCTCGGTATTTATCTCACATTTTCCATATTACTTTTCTGAATGTCACAGGTATTTAAATAGGATAACTGTGTGCCTTAGTTTCAAAAGTCATTAAAAATTCCTAGCATTTCCCCAGGAAATGCACATTTTAAAGAAGAGATCTTTTAGAAGTTGACATACCAAAGCATACTTTTTTCTTTTTCTTCTGAATGTCTGAAAGCACCTGAGCTTTTCTGAACTAGCAGATCTACTTCTTTCTTGCTTTCTACTTTTTTTTTCTTTTTCTTTTTCTTTTTTTTTTTTTTAAAGGTAAAAGCGATACTGTCATAGAGTCTGGGATGGGGGAGAATTGAGCACGGTAGCCTCCTTGCTCTCTTCAGCTTTCTCTCAGTTTCTACAGTTCCGCAGTCTATAATGCTGTCTGACAGGAGGCCACAGATAAGAGTAAGAGCAACTGAAGCATAAGCAACTACTTCCCCAAAAGCATGTGCATTCAGTTTCAAGCTAGCTTAAAGAGCACTCCAAATGAAAAGAATGCAAGTTAGCCCTGTTCAGAGGTGTAGTTACTGGGCTGTGCCCTAACTCACGTGGTGGGATATGGAAACGGAGCGGGCTCACATTCCACACTTAGGGCTGCAGCAGAGCTGGATCCTGCCTCTTGGCTATAACAATAGATATATCTATGTTTATCAAGTCCAATAGCTGTCAGAAGACAATAATTTACAGTGTTTTATATAAGAATGGTTGGTAGTTATGACTGTAATATGATGAATGGGATGCACCTGTTAAACACTAGTCCCTAGCGACGGGATAAACTGGAAGAGTCAATTTGTCTGCATTTTCTGACAGATACAAGAGCGGAGAAATAGAAGGGAGCAAAAAGGCATATTCATAGGCAACTCTACAGATTATGTTTTCCTTTTTGAAGAGCTTCTTTTCTCTTGAGAGTCATGAAGCATGCGTTAAAAGTTAAATTAAATTGCTTATGCAATGACTGAATAAAAATTCTGTACTTACTCAGGCAGTACCAGAAAAAAAAATAAAAAAAATCTGAATGAATAAAAATGGGATTTTTAAGATATGATAACTTTCAACTTGGGTATTCAAAATACAGTAATCTCAAATTCTATAAATTAACGTAAATCCAATTGATGATGTTTAAATTCTGAAAATAGTTTCCATGTTGTTTTTAACTGCAACACTTTGAATTCGCAGCTGGGGTTGATTTTAAGCTATTTCTCTGCACATGTAGTATAAATTATAGGCTTACAAATTGTGTGAACTTAATTTTTTTTTTTTATGTTAGGGTGACTTTGTTTCTTTCAAGTTTCTAAGTTTCTGTCAGTGAGTAAATTCTCTAATGATAACTGGAAGTGTTGAAAGGGAAATGTCAAAATAAAATAGAAGCTAAGATCTAGGTGTTGCTACGCCTGTCTTAGGTCTGCAGATGCACAATGTGTAGAGATTGCAAAGGTCTCGTAAACCCAGATTGCTGGCTGTGAGATCCTGTTCTCATTTGTATTGCATCCTTTCAGTTATTTACACATGGATAACACAGAATTCACCATTTCTCAGCAACTGCTTATTCTCAGCTTCTACAAATCAGTGCAGAGCAAATGCAGTGAAGTGTTAGACTGTAGGGCACTTGGAGATCTACTTGGTATAACATGAACTGCACAGCAAATCTCTGCACTACAAATATGAGTACCATACATTCATAAGATACCACTTGCCTTATGTGCTGCATATTCTCTCAATAACTGACCAGTGATTTTTCTTTTACAGGAGTGAATGCATAGCAAGGCACAGGAACAGAGACGCTGAAAAACAAGAGAGGTTCTCCACAAGTCAGTCTCTGGGGCTTTCACCTTAATATTCTCAGCATTGAGAGGCAAGTTCTATGCCCCCTTACAGAAACATGTCAACATTGTAATTTAGCTAATAAAATTCATAATAGGGGTAGATTGGCGTTGTATCATGCATCTTCATCTGGTGTACCACGGCTACATTGCCTGTAGAAAAGAACTGTAAAATATCCCATTCTTCCTTACTCTAGACTTTTTCTTTTTCTTTTTTTTTAACAAATCTTCTCTTTTTATATCTTTTTTATTCATTATTCATAGTGTCAGCTACTCTGATTGCAAATGAAGACAGTAGAGAGTACCATTCAGCAAAAGTACTGGGAGAAGTCCTATATCTACTCATGAGTGGGACATTCTTTTCTTGGAAAAAGGGACTCATGCATTTCTGCCCTGTGCGAGAGCTAATCAGGACAAAGGATTAAGAGTCCAAAACCTGCAATCACTTGTGTGGCCAAGAAAGAACCAGAGAAGTAAATATCGACCATTTGGGACCCAAATGATGAAACCTACTGTATGGCCTAGTTGACATGTAGAAGCACAGAGCATATTATTATAATACCCTCCCATTTCATTTGCACTGGGAGGAGGTAAGTTCAAAGGCAGCGTCTGTATTTCTTGCTCTATTCTGTGTTCGTTTCTTTTTTCAAAAGCTGCCAAACTTCCTTAAATTCATGATGCCATGGTCTCTAAAACCTATTTGCCTTTTTGTTTTCTCTTGGCATCTCAAATGAATATAAAGCAGCACGGAACATGCATACTCCAAAATATCCATCAGGTCATTTCTGTGATAGGAGTACTGGAAAGTGTAATGTATGCATATGGTATGCTGCAGCCAGAACACTTACAGTACCTAAAGTGCTCATCTCCTATCATTTGCTACAGAATTGCAGATCATATAACAGAAGCCTGGTAGATACAGATAGAAATTAGTGCCATTTCTCTTTAAATGTCAGGATAATGTTACACTTAATGCCTATATTTTGACATATTGTGCTGTACCACACACTTTTTTGCATTCCTTTAATCTGAGGTATTTCTTTAACCAGAAGTAAAAGTGGATACGGAAAGAGAAGTCCTATTCAGGAATACAAATGTGTATATAAAAGGATGGTGGCAGTAATGTAATCTCCCTATTCATTTCTTGTATACCCTTATGTTGTTATATCCAAACTCATTATTTCATTTCATCCTTCTAGGTCCTTACCCTTTACAGACCCCTTCTTTTTCTCTTCCTTTATCCTTCTTTTCCACTTCTGCTCAGAACAACATCCTAACAACATAACTTGCATCAAGAGCAACCGTCCTCCCAGATTTCTGTTTTAATGCCATTTGATTTAGTAAGTGGGTGGTACAGAGCAGATAAAAAAGGTTTATCTGCTTTACACTCTTCTATAATGAGATAATCAAAAATATATGAGGTATATTTATTGTGACATATGAAGTCTGTTCTTTCTGCATTACTTTTTGTTCCTTCCATGAACCAGATCTTTCTTTCCTCCCATAGGCTCCTCTTACTGTGCTGTGGTTGGGATTCTGTGGGGAGATGGAATTGGGGAGGGGATTGTTTATTTGTTTGTTTGTTTGTTAAATGGTGGGCAGAGATGGTCATTCTAGAGCTAGTTCCCACTTTTCTTCCAGCACTGTACCAAAAGGTTTCCCAATTTCCCTAGGGTTTCCTGCATTTATTTTCACATTATCAAATAAAATGCAAAACAGCATCTCATGGCTAGGTTCAGCTGCGCTAATTTTCCCAAAAGGAAAGAAACTCTCCACTACTGTGCAGACCACGAGTGTACTGTATTTGATTTCTGGATTTATGGGGTTTCAGCCTCCTTTGCACCAACATAGCCCAATACGTGCTATTTGTTCTTCCTGTGAAGTGAGTACTAAGAGTGCTGTATCTTTCTGTTTATGCCATCTATTATGCCATGTATTATGCCATGAATTATAATTCATCAAACAAATTTCAGTTATCAAGTCCATAGATGTAGTGCAGATATTTGTGGCTGACTCTTAAACTGAAGACAATAGTACTTTTTATTTTACTGTTATATGAACTCAGTTTTCCCTCTGCATTTGACTAGCATTTTCTCCTAAGACTAACAAAAAAAACCCATTTATTTTGGAGTCAAGCTTCCTGGTATGATGCAAGGAAAGTTCAGATCTTTGCTAGGAGGCAAGCAGAATTCTAGTGGGTTTCCTTCATCTCAGTTTTCAGCCTTAAGACAGGACCCAAAATTTGTGACGTTCCACATTTCAGTACACAGTCAATACAAAGCCAGAATCTCCACCTGGGAATTCTTTAGTTTTTCTGGTTCTTTTCTGGTGCTGGAGGCATTAAGAATAACTCAGGAGGCTCAGCTGCGCTAAGGTAGTTTGAAAATTATGCTAAATTCTGCCTAAGCAATATACTGTCCACTGACGAGTTTCTAAATGACTGAAGTTGACAATGAATTACAGCAAATTAGTGTTTTTCAACTCTATTTTCCCTTTGTTTTCATCAGCTATGTGTGCTTCATTCTTCTAAGAAGGCTGAAGTTATAGCAGGGAGAAAAAGATGAGATTAGGTGGGTTTAGGAGAAAAGGAAAAGATTAGATCTTTAAATCATCTGCACAATGGGTGACTGAGGGATGGAGATTAATAAAATTGAATAAATATGCACAATTGACACTTACTGTAGGAAAGGCACATACCTGGACTAGTAGGAGAACCCTGGGAATTCCCACCAGTGGAAAAAACACATAAAAGAATATGGAAAAGAAATCCCTCAAACTCATCATGTAACCATGCAGTTCACACTCCATTCAATATATATTGATTTCACCTCTTCCCTGGACTGTTTCAAATTTTGCTTGTACTATATGTGCTGCAAAAGGGATCTCTGACTACAGCTACTACTGGAATGCACTTGTTTAACTATAAGTTTAGGCTTGACTCTAAGAAACTATAAGTAGTGCTTGACTCTAAGATGTTGACAGGGCTGTAGGATTGTAACCTGTAGAGACTCTGTAGAGATCAAAACTACAAAAGAATTGTGGTCATAGAGTGACTACCTGAATCTTTTCCTATTGCCTCGACAATAAATAATATGCACTCTTTGTCACCAGGAAATAATGTATAGCGAGAACTATGTTTCAGTAAGAATGGATAATTCAATAATAACTCACTCAGTCAAGAGAAATCAAATCTACAACAAACGATGAAAGGGAAAGCTGTAACACAATGCCACAGACGTCAGATATTTGTTGAAAATAATATTTACTTACAAACAATGACATTTTCTTTCCTTCTTTATTGTAATGAACTTGTGTTAAGATTTGGATTCAGTATTGGATCCAATATCAACTTCTTATTAATATGCTAGTTAATACACCACCATGATCTCTAGTCCAAAACGAAGACTGAACAGGCCACTTAAGAAGAAAAGGAAAACAAACAAACAGCAATTCTATTAATAATATCTGTTTGCAAAAGCAAGTGGCCAGTGTGCTTTTGTGATGGATCTCTAAGTTGTCAATGTTTGGTTGTACAGTAATTATTACTGTGAGCAGAAGCACAAGGATCCTGGTCAGCACATAGCTGTGGTGATGCAGCCACTTCCAGAGTAATCTCACTGTGGCACATGAAACCTTCCACACAAATGTTGTCACTAAGAGGACAGGTCAGGAAACTGGTAGTTCTCCACTCCACTCATGAATAATTCACTGTGCTAGGAGTGGGGAAACAGTAAATTTGCCAGCTTCCCTCTGCCAAGAATGAGGGATCAAACAGTAAATTTTTAACTTCCCTCTACCTTCCCTTGAAAGCAAGAGGTCACCCAATCAAACCTCCAAGTTGTCTCTTGGACCACAGCAATTCATTAGTTATTCGAAAGCATTTGTCTTTGAAACAGTGTTCAATTCAATGTTTTAACCTAGGCACCAGAATCTTGTCTTTTCATCAACTGGGAGATATTTTCATCCATGAGTAATTTTAGTGTGCAGTGGCCAAACTAATCAGACTGTCCCAAGTTTATTGTAGTATAGCTACATTAAATCCTTTTCTATTATTTCCTCATTTCCCAACATTTTTGTTGTAGCTAAAACTGTCTACTGCTACTCTAAAAACAGCTCTATTCATTCTTGAGATGGTTGCATAGATTTGTGTGTTCTGAATCCCCCATGTATTTAATATCTTCTCTTTACACCCAAAGAAACCTTTCTGCCCCTCTACTCTGAGTATTATAACAACATTAGATCTGTTGATTCAATAGCAAGAATGGCACTATGTACTGTACCAATGGTCCTGAGATGAGAAAATAGGAAAAGGTGGAAAGCAATAGACCTTTACATCTGTTAATACTGGTTTCCCAGGTTACCTTATTCACATGTTGTTATATATGGAGAGACAGCAAGGTAGCAAGAGGCAAATTGTTTGAAACCAATAATTTCTTTGGGAAAGAAATTTTGTTTTTAAAACAGTCTTTCTGTCACAAATCTAAACCAGGGGATCTTTAAATCTCAGTAATAGAAAAGTAGCAGTAAAAATTGCAGGATATTATATTTATTCTCCCAAAGTGATTTCCACATTGCATTTTCATATTTCACAAGTCAAAACAGAGAGACAGACTATCTCCTTGTTTAAGGTAGTACAAGAAAATTTCTATGAGAATTTCATAATGATGTTTGCTATATTTGAGTGGTAAATGGATTTAAGAGGATATACAAAGTTAACAAAAGTTTTTATCTAGAGTAACTGATTAAATATGCCATTTAATATATGTTCAAAGTATGGATAATGTGGAAAGTTAATGGAGTAAAAGTGATTTATGATCAGTTGTTTTATACGCTTCTTTTGTTGATTTTTGTACTATCACTTAATTTAATCCATATTTAATTCTCAGATTCAGCAAACTACAGTACTCTTCTAGTTATGCTTAGAAACATTGTTATGGCTTTAACATCATGGACAAACCACCCGTTAACTGATTACATGCTAAAAAATCAGTCTGATTTAGTAGTAAGTATCCAATCTCCAATTGGATTCTCTAGCACCTTCAAGGATGTCTTTGCAGTGTTGTGGTAACTGGGAAGAAAACCCGTCAGATTTTCTGTTTCATAGGTTAATACATTGAATCAAGTGTACCAAAGGATGGAATCTCTCTACACTGCACCCTCACCAAGGGACAGTCTAGTTGTAAACACAACTAAGTGATGTAAATAACACATCTTCAGAAACACATAGCTTGAGGAAATCAAAACATTATTCTCCGTATCTTATGGCTACATTGTTTCTGGTATGCAAGACAAATTAATATAAAGCTGACTATGCTAATTCTGTTTTCCAATACCATTTTATCTCTGTTGATATATGTTTGTGTATATGTATATGTATATGTATATGTATATGTACACACACATATTACCCAAAAATAAATTTTAATATTTCTTTATGTATATGTATGAAAAGCAGCCAGGTACTACACATCTTTTAGAGACAATGCGCCATTTTCTTGATCCTTATTTCTAGAATACTCTATTGCCAAACCTACTTACTGAATTATTTGCTTCTAACATAGAGTGATAACATAGCTGCTCTGAAAAATGATGATTTAGAAATCTGGCCTGAAATGCAGAAAATAATATAACTCCAGATAACCACTTCTTTGCTGATTCTGAAGAGACATTTCAGTGAGTGATATGTCTTTTGATTCTGTCACCACATAAAAAAATTCCTCAAAAAACTACAGAACTGTAAGTAAAAACAGCATAGAAAAAAAAAAATCTAGAAAGCAAAAAATAACAAGGAAGGTCCTGAAGAACAGTTCTTTTAATAAATAAGTCCTCTATAATGTTCAGAACAGAATACAGGAACCTATTTTTTCTTGGCTTAGTTCCTGGCAATGGCACTTTGTGAAAGAAAGAGACATATCCAAAGATTATTGTTTTCTAACTATTTTATTTTAAGCATATACATTATAGGATTCTTATTAGTGCAAAAAAAATCTTGGACAATTGCCCACCCACACACTAATAAAATCACTAGTAGTGGTGAGGGAATCTTCCACTTTTTCTTAGTCTTATTTGTGAAGAATTTGCATAAATACCCATGTTCTGTTCATCCCTTGGGATGGAAGGGCCTGTCTTGTGAGATGATAATTTGGGTGAGCCACTGAAACAGGGCATGAGAGCACTAGCAACCCCTGTGAGCAGGGAGGGGTAGGAAAAGCAACGATCAAGTGGGGAGAATGCAAAGGGCTTCAGGGAGGCTCAGAGAGTTCAGCAGAGGAGGTGTTCTGAACAAGGGCAGAAACAGGACTTTAAGGAGGGAGGGAGTGCTGGGTGTGGATCAAGGACATTTGGGCTTGATCTTTTCCTAATCCTAGTACACAATTTCAACAGGGACAGCATGAGGCAGCCACATGCACCTATCCAGTAATCCCTTACTATCTACTCCTATCTATTTACTATCTACTCTGTCCCCAAATCCGCCAAAGCCTTGCCTTCCTTGCTTTTATGATCTGCTGGAGGAAGCGGGACAACATAGGAAAAATCTCTGTAACACCCAGACTGCAACCCAGAGCCTTGGGCTCATGAACCCTGTTCAGGAATGACACCATTTTGTCTTCCTGGCAGTACCATCCCTACAGAAGGCTGCATCCCTACTGCTGAGCAACACAGCACAAGGATGGGGTCAAGTCCTGGTTATTTCCCTTCAGAGGTGATGCCTTGTTAAGTTAAACTATAGAAAATTTGTGAGGAGAACTTTTATTGTGTTCCCAGCAGTGAGAATGGGTCTCAGTGCTGTACAGACTCTGATCAGATTTTGAGGTGATGCCACATGGTGGATATCAGGTGGGCTAGAATTTCTGAGTCCTTCCTAGAAGGGACTGATGTAACCAGCTGCAAAGAGCAGAATCTGCCTAGTAGCCCAAGCAAACTTGAGCTTTCATGGCCACCTAGCTCAGACATAAGATATGAAATAGTAACATGCACACAACCTGGAGGTAACTCTCAGTAGATCCCATGCTTCATCAACAGGAAAAAATAAAGGGGGGGGGGGGGGGGGGGGGGAGGAATTTTTTTTTCAGTGTTCTCCTGAGGTAGAAATTTTGAAATAATCCACCAATTAGAGACCCTATATTTCACCTTAAAGGGCCTTTTTTGAAACCCAGCTTTTACCAAAACTTTTCACCAGAGCTATAATGAAAGACATAAAGTTTGATTCATCTTCACATTAAGTTATGCTAGTATAATTGCATTTCTTCCATTGGATTTACATAAATGCAAATTAGGCCCATGCTATCTTGTATGAAAGTAATGAGATTTTTCAAGTTCTAGAAGGCATCATCTCTACCCCTTTAATTAGTTAATTCTCTTCTCTTACTAATTTAGCTATAAGAAGTAGGAATATGGCAAGGTGAAATGTGATAAGTTATTATTTAGAGTCTCATATTTCATTTTTCCACCTATCTTTATAGCTCTTGAGTTTCATCTTCAGTGTTAGAGAATATAAAATAAAGCTCAAGCAAGTTTTACTGTCTCTCAAATCCAAATGGCAAAGTAGCATTTTTTCAGTGCTTTTACTGTAAAGACTGATTCTTCTTTCCTCAACAAGGACCCATTTTCATTCAAAAAGTTTTTGTGAATCTCGATAAAATTACTGTAATGATGATTTCATTTGTAATGAAACTTAAGAAAAAGCACATTTCAAATAATTTGGAGCATTATTAGGAACATTTTGTTCCGCTCTACTGCAAGCCAAGTAATTAACACCAGGACTTCACTATAGAGCCTTTGAGATGCTGTTAGCCTTGGAACCCTTTCAGAGAAGAGTTCTGCTGGATCCTTCATTTTGCTTTGTTTCTCATTTGTTAGTAATGTGATGAAATCAGCCTTTTCATAAAATCCACTAATTTGTATTTTGCAGATTCAAATTTAAGTATCCAGGAATGATTTGAGATAAATCTGGGGAATTTTTGCTGATGTGCTATCTACAAGTTCATAAGCTGGGAATCAACATTCCTCTTTGTCTCAGGGAGTTAGGTCCCCAAGCCTGGGACTCACTTCTACAGCTGGCATGCAGCAATGTCACCTTCTTTCATGATGTGTCTTGACAAGAAAACTCAAAATATCATCTAATCATTTAAGTCATGCTAAACATTTAACAATAAGTGTTCATATTTAGGTCAATACAACATGAATTTTCAATAACCTTTCCATACTTGTTGCTGGAGGAGCTCAAGGCTTCATGTCCTACAGCTGATTTTAAAATGAAGCAGATAATTTTATGAGCAAAGTTTGTAGTTACAGCTGATCAACTCAATAATTACAGTTAATGTGGCAGAAGACAAATCATAATGGGTTCAAAGAAAGATTTTTAAGCCATGGTCAACATTGCAAAATATGACCAGGTACTTTATATTACTTTAAAAGTTGCCTTTTTCTGAAACATCAGTTGGTCATTGGCAGAGCTTGAAACAGCATTCATTTGACCATGTTCAACATTCTGCTCTGAGAGCTGAGCTGTCAGCCAGCTTTAATTGCACCCTACTCTGGATTAATTCCAGTGGCAAGGCCTAAAGATGACAATAAAGGTATTTAGAAAAATACGTGTGAGAGTAAATGGTTTCAAGGCACATGACTCCTCTAATTTATAGGCATTGTTAGCGTTGGCAACATCATTAAACAGCTTATCACAGTCAAAAACATTATTCTCTGCAAGCAGATGGTCAGCAATTGCATGATTTTGTTTAGGTTTTGATTTACATACTGGTCTGAAAAGACTTTAATTTGTTTATTTTACATGAGAATGAAGAAGACAGTTTGAGAGTTGCATTCTCCTATAGGCAATCTGATATGCTGCATTATCTCGGTAGGACATGTTTTATTAACGTGCATCATTTTCTTTGTACATATTTCAAATTGCATTTGTGGTTTCAGTCTTCTTTTGCCTACCACCATCACTCTTTCACATAAGATGAGTGCTTAGTTTAGTGTTGACTTTAATGAGTATTTCTGAACCAAGCTTACTGACAGGGTCCTAAATACATAAATTGGTCTTGATGCCCCTTACCAGTCTCATCACTGGCCTCCTGTCATACACCCCCACACCATTGACCTTTAAGCTCAGACCTCTCCCTGGTCCTGTACAGAGCCATGTCACTGCCAGCCCTGTCCCCAGCCCGATCTATCACCTGCCCTTGTGTTATCGACCAGGGCCCCACTCACCATCCCCAGCTCAGCTCTTCTTACCACCTTTGGATATGGTAGGATGGGGCCACTTACGAGGCCCATGCTGCCCCACCACCCTGCCACAGCCCACTCTGAGTATAGTGGTATATAGTATAGCCCTGGTAGTCCTCTTGACATGGAAATTAATTAATCATAACTTCCTATGATAAAGTTGCAAATGTGATGAATATTTGTTTAAAAAGCCTTCAGGCAGCTCTAGCATATCTGATGATTATCTCTCACTCATTCATGTAAAACAATAGGGCTAGGACTGACTTCCTCTTTTTGGTCTGTAATAACAATTTGAACTCAGATCTTCCACATCCAGAAGTTGTTTTATTTATGAGGATATGGAGTGAGTAGGTGAGAATTCCTCACATACCTGAGAAATAACTAAGCATTTAGGTAGCATGGAGAACTGCCAAAGAGACACCACAGTCTTCCTTCAGTGGTGGACCTTTCGTGCATATCTCAGTGTCAGGGGATCTGGATGAGAACAAAATCCCAGGTATCCCTCTCTAATCTCAGAAAGAGAATTGGGGCAATGTCTGATAGCACCAGGGAATTTCCTTAGGCTGGGAGAAAATTACAGATTTCTTCTCATCTGGGTATGGTTCCTTCTGAGTTGGAGGTGGTGGCTTCATCTTAGAAGTTTACTTTTGGTCTTTCTGTTAAATCAGTCAGCCCCTGCCTTCACCCTGCCACAAGTACATGGTGTCCTGAAGCAGTCACCAGAGAGAATATCAAGATTTCCTCCAGTAAGTCCGGACAAATCTTTCTCATTTCCAAAACTAAATAAAAGAGAAGATTTTCCTGGTCTTTACCTGATAATATTGAAGCTAAGAAGCAGATTGGTAATTTAAATGTTAGAGTAAGATGGCCAGCTGTCCTACTTGATATGATGATCTCATTTTTTCAGTTAAGTGTCCTGTTGTTTTGATGAGTGAAGCATGGAATGCCATTTTTCTTGCCTTGTGGCTTTAAAGCTAAATATTTTTAAATTGTCCTTTTCACAATGCAGATGTGAGGTGTTCCTAATTACTATGAAGAAGCTTGCTGAACAATTTTATTTTAATGTTAGAAAAAAATGAGCTGGCAATTATCTTGATTATCTTGGCAGGATACCAAAATCTACAGATTTAAAAAGCAGGATGATTGGGTTTTATGCTTGTATTCAGACTGGAAGTGTTATAATGATGGTTTTGCTTTGTTTCATTTGCTCTTACTTCTGCAGTTCTTTGTAAGTGGTTTTGAGGGAGTGAGCCTTGCTTGTATTCTTGTGTATATATGTTTGTCAGTTCATTATCACTTTTTCAGTACAACACAGATAAACCCTAGTGTGATAATTTACTGAAATCTTAATTGCTGAACTTCTGTTTCAGTAGTTTAAGGCTTAAATGAAAAAGAATGTGGAGTATACTTTTGTTTTTAATAGGGTGGCCACTTGGATATAAAGCAACACAAATAAACTCAGCAGTTGCCATATAATTAAATTTATTCTGAAAAATGTGATCGAGATGAACAGAGTCTGTTATTTTGTTTGCTTTTTGTTCCACCAAAGAACAGAAAAAAGAAAGCAGCAGCTGATTCACCCTGGAGCGCAGATGAACTTGCTCAGGAAAGAAATAGTTCTGGCTGGATTCAAATCTTTAGGATATCATAAGACCCACACAAGGCATTATTTTGCAGTCAATGTCTGTTTGCATTTGAAATCCTTAATCAGAAGTGTCCACCATTATCCAGAGCTTTCACTGATAATTAAATGGTCTGTGCTAAAAGCTCTGACTTTGACCTATGGAAATCTGCTCAAAATAATTTCCTAGAGACAATCTTAGCTGAAGAGGTCCACACTTCTGAAGGAGACAAAGACCAGATCCTCCTACATGAATTTGTCATGACTGCCAACTGATGACTCTTCCCAATACACCCACGTAGGCAGCCATGCTCCTGCCATTGAAGTTGGCAGGTGGAGTGCTGACAAAGTCTTGCATGTAGCAGGCCATTTTGAATAACTGTGTGGGCTATGTCACTGTGACAGTCCCCATTCCCAGCTGGAAGCATCTGCAGAAATTATACCAGCCAGGTACAAACCAGGTTTGAGTCAGCCTTTCGGCTGCTCTCAGGAGCACTCCTTTTCCAAACCCCACAGAGCCATTACCTTCACATAAGGGATGATTCTCAGCAACTAAGAGACAATAAACATCTTAACAAAAGAGATATTTTTTGCCACTGACAGGAGAGGTTTCCAAGTTTTTTTATTTTTTTCAACAATTCTGAGGTGGCTTTACTTACTTTATCTTTTTGAAGTGGATATGTTTTTCAAAATAATCACAAACATAGAAGATGATTGTAATATTTTGGCTTATGAAGTGGGACAAAGTTTTGACTTTTCTACTTATAAGATTTAAATGTAGGGATAATGAAAGATTTCAGACAACAATAATTAACATCTTACAAAAGGAGCTTGAATTTCTGCAACAATGTTCAAGGAAAATTAATTCCTCTTCTATGAATAATTCTGAACTACTTTTTAAAAGTTGTTTCTTAGTGAAAGCTAAAGATTTTATGAACTGCATTAATGAAATTAACAGTAATGTTTATAACTATATAGGAGAGGCAAACCTTCTTTACGAATTCCCTGATGTTTAAAATAAAAGGGAGTGACAGGTAAACATTGAAAATAAGTATATGGATAATATTGTTGAAGATAAAAGATGAAAATATGTCTTCAAATATTTGTTATTTGGATATACAGTGTGTATCTTGTAACACTTTTCACCTATAAATTCATTACAAAGAGATGAAATTATCTGCTTTAATATTGGAGTTTTTGATATTACTATCATAAAATAATGTTTTTCAGGATATTTTATACCAAATATTTTATTATGCTTTTTCTAAATCTTAGCTTTTATGTTGGGATATACCGTTCAAAGGAACACAAGAACTGCTGAGGCTCAAGCCTCACCCTGGTCTACAGCAGCAGACTATTCAGGCAATTGAAACATTCAGTAAGCAATTCATTAGCGCTGCCTATAAAATTTAAGTCAAGTGCTTTCCAAATAGTACCACCTGTCACCACTAATATTTTTTCCAACATTTATAGCTTTACATGTAGGTATGTAGACATTAAGTAAGCAATGATAATTTGTTTATTTATATTGTAAAATATTTTAAATATTAGCTGTATTTATTCAGTATACTACAAGTTCAGTATGAGAGTGAAGGCATGAGAAACTGAACGGTTATGTAGTTCTGGCATGAACCAGCTGAAAATAGTAATCGTTTCCAGCAGAGTATAATATTATCTAATGCCAAATATTTAGAATTTTCAGGCATGTTTTGTTAGCTCATAAATAATTTGGACCAATCAGGAGGTAAGCACACTTCATTTCTGAATCTACGTGATTCCTTCTCTCTTCTTCTGATCCACAAACATTTTTCAGCCCAAGTCTTATTTATCTTTTTTGCAAAGCTCTAGTCATAAAAATTCCTTTATTGAGTTGTAGTGCTTTATGTTTTTAGAATGATTATTATTTGGCTCATTAATTTCTCTTTAAAAAGTGAATATAAGATCACTCTGAAATATCTTGACATATTCAAATAGACATCTGACTTCAAGATAACAAGATGCATACATAATGCGCACACAGACACACTAGGAATATACCGCTTTTATTGAATTACACTGAATTCAATTTTAAGTATGTTGAGTGGCATTTATACTAGCAAGCAAGGGGACCTATGAAGGCCAAGTGATGGTTACATCACTTACCAATAAAAATGAAATAACGCAAATTAGTGGGAATGTACTACATTATTTCAGTAGAAACAAGAAGTACTTAGAAAACAGTTAAGCAATAGAAGCAACTTTATGGAAGATAATTATTTTAGGGTTCAGTTCCTCTTCAGCTAAGAAGTTAGCAGGATGTAGTTAGCAGACCCCCTACAAATCAAGAAAATGCCGAACTTAGGCTGTGTCTTTGGGATGTGATCCAGACAGGAGTTGGTTTTTAGGACTGCTAGAGGCAAGCGGTGCTCAATTTTCACCTGAAAGAAGCACCAACCAATTTCCATGGAGAACTCCGTATGCAGGGACCCATTATAGGGTTCCAGAGATGATAACTGGCATTAAAGTCCACTCACAATTGTATAATTCCCAACTACATCTGTGATGTACCAGAGCAGGGAACAACCAAAAAAGAACTGCAGCCATCAGAGCAATTCACATGGTCTGCCGCAATCTTCCCTCTCTTCTGGGAACTACTTAGAGACAAAAAGTAGGAAGACACAGAATAATTGCTTTGGCAATGGCAGAAGCAGCTCCTTCCAAGTTTTTATCTTACAAAATGCTCTTTATTTCTCTTTCTTTTATGACTACCTCTCTCGGCATGTCATATGATCAAGAGCAATCATGAGGCCCCCAGGAAAAATAAAAGATAGAGAATGAGATGCCACCGCCAGCAGAGATGTTTGTCAGGGCTGCAGATGGTTTTGAGCTGCTCTTGGGAAAGAGATTCATGCAGGGAAACAAGAGAATGAGCTGGATGAACCAAGTAGGAAAACCCAATCTAAAATGCATTTTCTTTGTCCGTAGTATCCACTCACACCTATTCCCTCTGTACTTTTGTTTCTTTGCAGAACTTATGATTGTTAGCCTGCTTCTGTTATTGTCAGAGTAAGAAGAAATTCTGAAGGGGAGGAGAAGATGAAGCAAGTTTATAAGACAGTCTCACAAGGTATTCTGTTCCACTGTTAAAGAAGCCTCATGGTCTGTGAGAAATTGCAAGCTAACAGCATCAGTTCTGGAATCCCATTTGCAACCCATGTGTCAGGACACAGCATGGCTGAAGCAGGCAGCCTTGGCCCACCGTCAGGAGTGGAGCTGGGCCCAGAGATGGTGACAGGGCCCACCAAGAGCTACTCCCATGTGGCAGTGCATACAGGAATGAGTTCAACTCAGGATTTCTCAAAAGCGCCTCAGAAGTCAGCATGATTGATCATGGACTGGTCAGACAGAAGAAATACATTGCATAGGAAAAAATAGAGCAGCAAGAAAGGGACATTCAGTAATTCTGAGTACCATGCTCACTGCCCATACACTACGCTGTGACAGGACCGCTGTCTAGGCAGTGTAGGGAGGCCATCCCTCAAAGCTCAGAGCCAAGGATCGAGCAAATTATGTTTATTTTATTTTATTTATTTTATTATCTATCTAAGAGCACCTCACACTGCTGGCTGCCATATCTTATAGCAGGCTTCTGGGAAAACGTCCTGGTTTTGCTGTCAACCTTCCGCAACACCCAGCAAAGTATTGCTCCTACTGTGCATTGTGCTGTGTTCCCACCACGTACAGAAGGTAGAAGGCTACAGATAGCTGACAACACAGGGATCAAGGGTTATGCTTAAATCACATGGCTTTCCAACAGCAGAAAGTTCAATAAATGCCACTAGTCGCATTGTGGCACTGTGACTTATACTTCCTGCCTAAAATACAGAAAGAATGCAGAACTTACAGCCACTGAATCAAAGATTTAGTTTTGGCACAAAATAGCCTTGTTAAGTATATTCCATCCATGTTTCTAACATTGTTAATCTGTTCTAAAATGCGGTGAAATTTGAAGCCACGCATACAGATAAAATTCTACTGAAAACATATCCATTAACATAGACAGAAATGACATCTCTAAAGTTCTTGCATCTTTTCAGCAGTACTGTTTATTACACACACACATTTAGACAATTGTTTTGCAAACACAGACAGTTAAAGGATAATGAAACAGGAGCCATCTTTATTAGGTAATAAGCCAATTGCAGATCACAAGTGTGTCATCTGCAAGGGCATGGGTTAATTACTATCAGTATAATATTTAGACAAATACAAAATTGAATTATTTTTGCCTTTCTTTCCTTTTCCCGTGGAGCTCAGTATTATTTCATGCTGAGTTCAGATGCAGAACTGAGAAACTCAGAATGGTCTCAAGGGTCAAGGAATACTAAAGGTGTCAGCTTGAGAACAGAAGGTGATATTGCTAAAGCTTATTATTTTCTAAACTGAAGATGCAAAAAGAGCTCCACATTCATAGGCACTGAACAGCAAAGACTAGGATAAAAGAATTGATTACATTTTGGCAGAATAGCAATAAGCTGAAAAATGAAAGAAAGTTGGGATCTGACTTTGAGGATCTGAACACAGCTGGTGCCCAGAATAGGATATCTCAAAGAATGATTGCAAAGCAAGACACAGTTCACCTAAAGAGTTGTGCAGAAGGACAGAGAATCCTTTCTCATTTTCTAAGGAAAATAATTCTTTATTGCTGTGAAGTGGTGCAATTGATAGCTTAGATAAAGTAATAGCAACCCAAGAGTAGTAATTAGAATCTCTTGATGGTTTTCTTTGGAGGCAGTAATCATTTAGTTTAAATGATTAGTCAAGGTTTTTAAGGTGCTTCAGAAGATGTTGGGGGAAAAAAAAAAAAAGAAAGTGAACTGCTTAATCAGCAACCTCTGTGATTGCCTGAGATTCTGTCTTGCTCAGCTTCCCACATCTAGCTGACAGTTCCAGGGGATATTCTCATCCAGACCTTAGCTTTTCGAGTAGAAAAGGGTTCCACGTTTTCAATTTCAGGACTTTCTGTCAACATGGGTTCAGAATAAATCACCTGGGAGTAGGAACAGTGGAGAATGTTGCAGGTATCCATGAAGTTTAGTATGAAAATTCAGATTCAGTGTAAGGTATTCCAGGGGAATGACAGAAAAATTATATCTTTACCTACTGCACTTAGCTTCGTCTCTGCAGTTGGCAAGAGCTATCACCTTAAAAAATAGAGAAGAACTCACTAATAGAAGATGATAGGAGAGAAGAACATTTTGTTACTATTATAACACGGACCAATTCATCCTTTCTCTAGTTGGGCAGAAAATGAAGGAATCTTCAAGAAATTTATCTCCAAAGTGATTACTGTTTATGCCATTAGTTTGATCAGCACACACAGTTCAGAGCCAAAGGTAGACAACAAGAATCTCACTAGCTTCAGTAGAAGAGAGTAAAGGAGGTCCTGGGCTGATGTCTACAGAAGTTCAGCATTCTGGTGTGCATACTGGGTGCACACCTGTTTTCTGTGCCTCCAAATCACCCTTTGACATTTCATTACTTTCCATCTTTTGCTATTTGTTCTTTCCCCAACCTCAATCCTTGATTTTCTCTTGGTAGTGAGCCTACTGTAGCTTTCTGTATATGTTTCTCTTTGCTGTCTACAGTGGGATTTTGCTATAGAAAATAATAATTCTCTTGCCCCAGTAAAATTACATAATTGTCCATTTAGCCACACAGTTTTGCTCTCCCTTTTAAGTCTTCCAGCTCATCTGTATGCACACCATCTGTGTCTCTACTACAATGTTCTTACATGGCCTCCAGGCTTAGTTAGTGGTTTTAAAGTTTTATTACTTTGCCCTTCAGTCTCATGTTAATCATTTTGCTCACTGTTTTAAAAATCTGCCCTTTCAAGCCTTGCTGCTAGCATGTCAACCAAAGAGAAATCCAATACCTCCACTATGATATCAAACCCCATTGCACAGTGATGGCTGGTAATCAATGGAAATACTGTAATAATAAAAACACCACCCAGCTGTTATATTCAGAACAATACAAATTTATTAATTGCAAAAGAACAGGGTAGCTTGCTAAGGACACAGACTAAAAGCCATATAAGATTATATATATATTATATATATATTATATATATAGTATATATATTATACAGTTTATATATGTTTTATAGTTTATATATATACTATATAATATATCATATTTTATATATATATATAATACTTATATGGCTCTTACTCTGTGTCTATATATATATTTAATATATATATATTAAAAAAAAAAAAAAAAGGAAATCTTTTAAAACAATCTCAGTTCCTTTCCCTAATTTATTGAGAGATCTCAAACTGTGTCTATAGCTATTGTATGTGTTGGCAGCTGAAAATACACTCAAACTGTTTTGCTAAACTATCTCAGACCCCAGTAACTTGTGTTATGAATCCCACAAACTGACCCTCAAATTTAAATTCTGCCCAACTCATCTAGGGGTATTTTTAGACTGAGAATTTGTGCAAACTGATCATAAGGTACACTAGAACTCAGAAGGGCCAGACAATCTATTTCTTACGAATTAGAAATATTTTGCAGCTGAGCTGGGTCACTTTCAGACTGTAAGAGGAATGAAGGTTTTCTGATTAAGGCACTGAGCAGCAAAATGAAAGCGTAAATCCCAGCTCTGCCAGAGGTTTTGTGTACATCCCTGGGCAAGTCACATCACCTTTCAGTGATGCATTTCTGCACCTACAAAAAGTGAATCATTATTTTTTCCTTCCTCAAGCATTTCAAGGAGTGAAAGATATTTCAGAGTTGGACTTTTTCCAGCCATATGCTTGTAGGGGATCTAAAACAACACTGCTTTGTTGAACTGAGACTTCCAGATGCTACTGTGGAATTGATCATTAAGGATTCCACGTAATGTCACTGGAAAAGAAAAACTGTAAATTATTACATTAATTTTTCTTCTGTAATGTAAGCTGGGAATAATGCATACTGTAAAATCTGGATTTATAAATTTGCCTTGATAGCAGCGTAAATGAAAGCACAATCATCACTATGATTCTGAAAGTGCTTAATATCCAAATACGGAACGAATAATCTCGGGAACCATCATGGACCAATTAAAGGTCAACCGGGGGATCAGGCCTAGTCAGCATGGGTTTATGAACGGTAGATCCTGTCTGACAAACCTGATTTCATTCTATGACAAGGTGACCTGCTTGGTGGATGAGGGTCAGGCTGTCGATGTGATCTACCTGGACTTCAGTAAGGCCTTCAACACTGTCCCCCATAACATTCTCGTGAAGAAGCTGGCTGCCCATGGTCTGGATGGGTGTACGCTCTGCTGGGTGAAGCACAGGCTGGATGGCCGGGCCCAAAGAGTTGTGGTCAATGGAGTTGAATCCAGTTGGCAGGCAGTCACGTGCAGTGTCCCCCAAGGCTCAGTACTGGGGCCGCTTCTATTTAACATCTTCACTGATGATCTTGATGAGAGGATTGAGTGCACCCTCAGTAAATTTGCAGATGACACCAAACTGGCAGGGAGAGTTGATCTGCTAGAGGGGATAAGGGCACTGCAAAAGGACCTGGATAGACTGGATTGATGGGCCAAGGTTAATGGCATGAGTTTCAATAGGGCCAAGTGTCAGGTCCTGCATTTTGGTCAGAACAACCCCGGGCAATCCTATAGGCTTGGGGAGGAGTGGCTGGAAAGCTGCCTTATGGAAAGGGACCTTGGTGTGCTGATGGACAGTCAGCTGAATATGAGCCAGCAGTGTGCCCAGGTGGCCAAGAAGGCCAATGGCATCCTGGCTTGTATCAGGAATGGTGTGGTGAGCAGGACTAGGGAAGTCATCCTGCCCCTGTACTCAGCATTGGTGAGGCCTCACCTCGAGTACTGTGTTCAGTTTTGGGCACCTCAGTACAAAAATGATATGGAGGTACTGGAGCAGGTCCAGAGAAGGTCAACGAGGCTTGTGAAGGGCTTGGAAAATCAGCCCCATGAGGAGAGGCTGAGGGAGCTACAGCTGTTTAGTCTGGGGAAGAGGCAGCTGAGGGGAGACCTTATTACTCTCTTCCAGTACCTGAAAGGAGCTTACAGTGAGAGTGGGGCAAGTCTCTTCTCAGTGGTGACAGGTGACAGGACGAGGGCAAATGGCCTCAAGTTGCGCCAGGGTAGGTTTAGGTTGGAAGTTAGGAAACACTTCATTAGAGAAAGGGTGGTTAAACATTGGAATAGGCTCCCCAGGGAGGTGGTTGAATCACCGTCCCTGGATGTGTTTAAGAGTTGTTTGGATGTGGCGCTCAGAGATAGATATGATTTAGCAGAGGGTTGTTAGAGTTAGGGTACTATGGTTAGGCTGCGGTTGGACTTGCTGATCTTTTGAGGTCCCTTCCAACCTGAGTGATTCTATGATTCTATGATTTTGTTTATTGTTGTTTTTAAGTTTGTGGAATATGAAAAAGAAAACAAGAGATATTTCACTCTGAGTCTGATGAACATTTTAGCGTTTATTGTGGAAATATCAACAAACTCTGAAAGCATTCAAATTTTTTCTTTTTTTTTTACCATATCTATATTCTTGAGTGAGGGTACAGGAAAGAAATTCCCTGTTTGTTCTCAGTAACTAAGTGAATTTATATTGTCTTATTTTATATGAAATATGACTAAGACTTATTATTTTATTAATTTATTTATTATTTATTATGTCCTGCAAAATCTTCATTGTTTTCATGTAAAATATGCTAAGTTATTTTCATAGAAAAGAAAAAAAAATGAGTAAATAAAATTAAATAGAATTTTATGCCATGTTCACATCCTCTCCACCACGGATATTTCCTTCAGATTCTGCTGTGATGTGTGCTATCTCAGATTTGCTTCTAGAAGCAGTTCAAAACAATGTAATGACAGAGATGCTGTTCTAGCCATAACTTCAGTTTCAGAAGTCCTACAGAGCTTGACTTCAGTCTGGATTAAAATTCCAGCTATGCTATTCGCTGTATATCAGCATTCTTCTTTCTCTGTAAGAAGATTGATTGGGAGATTATTGAGATCTAAATTTCTGAGTCATGTCAGGAGGTATTCCAGTATGATGAAAAGCATTTTTTTAATGTCACATGTACAAGAAGCATCAAACTGGTAGTTTTAGATAGAATTACCTGCTCTTTAATGTGAATCTGGTCTGGCCAGGTGTGAAATGCAACAGCTACTGTGGAATAACAGCCTGTATAGCTCAGCTCCGCGCTGCACGCAGTCACCCCCCAGACGCCAAATAACAACAACCCATTTGCTGAGCCCTGTCAGAATTATAGTTGCTTTCAAACAGACAATAATATTTGTTGATTTTTCATTTCTCACAACTGTGTTTTCTGAAATGAGTGCAAACTGCCAGAACGGTACACTGCCATTAAATTAGATGAAATGGTCTCTCTGCTTTTGTGAAGGAACAGAACCAGAGAAAAAAAATCGGATTTGTGTCCCACCCACACATTCTCATCCTGCTTCCCTTCTCCCCACAGTATATGCTTCGGAGCAAGCGAACTCCAGTAAGCAGCCAGACAGGCACATGTCTCCCAGATGAATTGCTTCAGTCGGAGTGAAATGATTATTGTGCTATAATGTCATGCATGGCATTTGCAAATATGATAGTTTGGATTTTGGTTAAGGAATCACAGAGTGTCGCATACAGTTGGCACCTTCCAAGCATGGGGCAGTGTAACTAATGCAATATGAAGTGATCTTGAGATTAAAGCTACAATTTACTTTCATAGAATCATAGAATCACAGAATCATAGAATCACTCAGGTTGGAAGGGACCTCAAAGATCATCAAGTCCAACCGCAGCCTAACCATAGTACCCTAACTCTAACAACCCTCTGCTAATGAGGTCATACAAACTCTTTGTTCTCAGGTGGCCAAGAAGGCCAATGGCATCCTGGCTTCTATCAGAAATAGTGTTGCCAGCAGGAGCAGGGAAGTGATCATTCCTCTGTACTCAGCTCTGATGAGGATGCACCTTGAGTGCTGTGTTCAATTTTGGTCCCCTCGCTACAGGAAAGACATTGAGGCCCTGGAGCACATCCAGAGAAGGGCAACAAAGCTGGTGAAGGGTCTGGAGCACAAGTCTTATGAGGAGCAGCTTAGGGAACTGGGATTGTTCAGTCTAGAGAAGAGGAGGCCTCAGGGAGAAGAGAAGACCTCAGGGGAGGTCCTATAGTTCCCTACTGATACTGTGGTGAGGTGGAGGTTCACCTCTTCTCCTGCATAACTAGCAATAGGTTAAGAGGGAATGGCCTCAAGTTGTACCAGGGAAGATTCAGGTTGGATATGAGAAAAAATTTCTTCTTCAAGAGTCTTCAGGCACTGGGCTGCCCAGGGAGGTGGTTGAGTTACCATCCCTGGAGGTGTTCAAGAAACATTTAGATGTTGTACTGAGGGACATGGTTTAGTGGGGAGATGTTGGTGCTAGGTAGATGGTTGGACTGGATGATCTTGGAAGTCTTTTCCAACCTTGGTGATTTTATGCTTCTATGACTGCACATGTGATTGCACCACTTTGTAAAAGGTGCCTTTTAGACAATGCTATTGTCCCACTGAAGGAAAGACAATGTGAGAGTCTCCATCTGCATTAGTTCTCTCTCTCTCTTTCTCTCTCAAAACAAAAGAAACAAAAAACACACAACTCCATTACAATGATTTTTATCAAAATATTCTATCAACATTCAAATTCACTAAACGGTCTGATTATTATTTCTCACTTGTTTTGTTTCTGTAAAGTATAAAATGCAATCCTTTTTTTCTGATCAAAGCTATGCAATGAAGTATTCTGCAGCCAACAGATTTCTCACTAGAAAAAAGTGTACACAGCTTGGTGTAAAGCTGTGATTCCTTCTTCCCATCATTTTTGTTATTGGAATACAAGAAAAAGAAATCCCTGAAGTCTCTTCTACAAACTTTGCTGCAATTTCCATGAAGAGAAGAATTAGCAGGTGTTTTTGGCAATGGCACAGTGGCATTTCTAGATGGCAGCCAGACCACCTGTCCTGGCTGAGCTCCATCATGATCCAGCACCAGGAAACAATGAGTACTCCATGAATCCTCTCTGGCAGTAGAAACCAAGATTATGAGGCAAGGAAGAGATGTGCACCCACCTATCTTCCTGTCGCTAACACAGAGACATAACACAGTATATACCAAAATGCAAGAAAGCCAAGTAGGTGTACCTAGTAGTTTCTCCATATGCCCTTCCTCTGAGTATTGTTCCATGTGTTGGACTATAAACTCTTCGGTGAAGAGAGCATCCTGATATTAGCATCCAGCACCAACACCAAAGATCTTCTAACTGTTGCCACTTTCTTGATCAAACCTTCCAAAGTACACTCAAGAATATAATAAACTGGTCAAGAACCACCTCGTTTCTAGAGCCTTTCTTCTCTGTCTAGACTGCTGTAGATCAGAAATCTTGTTGACTAGAATTCTAGTCCAGTTCTAAAGCACAACCACCATTTCTGGAGCAAAAAAAGAAATTATTTCTGAAACTGCCAACCTGTGGATAAAATATGGTTATATAAAATAAGATTATCAAAGTTGTACTTTCATATAACATTTATTTTTGAATCAAGACTTCTCTGACATATGACTCTTTCTCAAGTTGAAAGACGCTCTTGTCATGAGGGCTTCTTCCTCAGTGCTGTTGGTGTAGTTACATTCACCACCACTGGCTGACTTTTGTCACCTGTGAATTTGCACTTCCTGTTAAATGTCATCTACAGCCTTCTCCATTCAGAAGTTTTTGTTCTTTCCATTAAAATCTGTATAATTCAACATGCTTACAATACTAGCAACATCTGTGAGGTTAAAATAGTTTCTGAACGATTCTGCCACGACAACAAACTAAAAATTAGTATTAAGTGATAGATTAAGAATGTTGATTATTCAGACTTCTTATTAGATTCATTAATGCAAATTAATTATCCTGCCACATAACATGGTGATTCAGTACTCATAAAACCAACTAATAAGGTAAGCAATACCCTGATAAACTTTCAAAACAATTTTTCATAATAGCTGTGGAAAAAAAAAGGAGATTTCATATTCACTTTTCCTTTGTTTAATAGGTTTTATTTAGCTGTGTACTGTGGCTTTCCTAAATACAAAAATATATGAATAAATAAAAGAAAATGGAAGGAAGGGTAGCAAAAAATGATTAATAGTTTAGTAGGCATGATCTTTGAAGGCACAGGAAAGGAATTTAACGCGTACATCTGAGAGGAAAATGGCAAAGAACACTTACAATAATAATGTTTAAATACTTCAGGAGAAGTAACACAAAAGATGGGGAGGAATTACTTAACGTCATTAGGAGTAATATAATAAGGAGTAATTGGCTGAAACATGAAGACGGACAATTAATTTAGGTTAGATGTAAAGAATAGAACGCTGAAAGCAAGGGCAATTAGACAATGACAGGATTTGCCAAGAGGGGTAATTGGGGAACCATCACTAGGAACGGTCCAGACTAGACTAGATAAAATATGTTCAGGTTTAATATGGAGAGCAAATCCTGCCTTAGTGCGGAGTGACAAACTAGATAAATCCTGGCATCCTTTCCTAAGCGTTTATTTCAGTGCCACCAAAAAAAAAAAAAAAAAAAAAAAAAGATGTCCAAATGCACATAGCTAACTTGAGCTCTGATTTAGCGAGTTTTGAAGGATGATTTCTAAAGCTGAATTCCACCCAGCAAGCCTTAGTAGGGAAATGAAGACTGACAAAGCTAAGCATGGAAACCTGATAGTGAATGCCAGACAGAAATACAAAGAAACAAAATTCAGAAGAAAATACTTCTTTCAGATCCATATACTCCAATCATAGTCGCTGTCTTAATCATGCTAGAGACAAGGCTTCATGCACAGACACCTGTTCCAGTGTTTGAGAGAGCATACTGCATCGTGTTTGTAGATTCCAGTATATGAGCTTCCAGAACAACAGCACATTTTCACAAGTGTAACAAAGCCAAATATGCATTAATTACTGAATGTGTCATTTAGCTAAGCCAAGCTGGAATTCCATCTAATTTTTAAGCCAAAAGCATCCTGGCACTGACTAGAATGTATTAAGTGTTTTTCTGGGATGTGAAATATACAGTAACTCCATTACGAGCCCACTACAATTCATGAGCAGTCTTACTCCTCATCTTAATCTGTGATCTAATTTGGGATCTCATTTTCTTTCACTCTTATCCCATCTCCCCCTACATTATCCTCCAAATAAAATACTCTCACAGAATACCAGGATAGAAATAGAAGCCCATAAATCTTTCAGAAACATTTATAGAGCTGCTGTACACTGTGGCATGTATTCAGTAGTCAACTGCAACATTTCTTTGTGTTCCCATTCATTAGATATTGCTGTTTGAAATAACACTGGCATAGTGAGTTTTTTTTAGATCCTAAATATCTTTCTGTTCTTTCACTTGTTTCACAAGATAGATACTTAGAAGGTATACTGCACTCATTCCTTATCTGACGATACCATACCTTCCAGAATCACATGCAAAAATCAACATTTTCTTGTTCATCCTTTTTGGTAAAGAAAGGGTGTATACTTGAGTGCTCCTGAATGGGAATTTGGATATTAGGCGAAAATTTCTTCACAGAAAGAGTGGTGAAGCATTGGAAGAGGCTGCTCAGGGAGGTGGTAGAGTCACCATCCCTGGAGACATTCCAGAAACATGCAGATATGGCACTGAGGGATGTGGTTAGTTGGCAGTATTGGTGGTAGGTGGACTGTTGGACTAATGATCTTAGAGGACTTTTCCAACCTTTTTCTTACTAGGAAGAATATTCAAGATATTTCTTTGGTTAACCAGCAAAAAAAATCAAATGTTCTGCAGAACCTTCTCACAGTTTCCAAAAGAAATCTCAGCAGTAGATTCAAGAGGATCTGTTTGTTACAGAAGGAACTAGTAATCAGAATTCAGAAAGGCGACTACAGTTAGTGAAATAGTGGCCTTTTTCTAACTATTATTTTCTAACTCTAAGTAATTTCAAGATTTTTCTAAAAGGGTAAAAAGGAGTAAGGCCAACTGGGCAAAAAAAGGGCCATGATTCTTGGACAATACAAGCTGGGAGAGAGAAACAGCTTTCTTAGCTTAACAACCGTGATCTATCTCACCTGTGCCACAGGATTCAACGCTGTCAGTGAATACATCTAGCAGGTATTTAGATTTTCTTGGTCACTAAGTCATTCCTGATAGCAAATGAGAGGCATAAGTCTTCTAAAATAGGTCCATTTCCCAAGGATTGGAGATATCTGTGTCGGACAGCAACAATGGGTACACTGCATTTTTAGTTTCTCTGATTTCTAAAACACATCAGAATTTCTCAAGCCATGACTTATGAAAACATCCGCAAAACACCATCTCACTTTTATATTTAGAGGTATAGTCAGGATCTTAGAAGCAGTGTATGTCTTGTTTATCAGAAAATCTCTGTTACAATATTTCCATTTCCAATCTTAAAGACTTTCTGTAGCAAAGCAAGTAAAAGAATTCTTATTCATGCTGTAAACTAGTAGGCAATATCTCATGCATTGCATATCTTCTGGATCTGCTGGCCTTGAGATGATATCTACATCTTTGAGAAAAATGAAACACAGACAACACAAAGTATATAATTGTGGCAGTGGGTTTTCCTATAGAGATATTGCAGTGATATGTTCCATCAGTATGTTATGCAAAGATTAAAGTTATTGTTTGCTACGGTCTTTAAAGTAAAAATACACCCTTTTCTCAAAACAAATTTTATTTTAGCAGAAAGATTTCTAAGCTGCGTCAGGGAAGAATGAGGCTCAGCTGCACTTCTTAAGTTATACATTCCTAAAAAATATGAGGTTAAGTCTGTTACATTCTGTATATATGGTTATACATACGCTTAGGTACATGCATTCCTGGACTAATTCTATACAAGAGGAGATGCTGGAATATGAACTGTGGCAACCTATTTCTCATAGCCCAAACCTAAGCTAGATGCACTTTTTATCTCACTTGACAAAAACATTACCATTTTCCTATGTTTCAATGCTTACAGATTACAATGTCACTGCATTTCACAATGCAGTCTAGAAGGTAAAGGCCAGTAGCAACATATAAGCCAAGACACTTATTTAATACAGTAGGTGAGATACATAGATTTACAGTAGTCCAGGTCACTTTACTCTCTCAATTGTGATTTAACAGAAAACTGGCAGCAAGGAGCTGAGATTTACGCATCTGCTGCAAAATGTTTAAATTTCAGATGTGGTTAATAGCTTGCAGCTGAGTGACAGAGTAGAGGAGGCACTGACCAAAGCAAACCATTGAGTCTATGCTTGTCCCATAAAGACACCTTTTTTTGTCCATGGAAAGAGTAGAGTCCAAACAGTGATGCCCAGATCAGAGAACAACCAAGAGGGTCATTCAGAGTGATGTGGAAAACACAGGACCAATCATATGATGCTATTTTAACAGAATGCTAGATAAATAACTGGGTGAAATATTAGGAAATACATGACAAATATATGAGATGAGATGATAACCCAGTACCGAACAGGTCAGGATTAAATTGAAACAATTAAATGTGTTCCTGTAGGCAATCTGGATCACTGCATGCAAGTCACTGCTTCAGCAGTACTAACTGGCTTTTTTTGGGTCTCCAACCTCCTTACTCACATTTCCTCCAACAAAACAATCTTGAGTGACAGGTACAGTGCTGAGCAGAACTTTGTAGATGGGCAAGACTGCACAAGCATGATCTACAGTATATAATGGCTATGTCAACATTATTACCTGGCTCAGTCCCACAGAAATAGCTCCATAAGAGCAAAAGAGCAAAACCAGCTGGTGCTAAGGCTGACATCCACCACAGAGAACATGCTTTGCTGTGTTACTTCAGACTAGCTCTGATAGGTGAAATGGATACTGTCCTTGCAGTATAATGTAATGATAATATTATCTGGAGCTTTCCTGTTAGGGTAGCTGTGCAATTTTTACTAAGAATTGACTTTATATCCCTTCATTTGTTTAACCAAAGGCTGCCTATCTTATCATTAAATTTCATCAAAAGGAAATCTCTGAGCATTATGAAGCTACCACATACACCATCCATATACACTTTCAGCTGTGCACATATGATCTTGACTGAATATGTCTTCGAAGCTCCTGCCTGTCAACATTTCTGTTTCTGGAACTATGTGGTATTTCACTTCAATGAAAACTGATCTATCATTATTAAAAAGTATCATTTTTGCAGCTGGATACCACATGGTTGGATTTAACATCACACAAGCTTAACATTGTGCCAGATCTCAAAAACATATTTAACTATACTAAAAAATCTTGGTGATACATTTTTACTGTGGGAATGGAGCATATTAAAAAAAAAAAAAGAAAGAAAGAAAAAAGAAAAGAAAAAAAAAAACTGAAGTACTGATTCGTCTTTCTTTTACTAGCATACTATGTCCAACAGGCTTTATATCAACTAACTGACTTTTAAAACACATTGTCTCTACAGTGAAAATAGTTTACCTGAAGAATCTTAATACATGCATTAGTTGTAGATTATGTTAGCATTCCACCCCATGCCACTGTCAAATCCTCCAGTCAAAAGCAATGAGACACCAAAGGTCCTTTGGGCCAATGATTACTTTCGTCAGCTGGGTGGTTCCTTTCACTTGGCTAATTTATCATGCTCTACATAATTCTCAGTCTCAGACTCTCTCAGAGAAATATTATGTGTCATTATTTGTAATGGAATTATTAAAGATAAAGCAAAGAAATAATTTGCAGACAATGCAGAAATGCAGTAAAAAGGTTTATCTCAATATTGGACATTGTATAATTGACTGAATAGACTATAGAAATGTTCTGCTTTTCTTGGAATTCAGATATTCCCTTGTATGGCATGCAAGGGTAGATAAACACAGAAATCAGATGGGTTAAATCCTACGAATTTGTCAGATTTCAATTTGATTTGCAATGATTTTCCAATATTATTCTCTTAGGTGGTATTCCACACAGTTAGCTTTGATACTATAATTTAATGCAGGAAGGCATGATGTTTTGGAGACTGAAAGACCTAAGACACTGAGGACATAACTAAATGCAGAATGTCTAAAACTGTGACAGCATTTTGAAGACATACATATTCTTGTGGGAAAAACATACATTTTCATTTTTATGAAGTTTTTATATAGGCATACATCAAAAGACTCATTTCTACTTGCAAGTTATTTATTATTTATTTTCCAGTAGGGTTCAGTCTAAGCTTAGCCTAGAATTCCTCTGCTACTGTGAGAACAAAAAGTGGTGAACAATAAAACTCAGGTAACGGGAGGAGAACTCAGGTAATGAGGATACATGTGGAAAATGTATCCTCTTCTCTCTGTCTATCATATTTTATTTAAAACATGCCATTCCAAAATATGTACTTCCTTGCCCTAAACCTTCTGTTGTCTGAGAAGTATTAACTCAGATTCAAGTGCAAGATAGTCTAATGTAGGAAGGAGGGAGCAATCCCATGCTGCACCAAGAGGGATTGTCTGTATGTGTGACAATGGGGAGCCCAGAGCAGCAGGGAGAAGGTGAGCACTGCTTGCAGGAGGATGCTGAGGCATCTCGGGAAGGCAAGAGGTAAGGACGGGTGCTAAAGAGATGTCAGAGATCTAATGCTAGCCATTAGGTCTCCTTGCTACAAGGGCAAGGAAAAAGTGGCAGTCTGAGAAGAAAAAAAGGCTGAAAAAGATAGAGAAGATGCAAGAGGAAGACCTAATTCATAACAGTGAAGGAGAAGGTCACAGGAATAAGTATCCTGGGGTCCTGGAACTGGAGCCGCAAAGGCTGTCCTCAAAATGGGACATCAGTGATGAAGAAAGGGACAGTACAGGGCAGGGAATTTTTTAAAAAGGCAAGGGGAGGGGATTATGCTAGACAAAAACAAGCAGAGCAGTAGATACCCAGTAAAACATATGCCCAGAGCTCAGAACAGAAAGCAGGACTCCAGTTTTAGCATTTCTCTCCTATCAGCTGGTAACCGTGAAACCCGCTGCAACTCATCTTGCCCCTAGCTGAGTGTTTCTCTGCTGAGGAGAGGATAGCTTTTCTGCATCCAAAATTCTGTCAGCTCAGAGTGCCTCGGTCCCTGGAGCAGAGATTCAGACTGCAACAGGCAGATGATAATTTTTCTTTTTTTTTTTAAGATAGCAATTTCAACTCAGAAAACTAAAAGCAATCATTGTTAAGAGCAGAAGATGTAAGAACTGGGTATCCCGTACATTTTTAGTTGGCTTTCTGCTGGTTGTGGATATTGCAGATCTGATTATCTTTTTTTTTTTTTTAGCATGTCACGTGCTATTTTTTTTTTCCCACAGAAACCCAACCTCACTAGCTGCAGAGGAACACTGATGGTTTGTAGCTGGTCCTGTAACTGATCTATTTTATAGACATATATGTATTTAGGCGCGTTGCATGCCTATTTGTATGTACTTAAATATTTATCTTCACAGTTTAACAGTGGTTTTTGTCTCATTTACTGCATGTTATTAAAACCCTGCTCAGAGGAAAAAAAAAAAAGAAAAAAAAAAGTGTTATTAATTTTCTCTCTGGGTTCTCTGTAGCTATCATCTGCACTGTAATATTTCAGTGCCAGGCAGTTACTGTTTTCACATCATCACGGTGGCGGCTGAGATGAGAGGAAAACAAAACTCATTCTGCAGACAGCTCTGGGCTTCTAACGTAGAAGGATTCAAGTTCAAACAATTGCCATTAATTTTCTCTTTGTCATTTGACAGCCATTTACTTGCTAGTTTTGAAAATCTATTTCTATGTAGTGCGTAATGCTTTCACAGCAGTTGCAAAGATTGAAGCCCTGAATCAAGCCAAATTAGTGCTATGGGTCTGGATGGTGATAGAGCCAAGCCTGGGCTGCTTTGCCAGGGGAACAGAAAAAGCAGAAGGAAGAGGCAGAGCCCTGAGGACAGCCTCAGAGGAGGGCTGGAAGTAAAACTTCTTCCTTTCTGGAAATGTCACATTTGAATGGGTGCTGGAGAACTGGATCCTTCTGCAACAAGAGGTAAAGAAGGAGAGATGGAAATAATTGATAGTTCCAAGAGGACTTTTACTCCTTTGTGGCCACATCAAACATCTTACATCCTCCAGACTTGCAGAATTTTGACCAACGCAGAGCAACCAGTGGGGCATGGTCGTTTTACCATTCCCTTCTTTCCTACTCTTGGTCTGCTGGCCCACTCTACTGCCTGTTTTCTGCATGCTTAAAGCCAACCCTGGATACACAACTGACAAAATCTGATTGTCAATCAGACTTCGTTACCTGAAGTGCTTACCATTCAGTTCTGCTAAATATTTTCCTTTTGCTTCCCACTTAAAAAGCTCAGTTTGGAACATCACAGCAATTGGATTGTTGTTTTTCTGTTTTAAAATAATCCAGTTAAAAGCCGTTTTGCCCAGAGATAAACACTGTTCAAAACCACAGGGTTGGTTGATTATAAAAAAAAAAGCTGTCAGAGCACAAAGAAAAGCGTTCATCTGCTGTATATAAAGGCATGAAATGGAAAAGTCGAGGGAGAATAGTAAGGGACAGTCAAGGAAACTTTAGAGAAGTCAGATTAAAATGAGCCAGAGGGAAGCAATGTGGGCTGGGGAGACCAGGACAGCTCTTCAAAGAGGAATGTGTAGAATGTCTTCCTATGTCTAATAAACATATTTTCATTTGGATTAGAATCTCCCTGTTATACGCATGAGGTGCTGTCTTTTTCCAAGAGTGTTTCATGCACAGAATATTAATCTTTTTTCTTTCAAAGTTAACAAAGATAGTAAAGTGAATTCAGTAGAGACAATAGAACAAAGAATCATCATCTAAAATTCATTTTAGAATATTTAAGTCAGCAAGACTCACATCTGGGGTAGATAGCACACTTCTACCTTCCTGGTGAATTTACACCAAGAAAATTCAAACAGGAGTATTAAAGAAAATTGTGAGCTTTTTTGCACGTGGTAAGAAGCAGGAACAGGGGAAATGACAGTCATCATTAAGCAACACAAAGAGGAAGGAAAGTAAGGAGGGGGAAGAAAAAGAGTGGCAGGAGTGTGAGGAGAAAAGGCAAAGGATGGAATTATCCAGCCACTCCACAAAAATGCCTTAGATTCAGTAAGTGTATCTCAGATAAGTAAAGCTACTTTTAGCTTTTTTTCTGCTAATTAACCTCAATGGTGACTTGGCCAACTAGGGGTCTGGACAATGTGAGTGTTACAGTGTCTGTGTCTCCATAGCAGGAGACATGTCTCCCATTTTGCCAGTGGGTTCCAATATACTGGACATGAAGGAAATGTAAGGAATCAGGAGCCAGTGGTTATACTTCACCTTCTGGATGCCTGAAGTAGTAAAAACAATAAGAGATTTGGCTGAACTTAGTGAACTCATATTAAAAAGCAGCATGGTGAAGTGGCTGCAGCCTTAGTACTGAGCACTACCTACGTGGCCACAAAAAAGGGCAGGCACCTTTCTAGTTATGTCTCCTTGGAAAATGGGGATAGATAACCCGTAGAGCTTGCTGTACAGCTGAGTGTGTGCCTAGTGCAAATTGAATACTGAAAGGTTTTTACAACAATTCTGTAAAGAGTTCCACTAAGCATGTAAGAACATTGCTTTTGAAAGACTTTATAGGCTGGCCAATCAGTGTAAATAATCAAGCAGAAGTAATGGCCACTTTTATGTCCTCAAGACGAGTCCTCTGCTAGAACTGAAATCCACTGGAAGGAAAACAAAGCCAGTAGGGCTCTTCAAAGGGAGGACTGGAGATGCTGTGACTCAGGCAAACTCTCCATCTCACTTTAGTCTTATACACATTATGAAACATTAACTGCAAGCATTACTGCTATCTCTACTTAAGGTAAATAAAAGGAGCACAGGCAGCTAGCAAAGTCTACAGTGTGCTGTTTCCCTTACCATCGTCTCATGCTAAACTTTACCCAGCACTGTTTACTGAGATAACACAGATAATAGAGAAGAAAACTTTTCCTCATCCAGCTTACTGTGTACTCGCTAGCCTTGTATCTCCAGTGAAAGTCTGATCAAACGTGAGTTGCTGCTTGAAGTTTCTCTACCTATCTTTTTGGGGTGAGTATATATTTATTCCCTCATTAGTTACTCTATTTTCTCTTCACTTGAAAGGTTACTTTATTTTTCTTAGAGAAACACAGAAGTCTTCATGTTTCTGGATGTTTGTAAGCTTGTAAAGTGAGCTCCTGCAAGCCTTCTGTTTTATTTATATCTTTTTTTTTTTTTTTTTTTTTTTTAATTCAGAAACAGAGGAGTTCCACACTAAATTGGACAGACAGAAAGATCTTTAGCCCATTGAACCAGGAAGAGCCATTTTATTAAAGCTGTATGAGCATTCTGCTGCAAAAGGTAAGAGAAACATGGCCCAGACTGATCTTTAAAGATTTAACGGGATTTTCATTTCTAAAATCACATTGAAGGAGAGCTCATTTTTCTGTTTGTTGCTCAGGATGCACTAACTAAACATGTCCCTGGGAGAAAAAAATATCTTCACTACAAATCGTGCGTCACGGCTCAGTTGAAAAGGGGAATAGTGAGGGAGCAGTGCCATCTGCAGGATGTGTTCCTGCATTCCTTGAACGTGTTACCGTGGTCAACCCCTCCATGCACGGTCACGTAAACTAAAACAGTGTCTCTAACCACTCTGCAGTATACATCGGAGTGCCTGTTCCAGATGCTTAGAACGCATTTTACATTTTGCCCTTTTTCTTCTGTGTATAATCCGTCTCTAGCATGCCTACATGCTCAGGTTTTGTCTGAAGAAGGAACAGCATTTTATTTTGTAATTATGGATCAGAACTTCTGAAGACAACACAATGCTCTGAGAGCAACAGTCTTAAGCGGTGAAAGGAAAACAATTATTTCCACAACAAAGATAAATTAAAAGAAAAAAAAAAAAAAAACACGTAAAAATCTTCAGCTGTTAGATGTAAAATCAATAAAACTGTCTATGATTTCCTACCTGGAGAAAAAAACGTTCCCAGAAGGCACCAAAGCAGTGATTATGAACAATATTGAAATAAACAAAAAGTACAGCTGATTTGTGGAACTTACTGACAGGGGTTACAGTGGAGTTTGGGTTCTGTGACTTCAGAAAGGATGTAGACCACTGCATGGATGGCAGCTGGCCCTAGTTGCTATTAGAAAGGGTACTCTGGATGTGATTTCTTTTTCCAGGAAATCCCTAAATTTCTGAGCTCCTTTGCAAGATCTTATGCACTGTTTCTTGTATTCATTCCCTTGACATCTGAATTTATTTCTTCTGGGAATGCTATAACTAAGTGCAATGGACTTTCTCTTGACTCAGTGAATCCATTACCCATATTTCTAGGGGAAAAAAAAAAAACAACCATATGTGCTTACAGGAATCATTCCTCATAGTGTATTACAATCTCCAATGAAACAAATGAAAAAAAAAGAAAAAGCCAATATAGGTCTAGTAAGCCATAACAAATGTCAAGCAATATAACGGGCAATACATGGGACTTTCTCCACTTGTTACAGTGGGGAAAAAAAACAGTTTATTTTGCTACACATTCCCTCATCTCTTAAACATAAATAAATAAATAAATAAAATATAGGCTTGGAAGTTTGCAAAACTACTGCAAGACAAGATTTCAGAACATAAGAGATTTCATTGCTCTGAATTTGAGTTGCACAGTGATAAAATGAACACTGCAATAATGAATGTATTGTCTCCTTTTTGAGAACCCAAACAGAAGGCTTCCTACATTTAGCAATACTGTTTAAGCTGGTGTGTGGTTTTGGTAATTGACTTAATCACTGAAGAGACAGAAATATAGACCCTCTCATCAAAAGTTGTGGGGAGGATTCATGTATTCAGAGGTTTCTTTCATTTTAGGACTAAAATCAAATTCTTAGTGTCGCTGAAATATGTCATCACAGGTAACCATATAAGTGACTATATATTTTCCTCTTATTCAGCTCAGGATTTTTCCATATCCTGAACAGAGATGGGTATGCTGTCCACCATCAATGATTTCTACTGATTTTTGTTTCTTACCACTGCTCTGTTCTATGGCCTTTAGAATGGCAGCAGTCCTGAAGCGCACAGTGAGCATCAGAGAAGCTGCATGAGATTCATGCAGTGCCAGTCTGGCACTCTTCTTTTCTTCTGCCTTCAAAGGAATGAGAGACCGGGTAGCTTCCATCTAAAATGTGTTCATTTAAAGGCTATCACGTTCCCTCTAGAGTTCTCATATGACTTCCCCTCTTCTCAGATATAATCAAAGAGCGCTTCCAATGTTAATCTGAGTTCTCCTAATCAAAAGAATGCTAATTTTACTGCCTTATCTCAGTTTGACATTAACAGAACTGATTACTACTTTGGGACAAGGGTTATACCAAGATTCTTCTTCTGTCGTAGAAATGTTTCATAGTTTACACTGTTTGTAAGATACCACCCTATTTCCCTTCCCCATTATCATCATTACTGATAATGTTCATATTTGCTTCAATGTTATTATTAGATCACATAGTATTAGTACTGAATGACCATCTTTATAGCTGACCAGTGCAAAGAGTACATTAACCCTTTCCTCTTACTGTTTTGTCCCTACAAGGGACTTTAAGACCAAATGGAAATGTAATGCAAGGTATACTTTCTATTATGAAATTTATATATCTGGTCTGGAAATGGTAATAAATTATGCTGATGCATCACATTGCCTGCTGCATATGTACTTACTGTTCAATTTTCAATGCATGTTTCTGGTATTCATAAAATAATGCTACTTTCCAAGGAGAAAACTTTCCAAGAAGAATACTTCACTTGAAAGGGACCTTTCTGTTACACCAAATTAAATGAAATACTATTTTGTTATATGTAAAATTAGTAGTATTGAAATACAAGATGATAGGCTGCAAGAGAAGGGAAAATTCATGGGGAAAAAACAACAGAAAATACTCAGTCTACATTTCTTCTGCTGCACTTTTCCAACAAGCTAAGACCAGTAGAATTAACCTACTTATAAACATTTCCTTTTTATACTCTTTCGGACTAGAGATAGCACTACTGAATTTGCTTTCTGAAGAAAGAAAATGTGGAGTCAATTCTGTCCCTTTTGAGCTTTTGCAGCACCAGGTGTCATTTAGAGAAGCCAGACCCGAGTGCTCAGCAGCTGCCTACAATCAGCTGAAAAAGCCTCAAACAACCTTCTTCTGAACCTTCCTAAGAACAAGTGGAAGAGTGGGGGAAGAGTGGGAGAAGTATCACATTGAGTGCTGCAGGACAATTTAAGCTCTTTTGAGGCTTGATTTCTGTCCTTGCTTGGTGCTGTAATTGAGTCAGGTGCTTTGTCAGAACAAGGAACAGAAGCTTAAAGCCATGAGTTTTACATAATCTTTTATGCTGGGATATCCAATATGGCTTTTCTTAATAAAGTATTTAGAAAAATGCTGTTTGACATTGTCATAAACCTTTATTTTTAGTCA
Source organism: Alectoris magna (assembly GCA_030625065.1). Lineage (NCBI taxonomy): Eukaryota > Metazoa > Chordata > Aves > Galliformes > Phasianidae > Alectoris > Alectoris magna. The sequence continues at coordinate 80,733,314 of CM060560.1, forward strand.
TTCTGTCACTTCTCTTGATCTGGGCGTGTTTATTAGCATCATTCCTCATGGACTGCCTCAGTAGGTATATAATGTATTCCGATCGCATAGCTTCTATTCATCTATAATGCTGTTGAGTCAGTTGCAGTCATATTTGAACGTTTAATAGTTTAACCTTGATATAAATGGTAGTCAAATCTTTTTCACCACACCCAAATATGTTCCCGACTAGTCATCAATTTTTACTTCTATTCCCCTGTCATTATTCTAATTCCATTTTTACAGCAGAAAACCTCCCTACTTAAAATGTTCTTCATTATCCAGAAATAAATGACACCACAATCATGCTTAATATACACTAGTTTTGTGTGGGTGTTTGTGAGTGTGTGGGTGAATGCATGTTCTTTCTGAAATTTTATCTTAAAGTTAAACTGAAAACCTGCACTTTGGTTCCAGATGGGAATGTAGCTGTACTTCTAGGGAAAACAGGGAGAAAAACATCTTACCCTCCTGAAGCAAATGAAAAATATATATGTTCAGCTTCAACATCATCAGAATTTCACCCTCTTCAAACTGGAAATGTGAAAATATGGAAAAGCAAGTTTTGCAAAGCATATTATGCATTCTGGGTTATACCAGAGTTGGTGTTATTCATCAGTTATTATTTATACCTAGGAAGAACTAGGTGACAATTTTGGGAGTGTGTCTAGAATGATATGATGACCATCCTTTCTTCTCATGTGGATGTGACCACGCCTCACATAGCCCAGCCCTGTGTTAACAGGGAGCAGTTTTTAGGTGCCCCCTTAAGCCAAGAGTAATATTTCCCTTGAAAGCTGAAGCCTCTGAGGGGTTAAACACAGTGGTTTCATAGGCTTATTGTTGTTCATGGGCTAAAAGCTGGGCCATTATAGTAGAGACAGCAATGTGAACCCTTTTCAGTCATGGTGAGGTTTTGAATGTACTGAGGGGATGTATTAAATTACATATACGTACAGAGAAGCCTTTCTGGATGGTGTGGATGGCTTACTTGGCTGAAGTTTATTATCTTTCTCAGTCAATATATTTTGGCATTATCTTTCTTTCCTTTCTTTTTTTCTTTCTTTTCTTTTTTCTTTTTTCTTTTTTTTCCTTCTTTTTTAGTTGCTATATCCAAAAGATTCACCAACAAATTTTCTAAGCCTGCTTAAGAGGTACGATGTCAAATAGAAACCTTGATGTGGTAACACACATAGTGCATGTGGTTTATGTTTTTCTCCAGAAGACCAGATATTTGACAGTAATTTGCCAAAGTATACTGGCTCTATAAAGCTGAAAATCTTGAGGTTCTACAGTTCCCAAAAGATGGGAACTAATTAAATATATGCAGTAATTGGTCATGAGAAACATTTGTATACTATAGTCCATAAAAAATATGATCATAACTAACCAATTACCATAAAGACTGCAAGTAGTGAAATACTCAGGAACATAAGTCAGAAGTTCAGATGGTGTAAGAAATCCATCATTTCCTTTACAGTTCTGTTCTTACTGGGAAAAATGATAAGCTTGCTATGACAAGATTCATTTTTATATAGCTCCCTTGTTCATCACAATATTTCTTTAAATATGCTACCAAATTTTTAGGCTCATCTGCGCAGAACCTCGGGATCATGGCTGCAGTTGATGAAAATAGGTTTTTAAGTTGCTTAATTATAGTAAATTAATGTATGCATATATATATATATATAGTTTTAATCATGATTATAATTATTTAGAACTAAGGATTAAAAATAGTCTTTTCTTGCAGAAATGACAAGTCCAATTTTATAGCGTATTTGAATAAATGCAGTATATAAGTAGGTACTTTTATAGTATATTTAAGCACGTTGTGGAATAGGAAAGGACGTTGATTTGTTCTGTTTTGTTTGAATTAAAGCTTCATATGCTAAAGCAAGAGAATTACTGTGCTGCTAAATTTTAAGTACCAAGAACTTTTAGAAAATGATATGTATTTTATCGCAACACAATCATAATTGCATCTAGAAGCAGAGTGACCTAATTATCTCAGTTTTTTCAATTTGTCAAAGTTAGATTGTCTCTGCCCCAGTAACAGCTCTTTTATTAGTTTTCCCTGCAGGTATCACTGAACGTTTCAGTATGGCTTTGTATTCTGACAGGGATTTTCCCAGCGTGCTTTTCTTATTGGTGCCTTTTAAATCTGGCAGTCAGCAAGGTGATTGCCCTATGTGATTGCTGTAGGTTGGTCTGCTTCTCTTTCTATCTAAATGGTAAGCTATTTTTAAGTTCCTATTACATTTTGACATTTTACTTCACTGCTCTGAAGTGCATGCTTACCGCATTGTGAAAATGTTCCTGGTATGTGCAAATTTTGCTCCCTTTATTAAAAAAAAGAAAAAAAGAAAAAAAAGAAAAAAAAGTCTGCAGATGTTGTTTACTTAGATGTTATTGAAGAGTTTGATGCTCTTTCACATTATTCTCCTGGAGAAACTGGCTACCCGTGGCTTGCACATGTGCACATTTCTCTGGGTGAAGAACTGACTGGATGTCCAGACTCAGACTGTTACAGTGAATGGGCTTCAGTGAAATCTGCAGCTGGTTACCAGTGACATTCCCCAAGACTCAGTACTGGGGTCAGTTTTGTTTAGCATTTTTATCAGTTATCTGGATGTGATCATTCTGCGCATTCTCAGTGATTTCACAGAAAATACCAAGTTAGGCAGAATGATCTTCTTGAGTGTAGGAAGGCTCTGCAGAAGCATGTGGGTAGGCTGGGTCATTGGGCTGGGAAGTTGCCTGGCAGAAGAGGACCTGGAGGTGCTGGTCAACAACTGGCTGAACATGAGCCAACAGGCCAAGAATGTCAATGGCACCCTGCCTTGCATCAGAAAAAATGTATGGCCAGCAGAACTAGGGAAGTGATTGTCCCCTTCAACATGGTGTACACCAGTAAGACCTCACCTTGAAATCAGTTTTGGGCCACTTAGTACAAGAAGGGTATGAAGTTGCTTGAGAGTGTGCAGAGAAGAGCAACAGAGCTGGTGAAGGGACTCAAAAACAAGTGTAACTAAGAGCATAACTAAAGGAATTTGAGGTTTTCTGAAGACGAGGAGGCCGAGGGAAGACCTCACCACTCTCTAAATTACCTGAAAGAAGATTGAAGCAAGGAGAGTGTCAGTCTCTTTTTCCAGGTGGCAAGTGGTAGGATACAAGGCAATGGCCTCAAGTTGCACCAAGGGAGTTTTAGACTGAATATCAGGAAGAATTTCATAATGAAAAGGGTGGTCAAGCACTTGAACATGCTGCCCAGGGAAGTGATAGAATCCCCATCCCTGGAGATAATTAAGAGACGTGTGGACATGGCACTAAGAGGCAGTGTTTAGTGTTGGGACTTGGTAGGTCAGGTTGACAGTTGGGCTTGGACATCTTTTCCAACTTAGATGATTCTATGATGTTCACATGATGCTAATATAAAAACAAAATGACAAGCTTAGATAGATAGTAGATATCGAAATAATATTATCTCAGGGGGAGCTCATTAGTATAAAAAGAATGGCTCCAAGACAAATAACCAAAGAAATCATCTAGCCTGATAAAATACTATGGAAGGGGGGGTGGGGGGGAAGGTAATTTACAATAATTTGTAGTAAGCATTTCTTAGACAGCCCTGGAAAAAAAAATAGGAGTGTGACCAATCAAGAGGAAATTAAAAAAAAAAAAAAAAAGAAAAGAAAAAAAAGTGAGGTGTGAAATATTTTACTGATGCTTGACAAACAATAGCACTTGAATAATACTGTATATACTGAATAATGTCCTAAAGTCTTAAGACTAGGAAGTCAAAGAAATATTTTATATCCTTCTGAGCATACAGAAGTTTTGTTCGACTAAGCTAAAAGCACTGAAAAAGGTGAAGAGGAGGTGAGGTGATGGATAAATAATCCATTTGAATAACACTGTTTACTTCAGCTACAACACAACATCTGCAAAATTATCAATTGCACATGCTAATGACCCCTTCCTGTCAGTCTCCTATAAATTTTGTTTCAGGATATATTTGTTTGTTTGCTCCTTTGTTATCTCAAAATTGTACTTACACAGCTGTACTATGTCTGGCTGCGATGGAGTTAACTTCCCCTGCAGCAGCACACAGAGAGTTGTGCTTGCACTGATATCATACCAGTGTGTTGCTAGTGCTGAGAAGTATTGGCACAGCATCAAAACTCTCTTTGAAGCCCCCAAGTCAGCAAGTGGGCAAGAGGTGGAATGGGGACATCGCTGGGGGAGCTGACCTAAATTGGCCAAAGGGATGTTCCATTCTATATCACATCACTCTCAGCAGTAAAGTCTGGGAAAGGGGAAGGATAAGGGGGGTTCTTGTGAAAACATCTGTCCTTGTGAACAGCTGCTACACTCATTGAGGCTCTGCTTCCCACATAATGGCTTTTAACTGGTGGGAAGCAGACAATATTTTTCTCTCTCTAGGCTTCCACATAGCCTCTGCTTTTTTAATTTTTCTGTTTCTGACCTCAACTCATAAGCCTATTCTTTCCATCATATTTTCTCCCTTTTCTTCCTTTGAGCAGAGGGAGTGAGAGTAGTGTGACAGAGTTAAGTTGGCCATCAGGTTGAAACTGCCACAGTACCTTCACATGCAGTCAAAAACTGATATCAGATATCCTCTCACATTTCCTCCCCCCCCCCCCCGAACCCCCGTTTTGATATTCAAGCAGCGTTCTGATGTCTCTTTCACCTGCCAGGGTTTCAAAACACAGCCTAAGGTACAAAAACTGTATTTTGTCAGTTTCACATTTCACATCTGCTGTGACAAAGCAGACAAGAAGGAAAGCTGTTTAATTGTGCTTCCCAAAAGCAGTTATCTGTTCACTCCATTGCCACTTCCTTAATGCATTTTTATTTTCTTTACTACAAATGCAGCAGAGATCGCTGTACATTGTACATTCTCAGTAGGCAACAGAGCACTTACAAGAAAACTAGTGTCTCGAAAGAGTCTTAGTGGCATGTCAGTGTCTGCAATCTGGCAAGAGGGCACAACAATGGAATTTAAATTTGGGTCTTAGAAGTGCAGCATCTCACAGGCAAGGAGACTCTGATAACGATGATAAATGGATGCTGAACAGGAATGAGTCCTCAGACAATTTAGACATAGATTTCAAAGACATCCTCAAATCACCTTCTCTAACTTCTTCCCACACATGCACACTCAGGTGCTCTGCTCTTTGGCAGCTTGTCTGCAGGGAGGTGCCATTCAACAGATCCTGAGTGAAATTACATGGTAAGATTGTGCTAACAATCCCTATCTATTCCTCTATGCAGGTAAATTTAAGAAGTAAATGCCTGTGCACAGTCAGTTCATTTCTATATTTTTGTGGGATGCAGCTGGGTGTGTAAGGCAGCTCCTCAGTCAGGGGAAGGCATGAATCAAATTTTCAGGTATGGATGCACAAAAACTTTGGCTTCGATTTCCCAAAGCAGGAAATAAGTCATCTTCTCATTTTACTTGCAAAGCAAGTGCTCAGGGACATGGCAGTTGAAACAGAAATCTCGGGCCTTAAATAGAGTGACTGGACAAGATTTGGAGCATTCTCAGCAATTGGCATAAGTGTGAAGGAGCTCGAAGGTGCAGGCAGCAGCTGCACCCTCTGGGTGGCCAGACCTTCTGGTCACAGCTGCAGCACCTGGCCAGGGTGCAAAGGCCAGAACAAGATGATCAGCTATCTTACTACTCCTGATAGTCACTACTGATACAGTATTAGAGACAAAAGTAAGTCAGGAGTAAAACTAATTGCAACAGCACCATGTAAATTTTAATATATGCAAACACATAGCTTTATATAAACGTATATTAATACAGTTATATTCATACAAATGCATTACATACATGTATTTCTAAAAGTAAATATCCAAACATAAATGCTCATCTTGAAATAATTGACTGAAATTCCAGAGCTGTGTTTTCCATACACTGTAAAAAACAATACTCTGTAGGAGACTGAGTTAACAAAGTGTATCTGAGGTAAGTATTCATAGAATCATAGAATCATAAACCCCCCTGCTATGTGCAGGTTCACCAACCCCTAGACCAGGCTGCCCAGAGCCACATCCAGCCTGGCCTTGAATGCCTCCAGGGAGGGGGCATCCACAACCTCCTTGGGCAACCTGTCCCAGTGTGACACCACCCTCTGCGTGAAAAACATCCTCCTAATATCTAACCTAAACCTCCCCTGCCCAATTTTAAAAGTAGCCGCAGCAGATGAACTTTTTCATAACAGGTTTGATCATTTGGGCAATTTTATAAGATACGGAGTTTAAACTGAAGTATTCCTAATCGATATATGCCATTTGATTCGCCATGTCTTTCTCTTTCATATTTGCATTGGCATTATTGGAATAAAAAGGAATTTTTCAAGAAGACTTTTTATTTTAGAATTCAGACACCTTATTCTTTAGAGACTAAAAACACCACAAATCTTATTTTTAGAAAAGGAAAAGTATTTGCTGGAAAAAAAAAACCTCCCTGCTTTTTTTTTTTTTTTTTTTTAACAGACTGGGATGCATAATGCCTAATATTTCAACTGGAAAGGAAAAGGCAGACTTCCATGAACATTAGCACTCCAGTGAAGTAAAAGCGGTCATGAAATACTGCATAAGGAAACAGAATAAAAAGTTAAACTCCCTCGTGCGGGGTTTACATATACCTACAAGAATAAAACAGTCTTTAACATTATTTTTTTATTATTTCTCCCAGGATGTTTAGCATCAGAGCACCATGCACTTTCCCTTGGTCTGGGAGCCTATCAGCAGACAGCTCAATAGGACATTCCTGAGACTCAGCTACCTGCCAACCTGAGGTGAGCTGCAGGCCCAGCTCACATCCCTGGTAACAGGGCTTCCCAAGGCACCTGCCCTGCAGCCCCCACAGCCAGCGCTGCTCAGTTACTGCCAGCTGCATACTCTCCCCTTCCTTTCCCCAGAAATCTCAGTTCTCCAGCTTGCATGTATTTTCTATGATGTGTTTTCTGTAGCTGATTTGTTATTTCTTTTAGTTGCAGTGACAATGCAACTGTAGGTATCATCTAACAACGGGCCATTGTTATTAACAACTACCTATTGAAGGGAGCAGAAGGGCCAATATGTAGACCAGACCCTCTACACAGGGAGGTCTGCTGCCTCCCAGGGGCCTGGGTTAAGGATGTGAGGAAGAAACTTCCTTCCCTAGTCCGGCCCACTGATTACTATCTCCTGCTGTTGTTTCAGGTAGGCAGTGATAATATAGGAAAAACTTCCCTAAGGTCTCTGAAAAAGGATTTCAGAGCCTTGGGGAGACAGGTAAATGGTTTGGGAGCGCAAGTTGTGCTCTCCTCTATCCCTCCAGCTATAAGGGATAATGAGGGACTTAATATAATGGGCCATCGGATTAATACCTGGCTCCAAGCTTGGCGTGCCCGGCAGGGGTTTGGGTTTTTTGACCTTGGCTCTGTTTGCATGAGACTGGGCCGGCCAGTGACCAATAGGAGTGGCTTCTCCCACCGGTCAAAAAGGGTCTTAAGACGGGAGTTGGGTAGGTTCATTCAGAGAGCTTTAAACTGGGTATGAAGGGGGGTGCAGGTGTAACTGGGGTCACTAATACGGATCCTGTACGTAACGTCCTGTGCTTGCAGGAGAGAGATGTGCTTGTAAGACCCCACGGTCTTGTCCCTTGGTGAAGGAGGAGGACGACTCACCCCTTTGTAGGAAGAACACAAGGGCTGGTATGAGGCTGGAGGCTGTGGAAACACCTGAGTGTGGTCGTGAGGGTATTAGGGTTACTGCCACTCGCAAGGAGGCCAAGCTCAGGTGCCTTTACACTAATGCACGCAGCATGGGTAATAAACAAGAGGAGCTGGAGGCCATCGTGTGTTTGGATAGTTTTGATATAGCTGCCATCACAGAAACGTGGCTGTCCCGAAGTCACGAAAGATGAGCCGACGGGCAAGGAGGCCGGGCTGGCTGAACAGAGACCATTGGCTGGATCTCAAGAACAAAAGGAAAGTTTATGGTCTCTGGAAGAGTGGGCAAGCTACTTACGAGGATTACAAGTATGTAGTGAAGCTGTGCAAGGAGAAAATTAGAAAAGCCAAAGCGCAGCTGGAACTGAGCTTGGCTTCTAAGGTAAAGGAGAACAACGAATATTTTTATAAACACATCAACAGCAAGAGAAATGCTAGGGAGAATCTCCATCCCTTGTTGGATGCCGAGGGCAACTTGGTCACCAAGGATTGGGATAAGGCTGAGGTATTTAATGCCTTCTTTGCCTCAGTATTTAATAGTAAAACTTGTTACTCCCTGGGAACACAGCCCCCTGCGCTGGTAGATGGGGATGGGGAACAGAATAAGCCCTGCATGATACTTGATGAGATAGATAGTTTTGGACCTGCTCCGAAAGCTGGATGCTTACAAGTCCATGGGGACGGATGGATTGCACCCTAGAGTGCTGAGGGAGTTGGCGGATGTGGTTGCCAAGCCACGCTCCATCGTTTTTCGGAAGTCCTGGCTAACGGGGGATGTCCTGGTGGATTGGAAACTGGCAAATGTGACGCCCATCTTCAAAAAAGGCTGGAAAGATGATCCTGGAAGCTACAGGCCTATCAGTCTCACCTCGGCGCCCGGGAAGATTATGGAATGAATAATCTCGGGAACCATCATGGACCGATTAAAGGTCAACCAGAGGATCAGGCCTAGTCAGCATGGGTTTATGAACGGTAGATCCTGTCTGACAAACCTGATTTCATTCTATGACAAGGCGACCTAACTGGTGGATGAGGGTAAGGTGGTCGATGTGGTCTACCTGGACTTCAGTAAGGCCTTCAACACTGTCCCCCATAACATTCTCATGGAGAAGCTGGCTGCCCATGGTCTGGATGGGCGTACGCTCTGCTGGGTGAAGCACTGGCTGGATGGCAGGGCCCAAAGAGTTGTGGTCAATGGAGTTGAATCCATTTGGCAGGTGGTCACAAGCGGTGTCCCCCAGGGCTCAGTGCTTAACATCTTCACTGATGATCTTGATGAGGGGATTGAGTGCACCCTCAGTAAATTTGCAGATGACACCAAACTGGCAGGGAGAGTTGATCTGCTAGAGGGGATAAGGGCACTGCAAAAGGACCTGGATAGACTGGATTGATGGGCCAAGGTTAATGGCATGAGTTTCAATAGGGCCAAGTGTCAGGTCCTGCATTTTGGTCAGAACAACCCCGGGCAATCCTATAGGCTTGGGGAGGAGTGGCTGGAAAGCTGCCTTATGGAAAGGGACCTTGGTGTGCTGATGGACAGTCGGCTGAATATGAGCCAGCAGTGTGCCCAGGTGGCCAAGAAGGCCAATGGCATCCTGGCTTGTATCAGGAATGGTGTGGTGAGCAGGACTAGGGAAGTCATCCTGCCCCTGTACTCAGCATTGGTGAGGCCTCACCTCGAGTACTGTGTTCAGTTTTGGGCACCTCAGTACAAAAATGATATGGAGGTACTGGAGCAGGTCCAGAGAAGGGCAACGAGGCTTGTGAAGGGCTTGGAAAATCAGCCCCATGAGGAGAGGCTGAGGGAGCTACAGCTGTTTAGTCTGGGGAAGAGGCAGCTGAGGGGAGACCTTATTACTCTCTTCCAGTACCTGAAAGGTGCTTACAGAGAGAGCGGGGCTGGTCTCTTCTCAGTGGTGACAGGTGACAGGACGAGGGGAAATGGCCTTAAGTTGCGCCAAGGTAAGTTTAGGTTGAACATTAGGAAACACTTCATTACAGAAAGGGTGGTTAAACATTGGAATAGGCTCCCCAGGGAGGTGGTTGAGTCACCGTCCCTGGATGTGTTTAAGAGCCGTTTGGATGTGGTGCTCAGAGATATGATTTAGCAGAGGGTTGTTAGAGTTAGGGTACTATGGTTAGGCTGCGGTTGGACTTGATGATCTTTGAGGTCTTTTCCAACCTGAGTAATTCTATGATTCTATGATTCTAACTGTATGGACTTTGTGACTGTACTTCCCTGTAGTCATGCAGGTTTGTTAGTACAGCATTGAAATTGGAGCTGGTAGTTGGAAATAATCACTCTGACCAATGAGTACACAAAAAAACTGGCCTTTCCAAAACAGATTTAGGAAAGAATTAACCTAACCAATTTTCATCAAGTTGACATGCTGCTTAGCTCAAGTCAACACTATTGGTTCCCAGCATTTTCCATTTATGGAAAAAAAGAAATCACAACATACCCTGCCAACAGCAGGGGTCAGGACTGGATGACCTCTGAGGTCCCTTTCAACCCAAGGCATTCTATGATTATATGATCCTATACTCTAAGACAGGGGAGTTATTTTTTTTTTTCTCTCGTTGATTTTTAAACGATCCAAGAAGACTTAGAATAAAAGAAAACAATTTGCCTACATAATCACAAAAATTACACTGTAGTCATTATCTAGTTGTATTTAATTTTGAAGAGAAGAAATTTTACACAGGTTACAGTGCTGAAGGGGAAAAGAATATTTGCATATAACAACTTTTATTTCTGCTGTGAAGTAATATACCTTAAACAGCAGTAAACATTCTAATGAAATAGGAGCTGAAGCAGTAGAGCATAAAATTAATATGCATCAAATGACAAAAAGAAGATGATCAGTTGATAGGGTATTCCATAAAGTTTGCATGCATAATTCAAACAATATACAGCAATTCATGGATCTCACTGTTACAGCCCTCTTTTATTGCCAAGTCACAAAGTACACTTGCTCAGGTACTAATAGCACTTTTTTTCATGGCAAAGCTTAAACAATTCAACTGTCAAGCATTTGATCTGCCCACAAGCACTTTATAAAAGTGGGGCAGGAAGGGAAGGAATAAGTACAGTGAAGATTTCACTTAATGCAGAGACAGTGGAGAAATTTTTCATACATTTTTTGCGACATAACTTCAGCATAACTTCAGCTCCTGGAGGGAGACTTACATTAAAACTAAGAAATATTCTAGCTTTCAGGGTGATTATTTGAACATAGTTGAGGCATAAATGCCAGCAATTTCAGCCATGACAAATAATATTGTATGGATTGCCTATAGATAAAGAGTTTAGATATAGAGCAGTTTGTATGTGGATGTAGTAGGATTTTACACTGTAATGGAGAAAGAGACTGACATATTCTGCTGTTTGCTCTTAATATCCAAAAAGGGAAAAAATGTTCTTCTTGCACAATTGCACAATATGCACAATTGTAATCTTTCTGATCTGTCCAACCTAGAAATTATGGATAATACAGGTGCAAAGTGATTTTAGCCCCCAGCTCTTCAAGAAAAACAGTGATGAAAATGGAAATGTAATAGTGACAAAGATACCAAGAAACTGGCATGTTCCTGTTATGCATCTGAAAATATGCACAGATTGCTAAAAGAGGGGGACAATTATAGCACAGAAAGATGCAAATAGCAGGCTATTACACAGTTATGCAGCTCTCTGCTAGTCCATGTAAGGAGAGCACTGAAATTAGATATTTAGTGAATTTAGATTTCACTAACAACTTTTTGTATAAATCAACAGGGTAATTAACTGGAAAATAGCACAGACTATGAAGAGGCAGTATAGAGTTGGCTGTTATTATTTAAGTGTTAATGCGTCACGGGAAGCTTTATTGCCATGGAACTTTGAGAAGTCTTTTCCAAGAGTAGAATGCCTGAGAGAGGCCAAGGAAAGGTAATTTATTGGCTGACTGGAGAAATCATTAACCAAGAAAAATCAAATGGGAAATGCATTCCAAACATTTCCAAACATTTCACCTGCCATTAGTGAAAGTGAAATCTAATGGTAAAACTGTACAAAATATGGAAATTGTGTTTCATGGAGAAATTCAAAATTGGCTTTGTTTTGAACTGGAACAAAACCCAACGTTTCTTGTAATTTGCAAGAGAGCTCATTGAGAGGGAGGGGAATAAGGCTGTCTGTGAGTCAAACCTATTTCTTTCTGCTTTCATATTGGTGCTCATAAAAGTTATAACAGAAAGAAAAAACTAGACAAGCAATTTAAAAACAAAAATTGATTTATTTTGTTTCAGTGACACTGAGAAGGACGTCAGGCATTTAAAGAAAAGATAAAGCATTTATTTCCAAATAAAATTACTATGAAAGGCACACAACTCTTGGGATTCTAGTACTGATAGAACTGCACATCCTCGGAGTATTTAGCTCTTCTGACTGAGGAGTCCCATCTTAAGAAAGTTAGCTACTAGGACCTAAAGATTAGGAAAAAAATGATGGCATCCTTCAAGTAAGAGTTCTGTGTTGAAAATTTCATGCAGACGGATTGTTGAATGGGCCCTTTAAACACATTGTACTTTGTGTAGCCCTGAAAAATATTGCATATTTTTTAATGTTCTGCCTCTCTAGAGGCAGGGTATGACTTGAATAGCTATGAGTAAGTTATGAGTAAGAAAATATATTGAACTCTCACAGAATTCTTTTTGGGCACTTTTAGTCACTTGGGATGAATTCCTGGTCATGCTGAATTTTCTGGGAAGCTTGAAATTTTTTTAAGTGATTTTTAAGTAATCGTGATTTCACCTGTTAGTGCCTATTTCAGCAAAGCAAACTTGCATTTAGCTTCTGAGTGATTCAGATTCTGCTCTGATAGACTAGAAAAGAGTGATTTAATACTGTGAGGATAACAGTGGAGATCCCAAAACGTTATATATTTTTTCTTTGATTATGTGCTCTCGTTTTCTTGAGATTTTATCCCTTTGTCCCCTCCTATTTGATTTTCTTGCTAAGCATCCATTGTAATAAAGTGCCATGTTCAATGGAGTTCCAGTAAGCAATTTCAATAATAGCAGGTGTCGATTTGTAGGAATTTTGATTGTAATGTGCTACTGCAAAGAACTCATGCATTTATACCGCACTACATTCCTGAAACCATTACAGCAATAAGCCAATCAGCTTGAATGCGCCAGGGACACCTCTACAAATGTATAGAGCTGATGGAATTCATTTCAGTCACTTATTCTTGAGGTAGGATAAAAGGAAATTTTGATCAGATCATGCATCTCCAATTTGGCCTGCAGCTTTGAGCTCTGGCTAACAGCAGAGCTCTCAAGCTGAGCACAGATGGGGATGGATAGTATCTGGGTGAGAAGCTTCCAAAAAAAAATCTAAATGCTGCAGTGTGTAGGTGTTGGTAACTCACCAGGCAGCACACCTTTCCTCAGGTCTCTCTTTACAACCTTGCCTTTCACTATGGCAGGAAACACTAACTTGCTAGAGGTATTGCCTTTGAAGCTAAGAGATAAGATCAAGTTCCTTAATTGTTGAAAATCCTACTATAAGTTCACCGGTATGAACCTTAATATCTCTAGCTCCCAACTCAAGCAGTTGCATTGACCTTCTGGTTACTTTTCTTACATTCTGGTAACTTTTTCCCATTACATTTTCAAAAGGAGCAAATTAGAACTGCTGTCCACAGTTATGACTGCCTTTTGCAGATAATTAGTCAAGGCGATCTATATAAAAGGGGCTTTACTCTCAAAAACAGTAGTGACAAAGTGCAGAAGTTCAGTTTTATGAGACAGCTCCAAAAGTAATGCCTCCCATTTTATGTTGGCCCAGGACATCAAAGGCAGATGTTAGTGATATGGCAGTAGAAGTCAAACTTTACTGAGAACATCCTGTTCCATTTTGTTGCCATACAACAGATAGCAGGAGAGGGACAGTCTGACACAATGGTGCCTGATGTGAAAGCACAGATGAAGCAAAAGTGTGTCACTGAACTCCTCCATGCAGAAACAATGGCATCCATTGATGTTCATTGAGGCTTGCTGAACATTTATGGAGACTAAACAGTGGTTGTGAGCACAGTGAGGAAGTGGGCATGGCATGAAGGCTCTTGTTCACCACTGGCAAAATTGCATTGCTAATAGTGGTGTTGAAGAATGTTTTGTAGCTGAGAATTTGCTCTATCAGATAGTGTTATTTTGCTCTTTGTATCTATTACAGTTTCCGTGGAAATAAGTAAGGAGCATTGCTTTTGGAGCAACATACATGCATTTATCTGTTGAGAAACTCTTACTTGTTACAAGATTGCTTGTTAGGATAAACTCTATAATCTCTTCAAATTTTCTCAGGTCCTGTAGTTCAAGTCAAGCTTTATTTCTGGAACTATGACTTCAAGTGTACTTGCAGATATCACTTGCAAGTTCAAGCTGCACTGCAGCTGGGAATACTTTCAGCACATTATGTAGGCAAATATAAGGTTACTTACAGTTCACTCTTCTACAAAGCAGTTGATAATCCACTAGACATGATGTTGAACAAGAACTGCTATGGGCCACTCTGAAACATAGTAGAAAAGTCATTTTTTCAGGTACTGACAGCATGCCTTGTTCATCACTTTTAACAGTACTTTGCAATCCAAGCTAAGGATCTCAGATCTACTTCCAACACATTTCCAGAAATTCTGTTAAGATTTCCAACTATGAAGGAGATTCTTACTAACTTCTATCACACTATAGTTGCGTATAAAACCTGGAAGATGAGCTTCGGGCTCAGAAGCCATGCTGATATATATTTGGGGATGGGAGTCAGGTGATGTGTCAGCGTGGTTTAGTGAAATATTGGTCACCTCCTGGGACAAGGCTTGCTGAAGTCACTTCTGCCTGTAGAAAAATCAGTGGGGCTACAGAAATGCATACTAAGAGTCTCTTCTTGTCCTAAATTTTCTATCCTTCTGACATTGTTTTGAAATCACACGGTGGGTGATTTAATTTTTATTTATTTATTTATTTATTTATTTTACTTCACATTATTTGCAGGTAAAATGAGTTGTACAAAGGATCATGGAGAACTTAAGAATGACCCTGTGAAGTTGCATGGTAGAGCATTACTTTTATGAAGTGCTTAGGAATTGAAAGCTGCTTTTACACCCACTGACATAACATCATCACATTTCCTCTCTAACTCGCCCCCAAAACTAACAAATGTAGACAGGATGATAATTGATGTAATTTCAGTGATGAAATTATCTATCATCCACCAAAATTTATTCAAGAGATGTTGTCATCCCGCACTCTCCCAAAGAAACAGAAAAACATCTTTTGTGTAGTGATGATAGTGTGTTCTGACAGATAGACATGAAGAAACCTAACATGTAAATTATGTCTGTAATAGACTAGCCAGAGTTATAGTATATACTTAAAACCAAAGCACAACAGATATCAAATTTGTCTCAGAAGGCAAGTATTTAGGATGCGATGGCTCTTCTATTCTCTTGCAACTGAGCTATTTTTTTTCCGTCTTCCTAAATTTTAACTCAGTGTAGTTACAAGACAAACTCGGTGTATGACAAAAGCTGGTCTGCAGACCTACAAACGAACCTCAGAGAGAATAAGGAGGGGGGAGTCGTGCCAAACCACTCCCAGGCCTACCCCAGGTGCCACCAGCCCATCAAAGACTCATCAAAGACAGATAGGGGGACTCAAAGACTCACAGGAAGGGGCATCCTGTCTAGGACCCTCCCAGGGTTGTGCCAGCAGATCCGGAGCCCTGTCATCCAGTTGTGAAACTCACCACTGTGAGACACTGGGAGCAGTTCTCTGAAACAACTTGGACTTCAGACAGTTGCTGCCTTGGCATGGGACACATTAAGGGATGCAGGGAAGGACAGTTTGGGATTGCACAGGATTTACTGTAGGATGTTTAAGGGCAGGATCAAAGGTGAGAAAAAAAGGACGGACTTAGGTCATTTGGGTAGGGTAAACTGGGGGAAACAGAGACACAAGGAAATAAAAGGATTAATTTATATTCAGGCAAGCACTATTGAATGCACTTGTCTGTCCCTGCTCTGCATTTAGAATCACAGAGTCACTGAATTGTTTTTATTGGATGCAATTTTAAAAACCATCTAGTTCCCACCCTGCTGCCAAGAGCATGGGCACCTTCCGCTAGATCAAGTTGCCCAGGGCCACATCTAAGCTGGCCTTGAGCACTTTCAGAGATGGGACATCCACAGCTTCTCTGGGTAGCCTATGCCAGGACGTCATCACCCTCATTGCGAAGAACTTATTTCTTATACCTAACTTAAACCTATCCTCTTTTAGCTGAAAACCATTAGCCCTTGTCCTATCACTACAACCCTTGATGAAGAATCCCTCCTTTTCTCTCCTGTAGGCACTCTGTAAGCATGGCAATGCCGCTATAAGGTCTCCCCAGAGCCTTCTCTTCTCTAGGCTGAAAAACTCCAACTCTCACTTCCTATCTTCATAAGAGAGGTGCTCCAGACCTCTGATCATTCTGTGGCCTCCTCTGGATCTGCTCCAGAAGTTTCACAATCTTCTTGTGCTAGGTGCCCCCAGAGCTGAACACAGTACTCAGATGTGTTCTCACAACAGTGGAGTGAAGGGGGAGAATCAACTCCCCTGACCTACCGACTACACTGATCATCACAGTTTTTCAATGACACTAGGCTCTTTGTGGTGGGGTGTGTGTGGGGGAGGTTGTGGTACCAGTCACGAGAGTGAAGCTGCAGCCCTGGGGTTCATGTGTCCAAGTGCCATAAGCTGGGGAGCATGAGACCAGCTGCTCAATGGATCCATCTCATACATGGGCATACACACTCCCAGTGAAGGACTCACTCCACCAGGAAGGGGAAAAGATGAGGCCATTGGTGCTCTGTTCATGTGTTGTTTTGGGATTCATGCGGCCAGTTGGATGTATGCATGTGTATGCATCTAGTACATATGCGTGTTCTGTGTCTGCCGGGCATACATTCTCAGGCTTACTACTGGAGGCACCTAGGGGTGCTAAGGTGCAGCAGCCTTGGACTTCCAGATCCAGCAGAATGTGTGTAGGTTGCTCCAAACATAATGCCTTCTATTTGTTTCCATGGAAACTATAATGGATACAAAGAGCACAATAACACTATTCAATAGAGCAAATTCTCAGGTACGAAACACAATTATTCAACACAGTCAGCACCATGAGCTATGCGTTTTCAACAGTGATGAAAAAGAGCCACGCATAATGGTTTACTTCCACTGGTGCAGATTGTTGTCTCCACTGCTGAAACACTCCACCCACTGCCTAACTGTGCTCACATCTACTGGTTGGCCTCCATCAATGCTCAGCAGGCATGACTGTGCAAATTTTTTCTGCATGAAGGAATTCAGTGACGCACCTTTGCTTGATCCACACTTCCACATCAGACACCATTGTGTCAGACTGTTCCTCTCCTGCCATCTGTCACACAGCAACAACATGGAACAGGATATTGGCGGGAAGGTTCAACCCCTACTGCCATACCACCAACATCTACCTGACATAGTGGGGCAGCGTAATAAAGCAGAAGGCATTTGCTTTGGAGCAGCTCTTGTATTTTCCTCTAATAGGATGAGCATCAGTTTTTAACAACTTACAACAGGGATGATTATTTTCCTGAATGCAGTCCTGTACTTTGACAGGACAGATTTATTTCACCTGTTGGAAGCGATGCCTACCACAGGAGTCCACTGATTACCATGAGATCCTCAATCAGTGCTGGCAACCGTAATTTGCATATTTTAAATTTCCCATTAAAACCATTCAAATACAACAATGCATCTTAACCCTATCCTGTCAGTTAAGTGTTAGATTACGAAAGGTCAGGCAGAGATGAGTTACAAATGGAAGAAGGTTCTTCAACGTACAAATAATGCTGTCTATATCTAACACTCAAATATTGCACGAATAAGCAGGGGTTGCTCTTCTAGATGGTTAAGTATCACACTAATGAGAACTTGCTTTGTCTGAATGTACGACCATAGGATAATATTGGAAAGTATTGCTCAATGGGAATTACTGTGCTATACAAACATTCATATGCAAAATATTTTGACCGAGTAAAATATTTAAATGAAGAAAAAATACTTCAATAAGAGATCCAAAAACAAACAAACAAAAAAATGGATTTCAAGGAAAATGGATGTCAGAACATACGAGCTAAAAAATGCTGACTTCCATGGAGCAGCACTGTAAGAAAATTATTAATATTCATTGTGCAGATTACTGGAAAAATCCATAAACCTTTAAAAACCTTAATTGGCTATTCCAGTCTCAAGAGAGAGGAGAAATAAGCCTGCTATTGATAAGTACAGGAGAAGGAAAGAAAGCTTTTGATAATGTCAGCATGGATCCCAGTCCTTCTTTCATGGGCATAAGGTGAATATTGATTAGTGTAATTCCCCTGACTTCTGGGTTATGCTGTTCTACATTTCTGTGAGGAAGTTCTGAAACAGGCTTCAACGGCTAGGGCTTTTTTTCCTTCTGCTGCTTAGGATACAAATGAACAGTATCTGCTTTCTTCCCCAGCCATAGCACTGATATTTCACCGCTGCTTTATTTTTAACTAGTTTAATGTGCAGAAAAGCACGACGTCAGTGATTCTGCAGAGTAAAATGCTGATAGAAATATTAGGCTGCTGTTAGAGGCAGTGATGGGGTGATGGGAAGACCTGGCTCTCTGTGAATGGAATCATTGGTCTCTGGGAAAATATGGAACTGCAACATTCATGTTTCACTGAGCTTTCGTGAGATAGTGTTCTGGGTGCTCTTTATTACAGGTTTTTGATGAAGCTGAGATAGCACCATTGGATGTTTCCAGGATTAGAAATGTTAATGTTTCCTTCACCACATTTGGGTGCTGCTTTTGACAGAGTATGGCATAGCAGACACAGACCTGCTGTGTTGCAGATTTTGCCAGGCTCAGTAACAGTCATCATATGCTGCTTTAAATCTTCCTGCCTTTTTTTATATTATTTTACTTTATTTTTCCTCTTCTACAGCATAATCGCTGATGTATAAAACTCCGTGTTATTTGTAAAGTGAAACCTATGCAGTAATGATACTGTTTTGCTTCTGATAAAAAGCATTCTTCTTTGGACATGTTGCAAACAAGAGATTAGCTGTTCTCCTTTCATATTCTCTGCATACTAATTCCACTAAAACTGCTATGTTATGCAAGCACATGGGTCTTTTTCTCCTTTTCTTTCTTTTCTATTTTTAAGACAGTTTAAAGAAGTAAATTAAAAAATCCACCGTTAAGTGAAACCTGTTCCTTTCAGGAAAACATAATAATGGTCATTGAGACAATGGCACATGGTGATACTGTAATGAACTGATGTAATTCACTGCATTTCATAGACTGGAGGCAATTAGGCACTGAAAATTACCCATCCAGAGAGCTTACCCACCCACACTGACAGTTTAAGAACAGTCCCTCTAGGACATCTCTAAGTGTTTTGACCGCTCCAGGTTTTAAATTCCACAGAAGTCAAGATTACCTTTAAAAAAGAAAATCAAAGAGGTGTTTCAAACATATATGCATTTAACATCAAACAGTATAAACTTGAGGTTAGAAAAATGTTCTCATTTACCAAAATGCAAGTCATATCTATGCAGAATATTTAGAACTGCAGCTGTAAAATATGTTTTAATGCTGGTTGTTGACTTTCAGAAGATGCCACACTGATTCAAAAGTATAAAATGTTATCTATAGAGGATCACTACGCTTTTTAAAAAGCTATGACAAAATAGTGTAAATGGGTTGTACAGGAATATAATACACTTTTTGTTTGAATAGCAAATCTGGGAATTGCAGCTCAGGAAAGGTGCTGGCTAAATAGGTGTCCAGAGGAGGTAAGAGGTCTAGGAAACAAAAGTGTCTGAAATAATTCAGACAGGGAACTTTCCACAAAATGAGGTTTAAAATTAATAGCCTTAATTATACAATGGTCTTCTGCCATAATGTTTTTCTGTGTGGTTGGTAAATTAGCTGAGAAAACAGGAGATTGTTACAGTACATAAAAGTCATCTCAAATGCCTGGACAACTTTTGAATTTTCAGTGGCACAGAAATAGACTGAATGTGGGTGTTTTACCCCTTCACTGAAACTTTTAAAGACAGGTTAGACAAGCTTTTCTCAGGTCTGATGTGCATATAATTCATCCTGTCAGATTGGAAGGAGGGGGGATTAAATGATCACCTGAAATCCCTTCCAGCCATATGACTATTTAGAAGAACTAAATATACACCTACTGTAATTTATAACCTATTTCAGCTTTACTGCTTCTCTTCATTACTTTTTCTTGTCACCTTTACTGTTCTGTAATAAAGGAACTGATAGAAAAAGGGCTTATTTGTTGAATTACTCTTCTATATCTTACATTAAAGAAATACTGAGAGCATAGCAAGCCCAAGCCTACTGTGTTCTTCGGGAGCCAAGTTAAACTTTAGGTGCCTACTGCATGCTATTTGAAACTGCTTTATGCCTATAAAGACCCCAAGTCAGTCCCATAAAGAATGTATCAAATACAGTTGAACGGTTGTCCTAACATTCGGGTAGTTCAGCTCAACAACCCAACCAGAAGTCACAACTCACTGTCATTTTCCTTCCGAAAATGAGGAGAGCGAAGCAGAGGGTATATATATGGACACCAGAGCTAGTAATATTTCCAGCTCTACTAACTGAGCTCTTCATGTCTGAACTCTTTCCAAGAAGAAATTCTAGATGGAGTAATTAGTTGCACCCAATTCTTATAAGAATCTTAGAGGTATGATCCAGTTACCTCAATTTTAAGTGTTACTGCATGTTAACTGAGCTGTGATAACTTTCCCATAGCAAATGTCAGTGAAAGGTTTCTGTTCACAATTCAAATACCACGGAGGTGATATTTGCAGTTGCAAATCAATCAGCTTTCAAGTAGTAACTTCTTAAGCTTATCAAAGCCTGCTCAGCCTTCATTCTTATATTCCTCAATTTCAGTACAGTTCAGCTGATCTATAAATTAGACACAAATAACTCAAAGTGCAGGAAATGAATGCTTCCTCACTCATTTGCCCTTATTTGGGAAGAGGTGATGTTCACTGAGTCACAGAATTACAGAATCGATGGGTTGGAAAAGACCTCCAAGACTACCTAGTCCAAGCAGCAGCCCACCCCCACCATGCCTACTAAACACATCCCTCAGTGCCACATTCGCACGTTTCCGGAACACCTCTAGAGACTCCACCACCTCCCTGGGCAGCCTTTGCCATTGCCTCACCACTCAGTTTCTGAGAAGAATTTTTTTCTAACATCCACCTTGGACCTCCCTTGGCACAACTTAAAGCCATTCCCTTTATCCTCAGATCTTCAGATCCTGCCTGACTGAGGAGGATCCTAATCCTTCTGGACATTAGAAATGCAGCACTGCTCCCCAGCATCCCAGAAGTCACCCCTAAAAAGGATCTCCACTTCTTGTTCACCATGACATCAGAGTCCTTGGCAAACAAGTCATAGGCTGGATGACTGTGTTCTGCTACACTGTGTCCATTTGAATACTGAGCCATCTTTTCTTATGCCTTCCTAGTAAAAAGAAGGTGGAGAATAATCCTAGTCCCCGTACCAATCATTTTGACCCCTTGTTCATTCAGCCTTATGTGCTGATCTCAGTGTCAAAAACAAGAAAAAGATCTGTCAACTGAGCGACAGCTAACTTTCTTCCGGAAGCGAGGGTGATACCACAGGCTCCAAGCTTCACCTCACCCAGCCGCAGTGACTGACAGTTCACAGTGCACAGCCCGAGTCTCGATTTACCCCGAGGAGAAGAAATCGCTGCCTCCCCCCTCAGCCAGGTGAGCCGGGATCAGACGCCATCTGGAGGCGCTTGTGCGGCTCCGCTCCTTCCAGACGGAGCCTAGGTGCTGCGTGGCAGATTTTCAGCCAGCTCGGTTTCAGCAAGGCTGAATTCTCCCTATGCGACAAAATAATGACGGGTAATATAAAACGAAAGGACAGGCTCTTTTCTTCTGAACTAGAAACTACTGACATTTTCCTTATGTAAAATCGGTAAATAACATAAGTATACACAGAAGAAAAGGTGTCTGTATGCCATGTGTGCTTGTATAAACACTTGTGAGGTTATTTACCTTCATCTAGACACGGTGTGAATATCTAAAAAAATCCGGGCCAATTTCACTGCTGACATAAGCACTGAAAGGACTGCTGATTTATACCAGCAATGTGAATGACTGTAGCCTGCGGTGCCAGCTAACAAGCCTCAGCCTTTGTCCCTACAGTGCTGGTTGATTTAAGGACATTTTATTTCAAGTTCCTCTGCAAACCCCTCACGGCATCAGCTGTTGAGTCCACTGCATACCTTCCAGACTTAAAAACAGATTCCTGGTTGGCTTTCTGACTTGTTTATTTTTATTTATTTATTTATTTTTTCCCTTTATTTTTGCTGCTCCTTGCAATACTCAGGAAGTCCACTAGAGGAAGAAGTTCTATCTTTAAAGACTGACAGTGTAACAGATTCAACCAATACACGCGGCCATCTCACAATGAGAAAACTGAGCTTGCAGAACCATGCCTTCAAGAGCAGAGTTCTTGCTTGTTAGGCTTTACCGGTATGCGTATCCACATCAGCAAACTGCTGCAAAGTTCAAAACAAACTATTAAAGTCTACCTAAACAAAGGTTATATATTAAACTTAAAAGACAGCGAATAAAAGACATGCTTTTTTCTTATCTGAAAGAAACACTCATAGCCACGTTAACTACAAGTGCAAGCTGGCTTCTAAATTACCCTTTCTCAAATCTCTTCAGAGGAAAGGATATTGTAGGAATGGTGCTTTGTGATTAGTGGCTGGTTGCTGCGGGTTCTCTGGTGCTGATGGCTCGTGCTGGGGAGCTCTGGGCCAGATGGGAATGGATATCTGGTATCACCCTGTTTTTATGCAGCGAAGGCGATCACTGGGAGGACTATGTAATTAAATGGCCTGGGAGTTTACATTTAGTTCAGATGTGTATAACTCAAGGGCTGAAAAAAAATGTGCTAAGATTCACGCCCAGAGTGCCAGAGGTAAGGGACGAAGAGAAAAAATGCATTAAAAATTAGAAATCATATTTATAATTAAATTGGAAAGTTACTGATACATTTTTAAAAGGTGGGAGGAAAATTACATGTAAATATACAGCTGGGTGATACAACCAAGGAGTGTGCAGGAACTACAGGACATGGCACAGAACTACAGAGAAACTATACACAGCACTGACTATGGAGGCTGCTGTCCCACACAAAGCAATTTTTCCAGGGCTGCAGCATGTGTTGTGAAGTAATTTTATACATGGATGCTACATGCCTATAAAGGTGCCTCAAATTCAGCAGATTAAGTATGAGGTACGCTATCACAGTGCCACATTCAGCGATTCTGCGGTACTGCCCAGTCCCACAACCACCAGAACAGCACAGGTCTCAGGGCTGAATTACTATAAACACAAGCTGCTGAAACAGCAGCTGAGATAATACTTTTCCCCTCCTGCTCCTTTCCTCCAACAGATGAGAAAAGCCACAGAGTCCCTGGTCTTTGTTATGATACAGCAGCAGTAGCACCGCAACCATACTCCAAAGACCAATGCTGCCCCTGCACATCGCCTTGCAGAGCCCCTACACAGTGTGGAGCAGCACTTTTGAAGAAAGCCAGCTGTGCTGCAAAAGAAGGCCATGACAGCACTTTCTATTGGGATGCTTGTAAGCGCTATGGAGTGACAGGAAACGATAAAGAAGAAAAATTAGCTCACCCCTTCCAACAACCAGTAACAGCCCCAGAGGAATGCAATCCCTATCCAAAGAGATGCTGCTCTCTTGGCTGCTAATCTTTAAATGAGAGTGAGGGGTGGACCCAGGCTCCACCCCTTCAGGTCAGTTGGGTACACTGCTTGCACCTGAGTTCCCTGGGTTAGTCATGCCTTCTCACCTGGTGCTCAACTATTGTTTCAGGCTGTGACTTGGCAGTTCCACCACACTAGACATGGTGGTTCTCTGGCACATAACTCCATTGGGTGTAGAACCACCTGTATCCAGCTTCAGCAAGCATCTATCAGGCCAAGCACTAGCTGTGGGTCACAGTGTCCAAGAGCTGGCATGGTAGAAAAAGGCACTGTGTTAGGCAGTGCTGCGCTAGTCCTATAAGAGCTCAGAGTTCACAGCACGACATAGCGCTGCTCTGCATAAGGTGGAACTGGAAGTAAGCTTTGTCTGTCCCTGCTGCCAGAGACATCCAAAGGAATCTTCTCTCATGTCACAGAGATGGCCACATAGAAATCCAATTCAGAGTTCATCCACCCTGCAGAGGACAGAGTTGAGGCAGAAAAGGATCTGTCCCAGTACTTCTTCCCAGCAGAAAATCGGGCTTTATAGTTCTAAGGGCTAGCAGAGCAGCTTTGCTTACTTCATTGAGTACTGTGTTCCCATAGGAGAAGACTGGGCAGCTTGCTCTTCACTACTGCACAGCTGCTTTTCTGACACCTTCTTTGGCTCAGCTGACAGTGGGGGAAAAGAGCAATATGTTCTGCACCAGAAGGCAGTTACCCAGAAGGAGATACTGGTGCCCTCTGTGTCAGCTTCCTGGGTAGGTTCTTCCCAACTCTGTGATATTTTCTGGACATGACACAGAGTACCCCCCAGGCACCCTTTTGCTCCAGCTTTGGTTTGTCTAGTGACTTACCGTCTCTCTTTGTTTACTTCCAGTCAGCTCTTGGCACATTGCCTCCGCACTAAAATCAATCCCTTTCCCATCTCGTTCCCTAATCACAAGTTTCTTCTCCCATTCCCATATGGATCCTAAGCCTTTATCTTGGTTTATCCTGTAAGCCATTTTTAATTGTTTACCTAGTCATTCCTGTTCCTTTGACCCATGAAGAGACACATTTTTGCCATTTCTTTGCAGAAAGCCTTGATAAATTGCTTTTCCCATTCAGATTTCCTATTTACTGTTCCCAGGTGCTTCCATCAATAACTAAATGACTAACGGTATAGCTGGTCCAAGAGAAATATGATAGAACACAGTGAGTTCAAGGTGAATTCATTGTGCACAGAAGCAGTGTTTTTCATGACAACTCCAGAAAATTGAATGGAATGCAGAATTTGTTCAGAGAGGGGTACTCCTGCTTATCAAACCGGGAGATGTAAGCAGCTCCACCTGAGTCATGAAAACTTTTGTGTTTAGTGGCACAATAGATCCAAAACATCTCAAGGTGACTGCTCAGCTGAAAATCCTTGCCTGCTACCAAGGCTCAGCTATTACATGCTGCCAAGTCTCTTCTATCACTCAGCAGGAAAGAAAATAGAAATATTTCCATCCCTGAGTGTGAGCAGTATATTACGAAATTCAGTGCTATATAAGGATGTTTTAATCTGAGGATGCTTAATTATTATTATTTTTATTATTTTTGTCTTTATGAGACAAAAATCTCAAAAAACCTGAGATCCATCTGCCGCCTAACTACTATGTAAATGTTTCATCACTGTGCTTTGCACTTTTTGCAAAAGAGAGCTGTCAGGTGTTGTTGAAAGCTAACCATTGTGAACTCATATGCCGTTTACACAGAAAGAAGGAAACGTACACATATTTATGTTTCACGGGTGTTTGATAACCTTAGAAGCTATTGTGAGCTCATACAACACTTATGTGTAAAGTATACACCATATGCATATGTATATGTTTACTGTATGTGTGTGTAAGTGTAAAAAATCATTTAGTAGAGACTAAGCTTGCTCTTTCGTGGTGCAAACCACCTTAAGTCTGAGCTGGTAGTGAACTTCATTTACATTCTTTTTATTCTTCGGAATTTTTTGAGAAGCTTCTCAGGACATACAACCCTACCCAGAGTAACATGAGCACCACAAAAACATGCACTTAAGCTACACCATTTGTTTTCAGGATGAGAGTTGCTTCTTGCTGTTTTGTTTGCTTTGCAATGGCATCCCAGTCCGTGATGAGATCCTTATTGCTACAGCAATACAAACCTCATTGGTAACACCGATGGATGAATCTGTCCCCCAGGAATGTTTGGCTACCTCTCCAGCTATTTCTACCTTCCCCAAGCTTTACCCAAGAAGGTACTAAACAGCAGTCCACTCTGCTCCCAACCTGAGTGCAGGAGCTGTAATTATCCTCTGCGCAAGGTGGCAGCAAAAGAAAGCTTTTTCCTCTCTCCCTTGCACACCTTCTATTAAAAATAATGACTGCCTCAACCATACTAATTTTAAAAAACACATCTTAATGCTAGTGGTTTGTACATAAATAGTTGCTACTGTCTTCTATTTTGAGAAAACTTTCTACTTACACTTTTATTCCCCCCATTTTATTATTATTATTTTCTTTTTTAAACCAATTTTCCCCTGGGGGAAGAAGCCAGAAAGCAGCACACACAGAAAGGAAAACCATGAAACCACTGATTTTACCTTTCTGATTTTGTTTTTAAATAGTGATTTTTTTCTTTTTCTTCCAAACAGAAACACAACCACTTTGGGGAAAAGGACTCAAATTCCAAGATTAAAAAAAAAAAAAAAGAACATGTAAGCTCAGCATTTGATGATGACATCTCCGTGTTAGCTGACAAATTCTGATAGATATACCAGTAACACACCATGACTCAACATAATAATTTTCTATTTCTATGGGAATAAGTAGTCTGAAGAAACTAGCTATCAAAATCCGAGCTAGGAAACAAAAAGATGAAGAAGTGTGGAGTACACTTCCATAGTTCTCCTGACCCTGCCTCACTGTTTGGGTTTTTTTGCCTATTTTTAGAGTTGGGGTTTTTTTGTTTGTTTGTTTGCTTTTTGTTTGAGGGAGTGGAGTTATCTTGGTTTTTTGCCACCCAACATGTGCTGAATTGAATGTTTTACCACAAGTATTAGTTACCTGACTAAGCCACATGAAGTTTCATTAAATCTCAAAATATTCACAAAAAAAACACGTGATGCATTTTCTTAAATACTCCTTATATATTTTGATTCTGTTAAAGTCAACGGAAGTAGCTCACCAACTCTTCAGAGCCAATACTGGAAATATGAGCAGAACTGCTATCACAATGCTTCCCAGCTCCACTGAAACAAGTCAAGCAAATGGCTTGTTCGTTCCCATTTCTGTATGATAGCTATGGTTAAAATGTAAAGCTTGTCTAGCTTTTATTTTGAAAAAAACAGGAATTACCTCAAAAGTACAATGTAGTATGTATGATCTTTATTCATAGACATGGTAAAAGAATAGCCAGATGACTTTGGATACGAACAATCTTCGCAACTTTAAATCTTACTTTGACTGTAATCTTAATGCAAAAACACCGTGTTTAATAAAAATTCCAGAACTTAAAGACTATTTTATTATTGAATACAAAAATACTATCTATGTAAAAACAATAAGTTAGTTTATTTACAGTACTTTACACTATTCTGCTCTTAAGAGTTCCCTTGTATTTGATTTATTTTCATTACTTTACACACCTCTATAATTTTGCACAGAGCATTTCCAAAAGCATGTCATCCATGTTCACTGATCCAATGATGGGCCTGAAGAACAGTTCAGCAATCACATTAGCATTAATAGATCGTAACAAGGATAGAACAACATTCAGCTTGGCAAATCTGGCTTGGTCACCTCTGTGAATGAGTCTGACATGTTCATTTAGAGCTTCTTGTGCTTCCCTCTGCAGTCCTTCAATGTACTGCGTGCACTGCAGGCCAGGTAGATCTGAAAAAAAGATATAAATTCTTTTATTTACATACTCTGTCTATAAAACAACTTTCTTCTTATAGAGTAATAACTGCAGTATAATAAGTAAGAGATTGGAGATTATGACAGATTAAATTGTTAGAGGACTTCTTTTACCAAGAAGCAATGTGCTACACTTAACAGTGCAGTTCAAAATTTTATGCTGATATTCTGGACAGTCAATACTCTTTTCTATTCAAGCTTGAAATAGAGTATTTTATAATAGTAATATGAGAGTAGTAACATCAATTTAAATGGGAAAAAATATTCACTGATAACAGAAACTTTCACTGAAAAATGAAGCGTGGAATCATAGAATGGTTTGGGTTGAAAGGGACCTCAAAGATCACCTAGTTCCAACCCCTCCTTTTCACATCCAAAACACTTTTGCAGAGACAAATGCAATCTGTAAACGGTAGAGATGAGAATTAAAAGAAAACAAAACAAAAAACCGTTGCTTTTGTTTACTCCTATAAAAGTATTCACGTGTATGGTATGCTTTAACAGTAGTTTCTAAGGAGCTCCAGATGACAAGCAGCAAGAAGGGTAACTCCAGTACATGAAAGTTTCCTGGTGAACGATACTAGGGATATTGAAGGGCTGAGAAAACAGATTCGGCTTTTCAGTCTGACAGTGGGAATGCAGAAGCACTAAACATATCTTTCAGGTGGCAGTGCCATCACTTTAAGTGCCATATCCAACCGGCCAGCTGCCTTCCAGGTTAAGGAACCGACAGGACAGCCGCTCCCTGTCTACGTAGGAGGCTCCTGCTGTTTCCCCCCACCGAGTGCGGGTCTCTCTGGGAGAGCTGCCAGGCGGACGCAGGGTCCCTCGCGGCAGCGGGCCGGGCGGGCTCCTCGCGCACTGGGTCTCCGCCGTCGCCACACACCGCCGCTTAACCCGCCCTCGGGAGACCCCCGCAGTCCCTCCGCCACTCACCCGGGTTGAAGAGCACCGTCCCCTTGAGGTAGGCGTACTCCTTGGTGCTGATGTCCAGGCTCCAGCACTTAGCCAGGAAGCCCTTGATGGCCTGGATCTCGCCGGCCGAGGGCGGATGCTGCCGGCCGGGGGCCGGGGCGTGCTCGCCGTGCCGCCGGGTGGTGAGGATCCGCTGCAGCATGCTGGGCTCCGCGCTCTCCACCGTCTCCAGGTGCACTCGCTCCTGTGCCAGCCCCAGCACGAGCAGAGGCGCCCAGCAGCTGCGGACCAGCACCAGCTGCTCGTCCAAGGGCAGCTCCTGGAAGCAGGGCACGTTCTGCACGAAACGCAGCGTCTTCACCAGCACGGCCGAGGCCGCCTTGCAGGCCACCTGCGGGCTCTTCAGGGCCAGCCGCCGCTGCGAGCCGCACGAGCAGCCGCGCCCCGCCTGCCCCCGCCGCGGCCCCGGACCCTCGGCCGCCTGCTCGTGGTTCTTGAGAATGCTGTAGAGGATGCTGCCGTGCCTCCGGCCGTCCGCGCAGCAGTGGCAGCGCTCCAGGCACGCCATGGGACCGCTCAGCCGCCCGGCCCGCCGGGAGACGAGCGCTGCTCACCCTCTGCCCGCCTTTTAACTTATTTATAGCCGGCGGCCGAGCGCGTGTGCCTGCGTGCCAGTGTGCGGTTCAAAGGGGGCAGACACTCTTCACTGGCTGGAAAAGAGAAAGAGGAGGGGAATAATAAAAAGAGAAAGCCCTCCTCCTCCTTTCGTGACACGGCGGTGCCTAGAGGGAGCCGCGGGCCCCGCCGCCAGACGCCGGCTGACAGGAGGCAGCGCATCCTGCCCGACACGAAATGGCGCCCGGCGGCCCCAGGCCTTGGGGCGGGGAGATGGGGGCACTGGGGCGGGGTCTTGCCGTGGGTAAACATCCCGCCGGGCACCGCTCTTGGCTCAGAGGGTTCGTGTGGGTGGTTGTGCTGCCTCGTGGGGTTAATTAAGCAGCCTCGGTGCTGCTGTGAGGAAGGGAGAGGTGCGCCTGCCCAGCCAAGGAATGGGGCTGGGGGTACTTGTGGGACTCTTCAGGGTGCCCTGGGGCTGGCACCTCTGCTCCGTCCTGTGGGTGAAACGATGTGGATCGTCCATAAGGCTGACCCCTGTGTGTTATGCCCTTTCTCTGCCCTCTAGTACATGGCCCATCTTTCTGATCCACCCATTTGCCTAAAACATTTCCCTGAACTTACATCTCCACTTTTCTGAGACCCACCTTGTTATCATGGCATATGGACTCCAAAACAAGGAAACTACCATACCGGGCCTTCATGTTTACCCAGCTGGGATAGAAGAATAGTGATTGCCCAGATTTGATAGTGCTCTTGAATGAAAAGCACATTCACTTTCTCAGCTGACTATCTGCCTAGAAGTGGGTGTAGCAGAGTGCAATACTCCCTACAGTAAGTGGAGGGTTACGTCTTTGTGTCTCATGGGCCAAAACAGAAACATTTTAAGTTTTATGTGAACTAGAAGAACCTTGGCACAGTTTTAGAGAAAGTAGTGAGTTGCAAGCAGCTTTCTGTACCTGCTCTGTCAATATCAATAGCAAGGGATGTTTAAATCACTCTGGAAGTACTTCTTTCAGTAAAATTATGCAGGCTTTTTAAGCAATACTGCTAAGTGCTTTGACTTCTTATAAATTTTAGGCCAGATCTCAGCAATTTCTTTTCCCTGTGTGAAGCTAGTGCTACCTTATCAACTTACATAAGGTATAGAGTCATATAATCATTTCACTCTGCATAGTTCTTCACAACTGGACTCAAAAGGGGCATTCTTCACAAAAGGCATAAAGTATGTATGTGTAATACAAAGCACTAGTGGGTTATTTTCCTCACGTAAACTTTGTTGTCCAAAATTCTTATACTTGATTTTACCTGTGAAATGCATCATATAATTTAAATTAGTTTCATTACAATGTTATTAAATTTTCTGGTGTCTCCTTAAGCAGTCTTTCAGTTTTCTAATGCAAGAATTTCAGATTTTAGTCTAAGATCCTCTAATATCTTTGTTTATCGTGTTTTTCCACAGATCCAAATATCATAAAGCCCTTTACTGGTTTCACAGTAGTGGAGAATTGTTATGTTACACTGAGGAACTGATGTATACAGTTATAAACAGGTGAGATTTGTCCCTGGAGTAGAAAGCAGTGTTTCACCAAGCATTCTTTAAGGAAAAAAGAATGCTTAGAATTCTAAAACAAATTTAATAATATTAAATGTTGTCTTCTGAATAGTATTACTGGTAACTGGAAAATACTTGCCGAATTGCTTAGTACATTTTCTTGCTGTTCCAGACTGTTTCATGCTATATTCATCAGTGTTTTCTCAGCATTACTGTGTTACAGTTTTAGAGGGCTTTTCTTACCTGTCTAGTCTTTTTCCTTCTTATTTTTTTATTTCACCAACTTCAGAGATAAATTTTTAGAAAATGAGCATCCCTAAGCTTTCAGTTCCCATCAGTAGCTCATCTTTCATGAGGTACCTGTTATTGGTCTGACAATAAAATCTAATTGTGTTTTTTATTTGTTTGTAACCTGGAATGTGTCTGTGGGAAACTATGAGACAGCTGAGACTCAGATCACTGCCTTTGAAGTTTTGAACTTGTACTCCATTTGTGGGAACATTTTGCTGCTTATGGGAGGATGCTGCTTACACAAGGCCGTATGTAAGAGCAATATGAAACTTTTATACCAGGTCTACAATGGAATTTTTTCCTGACGTAGCAATGTGGGTTGCAAGTTTTTAATTTTTCAAGGCATTTCTCTTTCAACCAAGGCTCAAATGTGCATGCAACTCTACTGTCATATAATGACTTTGCTGACTCTTCATTCTCAACTAAGCTATATAGAAAGGATTTTTCTTTGATAACTGTGTCAGCATAGGTATTCTGTACTGAAACCCAATTTACTATGCCATGCCAGAAATTACGCTAATGTAGTCAAAAGTAAACCTCTTCTCTTGTAAGAGCGCTTACACACTCATTTCTCTAACTCTTAATGTATCAAAATACATGACATTTTATTTAAGGCAGATAATTTCTTTCCCATTTAAAGCATCAAAAATGCCCTAGAAACCTTGCTACTTAATGATTTGATCAGCTTAGTTTTTCGTGTTGGAGGAAAGCATTCAAGTTAAGCAAAAGGCAACAAAGCTTTATATTTATAAACAAAAACTTAAACCAAATTTCCTCAGAGACAAGTAAATGTATTTTGATGGAAAATACACAAAAACATAGCAAAAAAAAAAAAAAAAAGGGTATGTCCAGCTTCTGCTAAAAGATCTTAGGTGGGTGTTACCTTGCTCTGTATTGTTCAGTCATGAATAGGTTTACATATTTCCAGGAAAAAAAAAAAAAAGAGGATTGCTTGTTTGTTTATGTTCTGCTTTGTTTTTGACTCGGACAAAAGCCTTGGATATGAAGGTGATACAGTGCAGTCTTGGCAGCAGTCTTACGCTTTCACGTTTCTCTTCAGTGTCTCTGTATCACTCATCTGGTAGTACACTTGGTTCTTGTCCAGAGGGCACGACTTCAGTTTCAGAACAAGACCAAACAAGCATTTGTTTTTGTGCCATCAGTGGTTTAGTGCACCATTAGCTTGAGGGAGTGCTTTCTTTCCAGTGAGGAATTGATAACAATATCTTCTAAAATCTTCTGTCTCCTAGTATAAGGGCTGAAAAACAAAATTTGATCTTTAGATCAGATGTAAAACAGGCTCAATTCAGTGACTTGCACAAGAAATGATAACCTTTTCACTGGAAAAAAAAAAAAAAAAAGAGTTGGATGTGAAATATTTTGAGTGTATGATTAGCAGGATGTGTTTGGTATAAGAGAAGTATTCTATTAAAACAGGGTTTGGAATTTAAGTGTATTCTTACGTTTTACACTTATATCTCATGGCAACTGCCCATTTGTCAGAATGACAACCATTCACATTCTTTGTATTTTACAGGGATATTTACTTGAAAATTAGTGGGGATCAAGGGAAAAGTGTCACCATTAACAGTGTTTTACCTGCATATTTTATCAAGTATTCCTGATGGGCTATTGCCTCCTTTTTTGACTTGTAATAAATTCATTGGGTGGAACATATTGACAGCATGATTGATTCGTTGTGAGCCAAAGGTAGCTGATCTGTACATGGTCAGGGGATGCAGAACTTGAATTTATAAAGCTTTTGCAGCAACTTTAAGGCTGATTTTTTTATTTATTTTTTATTTTTTTTTTACTGAATTTTTACTGTATTTACTGCCAGCACATCTAGCAGGGTATGTTTGTTTTGGATCAGGATGAGCGTATGGTGACTTTTTTTTATGGGATTAGCTGGACTATGCGATAGTTTGTATCAGTTTTAGACCTTTATGCAAACTGATGGAAAGTAGGCGATACCTGATCCAGCGTAGACTATAATGATGTAAGATCAACCCTTCTACATTTCTCAAATAAATTTGAACTTGTGATTTTTTTTTAAATGATTGGGTTTTTTTTGTTTTTTTTTTTTGGATCAGCATAAAGCCGTGGCATTTTGTATCCAGAAGTAGGAGTCCTGAATTTAGATTTACTGTTACTTGACCATGCACTTTACTGTCATATTTCCGTTGGCAGATAACCAATTTAAGACCTTCACACATCACAGACATCTTTTTGCATTCATATGCTAATACACCTTAGGTTTCACAATTAGGCTTCAGGAGGACTTTTTTGTCCAAAGTGAGTACATATGCTCCCAAACATCTGCCAGTGTGGCATGTCTAAGGTCGCAGTACTGTGAGAGATGCTGAGCCAGTCCAAAAAGGTGACTCCCAGATATGTGTTTGCTGCTGCTTCTTTCCTTGTGCCAGCTTTGGCACTCGTCTGACTCTGGTGAGCCAAATGCTTTCATAAAGCTGGCAGCATTTTTAGAATAGTCATTAAAAGAAAGGTAGCAAAGAAACAAGATACCTTGCAATGTGTTCTCCATGCTTTATTTTCCACAGTAATGCTTTCTGAGGTCCCACCTAACCTAAAAAGCTGTAAGAATGGTGTGTCATGGCTGTAAGAATGTGTTTGTTTCGATCAGAAAGAAACTATACCATCAAGAAGAAAAGGATAATTTTTTGCCAGTTTACTGATCTGGGCTCATTCAGATGGAGATCACTGTTGTACACCCTTCTACTCAACTACTGCAGGGAGCCCCTCACTCAATGGGAACAAAACTTGAGCTTAGACGAGAGAAGGCTTTGAGCAGTCATTGTTTTTGAATCAATCTTTTAAATACCACCTGAAATTGATCTGTACTCTTGCTAATGACACTCGGATAAGAGATATGTACTATAAAATATTAGCGTAGAAATAATTTTGAATTACTGAAATTAGCTACAGTTCTTTGCCTCAAGGAATACATTGCTGGTAGAGAAAAACAGTCAAATAACATACAAAAGCTGGCAAATTGAGCTCTTTAATACACTGTTCAAGGCTGTGGGAATAAAATGCAATCTAGCACTACATAACTTATGCAAGTTCTGAAGTTGAAATTACTGCACAAATACATGTAATTGTAACTGACCGTCTGAGATGGACAAGTACACAAATACGTTTACATTTGTGAGATGCAAGAATATGCTGCTAATAAAAACATTACATTCAGATAGATAGATATATAAGTTAACATCTATTTTATGTGAAAAACAGTGTTTTTAAAATGCACACATTTCCATAGGTTTTAATTGAGACATACTTCACTCAAATTGGATATTTTAAAATACCATTCTTCTGCTGAGGCAGTATATCATTTTTCGTTGCCAGGTTCACATTTTGGTATTAGAAAACATTTCATTTTTTATCCTTCTTTTTACATGAATTTGACAGATAAATAAAGGAATTACAGGTTCACCATGCAGTCTAAAGTCTGTATCTCAAATATTTGTGATCTTCAAGTAACT
Organism: Alectoris magna; assembly: GCA_030625065.1. Taxonomy (NCBI): domain Eukaryota; kingdom Metazoa; phylum Chordata; class Aves; order Galliformes; family Phasianidae; genus Alectoris; species Alectoris magna. The sequence continues at coordinate 80,767,752 of CM060560.1, forward strand.
TCTGCAGCTTTTTGGCTACACCCTTTGCAAAATCACAGACTACCATTCTAAATCACAGACTACCATTCTAAAATCTGTATGTATTCTGTATAGAACAGGAAAGTCATTTCACGTTCTCTTCTGCTGGCATATGAGATAGATTACATCTTCAGTTTTGTCAAAATAACTGAGCTCACTTACACTATTTAAATAAAGGATTTTTCCAACCAGATCATTTCAATAGAACCTGATAAGGGAGTGATCTAGCAGTTATGTTGATGCATCTTATGTGTTACAGTCATTGATAGTTCAGTGTACAGAGAGAAGTGCTGACATCTTAATCTAGCTCACCTGCAGCCAGATAACATCCTTGGTTGGTCTGATAATCAGAGAATCCCAGGGCTAGCACTGTCAGTGCCTAACAGCACTATTGCTGCTGCTATACACTGAGCTCTTGTTGACTGAAGTGCAGCTTGTTCATCTCTATATATCTGCCCAAAATCATTCAATCTTGATTTGGATTTGGTCAATATGAATGCTATATGTGGGTTTTTTTCAGTGACCACGATAAGGAGAAGATAGAGTCATTGAATGCTGAATTAGAAGAGGAAAAGGATTTTTTTGTCTTACAAAATCATCTGTTGAGGGTGGGGTTTTTTGTTACGGTTTTGTTGTTTTTTGTTTCTTTGTTTGTCTTTCCATGTACATTTAGAAAAATGTAAGGCACTGAACAGAAAAGTTACTGAGTAGAAAACTGCTGTACTCCAGCATCCATACAAATGGCTTTACTCAGAGGGGCAGGGGACAGTAAAACACATGCGTGTTGTTGTTAGGCAAGAACATGGGTTGAAGGAGAAAGGTGTGAACATGCAAAGGAATAGGGCTCTGCAAAGAAGGACAGAAGGCACTGCCACTGGATAGGGATAGAGTAGTCATAAGTAGGTGCGAAATAGAAAATAAAGTACAGCGAACAGGCGTATTGAGGAAAACTTTAGCTTAGAAAACCAGAAGTGAAAAAGTAGACAAGGGAGAAGGAAAAGAATCTGATAATACAGTAGAGCATGCAGCAGGAGAGAAACCTTATAGGGACAGACTGAAGAGAGTGTGTCCAAAGATAGAGGAAGATTGATAAATACTTTGTTATGCTTCTTTCTGATAACCTGCTGGTAGGGGCTTGGTTTATTTGGTTTTGGAAACAAGACAGGGAGCTGGATTTAGAGAAGAAAGACTCCTTTTTTCCTTTCAGCCCATGGAAGCTATACTCCATGTAGCTTTCCGTTTCTGGTCAAATTTCACTAGAATTCCACTATTTCGTTAATTTAATTGATTTCACTGTTATCTCAAGGTGCATCTTTCCAGGTTTTGACTTTGAAAGTATGGTTGTCTTAGAATAGGAAGATTAACAATTCCTTCTTTCACACCTCCGTCATTTCTTTTGCTTTCCAGTTATTTTTTGCATTGTGCAGAGCATCCAGATCAGAAGGAGAAAAAATATATACCTAAAATGTCATTGTTGACACTTCATTGTCTCTTTCTTGCATCCAGAAATGTGTTCAGCTTAAATCTTTCACTCTTCTCAAGGACATGTTTTCTCTGTATACCTGTAAGACAGTAAATCACATCATTACCTTGGACTTTTAATCTCAGAACTGCAGAACCATGGTCTGAGAATGACAAATAAGGATGTTGCTGTTTGTGGGTTTTAATATCTAAAACCTTAATCAGTTACGTGAGAGTAAAACACCTATGTTTACTTCTGACTTGTTAATCTTTTATTATCTGTGTTCTGTCCTTACAATTCCCACATAAAGCATAGAAAATTTAATCTGGTGTTTCATAGTTGCTTACTTCTCCTAGAGAAGACTTGAGTGCTTTATCAAACCTGAGAAGTGATAATCCCTTACACAGACAAAGACCAAAAGTTCCCCGGAGATCATTTTCTCTCAGCATTGTTCTCCCCTTCCACCTCCAAATCCCAAAGCAGTTCAGTTTTTATAAAAGTTTCTATGTCGTAGCCTTCCCAGATCTTTGACAGTCTTTCCTGGTAAGCAAAAGGCAGCTCACTTTGAAACAGTCAGGCTATAATTTTAAGATGCAACTCTTCTATGACTGAAACTGTGTAAGTGGCTTTTTTTTTTTCAAGGTCTCACCTACCAAGAGATATGAAGAGTTTGGTTCTTTACCACTCTAGATGCTGAACTCCATCCTGATTCATGGAATTTTTCTTCAATCAGTGAAATACACCAGTGACAGGGCTAATGTAAAAACATTTTGCCTTGGACTGCTCACAGAAAGTTCTCTAAGGCTCTGTCTAGCCAATTAAGTTAATCACGAGTAGTTTAGTAAGTCTAGCAGGAGTATCAATGACATGATGGAAATTATAGTCAGTCTAAGTCCTCCAAACTATCACTGATATCACCTTCATTCCTATGACTAAATTAAAGCTAAATTAAAGTTTCACATTTTCATTTTGCTGAATTGACATACTCCTAATATCTGTTGTTAAATGATTTGATTCAACTAATAACTACAGCTCCCTGATGTTGTGAGGCAACATAAAAAAGGAAATCCCGTGTGTTTCTGGCATATGGTACTGTACTGTGAGACTGTAATTTGGGAAGGATTAAAGACCACTAAAAGAAAATAATCAGTATTTTTCCTAAATATTTAAATGTTGAGGTGTTGTGGCTATAAGACCATCATTTCATGTCTCCCTTGCTGACACAGCCGAGGTTGAAACAGTTTTATTAAAGTCATTACAGGGTCAATGTAAAATCTCCATGCGTATCTGAAGTTTTGAATGATTTATGTGAGCCCATGGATATTCATTATGATGGTATTCTTTCATGTTTCCATTGACAGGCTGAACAATGTCACCCGTAATGTCCAAAATAACTTATATCATCATAAAACTAGACCTTAAATGCAACAAAATTAAATTTAAGCTAACTCTTAAAGTTTGACAATTAAGGAAAGTTAAAGGACATTTTTCAAGTAGCACTTGACATCCTAAATTGCCCTGTTCTGGGTAAGTGTTAACATGCAGTAGGCTTTGTGAAACAAAAACAGCCGTATCGTCTATAAGCCATGCTACAAGTGCAAGTGAAGGAATGCAGTGTGAAAGCTTATTCTTGATTCTCTCAGCTTGTCTGATTTACAGGTACCCTGTATCAATACAATGATTTCAGTGTCACGTGTCTCAGAGTACTGCAGTTTTCCGTATTAGGCATGTGATGCTTTCTGTAGCTATCAAAAGATGCTCTTCAGTGAGAGTTCATGTGTAAGTACTCATTGTTACCACTGGCAATTCTGCAGCTGGGCCCAATGAAAATAAAGGCTGCTTATATATTTCATGATAGTCTGCTTTTATATTTTCACTTACATAGGAATTTGATAACTATGGATATAAGATATCTAGATATATAGATGTAGTAGTAAGTACCTAATAGTAAGAGAGTCCGCAGTTCAGCAGAGAGAGTATCACAATTGACTGAAGAGAATCAAAACCTGAGAGAGCAAGCAGCAGAGAGGTGAAATTATTTGCCTGATGTTATTTATCAGAACCAAAACAGAATTAGGAAGAGAAGCCATGAGTGGAATTAAGGCTTTGTTTATGCCAATCACAGTTCTCCTGGTAGATTCAGTAAGACCAGAATTCATCCCACATATTACAACTTCCATGTTCTCTTCCCCATACCACACCCAGCCTGGCACAGTTCACCTTAATTTTAATAAAAATGTCACAGGCAATATTCAGTACAGAGATTATGATAAATTTTAGTGAATATGCAGAAACAAATTGGAAACTTGTTTCTCTCATGAGCTGAAATAGAGGTTATCCAATTTCTTAATCAAAATCCAAGTACTATTCGCATAGACCTGAGGCATGCTGGCTCTAGATCAAAGCACCACTTGCAGAGGAATTGTGGAAGTTAACATCAATAGAGAAGCCAGCATTTCTACTACCAGCATCAGGATCATTGTTTGGGCTCTTTTTCCTCCTCCGATGATGTGTCTGATGCCTTCGTACCCAGTAAATACTTCAGAGTAGATTAAGTTCTGCAATAATTCCCCCTCCGTTTTCCTTATTCTCTCTTGTTTCCTTACATTTGTGGTTTTATGCAGGTGGTTGTTCTCTAAATTCAGAGTTTTTCTCTGAAAATGTGTAGCAATTTCAGTAAACCAAGCTTCAGGATCCAGTCATATTTTATTGAGTTTCTCTGAAGCATAGAAGATATCCCATCTGTGTTTATTTCTTGTAAGCATGCACTTTTGTGGGTAGAGGGCTGAGAAGAAGAAAATATGGTTATAAAAATGTATAGGGGGGCCTGTTTTTTCACACTCATACCACTACAGTGATATTTTACTTTTCATGTTAAAAATGCCCAAGTTAAATGAAAGCATAAACAAACAGGATGAAAACTGAGGGAAAGAAGTAGCTATAACTCCAATTTTCCAGTGCAGAAACATAGCAAGATATATTCATTTGATTTCCTATCAGTCTTCCAAATTTTCATGCAATATTCTCTGCCAACTTTGTCTTTTGTTTTTATTTATTTCATGCAAATGTGTAATAAGAATACAAATCCACTTCCTATTGGCTACAGGAGTAGTTGGTTTTTTTTTAATGAATGTAGGAGTTGTTGTATAAGCTTAATGCAACATTCTAGGGATGTCCTTAATCTTTTGACTGAAAAATAGGAGTACTTAGTCAAGTCAACTGATTTTGAAATTGTTGGAGGCGGATGGGGGGTGAGGGGGGGAGGCAGTTATTTGTAGAAATAATGGAAAAAAAGCACTTTGTTTTGCTGTATAGCTCTTATTATTTTGACTCAGAGACATCCATCCCTTCTTTTCTCTCAACAAGTAGTACTTCTTTCCTCTGTGGCTAATATGTGTGATGTCACTGAATTATTTGCTACTTAGTTCTCATGTTATAGTGAGTTTTTTATTCATTTATTCAGAGTCTGTACTGTTCAAAGGAATCACAGATTATCCACATCCTTAAAGGTTCTCAGTCAGTAGTCAAGGAGAGCTGGATCTTGACTACTATTCTTTGCATCCTGCCTTTCTAGGGTCAAACTGTTCCCTAATTTGCCATTTCATATCCCATAGTTTATCACTTAAGGCCCAAACCTGTGGAAAATTCTGTCGGTGTCTGACTTCAGTCATACAATTATTTTGCTTGGATTCAAGAAATCTGGTCTGATCACAGTATTTACAAGCTTAGAATATTGGAAAACTTGCCTTTGTGGATCTTAATTAAACTAAACCTCTCTCTCAGTTCAGTTCTTTATCACAACATTACAATTTAGTCCTGTAATAATTAAATTCAAAATGAATCAAACGTATTTGTTTAACTGATTTGGTTTATTCCTAATTTCTTGGCTGCATTTTTGCTATCAGCCTTTTTGTACCAGTCAAATAGAGAAAATCTACGTCTCTTATTTGGCTTTTTTGGCCTGGCATCGTTCACTGGGAACATATGGGAATGCCACAGATAGGATCATAGAACAAAAGAGTGGAGATGAAGCATTTTGCTTGAGTTGCATGTTCATAGTAAGATTAGACCACTAATTATGTATTAATTAAAATTCAAAGCTGTTGAAACACTACAAAATATTGTGTATGGAAAAATCCAAGATCACTGATAGATAAGATGGAGACTTAATACATGTTTCTTTGGAGTGATTTGTTTGTTCGGGGGTTTTTTGGTTTGTTTTCTTCTGTATGTTTCCCAGCCACTAGGCTGTTTCTGGTATACTAAATAATGTGTATTCATCATTACTCTGATCAGAGTATTAAGTTCATTTTAAGGAAAGGCTAATTTACTACTATGAAATAATGTAATTTCTTATACATTCTCATTTGTTTTAATTGGGTGTTCTTCTCCCTGACTCTTGGCAGTATTGATTTTTAACTTGTCATAAATATATTTCTGTAGGTGACAGATTTCAGCAGCTGTAGCACTGCTGGAAGAGACCAGTTTCAAGAGAGTGATCCAGGCCTGCATTTTACACACAAACTGCCTTGGTTCTGCTGCACATCAGATTGTATAGAATGAAAGAAGGCATCAAGACCTTCAGGTAGCTACTCTGAGCAACAAGTACAAGCTCTTTTATGTCCCGGAGCTCAGGTGCCACTAAAGCGTCAAGCCTATGCATTGATATTTTCTCTCTACAGAAATCAAGACCCTGGAGATGCGGGGATGATTTAGGATTGCTACGTCTTGATACATCTTCACCATGTCTAGGATTCAGAATGCAGCTGGAATATGTATCCGCACTAAGGACCTTGAAAACATTTGGCATCTCAAAGCTCAGATGACAAAGCCTACAGCTTCCTCTGTATTCTTTGATGTTACAGCTGAATTTTCATTAAAGGTGATTTAACTGTCTTGTCTGCATGTTTTATGTACTTCAGCATTCAGTCTTTCTTCTCCTGCTCCCTTTCTCTGTCTTCTCAGCACTTCGTTCTTCAAAGGATTTTTGACTGGATTTTATTTTCAGTTTTCTAAAAAATGTTAATACAGTTTGTACAAAACTATATATGCAAATATACATGCACTTGTAAATGTGTATAGATGTAATCCATTCCATCTGATTGCATTTTTTGTCCCGTAAAATTCTCACAATCAAAAATCTTCACTTTCCTGTCTCTTTTTAAAGGCTGGATTTTGCCATGTTTAGTAATCTATGCTCCATATCTTTCCTCTGAAATGCGTAATGTTGCTTGTACTTCAAAGGATGGAAGGGAATCAGAAGGTAGCCTGGAGTAGAATCATCATAGAGAATCATAGAATGGCCTGGGTTGAAAAGGACCACAATGATCATCTAGTTTCAGCCCCCCTGCTATGTGCGGGGTCGCCAACAACTAGACAAGGCTGCCCGGAGACACATCCAGCCTGGCCTTGAGTGCATCCAGGATGAATCTTTTCATGCAGTTTCATACTGTATTCTTCATCTTCAATTTTATTGTCTGCTCACAATAGTTAAATCATACCAGGAGTATTGGTGAGACAAATCAACTCTTTCTTTTGTATTCTTGATATATAATTATGAATATATATTTTTCTTATTTTAGCCTTTCCTCTGATGGAAAATACATAATAAAATGAATAGAACTTTGCCATGGAATACATAAATATGAAAAACAGATTGTTCCTACAGTTCAGGTTTGGGGAGGATAAAGTCCATATACTTTTATTAGTTTCCATGCAAAGAGTGAATGAAACAACTTTTCCTTTTCACTGGATATCAATCTCTGGGCAAGATTGTTTTAAGTCATGGGCCTGGGCTTAATTATGAGATACTCAGTAACAGAGAGAATTTATTTTCCTCTGTCTCCACAGGAAGGATTTGTCTCAACCCTGCGCATGGGATGCTGTGTTAGTGATACAGATAAGTACAAGCTTAGAGGACTTCTGAGTTTTTTTATACTTAATTTGTTAATTATTTTTCTTAATTTTAAGAAAGGTTCTCTCCGCATCCTTGTCCAAAAATAAACAAAAAAAAAAGAAAAAAGTCAGACTGCTCTTCCCTATAGTTAATGTAGTTGTTGGAAAACTTGTTAGTGTAATTAAGTTTCTTCCTTTTTACCAGATCATCTCAACAGGAATGGTATGTGTAACAAATACTGTTTGTGGTCTTTGCAGACAGAATTGTGAAAGCGTCCCTTTTTCTTCATGAAGGACATTCACTTCCTGGAGTTTGACTTAAATGATGTAGTGATACTCAGAAAACAAAGCAGGAGAGCTTTTCAGCCTCCTCTCCCCTTACGATTCCTAGTTCAGAATACTCTGTACCTTTCACTGCTGAAGGTTGCATTTCCCCATTTTGTTACAGCCAAGCCACGCTCAACCCATCTCAAAACCATTGCCTTTCCACAATATGGAGATTTTTGATCGTTAGAAAATGTAGAGAAATGCAGAATATCCTGAGTCAATGCTAAAGCATGATTGCATTGTGTCTTTAACTTAGTGTCTCAAATAGTCTAGTGCTGACGAAAGACTATGTGTATTCATGTGTTATTTCAGCAAGGCTACTAGTACCAGTTTTCCACTGTTTTTATTTATGAATTTATTTTATTCCCTTACTAAATAACGAATGGGAAAGGACCCTTTTCCAGAAAATGTGTAATTCAGTGCAGATGTAGTTAGATTCTGTCATTTTAAAACAAACAGAAGGCAGTTTTTCCTGATATACAACAGCCGACTGATATCAGTTCTGTTTGCTATCATTACTATTGAAAGAATGGCCTTTTAGGACTTTTCTTTCCCCCAGAGAGCCCTAAGTAAAAGCTCCAAGGACATTTCCAAATAGGCTGTAATAGTTCAGACAGTCTTATCAGCTGCAAGTAATGAAACTGCTAGTTTTCTCTTTTCCTACAAGTCAGGCTTTTCTCATAACACCAGCAAAGGAAGGGCAAATTCTCAGCATGTAAGTACAGAAACAACAACGCCATTAAACCACATGGCACTGGCACAGACACAGCTTTTCTTAGTGTCCAGTCTTCTATACCTATTGAAATTAACCTGTTGAAATTCTTTTTGTAGAGAAGAATATGACCACAGTTCAATGAAAGCTGTAGCTCATTCATAAGAGGGTGGCATGCCTCCTAAAATACAGTAAGGTTCAGGGTCTTAGTGTTTACACTAATCGCAGTTAGAAGAAATACTCAAGGTAGCAAGTGGCAGTTAAATACTTCAGTAACTTTCTAAAGAGGAGATAAAATCACTCTCTCCTTATTCATACTAACATCCACTAACTACCACCTCTGTTGCTTTGGTGTGTGTGTGTTTTCTCAAAACTGTAAAACAGAGCCTCATTGTGCTAATTGCTTTCACTTCCTTCTATAATTGTTGTAAATGAGTGACTGACAAAGCCTGTCTTGTCTCAGTTCTGTTCATAACAAATTATGGAAAGAGAAATAGATGCACGTGTTTTATCTACTATTAAAAGCAAATCAGCAACAGGATGAAGGGTTTCATGTTTCTCAGTGCCCAGATACCCACAAATAGTATCTCACAGTAGATCGTTAAATTCTTTAGTGTGCCAACTTCTGCACTGTTAGGAATAGAGTCTCTTTGTCTTTGAAAAGTAAGAGCAAATAATTTAAACTGTATCTGCTGTAGAACGACATTAAAACCAAATTTTTTCCACTAGTTCAGGAACCGGATTTTCAGCAGTAGATGAGACAAATAAATTCTGCTGAAGACACTTTTTTATGTCTGTCTGTACTACATGAACTATGTATAAAATCGCTATTCTTTTAGTTCAACTTGCACATGCTGAATCACATAAATCTCTGTTGCAATACCTCCATTGTTTTTTATGACACAGTTCTTTGAGTGAATCTTTCATTTCTTTTTTTACTTTGAAATTCATCTTTTTGTATGCATGCTTTTGTGCTGATCATTGGACAACAGAAGTGTGGTGCTTACAGACTGCACCACAGTGCACTGAGGTGAGTAAGGTGGGAGAAACTTACAGCTCACAATTACCACAGCGAGACAGTGATCCAGCAAATTAACAATGACATTTTTAGACTGCAGTTTGGTTGGCAATCTAAGAGTTTCAAGTACAACACACAGACACACGCTGTCATATGCAATTATACTTTGATGTGCTGTAATGGGAAAAGGGTAAAGATTTAAATTTCAAGATTTAAAGTTCAAAATAGAATTGTTTTCTCTATGTAAAAAGCAGTCACTGACAGCACAGATGTTTTGTATTTAAAATATGATACTGCTAATTTGTGTTGAATTATAAATTTATATGATAATTCTGGGATGTATACAAGTGTAGGCCAATCTCCAGAATTTATAGCATATGCTATAGGTGTCTCCGGCTATTCTGGCTCTTTTAGTATTAATGGAGCTTTGCTTAGATGCTGTGCATAACAATTCCTGTGACTCTCATTATCCACATCATGTTGACATACAGTGAAAGAGAGATTGGGACTCCGTTGGTAAGTTGTCATTTGTCTTTTTCCTTGTAACTCAACAATGAAAACAGCGTGTACGCACTTGTGTTATTGTTTGGTTTTATTGATTTCTTTTACTTAGCTTTGTGAGTTTACCTTTCAGAGACTGAAAATGGCTGTTCGGAAACGTAAGCAGACAACTCATTCTGTAACTCTGTGCATGCTTTGGCTACCAGGTAAACAAACCTGAAATACAAAAATATTCATAACTTTGCGCAACTAATTAAGTGGATTTTGTCGAAAGAAAAGTTTATTAAAAGTTCATCTGTGATGTTTAAAACCATGGTGTACATTATTCAAAAAGCACAGAACTATAGAATCACAGAATGGTTTGGGTTGGAGGGGACCTCGAAGTCCACCCAGCCCAACCCCTGCCGTGGGCAGGGCTGACCCCACCAGCTCAGGTTGCCCAGGTCCCCATCCAACCTGGCCTTGAGCGCCTCCAGGGATGGGGCACCAGAGCTTCTCCAGGCAGCTGTGGCAGCACCTCACTGCCTTTTAGGTAAAGGATTTTCTCCTAACATCTCACCTAAATCTCCCCTCTTATAGTTTAAAGTCATTCCCCCTTATCATGTCACTATCAGACCATGTAGAAAGTCACTCCCTCTCCTGCTTATGGTCCCCTCAAGTACTGGAAGGCCACAATGATGTTACCCTGGAGCCTTCTCCAAGCTGAACAAGCCCAACTCCCTCAATGTGCCTTCATGGGAGAAGTGCTCCAGCCCTGTGATAATCCTCGTGGCTCTCCTCTGGACCTACTCCAACAGCACCACATGCTTCTTGTGTTGGAGACCCCAGGCTTGAACACAGTATTCTAGATGGGATGTCACCAGGGCAGGGCAGAGGGGGACAATCCCTCTCACTGCTGCCACTCCTCTTTTGATGCAGCCCGGGATACTGTTTCTAGATAATTACCATCCGAAGGCATAAAGTAAAAAGTTTTCCATATTTATGAAGACTTTTTGTCATGCAAAGAAAATGGGAATTATAGCCATACAAACTGGAAATGTTATAGCTGTTAGCCTGATTATAAAAGTCCATATAGTTGGTTTTATTTGGCAATAGATTTGCTGCTGTTAAGTTTCAGACTCTAACCCATTCTACTGTACTGTATAAATCAGAGATCCCTGTGTCATGATGCGATTTATCAGCAATGGAAGATATGACGTTATGTAGCTCATGTTAGAAACACTAAGAATTGACATGAAGTGAAAGTATTCTACATTTCCATTTTAGTACTTCATTTGAAAGTACAGTCTGGAAGACAACAAAAGTGGACTGTGAATTAAATACTAACTTTGATTAGCTTTATGCTGCTGTACCACTTAATCCTTGACATTGACCTACTTTTCTCTTTAATTATTTTTAAAAGTCCTTGTTGTTTGGGAAAAAAAAATATACTGATGTGGGCTGTAATAAAATAGCTGACATTTACTAAAAGTGTTAGCTTCAGCTGTGTTAACTCCTTACAAGCTTTCAAGGAGACTTGCAAGCAGCAGCTTATTTTAAGCTGATATCATGTCTAAGTTAAGGTCACAGTTGATATAAAAATAATAATAGAATTAAGTGCCATGTTGGCTGAGTACGGGTGTAGGACAGTGGGGATGTCTGCTCATTTCCCAGCATGGACAACAGATACTGTGGCTGACCTTGGATAAAGGAGTTTCTCAGACTTCAATTTCCCGTCTGTGAAAGGGGGCTAATATCTTCCTACCACAGAGGCATGTTGTGAAAATAATGTCTATTCATGTCAGTGAGGCAGTTACCCTGTGAGGTTTAGATAGACACTAGATAGTTTCAGCAGCTGTAATGCCAGGTGGTGACATAGGTTATGAGCAGCATGCCTACCAAGGGAGGAGGCATTGCAGCTACTAAAATAGGTTGTTCTTGTTCAGTACTTCACAGCATTACTGAAATCCAGCTTTACCATCTGTATTTATATTCATACTCAGTCTTTTAGGAGTTGTTTTGATTTTTTTATATATAACCATTGACACTAGATATTTCTGCTCCTTGTTTCTCAGATGTAGCTGCATTTACTCTTACTGATGAGTTTTTAAGTCTACAGATTTACACATAACTTACACACAGCTGCTGAAATGTGTAAAAACTTGTGGTAGCTAGTGCAAGTGATGACGATTCGTCTTTGAAGGAGGAAATCCTCTGCCTTTTAAAAGCATCAGTGGAGAATTTTGATCTTCAAATACAATGGCTTGTTAACATTCAGGTTTTCTTTTTTGTTTGTTTGTTTGGTTGGTTGGTTGGTTTTGTTTTGTTTGTTTGTTTCCAGACAGTTCATTAAGCATCCCCAATTATTTTGCTACTATGAATAAACCAACTTCTGGCAGCTCTGTTTTTTTACCTCATGTTTTGGGTGGTCAGTGTCTTGGAGAACAGAGCTGAAAGAGGGTGAGAGGTGCTATTGTTGGCATAAGAAAGCTGTGATAGTGTATAAAACATTAATGGTCATAGTAATATGAGACAGCTGTTAGCAAACCATCCAAAGTGGGTGTTCCATATAAAGATCAATTACAGAGCTGAAGTTAAACCATAGATGATAAATTTAGAGGCATGTTTGTTTTCAGGCATCAGCTCCTGATCACCAGTAAATCATGTTTAAAAAAACATAAACGGGCAGCTATGAGCAGCATCTAACAGTTGTGGGAGTCGTGTATAGGCTTTAAAATCTAAAATTGTGTATTTGCAGACTGCTCTCTAGACAGGAACTGTTCAGGAACTGTTAAGTTTTATACCTTGTGTTTTGTTAATGATTGACTTCGAACATTGCCAAAGAGTTCCCTATTTAACACTGTTACTACTAGGGCTAAGTACATGCTAGTCTGTCAGTGTAGATCAGAAATAACCCATGCTAGAAACAGCTGAGGAGAGAGGAAAGGAGGTTCATTTTTCCAAGATTTTTTCTGCTTTGTTTACATTAGATATGAACAGTCGCAGTCTTTTCTCTGAAACATTTGAGACCAAGGACTGGGACTTTGTCTGAAAGGTGGAATGAAATACACAGATTTCAGGGAGGGTTTCTAACTGGAACTAAGATTCTGAATTATGTGTTAATAGTGTCTAAAGAAAAAGATACATTAATTATAGCAAATTCAGTTACTGATCTCTATAAACCTTTGGTTTTCATTAACCTTTCTTTTTAAGCATTGCAAGTAAATCTAGGAACAGCGTGTATCTTGCCATGGACAAAGGTGAAAGATAATGTACTCAGATGCTCTAAATTTAGCTGACAATGGATAACCTCATGATTTCCCCTTCTTAGTTGCTCGTTAATTGTGAATTTTTCTCTCATCACTAAGCCACAATTTCCTTTCAATGGGAGTTAGGCAAAAGATGTCATGGGTCATTGTGATATCCATGGTTTGTATTGCTCATAAGCTGCCAGTCGGACACGCAAATGGGCTGGACTAAAACTTTTAAAGTCATTTCTCCTGTTTGGAATTTGCATACTATGACTGATTGATACTTATGGGTATTTGTCTCTTAGGCTGAGCACATACAGTGAGAAAAACATTCATTAGACTTTATGAAGGAAGTGTAGTTGAAGATGCAATTCTGCTGTGAAGAAAGACAACATTAAAAATAACATTACACTCAACAACTCAATTCTATGTGCATTCTGATCACAGCTGCTGAGCTGAGTGCTTGCCTTGATGCAGTACTGCCTTTAGCTCATAACAGTGCTTCCAGAATTGCATACTGGACAGAGAACGTGAGATCTATTAGTTTTAATAGCCCTAGGCATTCTTTAAATTCTTGCTATTGGTCTTATAATTCACACCTTTTGAATCCCATCAGAACATGTTAACAGCTGGCAGTATTTGCCAAACTGTTGGGTGACACTGTCAAAAATATTGTTTCATTGTAATGAATAGATCTAAGTAGGAAAAAAAACAAACAAACCAACCAACCAAAAAAAACAACCACAAAATACTCAATAATGGAGGGAATAAGATTTCACTGAAAACCAGGAGTCTTCCTGAATCCACCTTGTTTTCAGAATTTATTTGGACATTCTCCAGAACTGGACAGTGTTTGGATCTGGGGCTCCAACTACTTCCCATAAAGGAGTTAAGAATCGCAGTGAGAAATTGTACATACAGCACAAGCAGAGACACTGCAGACCTGGTCACTAACTTGATTATCTCTGATAGCACTACCCTGAGCCATACAGTTTCATTGATATTTATGGGTCAGCCAAGCATCACTTCAGAAATACTGAAAAGAGTACGTGGGCATGATAAATAACAAATTGAAGGGTTTTGAAATTAATTTTGCTATGCTCCAGAAGTATACACAGTACAGATGTTGAATCCTCAGCACCACCTGTTTGTTCTGTGTGCTTGCTCCCCTCTACGCTGCACTGCAGCACTTGCCAGCACTGATGCGGATTGATTCTGTGCCTCCTTTATGTAGTGCTGTTGATCTCTCGCACGGGTGTTGCAGGAGAGCAGTTGTAGAGGATCCCAGTGTGAGGTCGATAAGAAACAAAGTTATTCCAGGGGAAGGAATGTTGGGCTACATGTCAACAATTATAACTACTTAGTGTAAAGGGTGCTCTTGAAACTATATATAGAGAATCCTGTGTGAAGAGAGTAAACTGGACTCCTAAAAGAGTGAAGAAGACAGCTCTTCAGGAAACAAGCAATCCAAGTGACCAGGTGAGGATTCAGGAAGAGTTTGAGCAGAAGAAGGATGGATGCAGGCAGAAACAGGTAATGTCTTTGCATTCTCTTTTTTTCTATTTTGATTTTGGAAATAATAAGGTTGTTAGAGGAAAGAACAGAACACCACCACTTCTTCTTCCACTGCAGACAATTTTTCTTTGTGGCATCAATCAACATGTATAGTTTACTATAAATCTGTTCACTATATGTTAAAAAAATAATAATAATAAACTTATTTTTCTGTGTTTATCAAGGCTGGGAAAAAAAGTGTCACCATTTACAGACAGAGTCGGACCGTGTGGTGACCTGCCAAGCCACTGAGAAGGCATACACTAAAATGTATCAGTATTTCATACAGAGGGTGGTGTCACACTGGAACAGGTTGCCCAGAGAGGTTGTGAATGCCCCATCCCTGGAGGCATTCAAGGCCAGGCTGGATGTGGCTTTGGGCAGCCTGGTCTGGTGGTTGGCAACCCTGAACATAGCAGGGGGGTTGAAACTACATGATCTTTGAGGTCCTTTTCAACCCAGGCCATTCTGTGATTGTATGAAATAGTTTTTGCCCAGTAACATAGCATTTGTTCTCCAGTCAAGAGCCTCTAGAGAAAAACAAACATGGAACTGTTCCCTGGGAGGGCAAAGCTGGCATCACTGAGACCTTCACAATATCCTCAGTTGACAACTGTATGAAACCTAACACTTTTCTCTGGATGATTCTGAGGTAAGTGCCGGAAGTTTGAAAATATGGAATGAACAGTATGAGCAGTATCCTTTTTGGCACTTGGGTATAAAGTTTATGACGTTTTGGAACTACAAGAATGTAACATTTCTGATTTAATAAAGCAGTTGTATTGTTCCAAAGAAACCTATGCCTAGCATCATAGGATGGGAAGCAAAGTAGTTAACAAAAGTAAATGGGCAAGGAAATCTTTGCTATTTAGGAGCATTTTGCAAAGTAAGCTGTCTGGCTTCACTGTAGATAATTATGCTTTACTTAATACTGTGGTGAAACCCAGAGATAAGTAGCGTAGAGCTAGACTTTTCTGCTAGGTAAACTCAACATAGTAGCTACTCAGTGGTAAATGCACTCTGACTTAGTGCTAATGAAGAAAAGTAATAATATTCAAATTATTATTACTGTGAACAAAACGTACCTTCTGCAAGTAAAATTCTTTTGATTCCTGACCTGAGAATTTAATATTTTTCAGCTGCTTTATGTTTATACAGTATTTCATAACTTACCTACTTATAAGCATTCTACACAAGTGTAGTTGAGAAAATGAACACTTGCTGCTTGTCCATAAGGAATCTGCACAAAATGGCAAACAGGGTGGAGATATATATGTGTGTGTATATATATATATTTAAGTACAGTACTGAATTTGGCAGGTATGTGACAACTGTAATAGATGGAGTAAACAAAAGACACTGATGCTGTGAAGGCCATTAATGAAGCTCTAATTTTAGCAAATTCATGTTGAACAAGAACATGCATAATTCTTTCCTGTAAGATTCATATAAAATCTGCATTCAGAGTGGTAACCTTGATAGTGACATTGGCCTAATATCCATTAGCAGATGGATACAGGACTTTCTAATAAAGGTCTCTGAATGGGCATGAACAGAGTTCAGTTACCTGAGTGATCCCTTCCAGTTGTTATCCCCAGAATTCCTTATAGTGATGAGAAAAATATTAGCCTAGTTCTAGATTGTTTAAAGAATTCCAGTCAGTCATAATGTACAGCTTAAAGATTGTATTCATTTTCTCTAAGTTTCCTCTACATCATCCTCTTCACTTTTTTCTTTTTGAAATTTAGTTTCAGATCCTGAGAAAAGGAGAGCAGTTGCAACTGAGTTCAAAAATAACTTCAAAAGTCCAAAGCACATATTTTCAGATAATTTAGGATTTTCCCTAAATGGACTCTTCCCCTTAGTTGTATTATTCTCCCAATGATTCATCAACAGACATGATCAATCTTTGTTACAAAGAAATAGTAACATCGTAAATTGATAATAGAGCATGTTGAAGTGATTTAGTTAAACTTGTGATCCATTAAAAACTTTTCCATGGATCACTTTTGCATTTAAAAACACAGTGAGTTAACTCTCAGAGTTACCCTTACACTCACCACACTGTCACTTCCTTGAAAGTTCTGATATCCAGCACTGCATGTGTGCTCATGCATCCTTAGCTGCTCTATTCATCTTTTAATATTTCCTACTGAGGCTGTAAATAACTGTTAATTTATGCAACGTCAACTTCCCATTTCTAGTTAAGAGCATTTCTTTCTCTTAGCTGTTACAAGAACATATTCCAAAAGCCCTTCATGGTGGGAAAGATGTAAAGGCACTTAGCTTTCTTGAATAATCCAGGACATGTAGTCACTGAACATGTAGTGCAAAGAAGTGAAAGAATAAGAGAATTAGTGTTGTAGAAAAATCTGTAATTTGACCTTATGAATGTTTTGAATCTAATCTGTTTGTAGGAAAATTGTGATATCACTTCACACAGACACAAAAAAAGCACAAGACTTCTGAAGAATCCCGCACAGTTGACTGAGCTGCTGATTCCTTCATAGCATTTGTCCAAGTGTAGACGTGGATTTTTAATGAGTTTTTACATGACCAAAACTATTTCCACTCCCTTTCAAAAACCTTTAAATCTTATTAAGAATTGTGACCTCTGTACTGGAGGCAAGAAACGTTTTAATTATGGTCGAGGATTCAAACAAGGCTTCTATAGTAAAAACAGTTTTCAAGTACATGCATTCTTGCTCTTTGTACAGGTGTTGTACTGTACAAATGTGTTCCAGGGATCTGCGATGATGATGTTCCTGAGGCACTGCCCTTGTCACCTTACCCTTCTGAAGATTAAGTTACAGACTTCCTTCTTAGATTCTCTAATACTGCACTTTTAATTCTGAAATTGGTATTCTTAGGGATTGCTAAATAAGTGCAATTAAAAAAATATGTTCTGTAGCATAATGAATGCATATTTTACAGTAAACGTGTTAATTTGTAAACTTATGAAGCTACTTTGCAGTGTCAAGGCCCTGTGTTGCTTAAAATATTTGAGTGTTGCCAGCATTTGAGTGTTGGATCATCCACTCTAGAAGCTGACCATGACAGTTCTTATGTGGAAAGTGCTAGCTGTTTCAGCATGCACCCAGCAAAAATAGCCTTGCCTGTTTTCCATGCCACATACTAGTAGTACCAACAATAGTAATCCTTGTAAGAGGAACAGGGGTTAAGAATCCTTTGGTCATAGTTTGGAGTATTTCTGAAGGACAGCAGAGATGAATCAGACTTCTTTTCTTTCTCATGAATTAATTGAAATAAATACTTGTTAACCTTCTGATCATTTGGTGTAGGAATGTAAGTAAGTGTTTTAATGATGAAAGTAAAATGGCTAGTATGTCTTTTTCAAGGTCTGAATGCTTATTTATTTTAGTGTTGAAATTGTTTATGCTTTTGATAGGCCATGTGTCCATGCAGGTTTTGGCAATAGGATTATGTTGTAGCAATTGATTTTCTTTGACTGAGTAAATAATGAAGAAGTTTTACTTAGTCCAAGCCTTAATCAAAAATTGCTGCTATATTTGTGCTGTGGGAGGCTTCATATTCTTATCTTTCAATAGGTTGCATGTGTACTGATAAACAACTCCTTCAAGCAGCAGTGTCCTACAAGAGTCACTTGTGCCTTCTTCCTTTGCTCAATTATATAATGTCGATAAACACTATAGGATGCATTCTGCCAGGGACATAAAATTCTCAGGTGCTACCCTGATTAGTTAGCTTTATATCAGGTACTACTTGTCGTTAATGACCTTATAATTGGTCTCTGTCTGATGTGATAGGGTATAAAAGCAAATTACCTTCTATTTTGAGAAGAGGTAATTCTATTTACGAGAAAGGTATAACACCATATAATTTTTTCCTACTTGTATGTAATCTCCTTTCTTTCTAATCACTTCCAGTTGAAAGCTCTTGATGATCATCAGCAAGCTTAGTGTAGTTTCATCGATTTCAGTAGAACTACATCAATTTACAAACAAATGAGGTGATAGTGGGGGAAATGAAATATAGCTAAAGATCTAGTGATTTCGGAAGGTCTGTTTTTTAAAAAAGACATTAGATGGAAAATCATAAATAGGCGGTAAATATCCTGTTTGCTCTTTAGAAATGAAGGGTGAAGCCTGAAATGTAGTAGTATGGGTGAAACAAAACCAGTGATTCAGTTGTTGCTGAAAAAACTTATCTTTGACTTCATTGTGTAACTTCCTCTGAGAAGTCCTTCTCTGAACCAAACTGCTTCCAGCAGAGGAAGAAGAGAAGTGAGAACTTTTATCATCCTATTAAAAATAAAGGGATTAAGTGAATTTATGTCATAGACCTAGAGGTTATCTGTCATAGATATGTATGTATTAAAATGTTCTGGGATCAGTTCAGCAGCTGAAGTTGCATTTCAGAATAGGCTTCCTATAAAACATAAATTCAGTTACTTTCTTAAAAATCTTTTCTTAGAATTTCCACAAGGAATTATGGAATTGGACAGAAAGAGCAAAATAACAATTTAAGCACTGCACAGAGATTTTTAATGCAGCCATTGTTCTGTATATCTCCAGACAGCTATTGCCCTATAGTCTAAGCTACTTACAACATCTGCTTTATCCATTTCCATCATAGGTCCAAATTCTTTACCATGCATTACAAATGTCTGAGCATCTATATATGAAAAATGGTACGTCTAAACTTTCAGTATTACTGGCACGGATCCTACTTGCAAAGGAGGTAATGCCAAAGTCTCATAGAATAATGTTTTCTTCCCACACTAATACTAATTTTTATATATGACATTAAATACAGCTTTTATATGACCATTAAATTTTTGTCATTATTTCCTCTCCCATTCCATCTTCTCCAAGATTAATATATTTCTGTACTGGAATCTTTAGAAACAGATGAGAATAGCTTGCTAAGACTGGTATGATGAGAAGGCTGAGCTAGGAAATATTGTACTGTATGCGGGTTATTACATTTTCTAAGATAAACTATGTGTTGTGGTCAAAAGAAAGAGCATGTAGCAACCTGGTGCTTTGTTTTTGCAGGACTGAATAAATTCTAACCACTTTAAAACTATTTGTATAGGCACTTAAAGGGAGAGAAGGAAGAGTGCAGCTGCCATTACAATTCCCATTAATCTGCAGGTAAATGAAATTGCTTACTATCAGAAGTGACAGAAGTTTTTAAATGAGCCTTACTATTAGGGAAAATCATTGACTTTGTGCCTTTATCAAAGTGAAAGCAAGAGTTGAGCTTCAGCAATTCTGCACTTGGCAAGAATTCCACCAAAACAGAGAAAATAAAAATCTGCATTGTTTGTCTGCTGCTCCTATATATGAGATCCAGTGAGAAACACGAGAGATTGTATCAGGAATTTTGAAGGTGCAGGAAACTGCAGTTTAAGCAAGCAGCAGGGAGGAGCAGGGCAGCTGCAGATAGGACCCGCGTTCTGTGGAAAACATACTGAGATCCCTGCTTTAAAGGTAGCAAAAGAAAACGAGTCAGACTAAAGAATATAAAGGTTTTCTGAGGGTGAGGCAATGAGATAAATTCCAATGCCTGAGACAGACAAGATATCAGTTGGAAAATTAAGCTGGTATCTGTTACTTACACCTTTCCTCCATTGTTTATTCTCCAATGAATTAAAGCGTATATTCTAAGCAGAATTGAAAGCCGTTCTATGGTATATTGCCTCAAGAAAATAAACTGAGAAAATGAAACGTAAGGATTTGTTTTTCCTTAAAAATCATATTGTAAAGGAATGGAAAGCCCATTAAATGAATCCATTTCCTGTAAACCTACTGTGGAAAATTCCTGAGCAAGGTGAACCAAATAGATATGTTTGCATAAGCATCATGGTTTTCTATGACTTCCATGTGATGTTTATTTAGCAAACAGGCCCAGTATCTCTTCTGCATTATCAGTGGCTTATATGCATCCAGTCTGTGAACTCATTTGGTAATCTTACATCAGCATGTGGTGTTCCAGGTTTCCTGTGACTTTGGACAGATTTTTATGCCTTTTAGCTTTGTCCCTCCAACCCTTGCCCTTTTGTAAGCCTAGTTAAATAGATACAAAAGGTTCTAGAAAAAAAAAAAAAAAAAAAAAAAAGGAAAAAATTGCATAACAAAATTTATTGCCAAAGTGTAAAGGCTGATAGCAAAGCTGCAGTCATCAATGAGCAGGTCTCAGCTGGATCCCTACACTAAAGGAATGGAGGCTAAGGAAATCTAAACTTCCTTACAATTGTGTAGATAGTGAGTACTACTAAAAAGAAGATAAACTTGTGAAACAGAGATAGGTGTGCAAATCCCTTGTTGTCTGAATGTTTGTAATGATGTTGACAGCTCAGTGACTGACGGTACTAGTCAAATGAACAATATTTTATCTTTTTTTTTCTCCTCAAAACAATAACTGGCATAAAGTCACTCAGCAATCCACACAGACTCTGGGAGAGGGATATTTTTAAGCTGAAAAATAGGGAGCTGACTGGAAATAGGGCAGGCCTGTCCATTTCTCCTTATAAGAAATCAAGGTATTGACTTGGAGGCTTTATTTGCTAAGGTGCTCAAGCCTTGTATTCTTGTTGATTTCAGCAGAAGTAATAGATTTTCCATGCCATGTACAGTTGAGATTGTATCACTTCTTAGCAAGCTGAAATTCTGTAGGTGTTTTTATTGTTTAGTGTGACACTGAATGCATTCATTACCCTATCCTTATAGTAAGGCAAATGACACCATTGATAAGTTTCTTCTCGAAAATAACATTTCCTAATTTTCTTCTTTTAATGCTAACTTTAGGTATTTGAAGTAAACATTTCATAGTCATTTCTTCTCATTGCTGGCAGTTTTGTGAAGTGTTAGAAATGGATGAATCCAAGAGCACTGAAAATCTGAAGATCCCTACTGCAAGATCCTTTATAATTTTCGTATTATTTACCACTTCAGAAATATCTTTGACATTCCTGTCATGGAGAAGATTAAAAAAAAAACACCCCAAACCAAACAATTATACAACAGGTATATACAGGTTATCTGTATGTAATCTGCATATAATCTGTTTATATAGATTATTGTGTATACAGCATCTTTTCTTTCTATGCATAATAGAAGTCAAACAGCTAACCCAAAAACATCATTTGGCTCTGATTTTAACAACTGTTCCTTTTCTTAATATAATTTTAATTGTATTAGCAATCTAAGAAGTCTGAAAAACAAAACTAGGTGTTAGGATGTTACTTTATGAAAACAGTTATGAATGAAGAACAAAGTTACTCCTAGTTAAGTGATCTTTGATTAAGAACACGTTCTGTGACAACATCTACTGGCAAAAAAAAGATACATATTGGAAATTAATATTTTTTTTAAAAGTAAATAGGGAGTTATCCTCTTCAACTGGTGATAATACAGGTAAATAGGATTCTGGATCATGTCCCAGTGTTCTGGTCAGAACGCATTTTTTGTGCTTGAATGAAACAGTGAACTCCTAAACAGTCTATTCTTCAAGTAAGCTATTGTATAACTTACAAGTAAATGGTGTCACTCACAGGTAATTCAAATAAATTGTGTTCTGGCATCTCCTTCCACAGTTCCGTGTAAGGTTTCTCACAACTTCAGTGGAACCAAAATGGAAGAAGTCTGGCAAAGAAACACTAGAAATGAGAAATTCATAATAGTGGTACTGTCTTTATATCTATGTGGTACAGAGAGAAGAAAATACAAAAGACAAAGGTCCAAGTTCTTCTCAATAGGTTTTAAGGATTCCACTTTCTAAGGACCTGACAGTCAGATAGTAGCTTCCTGTTACATTACTGATCATCATCTGAGTAATGGCATGATATTCTTTCTTTATTCAGGGCAAATTTCTGCTTTTTAATGTGAGTAGTACAATTAGGATGAACTGTGAGCATGAGATGAAATTCATCTTAAATAAAAGGTAGTCTTAATCAAAATAATTCAGTCTTACTGCAGAGAGTCAATGGAGGGAGAGAGGTACTCTTAATCATAATTAATCTCATCCTAGCCTTCTATCCTAGTTGGCCGACCTAAGTCATTTATATGCCTGAGCCCTGAAACAGGTTTAGGACTGGTTGGCCGCCTGAAGGATAGATACAATCCACCAGAAAAAGCTGTCCGTCCTGCACTCTGTTCTCTATTAGCCACTTCTAGATCATCTTGGGGCGTGCAGAGGCTTAATGAATTATTTCTGGCATCTGAAGATACTTCCTTAGGACCTCTATCCTGTTATGTGGGCTGAATTCCTTCATGTCTATCATGTGGTAGATGCAGCCAGATACCTTCATCTGCCTGTGTACTATTTCGTCAAGTACCAAACTTCTGTTTCTTGATTAGTCTTTTCTTTTTTGTCTTTAAATGGACCGACTACAGTAAGGAAAACAACATTCAGCCTGCCCACTTTACTCCCAAAGTATACATTCTCTGACTGTAGCCATACTTTTTTCCTAATGTATTAGCAGAGCCATTCTGGAAGAGTCATTGCACATATTCAGATATTAACAATTTAAAAAGGAAGTTAATTAATGAGCATTTATTCACATAGTGAAGAGTTTGATAAATAAGGAAGGATAGCTAGCAGAAAAAGCCTTCACACTATAAAACGTGGCAATACTGAGAGCTTTTAAGAATATTGAAGAATCTGATGCAGCAATGACTAGATGATATTCTACATTGTGCAGCAGATTGAACTATATTATTGTAGTCATGCTTTCAGGTCTCAAAATCTATACATCTTTATTCTGCTCATTTTTCCCTATTGGAAGTGGATATGTCTAGAAATATCTAAAGTGGCAGACTTACTGAGGTTTAGGTTAATCAAGGAGTTTGAGCTGGGAAAGGAAGTAGCCCACATTTGATCAGTGTGACTGTGGCAGCTTGCAGAAATTCATGTTTATGAAGAGTGAAGAAATGCGTGAAAAGGTGAATCGTCAGGAATTGTGCAGAAGTGGGAAAAGAAACCAGACGAGAGAACTGGGAAAGAGAGACAGCAGATATTTATTTAGCTGTAGTACAGAGAATTCTGTGTCTGTCCAATACAATAAGGTCTACACAAGCCTGAAGGACTGTAATGCTGCGATTAGTGGGCTACTACTGATTAATGGACTACTACTATTAGACTAAGAGAGTCAGGGTTGTTCAGACTGGAAAAAAAAAAAAAAATGGCTCTGGGGAGATGTTGTAACATCTTTCTAGTACCTAAAAAGGGCCTACAAGAAAGCTAGAGAGGGACATTTCGTCAGGGATTGTACTGATAGGGCAAGAAGTAATGGCTGTAAACTAATACAGATTAGATTTAGATTTAGACATTAGGAAGAAATGACTCACTACAAGGGCAGTGAGGCACTGGAATATATTCAGATATCTACACTTTAAAAAGAAGATTGATAAATGAATAGGTTGCCCAGACAAGCTGTGGATGTTCCATCCCTAGAAGTGTTTATGCCCAGGTTGGATGGGACTTTGGGCAACCTGGTCTAGTGGAAGGTGTCTATTCTCATAGCACTGGTATGGGAACTTGATAGACTTTAACACCCCTTTCAGCCCAAACCTCTCTATCATTCTGTTTCTATTATTCATTTTGTTTGTAATTGATATTTATTATTTCTATAGCTATTATAGTTTTGATCTTTATGAAAGAAAGATTATTTTTATTCAAAACTGGAAAAGATAATCGGAGACTTTAGGTCTCTTAAGCTTTGTCTTAGTTTCTGAAGGTCCAGAAGACAACTGTTTAAAAAAGGAACTAAGCTGTTCTCTGAATTCTTGGCTTCCCTGTGAAGAAGGTTAAAAATAGCTGACAGTTTTTGTTAAGAATCTAGTGTGTATTTGGTTGCTTTCAGCAACTCAAGTGACAAGAGGTAACTTTGCCTTTGAGAAGCAAATTTACACACCTCTGAGTCAGTAATTGATTATGGATAATCTACTCATTGATACATACAGAGTACAGGGATACCAAGAACAGGTCTTATTTTGTGCTTTTGAAAACAGAACACATAGTCACAGCTTCCCAGGGAGATGGGTCTGAAAAGTAATTGGCAGCCACATGGCAATCATCTGATCACAAGCCTGTACTTACCTTAGGAGGTTGTCAAACAAATTCTGGCCTGAACTTCAGCATGAGTGCAGATCAAAATCATCATTCCTCATCTTCTACACTCAAGTCTCTTTATGTTCTTGCACATGTGTATCTTCAGTATATTCTTCATATTTGCCTCTCCTCCTGGTGTCTCAGTCTAATAAACCTGTAGAATGTATTCACTGTGTATGGAACAGAAGGCTTATGAAGCCTGTTATCTGGTTTTCATAGCTGGGATCCCAGAACAGCACAAGTCTTAAAAAGCCTTTAAGATGGAACTCAGCTACTTCTTTTCCAACCATAGAACTGAATTATTGATGAGCAGAGTCTGAAGCATTTAAGCTTAAAATGTATGTTATAAATCATATACCAAGAGATGACCCCAAACTGAATGTATATCTGAATTCACTTCAGTTTCATGTGACGTCAGCATGGCCCATCAAATGAGTTAAAGCCTTGCATTCACTCTGAGGCTATCTATTATCTAATACATCTTACTTGATTTTGAGTTTCAGTCAGGCAAATTGACCATGTATACTTGCTTGAGTCAGTAGCTAATTTTAGGTAGCTAGTCTAATTGAAGATGTTATGCTCCTTTAGCTTGTCGAATACAAATTCACATTTTCTGATTAATGTGATTCATTTATATTAGATTTGACTTGACAGGATGACAATGTGTAATATAGAATACAAGGATGACAGGGTTCTCCATCTACTCTGTCACATTTCATTATTAATGGTATAGTCAAGGCTGTGGCCTACAGCGTCTTATCCACAGTGTGGTAAAATTTGAGCAGTATTGCAGCTATATATGGTCTACACAATATGTTCTCACAGGTGGTGATATACTTTCAGTACTGTAACAAGTTAAACAGCTTTCCTACATTTGTAACACTTATATGTAACTGACTCTCTGACGTTCTGATGTGATTGAAAAATTACACAGAAAAAGTAGAAGAAAAAGAGAAAATCCTTGAAGGAAAGCTAAATAAACACGATATATATATATATATATATATATATTTATATTTATAGGAAGGGGGGAATAGGCAATGGAAGAGAAACACATCAGTTGATGGAGGATGGAATGGATAACATGAGGAAAATGGAACAGTGGGCAGAAGTTCAAAAATGTGTCAAGAAATAAAAGAAAAACATGACCTCAAATAAAAGAGTACCAGTAACCTCAACACAAAATAGGGAAAACCAGCAGATAGGAGAAAAGCAGTCCACAGCAAAGCCCACAGGGTAGTAATATTTATGATCTCATCCGCAAGAAGCAGCTGCACGCCAAGGCGGTAGAGAGTGGGCTGTTGGTCCAGCACCTCTCAGAACTCGGGCAGCAAAGGCGGACAGAAAGTGAAGAGCAGAATCTTTTCAGCAGATTACAAGTGTGTTTCTAAGTGGGAGATTATCTGTTTTGTTGCTTCTATAAGTCAAATGGCTTGTGTACATAAAGAGCATGTTGAATACTCAATTTTCCTTGCCACGATAGTCTCTTTTCTAACTTATGTAGGCAGCCTAATACTGTGTTGACAATTATGGTGAGGATAGAACACCACGTGCTTAGCAAATTAATCTGCACAGGTCCATTGGTTGCTCTGAAGTACTGCCACTATGGATGTATAGCAGTAACTGACTCATAGCAACATTTGTGTTGAAATTGTAGGTATAAAAAAGACCTGAAAACGTTTTTTGTATTATTTTTTCCAAATGGTCCCTTCTCCCTTTGCTTCATTTTTTTTTAAAGATGATTTAGTATGAAAGAAGAAAAAGATTTATGTGTGTCTAAAGCTAAATATTTCATATTTTGTGTTTCTCAGAGAAAAAACACACGTTTTTAGACAGATATTTCAATTAGCCTGTTTGACGTATGAATGGTAATAAAGATCTACAGCTGGTTTAAATACACTTGGCAGCAAAGTTAAACTGTGCTGCAGTTTATTTAGAAATATCACAAAATGGGGTCTCTGTTTTTATGAGTAATATATGTGACACTGCACATAGAATCGTAAATGTGAATACAAGAATAATACAAAGTGTGTTAAAACCTCAGAGCTGTATTTTGATGGGTCAAGTATGAGTGGAATCCACTGTTCAGGAATCCATGGATGTGAATGAAGGTTGATTTGACATTCAGAGTTTCAGTGTTGCCAAACTGTAGATACTCTTCTATTATAAATCTGGTTGTACAAGTTATTTATTGTTAAAAGTGCTTTTTCCAAAGAGCTATGATTCAGCCTGATCTTAAGAGCTCCTCTCCTGTTACCTGTTCTCAGTTTGTCTAATCAGAGTCCTTGTAGATTGAGTGGAAAGGCCAGTCCAATTTTATCCCTCTGTAAAGCTGCATGGCACAGGTAGAATTACCCCAATTTCATCCTTGATGTTAACCTTTCATTAGTTTCTGGTGCTTGCATCTTTTTTGACCCTTAACTGCAGGTATCTCGCTATATATTATAACTTTGGCACAGAATGTAATTCTTTGAGAATTCCTGAGGCAATCACACGTGTGACTGTAGTATTCCTTATTGACGTGTCACTGTGGTAGTTGATACAGAATTGGAGGTGAAGATAATGGAACCAGAAAGAGTTTATAGTGATAATAGATCTCTTCCTATTCATTACATGAGGCATTTAAATTCATTTAATGTTGCTTCTCCAGTGGGGGATGGCAATGGATTGCCCATTCTTTAGCTGAGTATTAATTATGCTTACTAGTGCTTCTGTAGTTGAAGGTCCCATGATAAACCCCTGTTTTATTTTTAGGGATTTAATAATTCATCTTTAAAAGCCCACTTTGGACTGAAATATGTCTCCACCATCTTACGCTCACTTATCTGGCCCAGCAATAATATATGATAGATATGGAAGGAAGAAGCTGCACTTTGAATAATTCAAGGTGATTACTGCATGTGAAAAATCATTCTTTTCATGTGCATGTCATCAGGATGGCTGTATAAGTATGCACCTAACATCGACAGGCCATATCTCATCTTAGCATGGTATCAATAAACAGGCCAGACTCATTTCCTACTTTTTCTTCCTGATAGGATTTGCATTACAGGGACTGAAATAGATAGTTTTTAAAGTCGTGAGAAACTGTGGAAAAAGCTAAATGTATCAGTCTTTTGACGTTCCCAATGTTAGCATGCACAGTGGTGTGATTTTTAATGCGATGACTTAATTTGCAAGTCACCAAAGGGGAAATCATCTTCCCCAGTACTTATTTTATAGTGGCTTTTTGTAGATTCTGTGGTTATCCAATCTGAGAGATGAGTTACAATGTCAGAGGACAGGTGTGTACATCACAAGACTGATGACACTAATGAATGTTTATATGAACAAAATCATTAGACTTAGTGCTCTTTCCAAACTATAGACTCAGCTCAAAATTTAATATCAAACTCACTCTGCCAAAGAACACAAGTAAAATATGAATCAGTGGAGCATGCAGCTGTCAAAGTGGAGTCATCAGAACAATGATTAAGCTACCCTTTCTCTACAGGAAATTAAGCTTCTACTTAATCAATCTTCATTCCAAAAGATTACGAACTAATTCCCTCCTCTCTTTTTTCCCAAATACTAGTGGTGATGGGGAGCAGACCAGGTACTCACTGGGGGTCAAAAGCCATCAACCTAAAATAAGATCTACCATGTAGAAGCCTTACCTCATTTCCTTGATGTATTTGTTTATGCTTATTTGTTAACCCTCCCCCCCAAAATCTTATTCTACAGAAGTATAATATCAGTGCCCCAAAAATGCAGTAGATATGTGAATGTAGTTACATTATTGTAAATAACTGTTCTCGAGAAAAGGAGAGAACTTCTCTCTTCTAACAATGATTTCAAGACATATTTGCTGCCCCATTTCCTGCTTTATACTTCACAAAAAATGCATTTGCATTCAGAACTAAAGCTGTTGGAAACACTGCTGAAATGTCCATCCTTTCCCCACCTTTTCCAACTATAATCTCCTCCAATAGTGTTCTGATAGTAGTGGGCAATAGTATTTCAGTTATGACATTTTACATGTTTGCTGGCCATTTAATTCTCCCACTAAAATGGACAAGGTATTTTGTTCATTCCAGAGTATTCCATTATAAAAGCTATGCGTCATTAGCTTTATTTTTTATAAAATTAATTTGGATTTCTCAATACAGAATACCTCAGTACAGAAAGGACATTGAGATGCTGGAGCAGGTCCAAAGAAGGGCAACAAGACTTGTGAAGGGCTTGGAGAATATGCCCTGTGAGGAGAGGCTGAGGGAACTGGGGCTGTTTAGTCTGGGGAAAAGGAGGCTGAGAGGAGACCTTATTGCTCTCTTCCAGTATCTGAAAGGTGCTTACAGTGAGAGCGGGGCTGGTCTCTTCTCACTGGTGACAGGACGAAGGGAAATGGCCTCAAATTGCACCAGGGTAAGTTTAGGTTGGATATCTGGAAACACTTCTTAACAGAAAGGGTAGTTAAGTGCTGGAATAGGCTCCCCAGGGAGGTGGTTGAGTCACCATCCCTGGATGTGTTTAAAAACCATTTGGATGTGGACAGCTAGTTTCCTCAGATCTTCTGTACCTCAGATGAAGAATTACTATTTTGGTGTAGTGGATATTCTGATCTAAGGAAGCTGATATGGGAAAGGCATTCAAAGGGAAAGATGTTCAGTTAATTAAGAAGCTCACATGAGCAGGGTATATGTTCCAGCTGTCTGTATCTCTTACCTGTTTTGCTTTTGAAGAAATCATGTACCTCTGATGCTGGTCAATGTCAGTTCACTGAAACTTGTATTTGAGAAACTTGTTGAGAAAATTAGAAGTGATGAAGTAGCCCATAGAGGCAATGTCACAGTGAACGGGAGATCCTGATGTGAAGACCTAGCTCCCTAATTATTATTATGCTTACAAGGACACTGTTAAAAGAAAAATGAGTGCCTTGCTTCACACCTGCTGTAAAAGGAGCTGCAACTCTGGAGCTTGCTTAAATCATTCTTCTTGAAACAAACTACTGAATGAAACGCAGGCCATTTAATTTCCAAATACCGGTAATTAAAATGAGTCACATCATCAGAGTTTGACAGACCTACAGCTGCCTTTTATTTTTTCATTTCCACATAAATTTCAGCGAAGGTCAGACTTGTTGGGGGAGGAGAAGAACCTGCCTGCTTTTGTGCTCATGGGAGGTTAAAATATGACTTGTTCGCAGTGTCCCTCATAGTTCAGGACTTAATGGCCCTTGACGGGGATAGCCTAGAAGTTAATTTTACTTTGTGTCCCAAAAGCAGTCATTGTCACTGCAATTCTTCTTGCAGGCTGAAGGACCTGATCAGACTTTCAATAGCAATTGATGAGTAATATCACCAATGAAGAAGTACTTTGCTACTGCTTCCTAGTAAGAGACAAATGAAAAAGAAAGAATGCTGCTGGCTCACCTTTTCATAACTTTGAGCCTTTCCAGCATTCCTTACTTTAAATGTCATCTTTTGCTCTTTGCAGAAGTCAAACACTGAAGAATTAAACACTACTTCCTTTTCCTTTCTTCTTTATTGTTTGAGTCATGTCAGGGAGAAGGATGAATGCACAGTGAAAATAGATATCTTCCTTCTACTTTTGTTACCCAGAGCAGAGCGATGCTTGAAGCCAGAGACAAGCGTATTAGGAAGGCCTGTGCTCAAATGTCTGGGCAGCAGTGTGTCCCATGATCAAGAGAACATTAAAAAAAATAATAATAATCCAGACTCTAGTGGAGCCGACTTGGCTAACATGCCTTTAAAACATGTATACATATGATTTTTTTGTTGTTCAGTTTAGCAAATCTGAGGTATGCTGTCCATGGTAGGCAAAGCTTTGACAGAAAAGCTGCCCTCCAGGCCTCTCTAAAGTCACCATTCCAAGATCAAAACATTTGAATCTTCTCAAGTAAACAGCTGCAAAACTATTTTTATATCAGCAAAAACATGTTTTTCTATTCCCTACTCATTAGAAGTGCTAGTGACTTTTACACTGAACTTGAAATGTACTGTACTGAATGGTTAATTCTTCAAGAGGGAAACATCCATCTTGAAACCATTGACATTTATTGAAAAACAGATAATGAGAGAAAGTATAGGGCTGTCTTACCATCTATTACAGCTATAAGTAATAGCTTCATGTGTTCACGGAAGCTAAAACAAACCACTGTAGGCTCCTAACGTAATCTCTTATAAAGCACATACCATACAATTTCTGTCTGAGCTTCCTAAACTGAGCATTGTAAGATCTTTTTGGAAATGTATGAGGTAGAATGTAGGCAGACAGAAAATAAACCAGTATCCTTTTTTGGTTTAACCGCAGCTGAATTTCAGTAAGTTCTTCGTTAGAATAATAATGCATGCATCAAAAGTTCAAACTTCTGTGTAATCACGATCAAAAAAACAGTAAGAGTGGAAGTCTGCGTAATGGGTGAGGTAATACCAAATTTCAGTTTACCATTCCAGTTCAGTAACTCTTACAACACATCTGGGAACGTACAAGCTGGGCCATAGAGGGCTGACAGCTGCTCGCAGTGCCCAGGTAACTGGGAACTGTGGCCACCACGATCCTTTTAACTTACTGCTGAGACCTTAAACAATATACTGACGTATACAAAGTAAGAATTGCCCTGAAGACCTTACAAACCAACATGGTAGACTATGGGAAGTTGAAGGCAAACTGAGCAGATTGTATAGCTACCTGTATCCATCTGAATTTGAGAGTTACCTGGATTAAATGACTTGATCTGATTAAGATCCACCAGATAATTCTGCTGGAACATTCCTTTGCATTTGAGAAGGATCACCACTGTATGCACTGATTGTCCTATCAAAAAAGTTGCACAACAGGAAGTGATTGCACACCAAAATTATGTGTTCTCAGAACACGTTTAATGTTAGAGAACAATCAGTGATAAATACATAAAAATAAATGAAAGAGTTTTAAATGCACCCTCTGCTACAAGTGCTTATAACAGCAAATGTCACTGGAATAAAAACTGTATTGTAATGCATAATTAATAGCACACATTCCAAACGTAATTCAGATTGTTTTCTGTTGTGCCCAGCAGAAGTTCACGTTAATGTAACATTGTCTGCTGACTTGGAAAAACCTTTTGGCCTTGAAAGATACGTAAATATGCTTCCTCATCCATGTTACCTTAGTAACTGATAATGTCGCCAAGTGAGTATTGGTGATGGTAAAGGTGAAAGTAGGTTGTATGTTTCAAGTGTTTCTCTCGTGTCACATTAACAAAAAGAAGCCTGTAGCAGTACCAGGAATAATCAGGGGCATTTCCTAAACTGAAATTCAGAACAGGTAAAATAAAAGACAACAAGTGAAAAGAATAATAAAGAAGTGCAAAATATTCCTTAAGGTTATATCCAGGAAATGCACAGACCATTACTGTCCTCTGTGACCTCTGCTAGTATTTCTGTTACGGTTGTTGCTGGACAATACTGATTTCTGTGTTTGGACACTTTTTATTCTCCTGCACACACAGAATATAATTAGTATTCTTACTACATAATTAACAGAGTATAACGTTAAAATTCTGTATAAAAATTAAAAAAAAAAAAAAAAAAAACCAACAACCATTATCTGACTTGATCTAAAATAGATCTATGCTTATGAGGTGGCACTCATTTCTTCGTAAGTCTCTCTAACTATCATTCCCTTTTTCTCTTCATATGGTAAGAACACCTAACACACATTAAATACATACTCGTCTTGTAGCACAGTACTGCTGCTGCAATTCTCCCGTTGAAGCAGAGGTTTTACATGGCTGCCAGCAGGTTCCTGATTCCAACACACAGAGCAAATTCCGTAGTGGGCACAGCAGCCACTAGTGGCAGATCCTCATTCTTTCTCTATTAGCCCCCTTATTCAAGAGTCGCTTCCATGTGCTGCTGTTGCTTCAGACATCCAAACTCCTCTGAACGAAGCTTTCCCCACAGACACCCTTGAGTCTTGCCAGGCGGTAATTCTCTGACATCTGCTGAAGTGAGGTCACATTGCTACCTTTTCTCAGCCACTTATTTAAATGTCATTTAAAGGAAGCAAGTTGTTTCTGAGATCTCTCCCCCCTGACAAATTTAGATTAAGTTTGTCAGTGAATTAAAGGACTTTGTAAATTGGCATATAAGGGTAGGAAGTTGTCTATACAAAAACGGAGCGTAAATGCAAGTCTTAGGAAACCAAGCTAAACAAACAAACAAAAGAAAAGGATTGTGGGATACTGCTCTGAGAAGAAGAAAGCATGATTTCCCATTTCAGACAAGAATAAAAACATTAATTACCCAGTTTGGTAAAAGAAAGCACAAAAAAGATATGAGCAAGATACACAACATAATGAAAAGAACAGAGAGGGCCAACCAAGCCTTGCTGTTTTGAAGGACAAGAGGGCATTTTATGAAAACATAACGTTGTGAATAGAAAATAGAAAAGGCCTGAGGCAAAAGCTTTCAAAAGATCTTTAAAAGGCTCCGGGATACAAAGAATAGCAGCTAAGATGGTAATTTTGGTAACAATCACTTTGCTAAGATTTTAATACTTTGGAAAATAAACTAACTGTCATGATCCAAAAATCATCCCTCTCACTATGATGTATTATATAGTAATGTTATTGACGTTGTAGAATAAGGCACTGGACCTTAATGTGGAGGATTTTATGGTGTTAGGGAGTTGTCAATACCAATAGGCTGCCAATGCACTGACTTCTTTGCAGTCCCCCTCATTCAGCTCCTACACTAACGAGTAGCAGTACTTGCTCAATAGGAAATGTTAAGAAACAGCACAGCGTATTTTATTTTGTTTGTTAACAGTCACCCTACAAGAGTAACAGCACTATTTAGAGTAAAATGTGAAGGGTTTTAAATAAACCCTGTCAGGGGGAAGATCTTTACTCTGAGAGTGGTGAGGTGCTGGCACAGGCTGCCCAGAGAGGTTATGGGTGCCCCATCCCTGGAGGTGTTCAAGGCCAGGTTGGATGGGGCCCTGGGCAGCCTGGTCAAGTATTAAATGTGGAGGTTGGCAGCGCTGCCTGTGGTGGTGGGGTCGGAGCTTCGTGATCCTTGAGGTCCCTTCCAACCCAGGCCATTCTGTGATTCTGTAATAAACAGCACTTCTCCTTTCCAAGGAAGAAAAAATGGACTTGATTGCTCAAATAATAGGTGTCAACTATTATTAGAACATGTTCTTGTTTTTATTATTGACAGTTTCTTGCTTTTATTGTGGGTAACACATACCCTTAAGTGTAGCAGAGAAGTATCCTTGAAACCTCTCATAGGAGTGTGAGTTTTGGAAATCATTATCATTCTTTAGCTACACTCTGAAGTGTTCCCATATTTGCACTGGGATTGGTATTATCTCATTTCATGCTTTGGTTTGACCTTGTTCACCTAGATACCGTGAAAACAAGCTTACTGTTTTTTCCTGCTGATAAATATGCTAAGGACATACTTAATCAATTACGAGTACTAACAGTACTAGCAGAGCTCCTTCAAATGAAATTGTCTTTTAAACAAATCATGTTCCTTCAGCATACTGTGTCACTTGCTTTAGGCTTTGGCACTGAACTCTCATTTTTACGTAAGGTATTGTTCATTGGTCTCCTGTGGCACTCCCGACTTTGCTACTTAGTGCTTGCAGGAACGAATAAAACGTCTTTTATATTCCAATCTGCATATTCATCCAGCCCAGGGTTTGCCTTTTAATGTGCATCAGTTCCTTGATCTGGAACACAAATCCAAATTCACTTTAACTACCTGTGGTTTCATAGAAAACCTCCCCTGAGAAAAACTGAAATTGCATTAAGCTCCTCCTAAAAACTGATAATTATTTTTACACTGCAATAAAGATATCTTTCACATTTTGCTGGGAGAAAGACAAGAAAACAAATATACGTTTTTCCACACAGCTGGAAAGTTTAAACCTTGTTGCCTTGTGGCAGAATTTGTGCTCCCAGTTTCTTTACGCAAACTTGAAACTGTGATCCTGAGCTTTACCAATATATTAAGTAATCAGTGCTTTTAAAGTTATTTTCCTTTTTAGAAAGCAATATATAAATCCACCTGCCTGTTTACCTTCATTACCCATCCAACCCACATCCATTTGAAGCATCTCAAAATATTCAATGTGTTCATTGTCAGAATGTTCTGTGAGGTGCAGAGTGCTATTCTCTTCACGTTGCAAGGGCCTAAGGTCATGCAAGAGGTGTGTTTCAGAGCAAGCAATTGAATGAGTCTCCATATCACAGGCTAGCCTAGTGCCTAAACATCTGTACCTGTATGATTTTCCATCTCTTGAGATGAATAAAAATTGTGAAGCAGAACAAACAAGAAAGTTAGCTCTTTAACACCGTTGCATATTGAGCTTTGGTATTTCCATTCATTCATTTATAATTAATCTTGTAAGAAGCAGGAAATAATTAAAGCTGAAATGCTTAGCGTAAGCAGGAGAGTGAGCTGATAATCCATTAACCTTTTACTTATGCTCACAGTTTAAACCAAAGTAAATGCTATTCTGAAAGGACTTTAAGGTCACAAAATACATAAAAAGCAAAAAAAAAAAAAAAAAACGGCGAAGGCAACCTCATGTGAATGCTGTTTTACTTCCAGTACTGAGGCACTATGAAGCTGCTGTTAACCTGCCAAAAGGTGAGGATAGCCAGGCAAACATACACAGCTATTGACATGAACAGCAATAGTCTATGTGTACTTTGGTTCAGCTTTCAGGATTGGATTGGAAGATACGGGATTCTGCATCTTCCAAGATACAAATAACAAAAGTCATTTTTAGGATTCATATAATAACAATCAAAACACTAAACAGACTCATGATCTAAATAGCCAAGTCTGTCCGTTAAAACTTTTACTTACTGAAACATAAGATAAATACAAGCCACCAATATGAATCTAGCTTTTAAGATGCAGTCTGACTGATTTTAGCATGAGATACAGGTCTTCAGATAGCACGAGGCAGCTTTTCTCATCCCCAAGCTCCACCCTTCCCAATACCAATCCTATATGCATT
This sequence comes from Alectoris magna, assembly GCA_030625065.1. NCBI lineage: Eukaryota > Metazoa > Chordata > Aves > Galliformes > Phasianidae > Alectoris > Alectoris magna. Next base: position 80,803,589 of record CM060560.1, read on the forward strand.
TCCAGCTGAATGCCTGTTCACATTTGAGTTTTTGGAAAAAAAAATAGGGGTTAGATATTATGAAGAGAAATAGTTTTGATTTTAAATGTACCCAGCATTCATGAGTCTTGAACCATGGAAGAAAAATAAAGTTTTATGTCCATCTCTGTTATATCACTTGAGAAAAAGACGTGTAAAGTGCAAAACAGAAAAGAAAAAGATAGAACTTAATTCATCGCCATTTTTCCATCACCAGAGAAAGGCTGGACACAGTAAAAAATTAGAAAGAACATTTTGTTATTATCTAACCATACACTTAGCCTCCCACCTGCCTCTACTGGCCTACACGGTAATCAAAGAGACAAAGAAAAAGATAGCACGTTACAGTGCGTATCGCAAAGAAAAGAACACGCGTCTATAAGGGTATAACAGTGCACCATGACCCGCAGCACGTTATCTCAGAGAAATGCATCCCACTCATCCAGTGACATCATAGGCATTTTCAACACCTTTTAAAGTGTACACAGATCCTCTGACCTTTGACTTTTTGTGCTGCAAGGGAGAAGATTGAACTTGACAAACAGACAAGCATGAAGATGTGGCTCCTCCTTGGGTTTTCAGGTATTCTCTTGTTGTTGTTGCTGCTGCTGTTGTTGCTGCTGTTGTCACCGTCACTGGTTACACACTGAAGTCAGGAAAGCACTTCAGACACCTCTGTCCTAGAATGCTGCAGGAGACCTTCAGTTTCAGAACTAAAATGGTCTTTGCGTTGAATCACATTAAATGTTTCAGACTCTATCTGAGTCATGGTCCAGCATGTCAAATTCCACTGAAAAAAAGGCCAAAGTCAGAAGATAGGCATGGGTACTGTATTTTAATTTATCCCAACTTCCTAATACCCTATACAAAATTAGAGAAGCTATTTATTTCATTTCTCAGGCACCCAAGAGTGTAAAAGAGCACATTATGATTTCCTAACTTGCCTGAATACCACACTTCCAAGCCTTGGTCCCACAAAACTGAGGTGATGTGAAATCATGCTGTCCCATTCCTTTATCTCCCTGATAGTAAAAGAAGTCATTCCCACCTCCCAGAACCCAATCCTGCTGCCAAAACCTCTCAAGAAATCTTCCTGGGCAAATGACTCCCAACAAAAACAGAAAAAAAAAAGTAATAGCAAAATGCCAAAAATGCTTCAAATCAGCAGTGGTAAGAAAAATATTTCTGGGGCAGGATGACCCAACTATTACCTTTCTTTATTACCACACAGATAAGGCTAAATTATGATTTTTTGTATTGCTTATTGCTAGGCTGCATAAACACTGAAGACTCCAAAACAGTTCTCATCCCAAGGAGTTTGCAGCCTAAGACCGAGTAATTTGTTAAAAAACAACTAATGAAAAACACAAGATGGTGATTGGGTGATTGGGTCAAATTTACACATCATGCTTCTAATTAATAATCCTCGCAGAAGGTGTACCTCTCCTAGTTGTAATGACTTGAAAGGTTTGAACATATTCATCGAAACACTTCGATGTCTTAGAGATCTTTTCAATTAAATTCTTCCTCATTTTCTTACCCTTATTTTTTTAATTTTTGGTAATATCACTAAGCAGAACTATTGGGACTGCCTAGCAATACTTTGGCTTTCTGAAAGACACAGATCATGTCTTTCAGACAAGATAGAAGGGCATGATGACTTTTTTTACTGAGGTTCAATTTAAGATTTCTGCTTTGTTTATTTCATCGAAATCTATTTATTTTCAGTAAGCACTTTATTCAAGATAAAGAGTCAACCACATACAATAGAGCTATGACTTTACCACCCTAACAGAACATTAATCCTAATTATATGAATGATTTGTCTTTTCTTTTCCTACATTATAGAGTCAGAAAAAAATCTATTATTGGGTATTTTATTATTACTTATATGCCCAGGTGACCAACATCAAGATGCTAAGCACTTTCCAAAAAATATATATTCTGAGAAATTCCCTTTCTTGAGAAGATTACAGGTGAAGTAGGCAAGGCAGATATGGGAAGGGGGATTCTACCAATAAAGAGTTACATGCCCAGAATTTTGCAGTTTATAAACCCAGAGATTTGGTTATCCCAGTTGAGATTTTATTGGGCTCCGCACTGTTATTTGGAGCAGTGATCTTCACTGATAAAGACAAAGCATGTTCTACATGTCCAGCTGCAAATAAATCAGTATGTTAGTCGTCCTTCAAAAACTTTTCAGGGAGAAAACACTATTTTAAAAATCATTTTGCATTCAGAGCCATGTGCTACGTGACGTGCAGTGTAATGGCTGATAGGCATGAACTTCAAATAAAACACCATCTCATCTTAATAATATTGCATGCTGTGGAATTGTGCATTGGAATTTTAGCAGTACACTCAAAATGCCCAACGGGTAGATATGCGTAATTTCAATAAGCTGGTGATATTCTAGAGGTTGAATTCTAAAGTTATTCACTCCTGGATATCCATACTCTACAACACACTGCTGATAAATCAGACACGAAAGAGTCTGTAATTCAAATTAAAACTTGTGTCGCAGAAAAGTTTTGTAGTTGCTGAAACCTGAAGACTGGTTAAGTGTAGCTATGACAAACCAGCCAAATTGTGTTGTGAAATGTATGCAATAATCTTAAAGAAATTATAAAATCAGGTTGTTTGTTGTTCTGTAACAGAAGTGAAGGAGGAAAGCAGGGCAACAGGTAGACGTTTAGTAAGCATGTACTGCCTCCTGCAAAACTGGATGCACACCAACATGCTGCCAGGACAGAAAAGGTTAAAAAACTCAAGAATGTCTAATCGAACATCAAAGGAAAATATCTAATATTGAAGAGATCTTTTTTGTCCCCTCATAACTCTCTGGCAAACAGGTGGGGAGGAGACATGAGACTGAAGTGTCATTAAGATCTGTGCACCATCAGGGAGTTTCTAAGATATGTTGGTTACACCACATGATAGCAGGCAAAATAGCAGAAATGCACCCTAATCTCCAGCTGAGTGACTAGTTTTCATTTAAGTCTTAGTTTCAAACAAAAGAATTACACTGATATTATTGTCCTTTTGTCATGCTAATCTACGGACCAAATGCTTGTGTTCAGTAGAATTTTAAGGATGCTAGCCCAGTGTTTTTCACAGAGTTGCGGGATCCTGTGGGCTGGAAGGGACTGCTGGAGGCCATCTGGCCCAGCCCCCCACTCAAAGCAGGTTTGATTAGAGCAGGTGGCTCAGGGCCATATCAGTCATATCAGTCTGAGTCTCTCTGATGTCAGAGATTTCAGAACCTGCTTGGGCTCCTGATGCACTGTTTGGCCACTCTTACAATAAAGAAGTTTTTCTTTGTATGCAGTTAGAATTTCCTGCTGCTTCCTGTGCTTTTATTGTCCACTTCCATCTTTTCAGACCTGATGACTGATCACCACCTTCAGAATGTTGTTTTTGCTTTTACTGACTTCATGAAGTTCTACAGCCTGTCAGAGATCATCTGAATGAACCTGCCCTTTTCTTCCCCATTGATTGTTCCCCCCAGTCAGATGTCACAGAATCATAGCATCAGAGAATATCCCACGTTGGAAGGGTCCCATGAGGATTGTTGAGTCCAACTCCTGGCTCCACACAGAATCAAAAATTAAGACCATATGTCTGAGAGCATTGTCCAGATGCTTCTTGAACTCTGGCAGTCTCAGTGAATATGTATTCATTTCATGAATACATGTTCCAGATAGTGAATAAAGCCAATGGACGGTACTGGCTCCTTTGTGAACCCCAAGTACTAATCTGCTATCAGCTGGACATTGTACTGCTGATCACATTTTTTTTCAGCCCAGCAGTCCAGCCAATTTTCTACTCATCTCGACATCTAGTTTATAACTCACTGGTTTAACTATAAGGATGACCATTTCAAAGGCCTTTGCTAAGACCCAGGGGAAAAACATTCACTTTTTATCCACAGCATCAGTCATTTCATCAAAGAAGGCAGTCAGGTTGGTCATGCCCGATCTGCCCTAGTAAATCCATACTGATTGTTCCTCATAACCTTCTCCTTCATGTAGCTGGAAATTCCTTCTAGGAAGTTTGGTTCCCCAGCCTTTCCAAGGACCGAGATTAGGCTTACAAGCAGGTTGTTCCCTGGATCTTCCTTCCTGCTCACCATCATTCAAAGAGAGGCTTTATACTAAGGGATGCAGAGAAACCAAAAGCTGCTAAGTATCAGTGTCCAAAGTTCAGATCTCAAAAAATCCTCGGTTTCATCTTAACTCCGTAAATATCTACCACTACTACTTTTCGCATTCAAAACATAGAAGCCACTTCATGATGAGCTGATAAAACCCTATGTTACACGGTGCTGAGTAGGAAACTGAAAACTCACCTCAACAAAATGTCCCCTTTCAGACCCAGCTGAGCCTTTGAGGATTACTGAACAAAATGCAGTTCACTCCATTTTACCTGTAAATTTGGACAGACTAGTTTTTCTTTTTTTCCCAAGCAAACCAAAGATGAGTGTGTTACTCCTACCAGAGGATGTTCTAACTTATTCTCAAAAGCTACCAATGACAGAATTCTTTCTAATTCCCAGGGCAATTTTTCCTTAATGCTTCACAGTTTTCCATGCTGTATCTTTTTTTGCTACAGTTTAAGTTTGCAACTTCTTGTCTTCTCCAGAATGGAGAATAATGCACCCACTCACCAAATTTTCCCTCATGAGCAATCTAAGAGCCCCTTTGATCATCCTCTTACTCCATTGTGCACACTTTATGTTTTTAGCACAGTGTCCAGAGCCAGTACAGCTGCATTCATACTACGCAAAACAAAGAGGAAGGATTAGTTGTTGAGACTTAAAAACAAGAACATTGTTCATGCACCCTAATACATGGTTTGCCTTTGTCTCACCCAGGTATTTTCTCTCTTCCTGTACTTCTATCTTCCTTCTTTTTTTTTTTTTTTTTTCCTTTTTTTTTTCTTTTTCTTTTTTTTTTTTTTTCTTTTTGGTTGAGGTGGGGAGAGGTAGGCATCTCATGTGCGTTTGTAGGAGATGGCACAGTGTTTGATTCAAAAGGTTAAGGATACGGTTCTTCAACAGTGATTTCAGCCTGGGGATCATATCTCTATACTGATAGGCATGAATGACTCACCCAGATCTCTGTAATTGTAATGCATCTCTCACACCGCGACAGTCCTGTTTTGTGAATAAAATCTTCAAAGGGACTGGGAACTCAAAGATGCTGCTGGAGCTTTTGGTGCCCTTTATATAGATAAAGATTTCCCGAATAACGGTGACTGGGCTCAGTTACCAGCTCCTGTAGGGATAACACATTTCAGTGAAGTCCCTGTGTGAGATGTTTTAACTGTGTTCACTGAAACTTGACTTGTACAAAAAAGAATTGCCAGAGGTGAAGGTCAGATGAAAAACAGCAGTTAAAGGAAAAATGCATAGACAAAAACTTCCGGATCCTCTGACAGTCCCCTTTGAAAGAGTCATGTTTGACTCACTATGAATGCTAGTAAAAAAATGCCTGGTTGTAATGAATACTAAGTAAGTGCCCTTTTTTTTTTTGTTTGACCTCAAAGTGATACAGATTTTGAAGTGTTAGGAAGCAAGCAGCATTAAACAGTATGAGCATTAAATGCTTGCCTGCAAGGCCCAAGATGAGTGTGACCCAGCAAGGTTTTAGCAGGAGTGTCAGGATTTTTTGCTATTGTTAAGCTATTCTTGTGCACAATATGCATACAGTTGTAGAACCTTGCTATCCAAAAAAGCAGTATGACAGCACCCTTGTCAGCATTTTACAATAAGATTTCTTTTAAACTGCTAACTGGAGGAACAATTGTCCTAGCAACAGGCATGCCTGGATGTACATGCAGACCACTTCAGCATGGCTGACTTTTTACTGAACATGGGGAGAGAAGGGCAGAGGCAGAAGACATGGCCGGACTGGATATGGTGGGAAGGACCACTGGGTACCCACATCCCCGTGAGTACCGTGTGCAGTTTTGGGCACCACAATGTAAGGCCATAAAACTTTTATAGAGCATCCAAAGAAGGGCTACAAAGATGTTGCAGGGTCTACAGGGGAAGATGTATGAGGAGCAGCTGGGGTCCTTTGGTTTGCTCAGGGCAGAGCAGAGGAGCTGAGGGGAGGCCTGATGGCGGCTGCAGCTCCTCACGGAGCGGAGGGGCAGCGCTGAGCTCTGCTCTGTGTGACAGCGACAGGGCCCGAGGGAACGGCATGGAGCTGTGTCAGGGGAGGGGCAGCTGGGGGTCAGGGAAAGGGTCTGCACTAGAGGGTGGTGGGCATGGAACGGGCTGCACAGGGCAGTGAGCACGGCCCCGAGTGCTGGAGTTCAAGGAGTGTTTGGACAACACTCTTAGACACAGGGTCCAGATTTTCGGTGGTCCCATGTGGAGCCAGAGGTTGGACTCCATGATGCTTGTGGGCCCTTTACAACTTGGGATATTCTGTGGTTCTGTGATCATCTTCTCTCCCTCCGTCTTTGGACTCGTGTTTCCACACAGTAAAGAAGCGTAAAAGGTATATTCAAAGATGGGGAGTACTTTAGTCTGCTTATGGTTTGAAGGTGTTTGAGTGATTTTTTTCATCACCTTTGAGTCCTGGCCCTATCTTTAAGCAATCCTGCTCAGAAGCAGGATGGTGGCCACAGCTTAATAGTCAATGTACAGATGAACGAAGTGAGCTTTGTCATAAGGAAGTTCCATAGTAATAAGAAGTTCCAAGATTCATCCCATTTTATAGCAGTTTATCAGTGCTGTATAAGCAGCATTTTTCAGGGAATCCTATATATTTGGTACCCGCAAAGAAATTTTGTGAGTATTCATCTAATTACACAGGCAATGGAAAGAATATGAACAGTAACATGTGCTGCTTGAAAATTGTTTGGAGCAGAAATGAGATGGAGGGTTTCCATGATATCTTGTGTTTTTCCATGTATACCATGCAAGAAAAATATGATGTTATATTTTGCTGTAAATTATGCTATAGTCCCACTAGGTAGGCCTGCTACTTCTATGTTACATACCAATATCATGTAGTTAACGTATTTTCTGTTTCTCAGACTACTATGACAGTCCAAAAAGTGACCAGAATTACCAGCCAACTGGCAAGATGCTGATGCAAGTCCTCCAAATGTGCAGCTGCTGCCCTGGCATCCATGGTGATTTTAATAGCAATGGTGGCATGCATTAATTAAATCAGCAGGGAAACAGCAAGTTTAAGACATGGCTTAAAGGAAACCTGAATGCGCACCATTAACACAGAGGAGAAAAGGTAGTGTACAATGATGTTTCCTTTTAAACTGTTATTTAAACTGTTACTCTTGTAATCTGAGCACTCTGGCATGTGATGGTGTGAGCGGAAATGTATTCTCAAGCTAATGCATCAGTTCATTGCCTTTAAATCGTTTTATTTACCTTCTTTTAAAGACATTCGGCACATGTCAGCCTGGACAGACAATGTCTGCAAAGTACCGCTTGCTTGCACCTCTGTTATCCTCTAAAGATGCTTTGCAGACTCTCAGCCCTGGCTCCTCTGCTGCCACAGGCTCGCAGCGACTAACAGGAGTGCATGAAGCAGGAGGCTGATTAATATTGACCGCAGGTAGCGCTCCCTGCCACGCCACCACTGCGGAGGCCTTGACAGTTCCATGACCCTCATCCTCGCGCCGCTCCCCTCCCTCCGGCTGCCTCCCACTCTGCTACTTGAACAAAACATCCCATCAGCATTGTTTACTGCGGGAACTCAGCCAAGGAAGTCATAACAAGACAATAGACATATAATCTGATAACCTTGTTAGCTAGGTGGAATCAGAGCTCCTAACAAGTAGAAGAGTTCAGTACAGCAGAATAAAAGTATTACAATATTTGTTGTCAATAGCTTTTCGGCTCCGTCTTTGAAAACGTAGCATTTCTTGTGCTTTTATTTAAGATTAAAGCTAAGCTCAAGGCCACTAAACAAAATAGCATGAACAAGGTCAGACATGACTTAAAAAAAAAAAAAACACACACACACACACAACAAAATGATAAGCAGAGCGGGGAGACAGACTCTTTCATTGTGTTCAAACAGCGGCAAGTATAACTATATAAAAAGGATGAGTTTACCATTCAAAAATCACTGTGAAGAAACAATCTGCAATGCACTCTTTCATATTTTCTTAGGACCAAGCTGTGACAGCGCCAGAAGTCTGAAATGAAGGGCAACATGCACAAGCACCATTGTATTAGCAGCTAAAGAGCAAATTGGTGACCCCAGTCATGTCAGAGCAGCATCACTGCTTCTCCAGGCAAGGAGCCAGAACCTCCCAGATGATGCCCCCCTTCCCACAGCAGTGTCCTTGCTCTGACCGGTGCTCCAGAGCAGAGAAGAAACCAGAAGTCAGCAGTTCAGCAGTTCTCACACTCTTGCTGCTCTGGGGCCACTTGTCCTGCTTGAGCATCTCTGTGTGTGTGTATACTAATTTGTTAGCACCCAACCGGCCATAAGCCTGGCAAATGCTGGTTTTATTCAACATAATGTTCTTTTTTTTTTTTTTTTTTTTTTTTTTTTTTTTTTTTTTTTTTTTGGTGATGATCAGTATCCATCATCAATAGAACCCTTTGTATTTTTCATTTTCCATAACTATTAATTTCCTCTCCATTACCTAGCCAAATGGTGGCACCTTTCATCATTTCATTTTAAAGTATCCTGGGTTAAAGTTCAATGAAGACCTGATAAATACTTCAACAGAAAGTTGCATGCAGTACTAAATAACGTCTGGAATTCTAGAAAGGGAGAACGTGTTATCTGTGGTATTGAATTTCTTTCCCCGGAGGAATAATTTATCACATGGGATAAGAGTGCCATTTTGATTGTGCCATTTCCTAAATGCTGCAGAAGAATCATAATGTGAGATGCTGCTCATTGAAGCAGGGATTCGGTGGTGGTGGGGTTTTTTTTTTGGTTTGCTTGTTTTAATGGAAAGAAAATCAATGGACTTGGTAGCATTTGTTCTACCTTTTGCAAGATAAGTAGAAAACAATTACTATATGTAAACAGTCGGAGAAGAACCTGCAACCAAGATTTGTCTGTCTTGCAGCATTTCTGAAAGTGTCAGTAATGACTGAAAAGTAAGCTGTTTTGAGGAGAATATTTTAGGTGCAGAGCTCCTCTGAATATCAGGTCACTTGTCTACATGCCAGAAAATAGATTTGAGGATCTAACTTCAGGCAGCCACACTTGAAAGTACAGTGGAAAATCAATCCTGAAGTAAATTGCTCCTCCGTTTGTACAGTTGCCTCTAATTTTCAGTGTGGGCACGCTTTTCCTTGAATAAGCCATCTTGTTTGTCTGACAGCTCCTCGTTTATTGATTTCTCTGCCAGAAGACAGTTGCAACTATACTGGTGGGTCTGCATAATTTCTATCAGGACAACAGCAGAGTAAAGCCATGTATTTCGTGTAAAGGAAGCTGTGTTTGTAAAACACAGTTCTGACAGTGAAAGTGTGACTCTCTAGGAAGTCCTGCTGGCAGGAGTGCATTGGAGACTGCATTTCTTGCCACTTCAAACTCAAAACGTAAGCTAGCAAAGAACATTTCCGTGCATAATCAGAAGGACCGACTCCTCTGTAGCTTAGGAAGGGCCAGGCATGAGGAAATCCCAAGGCAATGTCTTCAAACAAATTCATGCTTTATACGGCCTGCAGAGGTGGGGAAACATCCTAAAGGGTGCTGTAAAGGATGGAAAGTTGGGCTTAACCTCTGATCCTTTGGGGAAAGGATGTATGCCTTCCTGGGAGGCTCGCTCAGAGGAATCTGTGACCTGCAGTGTGTGGAGGCCAAGGTCGGCTCCGTTCCGTGGTGGCTGCTGGTGGGGGCTGTCCAGGGCTTTGTTCTCAACTCAGCCAGTCAAGGCTTGAGCAACCTGAGCAACACCCCAAGCATTCTGCTCTAAGGAGGAACTCTGGCCAGGCAGCCTCCAGGACTAAGGTATTTCAGGACTGTGCAGTGAGTCATTTCCAAAGAAAGAAAAGTGGGAGTCAGCTGCTTGCCTTCTTCCCCTTTTCTCCACTGTTAGCAGGCTAAAGTGATGCGCAAGCTATTGCTTAAGGCTCAGAAGATAATCCTGACCTATAAAAAGTGCTTACGCAGTAAGTATTTGTCTTCCCATATTTCTTTCTGAGCCTCATAAGCAGGGCCTGAATGCTCTTCATATCCTTAAAATTCTCAAAATTTATCAGTAACCTTTTAATCTCCTTATTTATGTCCAGTGGAGTACTGAGAATTGTGTATTCTCAGTACTTGACTGGAGTAAAGAACATTACTGAAGCCATATTTCAAACCATAGAACTTGGGAACTGCCAAGAAAAAAAGATCTTAGGGGAGTTTCTTTATATGTACTTTTTTAAAAAGATCACAGAAGACTTTAACAGCATCTTTTAACAAATACAACTGCTACAAATTTGATACTACCTCACCAACTTCCACCTCATAACTGCAAATAATGTGTTGCTATTCCAGACACGAAAAGGTTCTGCATTCTGATTTACATTGCTTTCCTTCTTTGTAACAGCATGGCTGTGGCCCTGAGAGGCCACCTAATTGGGCTTCACGGGTGAGATGTTAAGGGCACCACAGCATAAACAGGAATTAATGCTGTGATTCCCGTTTGCTGTGGCTTTCCACTGAAACGTGAACTTCTGACTTACTACATAAGTGATGTTCTGTGGGTTAGTGGCACTGTAGGAGTCACAGTGCTCTAACAGTGTTTCACTGCTAGAGGGATACTGGAAAAACACCTTTCCTGGAAGCTGAACTCCTCAGAGGACCTTGTGCTGTAGTAAATAATGGGCGTACTGCAGATGTCAGGCTTCATAACTGAAATACACAGCATCAAGCTTCTGTTTCAAGCAATTCTTATAGCTACAGCTGTATTCTTGACAGTGCCATACCCACTACATGGCAGCAAAGCACAGCTCCTACAGAAAGGGTATTATTTAAAAAAAAATAAAAAAATTCTACAAATAAAGGCCCAGACTATGCTGAAAATAGACCTTCTATCTTTAAAATAATAAACATAATCTTACTATCCATTGTCAAATTGTCAATTAAAATCCGTTAGACAAGACCTTCCAATGATGATGGAAAGCAGCTCAGCAATCACCTCTGCCAGTTCCCTCAGCACATGGATGGATGCATTCCATCAAGGCCTGTGGATTTGTGTGCATAAATTTTGACCAGACACTCTCTGACCAGATCTTCCTTGACCAAAGGGAAGCCTTCCCTTCCCCAGATTCTCTTTCTTACCTACAGGGTCTGGGGTTCCTGAGGGCTAGTCTTAGCATTAAAGACCATTGATCTCAGGATCTCATCCAGTCACTGCAGGGGATGGGAGAAAGCCAGGAAGCTTTGCAGCAAGCAGTCCCCAGGGGGTTCTTCCGAAGATTTTCTTCCCCTCAGGGAATTCCTGGCCAGGAATTGTTGTGGGACCCACAGGAAGAGGACCCAGGGAAAGCATTCTGGCTGGCTGGCAATATCCTGCTGTGATGGGGCTGAAAGCCCTTCAAGGTGAGGTCCCTCCACCTCTCCAGACACTGTGACGCTGCCTGAGCACGTGTGCCACTGATATCTGTTTAGGACGTGCCAGCAGCACTGTCCTTGCTCTGCTGAATGCAGCCGCCCACCATGGTTTCCCCAGCACCCCAGCAAGTAGAAGGCTCTCTCCTCTCCCCCGCCAACCACCCTGTGCCGTGGGGCTGGAGGAGCATTCCTCCCAGAGCTGGCCGAATGCTCGGCACCAGGTCCAAGCAATACCAACAGCAGCTGCCCTGCTGTTTCCTTCCAGGTCTCTTTGTCTGTGTGGGCTGCATGCCCAGACGTATGCGTCGCAGAGCCAGAGGCAGGGTGGCAAGCCCTGTCCCTGCCTGTGCCATGACTTTGCTGCTGCAGCATCTGCAAGACAAGGGGGTGAGCTGGGGACACCCAACCATCAGTCCTTGCCCTGGCCCATTGCCATGGTCCCATGGGTGCCAGAAGCACATCGGCACAGTGATGGGTGGCAGTGGCCAGATCCCTGGGAACAAGGGCAAAGCAAAACGTGATTGATCCCTGTCCCCAGGGTGACCAAGCGCAGGCGTACTGCAAGCTGGAGCACATCCTGTGGGAAGACGAGAGCCGCCCGCCATGTGGAGTGGTGAACCGGCTGCTGGCAGAGGTGTCCCAGGCAAGGGGCCACTCCTGAAGGCAAAGGGAGCCAGAACACTGCCCGTGCCAGTGTTCTGCTGGCAGACAGCAGTGGCTTAGCACTTCCAAGGGAAGGCCTCAGGCAGCCTCCTGTGCCGCGTGTCACCAGCGACTCTTTTTCAGGGCGTGACAGACAGCGTAAGGACGGCTGCCAGCAATGTCCTGGTGGCTCTGGCCTGGACGCACTTCAGCTTGGTGATGGCTGAGCTCCAGGGCCACCTGAAGGCCATGGGGGAGATGTCCAAGGAGTTTGTGCTCATCACCCTGAGCAAACTGTTCAGCAGCTACGGTAGAGTGCCCTCAGCCTCCTGATGTTGATGACAACCGGGGAATCGGGTCTCTCCCTTCTGCATGTGCTCTGCGTCGAGCTGGGGGATGCAGGGGTGCAGCCCCTCCTCCCTCACTGCTGGGGCTCTGACCCTGGCCCTCTCCTTCCCATCTGCAGCCCCACAGTGCATCCCCTTCATGCGGCTGACGCTGGCCAGCCTGTGCAGTGTGGTGGGCCAGGTGAGGAGCAGCCAGACTCTAAGCATTGCTTGTACTGGTGAATGCCAGCCCCAGAGCAGGGGGACTCAGGACAGCCCTTGCACCTCGCCCTGCTGCAGAATCTCACAAGCTCCCTTTTCCCTTGATGCTTTTTGTTTGTTTGTTTCTTTGTTTGTTTGAAGTAATCATTCGTTTATTCTTTTTGGATTTTTTTCCAGTTGTGAAACAATGGTTGGAAGGAGTCAAGGTTCACCTGTCCTCTGGAAAGCAATGCCCCTGGCCTGCCATGGAGAAAGAGCAGATCTTTGAGAATCTTTACCAGCTCTTCTGCTCTGTGCTGAGGAACTGGCAGGACTGCAAGGAGGAAAAGGTGAGCACTGCTGCATTCCCAGCCCAGGATGGTAGTGTGGACATCCATGTTGGCAGCTGCCTGTGCCCAGCGGGCTGAGAGCAGAGGGGTGACGAGAGGGAGTGGGCTGGTTCTGCAAAAAGTCCCAAACTGGCTCTGTGCTCGGGGCTGGATCTCCCTGCCAGGAAGCAGCTGCACATCACAGCATTGTGGCAGGGAGAGCTGGGGATGAGGGTGTGGGGAAAACCTTCCTGCCCTCCAGAGTGAACCCATCTCCTGCTGGGCACAGGGATATGGGGAAGGGGAAGGGAAAGAGAAAGCCCTCTCTGTAGGAAGGGCAGACCTTCAGTCTTCGATGTCGGGCGTCTGCCATCCCTCTCCAGAACAAACAGGCCATCCTCAGGGCTGTGGCTGCCATGATGGCTGTCCTTCTGCAAGAGGAGCTGCACTGAGAGCATGTCTGGGACCAGCTCCTCTGGCTCGTGCACCTGTGTCAGGAAGTCCAAGACACCCGCAGGGGGACCAAGGTGAGACGTTGTGCAGGGCTCAGCATGGACATGAGGCCCGTGCAAGTGACATGAGGGGTCAGTGGGATGGAGGGAGGAGGCGGGGAGCCCTTGGAGAAAGAAGGAACAGGGGTCCAAGGGAGGTCTGAGGCTTCCTGAGCTCTTCATTCAAGGAAGGAACAACCTGGACAGGGCCAGGAGGGAGCCAGGAGTCACTGGGGCCCATCTCCTGGGGATGGGAAGCTTCATCACCACCACTGTTGGGCTTTGAGTGCCTGAGGAGCTCTGTGCCAACAACCAGGGGGACCATGTCCAGTTGCATCTGATGGGGGAGAAGAGGGCTTCTGGGTGGGAAATTCCTGCAAACGATGCCCGAATAGGGGTCAGCTGAGCACAGAGAGACTCTATTGGTGCTGCAGGGATGGGGGGACAAACCAGAACGCCTGTGCAGGAGCTTCTCCCAGCAGACAAACCATTGGGAATCAGTTTCTCTGCTCCCAAGTGGCTAGATGTGGCTTCAGCCCTTTCTTCCTCTCCTAGTCTCTTACAGTGCCTCATTATCTTCCTGGAGGCCTTAGAGGGAGTTGAGTCTGTCATCCCCAAGGACAAATTTCTGGCCATAACCAGTGCCGTGTTCAACCAGGCAAGGGGAGCCTATCCTTGCGCCCACAGGCTAAGTCTCAGGAGGACTGCAAAGCTCTGAGCCTCTGACGGCCACTCAACCTTAGCTCCTGCATGCCTGTGGCTGCTCCAGGACTGTGCGTGTGCCCCTGGGGATGTTGTGGGGTGGGCTGTGTTTTGTCTTTTGTCTGCATGTCCTCTTCCTGAGAGTGCCAAAGGAGACAAGAGCTGTCAGCAATTTCTTTTCCGTCCTCAGTGCTGATGCAATTTTCTCAAATGGACCTTGTTCCCACAGCTCTCTGATGACACCAAGCAGCATAGCAAGGCTGACAGAGAAGAGCTGACCCACTGCATCCTGCTGCAGGGTAAGGGGAGGAGCTTTGGTAATGTTTGGTGGTGTCCTGTCCAAAACCTCTCTTGCAAACCTCCAGAATGGGTGCAAGTTTCTTGCTAACACAGCACAGGATTTCCTCCCTGTACTCCGAATCTCCCAGAGGAAACGGTCCTGTTTCTGCAGTTGCAGCTGGGCAATGAGAGGAAGGCCAGTTGTGTGGCAGCCCTGGGTGTGCTCAGTGCTCTGGCTCGCTCTGATGGTCAGTACCACAGGTCAGGGCTTCCAGGGATCCCTTCTGCCATCTGGGTTGTGCCTCCATGCATGCTTCTGTGCATTTCTTGTAGAACCCGTGATGACAAAGAAGCTGCCCCAGGTTGTGGAAGCTGTGCAGTGTCTGTGCAGGGACCCCAGGACCTGGGTGAACTGATTTGGGAAAGGAAAGAGCTGTTGGGGTGGTAGAGAGACCCTTTCCCTCAGGGCAGAGGCTGATGAGCCTGTACCAGAACTCAGACCCAGGGAAGTATTTCCCCTCTCCTTTGTGTCCTCTGAGAGCCCAATGGCAAGAAGTGATGCTGCTGTCAACACAGGCTAGGCTGCAGTGCCAAGGAAGGTGCTGGGATGCCCAGGGAGGTGCTGGGGCACTGACCACCTGGTCTCAATGGTTCCTGCGGGGAGAGCAGGCAGGTCCCTGTGCTGTGCATGGAAAGTGCACAGCCTGGTGCTAAGGCCTGGCCTTCACCTCAGGGGCCAAGGCTTCTCCTCTGCTCTTGGTGTCCCTGTGCACGCCCAAAGGGAAAAAAACAAAAACAACAACAAAAAAAAAACACCCACCATTGACCCCTGGCAGGTGAGGAGGGCCATTCTGCATTTCATCAAGGATGTGCTCAGTGCTAATGCCCGGAGCTGCTCAGCCTGGGATGTGGTGGGACACATCTTCAGTGAGTTCATCCGCACCACGGGAAGAAGGGTAAGGACAGTGGGCAGCATCTTCCTTTGGAAGACCCGTGCTGCTCAGAGGCTGGCACAGAAGCATTGGTGGGGCCACACCTGAGCATCCTGAGAGGCTCCTGAGAACTGAGCATAACTGGTGTTCCAACAACACTGTTGTGCAGTCAGCCAGAGAGCTTTCTGCCCAGGAAACCCAGGAAGAAGGAGCTCTCCAAGAGCTGTGCATGGACATCCTGGGGTCACTGGATGTCTCTGTGAGTGGGATGACCAAAGTAAGTAAGTAAGTCACAACCTGCCCTTCTGCCACTCCTTGCCTTCGCACCACATTTTCCTCGTCCCCTTCCAACACCCCAGATCTGTCCTCCAATGTGCTCTGAAGCACACAAGGCTCAGGGAAATTCAGAGTCCTCTTCATCTCTGCATGGAGGCAGGAATGCTGACATGCTAAACTGCCTTGTTCCCTACAGCTTCTGTGGCCACGGCTGCAGCTGTATGTGGTGCCAGCCCAGTACACCGGCATGCTGATCCCAAGCTGTGTCCAAGCCCTGGCTGAGAGAGGGGACCTGATGGTGCAAGAGATAGAAGAACTGGATTCCCATTTCCTCAGCTCCATGTTTCAAGGTAGGAGCAGAAACTCCCCCAGTGAGCTCTGTTGACCTGTGTTAGCACCCAGAAGGGACAGCAGAGATGCACATGGCAGAGCATGGCATGTCTTGGCATCTCAGCACTTCTTTCTCCCCGCAGGCCCACTGCTGACTCCCCAGACACTGCTGGCACACCTGTTGGTGAGTAGATGCTCCAGAGGCTGGTGCCATGAGCACCAAGGAGGAATCAGCATGGCCAAGTGTGCCATGGGCAAAGCTGCTGGCTGCTCCTTGCCCACTAGGGCAGAGCCAAACTGCTTCCCTCCTGGGAGAAGCTGCTGCCCTTGCTGAAGAAGTGACCCTGCTTCTCCTTGATCTCACTCAGGTGGTGGCAGGGAGCCCTTTTGCAGGCACTGAACTCCATGCTGCTGCCTTGCTCCCCATGCAAAACCTCCTCAGCAAGATGAACAGAGCTGTGGGGGCCATCTGGGCTGCTGAGACCCCCCTGCTTCTGCAGTGCTTCGAAGGTAAAGTGCTGGTGGGGAGGGAAGGGCAGAGGCTGGGAAGGGGAGGAGTGAAAATGCAGCTCTGCAGTGTGGCAGAGGGGAAGCATTGCCTGCGGCCCAGTGCTTGCGCTGCTGTTGTTCCTATTCCAGGGAGACGGCCCTGAGGCCCGGGGATCTTTGCCCCTGTGGATCTGTCCATTCTGGGGCCCTTCACGTCCCCTCAAACAGCAGTCCTGGAGCAGTTAGTTCTGTATGCCTGCTGGGACAGTGTTTGTGGGGAGGGACAGGTCATTGTGGAGGGGGGTGCAGGACCCAGCTTGGCAGTGCTGAGTGCCCAGGCCAAGCCAGGTTTGCAGCAGCTCTTCTTTTGTGGTTTGATCCCAAGCAAGTCTTTTGCTTCCTGTTGCTGTGCAGAGAAAGATGAGAGCGTCCCAGACTCTGCAGAGTGGGAGCACCATGTGCTGAAGGTACAGCATTGCTGGGAGGCACAGTGCAGAGAAGTACTTGTCTGCCTCAAGGAGCCCCACTCCCATACAAGCCAGGGAGGGAATGCTGGGGGAAGCTGGGAGAGGGACTGTTCTTCCAGTCACCTTTCCCCAGAAGGCTGCAGTGACTTAGGAATGTGGGAAAAGGCAAAGGGCAAGGGAACATAGGCTTCTCCTGTTCACTAACAGTTCCTGAGGGCATCGCTGGAGACCATGGAGGATGAGGCCTGGACTGAGGCCCTGAGCTGTGAGCTGAGTTGGTGGCAGAGCAGCTCTCTCAGCAGCTCTGGAGAAAAGGTGTGCTCCCCCTGGCTCTACCTAGAGGTGCAGCTGCAGATGCCCAACTGAGGCTGCGGCTGCGGCTGATGCTCTGCCCACAATGGCTGCTCATGCTGCTTCCCCAGTCAGCGCCCCCCAGAGAGCCTTTCTCTGCAAACCGCTCGGGGGTTGGCTAAAGCTCAGCCCTGCAGCTGCTCTCAGCGTCTCCCAGGGAATGCGGGTCCTTCCCACCTGGCCCTCTCCCAGCAGGTCAGGCTGCTGCCACATCTCAGCTTCTTCCTTCCCATCCCTTTCCTTCCTTTCTCTTCCCTTCCCATGCAGTCTTTCCTGGACAAAGCTCTAGGGACAGCACTGGGAGCTTGTAAGGAAGTCCTTCACGTCCAAGAGAAGCTGCTGCAGCACCTGGAGGAAGCAAATGCAGAGAAGCCATCTGAGGCCCAGGTGAGCTCTCCTCCCAGCCAGCTTCTGAGAGTGTCCCTGGTCACTTCCTGGGGCAGAGGGCTTCTCCTGGACCTGCTCCGGGCCTTTCAATCTCCTCACTGCTGCCGCTTCCCTCAGGCAAGGACCAGCCCAGCCACTGTAGGACCAGCCACACCAGCAGGTTCAGGTCTGCACCAACCACCCCTTGTTCTTTTGTGCAGGGAATGATCTCTCTTCTCGGCCATGCTGCTGAGAGCAACTTCCACACAATCCTGGACACACTCACCATGTTTGTGTCCAGGCTGTGCAAAGGCCGGAATGCAAAGATTTCCATACTGAAGAAGGTAAAGCATTATGCGTTTCCATCTTGGCTTTCTTCCACCTTATTTTCACGGCAGATCCTGCCTTGAGAGCCCAGGTGCATTGCAGGGCACTGGGGGCTATTGAGTGAGTGTCTCAAGGCATTCCTCCTCATGCAGATGGAGCTGGACAGCACGAGAGCTCATGCCATGCGCAGTGCTCTCATCCTTGCCCATGGCAGCTTGGCACACAGAGCCTCCAAGGAACAGCTGCTCGCCCACCTGGAGGAAGACATCGTGGGCAACATCCTGCTGCTCTACAGCTGCAGCTGCCAGGTGAGAGCTTGGGGTTTGCCAGGGTGTCAGAGCATCCAGCTGCTGCCCCTCCACGTGGGGGGATGCCCATTTCAATGGGCCTTCTCTTTCCAAAGGTCCGTCAGGGAACAGTTTGTGCCCAGATGAAGATCCAAGCCCTTCCCTTAGCATTGCCCCCACATGTTCCCTTGGCCCTTCCCGCTGTTCAAAGAATGTTTTTCTCTCTTGGGCCTCAGGATTTGCGGAACAAGCACTGGTTCAGAGCTTCACTGACTTCAGCTCTGCCTTCCATGCTCTGCCTGCTTTAACCCCTCCTTGAAGGGCAAGCTGCTGGAGATCCTGATGGTGAGTGCCCAGAGCCAGGGCTGTCTGCAGTGGAGTTTTGGGTTGTGCCATGAGGCTCGCTTCCTGGAGGCATACAGGTCTCCCTCAGCCACATGCTTCCAGCTGGTGGGGACCTTGGGTGCTGGCAGGCAGCAGCTGGGCAGCGGGCTAGGTCCACCAGCTGTGGAGCTGCTGCATCCTGCAATGCCTCTGTGGGAAATGCGGGAGTGATGGGGCCAGTGTTGAGCAGTTGTTTCTGTCTCTGGGCTGGACAGAAGTGCTCTCACCTGCCCCTTGCCCACTTTGACAATGTCTCTCTGGTACTTGCAGGACTTGCTGAAGAAGTATTACTTGGGCAGCCCTGTCTCCCCAGTGCCCCTCAAGGTGGTTCTGGCCCTGGAGCAGCTGAGGTAAGGGTGGGAGCCTCTGGGGTTGCAAGGCAGGATGGTGGTCCCCCTTTAGGGTAGCTCCCGGAGGCCTGCAGTGGGCAGGGAGTGAGGACCAGCATCTACAGAAGAGTCGGCTGGGCTGTTGTGCCCAGCAAAGCTGGGGTTCTGGACAGGGAGAAAGGCCCTGGTGCTCCTGTCCCCTGGCAGGGAAGAGAAGGTAGACCTGGGGTCTCCTACCCCTCAGAGCGGAAGGTGGTTCACTGATGCTGGGAAGGAGGTGGGTGCTGCTGGAACTAAAGACAGAGCTCAGAGCTCAGCAGCACGGCCTGGGGGTGCTGGCTTTGCAGCTGTCCATTAAGAGAAACTCTGGTGTCTGAACCAGCCTGCAGAGTACTGGTAAAGGCCTTTTCTGCTTTCTCTTCTTTTCCTCCTGTCAGCAAGCTGAAGCCCTCTTTAGGAAGCAAGGACATGTGTGACATGTTGCTTCTGTGCTGCAAGAACATCGTGACCCAACCTTCAGAAGAGATGATGCTGAAGATCAGGAAGTCACAGCAAGCAGTTCAATACCTGCAGGTAACCTGACATAATTTTCATAGCCACCTCTCAGTTGGAGCCCTTTCTCAGCACACATGACCTATGCTCTCGCAGCAGCTGTGATGCTATACCTCAATCCCCTCTTCTGCTTTCAACTTCTGAAAACATCGCTGAAAGCTCTGGGCTGGCTCATGGTGGTTCTGCTCAAGACAGAGCCCAGCCATGGCTTCTTCCAGAACATAGTCCATGTGAATACGTGTGGGGCAAGGGAGAAAGTATGGTGCCTGTGGATAGCAGGGACAGAGATCTGGGGACTGAGAGGACCATGAGAGGGGGAGAAATCTCCTGCTGATATGCCAGCTCACTGCGAGCTCAGAAGTGGGCAGAGAAATGGGCCCTGCAGGAGGAAAGGCAGGAGCCAGCTCCTGGCAGGGCACAGCTGAGGAAAAGCTCCTAGATTAGGAGGCAGAAGGGTCTGCAGAGAGTGGTGGCAGCAGTGCCAGTGCTCAGTGAGGCGGGGGGCTGCATGGAGCCACAGGGCACAGGCCCTGAGGAAAAGTGCTAGGAAAGGGAGGACAGAGAGAGGGATGGCAGGATGGGAAAGAAAAGATGTCCGCAGTGATTACAGATGCTCTGCCCCATGTCTTGCAGAGAGCAATAACCTCAGAGAATGTGTGGGAGCACAAGCCCTGCAGACCTCCTCCCAGTTGCTGTCTGCTTGTGAAGAGCTTCAAGTGAGTAAAGAGCCCCATCACATGACCCCGGCTCCCTCCCTGGTGCCCCTGAGCTGGAAGGTGAGCTCCGCCCAGCTGTGTATTCTGTGTCACTCACCACACAGGGAAGGCACAGGCGAGAGAAGCTAGGGAGAGCTGGGGCTGCCTACAGCTTTTTTCCTGCCTCTTGACCCTGCAGAGAGGAGATGCCTGCAAGCACTTTGGCTCCTTGGTGGGATTGCTGACCCCTCTGATGTGTGACCCCATGCCAACATCCTGCCAGTTGGCTGTCACCTGTCTGAGCTCCCTTCTCCGAAGCCAAGGTGAGTAGAGTGGGCATATGCCAGCCCCCTGCTCTCCTCCACAGCACTACCAGAGCCCTACGGGCTGGGCCCTGTTTACAGGAGAGAGAGGCACTGTGCACAGCCCTCTTCTGGTTCCCACTCTGTCCTCTGTCTGTCCCTGTGGAAAGCGGTTCCTTTTCCAGAAACAAGACTTCCCTTTTCTCCCCGTGCCCTTCAGCCAAGGTGACCAACAGAGTCATCAAGATGGGAGACATCGGGAGCCTGTGCTAAAGAAGCACAGCCTGAGTGCAGAGCCAGGGCTTGGACAGGGTGACTGGTGTGAAATTTAGGCTTAGGCCTTGGCAGCATGTCAAGGGAGTGGGCACTGCTCATGAGCTGAATGTCCATGGTTAGGACATGCAGAGTCAAGGATGCAGGAAGTCATTCTTTCTCCCCTTCTTCTTTCAGGTGCCACTGATCCTCTACAACCTGCGCAGCTGTATGTTCTCCATGCAGCAGAGCATGTTCATGCCGTTCCTGTGCCAGACGGTGGTCATCCTCACCTGCTATCATGCAGAGGTCACAATTGACAACTTCTTCTGGCTGCTTGAGCCCACAGACAGGTATTGGCACTCCTGCCTTCGCTGTTGCTACGGTCCCAGTTGTAGCTTGCCTCTGTCAGAGGGATCCCAGGAGGAAGCAGCTTTTCTTTGTTCCTCTCAAAGTCTGTTTGAGGCAAAAAATACTCAATCACAACTTCAGACTCTCCTTTTTCTGGCGAGACACGGAGGAATGGAAGAAAGTTCTATCTTTGAGGGTAGAGACAGTTGAAGAATGAAAAGGAAAGCTGAGTTAAAAAATTCATAGTATTTGTTAAACATTTTAAAATGCCAGAGTCCTGGCTAAGAAGTGAAAAGAGCTTTTTTTTTTTTTTTTTTTTTTTTTTTTACCAAATCTTAATTTTAATAGCTGCTGAAGACCATCTCCATACCATTTACACCATGCACTGGTCTGCAAGTGCAAAATTCCAGCAGCAGAGCTTGTGTCTGCACTGGCATGGGCATTTGTACAGGATGTCAAAACCCCTGCTGTGGATATGCTGTGTCTCCTGCAGCATATATTCCAAACTCATGGCTTGCCAAAACAGGCTACTTTGTTGTTCACACTTAGAGCTCTTCCTGTATTCGACTTAGAGGTCCAGGTCTGTTTGCCTCTGAACTCTTGGGAGAATTCCCTTCGGCCTAACCAGGTGGTTTAACATGAGTCCTCTCACTCCTACTCGCTTATATTTCCACTTTTGACTCTGCTCATGTCATGGGTATTTCTTCATCCTGCTGCTTACTTATTTTGCATCCTCCTTCACGGCATCTTTCCATGTCCTTTCATGTGCAGACAAAGAATGAGCCCTTCAGCGCCCATCTTTCTCCATGTCAGATGATGTGTTCTGGTCTTGCCTGCCTCCCTGTCATTTCTCTGTGCCTCCTTCATCCTTGGCCTTTCTCCAAGTAGCAGGTTGAGGCCAGCTCCCTCTCTAGCAGCACTCTTCCACATCATCTCTGCCTGATGCTCGCACTCTCTTTCACCCCTCTCATTCTCATTCTTTCTCTTTGGCTTCACTTGTCCTTGCTCCTGCTGTGTACATGCCTGCATGCCACACTGGTGGCAGGTGACAGCCACTGCTGAAGGTGCTGACATCTCACCACTGCACGTCACCTCCCCTTCCACAACATCCATTTTACTTGTTGTTTGTGACATTTCCAAAATCCCATATGGACTTTATAGTGACGAGGTAGTGCTGGGTTATGCGATGAAAGACTGCTGTCTCCCAGACACTGAAGAACCTGAGGCCCATGGGCTGAGGAACTCTGGTCCTTCCCTGTGCTGTCACAGGAGGTGACCAGCCCCACAGCTGGGGGACCCTGCAAGAGTCTGAGGAAAGGCTCTAAACGCATTTTTTTACCACCTTTCTTCACCCCAATCATTGCTTGGGATGTAGAATAGAGCATCTTGAAATCTTAACATGAAGGAAGAACCAGATGTTGAAGAGGAGGGAATAATGGATAGAAGGGGAGTTACCTTTGGTAAAGCCCTGTTGGTTACCACCAATCACCTCATCTTTATTTTTCATGTGCCTTAGTAGGGCCTTTAGGAGGATCTGCTCCATGATCTTGCCAGGCACAGAGATGAGACTGACTGACTGGTGGTTCCCTGGATCCTCTTTTTTTCCTTTCTTGAAAATGGGGGTTATATTTCCCCTTTTCCAGTCAGGGGGAAATTCACCACACTACCGTGGCCTTCGAAATACGATGGATAGCAGCTTGGTAACTTCATCCACCAGTTCCCTCAGAACTCATTGAGTCTGCAAGAGTTCTGCAGAGGCACCTCAGACTTTGAGGCAGGCTTCCTCCTCTTGTTAGTCTTTCTCATGGCAATTTTCTATTTCTCGTTACTGCTTGTTTTCCCTCCAACTGGATACACCAGTGTGGGAGTTTGGGGCTGTCTGACCCCTGACTGTAGATTCAATGCAGACTGCACATGAATCTGCCTAACCGGCTCTAGTTGTGCCTCCCTGATAGCATACAGCCTTTTGACTGCTTTCTGCAGTTAAGTCAGCTGTCACAGGAGGTCCTCCACCAGAGCACATCTTGCACAGGCGAGCTTGCCTTACTCCTATGGTCCAGGAGATAGGTCCAGAGACTTCCCACAGACCACGGTCTGCACAGATGCTTCTTCCTTTAGAAGCTCTGTCTGAGTGAAAGTACTGTTCGTGACTGGGGTCGGTGGCACATATCCTTCCAGCCGCATAGCTGGAGTTGAGGGCTCACCACTCTGCTTGGAGGGTCGATTAGAATGTGCGCCTCTTGCTCCTGAAGCCAGCAAAACCTTAGTGCTCTGCTGTGCGAGCTACAGCTCCGACTCGACAGGTGTACAAGTGACACCCACACTGCGGGCCCACCCTCAGCTCCCAGTCGCTGACCCACCCGAGAGATCCTTCCGGGGCGCGGGCGCAGCGTACGTTGCCCTGACACCGCTCACTCCCGGTCAGCCTTTCTCGCGAGAGCTGCCTGTTGGTGGAGGGCCGCTCCGTTGTCTCGGTGTTTCCCTGGCGGAGGAAGCCACAGACCGCCTCCTACTTTGAGATTGGTTGCTGAGGTTGTGGCCGGGCCGGCTCCGAGGCAGCTGCTCTCGGGGGGCGAGTCATAGTCCAGACAGAACTGCATGGTAATGCCAGAGGGGAACGGCAGCAGAACTGCGCCGAGACACTGCCTAAAGCTGAGCGAGGGCCGTGGCACTCTGCGGCCGCCGGAGGAGGGCTGCCTCTGAGCACAGGGACAGCCCACTCTGTCAGAAGGGGCCCTCGGTGCCAGAGAGATGCAACTCATAAACCAGAAGGAGGGAGGCGATACAGTCGGCTGCCAGTTACCGGCAGTTACCTTTCATTCCTGTTGGCGGTTGCTGGGAATGTGCTTGGGGACTGTGGGTGGCTGCAGGCGAAGGGAAACGGGGAAATCACAGAACCACAGGGGCTGGAAAAGACCTCAAGAAATCATTGAGTCCAACCCCTCTGCTAAAGCAGGAACCCTGCTACAGGTGGCACAGCTAGCTGTCCAGATGGGTCTTGAATATCTCCATAGGAGGAGACTCCACATCCTCTGTGGTCAGCCTGTTCCACTGCTCCATCACCCTTACTCAAGTTCTTCTTCATGTTAGTACAGAACTTCCTATGTGCAAGTTTTAGGCCATTACTCCTTGTGCTGTCACTACACGCCATCAAGAAGAGCCTGGCCTCATCCTTTTGCCTCCCTCGAGAGCATAGAATCATAGAATGGCCCGCGTTGAAAAGGACCACAGTGATCATGTAGTTGCAACCCACCTTCTATGTGCAGGGTCACCAGCCACTAGACCAGCTTGCCCAGAGCCACACCCAGCCTGGTCTTGAATGCCTCCAGGGATGGGGCATCCACAACCTTCTTGGGCATAGTGTCTCCTTTGTCTTAGTTTAAAACCATCCCTGTTTGTCCTATCACTATCAACCCATGTAAACACTCATCATACCTCCTGTTTATACACTCCCTTCGAGTACTGAAAGGCCACAATGAGATCTCCCCAGAGCCTTCTCCAAGCTAAACAAGCCCAATTCTCTCAACCTTTCCCTTAAGCAGTAATTCTCTGCTGAAGATCAAGAACCCTTATCATGGTCCTGATCCATCAAAGAATGTAAGTACATGCTTAAAGCGAGTGTTTTCTTCTTACCTGATTTGCTGGTGTGTGGAACAGAAAGAATGAAATTTCCATTTAGTAAATAACTCTTTAGACCACTGAGCTGGAGGTCTGTCTGAAACCAAACAAACACTTAATTTCTGCTTTAATTAACACTGCTGCAAGAAGTCTTGCTGTGGGTATGCTACAACTATGCTTCAAAACCTTGTAGAGTATGAGAGTTTTTAGTTCCGCTCACGCTGCATGATATGTAAGATTAATGTTTCGATAGCTTTTAATCCCTCTGAAACCTATACTGAAAAAAAAAATCTTTTTTCACTGAAGTATATTAAGTAGTGTCAAAATAGTTTCACCTTTCTAAAAAATCTATAGAACTAAAAAGAAAATGAGCTTTTTTCTTTTTTTTCCTTTTTTTTTCTTTTCTTTTTTTCCAAATAACTATTTAATTGAGCTACAGTGCCCTGTGACCTTTCATAATAAGAGTATGGACAATATAATCTATTATCCAGTTTAACAGTATTTTATATCAATCTTTGTTCAATACTACTAGCAGAGAAAACAGGACTTTTTAACTGTACCTTCTTTTTTTTCCTGTTAGGAAAGATATGTGGTGAAACTTTAAACCTGAATGATTTTCATTAGTTCTCACTTTCTGCATTTTCCCATACTTCCAAGGTCTGTGATTTGAGATTTTTTTCCAAGGTGAAACTGAATGAAATAACATTGGCTACGTCTTTGTTTAATGAGCTATGTTTTATTTGTTAATTAGCACCCTAATGAATTTGAGATGAAGTAATAAAACTTATTTCCAGTACTGAGTAGAATTATGAAGGCTATGAAAGTAGATTTTGGGGAGGATTTTAGAGTTACTTTACATACTTGTGTTTAATCACCAGAAGGCCACTGCAGGTTGTGTGATCCCCTCTGGATTTCTTAAAGGTGCTGAGCACTCACACATCTTGTGGATCTAAAAATCTGGATGATATCTTCTTTGATGGCTCAAGGCAAGCAGGATGATCTTCTCAGGGAGTTTGTAAATAAAATGTTTGCCTTTTACCCTGATAACCATAATCAGAGGAAGTTGGTTTATCCATAGTTACTCCTGTACATTTCTTTCCATCCGTTTGGCCCAAGGTAAAAAAAAATAGGCAGCCCAGAAGTAGCTCAGATCTCACATAGGAGTCTCCAAATTCTAGCCTTGCCATTAGTGGTCAGAGAAACTAATGTCAGCATTTGACACTATACTATTCTTATCCTGGTCTCTGCAATGTCATGAGCATTTCTCCTTAAGACAATTGGAGCAAGCCTAATCATCTCTTCAGTTGTAATTTACTACAGTGCAGCCTTGAATGCTTCCGAAGACCTCAAAACTACTACATGTCTGAACCTCACTGTTCAGTTTTATTGCAAGATATCTTAGCCTCTTAGGCCATTGATCTTCCACTTTCAATCACACCCTCAGTTCCATCTTCCCTTGATATAATTATGAGTTGTAGATCCTCACACTGACTTTTTATTTGCTGGAAATTGATCCCATCTGCTCCTGCAGATTTCATGTAACTGTGATCTTTTTGTTGGTGTGTACACACACACAGTCTTTGGACACACCTTGGAAGTAGCATAACTGTTTCTGTCTTTTGGATAATAAAGCTACTGGCTTCCAAATGTGAAAAGCAAGATAGATTTGCCTGTCCCATGCAGGAATTCTGCCTTTCTTGCTTATTTTAGGATTTTTTATCTTACAGCAGCCTGTCTCTGACAGAAGCAGCTCCAGCCTGAGGTGGCTGTATATATTCACTCTACATATGCACACCTAAACAGCACAACAACTCTATTACAGTATAAATAAGAACAGTTTACTCTCTCTGAGCTTGAAATGGTTCACAATTAATACATCTGCTTCCAGTCACATAGAAAGTCAAATAGGGCAATAGGAGCTGATCCATCAAGTTGAAACACATTATATTGTGTTGCTCTTTTTTCCCTCCCCACATCTGTTTACTATTTATTTAAACATATTTTTTATTGTAGAACCCCATTCTGACATTTTTCAGTTAAAAAACTGTGATACATTCCATTTTCATTTGAGAATATATATGGTGTACTCTTTCTAAACAGATAATTATGTTTAAGATATTTATGATGAATTCTAGATATTTAAAAATGAAAACTAAAATTCAGAAGAATTATCTACTTGTAAGCTTGGAAGTGCTCCCATTGCCAGAAGTTAAAAACATAAAGAAAACTGGCCTCATCTTCTCAAGAAACAGATTGAAGTGTTTTACTAGCAGGGCCATTAGGAAAAAATCTCGGCTTACAGTTAAGGCAATCTGTTCTTCCACAGTAGAAAAATAAATGTCATCATATTTGGAATATCAAGTCTTTAAACATAAAAGCAACTACTACTGTTGTTATACGTTATTATTATTACTGTAATTAGAGTTATTATGATCAATACATTTGCAGCCATAGCAGCAATAAGAACAGTTTTCATATCTTAAAGTAGTTAAAATACTGTTGTCTGAGATCTCAGTAGGAGATGTGTTCCTTCTGACCAGATTTAGACACCTCTTGTATCCATTTGTGTTAGAGGTGTGGCTCCCTAATGCTCTGTAGATGAGGTGGTCACTCCCTGAGGAGCCATCAGAGAGTGTGCCACATTAGATGCATGAAGTTGGCTGGTGTAAAAAACCCTGTAGGTAACCACATGAGAGTCAAATAAGAGTCAGAAGAATTGTAAATGAGCAACAGTGGTCAGGGCTTGCCAGGGACAACAAGCAGCAGCTGCTAGTGTGATGGGCTGATGGGAACTGGAAGCTCGTGAATGCTACTGGGACAATCACAAGGAAAGACAGCAGTGAGATGTGTGGGAGATGAAGACCTCCAAGGAAAATCTGTGAATGGGTTGTCCCTACATCCTGGCTAGTGGGACAGCATGCAGTGAAGGTCACAGCTCCGCAAGCCCAAGGAAAAGGGAAAGAGAAGAAAGATCTCTGTGGGTAGCAGATGTAGAGTCTTTAGTGCAGAGTAGAGACTGAATCATGATTTAATGATTTTTACAGTCATCTGGAAAAAAAAGATCCTTCCAAATGGTGAAAATTAAACAAACAAACAAACAAAAAACCCAAAACCCTTTAACTGTTACATAATGTTGATTCCAATTTTCTTTTTAGTAATGTGATGTTTTTCTGGTGGCGTCTCATATTTCTCAGTAACTTCTTCTTTTTGAAGGAGCACAGGAGAGAGTTTGTTTGCCATAGAATAGGGCTTTGAAAAGCCGTATGGTTTGTAAAGCCACAGAATCAGCTTTGGTATGTCTGAAATGCCACCTGCATTTCAGAGCTACTTTCCCTTTCCACGGTTACTGTTATGTCACTAGAATCCATACAAAATATATGGAAGGTAGGTAGGTTGTCTTCAAGAGACTAAAGGCATTCCTGAAAGATCCCCAAATCTGTTGTTTTTCATAGCACAGTTGATTTGGGAAAAAAAACAACAACAAAAAAAAAAACAACAACAAAAAAAAAAATCTGTTAAATCCAGCCTGATGAAAACTTAGTAAACAGATATATATGGCAAATAACCATGTTTTACCCTTGCATATACAGATCTTCTTTGTCACAGTGTGACACAATATAGATGTTCTTTGTCACAGTCACGTCAAGGGCTTGCATGAAACATTCATATTAAAGGGGAGCAATGATATTAAACGTTTGTATTTAAGGGGAATTCTTTTTTAAAATCAGGCATGTGACTGTGCTTTTCTTAAAAACATCACTGAGGTTTGTCTGGTGGTGTGATGCTGTGAGAACATGCATTAAGCAATAAGAAGTGACAGAGAGCACAGTTCTGAAGGCTAAAATATGAATAAAGGTGCAGTATGAGTCACAAGGCTGAAGGAATAGAGATTTCAGTTCATGGAGCAAGGCAGTCATCTCCTGAAAATGTACTGCCTGAAGTGACTTACGATTATTGTACAAATATAGAACAAATGTAATGCTACCATTAACTACAGATTCTCATATCTTAAGTCCATCTATTAACTGGTTAAAGATAAGCACGCGCAAAAGAGGCTGTTGCCTGAGGTCCCTGCAGCTCTGTATGCTGGCCCTGTCTCAGGCCATTATTATAAACAACTGCTTTGGCAATTGAATTGGTAGTGTTTCATGGCTGGAGTTATCCAGAGATGTGTCTTACAGTGTAATAAAGCTCTTCTAGGCTTACTGGAGATACAACTGATTAAGCTCTCAAGCAGAGCAGGAGCTCCATAGCACAACTTATGTGTCCCAGAAGATGCCCTGGCAAGGACCAGCAGAAATACCTCTACAAGCCAGGGCTCATAGTTTACTTGCAGTTTCCAACTCAGCTGACATAACAGTTTCATCACTGTTCCACTACCAGTAAAGAGGTATAACAAAGACTGTATCTACATATTTGCTGACAAATATGAATTCTAGTTGTTCATTTCTTTAAAATTCCCTAATATTTGAAATCTAACTTACTCAGTGGCTTAATTCAGCAGGACTCTCCATATTTTCCACTGTTACATAAATTGTATTCTTTTGGAAACAACGTCAATAGTAATTAATGTCTAAACTGTAGTTCAAATGTGTTAATTATTGTAAAAGTAATAAAATCATAAATCAAAAATTCAAGTTCTGGCTTAAGATCTGGAACTGGGCCAAAGCTATTGTCTTATTTCATTTCACTGACATGTGAGACTTAATACAGTTCCTCATTTAAAAAAGAAAAGCAACCTGATACCAAACCATGATCCAGAAGATATCAATAAATGACAGTCAGCTGTAACTTAGAAAATCAGAGATATTGGTGTGTTTTTTTCTCTCAAATCATGACTTTTCAGAATGTTTTTCTATGTTCTAAATTGATATAGAAATCTAATAAGATGGAGTTTCATATTTATTTCAATGTTTTGAATTCCATTTCTTATTCCTATGTGACCAGTTCACATTTTGGAGTATAGAAATAGTTTTTATTTATAGACTTCTTAATTTATAGAGTTGTCAGTATGCTGCACTTACCTGCAAGAGCTGTAGGTGAATTCAAAGCTGAAACAGATTCCCTGAGATGCACCACTTCAAAAGAACAGAAGTTAACACCTGCCCACTCATGCGTAGTTCTTCTAAAACAATATAAGCAGCTTTCAAGGGGAAGATTCTGTGTATGATTAAGCAGATTATGGAAGCAGTCTAAAGCTGAAATATGAAACGGTTTTTGCCAAGTCTCAAGATCTACAAAGGCCAGTTCATGTAAAAAAAATCCTAAATATCTAGGAAGGCCAGGAAAGATGTGGGCCTTCTCCAGAAGGAAACTTGAGACCTTGTCATGAGGGGTATGGGAGAAAGCTGAGGTGCTCAGTGACTTTGCCTCAGTCTTCACTGGCAAGGGCTCTAGCCACACCACTCAAGCTGCAGAAAGCAAAGGTAAGAACCTGGAGAAGGTAGAGCTGCCTTCTGTAAGTGAAAATCAGTTTTGAGAGCATCTAAAGAACCTGAAGGTGCACAAGTCCATGGGACCCGATGAGATCCATGCCTGGGTTCTGAGGGAACTGGCAGATGAAGTTGCCAAGCTGCTATCCATCATATTTGAAAGGTCATGACAGTCTGGTGAAGTTTGCACTGATTGGAGAAGGGGAAACATAACCCCCATTTTTAAGAAGGAAAAAAAAAGAAGATCCAGGGAATTACAGTTCAGCCAGTCTCTCCTCTGTTCCTGGCAAGATCATGGAGCAAATCCTCCTGAAGGCCCTACTAAGGCACATGGAAGATAAAGACAAGGTGAATGGAGGTAACCAATGTGGCTTCACCAAGGGCAAGTCATACCTGACAAACTTAGTGGCCTTTTATGATGGAGTTACAGCATCAGTGGATAAAGGAAGAGTGACTGACATCATCTACCACATGACATCCTGGTCACCAAATTGGAGAAAAATGGACTTGATGGATGGACCTCTCACTGGTTAAGGAATTGGCTGCGTGGTCACACTCATAGGGTTGCAGTCAATGTTACAATGTCCAAGTGGAGACAGGTGATGAGTGGCGCTCCTCAGGGATTGGTGCTGGGACCAGTGTTATTTAACATTTTTGTAGGTGATATGGACAGTGGGATCAAGTGCACCCTCAGCAAGTTTGCCAGTGACACCAAGCTGAGTTGTACAATTGGCACATGAAGGGTGCTATCCAGAGGGACCTGGACAGGTTTGAGAGGTGGGCCCATGCCAACCTCTTGAAGTTCAACAAGGACAAGTGCAAGGGCCTGCATCTGGGTTGGGGCAATCCCAAGCACATGTATAGGTTGAGCAGAAAATGGCTCAAGAGCAGCTCTGATGAGGATTTGGGGGTGTCTGTTGATGAAAGGTTCAACATGAGCCAGCAATGTGCACTTACAACCCAGAAAGCCAACCATATCCTGGGTTGCATCAAGAGAAGTGTGACCAACAGGTTGTGGGAGTGATTCTGCCTATGTACTCTACTCTCATGAGACCCCATCTGGAGTACTGCATCCAGTTCTGGGGCCCCCAGCACAAGAAAGACACAGAGACTAGAGGAGGCTCTTGGGGGGATCTTACAGTGGCCTTCCAGTACCTGAAGGGAGCTGACAGGAAAGCTGGGGAAGAACTTTTCATAAGGGCAGGTAGTGACAGGATGAGGAGAAATGGTTTTAAACTGGAAGAGGGTAGATTTAGACTAGATATTAGGAAGAAATTCTTTAATGTGAGGGTGGTGAGATGCTGGAACAGGCTGCCCAGCAAGGTTGTGGATGTGACCATTCTTTTCCTGTAAGCTGTTGACTTTAACTGCGCTATCATAGCTGAAGTCTACAATGCACCGTTTCTTAGGCTGCTCTGATGAAAAGACCTCAGGCTCCTCTTACTCATATCTCATGTTACGAGCTTATTTTGCCTTCAAGACAACACTGTAGGGCATTTACAGTTTTACAGACAAAATGATCTTAATGAAAAGTTAATTATATTTGAAGTGTTTAAGAATCAAAAGAAATAGAAGTGAAAAATACTAAGACTAATAATTCATAGAAATGTCTTCCATCTCTGCTTGTTTCCACCCTTGTATTTGGTTGTAATGGATAAAATCACATTAAAGACAGCTTATGCTTCAGACTCAATAGCACACTCGTGAAGATTTCCAGGAGCCTGTGCCTTTCCTTCATTGTCTTTATTCTCTTATCCATCTTGTTTCTCCTCTCACTGCTCCTGTTATTATCAGACATTTTGTGCTTAAAGGTCTCTATTTTCTACTGTATTTTTGTCTACAAAAGTTTTTAATTTACAAAGAAGAAAATATATCTTTTTAAAAAGCAATGTGTAATAGTATAGCAGGCAAGCTGCCTATTCAACCAGAAGTAACCATATTTCTAGAGTAAGTTAAGCACATTTTTTCCCCTAAATTTTGCTTAATTTCCAATCAAGCTTCAGAAATAGACATAATTTATGTTGTGGATGTGTGTAGGAATGGAAATAAAGATGAAAAATAGGTATGAAAAATGTACTCATAGGTGTGAAATATGACGCTCAGTGGCTATGCGTGAGGATAGTGATCCCTAAGAAAATAGAGAATTAAAGCTACCGTTTTCCTATAAAAAGGCAAAAATAGAAGGGTGTTCTGTGCTGATCTGGGAGACCAACCATGATGTTGTAATGCCTGAAAACACAGGAAGGAAGTACAAAACATCAGGCAATTCCTGCATGTTCAAATATTGTGCTGGAATATAGGGCTAGGACTGTCATTGGGTTGGCACTGAATTGGATAAACAGAAAAGCTGACAAAGTGTTTAGAGAGAGACTATATTAGTGACTTGAGGTCCACAAAGATATCTGTTGCAGAAAAGAGAATAGTGTGATATTTAATGTGTGATGAACAGACTTCTGGAAGCCTGTATTTGCTGTCCCTATGTAATTCACAGAAAGGATCAAGTTCAGAAATTCTTTAACCATCTGCATGTATGACATTTCTAAAAGGCTGTGCATGTGCACAGAAAAGTGTTTGTGTCCACAAACTGAGAAAGGTTGTAATGAATTAACGGACTCTGTAATGCTTACCTATGTAAAAGGAAAGAATAGCTTTTCCTGCTGCAGGAATCTCTTGCATCGAGATAGAAAATCAAGTTCAACTGTCAGAGTGATCCACTCCATGCCATTTTTAAACTTTGTTGTCATCTTTTACTCTGTAGGATCAATGGCTGTTATTATAATGAGTCTTCAACCGTTTGTGGAATGCACTTAATTTTCATGTGCCTCCAGAAGTTACATGCTTGCATTAAGATTTCTTAATTACTCAAATCATTAGAAATGCATTGAGGGTCTTCCCGTTTATATTTATGCTCCACCCCCTCAGACAGTCAAGGTCAGGCTGGATGGGGCTCTGAGCACCTTCATCTTGCTGTATGTGGCCATGTTCATTGCAAGGAGATTGGATCAGGTGGCCTTTAAAGGTCCCTTTCAACTCAAATGATTCTGTGATTCCATGGTTTTCACAAACCGTCTCTTCGTACTGTAATGAAGTACAGACTTGGGATATGTACACTGTCTTCTTGTATTGTTTTCACAGAGGCCATCATAGGTACTATTTTCTCCTCTTTTAGCATGTCCCCTTTTTTCATCCA
Organism: Alectoris magna; assembly: GCA_030625065.1. Lineage (NCBI taxonomy): Eukaryota > Metazoa > Chordata > Aves > Galliformes > Phasianidae > Alectoris > Alectoris magna. Next base: position 80,837,056 of record CM060560.1, read on the forward strand.
AATATACTACGAGTCCTTTTTACCATTATTTGAAGTTAATTCTTTCACATGTTGTCTCTGTCCAAGATGACCTCATAAGCATTGTTCTGCGTTCTTTGTTATTATGCTTTGGCTTCCTTGGTTATGAGCAACCTCACTTCCTCGGTAATGAGCAACTTAAGTAACCCAGGCAGCCTTATACAAACAATCATCTCCCTCTTTTTATTTACTTAAGTACCATTTTCATGTTTGTGACATTGACAGCAAAGTTTTTTATGCTCTTCCCATTAAAGCCCTGAATAATGCAGGGACAGTCATCTTAGTGGGAAGCCTTGAGATGGACTCCTCTTCAGTGGACAAGAGCAGCTGGAGAGCCAGACATAGACCTATACCTGTGTTATGTGACATGATCTCAAATTCTGTTTCTCGCTTTGCAAAGATGTTTTCATTCCTTTCAGAAAATGAGTTAGAGATGCATTAAGCCCTAAGCTTAGTTGGCTTAATACTGAACATAAAATCGAAAAGTAACATAGGACAAAAGCATTGTCTTTAAGGTCAAATCACTCAGCTGTCTGTATCATCTGATTATAATGCAGCGCCATAACTTCCCAGTTCAAATATTATGAAATAAAAGGATTATCTTATTTTTGTGATGTCAGGAATCTTTCAATAAGAAGACTTGTCCTAAGGCAATAACCCTTTGTTTTGTTATCTCTGCAGGTATGAATGTGTGTGTTCTCCCACTACCTTATCTGAATAATATAGACTGCTATAGTTACTGTAGTTACAATGTTAACCTAACCAAATGTAACTGAAGGATTAAAATGTATGCTGCTTGTGTGAAGGACAGTCTGTACCTTAGGATTTTTTAAAGAGCTGGTAATAGGGAAAGTGTTATTAAAAATAATAATAATAATAAATAAAAAGAAAAAAGATTAAAATTGAATGTGTATTTTTCTCTATTGTGCTGTATCTGGTTTTTGTCAGAATGAATCTTGCTGATCTTGGTTTCAAGGTTTCTATTCTGTGTGCTTTTAAACCAAGGTCAGGCAGTAGGCAGCAGAGGGGCCTTGAAGGTGTCATTGGCTAGAAATACATAAGCTTTATAGCTACACCACTAATTATTTATCATTCATAAAAAGAAATATAGATGGGCAAAATGATACAGACACAGATACTTCCGTAGCTGTGTGCACACCAGAATGTCAAAGTACAGATGCTTAAGGGTATTTGGCAGTGCATGTGAGCACAGGTATATGTTCATGAGTCAGTACAAATGTCTGTATGATTGCATGCATTCCTACTTCTTTTTCTGTGTCTAGAATGAAATTGTTTTTGTATGTGCTGCACTGCTCACACATACAGTCTAATAAGCCTGAGAAATCAGTGAAGGGAAAAATCATTTAATAAAGCTGTCTGTCTAGTATGATTATAAACTACTACATGTTTTTTCAAGGATAACCTTGAAGCTGTTTCTCTTCATTAAAAATAAAGCCCTTGAAATGAGGCCTTACACCTGTGAAGGCAGACATTTTTTTTGAGTGGAAAAAATAATTATTTTTATTTTAGTAAATTGGGCAAGGATTCCTTGTTTTGTTCTTCCTGAAATTTGTGATTGACATGAAGAAAAGGGTACGATTCTTGTACACATGAACAGTAAGTTATGACTTCTCATACATCACTCTGTTTAATTTGAATTTAAGGCAGAGTGTATGAGAATGTTTAATGTATGTTCACATGTAGACAGAGAGAGTTTATTTGATATAAGACTTCTGTGACTGCTGAAAGGCAGAGCGCTTTGCATTTACCAGACAGAAACAATGCAGAATTACATGTGGGAATCTCAGGAAAAATACTTTTGCATAAAGACAAACCTTCTGGCCCAAGTGTCACCCTTCGCCCCTCCCACCAGCCCTGGAGCTCTGCCCAACCTTCTGGACAGGCAGCCTCAATGGCGTAGTATATGCTATAACCTTGTCTCCTAAGTTTTCCACCCCTGGTTGGTGTTGAAGTACACCATACTTCAGCCATCAGCAGTGGGTCCAGATCTCTCTCCCTCCCTCTTTGTGCCCTGACACAAAGACAAACTGAAGCCATGGTGGGCAACTGCAGCCAGGAACTGGGAAATGCACCTTCTAACCCCATGGCTTGGATGTTCCTGCAAGGACTTGCTGCCAGCACTTTGTCTAAATTAGCAAGAAACACAGATCAGCAGGGCTGAAACAGTTGAAACTGAGCACCTGACAAACATACCATTGGCATATCAGAGGAGGTTATGCCAGACAGCTTTGCTCTGGCTTTATGGATTAAATGTAAATTAGCAGCTGAAGGACCTGGTGTACACACCAGGAGAGCATCTGCCATTCACTTTCCCGAAAGAATCTATTTCATGTCCTCCAAGACTATTTGCTGATGTGAGGCACAGTAATTGGAGATAGAAATGCAATCCTGATTCAAAGTAAAACAATGAAGTAGACACATGGTCATTTCATAGGTGTGGCAAGTTGACATGCTTGATCTGTATGGCTCTCTACATTTTCTACAGTAGAAATATGGAAAAGTACTCGAGTTTTGCAGGTGTATTTTTCACAAGAAAAGCACTCTGTGTTTGATAGGACAAATTAATTTGATCCAATCAGTACATGGCATTTTTAATCAAACTGCTACAAAGCATTGAATTAATAATAACTAAGTCAAAACACCGGAAGAAATAAATCCATTAATAAATTTCCTTCCCTTCTTTAATGTGTGACTGAAAATATTTGAGTTCATCCAGCAAAGTTGTCACTGATTTTGGCAAACCCAGACTTCAAGGATGTGCCAGGAAATAATGACTTTCCCTGCTGTCCCTGGAAATAAAAATTAAGAAATAACTTCTCTTTAAAAATAATAGATATCCAGTTTAGATCACACTGCAGCATGCAGCATTCTTTCTTTCATGCATTCTTTCATTCTTCATCCCCTCTAAAGGACTTTAAAAGATAAAGGTTGGCTCTCAAAGATTCTCCTTGTACGATATATATATGCATTTGTCCACCTTTAGAGCTGTGTCACACTTTAGCACCTTTCTCAGTTTCTCCAAGTTCTTTCTCTCTAATTAGAATAACACTTTTGCTTTCATGACCACTCACCAGGTTTTTGTTGCTTTCCCTATTTGCTGCTTGCTCTTCTATCAATCATGTTTCCAGAGCAGAGAGAATCTAGAATAATGTTCCAATTGTCGGTACGGTAAAAAAAAACCTCCATGTTTTTAAGACTGATAGATGATTTCTGCATGAAGGTGACAAAGGACAGTCTTTTGCAGGCAGGCATGATGTTACTTTGCCCAATTTTTGCTATATGCCAAAATCTGTATTGTCACTTTTTCATCCAAGCATCAGTGTGGCAGTGACCCTTCCAGCAGACAGCCTTCTTAGTTTAAGTACACCAGTGGAGCCACCCAGGTTCCAGACTGCAGAGAGAAATTTTACAGCAATGTTTCATCAACATGTAGAAGACCACAATGTGTCAACTGCAAAAAATGTAGGTGCCAAAAGGCCCCCTTAGTTCTGTGTTCCTAAGCCCTCGATGGTGTTTAAAATAGTACATCACCAGTTTCATTTGGTCTTTCCTTCCATTTTCCATCTGAGTAGCAGAGCCAGATCTGATAGAACAGCTTTACTCAACACGTCCTGACCTAGATTTGGAGGCTGCACAATATAATGATGAGCTGTCGACATCTTTTGGATCATGGGATTTGCAAATGTGAAGCAGTTTCAGACTAGTTTCATGGGAGGAAACAGTTATTTCTTTCTAGCAGCTCCACAAAATAAAGGACATGTTTTGCTGTCCATGCTGTTCTGTACCAACCACAGCAAAGCAGATAAAACTCCAGCTTCTGATTTTCATAGTTCTATGAAAATAAAAGAATTTTATTCATGATTAAAAAGAAAAAAAAAAAAAAAAAAAAAAAAGGGAAAAAAAATATTTTTGGAACCCCCTAAAGAAATATTTTCAATGTTCTTCCCAAAGTAAAAACCAGGAAAAATTGAATTTGAGAGTAAACATTTTCTTTCCTTTTCAGGGTATTTACTTGTGGTCCATATGTGGATGTAGGGCTGTGAGAGAGGCACACAAGCATCAGAATGTTTTATTTAGCCTTTAGTCCTTTGAGGAGGGAAACTGATGAAAGGACTGATTCCTTATAGCTGAGTCTATGGTACAAGTAAGGAACTAAACTCCACTAAAATGTTTCCCTGCTTTGGGATACGCACCCTGTTTAGTTTGGTTTGGGTTTTTTGTATGCTTTATACAAACCATGTGTTTACCGCGGCTATTTTTCAAGATGAGTCTAGATTTTCCTCATGAGGATTTTTCTTATCTACCTAGCTCCCCAAAATATTAGATTATAATAAATGAGATTCTCTCAGCATGGCCAATCTTAAATATGCAAGCAGATTCAAGTTAGTGGTGGGAGATGAACCAGTTAAAAAGGGTTTAAAAAATTGCACTTTGGTGTACTAATTTGAGAGAAGGAAAGGTTTTGAATGCTAAACTACTTATGAAATTCAGCATATGCTGAATAATTGTTTAGATTGATCTACAGATATATTTCAAAACAGCGCTTTCTTAGAGTGAAAAGCTCTGCGTAGCTCTATTTGTGATTTTGTTGTTTCCTGTGTGAGTCCTATGCTTTAGCCTTTTTCCAGCATTGTTTTAGCTTCTCTTAGCACAATACGTTTGACACTGCAGGCTTTGTATCCTGTGAACAAACTGAAGCATGATTTTGCATAATGATTCTCTGCAAAGGGAAAGCTACTCAAATCTTTATCAGAAATGGGTTTTCAGCACTCCACAGGGAGTGCGTCTAATCCAGAGCTTTGTCTACAGGCCTTCTTCTTTTATACACCAACAGCATCTGTAATGGAAATGAAACTCCTAACTCCTACATTTATGTGGAGAAGATGGGAGGGGAGAATGAATCCACGAGGCAGTTTCATTAGTCAAAAGGCAAGTGGATTTATATAGGCTTTATAAAGCTTTTTAAAGTGATCATTGAGCTTGTTAACATCTTGTGCTGTTAACTGGGAGTGGATATATGACATCTGTGCTGCTCTGAATAGTGTGGGATTTTCTGAGCATCAGTTTTGCCATTGTTAACACTGCAGACAAACTGCAGTTGCAGACACAAGGTCATCCTAATCCTGGGTATAAGTGTCAGTGCATCAGATTAATGAGATTTGTTGGGAATATCACTGCTGGGAGAACTCTTGAGGTGGGCCTGTCTCCTGATGTGCCTTTGCTCACAAAAATATCCTTACTTTTCAGTGCTTTTTCCTTCCTGCTGACTAACCATGTTCCTTTCTTTTACTGTTTTTCATGTTCTCCCATGGAGCAGCAGTACTCCAGGCTGCTGCACACTGCCTGGGAAGTGAGGAGCTGCTCAGCTCCATCAAAAGGGGCATTGGCAACAGTGGACTCCTGGCTGAGTCCTCACCTTACCTCTTCCCTTCTGTGGCCTCCATGCCTCCTGAGCTGCTGCCTCCCTTGCAGTATCTCCACATCTGCTCTGCTTCTCTGCCGAGAAATTAAATCATGGTTGTTGGATAAGTGTAAAATAAAATACAATTTGATAGTAGATAATTCTGCTGTCATTAGCCTATTTGTGGTTGGTTGCTTTTTTTTATTTCCCAGTCATACAGAAATAAACAGAAGTCTTGCTGTCGAAATCAGCGAGGGCCCCATACATCTGGCTTTGCATTTTATTTCTATTGTGGGAACTGTAATTTCTGTAAAATTTCACTCAATAAAATGTATCGATGGATTTTTTACAGTACAGGGGTAGCCATGAATGACAGAACTGTGAACTGATGCAGCGAGGCTGGAATCTGACTTCTACATTTGCTGAAAAATTGAGTCAAAAGATCATATGTTTGAGTCAAAAAAGATCGTATGTTTTAATTAATGCTGACTAAGTAAATATTTTTCTGATGACATTTTATATACATTGTACTGTAATTCTGGTTCCCTCAGGGTTCCAAGGAACACTAATCATATAGGGGCTTTAAAAATCTTTATTAACAAATTTATATTTATCTTTTATAACAATATTATTTCTCCAAGGTATTTAATTCAGGCTTTTTAATACTTTCTTTGACTTTTCCTTTTTTTTTTTTTTTTCTGTGCTGCTCCTAAAACTGATTTTTGGGACACTGCACTTTTTACCTTTCTCCTGACCCTGAAAAGAAGCTTAATCTTATTCTGTGTTTCCAGAAGCCATCCCAGAGCACACAGACAACAGCCTCAACTCCCCAGTTTACTAACGTACAACTTATGCACCACTCTGCCACTAGAGAAACGTAGTCAGAGTGAACTAAACACACAAAAGAGATTACCAAGCATTTAACACCGCCTGTGTCTGGGGCTTAAGTGAGATCATGAAATTTAAGCTACAGAAAAATCTCTGTTCACATATCAAGTAGTCAAAAAATTACATCTCCCCCAGGTTTGTTTCCAATAAACTTCATATTTTTAATACATTTGACAAAAATTGCATTTAAGCAACAAATACATATGCAGTTTATACCATCCAGCATTGCAGAAAGAATTTTGCTTAGCAAAATATTTCCTCTTATACTATGTAATATTGTGGGGGAAAAAAATAGGAAAGGTTGCTATTTAAATAGACAATGAAGCCTTGGAGTTCTGGGACATTGAGTTGTGCTGTTACTATTTCACCCCAGCTGTATTTCAGTGTGAGTTCCACCCCTTGCCCACTCTCCCAGCAATACCCAGCTGGCCAGCCTCATGCCCAGGAGCAGGTCCTGCATCAGACCAACCAGCACATCACAGCATCCAGCCATCCTTTCCTACTTCCTGTGCTGCTTCACTGCTCCCCATCCCCAGAGTGAGCTGCATGCTGTGGTTTTCCTTTGAAGAAGGGCACTCCAGGGAGGCCAACCCATCCCACTGACATTTTCTGCCTGCTGCCCTGCTGTATCATGCTCTGCAGGGCCTGGGTCCTTGAGGTGCAATTATTCTTTCTTAACTCTTCTGGCCGCAAATCTCCAGAATCATCATTACTTCCAAATGCAGACAAGAATCTCTCTGCTTGTTTCCTTCTTATCAAACAGTGAAATGTATCCCTTTTATTACAAATAAATGCAAATATTTATTACCAATGTGTGTATCCATTATTATTGTTCTCCTGATTAATGCTGTCTCTGAGGCAATGGCATGTGAAATATTGCTTATAGCATCTCCAAGTAGATGCAAAACTGCTCTTAAAATGTTCTTTTCAGAGTTTAATACAAAGAGCAAAAATAAATAATGTCAGGCCCTTGCCAGGATCTGCCCATTTTAAACTTTTCAGTGGCACAAATCATCATTAATGAAGCACTTAACATTACACTCTCGACAGCATAGTATAAAAATTACTGCAGTCATCCAAAGGATAAGAAGAAACATGGCAGATAACTTCTGGAGGGGAAAGATTTATACACTTTTAACAAAACTTTATGGGTTCAAGTTTACATTACAATAAAGGAAGGGGGTAATGTTTATCTCTGAAAAAGCTTTTGGGGGAGAAATTTGGAAAGAAATTGCAGTGTTCTTTCTTTTTTTTTTCCAAATGAATGGAAGAAAGATCAGGGAGCAAGGTCTCAGCAGTAGTGAAATCTGGTTTGCATCATCAGCTATTCTGATATAAAACACAGTGTCTGGAGTCACAGAACATGAAAATTATATTATAATGCAGAATAAAGTAAATTATATTGTATCAGTCCTCTTGGTATATAGTTTTAGTCACTGTTCATTCCAAAAAATAGCTGATGGTAAGCTAAACAGTTGGTACCTAGTGCTTCTTTCCTGTTTGTTTGTAAAAGCAGAACACCATGCTGTTTGCATGAAATTTTGCCTAGAAAATAACCTCAGGACCATATACCAATGTGATGTGGAGTGGAACAAACATGCCTGTTCGTGATATAGGCTATGAGGAGAGCCTGGGTGAAAGCTGCAGAGCCAAGGCCTCACTTGCTGCCACTGAGGCCTGTAGCAGCAAGGTGGCCGGGCCTTGTGGCATCATGCCTGGCACCATGATAGAGGGCTGCCCCATCTCCACGGCCTGCCAAAGGGAGAGAGGAAGAGGTCTACAGGCAGTCATCAGCATTTGTCTTCAGAGGACAGCAAAGGTAGAAAGGACTGAGGAAGCGTTTAGCAAAAACACGATTAAAAAATGTCAGTGTCGCATTTGTCTGCAATCTGTTTTTAACAGAAACAGCAGAGGGGGGTCATGTTTGGATTTGTTTTGTAATGCATATAGCTAGAAATAAAAGAAGAGTTTTGTCATCCTGATCTTGTAAAGATAACACCTAAGGCCTGAAATTCAACCTGTCAGCTTATCAGGAGGAACACTTATTCTTGTTATTGAGTTCAATATCTTGCAATGAATCCCTCCTCAACTACTGTTAAATTATTTTCTCAATCTTAATTTACTTCACTGAAAATTTGGGATTTCCCATTAATCTCTGAGGCAAAAATATTTCTAAATTTAATCCTACTTCATTTTCCATCCAAGAATCTGATTTATTTAAAGCCTGTTTGTTTTGTTTCGCCCTTTCCCTAAGTCAGCATCATTCACTACCAGATTTATCTTACTGCTTGCAAAGAACAGATTGTCTTTGGGGAATGACCATAAGGATCTTAAAAAATCTTATCTGCTCCCTGTATTCCATACAACAGTTCTCCAGAGCATCGTAGATTCTCCCAAATGTTTCTGTGAAGAAATAACAAATAGCAGCAAGAAAAGTAATAGAAAACTGTATGGTTTTCACATGCTACTAATCAGGGATGGTGTTAAAGAAGGCTGGCGTAAACTTGTTCCTAGATCAATGTTTTGCTGTTACCTGTTTCATAAATAATTTCTAACTATCTGTTGAGTTCACAATCTTTATGACAGTGCCTCAGTAGGAAAATCTGAATGTTTTTAGCACAAGATTTTAGGAAATGCATGGCCAAAATGCAGAATTGAAATAATTTGTCACTTTCCTTTTACCTAGTCATTTTGCTCACCACACAGAAAGGGTCAAGTGTTCCTCCAGTATGTTGGGTTTTTTTTTTTTCAAATTAGAATATTTTAGGCAATTTTTTTGTGTACAACACAGCTTATCTTAACATCCACAAAGTCACCTTCCAGAAAAAAGTCTGCTACAAATAAGTCCACCCACTATTTTGCTATAAGATGTTTTCATTTGATCCATTTTCCTCTAGGATTCCCAATGGTTGCTGTGAGAAACAAAGACAATCCTGAGCTTCTGTTTAATTAAAATGTCTCCCTGTGGTTATTACTATTTTTTTTTTTTTTTAAATATAGAGCATACGTTTCTCAGAACAGATGCTGGAGAAGATGTATTTGCTACAATGGAGGAAGACTTTCAAAGGTAAAAATAGGAGTTAAATGCCTCTCAATATTAGTAAGAGGTTGGTAGGCATCATCTGCATCTCTTTCGATTAACATAATGACCTGGTGGAAAAGAACAAAAAGTAGTTTGGTTTCTAAATATCTGCTTTTTAAGTGGTCTTCCAAAGCAGCCTCTTTTTATTGAGAATTATTATCCTCAGGGATCTCCTCAATTTTTCTTTATCTTTTCCACAGATCCACAGTCTTCGATTTGACTCACCTGGCCATTTAACAATACGGTCTGGTTGGAGCTGAAAAAGCAGGTTAAGTCTGGTGAGTGCAAAGTTTGATAGCCAAGGCAGTCTGCTGGAATACTGTTGTTTTTTTCTCCCACCTGCTGGAAGTTATTTTGCATCCTTCTTGTTCCTGCATCCAGTGCCCAAACAGCTCTTTAGTATTTAATCAAGATTGCAGCAGAATTGGGTATTCTCAGTGCCCTGATATTTCCGGCATGGTGTTATCATATCTCATGCTAGCCCTGACTGTGGTCATTGGTACAAGGATACCTATTTTAAGAACAAGATCTGACTGAGCACTGAGTGTTGTCACTGCGTGCTACCAGAAGCAGCCTATTTAGCCTGGAAAAACTCTGAAAAGACAAATAGTGCTTTGATATTCTTTGATGTATGACAGCTTGACTGTATTCAGTGAATCTACTGAATACCCACTGTGTAAAAAGCAGGCTATACAAATGAAATACATGATAACACACTGCCTGGAAGGTATTCAGGGACCAAACAGTGCCTGCATAAGTAGCTCCTGAGCAGCTACTGTAAATCTGGCAGATGCAGAAAACTCTTATGAAATGAGGCTTGTCAAGCCCTGAAACGAGTATTAGCGTTTCTTTGCCTCGCTGCTCTGAACATCAGAAAAACATTTTCAGAGAGGCTGCAGCACACTCTCAGAATGCTCTCCAAAACCTTGTCCAGCCACTGCAGGACATGCAGCCTTGGCAGCGTGGCCATATGAGTGCCAGGGGCCCTTCACCTGTCCTCACCTCATCCTCACTGCCATGGCTGCCAGAGGTGGCTCAGCTGTGGCTGAGCATCCATGCAGAGACATGCGGAGGCAAAAGGGAGGGATGGATCTGTGCATCCTTCAAGGCTGGAAAAGTCAAACACACAGTGAAAGCTCCCAGTTTGGTGTTTTTTTAATGAAAGAGATGAGATTCTTGTAACTGTTACTTGACACTTGGAGATCTTTTGTGGAAGACAGATTCATCGTTACAACTGATTATTTTCCATTTTGTTTGAAGCTCAATTTATTCACAAAGAAAGCAACTAAACTCATGGGAAATAGTCATGGCTGATCATCTGAGCTGGAAAGAGATCATCAGCACACATTTGGGAAATCATTAGCAAAGGTGAGAGGCATCTTTGATATCCTAGAGAAAATATTCAACACAGCTCAGCTATGTCCTGTCCCAGTGGCTTGAGTCATACTCTGTCTGCTTTTATTAGATTTAGCTGTTACTGCTACAAACACTGGTTTTGTGAAGACCGATTTTCAGTTAAATATTTACTAGTATACATATGCTAGCTAATGAAAACTACTTAAAGCATAAATAAAAGCAGAGTGAAATAGCCAAGGACACTGAAACCTGCCAGAGAAGATCTGTACATGCATAGGCTAAAAGCAAGAACAGTGGGATTCCAGGACATTACACAGCAGATGCCATACCTCTGGTGCTGCTGTCAGCATACTCTGTGAGTTTCCCTGTAGGAAACATCACGTAAAGTTTAGTTTGCCTAGTGCATAAGATCAAAGAGTATGTTTAGTACATTCACTGGTAAAAAAAAAAGAAAAACAGGAAAGAATCTATGTGCTATAGTACTACTTTATCTTTTAGTATCAACACTAAATTACAGAAAGAATCCTTGAAAGGAGCTTTGCTCTTTGACTACTCAAATATCGTATCTATAACTCACTAGTGCTAAAACTTACAAGAAAAGTCGAGGCAATAGGGCCTCTCCCTATGGCAGGCCCAACCGATAATTAGCACACACCCTAACATCTTTCTATAATCCTGCAAAAACCTTTGGATATATTCCCTTTTTTCAAGTACCTGTATGCTTTTCAGTGTGTCACTGCTTATCTACAGAAGTTGTAACACCTAAGATCATTACTTCCAGCAAGATTTTCGCATGCCACACTATCAGCACTCTTCATTTGAAGCTGAAAGAACATTTCTGATGTTTTTGAAATTTTGGAAGGAACACCGAATGAAATTTTCAAGATGGACTGCAAAATGGAGGATCTACTCACTATCTTTAACACCCATTTTCAGTTGTCAGTGGTAGAATTTAATGCAAAACAGAGATTTTTTTTTTTTTTTTTTAAATTAAGTTCCTACATTCGTAATACATGGATATATACAGGTTGGCTGTATCTGGCTTTCATGGCTCAGAACTCAATCATCTTTTGTCTAATGGCAAATGCCTGCATAACGCACCAGGAAGCTCCTGCTAACATAGCAAACTTTCCTACTCAACCATTCAGAGACACATCTGATGTTAAGAAACTCAAGTGTTCTCTCCAAGGGCATAAGCACCTGGGCAGAAAATCCCAACAAATACCTACCCACCCACTGTGCTGCCTCCCATGTGCTACGCCTTACAAATCTCTTGGTGCATCCTTTTTCCCAGAGCTTCTCCCAGCCTTGCAAGTAAATGCCAGGTCTCTCTCACAGGATCTGTGAGCCAACCCAGCTTGCTGTCTCCTTTTCCCTCTCTCTTTCATCCCGTAGCTTTTCTGAAGGCTTTTGCATAATGAACTCCTTTAGAAATAGTGTTTCTGGCCGCCTCGAGCATAGAAAAAAGTAACGCAATGCCTGAGCAGCTCTCTTTGTAGTCCCCTCTCTGTAGAGCAGAGGGGAAATCCTGGCTGAGCAGCCAGCTCTCAGCACTGCGCTAGAGAAGCCCTATAGAAATGATGAATACCCCCACAGGCTTTCTCTGATAAATTAAACCATGTTTTGCCAGCTAGGTATCTATCTGGAAAATCTCCCAAAAGGATTAATAACCATGGAGTCTTATTTGGCTGATGCTCTTGCAGAAAACTGTTTTATTAACACTTGAGCCCATATGCTTAATAGTAGCACTGCCGTACTGTAACAGCACTGTTACCGGTAACAGATCAGTATCCTAGGAGGTGCTGCGTATCAACACCAGTCCTCATGAAGGTAACAGGGCAGCAAAGCAAAAGCAAGCAAAGCAGCAAGGGGCAGATGTAGTGGCTGTCAGTCTGACACACACCTGAGAGGGGCAGCACCTGATCTGCTCCAAATGCCACACCTACTCTTCACAAGCTTGGAAACAGAAATAATTGATTAAAAAATCCCTTACCACATAACAAAGTACAGGAATCAAATGGCCACTCTGCATGCCTTTACAGAAGGAAGGGGAAAACAAACCAGCCTGAAGACCTTGAAAGCTCGCTGGTAGATTAATAGGTGTCAAGGAGCGCTTTCTGATTTAGTCTTTGACAGGTTGCCATTTTCTACATTCCTCATGTGGCTAGAAACTATATAATTATCTGTGTATGTTTCCCAGTTCTTAAAATGCCAGGCAAATGAATTTTCGCGTATTTTCCCATAGAGGGGATTTTCAAAGCTGATTTTGGTAAAACAATGACACCTTGTGGCACAGAGGAGCGATCACACACTTACAGCCTCGCAGTTCCAGGAAGGCATTTCTCATAAATAGATGGTGTTCCCCAGAACTATTTTGAATTATTGATGAGCTCAGTTTTAGCTACCAGCTTTTTCTTAGATCTTGGTACTTGATGTTCACAACATTCATAAGAATCTTGCCAATGAAAGGAGTAGTTATTTAGAGAATCTTTATTCAAGAAAATAGCAATTCTGCTAGGTGTGTAATTATTCTTCACTTATTTAATAATATTAGTTTTTCCTAAAAAAGCACACAACATTCTTATTCATCTTTTCAGACTTCCTGGTGTTACTTCTAGCAATCCAAGTGCTTTGAAATGTACTGGCACAATGCAGAATTGCTAACAAGAAAGATGTGCCGCCTGTTGGTTTTATACAGGTTAACAGGAGCACTCCAGCTTGTTGCTTTCTCAGCAAGGTGGAATTTCTATTATAATTATTTTAAATGGACATAACTGAATGTAACAGACGCAGTGCTGTACAGACTTTGGATTAATTTGAAAACGCCAACTTTACATCAGCTGCATTAACTGGAAAAGAATGAAGAACTAACAATTTGAAGACAATTGTTCTTTTAGTTTGTGGATTGTTCAAATCAGAAAGTATTAAAAAGTCAAGTGGATGAGAATTCATAGAAACACAAGAAAAAAAACAAAAAAACCAAGAAGATTGTACCAGCCACTCATGTAAGAAATTTAAGTTTCATACAACTCCCATCCACTGAGCTTTCAGTAGCAGCACTAATTACTGACCTACCAGCGTCTTTTCTGACCTCCATTTAGACAAGAGATACTGCAAATGATTGGGATTTTGAGTGAATGATGATCTGATTAACATGACTGGTGAGCTATTCCTGGTATTACATTATGCAATTAAGACGTTATGCCTGCATTCATATATTTTATAACTGTCTAAAAATTAAAATCTTTTTTGTCAGCATAATAATGCTGCTGGGACTGTATGCCTCAGTTCCAAGGGTATTCTGGGGACAAGAATGAAACCCACAGTGTTTTATAAAAAGTACATCATAGTCAAAGTAGTGATATACAGGAACAAGGTATTTGATGTCTCTATCATTTGTCATCGAGAAGTTTCAAATCTTAACACCCTTTTAGCATCAAGACGCATTTTTTTCCAACCTGATGGCAAAAGGTATGCTCAAACTATATGTTTTACATTGGCATGGTGAAAATTAAAGAATAAACCTTAAGTAGGATTCACCTGAAACATTAGACAACAAACAAGCTAAATATAGCGGCACTGGCACATGACTAATGGCACACTTACACAAAATGTGGTGCCAAGAAAATCACTTCTCCTCTTGTAAAGGAGCTTGTGATAGCCAATTATTGCAAAATCTAATGATGCATTAAGTGCTTTCTACTGTGGGCAGTGCACATCTACAAAATCACAGAGCTTGTCTAACACACATTAAACCCTAAATATCACCCCTCGCTCAGCATTAAGGCTGAAGTAAGAACCTGGCATGTGCCCAGCCACATCTCCCAACTTTCAGGTTTCACAGCTTGTCATAGAATCACAGAAGTGTAATTTAGGTTGGAAAAGACCTTTAATATCATCAAGCCCAAACATCAACATGACCTGTGGAGCCCCATGCTACAGCACGTCCCTTAGTCATGGGGAATCCAATATCATCAACACAGGTCCAGAAGATGCACCGTGGCTGGAAGATTTCTTGTCTGATAGGAGCAGTACTGCTGGTTGGAGAGGCAAAGATGTGATAATTTGCACCTCCCTTTTCAAGTATTGGCAAATGTGCTCACCACACAGACTATACCAGTCCTTGGTTACATTGCTCCTCTGCTAGCTCTTGTTGTGAAGGTGCAGAAAAGCCAAGGGACAAGATCTTCTCAGCCAAGCCTCTTCTTAACTCCCATTTATTTATGTCTACTCCTGTCCCACTGGCACCCCAGCTCACCCAGGTGCTAGAATACCTCTTGCATCCAGCAGTGCTACAAAGCTCACAGGCTTTTCCTACCTACCTGCTTTACAGTCATTTTGGAACACACACATTTACCCTGGGCACACTCTGTGAAATCAGGGGCTGTATCATGGGCATTAGGAAATGCAGCAATGTGATTATCTGTGGGATCCCAACACTTCTTCGTTCAAATTCACCTTGATTTACACCGCTTTACTGCCTTCCATGGAGATTTCTGGATTTACATTTGCAGTAGAAACAATGGAACTCATTTGCCTGCATGTCTTTTTTGAAGAGAATATCACTGAATGACAGCACATAACTGTTATGCTTACACACAGCAAATTAGCCAGACAACTCCAGAAATAGAGATGTGCAATGTTTCCTTCTTACTCCATGGAAAAAAAAGGATATTTATCTCTGATTTGCAGGGCAAAGGTGTTTTAACTTTCTTGCTGTCTGAATGAGTCCTTAGAAAAAGAGAGCTGATGAACATGAATTTCTATGTCAGAAAAAACAAATGAATCTTCCTTTCTTCCTTCGCTCCCACCTTGTTTGTTAAGCCCTAGGAAATAATAAAAACTGGTGCTTTCACAGCCCACAAATGAGAATTAACTGTCCCTGCTAAGAGTTTGGAGAAGATTAATTCAAATTCCCCTTGCCTCTGCTGTGGACTGCATCTGCTGCAATTTTAGTGTTTTATCACCTTAAAAACAAGAGTAGATAAAGAAATCTTGATTCTGCTAAAATCCTTTACCTGTGTTTTTTTCATTTCTGATTAGTACCGAAACACTTGCTCCTTCTTACCTGCTTTCTTGCCACATTCTTGGGTTCCCTCAGTGCAAAAGGTAGCACAGGCTGTTTAGGTCTGCTCTTGGAAGTATCTGGAAGCCGAAAGCTTCAGACATCAGTGAGACTGTATGTCAGTCAGTCAGAAAGCCTCCAAAATCTGCTTGCCTAACAAAAGCTTTTTAAGAAATAATGGCATTTTAACATAAGAGTTGTGTGAACCACACATCAGAATGATGACGTGCCTTTTTCCAGCCTTGTACAATTAATTTGCTACAGCTCCTGCCAAATGTGGAATCCCAACAAAAAAATAATGAGATTTTTCTTCCCCATGGGCTGTCTCACACTAATATTTGAACTAGAATTAAGAGCTGCTAAAGCTCAGAAATCCTCACATCAAAATACAGCCACAGGAAAAGCTCAGGGAAATTATCCTGTGTGAAATTTGAATCTGGCCAGTAAGTGGATGGCACAGTCCCAAATCTTCCAGCTTGAAGTGGGACACAGGAATTGTTCAAAAATTGATGGGTGTTTTTTTCTCTTCCATTTCCAAGCCCTTGCATGCATGCAGTGCAGCCAGTCATTCCCCTTTGCATTCTTGCCTCAGCAGCCATGCCTGGAGGGCCACAGCGCATGTGCAAGTAGAGCAAGGGGAAACACCTTTCTGCTGGTGGTGAAATAAACAGTAACATGAGTCACTCTCTCTGCCATTGAGTAGGTAAAACCAGCAAGAAATGAAGAGATTGGGCCTGACTGGATATGAGCTATGGACTAGAGCAGTTGGTGGCGGTACTGGCTGAGCCCCAGGGAAAGCCTGCAGCTGAGCTACCTTCACCGAATTTGAAACAGCAACAGGAGAGATTTCAGTTTGCCAGCCTCTCTCTCTCACTTTCTATTCCATCCATCAAAAAAGAATTGATACTGGCTTACATTTGGCATGTGCAATGCTGGCTTCTTTGCTCAGAGCCATTGTTTCAGTCTCTCTCCATACTCAGATAGATAAGCAAGTACCACATCCAGTTTCAATCCTTCCTTCACAACCATTCTGTATAAAAAATTACTCTCTGGGTTAATGGGCAGTTCTTGCATACTCACACCTTAGGATAAGGCATGCTCCTACATCTTTTGCTCTGTGTTCACTTCAGCCATTCATCATTCACTTCCATGGAGACAAAAGGAAAAAATATCTGAGAGTGCCTGTAATTCACCAGCTACTTTTGTACAAATAATGAACTCTAAGCCTCTGCACCAGGGCATGCTAAGCCTTTAGTGTCAAGAAGGAAGTCTGCTTTCCAGGAGAACACTGCCTGTGTCAGGACAGACGGCCAGCACCAAGGCTTACAAAGGCAAAAGGGATTGAAAAAGAGGAATTTTGGAAGCTGTTCTGGCAGCCTGTGCTGCTGGGCTCAAAGCTGCACTTAGCAGACATCCTGCTGCCATCAGTGATGGCCGACAGTGGCTGCTCTTCCTCTTCTTCTTTTATCTGCACATGTATCACCTATGGTTTTGCCTTTTCTTTTTTTGTTGATTGCTGATAGGTGTACAAAGTATTTAAAATCAACACCATTTTCAAACATTTATTTTATCCTCAGCCAAATTTTCACATTAATCGATGAATTTATCATAACAACACGTCCATTTCTTCATGAGCTTATACATAATGAAAAGATATGTCAGATTCACATGGCTTATTGGGAGGACAAGACGATTGTTTGAAAACTGTGATCCATCTGAGACTAAAGCTCCCAGTGGAAATTGGCTTGAATCAGATCTTACAATCAAGACACGTCTAAGACAAGACATATGCCGTATTTAAAAGCATGTTATGTAGTGTGTTTCAACTACAGGAGCTGTGGACTAATGCTACCACCACACAGGCCCATTTAGTTAACATGTTCCTCAGTGCATTACAGCTTAAACCTTATAAAAAGGATTTTAAAACAAATTTATTGAAACACAAAAATGAACACATTTTTGGCTATACATTTAGATGTATTTTCACTACCCTAAATACAGTCACAACATTCAACGAGGCTGTTAATGTGAGTAATACTACTCACATATTTCCTGAAAATTAGTCGTTTGGCTCTCAAGTTCAATGCAGCTGTTGCCTGTTTAATATTAATGCCCTTTTTCAATATGTTCCCTGGATGCATGAGTTAAATGACCCAATAAAAAATCTCCAAACCTGAGTAAAACCAAATTGTTTAAAATACTGTTATGAAAAGGCTTTTTATCTTGTTCTGCTTGGCCTTCAGTCTTTCATAGACTAAATGTTTGCTAGTTTTCCAGTCACCGTTGAGTCTTTCAAAGAGGATTTTAGTCTGTTTCATTTCTGTAATTAGGCACAAAAACCCTTAATGGCTACTGCCAAGCCACAGGCTTCATCTTCATGTCGTTCTTTTTTTAGGCTGTTGTCCTCCTTTTTTTGTTGCAAAGCAAAACTACATTTACAACTGAATTTACAGAAAGGAAGAAAATGGAAGTCACTCAATTTCAGTGACATTGTACACACTAATACACCTTTGAAGAGTTGCTTAACAGATTGAAAGACTGCCAAAAGGCCCTCCTAATTCTATTTGACATTTCACTTTCAGGAAGAAACTGATTGATACATCTATGCTATTATTTTTTATGAAGAACTGTCTATTCCTTTTCTCACAGGGAGCTCAAGAAAGGAATTGGACAATTAGGAGAACAATATAGCAATCCAAAGTCCTTTAGACCCCAAGGCACAATGGACCAGTTCCAGCTTGTTTCTGTAGAGTCTGTAACAGGTCTTCAGTTTCTACAGAGTTTTTTTAACAGTTTATAGCACTTTGAAGAAATGAGAAATGCAGAAGCATTCAGATAAATATGTTTCCCTTACAAGGTTTGCCATGATATCCAAAGAAGCATACCAACAAGCACCAAATTCTCACATCTCTTTCTGTCAAAGATACTGATCCTTATTTACAAAGTAAGTGTGATGAAATCTCAAAATTAGGTTAAATTACCACTCAGTCCAAGCAATCCCAGAATATTATGTCAAAGAGTCATCAGACTTCTCTACCTTACAATCAAAATCAATTCCTTTTTCTGCAAAAATGGAGCTGGACCTACTGCCTTTGGTTTTGTTTTCTTCAGATTTTATATTATTAGTTAGTGGAGATGAAGACACATCTCAAATGTATGCTTTACATAAACCTGTGCCTTCAAAGGCTAGAAACAGCATGCAGTCACAGCAGGCTTTAAGGACTATGTGCATGCTGGATTGGGACTCATGAAACTGGACACCAAGGCTGCTGCAGAAGTGTACCTTCAACCAAGTCAATCTTTTTTCCCCATTTTCTTTTGTCTAATGGCCAGCTCAAGTCTAGAGGCCTGATTTTCAAAAGCATTCATATTTCTGGATTCCACTACGGCATACACAAGCAACAGTATTTCTGTGCACATATACCGTATACAATACATGCAGTATAGAGTGGTAGTACACTAGGCAGTACATGGCACAAGTAAGAGAAATATATCTGATTTCACGTTGTTAAAAACCATTTCCTATGCATTCTGCCTGGGAAAATCTCTTACATCCCTATGACTCTTCCCTCTGAAATGCCCATAAGGAATGAGAAATGACTAGCTATTTCTGTCCTCTCCTCCATCTTCATTTTTAAGATGAAGAAGAGTTGAGACCCAGGAAAAAGAGGCTTGCAGGAAAGTTGCCAGCTCTCCATGTTCACAGGGATGTTGGGAGAGTCAGCTGTGGGGCTACACACATTTCCATTGTCAAACTATTGTTCAGATAAAAAAATAAATAAAAAATAAGCTTTGCAGAAAATCCCCGTCACAGAATATCAAGGGTTTTTCCACATAAAAGCAGCATACTACCCAATTGCATTTTTTGTTGTTGTTGTTGTTGTTTCACTCTATAAATCAAAATGACCTCATATATACAAGTATGTAGAGAACCTTGGCGTGATATCATGATCTCTTTACCCTGGTTGCTCTGTCTCTCTGACTCATAGCACCGTAGGAAAATCTCTAGAGGAAGATCTAGAGGAAATATTGAAATGTGGTAATCTTAGACAAAAAGAGGAACCTGGATATGACTTATGTCAGGCTGCACCAGAACCATTACACCTCATTTCTACTTCCTCTCTTTCTCTTACCATCTGTGGAATGACCACTCCATTTCTCAAAGTTGGCATGCATTTGGAGTATATGCACATTTCCTTCTGCCTTAAAATGTGTTAAGGAATTACGTCTTATCAATTGATGCTACTTACATAGCTGCCCTTTACTGCAGATTTTCATTGTGTGTTCTGGATCAAAAGGCTTTTAGAGTTTCTTGGGCACAAAAGGGTTTTATTTCAGTCACTCTCTTTTTTGCACTCCTTCTCCTCTCCTGAATGCAGTCTTTCAAGGTCTTCTCATACCTCCCAGTTTCTGTGATCTGAAACCCATCAGTCTTTTCCTCAATTTTCATCTTAGTTTCACTTTTTTTCTCTCCACCGCCTCCCACACACCTCCAGATCCAATGCTAATTATTCACACAACCCCCTAACTGTATATTTATCCAAAGTGTTTGGCAGCCCTGGTCAGCTCTGCAGATTTATTTTCACTAAATGCTGATCCTTCTCTGATCTTCGCTGTGTTTTTCCAGTCCATTCACCACCTGAGCTTCTTTCCTACCTGTCCCTAAACAACACTACCGTGACTTTCTTAACAGCCACCTGGTTCATCCAGTTTGATAACATTTTTTAATCTTAAAATATCTCCTACTCTCTCCTTCTCTTCTCCTATAACATAATTATTGATTTTCTTTGTGCTTTGATCATGTCCTCTCAGTATTTGCAGCTACATGACTCTACTTTTGCAATTCATTGGACCAAAGCCCCAGACATGTTATTTTCCTTGCCATCTTTTTCCTATTTCCCCTACGTTTTTTTTTCACAGAACTGCTGTTCATCTCCCCAAAAAATTAGATTTCAGCCTTTCAGGTTCCAGGACAATATACCTTTTCTTGCTGCAATTCTACTACACTTTCACTTACTTTTTAAATTTAATCTCCTCCACGTTCCCATGGCTTTATGCCTCTGGTATCATTTTTTTCGCATTTCTCCTAAAATTCTATAACTCTTCACTTTCATGATATAAATATCTCAGGGGAAAAAAAAAAAGAAAGAAAAGAAAAAAAAGAAGAAAAAGAAAAAAAAAAAAGAAAACCAATGCTGAATTCCACTTTTCTTTCCCCCATTAATCACCTGTTTCTCTTCTATGTTTATTCTGCACAGCACTTCCAATTTCTGTCCATCAACAGATACACATGGTTCTTAGCCACATTCTCAACTTCTGCGTTCTCAAGCACTACAACGTCCTGCCTTTCACATCTTTTCCCAAACTCCTTTTCATTTCTAATCCCTTGTTTCGACCACATCATTCATCTAACTTAATTTCTCCACTGCTATCCTGTGTCCATGTCATGAAACATGAATAAAAATAGATACAGTGTATCTCCTAACAGTCTATCCTTATCCCATCTATCAAGAGCAAAATAATAGAATCATAGAATCGTGGAATCTTAAAACGGCTTGGGTTGGAAGAGACCTTAAATATCATCTCATACCAGCACTACCGCCATGGGTAGGGTTGCCATCCACTAGACCAGGTTGCCCATGGTCTTGAACACCTCCAGGGATGGAGGACTATAATAATAATAAAAATAACAAGAATAACAGCAGACACACAGATAGATGCTACCAACAAAATTAGCGGACTTGGATGTCTCATATTCGGAACTTTAAGCAGGAACACCTAAACACATAGTTCCACAAACACGCCACTGAACTTACTGTTCAGTTAAGTTAATTTGATCAAATTATTAGGCAAATTTGCTTTCTTTTCTTTATTAAAGTCTTGCATGTGATGTCATCACTTAAACCAAATAGCATTTTGTTTCACGACTAAGTCCACTGAGTTTATGACTTGCACGTCAATTGGAGTAAAGGTGATAAAACTCACAGACTTTCTTTAATTTTTATTTGAAATATCACATGTTCTTTTTTATTTTCTTTTGCTCTATTGCAGTTTAAAATATGCTAGTCACAATTCCCAGATAAGGATCAGAGGCTGCATGACCATGCATCATGGATTTTTCCAATACACTGCTAATCATGGCATGAGCAGAATGAAGAAACAGGTCACTAATGAACTTTATTTCACAGTACGCATTTGGGATACAAACTGAATGTCACCTCAAACTATTTTATCTTCTTACAACTGCTTTTGAACTTTTAACACAATACTCTATTTGGAATACACAAATGGTTCAATAACCTTTATAGTGTATGTAATGACATCTGACATCAAATTAATTGACTTTTACACAGTACTTTAGATCTATGATGAAGTCATTAGGAAATAATCATGTTCCTGCCTGGGAAGTAATGTGCTCTTTTACAGAAGGATGAATCTATTATTTTAATAGTTTCAAGTTGACTTAGTGAATATTGTTCTAGCAACTATCATTCTCCTCCTTTTCCAGCCTGCTGAAATATGTTTTTAACCAGGCATTCTGTGCAAATCTTGAAGGTTTCTGCGTGCCCAGAGGACTCCTCTGGAAATTTTTTTGCAATAGGCCATAGGCTAACAGAAGAAATATTAGCAGTTGTGCTCTACAAACTGCATATTGTTCTAATTGTTTAATTCTAATTGGTTTCCCAATGACTCGATCTCTAGCTTCTTGCCCAAGCTCAGTCGGTGAGGCCTAAATAAAAAGAAGAAAGGAAGAAAAAAATGCCAACTTAGGGCTTCTCAATATATCACTGATTTAACTGTCTAATGTGCCCTCATTTCAAAGAAGAGCACATTAGAAGTTTGCAACGTCAGAGAGGTATACCAAAAGTGCAAAGTTAAAAAAAGATTTTTAAAAGGTCTATGTCGGGGAAATGAAATGAAATTAAACAAGTGCTGACAGATCAAAGATGCTAAGAGAAGTTCTTAAAGGAAATATCTACAAAGAGTTGGTAGCCTCACTGGAATTTGAACTATAAACTTACCACTATGGGTTTTAGAAGATAGTCTGAAGCAAAGCAGAAGTAACCATGTGAATAGAAAGCAACCTCCCCTAGCTTTTTTTTTTTTTTCTGCTAATAAACACCTTGCAAATTTTCTATCCTAGTCTCAGTTTCATAGTCTGCTGTGACCTGCACAGCTTCATAGGAAACGGAATGTCTTTGCAGCAATTTCATTTGCATATTTCCAAATCATTTGTGTACAGTCTTCAGCATACATTTTTTCTGATTCTTCCTACAAAAGGAAGGTGAAGAGCTTCTGATGCATGCATGCAGTAGTGATAAGAGGATGTGCATTATCTGACTGAATATTAAGAAAGAAGTTGTCCTGAGCCATGGTTTTGTCAAGCATGGAAGTCCCTCCTTGAGTTGAGAAGATGCTGGGACTAAGAACCACAATCATCTGTATTTCTCAGTATGGAGAGAGGCACTTAGGAAGGTGAGCAGCTTGCCCATGGCAAGGGCTGTCCATGAGGGTTTCCGGTGAAGCACACAGACATGGAAGGCCTCTTTGCTCTGAGTGCTTGGGTCTTGCAGCAGCACAGCGCCTCAGTACCAAAACTGGTTGTGTTCTGGGAAGAAATGCTAGCTGGTCATAGTGACAAAACCAAGGAATCTTTGGTGCCTTTTTTAAAGAAATCAGGAACAGATATTTCTAGACGCAGTTTGGGTATTTCTCATCTGTGAATCAGCAAAAATCAATCTTCCTGAGGCTAAAAGCTGTCACTCCCTCCTACAGCTCCTGAGTCACTTAACTCCCCCAGAGATGGATGCATGAGGTTCGACCACTTTTTAAATTCCACTATGTACACTCTGTTACTCAGCACTTAATTCACAGTGATTTGTGATTGCCTAGATCTTCTCAGGGTCAGCTGCTGGCATCATCAGTGCTGATTTTTGAAAAAATGTCTTTTGATAGTCTATCTTCTTCCTACCTGTTTGACTTTTTACTAGTAATAGATTCTAGGTTCATATAACTGAATATTCAAAGCATTGCTTGAACTCCTCAGATCTAAAAGAAATCTGCTATGCTTTTTCAATATGACCTTACTAACGCAAAACTGACTGCTCCATGGATAGGTTTTTTTGTACTGCTTTAGTCAAGCATTGCACTTCTAGAATGACACTTCAGCCTGCTTTTGCTAAATAGGTCATTAACACCTTGAGATTAATTGGTTTAAAGTGCTGGCACAGACAGCCCCTAACCTCTCTATTTTAAAACAGGTGATCCTACTGCTGCTAAGTTTGCCTTTAATGTTTCATATGCTTCTTTCTTTTGATGAGCAGTATTTATCTAGAAATGATTAGAATTTTGCTACCTGTGTTAGAATGGGATTGTTTAAATACCTACCGCTTGGCTTCATTGTTGGTTTGGTTGTGGGTTTTTTTTTCCTGTTCTACTCCTAACCTCCAAAGAGGATCCAATTTTAGGAAAAGGAGTGTGTGTTCAAACATGAAAAATGTTGAATTGCATCAACAGAAATTACCTAAGTCCTACTTTCAGTGCAGCCACGGGGAAGCGTGGCTGCTGAGCTGCTATGGGACCACACCAACCACCACAGACAAGGCTGCATGGCAGGAGGAGGAGGAGGAGGGAACGGAGGGAGGGAGGCCTCAGAGAATCCCTGAGGGCTCTGGCATGGGGGCATGTAGTGTAGGAGTATTCGGTCACCAGTCTTTGCAGAGAGAAAGCAGGAAAGTAATGCTAGAGGCACCACGGAGTGCAGCAGTAATCAGATGCTAATTCAAAATGAGGCACTTCTAATTTTCCTTAAGGGCATTTCCACTTCAGACAAGGTAGTTCACCTGACATTTTCCCTGGCAGAGATGTACGAAGGTCTGAGAACAGGCCCTGGGAGCACTGCTCCATTCAGCTCTTGGAAAGCCTACTTAATATTCTGAAAAGTCACCCTAATCCTGTCAGTATTAACAGCAGGGAGATGGCAAGCCAGCTCTCCCTGATACAGCAGAAGCACTGTTAGAATGCACTGAATAATTCCACTTTGACCTAAAATTCTGTTTTGTTGCATGCTAGTTATTTTTAGGCAGGAATTTCTACAACAGTGATGCTTTTATGCAGAATAACGCAGCCCTCGGTCTGCGTTACTCCCTGAGCTGAAGCCAGCCCCACCTGCTCATGCAGGCAGAGATGCTGAATGCAATTAATGTGGCTGGAGCTGCTCCTGCCTCTCCTGAACCCTCCACAGCCACTGTACCAGTCTGTGGGAGATGCTGTGCTCTGGGACCATAGGTGCAAAGTGGGTGCACAGCAGCTGGCAGAGGCACACAGTGTCCTTCCTGAGCCCATCAGAAGGCACTTAGTGAGGTTTGCGGCAAGTCACTAGCTCCACCAATTAGGCCTTTCATATCTGGGTATTGGCTTAAAATCTTTAGCCAGTTCATCACTCAAGCACAGTGATCTCCCTAAGTCAGTGATTATTCCTCCTGAAGGAGGACAAGGTATCCTCTCCCCTGTCCACAGTAGAACAAACAACATTTTACAGCAATTCCAATAAGCATGTTAGCAAAACATGTAGTCCCTTTACCACTTTGTCCCCAAGCCCAGACTAACACCTAGTGGCACTCTCTGATGGTCCCATCTCTGAGAGAAAGCCATGGTAGGAAGAGGCTCAGGGAAGGGGAGGCCCTGACTAGCTGCCCATGCTCTGGCTGTGGAAGGCCTGTAGCAGTAGGAATGAGCCGGACCTCGGGGTGCCCTCATCTTACCCCAGGCCTGACGCCAGCAGCTTCCCTGGCTCTGAAGCTCCAGCACCACGTCTAGCTGCTGCAGAACTTCATGTATTTCAGTTTTAGGTGCTCAGCTTTTTCTCTTCTTCTGAACACACCAATCGGAGCGTGAAATGCTTGCTTTCACATTCAGCACAAAGCTCAGCCTGCGCTTTATATCCCATTTCCTTTCCCCGGCCATCACGTCCTGGCACATGACCAGCAAGCAAGCAGAGCTGGCACAAGGGGTAAGCCCAAACACAAACCTGTGACAACCTCCCTTTCCCTCTTTTCTCCTCCCCAAGGATTGTGCCGCTCACACTGCACACCCAGCATTCCAGGAAGTTCCCTGGCCTGTCTGGTGGCCCTGCTGTGGTAGCCTTGGACTCCTAGGGGCACAGTTGCACTATATACCAACAATAAAACTCCTGGATGCTAACAGTCGCATTACCAGCAGTGACTAACAAGTTCTGTAAAAAATGCCAGAGGAACTGCTAGAATATACTGAAGGTGGTTATACACTGTCCTTCTGAGATTGATTTATTGACAGTTGGTCAAAATAGCAACCAGCCAACCTATTATTGAAATCTTTGATACTTCTTTTTGCCTTCTCAAGTGACCTTTGTCAGTTAGTCCTACTGCCAGGAAGCACTACATGCCAGACTACATGCTCTCCTCTTTTCAAACCACTCTGCCCAGCCACTGGGACTCCATCAGCACTGTGATAAGCCTGCGTCCAGAAATGGTGTGCCCCTGGCTAAGAATTGATTAGTTAACAGAGCTACTAAAAGAATTGGGATCTCTCTCTTTAAGTGTTTGACCCTGAGGCAGAAGAAGAGGGGAGGGAGGGAGGAGAGAGAAGATGGTAATCGCTTTAGATAACAACCTGAGTCATGGTAATAGCAGCCTAATTGCTATCCAAGGGCTTTTAGCAGGAAACAGACACACCTAGAGAGGCACTCATGCAGAGAAATATTAGTTTTAAATGGAAGGAGAACAGACATTGAAATGAACTTTCATCTGAGCACAGTGGAAAGTAAGAAATATTTGTTTGCTTATGCAAAAGTCACCTTGTGTCCAAGAGCTACTAGGTACTGGGGATGGTGTATAATTCACGTCAGAAACAGATAGATGCCAGAGCTCAGAGTGAAATGGGGATTTATTCTTAGGCAGGGGAAAACAGCCATGTTTTGGGAGGAAACAGTTGAATGCTCTCTTTCCAGAATAAATCAGTTTCCACAATGATTTTTACCCTTCCATGAATAAAATTCACAGATGTCAGTTCAAAAACACAAAGTAGGACCTTTATGTGAAAGCAGGTGTGATCATACTAAGCAATTTGCTTAGGAGAAAGCTCCATATAAACAGGATGATTTGCCATGGATTGATTAATCCCACGTAAGTATCCAGCATTCCCTCTGAATGCAGCAGCATTGCTGTCTTACTTACACTATCTGTCTGCACTGCTCTGTAGTGCACTGCGGAAGTAGCTCTTTCCTTGTAATACCCAGCTCCAAACCCATCTGCAGCACTCTGACACAGCAGCTAAGTGGTCAGCCCAGTAAATGAGACTGCATTTCCATGATAGTCTGTGGGCAAGCCGCTCAGCCCCTGTTCCCCAGGTGCTGTTACTATTTCCTAAATCTGTTCTCAGAATGGAGGCTGTGGCAAACAGATGTTTCCTGTAGCTCTCAGTCAGCCCTGCTAGTTAGGAGAATCAAGACCTTCTGAGTCACAGATGATAAAAATGCTACTTTGTTCACGCAGTATGTGCACTATGCAGTGAGTCAAGTTGAGCGTGAGAATCAAGCATGGCCTCTGAGGTGTCAGGTGCATACGTGTAACTACACATTATATTGAATGTTTCCCTTAAAAATATCATTTTCCTTTTTGTAACTTGCATTTGATCAATTTCTAGAAATATTGTAAGCCAGAAATTATCCATCTTGTATTGCTGAACAATAGTATTGGGGTAGGCTGCTATGGCAACAGATGTATGATCTCCAGATTCACACATGAAATGCTCATACAGTAACAGCTTTTTGCATACCCCTTCAGTGTACAAGCAGGAAAGTATACTGAGCTATCCCAGTAACCCCTAGGAAGAGAGAAACTGTAAAATAAGCTGAGATTTTTACTGCACTACATTGTTTTGAAATACACATAAATGCATGCTTCACATTAAAAAGAAAAAAATAAATAAAAGCAAAAAGAACACAGAGGCCAAAACAACAGAGTTGAATCACTGACACGAAAACATTTGAGGAATATTTATTATAAATTAGTATTTACACTATACTTACACTTGGAAATTCAACCAATCATGGATTGGCATTGCCCGTGTGTTTACATATCAAATCAGGTAACCAGCCTTGTCCCTGAGGCAGCTAATTACTATTTTCTTCTTCTTAAGAGCTGAAGTTTTACAGAAAAGGACCTTTCTATTAGAAATATATCAGGATCAGGATATGTATCAGGATGACCTTGACCAAAGGTCAAAGGAATTGTTCACGTTAATCACTGAGGCTTTGACTTAGCCTTTATTTTTCAGTTTGGAATTCTCTTAAAAAGAGGGGTAGATGAAGTAGAATTCATTTTGTTATACCACAGATGGAGGGCTGTAGGCTGCTGACCAGTATGGTGTCTGTCTGTCATAGACACAGGTCACCAGCATCCACCGTAGAAGTTCAGTTCATACAATCGAGTGTACAGCTACACATGCACACTCCCACTGATGATGTCTGTCTGGAAAGAGTTTTTGCTTGCAGAAATGTTTAAATAGGAAGACATCAATGGAATAATTAGAGTTAGTATAGAATAAACTGAAAAACACCTGAAGGTGTGACATAAGTGAAGCTGATTGGGTCGGGGAAGTGGGCCAGACTGAATTCTCTGTTTCTGTGGCTCTGCAATCCCTGCACTTTCAGTGTTGTAAGCCATAGCTTCTCACAGGCTCTCAGGTAGTAAGGCAGATTCCAGGGGAGGAAAGTTGAAATGAGATGTCAGGCAAGGGGGAAGAAGGAAAACACCTGGAAGAGTGTCATACACTCTTAGTCATTTTTCTACCAAAATATTTTTAATGTCCATGGCTCACTGAAATAAATCTTTGGGGATACGTTTTTTATTTGTTTTTTTTTTTTTTTTAACTGTAAATCATCTGGCACATGATAGAGGGACATCTGTGCAGTACAGATATTTTTACTTAATATGTGCTGTAAGGTTTAACTGGTAGACAGTAAATAAATTTTTATGAAGCAGAAAGATGTCTTGAGCTTTCTAACTGCAGACATTCTAATACTATGCATTAGTGTTGCTATATTGGGAAATATGCAGACTGGGCGTGCTAATTTCTGAGAATATTTGTTCACTGGCTATTTGCAAGAAGCGGCTGATGACAATGTCCTTGGCCTTGGTGGTCTCCATTTTCCTCTCTCGTGATATCTGCGTGCTGATTTGGTCTACATTAGTCATGATGAGCTCTGAGGCCAGGATCTGAGTGGGGGATGCCCTGTTGGCTGTGCTGTCCATGATGTACTGCTTGTACAGCTCCATCAGCTTCTGCTCCAGGTAGTCATTAAGGGCCGAGTCGGAGAGGGGCTGCTGGTGTGGCACCAAGCTCGCCACACGCCAGCATGATGAGAAGCCTTGGGCCTGCTTGCGGCCTGTCTCGCTGGGGGGGACCCGCACGGACTCCATAGGTGGAGGAATCTCTGAGGACTCCAGG
The DNA here is from genome assembly GCA_030625065.1 of Alectoris magna. Classification (NCBI taxonomy): domain Eukaryota; kingdom Metazoa; phylum Chordata; class Aves; order Galliformes; family Phasianidae; genus Alectoris; species Alectoris magna. The sequence continues at coordinate 80,866,375 of CM060560.1, forward strand.
AAGGGGCCTATGCCACTGTCACAGTTAAAATCGGTTGCCACTGAGCTAATAGGCACCACGCAGTCTCCAGCTATGTGCAAATCATTGTAGTTCTTGCAAATGCTTTTGCAGGAGGATGGAACCAGGTAGGTGTCTTTTCTTGCCAGCCCTTCACAGACATCCAAAGCTGGAGATGTCTGCCCTTCAGGCAGTGGGTGCTGCACGGGCTGTTGGAGATTGTCTTTCTGCCTTCTGCTGTGTTTGCTACCTCTAGAGTAAACTGAAGAAATGCATTTGCCAGCAGATCTGCATCTCTGAAGGAGGCTTTTTCCTTGTGCTTCATCCCTGGAGGAACAATTAATGGACCTCATTTCATACACCACTTCCTCCACTGCTTGGTTGGTGCAGAGCTCAGTGTCTTCACAGAGGTAGGCGATTCTGTAAAGGTAACCTTCTGACAGCATCCTTCAAGAAAGCAAACAGAAAAATGACAAGAAATCATTAATTCATTACCAAGTCATTGAGTAGTGCTATACTCACAGTTCTGTTACTAGCTACAGAGATATCTTTCCAATTTGGGCATTAACAAGTGTCTGTCTTTCTGGGAGATGTAGTGAAATAATTGGTTTGTTTCCCATTGTGATGTTAACTTAATCACATAAAAGCATATTCTGTATAAAATAGCATATGTTATATGTTATATATATATATGGTATATCATAGAATCATAGAATCAGAAGGTTGGAAAGGACCTACAAGATCATCTAGTCCAATTGTCCTCCCATTACCATTGCTACCACAAGACACTAAACCATCTCTCGTAGCTCCTCATCCAGACGCCTCTTGCACACTGCCAGGGACAGTGACTCCACCACCTCCCTGGGCAGCCATTCCAGCGCCTGACCACCCTCTGAGAGAAAAAGTTTTTCCTTATGTCTAATCTAAACCTCCTCCTGTACAACTTGTGGCCATTTCCTCATATCCTGTTTGTTGCTTGGGAGAAGAGGCCAAACCCCTCCTCATCACAACCTCCCTGCAGGAAGCTGTGGAGTGCAATGAGGTCTCCCCTGAGCCTCCTCTTCTCCACACTAAACAATCCCAGCTCCCTCAGCCACTCCTCGTAAGACTTGTGCTCCAGACCCCTCACCAGTTTTGTTGCCCTTCTCCGGACACTTTCCAGGGCCTCAGTGTCTTTCTTGTAGTGAGGGGCCTGTGTGGATAATCTATCCATAGACAAGTGAGTTGGGAAGAGAGGAACAAGTGTTTTGTTACAGTAATAACTGCTGTAATAGTTTATGCTTAAATATGCATATTTTTGTTCATGATTTCAGTTCAGAATCCAAGGGTTTTCCCCACCTTTTCCAAATGCTTTGAAGCAACTTTTACTGTGTGTGGTTTGTCATCGGTTTCTGAACTATGTTAATTTTAGACTCATATTTAGAGTGTAACCCTGTCTTTTCCATACTGACCAATGACTACAAGTGTGGTTACCTTTTCACTAAAAATTCTCAGATTGTGAAATTAGCATTTACTACTTTTGCATGAGCAACCTAGATAGGCTTGAGCAGTGTTCCCAAGAGAACTTCAGGAGGTTCAACAAAGCCAAATGTAAGGTATTGCACCTGGGTCGTGGCAACTCCCACTGTCAGTACAAGCTGGAGGATGAAAGGATGGAGTACAGACCTGTCAAAAAGGACCTGGGGGTCCTGGTGGATGGCAAGCAGGACTTGGACCAGCAGTGTGCCCTCACAGCTCAGAAAGCCAACTGTACTCTGGGCTGCATCAAAAGAAGCACAGCCAGCAGGTCGAGGGAGGTGATCCCGCCCCTCTACTCTGCACTGGTGAGGCCTCACCTGGAGTACTGCATCCAGATGTGGAGTCCTCAGTACAGGAGAGAAATGGAGCTGTTGAAGTGTACCCAGAGCAGGGCCACAAAAATGATCCAAGGGATGGAACAACTCTTGTATGAGGACAGGCTGAGAGAGCTGGGGCTGTTCAGCCTGGGGATGAGAAGGTTCCAGGAAAGGAAGTCTTGATAGCAGCCTTTCATTATCAAAAGGGGGGGCTATCAGAAGGAAGGGGACAGACTCTTTATAAGTCTGTGTGGTGACAGGACAAGGGAAATAATTTCAAACTAAACTAAAAGAGGAAAGATTAGACTGGATATAAGGAAAGGGTTTGGGTTTTTCTTACAATGAGGGTGGTGAGGCACTGAAATAGGTTGCTCAGAGAGGTAGTGGATGCCTCATTCCTGGAGACATTCAAAGCCAGGCTGGAGGGAGCTCTGAGCAACCTGATGTAGCTGTAGGTGTCTCTGTTCATTGCAGGGGATTTGGACTAGATGACCTTTAATAATCCCTTCCGACACAAACAATTTCATGATTCCATGATAAGCTGGATGGAATTGTCTGCAGTTTTCAATAAACTCTGAAATCATCTTTTTGGTTCTAGCAGTCACTGACCCTCTCCAGCTACTGGAGCTTGTAGGTCAGTCGCAAAATCTGTGTCAACGTGTTGTAAATAACAAATAAGACCCACTAGCAGGAACAGAAATATTTCTGCACGTCACCAAATGTTCTGCCCAAGTCTAAGCAGTTCCACTGCCATATAGTTGTTGTTAAGTCCACCTTTGTGTCTTCTATCTAAACAGATGTCAAGGAGATGATTCACAGGAAAGCTGTCAAGAAATTGTGTGGTCCAGCAAACAGAACATAAATCTTAGTTACATACATAGATGTTTCCTTAGTACAAAATATCTTGTGATAGAGAAGCAAACAGATTGTCTTTGTATAAACAGTAATTGCTTCTTTCACTTACTGTTTAATCCATTTATATCATTTTAATCCTTATGGGTATTGTCTGTGCAGCATTTGAGCATATGTCCCAGTTATTTGTCAAAACACCTGCTGTGAAGGAGCACTATACCTCACACTGTGAGTGGGGAGGTGGGATCTCTCTGACGCATGCCATACTACTCCATGCTGTTGTTGACTGTTAGATTCTTCATTTATAAGAGTGAAAAGATTTTCATTTCTTAGTCAGGCTTTTCTTGTGTTACAGTTGCTAGTGCAAAATGCTGTAGTAGCAATAAATGTTGGCTAAATCCTGACTATGGACTTTATGCAGATGTTGGCAAGAAGAAAGCATGATACTTTCCCCAGAAGGGAAATAAATCATTTCCACATTATGAAGAAGGCAGCTAGAAGAAAAATAAACTTCCTTCAGAAGGAAATGTTCATGAAAATTAAATGTATCCAAACACTTGCTTTGGTGACTCTGGAGCACTTCTGCTGCTGCAAGCTGTGTGAGATTTACCACAGGCAGGTAACATTCAGTGAAATATACTCTATTTACATGAGAGGCAAAAAAGAACACACAAATCTGGGGCTTGGCATTCCCTGGGGTACTTTGCTGTTGCCCTGCTTTAGATTTTAGCTGTGGATGAAGTACCATCACAGAGATCTTATCCAAGCGCTTGAGCTGCTCAGGTTGTAAGCCCACCTCCCTCCCTCCTTCTCCTTCCTTGCCCTCCCTGTGCAGTGCAAAGGCTGTTCCCCTCCCTTGCTCACCCTGGGCCAGAGAGATTTAGTGTCAAATTATCACCAACTTAGGCTATCTTGAATCTGGAATTGCTATACAGTTATTCCTACACATTCTTTTAATGTTGATTCAGAGAAATGAGTGAAAATATAACACTATTCACTTTTTAACCAAAATGCACAAAGCCATGTGTTCTCAGGTAGCATGTGACACATCTGTCTTTCCTACTGCCCAGATGTATCTTGTTTCTGTCATAAGGTGATGCATTAAGGAAATGAAACTGCTGGTTTCATTTCTTCATGCTGCCTTCTGCAGTGTTTATTATGAGAGGTTTAGTCTGAGTCCTCACAGTCTGAGGCTGGACTAATAGCAAACTCAAAAACATTAGGCTCCCATCATGCTTAGGAATTACGTTTGGCTCTCAGAGTTACAGGGCTACCCTTGGAAGGTTGCAAGGGCTGTGGCACTCATCTGACAACACTCACAGAACTGCCAGGAAATCGAATTGAAATTTTGATAGGCGGTGTTCAGAGCCGGAATGCTAAGTGAGCTACGTGTGTCTCTCTGGTCCTAATAATATATAACCACGTCACATTATTCCATCACTGCTGATGGCTGGGCACTCAGCTGGGTCATCCTTAATTTTTATACTTTATCAGACAAGGATGACAGTTCTCATTAATTCTGATTTCTTGTGTCCCTTCTCTTAATCCCCCTTTTGCGCCATGCACATGTGCATATGCTAAGATTCCAAGTGCATGGGAATTGTATCTACAGTCTTCCAATATTTCATGCTCCTTAAATTTGACATTCACTTCTCTTGGCCTGAAAATAACTGTGTGACTTTTGTCGCACAAGGAAAAGCAGTCCTGTTTACAATATTGATCTGATGCACTTTGCATATGAGTTGAACAAACAGGTATTTCCTTGTGCAGATACTGCATCAGCAATGGAAGCTATCTGCATCTTACCTAAGCACAGATTGCAGTGGAGGCACAGGAAGAAGGCTGTCTGACTTACAGTGTTTGCTGTGTTACCATAGTCTTTATTACCCTCAGAAGCTCTTGAAAAGTCATATTGTCCTCTCTGGGGTTTTTGTTCAGTTCTTCGGAGGGCAGGATGAATGTTTAAAGCCACGTGGAGAGTATAGTGATATTGCTACTATTTTCTAAGCGGCAGCAAATTTGCTGGAATATAATGCTTGGAGATATAGTGCCACCGTTTGCTTAAAGACCTCATATTAGAGTCTGAGAGCAAGCAAATAGAATGGGAGTTCTTGGCTCAGGTCAAGCAAAAAGCTTAAGGAAAGCCTGAGAGGTGTACACAAAGTTATATGATGAATGGTGACCTATATACAAACCCTGAGCGTGATCAAAAGTTGCTAGGGAGAATGGAAAGAGCACGGTGCCAGCTGGGATCACAGATCAGCAGGGAAAGGCACATTCTTTTGCAATGCAAAAGGAGGGAATTGTAAGCTGACAGAAGAGACAAGCCTGTTTTAAAATGGAGTATATCTGGCTTTTATCTCTCTGAATGAGACTCTGAACAGTACTGAAGTTGTGCTGTTTAGTTCAAGTTATAGCACAGGATATAGCTTTAAGTATAGCTTAGTTAAGCTCTCGGTATTGCTTAAGTGAGTTCAAGCTGACTTACTAGATTGGACCGTAATTAAAGTCTCTGTCTCAAGGGAACCCAAACGCTGTGGATCCATCTTTAGTACTTTTTTTCCCAATCTTAACAGACGCTCGTATAGTCTATGGAGAAACTGATTCCCTCATCGGGGTTTGAGATCCACCTCAAACTTCAGCACATGGATGCAAGAGTTCCCCTGGCAAGCAGGACAGGCTGGAGCAGAGAGCCTGCATATGCTGCAGGACTCAAAAGGTCACCTTCCACCAGCTCCTGGGAAGCCAGCATAAGGAAATCAGGACAGTGAAGAAGGTAGTGAAATTAGCCGTTCATACAGGTAGGTGTAGTCTTTCTTTAATGCATGAAACCCAAGGATTTTTAGTGTCTGAACCCTGTTTGATAAAGATTACGTCCAGTGCCCAGAAGCCTTGCTCAATGCAAGCCTGATTCATCACTTTTCACTCTTCCCTTCCTTAATCATCCATAGCTACACAAAGATATTTAGGACACCACCTATTTTATTTGATAGCATTTTATATCTAATACACAAAGCTGTAAGCATCAATACAAACTGAGGCAGGAGCAGATCAAGCTCCATATTCATAAGGGCAACTTGACTACACGATAGTTCTACACTGTGCTTTTCTTCAGGGTGGAAGTCATTTCATGTTCCTAGATTTCTGTTTTTATTTTAATGAGTTCCTGGCTGTTGCTATGACTGAACTATTTGGACTGAAATATTTTGTATCTAAGCAGTTGAAGTACAAGGGACTGATATAGAAGAGAACAGACTTTCTAGAAGAGAAGAGAATGAACAGTAAAGCAAGATAGAAAATGCTGAAGCATCTTTCCTGGGAGAAGAGGGAGGAAACAGTGCATTAACAAGCCTTGGAAACATTAATCACATCTGCTGTAGAGTGTAAAAAAAGGAGTGGAGTGTGCATATTGTGTGTGTACACACATGTCATGCTGTGGATTTGTATCGAACCAGAATACTGGCTGTTAATTAGGAAAATACGAGGACAAAATGTCATTATTTTTAGGGTGGGTTTTTTGTTTTTTGGTTTTTCTTTTTTTCCAAAAAGGTCTCAACATTTTTCTATGAACATATTTTAATATAAATCCCATTTCATCTGTTGTGGTGCCTATTTTTATTCCTAGTCTACAAATAGGGTACTCCACTTCTAAGGTGATTTGGACAGCATGCTACCATGTAAAGAAAGACGAAGAAAAATACCGTAATTGTGATAAAAGCAATACACCTGGTAAGACTCCCTTTAAAAGTATTCTGAAGTACGTTATTTTGGTATGACTTTATGGCAGTCTTTAGAAAGATCAGAGGATCAACCAATATTTTTTTTTTTTTTTAATTCACAGACACAGTCAGTCACGGCTCTGAAGACAGACAGCGCTTCTGAAATGCTCTCATCGCTTCCTAAGGCAGCAGAAATCGCATGTGGATGGTGGCTGAGACTCTGCAAACACACACATGCACTCAGAACAGTCTGAAAAAGCGTATCTTCATTTCACCAGCTACCAGATGTGATACCACACAAACAGAGCCAAGCCACCTTGGTAAGCAAGGGCAACGTTTTCAGATCTTTCTATAACACATAGTATATTTTAGTACTTACCTCTGAAGAACAGCAGCAGATCAGTACAGAATACTGGTTGTCTTGCAGTCAGTTTAAAGCTTTCTGTCCTACACCCTAAAACACAACCTTCTGTTTTTATTTCCTTTTCAAATGCACTTCTAAGATGACGTGCTTTACTTCTAATCCTCTGTAGTGCAGAAGTATAGAAAGAAAGTCCCTTAGGAGGTGAGGGGTTTTTATAACTGACTGAACTTCAATAAGCTTGACTTGCTTCCTCTTTTATGTCTAAATGAAACTTTATTGTGAAACTGTGTATTGTTAAAATAGCTGATTGCAACACACTCGGTCCATGCAGCCAGACTTCTCTTTATTAACTGTTATATAAAACAAACAAACAAAACCAACAGAACCCTAGTGAACTGAACAGTGCTAGAGAAAGTACTCCTATTTTGGTGATTTGTGGCACACCCCATTTTAACCATTATTTATCATTTTGTTTTTTACAGACACATCAAGACATCTAGTTCAAGAATGTCATATCAAATACACCAGCCAAAGCAGAAATGTACTTCCCAGCAGCTCTATTTTGTTGTCTTCAGATCCTTTGACATCTCAGCTTCCACTAAACAGCACAGCTTAGCTGGTTAGTGAGGCTTTGCTTTTGGAGTATCTGCAAACCCTGTCCTGAGGAAGGTTAGACCCAGCATGCGCTCTGTACCTCAGTGCCTGCCACATCCAGGCAGACAGCATCTCTCAGCAAGGGCAGTGTGTTCAAATTCATTGGACAAGTGGAATTCACACTCTGAGCTTGAGATGTATGAACAACGACCACGGTTTTGTGAATGGCGCTGGAGTATTCCATAAGGGTCAAAGGACATTTACTGTTTGAAGGATGTAATGGCAAGTCCAACATATCAGGAATGTATTCCCATCCTCAAAAGACAGAAATGCTTCAAGTGAGCTGCTCCACCAAAGAGGTTTAGTATAAATCTCTGCTTAGCCTGGGCCTGCTTTGTCAAACAGTTCAGAGGCAGCTAGCTGCCTGCCATCTGTGGGTGAAATGTCTGTTCGAGAAATTATAAACGGGGAGCCTTTGAGAGGACCCACATTTCATTGCCTTCTCTTAAAATCAGTAGTAGGAATGAGTGCAGAAAAGAAATCAATTTTCCTGTTAGCGTATCCAAAGCAGGTATGTATGCACTAAGTGCATGCTCTTTTCAGTGCATGCTCTTTTCTCCTCTCATACTTTACATAAATTAGGAGACTGCTCTTGTCACAATTCAGAGGTCTTTCCCTCTTTCCCTTCCATCTCAACTTGTCTTCATTCTTAATTTGTTTTTTTTAACCTTGAGTCGACAAACTGTTTTACCTATATTTTTTTCCAAAAGTCGCAACTACAGCTGCACCAGTGCATTCCAAATGAAGTACCTTACTGTACAAGTGATCCCATTGACAGCAGAGAGCATGTTGAGGATTTGTTGTACAACTATGCACAGGCACATAAGCATACACGCCCTGTTATTTAATCTGCAGTGTATCATTCACAAGTGGCTTGTAAAGCGTCAAAGGGCAGTGTTCAGGGTTGAATGGCCTCTTTCTATTGCCAATGCCTGTGAAAAAGTCAAAGATTTTTTGAAAGGTAATTCAGATATAGACGATTGTGAACAAACAATAACAAAAATCTGAACGTCACTTGCTTTATTTACACCTCTCTAGCCTCAAATAAGGAGGATAAAAGGTGATCCACAATGTATACACAGATTGATAGACAGATACTTACTGAGACTGAAGTACACAGTAAATACTGTCAAACATCAGAGCATTTCAGTCGGCAGAAGAGAGCAGCTTGGAATTGCATTGTGCTGTTCAGAAAGCAAACCGTACCTATTCTTTGAGCAGTGGAGCTTATTATTTCCCGTCTCAGCAGCCAACTTGACTAAATGGGCTATCAGCAGCTATACCTGTTGTGTTTGCACCTTGCAGAGTCCTCCGCGGTCATTTTTTAAGCTTTCTAGGATGCAAAGACATCGGTCAGTTCTGCTTTTTCCATAGAATTTGCGCTGTGGTTGGACTAGTCCATTTTTTAGAAAGTCAGTTTGCACAGAGGAAATTTAGCCGTGCCTTTTATTTTCCTGCATTTTTCCCCAAGTTACGTTCTTCCTTTGTAAGTCCTTAAACTTTCAAATTACCCAAGTAAAATGAACATTTGCAGGTTCTCTTTCTTCAGTTTTGTTTAATGCTTTGCATACACTGAAAACTTCTTTAAATGTTCAAAACCATATAAATATTTTCTGAAAACAAGGTGAAAAGAATACCTTTATTGTCATCCTTTGTTTGTAAATCTCAGTGCATGTAGCAAATGTGCTTCTGGCTGTAAGCAAATCAAGCAGCCATTCCAGATCACTACACTTACTTAAACGTTACTGCGGAATAAAAAATGCTTGAGTCTGTATCTCAATTCCATAATGCCAGATTATTTCCTGCCACAGGAATGCCAGCTTCTTGGCACACATTGTATTACAATGCATTCTTTGCTTCACACATCCAAAATGGTTACTGCTATCTGCTCAGTTAATTACGTAATTACATCCTACATATCAGACAGAAAGGCATCAGAATTAGATCCCTGATAAGACTTATCAGTAGGTCTAGGAGGAACCTCTTTGTCTGCTTGGGATGTATTTCCACTTTTTATTCAATATTTGATATTTATTTTGTACAGTGCAGTGTCTGGAGTGGAGACTCCCGCAGCCCACAGCATAGTCCTGGAAGAGGATGCTGACATCATTTTGCCGGTGTTATCAGAGCAGGGTGTAGCCTGCCATTCTTTCCTCCCCTTGGCTTTCTTCTCCCAGGAATCTTTTTCTGACTATTTGCCTTTGGGTGAGCTCTTCATTCCCTTCTCAGCAGGTCTCCAGATTCAATAAGCCTAACCTTCAGCAATTCCCAGCTGTAGAGAGGAGCAGCTTGTTTCATCTTCTGTGCCTTGAGGACAAGGAATACCATTCATCTCCAGCTCACTGCAGTATCAGCAGTTTTCTTCCTAGCTTCCCACTGATCAGATTTCTTCTGTGGCTGGATGGACTCTCTCATAAACAAAGATTAGCTGTATAATTCCAGAATAAGAACTAGTTAATTATAAAACCTCCATGCTATATCCAATGGCAATAGAAACAGGCTACAACACTGCCTACCTGTACAAGAGCCTACCACATGATACACGTTCTAATTTTGTATTGATACTTTTAGTTTTATTGAGTCTTTAGTTTTAACAAACTAAATCATGCCTCGTGCTGCTAAACTACTTCTTGGTTTACTGAGAGCCAATCACTGGTGGTGAGACTTCAAAATATCAGGGAAAGAGTTTTCATCTGGAAAACAGGATTGTGCAAGAGATAGTCCTTTTTCCCTCTTTTTGTAATTTTTTAGAATATGCCAACATAACATAACAAAGTTGAAACCATTCAGGCTACTAAGAAGGGATTTTCTGATACTGTAACAAAATACCACGGAAAATTGCAGAAATCCGAGGTATTGCAGAAGTCTGGTTATTTTAGTTGTATTGGCACGTCTGTACTTTCCAGGGAGAGCCACCCAGTGGCAGCTGGCTATATTTCTTGTGTATTTTTCTCACACACTGGCTTTTATTTTCACCGATTACCACATCCCTAACTTCTTACTTTTACATCTTTCCAGCAACCAAGAAAATACATTTTTTTTCAGATTCCTAAGTAGTAAAATTACATTAAGAATTATGTCTGAATTGAGGCACTGTCTTCACAAGGTTTACAACAGTAAAGTTCTTTACTATGAGAGTGGTGAGGTGCTGGCACAGACTGCCCAGAGAGGCTGTGGATGCCCCATCCCTGGAGGTGTTCAAGGCCAGGTTGGATGGGGCCCTGGGCAGCCTGAGCTGGTATTAAATGTGGAGGTTGGCGGCCCTGCGTGTGGTGGCGGTCCAACCCAAGCCATTCTGTGAGCAGAGATGACTGGGGAAGTAGGGAATCTGCAACAGAACAAGCAGTTGACCCACTGACTACTCCTAAGATCATAATAAAAAATCCTCCCTGGTTTGGTCCAGATTCCAGAAAAGCATTGCTGTGGTCTTGTTAGAGTCAGTTATTCTTAGGCAAATGAGAAAAAGAAAGGCAGCATATGTCATGGGCTGGAATGACCACAGGCAAGCCATGGGTTCCGTCTGCTAGCAAAGAGACCACGCTCACCGCAGCTTGCTGTTGCAGCAATACCAAGTGGCATGGAATCTAGCAGATAGGAAGGAGGGGGATCATGGACAAGCATCTGATAAGCCGTTGGAAAGCCAAAGGTAGCTGAGCTGATTTTTTGAAAGAGATTTTGCCCTCTGCTCAGGCCTGGTGAGATACATCTGGTGTGCTAGCCCAGGGTTGGGATCCCTGGTAGAAGATCCCCACTGCACACTGGAGCAAGTTCAGCACAGGGCCACAAAGGCAATGAAAGGACTGGAGCATCTGACACAAGAGGAAAAGCAGAGGATGCTCAGCTTCAAGAAGAGGAGGCTCAGGTCAATTTATTCATGTGCATAAATATTTGGCAGGGGAGTTCCCACCCTTGGAGGCGTCCAAAAAAAAACCAAAAACAGTCTCACTGACCATGCCCTATGCAGAACCTGTAGCAGACAATTTTCAGAGGCACTTCCAGCCTCAGCTACTCTGGGATTCCATATAGGAAGGAGGTAGAAAATACAGAATTAGGTACAAAAGACAACTTCTAATACTTCTCTGTAAATATTTGTTGTTACTGTAATACAAAATAACAGTGATATTTGAAACCACACCAACACAGTACAGACCGCAAGCACAACAGTGCAGTAGATAAAAGCTGGGTACATAATTACTTGAAGAAGTAACAGAACAATTACAAAGGAGAAATACAGAGACTAAAGTCAAAGGAAGATTTTTACTATCAAAGCAACTTTGGATATTTCACAAGTCAGGCTATTCTGCCTACTATGTGTTTCTATGCATCTACGAGTGAGAATATAAATATCACATGTTTATTAAAATCACTCAATAGCAACTATTAGCTAATATGAAAATTTCAGGAAAAAAAGACAGTCTTGTAGATTTGGTTACGCAAAAAGTGATTTCAGCTGCCACTAAGCAAAACTGGAAACTAACAGAAAGCAAAATAAAGGAGAAGCCATAGGCCACATTTCCATAGCAAAAGATATTACTGGAACAAGTTTGACTGCTAGCACCAAGGAACCAAAAGGAAAAGTAGGAATAGTACTGAGAAGTTTAAATTAAAGTCAGTATTAAGTAATGTTTGTATTGCTCTGGGTATTCTAGAAATGCTGAAAAATGTAGGGGCTATGTGCAACAGGTAAAGTTGATCATTTCCTTTTTTCTTTTTTTTTTTCCCCTTAATTTGCTGTTCAAGTGTTGTTTGATTGGTAGTTGGCATCTGAATGACTTGGTAGATATTTTCATAAGGAAAGAACTAGATAAGTCATCAGAAACTGGATGTGCTTCAGCGTCATCTTAAAAACCGAGCAGCCTTTCATGCAAAGTCAGTCAAGGAAAAGACAATAACATAATTATATACACCCAGATACCAGACTGAGGAGCATTTTATAGCAAAGTGTAATTGACACTCTGCCATGAATTCACTACTACTACAAGTAAGTAGGAAATATTTCACAGCAATCCAGACTCACCCAGGCGTGATATGTGATGCAGTGATCACAGTAATTTACATATAGCTGTGTACCAGAATTCTGCACTTTGGACTCAATACTGTTATGTCAAAGCAAAACTCACTCCTCCTCTGGATTATAGCTGCTTTCTGCCCATAAAGCATGTTGTTTGCTTATCACTTACAGATTCTGGAGTGTGAGAAAGGTAGCCATGTTGTAGGTGCTATTCTCCTGTAGACCTGCAGGCTCTATAGTGAAACTGCTGAGGTCAACTGAGATGACATGTCCCTGATGACTGCCTGCTGGACTTGCTGTTTTCTTGTTTAAACTGAAGGGTTTAAATTGGGTACATCACCCTGAAGAAAAGACTGACAAGTGGAGGGGCTTATATCCATATCTCCACTATTATGCCTCACAGCCTCTCCGTGATCCTGGGTGAAGCACTAAGTACCAAGCACGAGCTCTCCTAAAAAGCAGAATATGCTTGGTCACCCTCTTGCTGCCTTTCAGCTCTAAGTAAGAAGAGGGCTGTAAAGAAATAACTTCAGCTGTTCTGTTGCTTTCCTGCCAAGTATGATGACCTCTGGGATGAGCTGAGCAGGTTTTACCAGCTCTTCCTGACAACAGAAGGGCACTACCCATCTGATATGCAGCTCTTAAAGCAGCCCAGGAAAGAGAAAAGATTAACAGCACCCTGATTCGAAACACTGGAGGGAACAGATTGGTTCAATCTGTACTGGTAGGCTGTGGTCAGCAGGAAAGGAGGGGAGCAGATAATCAAACATCTAATTTATCTCCTTTGCTATGTAAATTGGTCAGCTAAAGTCATGAGGATTAAGAGTTTGGACATATCTTGCAAGCAGCGAGATGTTTGTTAACGTGATCATATGAAATGAGGAACAACAGGTGTATCAGTAGTGAGGGGAGAGGAAACTTTGTCTCCTAAAAAAATGGCTGCTACGAAGGCATCTCATAACTGAGAAGCACTTTTACCTCAGACTGGTAGAAATCATTCTTTTACATTTTCACTTCCCCAGCCCACAACCCCAAAAGGTGCTCAGAATCACCTGCTGCAAATGGAATGTGTGTAAAGGCACAAAGGAGAGAAGGGCAGTTCGGGCCTCAGAAAATTTGCAGTGAGGAGGTAAGGCACATGTTGTAAGACTGCCTGAGAAATAGACACTCCGCCCTTGAACTGCTTCTTCAGCAGCGCACATTCCAGTTACTCATTCTTTGCCTTCTGCAGTAAGTAAACCAAGTACTGCTTGTAAAATTGTAAAATGAACTTTCCCACACTCAGGGAGATTGGTTATATAGGATTGGTTATATAGTCTCTGAACCTTAGTCAACCAAACAGATGCAGACTAACAAGCACAGTATACATACTCTGCCCCTCTGCCTGCAGAAGAACACAACACATTCAGGAAAAACACCGTCTCAGCTTCCCTCCACAGCAGCCTGCTCTTCAGTGAGCGAATGCATATCAGATTTCTTCGTAAGGCTGGTTGTTAGAGTGTGCCTGGTGAGGAGTATTTGCATAGCACAGAGGTTGTTTCTTTCAGGAGATATTTTCTGTATAATGCCATAAATCTTGTCTTCGAATTTTACAGGACTACCTTGGGGGAAAAAAAGAAAAAAAAAAAAAAAAGAGGTTGTAAGCTAAAAATATCTTCTTTGAGATAATCCATTTCAAAGAAAACACATCTCTCCTTTATTTGCCAAAGTACATAGCTCTAAAATGACTTCAAAGCATCTGAAATGTTCAGTGCTTAATTCTGTTATGTAATTCCAGAATACTTCACAGCAGTGAAGGGTGGGGATATGAGAGACCTCTGACATCAAGAATAGGACTGTCCAGGGTTCTCCTCTTTCTAGGACCAAAACTCCACCACTGCACAGTCCTGTCAGCCCTGACAGTGGTGGTGATCAGTCCAGAACTCTTCGAAGCCATATTTTTCTGCATTTCTAACCATTTTAAGGAAAATGGCCTCACAGATGCCCCTTCGCAGGCAGCAGGTGGGAATACAACTGTCTGCCTACTGCTGCCCACCAGTGACACAAGGACTCACCCCTGCCAATCAGCGGCCTACAACCCACCAAGCAGCATCTGTCTGTCCCCCAGCCAACTTCTTCACATATATTCCTTCACAGTAGCAATGATGTCACTGCAGTGCCACTACTGTCACATAGTGTTACTCTAAGAGAGGAGATCTCAGTGCAGCTGCCCCTCAAAGAACCACATTCTCTAGATGAGCCCTCCCAGTGTTTTGGTTTCCATAAACACTGAACGGACATGAAGGCAGAAGCAAAGAAAGCGAAGGGTCTTTCTTGGCCTGAAGTGCAGCCTTGGTTACTTGTCTAGTGCTCTAAAACACATACTGATATAGCCCTTTCAGGGAAGCAAAATCTGGTGAAGAACAGCGATTACACCTATATAAGGGGGAAAGATAGAGGAAAACATCTGGGACCTCCTTGAAAATCATCCAAGCCATGGCCAAGTACAATAGCTTTACATCTCTATGATGTCATGTGGTTTAGAATAACTGTGGCCCAATGCAGGCCGTGCCCCACCCCCTGCTGCTGCATATCGTGGCAGCAGCTCTGCCCTTCTACATCACAGCTGGGCTCAGCAGAGCTCTCCAGGTGTGGGCTGAAGACAGGATTGGAATGGCAATGTTAGGAACACACTGTTAAAAAACAGAGTCTACGGTTCCATGCTAAAAATAACTTACTTGAGTTAATGCATTTGGAAGAAAAAAGTCTCTCCTTTATTTGACAAACTATATAGCTCCGAACTGATTTTAAAGCATCTGAAATGTTCTGTTATGCAATTCTTAAATCCTTCCTCTCCTGCCCTGTAGGCTGTCATGAGAAATGTGCTTTGTTAGCTGGGATCACCTGTTCCACAGACATTGTCTCAGCTGTCAAAGTGATGAAAAGTAAATCCTCCTGCCGAGGTGTATAAGGAAAACATAGCAGTTCAGGCAGGAGAGAGCTCTTTGATTAACGTCAGCCTTCTAATTACTGCAACATTTTAAAAAGAAACAAGCAAAAAGCAAAACAGAATCAGTCTTTCCAGAAGGCTTAAAAAAAAAAGAAATCCTCATTTGGATGCTGTGTATTCTATGCACTTAAACCATAGCATAACTGAAACTCTAGGGGGAAAAAAAAAAACAAACAAAAAGGTTTGTTGGTTTGTTGGTTTTTTTTGTATGTTTTTGGGTTTTTTTTTTAATCTTACAAAAAGTACTGTTGCTGACCCAGTATCTCTTTTCCATCAGTTGCATGTGGCTAGCAAGGGATAACCACAAAGAAATTAGAAATAATTTCAATTAGAAATAATTTCTTTCAATAGAAAAAGACTTACCCAAAGTATTAAAACCAGAAGTAAGTGGTCTCAAAAGATTAAATAGCACTGCTGTTTGGCTTTGAACAAGCATTATAGTGCTTTAATTGTACTGTTTCACAAAATGCTTTGCTGTAAATTCTGGCTTTCTGATACCTGACTGATTTCATATACTGCCTGAGCAATTCTTCCCAAGGTATCCAAAATGTTCTCCACTCCTTTTTTTTTTCATTGATTCAAGCACCTCTATTAGCCATGAGTGAGAGCTGCAGATGCACCCCATTTGCTCATATAATTGTCAGTTGGTATCCTCAAATACTGTTTTGTTCAAATAACCAGCAATTTTTTCATTCTTTCAATTTATTGTATTTCTACCACTATTTGAAACGGAAAGGTTTTTTTTATGTAACTCTGTGAGTTTTATTTTTCTTGTAGATCACAGAGTCAGCAGTACTTTTAAATAAGAAGGGTCAAATCCTGATCTCCTCAGTTTATTCATTGCCTTCGTTCACCAAACTTCCAAACCACTCAACTTAAGATATACGTGGACTATGACGTTGAAACAAGAAAAAGCATTTTCTAATCTTACATTGATTTTTTTGGAGTTGAAAGTGCTTGATGTTTTCAGAGAAGCACAATATAGATTTAGGGCTTGGTCCATTCGTGTAAAACTCAAGTATGAAGAGGGTAATGAGCTGACCTTCTGAGTCCCCTCCTAGCCTAAATTAATACTGTTCTCTGAAAATCAATGGTGTTAAGCTCTTAAAAAAAAAAAACCAAAAACCACCACCATTTACTACTTTATGTTAGCTGATGTATATTCTATTATTTAAATACAATGTCTGGATAAAGTATATTATTATGCTTAATCTAATACATGTCCATATGTATTTTATATGTTATTTGCTAAAATATGTATATTATACATACTAAATAATTATAACTGCTTAATTTATCTACATACATTTATCATTAGCATTCATTGCAATTATAATCATTCAGAATTAGTGCCATTTATTTTCAAAGTTCATGTCTTTTGTCAAATAGTTGTGAATTGACCAGAACTGTACTTTCCTACATTTCAGATGCCCCTGAGATTTCTGATACTCTGTCCTTTCCTGTTCTAGCAGCCTTACGTGCTGCACCATTAATCATCAGAGAACTTGCTACAAAATGCATCATGGAAGTAGAATTGCCTATTTACTCATTTCTTATCTTGTTTACAAAAATACAACAAACAAAGATTGTAGGCAAAGACATCCAAGAAAAATGTAGTTTGATGTTAAAACTTTAATCTAGTTTGTTCAGTTAGCAGTGACAAAACAACGTATATTAAAAAAAAAACAAAAACGCACATACACAAACACCAAGCATATTTTAGGGCATCCATGGGAGAAACATCCATCTTCTTTCCCTCTTAAATTCACTGCAAAAGCTCCCTCTGACTGCACGGAGAGCAAAAGTTTTACCTAGAAGTATTTTTGAAACATTCAGCAATGATGCACACACACATGCTGTGTGGTGCCCTGGTCATTAACCAGATAGCAATTTTTTTGCATAGAAGGGATAGAAAAACTCTACATACACAGCGTATGAAATTCCACTGAGCAATGCACTGCCTCAGGCTGACTTCCTATCTCAAATAATATGGTAGAAATGAATGTATAAAAGAGCAATTAAAGTTCTTTGTACGATTTTACCAAAAATATAATCTCATATAGAATGAAGTCAGCTATGAATTTATCTTATAACAATAGGAAAATTCTAATGCCATTAGAAAGGTGATTTTTTCTATTTCTGCAGTAAGCAGATGAATTTTACCATTGCTACAATAATGTTCATCATCTGAATGTCTAGTCTTACGATTTTATCTATGCACCTAATCTATCTTCTGGCCTAAAACTCTCAATAAAAAACGCATATAGACAAATTACTCTTTTATACTTATGAGAATTTTATTAAATTTTGCAGAATGATCAACTCAGCTTCTAGAAGTTAATGTACTTACAGTAATTACTTACAAACATGGGCCAATCAAGCTAGACAGATGGAGCAGCTTCCATCCTAGCTCTCAACTCTGCCACTAAGGAGCTTCTGCTCATTTGGAAGAGTGTCATGACCTGAAGAGAACCAAATGCATATAAATAAACTCTTCTGAAAATGTACCAAGAGCATTACTGGAATTAGATGGAAGTCAATACCAAATAGCTGCAACATGAATATATATTCTGTTAGTGCACCACTGCTAGGTAGACTGAAATTGCAAAAGCCCCAAAACATGAGAGAATACCACATGTGACTACAGCAGGCTGTAGTTTTCAGGAAGTTATGCTGGGAAACTTGAGCAGAAAACTATCTTCAGGAAGAAAAGAAGAACAGGGACCTGCTGTTGGAAAACCACCTTTTCAAGCCAGGGCATTCCATGATTCTATGATTCTAGATAGTTTATACGAGTCATAATCTGACCTTGTATCTAACCACATAATAACCTTTTGAAATAGCCCGTATCTGATGGCACAGGTGGAGCCATCTTTATGTTGTGTATGTGCATCTGTAACAAATCTTGATGCACAAGCTTTTAGTGCTTCGGAGTCTAGTACCTAAATATGATCACTCAAGTCCCCTATGATGCTTCATAAGTATTTTGTTATCACCACAAAAGGGAAATAAAACCTCTTCAGTTTGCTTCTTGCCTTCAGGCTTGGTTGTAATCCAGCTGGATCCTGCAGAATGGGATGTTTTCACCAGCACTACCCTGGCTTTCCTTGACTGCAGCCAGCCGTTTCCTCTGCTCAGTATGGTCTGGTGCAGGTCATCCTTGGCTTGCAGGAGAGGAACAAGCACAGCTGAACTGATTGATCTGAGAAACAAATGATTTTCTTAGTTTTGTGTGTTATCCTTCTCCACCATTACACTAGGGAAGTGCAATCTTTAATTAGCTATCCTAAGTAATGTTTAAAGTAAGTAGTCTCTGCAGATTATCAAATTATCAAACTGTCAAACTCAGTCCTTGAAGAACACTTTGCATATCCAGTTTCTCTTTGTGTGACTGGGCTTTTTACTGTATTGATACGTAATATATATGTTTCAACTCTCTCACGCTTTCCTCAGGATATTCTAATTATGTTTTTTACCTCACTACTTCCTCTACTGAAGAGCACCTTTTTGTTAGGCAGCTTCACTGAGAGGTTGGTCAGCTCCCGTCCTGCCTTTTCTTGTAGTTTAGTTTATTCTGATTTTCAGAGTTTCTTCTCTTTCTAGTTTGTTTTGTTGTTGAACTTTTTTCAAGAAACATAGCTTTAGGGTTCTCCATTAGCAACGTAAGAAAGAAATCTATGCAATACTTTCCCAATTCTATTCACACCCAATTCAATTCACAGCTAAACAGAGCAAGCCTCTTTTTGTGAAGTTCTAAAAGATTGATGTTCATTTTTGTGTCCCCAGTGAGGTGTTTTTGACAGCTTAGAAGGCAAATGAGCTTTTTCTATCTCAGGGAGAAACTTGTGCTTTTTACTTGTCTGTCAGCATTGCTTTGAACATAGGGCACTCCAAAACAGAGAGCACAAGCTTCACGAATAGCTACTGGTGTGTGCCACCACGCCAGTGTCAGACCTCAGAACTGGAAAAGATCCATACTCTGAATCAGTCTATATTTCTGCTCTGGCTCCTGGCATCATCAGTCAAGCTAAGGTCTTATACAACCTCTCATTCCAGAACTTGTCCTGGAACTGGCCTGAAAATGTCTTCTTTGGTCATCCATTGAGGAGGTTCCAGGATAGGCTTCAGAGTCCTCTGCCGTTAACACTGAAGGAGACGAAGAAAAGAAGGCCCAAGTGCATGACTTGGTTTAGCTACTAGAACTATTTACAGATCTGCCAGCATCACCGGTAGCAAATTCCTGCCCCATCAGCTAGCACTGCTGCACAAGGGGTTGTGGAACCTTTCCTGGACTTACAGTGTGTATTCTCAGGTTTTCTGCACGATTTAGTCTCCAGCAATCCTTTAGAATCATATTTGACACTTCATATCTCTCCATCCATGCTTTTAGGAAAAGACTGTCACTGTTCCCTTCCGAGCAGTGGAAGGCAGGGATGTCAGGAACTCTGGCATCGAGGATAGGACTGTCAGGGGTTCTCCTCTTCTAGGACTCAGACTCCATCACTGCACAGATTCTTCTCACACAAGCTGTTAAACCTCTTCAGTCCTGACTGTGGTGGTGCTTAGTCCAGAACTCTACGAAACTCACTCTTTTCCTGCATCTCTGACCAATGTGGGGTTTTTTATTGGTGGGTTTGTTGTTGTTGTTGTTGGTGTTTTTTCCCCAGGAAAATGGCCCATTTAACTCCAGTATCAGTCAGAAAGGATTTCTCACCCTACATACAGAATCTCTAGTCGCAAAATATATTCAGGGCTTTTTCATAATGTCTCACAGAGGATATTCCCAAATATTTTGATACTGCTGGAGAGGATCAGCAATACTGAACATGATATAGAGGACAATCATTGCATCTCTCTAGAATGCCTTTACCTATAAATCAGGCTCTGCTGGACTCTTTTTATGTACTTGGTAACCTTCTGCAAAAGCAGTGGACTGTAAATATCAAGCCCTTGCTGGGGCTACAGAGGCTTTGTTTAAACACCCACTCACCTCTTTCACTTGGGAAATTGCTAGAAAACTCAAAAATGCATAGAGATTGGAGCCATAAAAGCAGGAAAAAAAGCAGCTCCTCTTAAGTCCATGCTATCCAACTGCCATAACAAGTTTTGCTCCTAGGCCCTCATTACTTTATTTTGATCTGCTTAGGTTGAGGACTAGAGCTACTACTAATCTACTAGCAATTTCTACATATCCCTCAGTTGTTAGAAACTGAAGCAAAGGCACATTCTACACTCTGCTTCTGGTGAGACATTTCTTCATATCATGAAATCTGAGGCTGATATTTGCATCACTTCTGAGTCCTTGGTGACTTGTGTATAGAAGAAACCAGCTCAGTTATCAGCAAAGTAGCTTTGCTTGCAAAGTAGCCAGCACTCAGGCACATACAGGTCAGTCCAACAAGTCTGTTTTTCAGATGGGGTATCCCTTCTGACACATATCATTTGTCCCTATTGCTAACACCCACTCTCATACAGAGATATTGTTGAGTTGGGAATTTAAGACAACGGTGCCATCAGTGACAGACTGTCTTAAAATGATCTCATGACTGTCTTCATCTTCAAGATCTATAGGACACCCTCCTCAGACTTCTTTATTAAGCCACTTTATGAAGCACTACATAATTGCTAAAGCCTATGGACATTGTTCAGATAGTGGCAGCAGCCCTGAGGTCATTGTTTGCTTTAAGCATTTTTACTGTTTGGAATGCTGCTTGGAGAAATGTCACGTGAAAACTGACTTGTGGTACTTCTGAGGTAATCCATAAGTACACTCCTTATGCTGTCTTCTGTCTCTACATCCCATTCCAACTTGTTTCTCTGTCCAATGTCCAAAAAGAGAGAGGAACAGAAAGCATGTGGCTGGCTTCTATCTATGGACCTGTCATGAAGTTAAAGGGAGCAGAACTAGGGAATGGCTAGAGGTACTCGGTGTTGGGAGTATTTACCCTCAAAAAAGAAAAACAACACTGAACCATGTGGGTTGGAAGGAAACTCTGGAAGCCCGCTGGTCTAACCTCCTGTTCAAAACAGCAGCAGTCACAGTAGGTTGCTCAGGACCTGCTCAATTGCATTTTCAGTATCCTGAAGGATGGAGATTTTATAGCCTCTCTGCCCTTGTATTTGACAGCTCTCATTTGGGGGGAAAAAAAGTGTTGCTTATTCATTGTCTTTCATAGAAATCATAGAATCATAGAGTGGCCTGGGTCAAAAAGGACCACAATGACCATCTACTTTCAAACCCCCTGCTATGTGCAGGGTCGTCAACAACCAGGCCAGGCTGCCCAGAGCCATATCCAGCCTTTCCTTACATCAACTCAGAATTTCATGTGTTCTGATCCGTGTCTGTTCTCCTCTGTCCTACTGCCACA
Source organism: Alectoris magna (assembly GCA_030625065.1). Classification (NCBI taxonomy): domain Eukaryota; kingdom Metazoa; phylum Chordata; class Aves; order Galliformes; family Phasianidae; genus Alectoris; species Alectoris magna. The sequence continues at coordinate 80,888,164 of CM060560.1, forward strand.
CCACATCTAAGAAAAGACTGGACCCATCCCCTCCGTCTCTCTGACTACTCAGTACAGACAGCAGTAAGATGTCTCCAAGCCTTCTTGTTTCACAGCTGAGCAAACAGAAGAGTCTCAGCCTCCCCTCATTCATTATCTACCAGTCCCCAAGAATTCTAGCTACTGATAGCAACCCTTGTTTTGCCTTAGGATATAACTAGGTCATGAAGAATTTCCAGAAGAGATTCTAGACATAACTAAGCTCTCCCATTGTTTTATGACAGAGATACACAAGTACTGTGATATATGATGTAAACATACATAAAATTGAAAATAGCAGTGTAGTAAAAAACAGACGATGTAGTTCAGTTTTTCTTGACAACAGTGTATCTGTTCATAACTCCAGAATTTCCTGGCAGGCAGCTAACATTTAATTTGATGACATGGAGGTTGAAGGTCCTTGAGCAGCAGCAATTTAAGAGCTTGTGGTTGCTGATATTTCATCCAGTCCTTAGTCTCCTCCACACCATCTCCTGCTTGTTCTTAACCTTTCCCATTCTCCTAGCTGTGGAAATTTCTGCTCTTGCACCAGCTCTGGCACTAATCACTGTAAGTAAGCCAGTTCAGCTCCTTGGCAGAAAACTACGCCCTTTTATTTTCTCTAGGTTTGTTTTCTACCATATTAATGAGCTCAGACAACTCAAAAAGGGATCCAAGAAAATCCAGACCCATTTCACAAGAGGTAGAAATTGTGCACAGGCAGGAATGGGATGGCAGTATTAAAACCACCTTCTGTTAGTACCTATCTGCTGTGAGTCCACTTACTGCAGGGAATTGTGCCTCTGCTGGTTATTATTTGATAATTCAGCCCTGTTCTCTGTGAGGCCAACAGGAATGCAGGTACTGGTTCCTGAGCAATGTGGTGGATAAGGAAATCAGTGCTTCTTGGCCAGAGGGAGCACTGTCCTTTGCTTTGTCAGCTCCTCTGCTGAGCATTTGCTGCATGCCAGTGGTCAGCAATGGGGCTGCTCTGGGCCTTCCTCCCTGTCTGTAAAATAAATGCCACAAGCATTACACTGCTGCAAGAGGTTTAGCAGAGATATGTCAAAAGCTCTTAAGGTTCACAGACAAAGAAGTCTGTGGATTCTATGGGACCTGTGGGTCTTTATTCACCTTGAGTAAATCAACTGGACCACCATGGAATAATCAGTTGTAAATTCTTAATGCTCTTTCTGTGGATGTTGGGAACTCACCATGTAATAACCAAACTGAAATAGAGAACCGGAAGTGGAAGATACATTTCCTCAAATACACTAAAATGGATTTCCCTTCACATAATTAGGTTTCTACAAAAAAAGTATATATTTGATTATATGTTTTACTCAACCCTCTCATTCTGGACTCTCTGTAGACGTAGGATACATCTTGCTTGAAACACTATTTTGTTCTAATTAGTTTTAGATCTACTGTAGGATGTAAGAGCTTAGGTTAGTGCAGAATTAAGAGAAATTGCTTAAATCCAATGCAGTGATAGCCTCCAGATTCCCATGCAACTGCACCAATGCTTCTTAGTGTTTTCACTATGGCTGTCCTAGAATTTTTCATACCCACAGCTGGAAACACAGGTCTGGGGTGTGTGCCAATTGAATTTCAATTCTGACCCAGTGTTTAGGTAGAAAAGTGATAAATACTGGTATATAGAGAAATTCACCCAATCCTGCCATTACACATAGCAATTTCATTTAAGCTTATTTTTACAAATACCCAATAACCAGTGCAAGAAAGATACACATGAAAAGCCGTTGCCATTTACGGAGAACAAAACAGATTAATTCTTATTAAAAAGAAAAAAAAAGAAAAGAAAAAGATAAAAAGAAAGCCAGCAAAATACAGTTTATAAGGAAATCAGTAGAAAACAAATTCAATTTTAATGCTTCTCTTCAATGCAGTGTCCATTTTCCTTCAGGAGTAAATTTTGCAGTGAGATGCCATAATTTCTGTATGGAAACAGAAATTTCCATACAGAAAACGGAAAACAGGCATCACAGAGTTAAGGACTTTGAGGCATGGATTATCTACTATAATGCTAATGAGCATTTCTATTTCTCCAAATTATCCATTTTATTTCTCAAGAACGCTTACTATTATCTAAATAAAAATCTTGAGGATTTTTTCCTGATTTTTCCATTTTGAGTAATACGATGCATGTAAAGATTTCTTGGTTTACAAACTGCTTTTCACAGCTGTCAGTATTTATTGTCTTTAAAAGGTGAGTTTACTTTATCCAAGTTTTACTTCTGTCCACATGAGAAACAGTAACTACAACAACGATCACTCAGGCTTTGAACAATGTGAGAGTGATTCTAAATATAAAATGTAGTTCAGGGAAAACTATTGTTTAATATCAGGTCAGAAGCAGAACACATCCTACAAGACATCTATTGCATCACCGCAGCCCATGGCTTCACAATAAAACTGTTCTTGCCAAATGGTGACAAAGCATTGTGGACACCTTCCAAAATAAGCCTAGTATAGGGAACACAGAGCCGCTCCTGATCTGCTTCCTTTATATCTGTGGAAGGACTCCCTGCATAGGGGTGCTACAGACCCTGGATTCAGATGGGAGGGCACTGGCACCCAAGGTCACAATCTATTTGCGTTTACTCCCTGGGCTGGTATGAGAGACAAGATTTATTCAAACATGCAAGCATCTGCACACTCACACATACCATTCACGTTCCCAGTAGGCAAAAGGGTGTATGTGACAGCCTGACTTAAGGTCCTGGCACACTGTATGTATGTACACCTGCTCTGGGCTAACTCCAAATATTTCACTTCGGCTCTTCCTACAGGAACACAAAGATCAGGGGACATCAGTAAGGTACAGCAGGATTCAGCCTGCCGAGTTATCTCTGTCACTCACTGGAGAAATGGAAAGACGTGGACATCTGGCATGCACTTGTTATTTCACACGTTATCACATGCTTGGAGTAGCCCGACAGAGTCGCATTTTGTCCTCAGCTTGAGGTCAATACAAAAGAATCAGCCAGAAAGAACAGAATTTAGTTACCAATATCCCTCCGTACTGCTGATACTAAATATAAAATAAATAAATACATGAAATTGAGAGGAGTTATTTGCTACTGAAAATAGTTCTTTAGGAACAAAGTTCCTTGTCTCTGAAAAAATGTACTGTAAGTACAGATGTGCTTACGATTGTGTTTATAATTAACGTATATCAAAGGTATGTGCAACCTAAAAATATTAAATTAAAAAAAAACAAAACAAAAATCCGAAGCTATATACATTCAGAAATGGAGAAAACTTCCATTCAAATTCAGTCCGCAGAACAAGAGGTCAAAAAGCTGCACATGGAATACAAGCAAATCTGCAGTAATTCACATTCCCTGAGAATCTGAAAACAAGGGTCATCTTCAGGAGTGTGTTGGTTTTGGGAATCAAATTAAACTTTGTTGTAATTAAGTTCTTTTTAAGTAATGGGATTCTCCATTATTTCTGCCAGACTTGACGGGAGTGTATTTAACTTCCAAAACCATGAATGCTAATTCTTTACAAGTAAGATTATTTTCTTCGGCTTTTACATTGTTCAATAGGGGAACTGATAGGTAATTATTTAAGCAGCATTCTGTCGACTTGCCTGAGCAAGACCCAAGCCTGAAGCAGAGCAAATGAGTCCATGCAGATACCCGTGCTCCTTCAGCTACACTGCTTCCATTTCCAAGCTAATTCCTCTAGCAGCATCTCAGCAGTGCAGCCTCACACCACCTTACCATAAAGGTAAGGTCACAGCCCCGCCTTCCCTCCCCTGCAAAACAGCATTCTTGGCACAGGGCCCACTAACAGGCCTGCAAATAGCAACGTAAAACTATGAAAAAATGCAATTAAATTAAAGTGTTCAAACACTAAAGTAACACTTAAATAAAGACTGAACGATAGAGTGCACTGTTGAATGAGATGGGAAGAATAAGTTGTTCCCACCAACTCTGTTTTCTGGCACCTGCCAAAGCTTTTTGTTTCTACCTGTCTTGCTCAAGGGTCCGAGCAGGTTACAAAAACGGCCTTGGTTATCATTGCCAGCACTCCTTTTCCAGGTGTATGAAAATAGAGAGAATACTGCTAGACCATCTGTACAAAAACAAGTTCTTTACTCTGAGAGTGGTGAGGTGCTGGCACAGGCTGCCCAGAGAGGTTATGGGTGCCCCATCCCTGGAGGTGTTCAAGGCCAGGTTGGATGGGGCCCTGGGCAGCCTGGTCTAGTATTAAACGTGGAGGTTGGCGGCTCTGCCTGTGGTGGAGGGGTTGGAGCTTCATGATCCTTGAGGTCCCTTCCAACCCAGCCCATTCTGTGATTCTGTGAAAACTGACAATTTGCTCCCCCAAGGAATTTTCTGTAACCCAGTGATCTTCCTAAATTGTACACAGGTAAATGTGAAAACATGCAAACATAGGTATTTACTGTTTTGCATAAGTATTTGTCACGATGTTGCTTCTTCATATTTTTGGATCTTGACAGACCTCAATCTTTGCTGAAAACAGTTGTGTCTTACCTAGAGTTAAGATGAGAACACCTATGGCAAGTTTTAAAAGAAAAACACAAAAAAACATACTTTTTCTAGTAATTATACTGATGAATTGAGACTTGGCTAAAATCCCTTGAGGTTAATTCCTTGAGTTTCACCCTGTACAGAGATGCTGTAGCCCCAAAGAAACTTTCAAAGCCTACAGTGGTCATTGCCCGTGTCCTTGGGGCAGAAGTGTCCTTCAAAGCGGGTTGTGGCAGGTGAGGGACCTCACTGGGTATGGGCTGCAGAAGGTCCCTCAGCAATGCAGTCTCTGGAGTTTACGCTAATAAAAATCCTGATTATTACATTTTAGGGTAATAGAGAATCCTTCCTAACAGCCTAACTTCTAGGTGCTTTCTTAACTCTCAAAAATATGGGTTTTACCGCTTAACCGTTGCCTCATTTCAGACTTCGCAACTGGGGCTGTAACGCAGTCACTTGTTGTTATTACACACGATAAGACAGCACCCACATCAAGGCCTTCATGCTCACAGACACAGCAATGGTATACGGGAAGTGCTGGAGATGGCACACCAAACATTACCAAGCGGCAGCACTAATTAGACCACGGCAATGACAAAATATGAAGACTTTAGAGAACTACAGCAAACAAGCATTATCTGTCTATTGGAGTCTGCAGAAGCCCATTTACTGCAACGCTTTACGAGGTGACTTCTCGTATGATTTAATTAGCATTTCCAGCTTTTGCAACTCCACCACGGGCCTTGCAACACGGGCTGCTTTTCCTGAAGCACTGGTTAGCAACAAGCACTGAGAAAGGACGACGGACATCACACACCTTCGATATTTCTGTGGAACGCCGGGTCAGGCCGCACACAGCGATGCAGACCCCACGGCCCCCGGGCCGAAGCCCCCAGCCGCCTCCTCGGCCACGGGCGCTCCGAGCAGCCGAGTTTCGGCGGACATGTTCCCCAGGCGGAGAAGCCTCGCCCCACCGCATCCTGAGCGCTTGCCGCCAGACTCCGCCTCAGAGCGGCTCTCCCGAGTTGCCAGGGAAACCAGCATACGCTCGACGCACGGCCGCCCCCGGCGCAGCCCTCCGCGCCCCCCTCACGAACCGCCTCAGCACCCCTAGACCAACGGCTGACGTCGCAACGCAGCCCGACTGACGGCGGCCGTAGGGAGGAGCCGCGCACCGCCCGTCACATGACACACACCCCCAACCACCCCCGCCCCTCCTACCGGTGGCCTATTTCCTGGCCTCTTGACCCCGCCCCCTCCTCTCCGCCCCCGCCGCGCCCCGGGCGCTGATTGGCTGAGCGCTGGCATTGTGCGCGGCAGCGCCCCCCGCCCCGCCCCGCCGGTTTCACTCCGGCAGCCACGCGCCGGTGGCAGCGAGGCGGTGGAGTAGCGTGAGTGTGGCCGTTACCCGCCCTGAGGTACCGAGGGGCGGCGGCGGCGGAAGGGGTCCATGGCCGCGTCGGACCGCATGGTGCTGGGGCCGCTGGTGGGCTCCATCGATCAGGGCACCAGTTCCAGCCGTTTCCTGGTGAGAGCATCGCGAAGCTCGGGCGGCGGGCGGGGAGGCGGCGGCAGCGGCAGCGGCTGCAGCTTCGTGGCCTGAGGGAACCTCTGCCGCTTCGCCCTCCCGCAGCCTCGCGGGGTGCTTCGTTCTGCCCGTGGGGAGAGAGCGCGGGGCTGCGGACGGCTGGGTCTGAGTCGGACGGCTGTCTCACCCCGATGCTCGGAACTGCGGAAAGATCCCCGTGAGCTGTCCTTTGGGTGACCGCGATGAGCTATAGAGTTAAAGCATGCGGTGACTGTGCTGAGTTCCCAGCTGAAATCTTGGGCCTGCGGGAGGAGTACTGCAGTGCCCACGACTCCGTGTCAGCGCATCCCGTGTGCGGTCGTGGCCCAACTGCCGCCCCCTCCCTTCCCCCCGTCTGAGCCGGGGGGTCCGAGCGCTGCGGGAGGGCACGGTTTGTGCAAGGAGGGGATGGCTGATAACAGCCCTTGAGCTTAAGGATCTATCTCCGTATTATGCAATAGACGGTCATGTTATTCCCGTATATGTAATTTCCTATATAAGCTTCCTGCTTGCAAATCTCTACAAATGCTGTCCTGCCTCTCAGTCAGTAAGTCATAGCAATTTGATATTGATGCCGATGATAACTTCCGCTGTATAAGTGAAATAATGGCTAGATATAAAATGCCAGATTGAGCTGAGAAGATGAATGTGAATCCCTAGTGTGGAAATTTTCTTCCCTGAAGCAGGGGACTGAGTATCTTCCTGACCTGTGTTACAATTATTTCTCAATATCACGACCTTCATGAGGCTGTCAAATGACAAAGCACAGATCCGGGGGTGGAGAGAAACTCCAAACTGACAAATGACACCAGTGGGCTATCTGGAATGCCAGTCAGAAGCCCTTTTCCAATAACAAAACAAAACAAAAACCCCACGTTGGAAAAGTTCCCTGTAATGCCTGAAAATAAATTCTGTCTGCTTTATGTATGCAACTAACACTTAGTGTCAAAATAAAACACCAGTGCAATTAAAAGAGACCATTCCAGCCTTAAATTTATGCTCAGTCTCTTTTTACAAGTACTGTTTATAGGTTGTAATGAGAAATTTCTCATATTTGATACGTTCATCAGTAGTTTCTACACTGTCAGTTTTGGTTTTTTTGTCTTGCGTATGTTTCTGTTCAGGGATCAAGATGCTTTCGCAGATAAATAAGAAACCATACTTTTTCACCTTTTTTAAGTGTACAGTATTTGTCATTTTTTCCAGTTCTTTATGTATTCATCTCAGCTTCTCTAAATCTTTTTCAGAATATGGTGGTTCTCTGGGATAATGGTGTTAAACTTGGCAGCGTGATCAAACTGTTACGATAATAAAGTTACATGGATTTGAGAATTTTTTTTTTATCACCGGATTAAAATCAAAATGTGGGGTAGAGAGGAAGAAGAGGGCCAAGCAAGCGGGGATCTGTTACAAGCTACGTCAGTCAATCAGATAATAATGCATGTGCCTGGAGAATCTTGTATTAGAGAGGGATTACCACAGTTAGAAGAGACACCTTTCTTTCAAACACTTTATGCCAAAACGTAGTGTGGTGTTCCTTCTGTCTGAGATATTTGCTTGGCTCTCTTGTTACATTTTGATCTTTTCACTGCAATAGTTGTTTTGCATGCCTTCTTCAGTGATTTCTCTCTGTATGTTTCCCACCTGTTTCCATCTTCATCAAGTCACCAGTTAAAATCAAATTGTTTGTTACTTTGCAAATATATTCATCAGGACTGTGTAGCTGGTTCCTATATATATATATATTATTTTTTTTTTTTTAAGGCAGTGAGCATATGATTTTTGATCAGTTTAGAGATGTCTGGGTGAAAAACTGTCTAAGGTACTTTCAATAGGTCAGAGTCTAAATGGAGGCTAATTTACAAATGGTGTTCCACAGAGGATGGTAGCAAGTTTTCATCAATAGCCTGGATGATGGTTTGGGATGTACTCTCAAGTTTGCAGGTGGCCATGGATTGTGAGGAGCAGTTGACTGGAGCACTGGCCTGGCAGACGTATCATGAAGTTCAACAAAGTCTAACACTTGGGACAGAAGGCTAAGAAGGCTTAATGGAAGCAGATCTGGGGTCCTGCTGGACAGCAAGTTGAACATGAGAGAGCAGATTGTCCTTATGCTGGTGAAGATTAACCACATTAGGAAGAATACAGCCAGCAAATCAAAGGAACTAATTATTTCTGTCTGTGTACCTCTGATGAGACAGCACTGAAAGTGCAGTGTCTGGTTTCAGTCCCCACAAAGGAACAGAGTGTCTGAAAACCTGCATTTAGTCCAGCAGAGTGTCACTTGACATGGTCTATAGGCTGCAGCATGCAACATGCAAGGTGAGGTTGGAAGACCCAGAGTTATTTGTCCATAGGAAATCTATGGGGGCATTGTAATTAGTTCAGTTGTCTAAACACAGTTTGTAGAGAAGACAGAATCAGACTTTTCTTGGAGGTGCACAGGAAAAGACAGCAGGCAATGATGACAAGTTGCAGCAAGAGAAATTTCCTATAGATGTAAAGAACAAATGTTTCCCTGTAAGGGACTCAAACACTGGATCAGGCACCTAGGAAGACTGGAATTTCCATCCTTGCAGGTGCTTAACACCTGTCTGGAGAAGGCCCAGTGTAGCCTGGTCTAACTTTGAACATAATCTTACTTGACCAGTGGGTCGGGATAGACAACTCCGGAGATTTCTTTCAGCATTACTTATTCTGAGATTCTATATATGAGCAGAAACTAAGATTTGTGAAATTCTGCTCATGTGAGTGAGGCTGTATGAAACAGCAGAACTGAGGAAAGTGCATTTCTGTTGCCCTAGCTCCTTGTTTATCCTTGTATTTCTTACACACATAATACACATGAACAGTTTTAGCTCATGCTGTGGTCTTGCCATCAGAGGACCTTGACTTGGATTTTTTCTAAGCTACTTTCTTCTGCAAGAGTAACTGTAGTTACTTGTGTGAGATCTCATTTTTTTTTTCTTTTCTGTTCAGTCGGGATGAACATGGGTGACAAGTTCAGAGTTTGTTACTGGACTTCAGAGCACGGTGCTCTGAATGGCATTGCAATTGCTTTGGCTCATTTTCTTAAGATAACCAAGCTGGAAAATGAAATGGATAGGCTAAATGTGTGTACTTGAATGGTTAAATTCTGATCTAGATGTGTTGCCAAATGCATTCATCAAATATTTGCATGTCTTGTTTTACTTTATTCAATAATTATATCATAAAAGTCTTTGTGACTTCTGCTAATTTTGCTAAAAATCTTGGAGTTTTGAATTAATGACCATTTGAACCCATGCCTGATTTCTTGAAAGGTTTTTGCTAGATAAAGTCTTTCCGGCGTTTTATCCAAAAGCAGCAAGAATTAAAATATTCAGTGGAGGGCCTACACAGTGAAGTACATGTACAGTATATCAGTCAACCACAGATTTTTTTTTTTTTGCACCTCCTTGAGCTATTTTTTTTCTGTCTGTACTTCGTTTCCAGAAGAAAGACTGCAAATAAAAATATATCACACTGTAACTACTCTTTTCAGTAAGCAAAAACTGTCTTTATTTGAGGAAACACTTAGCATCCATTGGGTTTGCCCTGTAGAGGGGAATCTGTTCTGCTTCTCTACGGAAGTAGCCCAGCACTTTGGGAAAGAGCAAATTTTGATTGTACAACTAACAAGAAGGGTTAAAAATATTACAAATACTTTAATTTGTCCCTCACTTTTAGCTTTTTAAAACATTATAGTTTGGGTTTTATTCCTATAATCATAAGTACTTCTGGGGGTGCAGGGGGAGAGGAGCTATTCAACAGGAGCTTTCCAAACAAGATAATTTCTAGGAGAGAAGTTAAACTGTGCTCATTCATGAAATCGACCTACTAATTCTAGTTAAATGCTGGGGGTGGAATTACTGTTTGTCTGTCATCTTTTCCCCACTTGGGTTGATTTCAGTGCAATTTCAAAACTCCAGCTCTAAGCTTATTTGCCAGCAAAGCTATAGCTCTTTCAGCTTAATGGAAACTGATGAAAAGACAGCATAGGCTAACATAGCTTTCTGCAGGCAGTCACACAGCTGTCATAAGTAACAAAGCTTATGAGTAGTTGTAAGTTACTTGTCTATGAGCCTCATATTTGCCTCGTGTTTCTGTTCATTCTTTCAAAATTGTTACAGCTGATGGATTCTTTTCTATTATAAGTCAAGAGTGAATGTAATGCCATGCAACTATTTGCTCTCCTTAATGTGCCATTATATGTGAGACTCTAGAAAGAGCTTGAGTTAAATGATCACCCTTCTGCTTGTTTATGCACAATGTGGTTGTTTAGGTTTTTGTTTGTTTGTTTGTTTTCTGCTTTGTTGTTGCAAGATTCAAAGCTCTAGCTCATATTCTTTGGATGATAAATTTGTTGCAAGTGGAAGGAAAGTATATATTCCTTTTTCTTTAATCTCCCACCAGGTAATTCAGTATACTTCTGGATGTTTTCACTGTCTTCCATCAAATTATCTCTGTTGCTTGTTACAAGCATGTGTAGCTTGCTCTGAAAGTAATGCCTCCCATTTCTTTCCATTGAAAATACAACAGCTACAAAGAGCACAATAACACTACTTGATAAGTTCTCGGCTACAAAATACTGTTTTTCAACAGTCACTACCATTAGCTATGCATTTTCACCAGTGATGAATAAGAGCCTGCATACTGTGCTCAGAAAAATCTGCACCACTGCTGTCACTGCTGCAGAAATGCACCATCCACCGCCTTGCTGTGCTAAGAACATCCATAAATGTTCAGCAGATGTTGATGAATGTCAACAGATGCCACTGTTTCCACATGAAGGAGTTCGATGACGCATCTCTGCTTCATCTACTCTTCTACTTCAGGCACCATTGTGTCAGACTGCCCCTCTGCTACCATCTGTCACACAGCAACAACATGTAATGGAATATTGGTGGGAAGGTTCAACCATACCACCATCTGCCATACCACCAACATCCACCTCTGACATCGTGGGCCAACGTAACGGATGGGAGGCACTTCTTTCAGAGCAGCTCTGGTAGCAACATGTATCCAAATGGCCTAGGCAGTTCCTCTGTAACTACTGCTGATACAGTGAGGGCAAAATTGACTGACATTTTTTAATCTGCAAGAATTGAGAGATCTCTATTGTATATTGAAATCAGTTATTAATGAACATGAAAGGAAGGAAAGCAGTGGTGGAAACAAACCTCAAACCTGTTTCAGCAGGAGTGTGATTGGCCTTATCTGAATTAGTCATTGTCACCTATTTCTTTCTCTTACCACTGTCAGTGCAAAACAAGGTTGCATTTTTTTCCTTTTGGCTACAGTTTGTGGGGGGCAGGAGGTCCATTTTCTTCAGCTTATTCCCTGTGTTGCTTAGCATTTTCCTCTTGGTTTAAATGTAATGTTTCATTCACGTTTGGCTCCCTTCTGAATTATCAGAATTGTATCAGAATTGTAACATTGCAGTATAACATGATATTGTTCTCTGTGAAACTTTTTAATCCGTTGCCCTAAAGTACAGGGAGAGTCCGCTGCTTTCGTTGAGGATGTAAGAAGTTTGTGGTTTTGTTTGTGATAGATTAGGAGAGCGTGTTTACCTAGTCCTTCTCTATGGGCATTGAAAAGATCTATGCACTTGTAGTGACACTCGCTTTGTTGAGAAATTACTCCTGTTAGAACAGAAGGAGACAAAAAGACTTTCTCTGCCAGGGCTTCACCCTTTATTATCTGCAGGCCATACACTCTAGATTTAATGAATGACCTTGTCTAATTGAGTCTGTATTTATTTCCTGCTAGCGGTAGGAATCCTTGTGTACTGCCTCCTGTTTCAAGGAATACTAAAGTGATTAATGGCGAATGATTACTAAGTGATATTTAATGTTGGTAGTAGGTCATATAAATATGTATTGAACCTGTGTTCAATACAATGTCTTCAGTCTTTATAAAACCTTCGTAAATGTTACTACGCTTTTGGTATAAAGGCAATGTCAAGTAAAATTATCTTTCTACATACATGCAAGACGATCTCTCCTGTTAACTCTATTGATCAGCATTTTAAGACCCTTATCCAATTATACTACTTCCTTCCAAGCATGTAGTACTGATAGAGCTTACCCTCTTAGGATAGCTTCTTGCCAAGGCAGAGCTTGCAGGTGAAATACAGCTAAGTAAATACAATGAAAAAAATAAAAATAAAAAATACAGTGGTGCTTTTCTCTGTAATGTCTCCAGCTGGTAACAGAAAATAAAGAACATGTATCTCTTAAGAATTATTTTCTGGGGATCTGAGTGGGAATATTAGCTTTTAGCATTTTCCAGAGACGTGGTGTTGTTTCCATCCTTGGAGGTTTTCAAGATCTGCTTGGAAAAAATGAGCAGGCTGGTCTAATCTGATAGGTGACCCTGCTTTGAGCAGGTGGTTGTACCAGAGGTGGCTAAAGATCTCTAAGGCCTGCGCTGTTCTGTGATTTTAATTTGTAACTAAAATGTTTCTAAATTTCAGTTTCTCCCTAAAGATACACTTCAAGGTCTTTGAGAAACAGGAGAATCAGAACATCGTCTGTTCTTTGCAGTAGTTGGTCCAATAGTTTCAAAGTAGACAGTACGATCTAAATGAAATCCAGTGTTTATAGATTAAAAGCTTTAAGAGAAGTTACTAAAATTGGTGGAATGAGAAGATTTCCAAGCAAGTTTAGAAAGGATTCAGTCGGATCTTAGGGAATAGGAGGGTATAACTGAATTTTATACCTTGAGTATGAGAGGAATTGTCTAAATCTAAACCTGCTCTGCTTACTGGGAAAAGATAGGGTGGTGTCCTGCTGGCATGTTCTGCAATTGACCTGATTCTCTGGTTAGATTTTACTTCCAAGGTTTCTGAACATTGTTTAGGCAAAAGGTTCTGAATGGCATTAGTGAGAACTATTTTCCTAGGAAGATTATTATTGCCCTGTCAGTTATTCATTATACAATCAAGTTGAATGTTTTACTTGGTGTCATTTTGGCTTGGCACAGTGGGTTACTTTCAGAATCAGGCCACTGTTAATGAAAGTTAATGAAAAGTTTTGTGTCTTCTGTTTCAGTTTCTACTGCAAGGCAGAAACTCCACTTCATGTTTCCTAAAGAATGGCTATTAACATAGCACTCAGGATTCTCTTCTCTTTCTATTAAAGTGCATCCAAATCTAAGTCACCTTTCTGCATATTCTTCTCCTTTTTAATGCAGTGTGTTGCCACAGTCATTTTTTTTTCTTCTCTGATTGTTCGTGAGCTCTGTATATGCAGTTTGCACTGAAACAAATAGTTTTCTGTCTAGGTGCTTCTTCATTATTCACAACTAGATCCCTTCTACTGGCTCTAAACTGGATGTGATTATCTGTCTCTTAAAAGAAGTTGTCACTTTTCCTGAAAGTGACACAGTGATAGCGATCTCTCCTTTTGCCATATCTGGCATCAGAGTAACAGAGCAGAAGCCAAAGAAAAGTTGTTATCACTAGCGCTTGATGTTTTACTGACTGAGAAGTGTATTCTAATATATGTCATTAGTTTAACTTCTAAAACCTCTTCAAGAAAAAAATATGGTTATTTCCCATAATTGACAGAGAAGCCTACCAAAATATTCTTTGCTCCTTAATTGCATGAATTTGTACATCTGAACTCAGTTTATGGATATTTGGTTGTTTGTTTGGAGTTTTTTGCTTGTTTGGTTGGTTTTGTTAATGATAGATGAGAAAATAATTATCAATTATCATTTTACTATATTTATTCCAAATAATAAATGTTCATTTATTGTTGTTTAAATTGTGTAATTTATTCACAGGTATTTAATGCAAAAACAGCAGAGCTCTTGAGTCACCATCAAGTTGAGATACAGCAGAAATTCCCTAAGGAAGGGTATGAATTTTCTGTGGCTTTTTATTCATTTGTGTACATTTTGATAGACTGTATATACTGTCATGTATGCATGACCAAAACTTAAGTTGATGAATAACTACTGAGAAAATAGTATCTGCTATAAATGACTTTGTGGTAGGAAACATGACGTAAAATAATTACATTGGGCATCCAGTATGTATTCTGAATTATGAAAAGTGGAGAGACTTAGTTTTTTTCTTTCTGGCCAATCATTCACTTGCAGTCTTGTTTAAAGAGGTTAAGCTGCCTATTTTTACAATTTAATCATATTCTTCTGCTTAATTCATAAAGATAGTGTGTTCTCTGAGACGTTTTTTGTTTGTTTGGTCTTGACATGTCTACCATTTGCCCCTAAGCCCTCATCCCGAGATAGACGAAAATTATCGTTTTCTGCAGACAGTTTTGCTATGAAGTATTCTTTAAAAAGGCTTTGAAATTTATTAAACATTTTATGGATATGTAAAACACATCCATAGCTGTGGTTGTGACAAAATGCTCAGCTGATTTTAGTTCAGAATTGATATTTTTTTCTCTAAATGTAACTTTTTGACTTGCATTTTTCGTTTTATTAACTGATATTTACTGTTTGTTCTAGATGGGTGGAACAAGATCCAAAGGAAATCTTAAAGTCAGTCCATGAATGCGTGGAAAGAACCTGTGAGAAACTGCAGCAGCTGAACATAGACATCACTAACATAAAAGGTATTCTGAGAGGAAACTGGTGGCTTTAACATGCACATAGTTGAGCAAGTAAGATTCTCTAGTTTTTAAGTCAATAAAGAAAAGGATGGCGGCTCACCTTAGCCTTAAAGAAAATGTTACATTTTGTTGAGAGTAGTTTGGGAGGAATGATGAGAAAAGTTATTGTTCATGTATGTTAGCAAGGCAAAATCTGCACAATATACTTATGTAATCTTGCAAAATCACAGACATGAGCAATGGATGAGGAAATTCTGAAATGTAAATTGTTCAAGTGCTATTGGTGAAAACTAGTTCACCTGTCAGTGTTGATATTGTCTTAATTCGTGGAAAAATAAAAAGGATTTAGAGCACTGGTTAAGCAGTAAAAGATGAATGCTCAATTTTTAGAAGTAATTTTTCTAGATTGTAATGCACAAAAGTTGGAAGCATTTTATTTCCCATTTACTTGCCTCTTCTCCTTACATGTTCCTCCCTCATCTCCACCTCTCCTTTCCCTCCCACACCCCCAAAAAGGGGAAAATAAACCCTCTGAAAAGGATACTTCTTTCTATTTTGTCCTGAAGCCATTGGAGTTAGCAACCAGAGGGAAACAACAGTGGTTTGGGACAAGACGACTGGAGAACCTCTTTATAATGCTATTGGTAACTACTATAATTTTTAAACGTGTAATATTGCAAAGTGAGTGCATTGTAGAAAAAATGCTGTCCTAGTCTGTGTGCATCTCGCTGTGGCCTGGCCTCCTGACTTCTGAGTGTTTGAGATCCATCATTAGCTGTGTGTTTGCATACACAAGTGCCACATTCTGTTACAACTATTACCTAATAACTTAATAAAACACCTAATAAGCTTTAAAAAAAACACAAAGTTCCTGAAGGGTTTTGGACATCTTAGCATGCCTTGAAGCCCTGACTTATGTAAAACCACTTCATTTTCAATGAAGGAGCTTACTAAATGGTCAGAATTCTTGGGATTTAACCTTAAACATTTTTTTAAATGAGTTTAAAAGAATACTTAACAATTTGGAATTGTACTTTTTACTTTCCTTGGCTTTTCTGCTTATGCCTGCTGAGAAACTGTGATTATCTAGATTTGTTCTCTCAGACTATGTCAAGTGCCAGGCAATTTAGCATTGTACCACTGAAAGACTAGGCCTTTTCTGTGCTTAAATACATGTCGTTTACAGCTTTATTGTAAGCTCTACCTTGATAACTCTGGCACAGCACTTTAGTTCAAAGTTTCATAGTTATAGTAAATAATCAACCTACTGTTTGTTTTAACCTTCTAATTTAGTAGCACTCATCCGCTATAAACAAAGAGGTATTAGTCATTCACTTGTGCTCTAGCAGAGAAAAATATGTATTCTTTTATGTGGAAAATCATGTCTGATATTGCAAATCATTAGTTCTTCTAAACTGAATGAGCTTATCCAACCTCTGTAATATTAGTCCAGTGTTTAAAAAAAGAAAAAAAAGAAGACAGAAATTTACTGGCAAATGCTCGAGTTTTGTGAAAACATCTTACTCATGTCACTGTTGTTGTAATATAGATCATTTGATTAATTTATTTTATTCGTGTTTCTAGTGTGGCTTGACCTGAGAACTCAGTCAACAGTTGAAAGGCTTCTTAAGAGAATCCCAGGAAATAACAAATCCTTTTTTAAGGTAAGAGAGATTACAGAATATTAAATAGTAGCTGAACTCTTACTGTTATAGTATATAGTATATAGTATATAGTGTTATGAGGTATTTCTTGAAAAATTGCCTAAAACAAAGTAAGTCAGTTGTAGCTTCCAGCTTGTCAAATAATAAAAAATGTACATAATGCTATACACCAATCTGAGACTGGAAAATAGTTATTTTCCTCAAATAAACTGGTTATATACCTTAGATATTTCACTAGAGAAGCTCAATGGGCAATTGTGAGACTTCATTATGTGCAGAAGTAAGAGCAAATAGAAAAAAAAGTAAAAAAATCATTTATTGCTATGAAACGCTTCATTATCATTTCTTCTCATATGTTGTAGTATTGAATTCAATTGCAACCAGTTGGAGAAGTACAAAGATATTTTTTTAAAAAATCGTTATTTTTCATGAGTATATATCAAAGTTTGGAAATAAATGCTTGCAGAATAGTGTCAGAATTCTTTGATTTACATTTTCCTTGATTGATTATATAAATATTTTATATATCTTCTTATAGCCAGCAAACATGGAGAAAGTATATAAACTTACTCGCTTTTAAGTTCAAGTAGAATTCAGTCTTTTGTGTGGTATGCTGCTTGTCTTTGTCAAATTCTTCGACTTTCTGTCAAGTCATATGGAGATATCCTAGATAACTCTGGATTTCTGCTAACAACTGTTTCTATGTAAAGGATTTTTGACCTGAGTTTAGCTCAGCTTTGATCTTTTGCCATTATGCAGGAGTTCTTTGGATTTAATATTTTCTGACTTGCTAACTGAATGCTTACTATTTATTTTTATAAAAAGTTGATGTATTTTCTCTGAGTTCTGGGTCTTGAGTTTTTCATTTACTATGGTCCTTTTTTATTTAACAACAGTAGCTGTGGAAAATATCTCTGCATTATGTTAAGTGTTTGATTTTTTAATTTTTTTTTTTTCAATTTATGTTTTTCATTTTACAGTTTAGGACTGGTCTTCCACTTAGCACCTACTTTAGTGCAGTGAAGCTTCGGTGGCTTTTGGATAATGTAGAAGAGATTAGGCAAGCAGTTGATGATGGAAGAGCAATGTTTGGAACTATTGATTCATGGCTCATATGGGTATGTATTTGTGAGTTTATTATCACTCTTAAAAATGAATTTCAATTTTCTGTATGCAAGTTCCTAACTAAAACATTTTCTCCTGGAGTTGCAGACAAAACCAAATTTTTAGTATTTACTGTCTGCTTGTAACAATATACAGGTCATCTTCTGAACAACTGCATAGTTTTCCTCATATAGAAAAAATGGACTTTTTGCTTTTTGCATCCTACAGAAGTTCTGCAAGTTCACTTGCTGATTATAGCCTGCGTAGTTTGGTTTTTGTTTTTTTTTTTGCATATGCACATTTGTTATTTCCCATTTATAGGTTGCTGGATAATTTTTCTCATGCTTTTGGGCAAACTTGAACTTTAGAAAGATGTATTAGCCACCTTTGTAAAATAAGAACCCAGGAGGAACTGCTGTGCCCTTACTATCTTTCCCATGCCTTTATTCTACTCTATCTCGTTTTAGTTGATGCAGAAACATCAGTGTTCCCACTCCCAAGCTGAATGCTTTATGAATTTAGATTTTGTTTGTAATTTGTTGAAGTAAATTTGTATCTTCTCATGCCAAATACTGTTGATTTTTTTTCTTTACTCAGAGTTTGACAGGTGGAAAGAACGGAGGTGTTCACTGTACAGATGTAACTAATGCCAGTAGAACGATGCTGTTCAACATTCATTCCTTGGATTGGGATCCTGAGCTCTGCCAGTAAGCTCAGTTTTACAGTAATAGTGCTATTTAAGTGGATTCTATAAATGATGTCTTAAAAATAAGAATTTCTTATCTAGATTATAATCAGCAATTACTGTTGTATTTACTGTTAGTATGTAAGATTTGTTGTTAACCAAATGTCCAAATTACAATTTTAAACAGCAGAGCCTTGAATTTTTCTGAGGGTAGAAGACTGTTTCATGAAAACAATTACATTTAATAGTTTGTTTATTCATTACTTTCATTTTTAGGCAGTTACAATGATAGAGTTTCTATTTTGAGTTTTAAATTTATTGATCGCTATACTATAAAGGTAGTGTTGAAAGAGGAATGACTTCTCATATGGAAGAATAAATGTGTCTTCAAAATACTCAAATATATTCTGTTTTACTTTCTAATTCAGTGTCACATTTTATGAGAAATAGAGATACATACAGTGATGCATGAAATGCTAGATATTTAAGTTCCCTTTAAATATTTTTTTCTTTATACCTTAAACTTGTTTAAGAAAATCCTTCCTGATTTAGCATGGACCACATATATAACCTATTTTGTATTGTGCTCAGATTCTTTGATATTCCTATGGAAATACTTCCAAAAGTACGAAGCTCATCTGAGATTTATGGCCTGATGGTATGTTTCCTTGTGCATGTGTGTAAGTTGATCTTGCAAAATATGTCAGTATGAATTGAGAGAATTTTCATTAAAACTAATGGCTTTTTCTGGACTAGTATTGTTTGGTTTATGACTAGACTAGTATGTCAATATCTCCTGCTGTAAGATATTATATGAAGGTAAACATCTGCCAGATGTTAAGTGTCAAATAGATAAAACAAGATGGGAGAGGTTTTTGATAAGCATAAAAATTTGATTTTTGTTGACAAGTACTGTAGAAACTACCTGTCAAAATGCAAGGTATGATTAGTAGATCAAAAGTGATGAGCTTGCAGTGAAGATTATTTAGAAGTAAAAGATGGATTTCTGTCATGGACCCGAGATTTCAGATTTAATATGATGTGGCACTAACTCTTCTGATAAAATGACAGCTAATTTTTTCTTAAAACCTTCAGAATAATATAAGCTGGTTATTGCGATTTCTGGTATTTTTTTTTCCTGGCATTTTACCCTATTGTTTACTAAGAACATTCAAGCATTTTGTAATTAAGACAAATTAAAATATTTTTATTTAAAATGTAAATCCAACTTGCCTGAAATGTAAGTAATTTCACTAATGTGTCATTAAAGATGCTACTAGAAATCATTACTGACTTTCACTAATTTGAAGCATCAGATAAGTGTGAGTTGTAATTGAGTTGAATTGAGTGGAGAAAACGTAATGCTGCTAGGTAATAAGAAACGAGATACTACAAGGTGGCACCTGAAGCAGAATAGCTGGTCACTTTAAATTTGTACTTGTGTTTCTTTTCCCCTTTCTTCCTACTTTTTTTTTTTTCTTTTCTTCCTTTTGCTGACTAGAAAATCTGTCCTAGCCTGGTGAGTAAAGGCTTCTATTAGGCCGACCACCTGTATGTTTCCACTCTGTTTATATGCTGTGCATTTCCACTGATTTTAGAATTAGTAAAAGCACACTTCCTAGTCCAATAAACTTGCAAGTAATTCCAAATTTGTGATATTACAATGAGTGTTCACAACAAAATTGTTTTTAAAATATAAAATATTAAATATATAAATATTAAATATAAAATACATAAAATTCTAAAATATAATGTTTGTGTATGTGTGTGCTTTAGTTTGCAGGCTACTGAATATTTATTTATTTATTTATATTTATTAAATAGAGCTACTGTCCAGTAAGTGCTGTTATACTGAAACATCAGATTACACTGGGGTTTTTAGTGCATTTTTAAACTGATTTACCTTCAATCCAGTTAAATTAACTATGAATTTAAAAAAAAAAAAAAAAAAAACAGATTGGAAATGCACTTGCATGGCTTCACTGAAAATTCCTTTTCACAGTTCCACTAAGAAAAAAATTAAAGACAGAGGTAAATGTTGTCAAGATATATATTTATTATGATACCTACTGCAAGAATGCAACTGAAAAACTGTGATAGCGTTTGGAAGAGGTTCTAATCCACTTGAAATGCTCTATCTTAAAATGAGGCATCTGTCTTTGCCTAACAATTACTCCTTTTCTAGTCACTTTACTGTTACTCTTCTGCATTTTAATCTTGACACAGACTCCATGTTGCACTGTACCTTGCTTTCTGTACACTGTGATTTCAAAAAACATGTGTATTAAGAACTATTGAGATGACATCAAGTGTACCTGTAAAATTCCTACTCTATTTTAGGAATGAGCTGCATGAAGCTGAAGTCCAATGCGCAAGTCAACTTAACCATATAGTTTATGTGACCCTTTCCTGCCCTATTTTTTTCATGAGCTGCATAAGTCCAGTGTGCATCTTAGCTCAATCATATTGTTTATTTGACCCTTTAGGCATTAAAGCCTCCTTACTTTTTTTTTCTTTCACCGACTTTAAACCAACTTCAATGCATTTCTATTTAAAGTGATATAAAAAGAAGAAAGCTCTGGGTTTTATTTACCTCTGTATTCTTTGTATTAACTAAGATGTAGTTAATCTAAAAAAGTGAATAGTGCTGACTCTATGCTATGAATCTTTGCTTTTCATGTATAGAACTTAACAGGATTTACTTTTTTTTTTTTTCCTTTCTTACTTCTCTCACGTGGGTTGTTTTTTGTTGTTGTTGTGGTTTTTTTTTTCTCCCAGGAATCTGTCTTTATGTATTTTAGCTGTACTTCTTCGCTTCGTGCTCTATGCAACAAATACCTAAAAAAGAAAGTTTCTGCTACCAGAAGTATTTTTCTCCAGGATGCTGTCTTCCTTATCAATATCTTGTATCCATTTTCCATTTCTTAGTAGAGATTTTTAATAGAATTGAAGTAGTAAAAAACACATACTTCAAACCCAACTTCTAAAGCATTAGTGACTGTCCATTCTTGTATGACTTCACCTGTTTCCTTATGCATGCAAATTTTTATCTCCCCAGTCAAATATAAGTTTAGCTTCTTTTTGATTGTCTTAAATTGTATTCATAGAAAGCTGATCTGGAGCTTTTCTTTCTCTTTTTGTGATTCAGAAATCTGGAGCTCTGACAGGTGTACCAATTTCTGGGGTAAGTCAACTTTAACTCAAATTTTAGAACAAGACGTAACTTCACTGCAAAAATCTTTAAGAAGGGTGAATCTTGCTTCAGAAAAAGTTGTTGGTTTCCAAGTTTTTTAGCTTCATGTTTAACATGAAATAAATTTTGAAGCTGAATTAATACTGAAGAAGTTAAGATCTGGCTGAGGAAATACAGCTGTCAACTCTAATGTGTATATGTAGTTACACTGAAAACTGAGAATTTCTAAGGAAATGAATAGCATTACAAAATGGAACCAAGCTCTGCTTTATATGTAAAAGGAATTCAGTGTATACATAATCCAGAAATTTGAGGCAGATTCTCATCTTTTTTTTCCACAACATGCATTAAATAAATTTTAATTTTCATATTTATTATTTACCACAAGCATCATGACGCATTTTGTTTGCAGTTCTTACGGAGATCTCTACAGGTTTTTCCTCACTTTCAATTAGCTGTGTGTTCCTGATAGGCTAGAGCTATAGTTAAATATATCTGTTCATGTTATTTGTTCGTGAATGTGATTCATATGCAGACATTTGCTAAAAAAAAATTCTTTTTTTCAGTGCTTGGGTGACCAGTCTGCTGCTCTTGTTGGGCAAATGTGCTTCCAAGATGGGCAGGCAAAAAACACGTAGGTTACGATGAATGTTGTGAGATAAATAGTAGGTCACTGCTCTGTTTTAAATTTAGTTGTACGTTCTCTTCTGAGCTAACTGACAAATACTTTTGAAGTTACCACATAACTACAGCTCTACCTCTCAACTTTGATCTAGAAATTAAACAGTGTCCTGACTGCTGAATAAAATACTGAGGATATTAAAGTAAAATGGTTTGCGATGTACAGTTTGGAACAAAGTCACTGTGAGGAAATATCTCTGTGTGAAAGAAGGCTTATAATTTTAAAATACACCAAAACACAGAGCAAAGTAGTTGCTATTATAACTTAAATGGTGTAATCTAAAGTTAAACAAATACAGGCAGTGTGAGTTAAGACTGCATAGATTTCGATGACAAAAACCACACAGTATTGCTAGATAGGGAAAGTTCACTTAAGTTACAGTGCTTAGCTTCGGTTCTGTGTCTCGGTCATGGAGAATTCCAAATCTGATTTTTTTTCCCAGTTCTCAGCATCTTAGTTTCCCTTGTTTAAACAAGCTGATCGGTTAAATCAGGCAAGTGGTGTAATCAAATTTATTTGAAGAAAAGCTCTCTGCTTAAGTGACTCATCTGCTATTTCTTGCTTAAATGAATGTCTAGGTATATCCACAGCATTGGACTTTCACAGATTTAATTACACATTAATCTATACTGGTTGCTAATCAACTTCCAAGTTACCTTTTACACTTATGCACAAGTCAAAGTTAGTAGCCTTTTATTTTGTTAAAACAAACATGCTTCTGAGCAGTTTTGTCACAAAGCGTTTTTATAAGAAATATTTTTATAAAATAAAAGACGTTTGGAAAAATATCCACCTAGAGCTAAATATCAGATGAGATTTCTAGCCAATCTGTGATACTACCTTACCCTTTTTGTTCTACAAATATAACTGAAGACTTTCTCGTTACTATTTGTAAGCTTTGGATTTTCAGAGTATTAAATAAAAATGAATTCTTAAATAGTTAGAATAAATGAGCACAGAGTATGAGGTTATTAAACTATGTTTTTGTATGTGTGTGTGCACATATATGTGAAGCATTTCAAATGAGAAACATGCAATTTTTAGAAGTTGAATATGGTTTAAAAAAAAACAATCTTCTTTGTGACGGGAACAAAGTTTGTTGCATTTTCACCTTTAAAAGTTTGAACTCAACGTTGTGAAATACTGATTTTATAAAGTGGCTTTCACAATCAGCATAAACTGAAGTAAGTAAACACTGCCAGCAAAGAAGAATTCATACTCAGCTTTCAGCTCTGTCTGCTCCTTGATAAGTACTGTACAAGAAATGATCAGAGAGAGAAGTGTGGAACTAGATTTTTCAACCTCAGGCTGCATTTAAATAAACTGTGTGAGAATGGTTTCATCATCCATTAATGGTAACATAAATTTTGAGGGGAAAAAAAAATGTAGTCTTGATTCTCCATAGGGGAGTCATGGATTCAGGAACTGCAGTAACTGCTTATCTTTTAAATGGCCTAGTTTTAACTTTTCTTTGCTCTCATGCTAGGTATGGAACAGGATGTTTCTTGCTGTGCAATACAGGTCAGAAGGTCGGTTGTGTTTTTTTCGTTTTTCACATGTTTTTAGCAATTTTCAGTTAAGTAGTTGAGTATAACTATAAATTTACCTGAAACTTACTAGCAGTAATTGTACTGCTAGAGGTAAAGAAAAATGCTTATTGAAATTGAAAAGAACAGAAAGTAATAGTTTGTTCAAGGTGTTTCAGTAAGACTCTTATTTCCTAGCTGCAAAGTGAGCTTCTTGTAGCAAGCTTCTTGCTCTTCCCTTGCGTATAATTCTTAAACTCGCTCAAAAAA
This sequence comes from Alectoris magna, assembly GCA_030625065.1. Classification (NCBI taxonomy): domain Eukaryota; kingdom Metazoa; phylum Chordata; class Aves; order Galliformes; family Phasianidae; genus Alectoris; species Alectoris magna. The sequence continues at coordinate 80,912,005 of CM060560.1, forward strand.
TGCTGAGTGTTATGTTACTTACATGGTCTATTCTTGTCTTGGTTGTTATATTCTTTATTTTTTCACATTTGTTTCTCTGTAGTACCAGTTGAATAAATAAAGTAAATCTTTGACTTACTTCACATTTACGTCTTCTGAATTTGCCCAATTATTTGATATAGAAAGTCTGGAAAGATCCAGGGCAGCTAATGAAAATGAAAACACCAGCAATTCAAGGGTTTTATCTCAGCTCTTTATGTAGATAATTTACTTTGTTTAAACTTTCTATATATCTTTTTTTTTTTTTCCTCTCAGTTTTATCTCATTTTTTTATCATATGCATATACTAGTTGTATGGTTGTTATTATACAAGGTGGTAACAAATGAATATCCAGAGGTTATAGGGAACAACTCACCCACTCTGAGGCTTCACGGCAAGGATGGATGCTCGCCACAGGGAACTCCACACAGGAGCAATCTCAAAAGAGATGCTGCCTTAGTGGTAGTCAGCCCTTAAATGGGATCTAGGAGAGGTGGAGTCAAGCTCCACCCCTTCCGGGAGCACAGTTGAATTACCTTCACCTGTGCTCCCACAGCTGAGCCATCACCTGCCTCAGAGGGTTAATCAGAGGTTCAGGCTGTGATTAACAGTTTCCATACACTCCACCCCTTCACAGCATGAACCAATGATTAGGTGAGTTTTTCCTTATTACAGGGATCCAACACGACGCTTATACAATTTCCCGTCGCAATATATATTGACATAATTCGAGCGATGATTGATGCAAGTTCACGGTCTTCCATGGGCCAGTGCTCGATTGATGTTGTTGGAGGCAAGCAATCATGAGGTGCACGTCCATCTGTTTCATCAGTCCCATTCCTTCCGGGAATCTAACCATATCAGGGCTATCAAAAGTATCTTCATAAATGGCCTCTCTCATTCCTAGCTCCCTGATATAATTCTGAAGGTCCTCCATAGAGGACCATAATCCTGCATTTAACGGTATATCTGACTTATTTGGCCAGACCATACAGCATGCAGCCATCAACCAATCCAGAATAGAATGGTTTTCTTCTGGGAACTGGGTTCCGCCATATAATCTTTGCCTAAGGGCAGGGTGGACAGTTACAGTGGCCAATTTTGATAATTCAGGCCCACTGACCGTAACGCTCTCCGCCCCTGAATCCCATAGGCGTAGCAACCAAGTTGGCACACTTTCTCTGGGTTTTTGTCGAAACCGCTGCACCAAGTCCATTAATTCCGTGGCCGTGTATGGTCGGGCCGTGACATGAAAATGAGTTTCAGCAGGGGGCCATTGATCAGGAGGCACCCCTGCTGGTCTATCTTGGACCTTTTTTGTTTTTTGTGTTATAATAGGACGGAGTTGTAATGCGTCCGTCATAACAGGTTCTTCCAAGTCAGTTTTAGTATTTTCATCCCCTTGTTTAGCCTGGTCCATTGTTTCGGATACAGAATCATCATTTATCAAAATATTACGGACCTGAGAGACTGGGGAGTGTAATAGGGGTCTTTTTCCCGTCAGTATACTAAGCTCTTGCTCCAATTTTCCAATGCGGTCCTTTAATAATTGATTTTCACTTTCCAATACATTTGATCTAATTTCTGCTTGATTTAAAGCAGTTAATAGTGGCCATGCCACTGTAGAAGCAGCTAATCGCCGTTCTTTCGTAATCAGGATGTCGTTACTTAGCCCTTCAAAGTATTCCGTCATGCGGAATGGAGAAAAATTCCCCATAACCCTCAAGGGACCCCATTTTTCAATTATAGTAGCCATTTGATAATAGGGAGAACCCATAAACCCTGGGATCTGCCCCGGAATCATCTTGTCTAAGGGGGTGATGTTCTCCCCCTTGACCCATTTATACATTCTCCACAGAAAAGACATTCTCTCTCCTGCCTGGCTCGCCAAATGTATGGTTGTTATTATACAAGGTGGTAACAAATGAATATCCAGAGGTTATAGGGAACAACTCACCCACTCTGAGGCTTCACGGCAAGGATGGATGCTCGCCACAGGGAACTCCACACAGGAACAATCTCAAAGAGATGCTGCCTTAGTGGTAGTCAGCCCTTAAATGGGATCTAGGAGAGGTGGAGTCAAGCTCCACCCCTTCCGGGAGCACAGTTGAATTACCTTCACCTGTGCTCCCACAGCTGAGCCATCACCTGCCTCAGAGGGTTAATCAGAGGTTCAGGCTGTGATTAACAGTTTCCATACACTAGTAAATATTATAATAGTAATATAATAAATAAATAGTAATATAATATATAATAGTAAATATTTTCTCCCTGTGTTTTTTCTTTATTCTTACCCTCTTTAGTCCGTGTTTTCTGACCATGGTCTTCTAACCACGATAGCTTACAAACTGGGCAGAGACAAACCTGTTTGTTACGCATTAGAAGTAAGTAAAATAATTTCTTCCTTTTTATACTGACACATGATTATGATTACTTTTGATTTTTAGTATGTTTCTGCTATCTCTGGTCAAACCATTCAGTTGCACAGAAATTAAAATGGCTTTTTTATATAGCTTTGCATCTCAAGGCTTATGTGTGGTTTTGGTCATCTTATCTCCAACCTAGATCACTTAATCTAAAAAAAATATTTCTACACTGAATTCTGAGCATAATGTCTGAAACACTTTTTTCAGTTCCACAGTCTCAGATCTTTCATAAATGTTCTAAGTAAACAAATAAACCAAGATTGAGTTTAAAAAGGAGGATATACTGAGTGTTTTAGCTATTCTGACAAAACAAAAAGCGTGACTAGATGTCTTCTATTTTTAATTTCATTCTAATGGTTTTTACTTCAAACTTAAAAATCTGAGCCAAATTTCTGAGACAAGATACATCTAATATTTAAGCTCTTTTTACCTACTAAAACATAGGTACCTATTTTCAGTTCCTTTAGTTCCTCAGTTCTCCACACAACTCTGAGGATATCCAAATTTTGTAGGAAATTGGACTTTACCTATAACTTAAAGTTTCATCGTTCTAAAACTCTGCCTCTGAAGCACAGGGCAGCTCAACAGCTGTTTGACACTACTGCTTCGTTGGGATCAGTAGAATTATTCTTCCATTTCTGTTGATTCATGGGCTTGATCTAATAGTTATTTTTAAAAATGCATATTGAATTGTCTGCTACCACTGAACTTCTGAAGAGAGCCTATTGTTTTCCATGTTGAACAGACCAAGACAACACACAGGATTTTCTTCTCTGGGAAAATAATTTGTGGCTTACAGTTACCAGGATGTGGGAGGTTGTATTTGCCATGTTCTGGTAACTTTGGGATTTTCATTTTGTATGTATGTGTGAGAGGTCTGGTTTGTTTTTAGACCTTGAAGGAAGGACTGGAACTGTTTGAGAGTGACATGCTCACACATACTTATGCACACTTTTCTTCTTCATTGTCTTTAATGATGATGTCTGAAAAAAATGTCCTCAACAGAAGATATTGTGTTCTTTCTACTCCTTGCATCCTTACTAGAATAACCTCATGGTTAAGACACTTTCTGGAGTGAAAAACAGGGATTCAAGCTTTTGTTTTATTCAAACCCGTATGTTTTAACAGTAAGAGTTAGCTGTTTAGAAAACACCTCTGTTCCCTTCTAGCTTAGAATGAGAACATAACGCTATTTCCATTTCACTTGAAGCTCAGTTTAGTAGACTTGAGACTGTCCTGCATAGAAGCCCAAATGGGTTTTTGCTGTGAGATGGGAGGCATGCAATTTATCTGTTATGTGATGGAACCGTTCAGGGACATTTATTGAGGCAACAGAGGAATTTTGCTCTCAAATGAAAGTGACTAAATTTTCTGTCTCTCTGGCTGTTTGTATTTAGACTCTAGACATAATTAGTTTTGTCCCTAAATTAGAGATACCCAGAAGGTTGCTTAGGAAGTTGGGCAACTCCTCCCCATGAAAAAATTGCATGTAATTGTAGTGATTTTGTTTTCTTCAGGGATCAGTTGCAATAGCTGGTGCCGTTGTCCGTTGGCTGAGGGACAATCTAGGTATTGTTAAAACTTCACAGGAAGTTGGTGAGTATTTGCAATTTGGAGCTGTTAATTTCAAGTGTTCTTTTTGACCTGCTTGATGAGTTGTTGAATTCAGACAGGTATGTTATTGTTAAATGAAAGCTCAAAATATTCAAGTAAAGAAGAACTGGAAGATGCATACATTTTGCTGTGCAGCCCCTGTTTTTTGATATTTTTCACCGATATTTTGTACAACATATCACTAAGATCATTGAAAACCTTTGTCAGCTTCCCTGGCAAGCAGATTCTCAGTAAGATGCTGAACTTGTAATATTTGTACAGTATTCAGTTTTCCAGAGCTAAGAGTATATAAGACTCTGTTATGAAACCCAAAGCATATTGGATCCTAAACCAATAAGCGTGTTTTTTGCTGTCATAAACATGACAATCTGAAGCCCTAAATTTGCAATGATTGATGCAGAAAAATTCATATCCATTGAAGTAGAGACCTCTGTTTGCAAAGCTGTCTCTTAAAGGAATTGTGGATAATCATAGAATCAAGGAACTTTATAAGGAATAATAATCATAGAATCAAGGAACATAGAAACAAGGGACACTTCCCATTAAACCAGTTTGCTTAAAGCCCCAATCCATCCTAGGGCAGATACCCACAATGGCTGCCTGTTTTGGCTGCAGTTCCTTTGGAATTTGTGTTACTGATTTTTTTCTGCTTGAGCTGAACTGAAACAAGCTGGTGTGTAACACAGAAACAACAAATACACCAAACCTTGAAAAAGGAGAAAACATCAAAAATGTGCATTATAACAGTTTCAAAGTGACTGATATAATGAGATTTAGGATTGAAAAGCAACTCATTAAAATTTTTTAATAATTTGATATACTTTTGAAAAGTGGGAAAAGAATAGAATTCAGATTGGACTTAAAACTAAGCAGAAATGTAAAAAATCTGTTTTTCTATGAGAAAGCCTCACTCTCACCTCTATTTGTATACATAAGAATACAAGCTACTGTCACTAGAATTAGCCAGTTGTTGAAACACGGTGGTACCTGTTGGTTTCATAAGTTTCATAAGACCTCTGAAAGGTCAGAGATTCAAGAACTTCGATTTTGTCATTGTTAAAATCTTGTGGGACTTCTGTCATAGTTTCCTGTTTCCTTGAAAATGTTTTCTTCCTGCCTTCACTTCTTTAAGTGGATTCCATATGAAAGTACCATTCGAAAAATAATTTTTGACTATAGTTCCCTACCTTTCATCTCTATTGCTATAGTTTGATCAATGCAAACAGAAGAAATTTTCAAAAGCTGAAAAAATATACTTTCTTTACTTGTTATAGGAAGGAGCTGCGCATTAATGTTACTTCATTTGTCATGCTGGATGCTTTAATACATCTTTTAAAATTACATATTTTAATACTGGGGAGTTCAGATATCTGAAATTACTACCCAGATATTAAGAAACTTCACATTTCCTTGTAGTTGGCCATGTGATTATATACTTAAGAATTTAGGACTCTAAATCCATTTGAAATTAATGGGAATTTAGTTCTTAAATCCCTTTGGTCTTGATCCAGTTTTACATGCTTGCCTTGACTTAAATACAAGAGTGACCTTTTGGAAAGCTTTGAAGGTAGAATTCTTTACCTACAAGATACCCTTTGAAAACCTCAAAGAATCTAGGTCAAAATGTCAAGTAAATCATTCTGGTTTTTGATTTTACATTTACCACAGCCTCCTATGCCCCATCTTCCGTTCATGTTGTTGCAAGTGGACATCATGTTACAGATGAGGAGATGGCCAGTTAGTTGTATTTTCTAATCGTAATGACTTGATTGCTTTTGTGGCTACCTAACATATTCAAAATATTCTCTCTTTAAATAACAATATCTTTGAGTGTCATATATAAGTGCTGGTGTAGTTGTGAAAGTAAAGTAAAGTAAAGTGTAAGTAAAGACTGTTTGTGTGTGCATTAGAAAAACTGGCTGCAGAAGCGGGAACTTCTTACGGCTGCTACTTTGTGCCAGCATTTTCAGGACTGTATGCACCTTACTGGGAGCCCAGTGCAAGGGGGTAAGGATCTGAATAAGCACCACATTTGCAGAAAAAAACTAATTATTTTACAAATACTAACACTAGTCCTTTCAGGTATAAAAGAAGTTGTTTTGGGTTGGGTTTTTTTTTTTTTTTCTTGATTCTCTATAGTATAATCAAGCAACCACTGTTTTTCCTTTGTATTTAATCTGTTCATAACTGCAACTGCTACTGATCAAAGAACAAGGACTAGCTGACTCAGTTAATCATCCTTTCACCCACCTCTAAAAATTTAAAAAAAAAGATGGGTGTGGGGGGAAACACTTTGATGAGGTTGTGCTTTTCAGAGGACAGTTCACAGAATCACAGAGTAATAGAATATCCTGAGTTGGAAGGGACCCACAAGGATAGTTTTATTGTTCATAAACTAAGACAGGGGAAGTTTAGGTTAAATATTAGGAGGAAGTTTTTCATTCAGAGGGTGGTGTCACACTGGAACAGGTTGCCCAGAGAGGATGTGGATGCCCCATCCCTGGAGGCGTTCAAGGCCAGGCTGGATGTGGCTCTGCAGCAGCCTGGTCTGGTGGTTGGTGACCCTGCACATAGCAGGGGGGTTGAAACTACATGATCTTGAGGACATGAGGTCCTTTTCAACCCAGGCCATTCTGTGATTCTATGATTCATGACACAGAAAGAACCAGCTTTTTTTACTTCACGCATTTCTGGTTCTGTGTACCTGTGAACTGTCGGGCAATAAAAGCAGAAAGAGAAATTAGTGGTGATTTATTTTTCTGAGCTCACTTTCCCACAGCTGTTGCATTCACTATGTCAAATGATTCAACCTTCTAAATTCTTCCCTATTTCACCTCCCTTTCCTCTTTGATTTCTGTCTATTAAACACTCTTCAGCATAATGCCTTCCTTTTGTTAAGATTTAACAGTCTGGTACTAGTTAGGTCTACTAGTTGAAATAGCAGCCTTCTGTTTGTTCTTTTCTGCTGTTGTGAGCTTGTCTGCTGTTGCTGGAATCAGAGCAGGCCATAAGAGTCACAGAAGCATGAAACATACAAAATAACATTACTAAATTGAAAAAAGAAATCTTTAAGAATATCCAGTTCCCAAGGCCTGGAAGTCGTGTACTTAGAAATTAGATGCTTTTAGCACTTAAGGAACAAAAAAGCTCTGACATAGGTATTCTAACAATTTTTTTAGATCACAGTGCTTAGCTTCTTAACTACTATAAGCTGATCTTTGAAATGGCAGTAACTAAAAATGTCCTTTAATATCTCAGTTCTTGCATGAATCCAGCACCAAATACACAGCATTGACCCAGCCAGGCTTTTCCTTTAGAACTGAAAGCATGAGAGAATTATTAAGATTTTAGTGACCACTGATACTATTTTTTAAATAGAAGTTTTCCTAGATCATGCATTCCTTAAGGGAAGAACACTTGATTTTGTATGTGTGTGTATGAATATGCACCCTTTATGCATGCATATTGTCAATAACTTTGTAAATTATGGCAATGAATTGTATTGATTGAACACACACTGAAAACAGCTCATTACAGAGATAAGAGAACTCGGATTAAAAAGAAACAAGCTTTTTAACATTAAAAAGCAGTCCTTAAATGACAGAACTTAATGAGCTGTGAATTAGAAGGCCTAAGTCTGAAGTATTTTCTGGAAGGGTGTTCTAACTGCTGGTTTTCTTTTTCTCTGTTCAACAGTATTATCTGTGGCCTTACCCAGTTTACAAACAAAAACCACATTGCCTTTGCTGCACTAGAAGCAGTCTGCTTCCAAACACGAGAGGTAAAAGCAAATTAGTTGTTAAATTCCTTGTAAACTAGTATGATAATAGTAACTGTAAATCTTCAGAAAGAGAGAGGATTAAAAAGGTAGACTGAAAGTCAGGTGCTTCATACCACACTTGTATGCTAATTTATACGATGCTTGTGTTGAAGAATTATTCCTGTGAACTTAGCTACAATGATCTGGTTGGGTGGTACATTATTTTTATGGTTTTTCTCAACACTTAAAATAAGGTGAACATATTTTGTGAACATCATGAGATGTAGAACAGGCAAATTTTAAAATTACAAGGCAGTGCCAAAACTGAAATGTAGCTCTACATAACTGAAATGTAGTTCTACATCATAGAAGACTACATTCTATATTCTGTGCTCTGACAGATATTATTGATGTTGCTTTCAGTACACAAGAGCAGCAGACATATCAAGGAAATTCCATATTCACTTCTTGTCCACAACATATCTAAGTGTCTTTGCCAACATTCTGCAAAAACAAAACTAAATTCTCAAACTCAAAATTAATCCTTCAACCAAATCAAAGAGCATGGTATCAGTATGTTCTAAGCATTAAAATATATTTATCACCATCTACTATCAATTTATGCCCCTTGTGTTCTGTAAAAGTATAAGACAAAATGAAAGTCATGGACTCTAAGGGGTAGGAGTCAAACCTTAATGTGATCTCATGCTTTTAAGATGATATTATGTAAACATAATTTGTTTTAAAACAATATCCAGCTAACACTGTGTAAGAGGAAGAAAACAGGTTCTTACTTCTCTAGTAACAATAAGTAAGAAATACTCCTGTGGAAAAAGAAAGCCAGAAACTTTAGCAAGGCAGATGTTCTTGAAGCTATGCTAACACCCTTTGAGTCCTCAGAAAGTCTTGAAAGGAACATAGTAGTTTATATCTCTTAATTCTGATACTAGAAGTCAAAGTAAAATTACAGCCAACTGAAGTGATAACCTAGTTCGTTGTCTGCTCCCCTCTTTCCTTATCTCTCCTCCTATCCATTCCATCTCACGTGACAGCTCAATGAACTTTCCAGCAAAAAATTATCCCTCTTTTGCTGACCTGTTTTTTTGCTGGATTAATGACCTCAGCTGCCTCGCAGAGGACTGTAGCAAATGTCACAAGAGACAGCATGTGGCTGGTAGTAGAAGGGAAGGGAAAAAAGCTTTCAGGCTGAAGGTGAAGTTAACAGTTTGGACATACCCAGCACTTCATTCTTTAGTCAGTGTGCTTGTGTCACAAGTATAGGAGTGCCTTATTAGGTCTCTGGAAGTACTTAGTAAATTAGTAAATTAATTAGTAATTTTGTAATTAGTAAATTAAGTCATAGTGATGTAGATAAAACATACATTTTTCAGAAATATACTCTTAGCTTTGTCTTGTCAGAAACAAAGTTATTCTATTTTAATTCCACTTGAAATAGAAGTCTACCCTATCCTTCAGGAATGCTCTCAAAATTTGCATTCATTTGGTTGGGGTTTGTTTTGTTTCATTTCGTTTTGCTGTACCGTCCAGTTTCTTTTCCTTTTTTATCCAAAAAGTTCCTCCTTTGTGCAATCAGATGTCCCTTGTTATGTTTTTTTTATCTCAGAAACGTTACAGAAAAATAAATAATTTTTCCTTTCTGAGAGCTGCACATGGCTGTCATTAGACACAACTTACCTGGGTGCCTTGCTCTTAATCTTACCTTGCTACAATAGGGATAGCTGCAGCATGATCATGATTTGTTTTGTTCCTCCATCACCTCCTCATTTCTAGCATTCTTTTCACTTTTTTAATCTCTGCTGAGTGCACCACATTATTCAGCATGATCTCACAAATTGATAAAGTTGGAGCCCTCGACAGTATATGCAAATCTGAGATTATGAGGCACTGCTGAAGTTCTGAATGGCAGAGAAAAACAGGTGAAATTCAGCACAGTTAAATGTAAAAGGGTACACATGAGGGAAACAAATGGTGAGGAGCAGTATTAGTACTGTCAGCAGACTTTCATGATCTGTTGTTTATCCTATTTTTCAGGTTATTCATAATGTAAATGTAATGTGCGGGCCTATATGTAGTTTCTGCCACAATGAAAACTGACCTTTTACATTCTTTTTAACTACTATATATCTTATGTCAATACATCTGGTTCCTTCCTGACTTACTTTCTGGGACTAGATAAAAAATCTACTGGATAACTCACTTCTGTATAGTTTTTCATGCTTTACAAACCCACTTATTTTTCCGTATAGATTGACCTTTCCCAGTAAGAGCTGTATAACTGAGTGCCTCGTGAGCTACAGAATAGTAGTGACATGCATTGTAGTTTCTTCTTTTGTGGTTTATGTATTTTGCTTTGTCATTTAAAGCTGAGAAAAGCACACTTTTTTTTTTTTTAATTCAAATAAATAAAAAATTAGAAAGAGAAAGTCATTCTGCAGTAGTTAATGCCTGTTTATCAAGAGTTATATGCTAACAGTAAAAATGTAAGTGAGCCATTTGATTGAATACTTTTACAAAACCATATAAAACTCAATGTTCTGCATTTAGATGATTGTAGGGTAATTCTATGTACTTCCTTTCTTGTTAGTTTTAACAGAGTTCATAGTCATCATCAGCGTTTTTTCAAAGTTCTTTTCAGACCATATAAGCAAAAGATAGGCTAGCTATAGGGAAACATTTCTTACGTTGGGATTTCTGTGATAAACCAAATGCACTTGCTGTACGTGAAACAAGACTGCATTGTTACTACTTCTGTTTTGCCATCTTGATGTATATGGGAGAGAGAATTATCTGCTTAACACTGCAGCAAATGTTGACTTATCAGTATTTTACATTCTGAGGATTTCATGGATTTTTCTGCAATTAAATCTCAACATGTATTACTCTTAAGATTTTAGATGCAATGAACAAGGACTGTGGGATACCATTAAGTCAGTTGCAAGTAGATGGAGGAATGACCAATAACAAAGTTCTCATGCAACTCCAATCAGACATCCTTTGTATTCCAGTAGGTAAGATAAAATTACAACTCCTGTTTTCTTTTTAGAGCTTAAAACAGCATTCATTCATAATGGCTAATGAGGGCCATTCTCACTTTTTATTTTTTTTCTTTTCAGAAAAGATTTCTGGGTCTTATATCAAATTTTGAGGTTCGTTCTTCTAGAACATCTCTGACTCTCGTATCTTGTGTTGAAATGCTATAGCACTATGATAGTATTGAACTCTGAAGTTGTCATACCAAATTCTAACCATCTGACAAATTTTAAATTGATGAAATAATTTACTCTGACCTGCTGACCTTCGGTCTTGGACAGAGATCAGTCAGAGCTTTGCACTTGCTCTGCTTTTATGTATGAACATGAGACACTTCAGTGATAGCAAGGTATTGGAAAGTTTGTAAATAGAGATGCTATAGCTTGCCTTTAATAATATATAATGCACAAGGTCCGTGCTATTAGTGCCTAAAGTTAGCAGCTGAAAGGGCATGATCAATAAGATCAGCTTTTAAGGAGTACTCTACATGAAACAGAGAATGGCACAGATTTACAGCCTGGGGGTTGAATATTCTTCCATAGCGACAGTGGAAAGCAAACAAGGCATTAAGTACTGGCATGTAACGTCTTTTAAGATGCCTTTTCTAAATAAAACTGTTTGTAATACCAAAACATCTTGACCGTGAGAACAAAATGGATACCTTTGCCACTGGTCACTGCTTTAGGGAGAGAAAGGACAACAAAATAATCATAGTGTTAACAGAAGCATGCTGAAGAAACTGTTGGTAGAGGTCAGAGGCTTTACACATGATATGAAACTGAGCGATTGCATGATTCAGTATTGAGGGAAGTTGAGATTGAGGTATTTCAAAGAGTTGGAAGTCTCATAGTTGAAACTAACTTAATAACCATGTGAATGGCAAAAAAAAATGAGGTTTGCAGTTGGTAAACTTAAGGGAAGCTAATATAGCAGTTATAGAAAAAAAGTAGATATGTATGTAAGTCTTTAGTTCTGATGTCATCTGACTTTCAGTAAAAAACCATCATGGCCTTCTCTCTGATTTACTTTAGTGAAGCCATCAATGCCTGAAACAACAGCTCTAGGAGCTGCTATGGCAGCAGGAGCTGCAGAAGGAGTTGGAATTTGGAGTCTGAATCCTGGAGATTTGACAGCAGTGACATGTGAACGATTTGAACCACAGATCAACCCAGAGGGTAAAACCCTTGTATATACTCTAAGAATCTGTAAACTGTTTAATGTTCAACAGATGGGTTTATTTTTTGTTGTATTCTTATATACCCATTTAAAAACAGCTATATGTAAATATACTTGTAAATGTTAAAGATCAGCTTCGTAGTGTTCGGTTTAGGGAAGTGCATTCCACAGGCTGTTTAGATCATTTAGAGCTGTTTGACTAGTAGAGCATTTGACTAGTAGGATTGGGAAAAAGGTTAAAACGATACATCCCCACAAGATTGAGCTGTTTTTACTTTTTTAAAGAAACTCAGTACCTGGCACTTCATTTAGTGGCTTTTGACTTTCAGGAAGGAGATCAAAGAAATCTGGAAGGGGTTTTTTTTGTTTGTTTGTTTGTTTGTTTGTTTTTTATGGAGAAGAATGTCTTCTAAAGCTCTTGCGAATTTAAGTGTTTTCACAGATTTGGAAAGGACAAAGTATTTGTGGGCAACTCCCATTTTGTCTTTAAAAAGCCTACACTGATCATGGTTTAACTTTTTCACCATTCTTAAGTGCTTATAGAAGCAAAAAGAGTATACTTGACAAAATTAATCCATGTGCGAGATAAATGCATTTTGTCTTTTTGATTATTTTTTAACTTCTTGTGCAGAATTTTGTCCTACCATTTTGACTATAATTACTGCTAGGATTCCTACTTCAAGACAGTATTTTCAATACTGAAGGGCTTCTGCATGGGTAACAATTGTTTCATTTTGTCCTACTTGCATATCTTCTAACTGTTGAACATTCAAAAAAGTGTTTTTGAAGTTTATTTTTCCTTACTGCGCATAACTGATTTTTTTTTTCTTGTTTTAAGTATTATTATTACTTTTTTTTTAACACAATGTATTCAAAATAATATTTTGTAATACTTCTTTAAGGCAGAAAAATTGTATTATGGAAAAGGGTGAAAAGCCAATAGTGTAGTCCTTGAAGCTTAAATACTTAAATTTGAATTAATAGGCACTAACGGACTTTTCTGCTTGTTTATTTCTCAATTTCAGAAAGTGAATATCGCTATGCCAGATGGAAGAAAGCTGTGATGAAGTCTATGGACTGGGAAACATCTGAAGCTCCTTCAAATGGTAAACTAAACATTATGGCAGATCAAATATTATTAATTAGTCAGCTAGCCTAGTTAATTTATCTTGAGTTTGGTGACCTTTTCCATTCCTACCATCCATCAATTATTCCAGTGATTTGAAAATTATTACTTAAAAACACTTTGGAAACAAAGCAGGAATATAGGTCTTCCTCTTGAAATGATGATACAAGCAATATCTTTCAGGCTTCTGGAATCAGAGGGCATTAAATCAGACTAACTGCAGGTTTCACAGAATAGTGATGGTTTACAAGAGAAAAAAAATTGTACCTAAAAGAAGAGATGGTGCAGGAATTTTGTGAACTTTCTTCTACTCATGTTGCAAAAGAGAAAAGTTTCATCCAGAAATTTTTCTTGCTGTATCTTGCCTTTATCATTTGTGCATATAAAGGAAGGACTGATAACAACTTCACAACCTGCTTGACCCCCAACGACTAAGAGTAGGAAGTTATCATAAAGTGAAGAATTGCAAAGACTTATTGCTCACACATACAGAACATTACAAACACTTTTAAGAGACTAAAAAGATCTTTCTTTTGAAGTAGAGAGCTTTTCTGTGTCTCAGATTTCAATTAAATAAAACTTGCACTCTTCTATGATCTATGATTTGAATTTGTATTTAAGCTCTATTTCAGACTAAGTTTTCAGGCCTGTGTCAGCCTACAGCACATGCTTTGTGGGGCTTATCTTTCATTTTGTTTCACTTTTGTTGGAGTAACTACTCAAACCAAGAGATTTAAGTAAAGAATCTTCAAAATGTAACCCAGCCCCCAAGACCCACACTTGCAGCCTTCAAGATACATAAAGTTTCTTGTGTTATTGTTGAAAACTAAAGCTAAATATGTCTGTTTAAAATCTTGTGTATAGGTTTAGGTATTTTATTTAACATCAGGTTATACAAACAATTCCCTGAAGGCTGTTTGGAAGGGAAATAGGTAGCAGCATGGCTAAGATTTGTTTCAGTACTGTGCAATGTGATTTAGTCACCTTATATCTAAACTGTCTGTTATGTTTCCCAAAATCCCAAGTGCTCGATATGTATCTTATCTATACATCTTTATTTTCTTTTGAAGGTTAGAAAATCTGCCTTGCAGAAAATTGAACTAGTTCTTCAGCTAATTAGAAAAGGATTATGTTTATCAGAACGTAACCTCAGTCATTATTTGTTTCAACACTGGGGCAAAAGGTGTTATTTTTGTTAGATCTTGCTTTGAAACTTTGTTTTCTGCCTGCTAGGAGCATTTAAGATTGAATAATACTGGAAATGGGCTCAACCTAGATAGTTCTGCTGGTAGAATTTTGATTTTATCTCCTGTTGAGAGCCTGCTTTGAATTGTGGGGGGTTATGCATGAACTTTTTAATTTTTCTACAAATGTCACTGCTGTTGTTACTTTTTGCTGTTCATATGATTTTTTAACACATATATTGCAATTTATATATATATTTCTCTTTTGATTTGCTTGACTGGAAACACCTTCCTCTGGATGACATCAGGTGACACTAGTATCTTCTGTAGTCTGCCTTTGGGTTTTTTTATTATGAGTAGCATGATAATGTTAATCGGAGCAAAGTACGTCTCAGGTTAGTTATTATTTGAACTAGATCACTTAAATAGTTATCTACACTAGTTTAAGTGTTGGGTTTTGTTTTTTGGGGTTTTTTGTTGTTGTTGTTTTTTTCCCCACTGTTTATTTTCAGCAAAAATGACTGATGCTTTTTTGTTGTTCATGCACACGAATGCTTAAGGATGTGAATTAGTCATATAGTGCATAACAAAAGTGAATGCCATCTTGAATTCATGTTTATGTGCCATGGAATTCATAGTAGTTGGATGCATTTTAAACCTCAGGTTATCACTTCCCTTTGTTTAGCTATACAGACCCGTATACAGTTTATAGAAAGGGTATGGGTTGGAACAACCTAGCAGTGCAGCATGCGCTGCTGTTAGAAGTAGGTTCCATCCTTTATCTTGCATTTCTTCTCATAACCTTTTTAATTATTCTGAGGCTCTGGTCCAAGTAAAGGGAAGACTTCTATTCTTGGAACCTATCTTCATATAAACCTTTGTTTTCTGCTGTCCTTGGAATTATTGTGTGGTTAGAAACCTACATCTACTTAATCTATAGAACGTTCTTTTAGTGCTTTACTCTGGTGGATAAATGAATTGATTAGGTATAAAGAGAAGAAACCCCAATAAAGTGGGGTTTAAACCTCCAAAAACTGGGTAGAGGGACTGTGTGTGCATATGCAATGAAGATGCATCTTCAACTTGTTAATATACTTACTGAAAAGAAAGTTCTTAATGTGGATGATGGTACTTATGCCAGAAATGAAACATTGCATTAAGATGTTCATCTGGTAAGAGAAAGAAGTTTATATGGTGATGTCATTTGTTCTTTGTTGTTCTGTTTCAGAATGTCTTTCCAAGGAAAATATTTTACAGTACAGCCTCTGATGCTAGGTGGTTGTTTAGGGGTGGTTATTTAGTTTTATTTATTTTGTGTTTTTTTTTTGGGGGGGTGGCATATTTATTAAACAGGCTGTTGAGGACTCTGGCATGCTGCTGTTACGATGTGTTTGTCTCTGTTTCTACTCAACTCAGCCCGAATTAACCACTCAGTTGTAATTTACCTTGCATGGAAGAGACTGTCTGAGCTCATAGGAGAACTAAAATAAAACTAAACAAATGCTGAGTAAAAATCAAACTGAACAAATGGTTTGACATTGATTTACTAACTGTGGAATCCATCTGTGAATGAGAACAGTCTTGATTACGAAATATAACATAAAACCAACTGTGAATAAGTGGGTAAATTTTTAACAAGATGAACTAAGCAACTTGTATATTAATTCTAGGTGAGGATCCTGAGCACATAGGGATGCTTGAATTAATATGAAGATCAATATTAAATGGGCAAATAGGCTACTGAAATTCTGGTTTTACTGCTTTTAAAAATCAACTAATCAGTAACCTGCATATGTATCTAAACTTACACTGTGGGATCTCAAAAAAGAAGATTTCTCTTTTCTCCTTAAGGTTGTCTGTGCCTTTCAGACCTACAAGTGGAAAACATCTCAACAGTGTCCCTCAGAACCCTTTTTTACCCTTGTTTTCAAACAGTATCTATTAAGTATTTTATTTTCACATGGTAAGCTTGGGGCAGGAGAAGTTGCAAGAGATTTCCAGCTCTTGTGTTTGTTTGTTTTTTAAATGGTGGTGTATAAATAGGAGTAGCATTAGTGATGATACCTACAATTAGTAGATTTGCTCAGCTGTGTAGTTAGGGTAGAACGTGATACATTACATTTGTGTTGCTGACTGAAGCAAGGCTGCGTCCCCCTGAGACGTTTTCTATGGTAAATACCCTTTCACTTTTAAATGCCAGAAATAGCTGACCAGACTTTCCTTCTAACTTAAGTACTGTGACTCCATTAATTAACTTGTTACATTTTATCTCTTAACAAAACAATAGAACTCCAACACAGTCATCAGTATAATAAGTTTGAGGATTGAATCTACTGAGGATTGAATTCATCCTTCATGTGCTGAAACAGCAGTAAGTCTTGCATGGCAACAGCGTTGTTGTTGAACATGCCTCTGTAGGTCAGAGCCATGCTTTTACAACTGCTGAAATGTGAAGCAGAAATCTGCTGTGGCAGAATAGAGAACACTAACGTGGCAAAAACCTGTTTAGAGAACTGCTAAACTAACTGCTTTTTCATGCAGCACCTGATGGTTGAATGTGAAGAACAATACTGTATTTCATAATTTCATCAAAATCAGATCAATTATTGTGCTCTATTTTATCATCTTCATTCTTTTTCCCCAGTGGGGAAGGGGACAATATTTTGCTTCATTTAATTACTAAAACAAGTCGTATGTAGCAGCTGGGGTCCTTAAGATTCTCTTAAGTGTTTTGGATCTGGACACCTGAGACATTTCAGCGTATTCTATAGCTGTATTTTGTTTGTTTGTTTGTTTGTTTGGTGTTTTGTTTTGTTTTGTTTTGTGAGAGGTGAGGGTTAGCTGAAGGGGACGTTCATTTTTATTAGACTCAAATTTAAAGAAAAGCATTTGTATGCTTTTAAACTGGCACCTCTCAAGTGAGGTGTGAAACCAAAGGATTGGCTATAAACGGGATCTTACACTACATCTGGGTTATAAAGTTCTTATTCTCACAGAATGAAGGACCAATGCTGATAGCATTACCATATTTTTCCTGCTTAAATACCCTTTATTATTATTATTATTATTATTATTATTATTATTATTATTACGAATCTATTTTTCTTGTGTTGTGCTAGCTATTGTTGAATTGTGCACTAATTTGCATACAGGAGTCACAGTGCAGTTATACAATTTAGATCCAATATTTCCCACATTTCTGAAAGTTGAGCTCATATTCAGAAAAAAAATAAGCTTAGTGTACCTTGTTTCAATTCTTCTACTTGTTAAAAGTTTACCCATCTTTATTAGTGTGTTTTTTTCTCTCATACACACAAAGTGCTAGTTTATATTTGCATAATTCAATTTATAATTGACTTAATTGAAAACAAAAGATGGTTATACTGAGTTCTTCCTATAGCTCAGCTGTGTTAGAGTGTGTTAAAAACAATTCAGAGTAATTTCTATGTTACTAATGGATATTCTTTTTTATTTAAGGTACAGATAAATGAGACTGCTTAATGGACTCTCTGGATGCAGCTGACTTGTTTGTTTGTTTGTTTCATTTTATTTTCTTGTCTGAAGAGATTCCACCACCAGTGTGATGATACTACTTGTGTGACTAAATTCATTCGTGAATATATCTGTTGTCAGGCCTTGAGCAACCTCCAAGTGGTACACTGAAATTTAAGTCTTCAGCCCTTCACTTCTCTGCTCCCTTCCCAATCAACTCCAACTGCACTGGAGGCCTTTGTGTGGACTATCTCACATCACCCTGTCAAATTTCAGAAGCCCTAGCGTTGTTTGAGAAAGTTGGTATAAAAAACCCTGCAACTTCATAGGTAATTTCAAATGTTCAGCTAAAGTTTTTGGAGTTTTGGTACTTTATACAACAAACTGCAAAAAGTGAATGGTGCACTATGGGACTTTGTAATGGTCTTACTATTCTTCCAGCTGCTGTGAATTATCTATCATTTGTCTGTGGTTGCCAAAGATGTTTCGTTTTAGTCACCTCTTTTCTGAAACACCCTCAATGGTGTTAGAAGTTCTTCAAACACTAGCTCAAAATGTATTGTCAGTAAGAGACATTGCCACTGGTTTGGCAGTGAAAAGGTTACTGATACGGTAAGCAGAGCACTATTGACTTGATCAATCAGAAAGTTTGAAAGTTTGGTTTAGCCTCTGGGAATTGTAATCAATTTGCCTATTATGAGTATTTAAGACACCAAATCCTGTAACTGTACATTTAAAGACGTAGGAGTAAGTAGATGTTTTGGGTAAGGCCACACTTCTTGTTCTCACCCTTTTGTGTTTGTTCTGAAAGACAAACTTGATACAGCGCACTATTCACATGACAGATTTGTAGTTCTCAGTAACTGATGACTCTTAAAACTACTCTGTACGATATACTTTTCTTGACCAATACTGTATATATTCTGTTGTCCGATTTAAGGGTATTTTTAGTGATTATTTGTTAAACTTTTGACAGTTGACACTAACATAGTTTTTCTAAAAGAAAGAGGGTCCACTCCAAATTAAATATCAATGATTTAGTTCTTGTTCTCATTCATATCTCAGGGACCAAAATCTCCCTCTCAGTTTCCATGTCTGTGGTTTTAACAGCAAGTTGTCACAAAATTTGCAGAGACAACCCAAAACCCTGGGTTGGGATAGTAAACACTTGGCACCTGAAACTGGCCGTTGGAGTTTGCAGGCAACAGGAGCGAAAAATGAGTTGCGTCCACTTGGAAAACTTTAAATCCTCCGCAGGTAAAGGAGTGAGGCAATAATCTTCAGCTTTCGCGTTTGTACCAACAGCATGATAAATGCCAGCCTTATTGGACAGGCCAGAGAAAAAGCGTTCTTGTGTAGTGTCACTGGATCGGTTTAGAACGAGAGCAAAGTTCAATGTGGGAACAACGTGGAGAATTTCAAAACAAATTACAGAGATGTGTTTAAACGCACTAGGAGTTAAAGGGAGTGTATAAGTGTGTTTGTATGTGTTCTTAGAAATTTTTGTCTTTGGAAAAACACTCTTTAAAAAGTTTTTCTTCATTAAATTACAACTAGGATCTTAGCTTTTAAAAAAAAATGTTAAATATGTGTGTGTCTGAATCAATGGATTGCACAGATATTTAGGTCTGTACAATATATTTAATATCAAATGCATATTAATTGCCTTTTTATTATCAAGTGCAATGACCTTTGAAAATGTGATTTTTAATTAAGTTAGAGAAGGAACGTTTTTCCTTCTGTGGTTGCATGGGGTTTTTGTGCACAGGTGAAAATATAACCCCAACATTCAAATCCCTCATCTTGTGTAAGTACCCAAATGTGAGGTGTAGAAACTAAAATTTCTGGGTTTTCCAATCTGTACTGGGGAGGTGAAGAAAGAGTGGACAGCGGAAATGAATCCATAGGAAAATCGTTGTACTTCTTACCTTTCTTTGAGCTGTCACCGATTCGGTCTTGCACCAAGGATCAGGAATAACAGCAACCTTCGGAGCACACAGGGTGAGGACAGAACGCTTTTCAAACACTGGACTTCTGAGTATGACTTCTTGCCAAAAACACTGACGTACTGAACGTGGCAATGATTAATGCTGAAGTATTGCCTTTGCCAGTGATGACTGGCAGGGAGAAAGGTAGCACATAATAAGTAGAAGGAGGATTTTTTTGCTGCTTTTCTGATGTATCCTTTACTGGGAAACATAATTCCTATTACTTTTTCACTGATTAAATATCATAATTTTATTTTCAATTGCTGTTGCAAATATTTTTTAAGAATTTCACACCGGTGTTAACTTTCTACCAACAGTTGAATTATATTGTAAATTGTGTGTTGGGGGTTTGGGGGAGCAAACTGTTGAAAGTTAGCTTTTTGTGAAGCTGTGATTTATTTTTTTCTATAAATTGCCAGATTTATAAATTCTTACTTGAGAAATGCATTTACTTGGTATTAAAATACCATAAATAAATTGTTCTGAACTGTCAGTTTATTCTTGCACATTATCTTTAAGAAACATTTTCACTAATGTTTATTGCATGAGACATTAGTAT
Source organism: Alectoris magna (assembly GCA_030625065.1). Classification (NCBI taxonomy): domain Eukaryota; kingdom Metazoa; phylum Chordata; class Aves; order Galliformes; family Phasianidae; genus Alectoris; species Alectoris magna. The sequence goes on from CM060560.1 coordinate 80,932,400, forward strand.
ATGCTGAGGCATATTAAACAAAGCCCCTCTTTAAGTATCACAGACACATGCCTTAGGTTGCTCAAATATACAGTTAAGACACATCCATTAGTCCGTTCTGCTTTCAGTAATCTTTTCAGTGTCAAGGATAGGATTAGGAGCGACTCACAGTTCGTTAAGTCCCTCCGTGTTGAGGGAAAAGCAAGAGGATGCAAGGAAAACAGCAGAAAGGAGCACAGACCTGACACAGGTATGCACCAGCGCTCTCAAACAACACTGATGGACCATTAGGCCAAATGGCCCATGGTCTAATAGTGTTCTCTGGTAACTGCTACAAATAAATCCATTATTAGTCAGGGTGGAAGGGTGTTCTTGATGTAGAAACCACTGCTGGCGACACTATCTGAAATCATGCAGTATTATCTTAAGAAAGAAGCATGAGGGAATGAGTGTATGTGAAGGGAGCATTTATGGAGCATGCCTGCCAGATTCTTGCTTCTGTCTCTTTGTAGCTCCCCTTGTATCCTACACATCTGCTGGTGCTTAATTATGCCAAGGATGTGGCCTTCATCCACAGTCTACATAGTTTGTACTTCCATGCGTCAACATCAGTTGTATGAGTCAGAAACAAACACAAAAATCCTTTAAATACCGTATCAGCACAGAAGCCTTGTGTAATGTGTTATTATTCAGTATTAGACCATATCTGCTCATAAGGTTCTGGTCTTCCTTTCACATGGCAAAATTACAGTTTGGCTGTTAGCTGCACTCAGCAAGAGCATAATCAAATTTCATGATTCATTCACTGGAACATTAAGATATGAGAACGTTATTAGTGTAGTGACACTTTTAATGTGTATTTTTTCAATAAAAGCTAATACAATGTTTAGTCTATTATAGGAACTAAATGGAACAGTATATTCATAACATCCATATCAACATCCAAACCATTATCTCCTCATCTACTGAAGCCTGTAGCTACTGGAATGCTGTCCCGTTAAGAGATGTAATATAAGCCCAAGTGTGTTATTTTTTGGGTGGTTTTTTTTTTTTTTTCTTGTTATCATTACTTGACTGCCATTTATGGAAGTAATGTGTATCAGTGCTAGAGATAAGGGCAGGCAGATGGGTAGTGACCCTAAGCTCAGAAATGACACAGGAACATAGCTGGAATGGTTTGTCCCTGACAGGCTGGAGAAATAACGGGGAGACTGGAACATCAGAAAGTTCAACAGGGTAGACTGTCAAGTCCTGCATCTTGGAAGAAATAATCCCAAGCAACAGCTCAGGCTGTTGGGGACCAACCAGCTGGGAAGCAGCTTTGCCAAAAGGGCCGTGGCAGACACCAAGTGGTTAGCAGCAGTGGGCACTGGACACCAAGTTGGGCATAAGGCAGCAAATTCAACAAAGAAGGCCAACATCACTTGGAGCTGCATGAAGCAGGCTGTCACATAGGTAGAGGGAGGTTATCCTTTCCCCAACCCTGGGACAAATCTGGAGTGCTGAGTCCAGTGCTGGGATCCTCAGTATGTGAGCAACGCATAGACACAGTGGAGCAGGTCTTCTGAAATGCCACAAAGGATTGGAGCGTTTGTCATACAAGGAGAAACTGAGAGGTCTGGGGCTGCTCAGTTTGGAGAGGGGTGAGACATAAATGCTTGATGCAGGGAGTAAAGATGACAGAGCCAGACTTTCCCAGTGATGCTCAGTGGCAACAAACTGACTCTCATCAGGAAGACTGCCTCTCATACAGGAAATACTGTTTGTAAGAATGCACTTTCTGACAGTGGACACACAATGAAGCAGGTTGCCCAGAGAGGCTGTTGAGTCTTCATCGTTGGAGATCTTCAAATATTGACTGAACATAGCCCTGAGCAAGGGTTGGACCTGACGAGCTTCAGAGATGCCTTCAGACTCAGCTGCTTTTTGAGTCTGTGATTAGGCCACAATCTTGTCTCCAGTGCATGCTGACGACTTCAGCCAGCTAACAGTAAAGATCAGGGAAGTAGAAATGCCAGTTTGGACAAAACTAGATGAATTTGTATGAATCGGTATTCACCTTCTGTTGTATTTCAATGTTATTCAACCAGCTATTACGTTATTCATCCAGAAAACTATTACTCTGTTATCCTACATATTTTTTGCTTTGGAAGAATCTGCCCTATTTCTTGGGCTCATTATTCTGTGTTTCAAGTTGGACAGCTAAGTTTCTAAGCAGTTACTAGTGAGAGTTTAAGTAGAGTGAATATTTTTCACATTCCAGATCACTCCATCCTGTTACTGAGTTTTTCAAGTGGAATTGTACCAACAGATGGTTCAAAGCAGTCTGAAGGGCAGTTGTAGGATAACTCACTTCTAAAGACACAATAGGAAAACTGTGGCTATCAAAACCTAAAAATATTTGTTCCTTACATTGTTGTTATGGCTAGACCTCAGTTTGAATGCCATTTATTTTTGTGTTTTAGTTGAAATCTGTGGACTGCTGAGCTGGGGGTTTCTGTGACTGTTTGTGAAAGCCCAATCACTTCGGTTAGAAGAATCTTCTGTATCATTATTGTGGGGTTCTGTGGGGATGAAGTGCTCTGAGAACTGAAGAGCGAGCAGTGTAATGATCGTATGATAAACTTCTTGGTCCTAGAACAACTAGAAAAGAGCTTGCAGAGAGGATGACTTTGGTGATTGGTTGTCCCTCTCTAGGGCTTTTCCCTCCCTACTCTAAAGGAGTTGCCATCTATTTGTTTTGGCAACAGGATGGATAAGTCAGTGTGTTCAACAGCACCCACATTTCCTATACTACTTCACAAACAGCTTCAGGATTTTTTGAGGATTTCACTTCAGCTCTTTTTTTTTTCCCCCAAAATATTCTGACTACATCAGTCCTATCCATCTTTCTTGCATATGTTGCTTTGCAGGTAAACAGGTTATTGAAAATCTGACATAAAGCGTGCTGTTTGATACAGAAAGGCTCAAGACTCATGGATTGCCACTGGCTTCTATGCATACAGAAATGCCTTCTGTATCATTACTGCATGTCCAACAACAGGATCCACTTATAACTGAGAAGATGCGTGACATAAATATTAAGGCACACACACATAATCTTCATTTTTCAGTATCAATCTCACTTCCTTCCATAAACACTAAAGCTGAGTACATTGCCCCACTTTAAGGAAGGTCACTTGAAAAACTATAAATATATGGCTTCAATTTCTATCTGCTTATAACTAGAATCTAAAATCACTCTTCAGTGGACAACTGTTTCGATAAATGAATGTGCCAGCACTACTTGTCCACCCTTATGGCAGCTCTTAGAGATGGCTTCCCTACTCCTAGCTGTGTGTCGTACTTCCAACACTGTTCTGTACTAACAAACACCCACTTAGCTCACTGCTCCACAAAAACATAGCAGCAGGCATCAGATCCCAAACTGATCTATAACATTCCTCTTCATCTGTCTGTCCTTTTTTTTCAGGAGCAGACTACGTTTTCAGAGAAATCAGGATGGGGCCTGCTTTGTGAAAGAGATTCAAGAAAGGTCAGTGACCAAACTGCCGCCAGGTTTGTAAGAGCATTGATTCTTCAGGGGAATCATTGATTCTTCAGTAGTCAATTCTAAAGAAAAAAAAAAGCCTGCTTTAGCAAGAAGAAAAACTTTCAGTGCTTTCACATCACAAATACTGGAGGCATCAGTTGCTCTACAACCTTTTTGGTTTTACTTTAATGAAGAAAGGGAAAGGAGACGGTTAGGGACCTGTCTGGAATGTGCAAGAACCTCTTCCTTATCATGAAGGAAAATATGAGATGATAACTCTAATATTGTCCTCTAAATGACGATCATTCTATCTATCTCTGTCAAACTCAAGACACACATTATTAAGCCTCCGGAGGACACTCCCCGCAGGAAATAGGCTTGTACTCTTGTTTGTGTTCTGGTGTCTTCAAGGAGGTACAGACCGCTGCACTTGCAACATGATGCCTCTAATCCATTGCTCTCTGATCCACATTTGGTTTGGATTTCAGCTCATGTGATCATTTTTCAGTGGTTGCTGTTCTTTTTGTTTGCCTGCTGGCACTGACCAACAAACAGAAGTACACAGCATGAGAAGTGTCATGCTACTAAATATTCAGTTATGTTAATTAAAAGAATCTCCATATTAAATACATCAATTCATTAAATGAAACATATTATAATAGTGCTGAAAGGTCTTGTCTGCTAATCTCCAAATGTGTTATCTGTTTATTAGTGAATATGTGAAACATCTCAACTGATACGTAGATGAGGCACCCTTTATATTGGAATACCTGGTACGGCCTTATTGTTTGGTGTGTGTGACAAGCTCTTACGAAAGGCAGAAGAAACACAAGAATCTCAGCAGGCCAGAGCCCAGTGTAACGCAACAGTGGATCACTTCAACAAGCAACGGGAAGGCTGATGGTTGTAACAGTGGGGTGATGCTGCCCTACAGAATGCCCTTGTAATCTGAAAATCTTGACAGATTTTGTTACAGCTTCACGTAAAAGAAAGAAAATCATTTATTCCTACTTGCCTTTCAAAGTGGCATGTTTTGAAGCTATCACTGCAGTGTTTGGCACAGTGTCCTCAAAATGAAAATGTTGAAACCATCATTTAAATATTGATGCAAAAGCGTGAGTCACAGCCATATTACCTTACAATAGAAACAGAGATAACATCAGCGTAAGAGCAGCTCATTTACAAGCTGCATATCGTAACACCAAACTAGCTTGCAGCAAGTATGTAGCACTAAACACATATGAAGAAAGACAGTGAACTCTTTCATAATAAAAAAACAGAAAAACACAAGGAGTGGCAATTCTTCTGTGCAGGAGTTACCCTGAGACTATTAATGTTATGCATTTTTCATGCCAGAGTCACAAAGTTCCAGCACTAAGGTTATACATGGACCTAACAGTCCAACTGCACAGCAGAGCTGTTAGAACTAGGTAATTTCTTTTTCTTTGTGGCATCTCCGTATAGAATCATAGAATCACAAGGTTGGAATGAACCTACAAGTTCATCTGGTCCAACCATCCTCCTGTCACCATTACTAACCACTATGCTACTAAACCATATCTTGTATCCTCATCTTGGACATCGCCTTGACTTTGGAATGAGCTGATGTTCCCTAGGGAAGAAAATGACTGTAACTGAGACCCATGCCTCTTTTTTTTAACATTTTTAGGGAAGTTAAAGGTTTTGCAGTATGTGAAGCAAAAATTCTCCTTATGATGATGCTTCCCCTTATTTTTTCTCTCTCCACACAGCACTTTTCTGAAGGCTCATTCGCAATTACATTGAGCTACAACTTCTGCGCAGGCGTCTCTGAGATACCTCTCCCTCTCTCTTCCCTTTGTCTCCTGACTTTTACTCTGAAAACAGCTTTTTTTAACACTGAAACACACCTGAAACTTAAAACTTTAAGTACTATTGGAAATAAAAAGCTAAAAGAAAAGCCCTTAGTTCACTTTTTAGATTTATCCGCTGCTTGCTTTTCCTTGAGTTTCATCTGTCTCTAGGCTCTGTTTGATCTCCCTCATACATCTCCCTCTGGAACAGTGGCAAACAACGTTTTTTTTCTTTTTTTTTCTTTTTTTTTTTTTTTTTTTTTTTCCCACAGTCTTTCATTACTGCCTTCTCTCTTCTCTGACCCTGTCAAAAATGAAGGCATTTTACATCCACTCAGAAGGCTATTAATGTTGTTGGGTTATTCTGCAGAGCCTGTAATCCTTATCTGCCTTTGCAGAGGTGTTCATCCTTTTACATCTTGACAGGCAGCCATCACTGTAGTCCGAAAGACACACTGTGCAGAGGGGTGATGTGATGAAGAGTTGCACTGAAGTCCACATGCTGGATGTCTGTTGAGATTCAGTATAGCATCTTGCAGGATTTTGTATGGGTCTGGTTTACATCATGACAATAGTAGAATGCTGCTCTGGTCCCTGGCCAGGAAAGGAGCATCAAGAGGAGAAAAAAATATTCATATATGATACACAGTATAGCTGTGTTTGTATACATTCCTTCTCTGTTCCAACTCCAGTGCTGAAGGCAGGCCCACGCTGCAGCCCTTTGCCAGCACAGCTCTGCTACCCACGGAGGTAAGGATGCTTCGCTTGGATGGTATCCTAGCACCCCCACACACCAGAGATAGTGGCAATGCTGTGCTTTTATTGGCAACATGGATATTTTGGGTGGGCACTGGTCTGAAATCTCTATATTACCACAGCAAAATTGCTTTACTGCTATCTTATTTCTGCATGTTAAGAAATCCTGCATTTGCAGACATAACCTTGGCAACTTGGGCTTGAATTAAATCAGACTGTTAGCAGAACGCTTTCAAAAGCTTGTTGCTCAGGCCAAGTCAGAGAATGCTTCTAATTTAAACACTGTAGAATAAATATAGACTATTTAAAGTAATACCTCCTCAGTGAAGACAAACATTTAAAGACTATCAGAAAGAAATTAATGGCAAGGGTTAAATAAAAAGCCTTTAAATGGTTGTATCACTTTATTTGGATGTGTGTACCTGTAAGAAGGGATCCTGTCCTTCTGCTCTGCACTGGTGAGACCTCACCTGGAGTACTGCATCCAGATGTGGAGTCCTCAGTACAGGAGAGAAACTGAGCTGTTGGAGTGAGTCCAGAGTTTGACCACAAAAATGATCCAAGGGATGGAGCACCTCTCCTATGAGGACAGGCTGAGAGAGCTGAGGCTCTGAGCAACCTGACGTAGCTGTAGGTGTCCCTGTTCATTGCTGAGTAACTAGACATTGCTGGCCATGCATGTTGCTTTTACTATCCAGTTAAGGCATGTTTTGTACTCAGAATCCATGTACACAGATGCAGTATTTATTACACTCATTTTCAACAAACATAAATTTGTTTTGCCTTTTCGACATTTCCATCATTTGCCAGCTCTGCCTACATTAATTAACACCAGAAGTGAAGAGAGAAAATATTGAATTATTGAGCAGTTTATAAAAAATGGCAGGATAAAAAAATGTTTATCTGGTTATGGTGAATTTGAAACTTTTGACTGACAAGAAATTTAAAGCATAAACTGCATTTCCCGAACAAAGGAGCAGAGAACTGGTTTGACTTTCTTAATAACGTTTTGCCTCTGCTGAAATGTAGCATACAGCACCAGTTTAAAATTATAAACAAGACAGACTGACTGCATTAATTTCTCAGGAACGCTCAATTCATGATTATGAGTGCTTACTTGACAGTATGACAAAAAGAAGCCCTTTGTATATTCACAAAATAAGTCATGCGTGGACATCAAAGTCTTTCTCTCTTACCCCTATGCACCATGCACACAAGCAGTTTCTTAATGCCAATTAAATCTTCACCATTTCTTTTGGTATCAGGGTGCCCAATGAGACAACTCTTTGTGCTTTGGTAGCTTTCTGTTTTCTAGATATTGAAAGAGTTCCCAACCCTACCACCAGTCAGGGGACAACCAGCATCCAAGGACATGGGTCTTCTACCAGCAACCTGCAGCTGAACTGTCTGATAACCAGGCATTTCAGATACCACCCAACCATCTTCTTTCCTTTATTCACAGACTATTTTGTAGATACAAGCAGTTTGGTCAAAGAATAAGCCTTCAGTCAGAACAACAACCAGCTGACTCCCACTCAGCTTTTCTCACATCATGTCACCTCCACCCAACTGACATTTGAAAACCTAATAGGTGTTCTTGACAAAATAAAAACAATTTAAAAATCCAGAGTGCTGTAATCGTATATAATTTAAATTAAAATTTCTTTTGGTATATAAAATAAGTCAACCAGATTTTATGACTAAACCTCAGCAAAAAAAAGGTTTAAATGGAAAATACCAGGGCTTAAATTGCATTACCTAAGGCTACTCAACATAGCCTTAGGTACTCAACTCTGCTGCTTTCCTGATGTAGGGGGAATGAGAGGAATAAAAATACTGTGCTGAAATGTCTTTGCAGAAGTAGATATTAGTCACTTCAAACTGCTCCCTGATTAATAAAATGCATTACTGTGGCTTTCACAGGGGGGAGAGTAATATTCTCAGTGGTGAGAAACAGCTGGGCATCATTTATGGATGGAAAGGGAAGGTGGTACTCTCACTGCATCACTTTCCAGGAACATTTTCCCTTCCCTCCCAGTGCCTTTTGCATTCTGCTGAAAGCCATTGCTTCTTTTTCCTTGTTCTGTCTTAACATTCTCTGAATTATAGCTTTCTTGAAAAAAGAAACTTTATTTTCTAAGCAAGTTTTTCCCTCAGTATCTTGTCAAGCAAGAAACAGATGTGTCACATTCAGGAGCTCTTCTTTTCCGCTGCAGTATGTCCCCTCTGTGTGAGCCCCCTGAGCAGAAACAAGAGTGAGAGACGCCCCATGAAGCTCCTTGTGGAGCTGTGGCTTCTGCATCAGGTGTTAGCTGTGCTGTTGCATTCCCTTCTTTTTCCACACACAAAACCTGGCTCTGAGGTTCCAGACCTTGGTGTATTCAGTTCTGTAGCCTCCTTCCTCTCCACTGACACTCCTTGAGGCTATGGCAGTGGGCAGGGCTTGTGTTGGCTTGATTCCGTGGTATCTGGGTTGTCAAAGTTGTATAATCTGGAAAACAATCTAAATTTGGGGGCAGGCTAGGAGAAGACTGTGGTGGCCAAGTGTCACGGAGTTATCTAGATCGATCTATGTCTGCGACAGGGGGGCAGTAGGCATGTGGGCTCCCCGGCCCCAAAAATGGGAAGTGAAAAGGGAAAGGGGTAAGGAGATGGGAGCTGCGCTCAAAGAAACAAACAGAGCAGCGACAACGATCTAAGGAGGAGAACTTATTTTACTATGATACCGAAATGCAAGATAACACAATATAATACAATCTAATTGAAACTGAAGCTAATAAATCAAGTAAAACAAGAGAGAGAGAGATTTCTGAAGACTGAGAAGCCTACTTTGAAATTGAAGGCGCATGTCTTGGAAGCACACCCACACCCGATGCCAGGCAGTGAGAGAGAGAGCGAGCATCGTCACTTCCGTGACGTATTTTCCTCTCTGACCGTGAGGTCCTCTGGGATGTGTAGTTCTTCTCTGTGCTCCACGTGATGTCATGATGTGGAATACCAATAGCAAAAATTATGAACCCATGACACCAAAAACACTGAAATTTTGCAGAATGCGTGTTTTTCCACAAGATTTTGACTCAGTCTACATCTCAGTAGACAACTCTGCAGAGTTTTAGTCAACATGTGCATCCTTTGACATTGTATGACAAAGATTCACAGAATCATAGAATCACAGAATGGTTTGGATTGGAAGGGACCTCCAAGTCCATGCCGTCCCAACCTGCTGCTGTAGGCAGGGCTGCCCCCCACCAGCTCAGGCTGCACAGGGCCCCATCCAACCTGGCCTTGAGCGCCTCCAGGGATGGAGGTTGGGACTAGATGATCTTTAAGGTCTGTTCTAACCCAAATCATTCTAAGATCCTACAATTCTAATGGCATTGCCACTGTTGTCAGCTCTAATGATTTTAATACAAGCTTTACAGTACTTAGAGTTCTGGATTAAAATTATTGCTTGTGGGAAAGTTATATATTTTTAAACTCTATATTTTTCTCTCTCTCTCAAATGCAAGAAGAAGACAAAAATAATTGCATTTTCGAATCAAGCAATGTTTGAGTTGTTGGGCTCGGCAATATATTTGTTTCCTCTAACTGGGCTTTGGAAGACAGCTCTCAGGAGGTCTGTTGTGTGCTTATCTTCATTTCTGTATACCTTCTGCTCTTCTTTCTGTAGAGTGATGTAAATGCATCAGGATTATCCCACTTGAAGGGAATTACTTTTTCACTGCCTTCCTTTGTAAAGTGTTGAAAGAGGAACCTACGTCATAGTGCTACAGTAGAAATATGTGAATAAGGGGGTTTATTATTAGGATACGAGACATTCACAGACTACTCTAAAATCAAATTATGTAGGTGGGTAAGTACATAAAATCTTTGTAATTTCTAACTTCCATACATAAATTATGGCAACTCACTGCAAAATTTACTCCTGAAGGATAATGGACACTGCATTGAAGAGAAGCATTAAAATTGAGTTCGTTTTCTACTGTGTTTTGCTGTCTTTTATCTTTTTCTTTTCTATCAAATGAATTAATCTATTTTGTGCTCCATAAATGAATGACAGGAAGATCAACTTGCATAGACTCATCCTTTTCTTCAATTTGACTTTCAAATTAGCAGAACTGAGGCAACTGTTTTTCATGTGTATCTTTTTGAACTGGATATTAAATACTTCTAAAAATAAGCTTAAATGAAATTGCTATGTATAATGATAGGATTAGAAAACAGGCAAATTTCTCTAAATACTAATATTTATTACTTTTCTATCAAAACGCTGGGTCAGAATTGAAATTCAATTGGCACACACTCCAGACCTGTGTTTCCAGCTGTGGGTATGAAAAATTCCAGGACAGCCATAGTGAAAACACTAAGAAGCATTGGTGCAGTTGCATGGGAATCTGGAGGCTATCACTGCACTGGATTTAAGCAATTTCTCTTAATTCTGCACTAACCTGAGCTCTTACATCATACAGAAGAACTAAAACTAATTAGGACAAAATAATGTTTCAAGTGAGATGCATCCTATGTCTATAGAGAGTCCAGAATGAGATGGTTGAATAAAGTATATAATCAAATATGTACTATTTTTGTAGAAACCTAATTATGTGAAGGGAAATCCATTTTAGTGTATTTGAGGAAATGTATCTTCCACTTCCGGTTCTCTATTTCAGTTTGGTTATTACACGGTGAGTTCCCAACATCCACAGAAAGAGCATTAAGAATTTACAACTGATTATTCCATGGTGGTCCAGTTGATTTACTCAAGGTAATTAAGAGACCCACAGGTCCCATAGAATCCACAGACTTCTTTGTCTGTGAACCTTAAGAGCTTTTGACATATCTCTGCTAAACCTCTTGCAGCAGTGTAATGCTTGTGGCATTTATTTTACAGATAGGGAGGAAGGCCCAGAGCAGCCCCATTGCTGACCACTGGCACACAGCACATTGCTCAGGAACCAGCAGAGGCACCATTCTCTGGGCTAAGTTGAACTCACAGCAGATAGATACTAACATAATGTGTTTTTAATACTGCATTCCCAATCCTTCCTTCGGTCCACACCTGAGGAGCTCTGCTGAGTCAACCTGCAATGGACAAAGTCCCTGAGGCTGTCCTTGCATTGCTGGTGGGGATCAGCAGCAGGTGTTATTTATTGCTGTGCATTGGTCAGCTGGTGGTGTGTAATTGCATTGCTTTGCATGCATCTATGCTGTTATACTTGCATTTCTGTTTCCATTTTTCCTTTCTGTCTTGGTAAATAGTCTTTATCTCAGCCCACAGATTATAATTCAATTCCAGTTTTTTCCCTCATCCCGCTTGGAGGAAGTGAGCAAGTGGCCGTGTGGCACTGAGATGCTTCTGGGATGTACCTCAATAGGAAGCCCAGTGGTGCCCAATCTCTGCTCCTCTGAGTGTCCTTTGGTGTAGCAGAATGCTTACACTGCAATTGCAACATAAGGCTCCTCCCACACTAGGGAGAGAAATGCCAGCATCAAGGCCACCAGTGATGAGATCCTGGGGATTTTAATACTAAAAAAAAAAAAAAAAAAAAAAAAAGGTCCAGGTTTTAATGAAGAGTTCACCAGCAAAGAGTTTTGGGGTTTAAATAAAATGGTATTTTCAGCTTTTAGCATTTTATCTTTTACATGACAAAAGAATAACAAATAAAATCTCAGTATCGTCCGTTTGTTTTTCCTAATGTATATGGGCAGAAACAGTAGATAAAGGGCTTTGTTATTAGTATGCAAGACATTCACAGAGTGCTCTGAAATCAAAGTACGAGTATGTGGTTAAGTACACGTAATCTTTGTAATTATGCTGTTCTCTGGACTGCATGGTGGAACCTGGGTTATTTATATTGTATCTTCAGAGATAGATATACTACATGTTGACCATGACGACCCATCAGCTCCAGCTGAAGCATTCAGCCCCAGAGTTTGATTTGTTGCTCGTTCATTTTAGTTTTGAAATAATCTTCATTCTGATCTCTGATGAAGCGAATGAGCAGTGCTTATGTACAGTATCCCAGAAGCAGTTAATAATACTGTACCTAATTGCTGGTAAGAAGCATATTTTTGATGAGAATATTGCTATTCCAAGCCATGATTAGTCATTTAAAATCAGCAAAGTGCTGTTTACGTAGCTCCTTCAGTACAAATATTATGTACTGGGCTGTTGATGGCATCTCTAAATATTTAGGAACAAGTGGAGAAGATTTAGGGACCTGAGCACTTGTTCAAACATCATTGACTCAACTGCTACTATATCTGAAGAGATGGTTTACTCTTGCTTTTACCAAAACTGAAAGTTGGGGGAAAATGAAAGACATGATACTTTCCCCTTGTTCTCTTCAGTAGGAGTAGGAGTTTGAAAGTGCCCAAGCACATCTTTGTTTTCTGGCAGTAATTGAAAACAGACCATTAAGTGTATATTTCGGGGAAGAAATGACTTGCCTGCCCATCGGGTCTCCTGTAGTTCAGGGGAAGCTGGAGGGGCAGAGCTGCTGCTCTACAGGCTTTTTTTCCTGTGATCTAGATAGGATATGGAGAGCGAGTTGGGGGTTGGGAAGAGTGGTCACAGGAACCCTGCAACAGGTCACACAGGTAGCCATCTAGCCAGGTCTTGAATATCTCCATAGGAGGAAACTCTACAACCTCTCTGGGCAACCTTTTCCAGTGCTCCATCACCCTTACTGTAAAGGACTTCTGTATGCTAGTACAGAACTTCCTATGTTGAAGTTTTTGGCCATTACTCCTTGTCCTAACACTACTCACCACCGAGAAAGCTTTTGCCTTTTAATTTGGAAAGACACATTAGCATTTTCTGGGCTGTTTACAAGTTCCTTCCATCCAGCATCCATGGCTGCACCTTTTGTGTGGCAGGAAGGTGGAGCTTAAAAGAAACACAGCTCTTTGCTGGTGTCTGCTCTGGTCGGTTGGCATGAAGCTGCCCAGACCGTATAGCTCACTGTGCTGGGTGTGGGGAGAATGGGAAAACTCATTTGAGCTTGGTGCTGGTCGTTGATACTAGCTTATGTGGTAGCACAAATGGATGCATGGAGACCAAAACATAGTCCATGCTCCGAGGGCACTTTTGTCTATGTCAGCTGAACTTACATATATGTACACATATTTGAAAGGTGAACTATAAAAATTGGGGCAGACACCTTAAGTCTTCATTAATTGTGAATATGACACCTCAATTTTGCAACTGTACAAAAACTATCATTCTGTGTTGTTGTTTTTGAGTTTAAAGCTTCATAGAAATGCAATGAGAGGAACTGTTTATCAGAGTTTTATTTATAATTTAAGTACAATTTAATCTTAATAAATAATGGAATCACTAAGGTTGAAAAGACCTTCAAGATCATCCAGTCCAACCATTCACCTACCACCAATATTTCCCCGCTAACCCATGTCCCTCAGTACAACATCAAACGTTTCTTGAACACCTCCAGGGACAGTGACTTCACCACCTCCCTGGCCAGCCTGCTCCAGCATCTGACCGAAATATCTTTACACCGAAAGCTGTCTTCTTGGCCTACAGGGATAGCACTCTCTCTGGTCATTAGGTTTATTTCCTCCTGTACTTCTCCCACCTCTGAGCCTTAACTTGAAAGATGAGATTTAATTTCTACTGATGATGTCCATTTCTTCTTCATCTTTTCAGGGCAGCCAAGTGTTAAAAAAAAGTAATACCCAGAACAAAGTGCAGGATACAATAGCTCTGATCAAGAAAAATGTTTCCATTTAGAAAAGGTGTTTAACTGTATTCTAATGCTCAATGAGAGTTCAGTGAGAAAGATGTAGTTGTGTGTTTCCAGACTAAGAAATCAACTCCAATCAATTTGCATGCTTAATCCTTGCCAATAGAGGCAGAAGATCTGGGTTCCCTGATGACTGAGAATGACGGATATGCAGAGCTGGTGTTGTAATCTTTTAAGTGATGGGCCTTTTAGAAGCCTCAATAAAATATTTAGTAGGGAAGATCTTCCTATGTATACACCACAGACTCTCTGAAATACGGAATGCCTTGAAATAAAGTGCAATTAGTAACTGTAAACATAGGACTGAAAAAAAAAAAGAACAAGAAGAAAAAAAAGAGTAAGCACTTTTCAGGAAAAAGAAAGTTTGAAAAAGTAATAAATTGCCTGAAATTCTAAAAGGAGTTTAATCAATAATGGGAAAGGTACCAGAAAGTTTCTGTGACTCCCTATTGATTTTTATGCCTCCACTGAAAGGCACTTGCAGGTCATCACTGAATTAGATAGAGCAACCCTGAAGATCTAAGGACTTTTGCCATCCTCAGAAGCGTGTTTGTTACTCAGGGTCATTGCAACTGTTTATTTTTGGAAAGCCATTTGTTCCACATTGTAAATAAGAAAGAACAGTTTCAGATGCCCAGCAAAAAAATATGAAGTTTCTATTACTGCCTATGAGTGTTCATACATAACCCTTTTAAAGAGTTTTATTTCTACCATAAATTAGTAATTCATTATGTTCTGTTTTAGTTTATTTTAGTTTTTCAGTTGATTATTAACCAACATCCTACCGTTAGCTGACTTATGACCATAGTTTTTACCATTTGATGTTAAACCTATGACATATTCACGTAGGAGTCAGGTATAAATAAACACGAGCAGTAGCGCCATATTCTTTTAGTTATGAAATAACTTGTTAGGTGGTTAGTCCAGCTTCCAGGTGCACAAGAGTCTGCATAACTACTTTATTCTGGCTGGTATTGGCAATTCAGATGCATCTTCATTTTTCGTGATGTTGAGGAAAATGACTGAATTCGGGACGTGCTGTTTTTATTCCATCTACTCAATTGGCTAAGCCAAAACACTTAACCACTGTGCAATATTTATTTGGCTTCTCATCTATATCATATTGCCTGCCAGCCTTAAACTTTAAGTTTTTGTTAGAATACATAGGTTATTTTTCATCTCTCAGCAGCTCAAGTTCATGTTGATGCCAGATCCTCATTGCCCTTCCTGCTTCAGGACTGCATTTTTTGTTTCAGTTTTTCTTCATTTTTTCTTCTTTTCTCTTACATTGTCTGTTGCTTCATAGGAAAGAAGGTATCTTCTCTGAATATTAAATATACAGTAGGGCATAAAGAACAAGGAAATCTCCAAATTAATCCTTCTGTATAGTGCTACTTTACAACTTCATTTCCTTTCAGTTTTTACAGCCTGCCAACATTAGGATTACCTTCTCCAGATAACCCTTTTTTTTTTTTCCAATGGAGATTAAAGAGGAAAAAAAAAAATATATATATATACACACACACACACACATATATATATATATATATGTATAGATATGTAAAGATATATATATCTTCTTAAGGGAATTTAAAATGTAAGCCTTTATGTTCTGTATTATATTTACCAGAAATTTTGGGTGCATGAATATAGTTAATTGGATAGTACAGTACCAAACCCTATCAGTGCTGTACCTGGGAAGGTGCCACTGAATGGCTCCAGCTGTATCCTGGGACTAAAGCAAGCCCAAATCAGCTGGATTAGTTTTCTGTTGTTTTGGGGATCCATGGAGATTAAGCCAAAAAAATAAAGCCGCCACTGCTGGTTTGCTCCAGTTTCCTTCTTTTTACCAGGTAAAAGATGAGAATTTTTAGAATAGTATTGGACCTATGATTTATTCTGTTGTTTTTATTTCAGTTTTTGGTGTCCTAGTTAATGGAAATGGAATGTGATCTGGAGGCTTCATTTGAGGAAAAATAAATTAATTGCATTTGAACATTCTCTGAAGATAGGAAAATATTAAAAGGGCCATGCTGAGCATCTGCTTTAATAATTCCACAGACAGCAGCAGAAGAGGCAGAGCTACAGCAAACTTGGAAGACAACCAGAGCATCTTTTATGCTCTTCTACTGTGTATTTTCTTTATTTTACACAGGACCTGTCATGAAATTCTTTCCACTTTCTCTTTGGAAAAAATAATTATACTTCTCCTTTAATCAGACAACTATTTGGTATCTCATATGACTGTCTTCCACCCCCAACCCCCATCCCCCACAAGAAAACATGGAGAAATGTTTATCTTTACAGGTTGATTTCTTATGATTTTTGAAAGGTGTGATCATTATGTTTATCTTTCCTAGAAATACTAGGCCTTCAGGTAGGACTATTTAAACAGTTATTATTATTTTGGATGGGAAGAAGAGGAAAATGGATGGATTTGTGTATATAGTACCTCCCTCAAAGCTTACAGTCACCAGAAATAACAAATATAGATTTAAAAGTATGTATTGAAATCTCTGGAAGATGCATACATGGAGATGCTTTTTCTCACTGAAAGGCATCTGAAGGGTGTGCATGAACTCTAAAGAGATCATTCCTTTAACACTCTTCACTGATTTTCTTAGTATCTTAGAATTGGAAATAAGAAATTGCACTAGCATTGGAGCTGATTTATTCCATACGTTGCTGTAAAATCAAATTAACTTCTCAGCTTAAAACTATGTTTTCCAATCAAATATCTTTTTTTCCTGTACACTGAAATCTCTTCAAGCCCCATAATTTGCATGTTTGAAGAAGGCATGTTGGCCCCCCTCTGAAAGCTGCAGTTAATGGGCTCTCATAAGTATTCCTGTAAAGTATATTAAGGACTGTCATAGATCAGCAATAGTAGCTGATAAGTATTCTAAATTCATTAAGTTGATTTGCACTGTCTTGCACAGTTACAATAAAGTGACATGTTCAGATATCATCAGATGACTTGAAAAACCAGTGAGAGCTTGTCTCCAACTTCTCCAACGTATCAAACAGCTCAAGGTCAGCTCCTTATGGCAGTGCCTATCTCAGTAACTGCTGGCACACAGTTGCTGGTGCGCTGGCTAGCTGTGGTTTCTGCCATTGACCTGCGTGTGTGTCTACCCAAACTCGGCCTTCTTGTGGTGTACCCATGCCCATACAGGTGGACGCTCAGGTGCCTGGCTGAATCGAAGCTATGACAGCAATTTCCCCTGTCTCTTCGCAATGAGGTATGGCCTGAGTACAACCCTGTACTCTGGAGCTGCCCTCTCCAATGGCACATAATACAGAGGTCTTAATTTCTCATCTGGATTTGGTACACTCTTCAACGTAGATTTTGTTGCAGACGTGGTTTACGTTTACAGTGGGTGTAGGGAAATCAGGGGATATAATAACATTTGAGGTTTCTGAGGTCCTTGTTAGTTATGAAGTCATTATCTATACATCCCAGTTTCATAAACAGAAGAAAAGAGATTGCTGTTCTTATATCCCGAGACACTCTAATTTGAGGCAGCAGCACTGAGGGTATGTCCAGTAGACATCTTGGAGGAAGGGAGCTCTTTTTTCATTGTGTCTGGGTTTTGAAACGCTGTCCTTGTAACTCATTCTGGGAACTTTTACTGAAAGCAGTTTTGTGCAGGAGGTTATTTTTCAGCACGAAAAACGCCGATGCGGGCTTGGTGCTGAAGCTGCAGCCATGGAGCTGCAATGTGGGCAGTGACTCAGCGCTAACGTACTGATGGAAAACAACCTTTACATGGCTCTTCTGCAATGTTCAGGACTTTCCATTTACCTATCTAAATTTCTTTCAAACTGGTAAGGACCAGCTTACGTATTCTATCTGTCCACAGGGAGGGTTTTATTTATTTATTTATTTCACCTTGGTACAACTTTGAAAAAGCTGTATTTTGTCTGTTTCTACTTTTGTTATACTTTTGATATCGTTTCCAAGGCTTTTATTACCTGCGTTGAACACTTCATTTAGTAAGTAAACATGTACATTGTAAAGTATCTTATTCACGTTGTGCTGGCTCTCAGCAGAATAGCCTTTCTTAACTGCCTAGAAGGCTGATGCAGTAATTTACTAATACTAATACTACGACTTGTTTACAGTTACATCCTTCACCAGTTGTTTAAATAATTAGTACTAATAGTGAAGACTGTATTTTATCATCAGTTCGGTTTTGCTTTGTAGGACCAATTAAGAAAACAATGATGATGTTTTCCTCCATGGTACCTAGGCTGGGGTTCCACCAAAACCACCTGTAAGGGGCTTCTGTGGTTGTGCTCCTAACGCGGAAAGAGCAATCATGCTCAGCTGGCTGGGAGGGCTGATGTCTTCTGTGCCACTCTGATGGAGGCCAGCTCTATCGCTTCTCAAAAGCTGTTCTCTTCTACTATTAGAAAAGTAATTGCTATCCTACGCCAGGACTTCTGGAAGGCTGAGTTGTGGGAAAGGGAAAGGGAAGCTTTCCTGGTGTTCTGGACCAGCATGGTTTTCAGGATGTCTTAGCATCTATCTGGGCACTTGGAGAAGTTAGAGCAGATGGTAATGCACAAACTGGTGATAACTGTTCCATGATGCTGTCACCAAGTTGGAGCTGACCACCCACTGCCTTGGTGCTCTTAGCATTCAAACATGGGTGGAAACGAAGGAGGTTACCTTCAGATCCAGAAGGCCAGAGACTTTTTTACTGAGCAGAAGAGACTGTTACAGAGGAAACGCAGGAACTGCTTCTAATTTTGTGTTAGAAACCTTCCTAACACTCTGGGATCTTTCTTCGAACTGTTGTCTCAATTACTTAGGGCCAGTATGTACTTTTTAAGTGGTTCACCACAATGTGGCAAATTACATAGCTAAAAGATGCAGCATAGAGGTAGCATTAAAAAAGCAAATGTAAATAATCCTTAAACATGTTTTTTGTTCCATGAAAAAGTAGAAAAAAATATACAGTGTAGTATGTTTGGTCAAACACACCAAGCTAGACTAATGATGGTTATAATACAATATGTGACTACAGCTGTTGGTAGGTTTCTAATAGGTTCAACATCGTAATGCATTTCTTATCACGTAAAGATGTGAGGGTGCCGTTCCCCAGGGATGAGCTACAAGCTTGCCATGAGCTGGATTATCTGTTGTGTCTGAGCACGCACACACAGCTCTCTGCCATGCCAAACAGCCTGCTTATCCATATGCTGCTGTCAGATGAAAACAGAACAGCTATGATTATCCATCTTGTGGGTTGTACCATGAATTTTTCCTTATAGGTAGCTTTTCTTTGTTAAATTCACTGAATTAACTGCAGTTTACAAAAACAATAATTATGAAAACTGGAAGGCAAGAAACGATACCAAAACATGATGTCTTAAAACAAGAAGTGCCCTGCACCATCATTACTGCAGATTAATTTGTACTGTTGTTGCTTATACAAGCTGTTGTGGAGATAAAGATGAATGTACCTTAGGTTATAATTGCTCCCATATCCATAGGAGTTGTGCTCTCAGCTTCTTCTTCTTCTCCTGCTCCTGGAAGGTGAGGGCCATCATTCCAACACGCGATAATACAGCTGCTTTGTAGGACATGGTTGAAATCCTTGAAGAGGGCCTTGTGATGAATCTGTTAGAAATTCTGTACTACTGCAAGGTGAAAACAAATGTAACGTGTACATATCAGAGGATTACCTAGGCTTTCGTCAGCATACTAGCCCACTCAGAGCTGAGAGGCAAAACTGAGCCATGCAGGTTTAGTGCAATTAGCACACCTGTTGGCAGTGATAAGAATCAGCATTGCACATTTGGTCACCAAGGTTTCACGAGATTTCCAGTGATGGTGTGAAATTTATAGCCTATATCTCTTTGGACTGCATACATTGTGTCTTCATCTATACATAGACTTTCAATTTCTGATTTTTCAGCTAGTGGAAAGCCAAACATCATAGTCTACAATCTACTAGATCAAGACAGAGGAGCTGCTCTCCTCCCACTGAGCTCAGCTTGCCTGCCATGTCATAGAATCATAGAATGGTTTGGGTTGGAAGGCATCTTTAAGACCATCTAGTTCCAACCCTCCTGCTATAGGCAGGGACACCTCCCACTAGACCAAAGCCCCATCCAGCCTGGCCTTGAATGCTTCCAGGGAGGGGACATTCACAGCCTCACTGGGCAACCTGTTTCAGTGTCTCACCACCCTCACAGTAAAGAATTTCCTCCTAATATCCAGTCTAAATCTCCCCTCTTCCAGTTTAAAAGTTTTCCCTCATCCTGCTGCTACCTGCCCTTATAAAAAGTCCCTCCCCAGCTTTTCTGCAGGCCCCCCTTCAGGTACCGGAAGTTTGCTATAAGGTCCCCCCAGAGCCTTCTCTGTCCATCTTGAAGAGCCCCATCTCCCTCAGCCTGTCCTTGTAGGGGAGGTGCTCCAGCCCTCTGATCATCTTCATGGCCTTCCTCTTTTATTTTTTATTTTTTTAACATTTACAAAGGCATGTAGAACAATTAGCTTGCAGAGTGCAGTGCCTTTGAAGGAGAGCAAAGCAGGATGTATTTCTGACAGGTCCTTTTTGTGTCTCCAGCATATGACGGGTCTGGAGTGACAGAGAAGAGGCAGCGAAGAGTGCTCTTTCTACAACATTGCTTAAAAATGAGATGCAGGCAGATAGATAACTGCTTTTTATTTTTCCAGAAGAGAAAACAAAACAAAGAGATGGCAGTTTCTAAACTTATTTTCCCCATTTTTCACAATAAATCTATAACTGAATTGAGCACCGAAAGAGATATCCTGCCTGAGGTGACTGTTCATACAGGAGGGCAATGGCAAGTAAAAGAGTTTGGTATTACTATGCTGCTATTATTTCTCTGCTCTGACACGTTCAAGGGTAAGTCAATCATCACTACCACATCCATAATAAGTGGTCAGATTTAAGATTTAGCTGACTACAAACACAAATCCAGCACCACAAGTTAACCAAATGCCCTCACTATTTCCATCTCACTCTGTTCCCCATTCACAGCCAATGCACTGAGTGCCAATCGATCATGGCATTTCACTCCTACAGTCATCTTTGAAGAAGCAGCCTACGACAACTGGAAGATAAATTTGGTTGTAAGGTAGAAATCATCATCTCATTAGAAGTAGGTGGCTTGTTTTTCTGCTTGCAAAGGGAAAGAGGCACTTTTGGAGTGGAGTAAGTAAGTGTTGTTTTACAGGAGGCTACATAGGCTAGATGGATCCCACTCCTGTGCCTGCTTCTCTCCATTTTAAAAGAGGACCCAAAATGAGTAGCTCAGATGTAGACATCAGTTGTGCAGCTATCCAAGCTCAGGTGAGATAAACTTTACCCTCAACGTCACTACATTTACTTAAATAAAATAAGCAATGCCACCCCCAGTTCTTCATCTGCATGTCCCTTCCTTACCTGTTGCTTTCCATTTTTTCAGTCTTCCCATTATTCCCCTCCATGGAAATGGCACTGCACTTCCTGCAGAGCCCAGCACGGTCTCCTGCCTCTCAGTGATCTGGGGAATGGGTGCTCAGATGGCCTTTTCAGAAGTGGCAGGACCTGGCAAAGAAGATAAGATAGATACAGCGTCCTAACACTTTGTTTCTTCAGCAGTACTGTAGGCTGACCTTATCTGGATTCCCAACCAGCTGTGGGGGCAGTAACCTCAGATGCACCAAACAGCCAAAGCTGGTATTGTGCTGAAGCACCTGTCCAAACAGTTTTTTTCTGCCAGTTGCTCATGGTTCTGTTCTGGTCCTCCTTTTACCTGTAAGTGAGCCCTTACACATGAAGCAATACATTCACAAACACAGGGACATGGTTAGTGGGCACAGTGATGATGGATCAGTGGTTGGACTAGATGATTGTAGCGGTCTTTTCCAACATCAGTGATTCTATAGATCCTGTGGAGACTAGAAGGTATGCACTGCACCTTCATCACCACTTTGCATGAGAATACATCTGAAACCCATTTTACCTCTTTGTAGAATGTTTACATTGTCAATGCCTGAGAAAAATAAACCCTAAACTATCAGGAAATTAATTTGGCTGCAGTCTGTACCTGTTCAGGCAGGGGGAAAAAAATGAAGAAACTGCAGTCAAGGTGATGAAAGCGAGAGACAAAATAAGGCATTTTAATTGCAATTTATTGGAAATTAATATTAAAAGCAGATCCAGAAATTCTGTTGTGTGCAGCAACAGTCAGCTCTGATTCTTTCAGCTGATCTCTCCTTCCCTGTATTTTTGTTTAGTAAGTAACCCGTCAGCTCTGATCAGGAGGGGGATTTGTTAGTGCTGAGGCAACAAACAGCCCCACAGCTAGCAAC
This sequence comes from Alectoris magna, assembly GCA_030625065.1. Taxonomy (NCBI): domain Eukaryota; kingdom Metazoa; phylum Chordata; class Aves; order Galliformes; family Phasianidae; genus Alectoris; species Alectoris magna. The sequence continues at coordinate 80,954,594 of CM060560.1, forward strand.
CCCACAGGGAGAGGAGTGGCAAGCTGCCAGAGCCCAGCGCTCTCTGGCCAGGCCTTTTCAGACAGTCCACACAAGGAGGGCTTAATGTTTCAATACTCATTTCACCTGCTTGAAGGTATTTGATGAAACACAGGATCTTGATGTAGCAGAGAAACTTACTGAAATCACAATTCAGTATAGCAACTGAAGTATGGATGACTGAAAGTAAAAACATGATTCCCGTTACTGACCTCTATATGCCCACTGTCAGGATGTCGGACATCCCTAATTGCCGGGAAGGAGCATGTGACTTGAAGCCAGCTCAAGCCTGTTGCTCTCTTCCAAGATAATTTTGAAGATTCCGTGGCTTCTGCACTCAGTGTTGGGCTGAGCAACGTAGCCACTTGGCCCATGCCGGTCTGGCTGTCTCATATGTCTCCTAAGGACATTCATGCTCTTCTGGTAAACTCAAGTGAGGCTATTCACACAGCCCCTGACTAACTCAACTGACAGAGATACTTAATCTATATAGAAAAAGCAAGTCACCTTCCAGTCCCCGTGGTGCTAAGAAGTTCATCTTCCTTTACAACAGATGCGGTCACTCCCTATATTTACCCTTGAGCTTCAAGAGCACATTGTCCTTGCCCACCTCCTGAAGATTCTCCATTGTAGAGATTTGTTGGCTATTCACACAAGCCTGACACAGTGCAGAGAAACACTTCAGAGTGCGGATAATCTGAGTTCTTCATCAGACAGGTGACAACATTAGGAAAACACAAGATAAAAACTCTTCATCTGTCGAGCTGTGCATTTGGTCTTTGGTACAACACTGGCAACAGCCATGCAGTCGTACCAGGCAATTTGAGAAAATTAGGAGGAAATAAATAAATAAATAAATAGTAAAAATATTTCTAAAAAACCACAACATTTTCTCAATAATAAATGCAATGTTCATAGAATGGTCTGGGTTGGAAGGGACCTCAAAGCCCACACTGCCCCAACCCCTGCCGTGGGCTGGGCTGTCCCCCACCAGCTCAGGCTGCCAAGGGCCCCATCCAACCTGGCCTTGAGTGCCTCCAGCGATGGGGTACCACAGCTTCTCTGGGCAGCTGGGCCAGAGCCTCACTGCCCTCTAGTTAAATAAATTCCTCCTTGTATCTAATCCAAATCTACTACCTTTCAACTTCAAGTCATTTCTCTTTGTTAACTACATTCTCTGAAGAGAGTCCATCCCCAGCTTTCCCATAGGCTCCCTGCTCTTCTTTTTGAGAGGTGTGTTTTTAATAAGAAGTTAAGCACGAAGTCTCTGCTCCAAAAAGAAAAAGAAATATACCAGGAAGATGTAACATTAAAAGTATGATGAGCTTTGAGGTTGCTGAATTCATACATGAATCTGGGCACATTAACCAGCTCTTGTGAAGGATCCTACATCGGCCCTTTCTCTCTCACACTGACACAATGATGCAGCCCCTACTCTGGTCACTGAAGGAGTTGAACCTCCACCTCTCAACTTCCAGAATTTGGGAAAACAATGAAAAAAGAGAATTTTAAATGAACTTGCATGAAGCGTTCAGCATGTTATTTGCTGTTACAACCTAAGAGTTAGGATTTTTCTTTTCATATGCCTTTAGACGTACATATGTTGAAAACTTTTGTGTGTGCATTGTCATATAAGACAGGAGACAATAAGCTACTTCCTTCGGATAAGGTACAGGTCCCTGGATAGAGAACTTCTTTCAAAGCGGTTTATCTCACTGAACAAATCTGATGTCAGCAGAATTTGTGAGCCAGAAAAAGGGCAACGCAGTTATCTTTCACTTCCAGCTTTAAGGAACAGCTTTGAAAACCACCGGGAAACATTTATTCCCTCCACATTCGCTGCTGCAATAAACCCAGTTTCATTTTTGAAAGCCAGGCAACAGCATGTGGGAATTTCACACACTTAGTGATTTTTATAGTTCATGAAAACATCTGCATTTCCTCCTTTGGTGGTTAGGTAATTTCTGTCACAGCCACAATATACTTACATAGCTTAGCCATATTTAATATAATGTCCTGCTATTACTCTGCGGTCAAGGTTATCATTATGCCTCTTTCTCAAGTTTAATTTGCTGTGCTCTTCCAGATATTACTGTATCTCCCGAAGTGCATTTCCATTGCTGCATTAACAGTAGCCACCTGGGGCTGCCAGACCCACAGTCTGGCAGAGATGAGGTGCAGTGCTTCTGTGCCCCAGATCTGCCCATGAAAGGCTCAGACACTCTCTGCAGCAGGAGGCCAGGACAGCTGCATGTTTGCCTAGGAGTTCAGTTGGTGTTTCTGCATCATTTCTAATGGGTGCAGGCACGCTGGCTCTCCATCAGGTGAATATACCATGATGAAAGTCTCTATACTCAGAGGGTGTAATTCTCTCCATGGAGGATAATGACTCTGTACTTAGCTGGCAACAACTGTGCGCAGAGAATAGTGGTCAATGGTTCAATGTCCAGATGGATCGAGTGCACCCTCAGCAAGCATAGAGATGACACCAAGCTGTGTGGCACAGTTGACACATTTAAGGGACAGGATGCCATCCAAAGAGACCATGACAGGCTTGAGCAGTGGACACAGGTGACCCTCATGAGGTTCAACAAATCTAAGTGTGGGTCTTGCACCTGGCTTGTGGCAACCCCCATTATAATTTGGGGGATGTAAGGATGGAGCATAGACCTGTCAAAAAGAACCTGGGGGTGCTGGTGGAAGGCAAGCTGGACACAAACCAGCAGCAAGCCCTCGCAGCCCAGAAAGCCAACTGCACTCTGAGCTGCATCCAAAGAAGCATGTCCAGAAGGGAGGTGATCCCACCCCTCCACTCTGTACTCGTGAGGCCTCATCTAGAGAACTGCATCCAGATGTGGAGTCCTCAGTACAGATGAGACATGGACCTGGTGGAGCACATCCAGAGGAGGGCCACAAAAATGTTCCAAGCAACGGAACACCTCTCCTATGAGAACAGGCTAAGAAATCTAGGGCTACTCAGCCTGGAGTAGGCTCTGGGGAGACCTGAGAGTGGCCTTTCAGTATCAAAAGGAGGCTGTAAGAAGGAACGGGAAAGACTTCATGAGGGTCTATGGTGACAGGACAAGGGGAAATGGTTTCAAACTAAAAGAGAGATTGAGACTAGATATAAGGAAAAGGTTGTGTTTTTTATAATGATGAGGGTGGTGAGGCACTGGCACAGGTTGCACTGAGGTGGTGGAAGGTCTGTCCCTGGAGATATTCAAGACCAGGCTGGAGGGGGCGCTGAGCAACCTGATGTAGCTGTAGGTGTCCCTGTTCACTGCAGGGGAGTTAGACCAGATGACCTTTAAGGGTCCCTTCCAACTTAAATGATTCTATACCATGATTCTCAATTCTATATTGAAAACATGCAGCTGGGATTTGAAACAGCCTCACAAAAATAGTGTTCCTACTAAGAATTTATTAGAAAAAATAAATAGATACTGTAAAGCATCTTAAATGCCAGAGGCTTGCACCACATTCTCACTGATTGAAGAATGTAATCTTTTTCAAACCGAGGGACTAACTAGCCACCTAAGGATACAGTCAAAAAAAGCACAGTGACACAGCTAACTACTGCTTTTCTAAAGGATTTAATTGGGAGAGGAAACCACACATGATCTAGATGAGAAGACGGATGTTCATACACCAAACTACCCGCTGCCTCAGGCATTGCCACCCATGGAATAATGTCACAGCATAACATCTCAATGGTGAAGAGTATTCTTCATGACAAATCCTGTATGCATGCAGCTGTTAAGCACTCAAATGCAGAGTTAGCAGATTAGGGTGACGGAAGTTCATAGCTAATCTAGCTGGACTGTTTCTCTTCTCAGTCTGCTTCAGTTACTGCAGCATTGCTCACAAGGCGATCATTTGCACTAAGAAGTGTTACAGACTTGAAAAGTGGAAATTTGGAAGGTTTTTGAAATCCAGAAAACAAGATCAGTCAAGGAACCATCAAATACCTGGGGAAACCGCTTAGTCAAAGGAGGATATGTTTTACCTTGGAGTAGAACTAGAGGGCAATGAGCCAGGAAAACATGATGGAACGCTGCTGTGAACATCATATCATGTAAGTTTAATATCGCTACAATTTAAAATAAAAAGGATCTTCTTATCAGTCTCTTGAAAAATCAAATGGTTGTCTGTCTTAATGCTGTAATTAATGCATGAACAAATAGATGAGTGCATCACACAGGCAGTATTCTATTTAATCAAATTATGTATTTTAAAAAATAAACTAATGACCTTAATCATATTATTTCTTGTATTTAATGTTAATTCTACAAGATGAGCAAATTTTGTATGGCAGCTGGTATTGTACCTAAGATGACAATTCTTACTAGTAGCATTGGTCTGAGTTCCTCACAAAGTCTACAGAATGACCAGTCGGTGTATTTCTCAAATAGTTTCACTTAGGCAATGGTAAAGCCTGAAGCAAGTTTCAACATCGTACTTACAAGGATTTGCCTTATAGATCTGTAAGTTATTTTTCTTCTTCCTTCTGTGTGGTACAACAGTGACCTGAGGTATCAGTAACTGCAAAGAGTATCAGCATACACTCATTACCTACTCTCTGTAGCTTTGAAGTTTTCAGTTTGTAAAAGGTAACGATCAGCAACAGAACCATGGTCATATTCCACTATCAGTCACAATAAAAAAGAAAAAAGGAAATAACAAGAACATCCATTTGGCTTAAGAGCAACTGGTAGAGGTACAAATGCAAAAAAGCTACAATCAGTTACTCAGAGCAGCGACTAAGGCTATCAGCACGGCCTCCATACCTGTGGTGACAAAAGATGACCGATGCCTTTCACTGAACAGCTGTTCATCCTGGTGAAAACAAAGTCTATACAGACATCTATTTAGAGGAACGGACTCAAAAATCGTCATAAAGACACATCAAAGGTTCCTCAGACTCTGCTTACTCCAAAGCTATGCATCTGTCTCGAGTTTGAGTGTTATCCCCCACCTGCAGGATGGGTCACAGGGCTACAAACCCATGGATCCAGACCCCAGGCAGAGTCACTCTCATTAGCAGTGAGGTAGTCTCCCAAGCACGCCATGCTCTGTAGAGACCATTTACATTATTGCCAAAGTTAACTGCAGCTTTGCTAAGAATTGAATGGACTCAAAATTAGAGACGAAAATTTCAGGGGAGGTATATTCCCCTAATATTCCCTAATGCCAGCAATTTGCAAGGCTGCTTCAGGACACTTCAAGAACAAGTCAGTAAAGGAGACTGTGAAAGCTTATGAACATTCCCCAGGCTGTGACTTATGTCTTGATGTAGTGCAGCTTTGGCTGATCCAAGCCCTTGACTCCCATACAGCTCCAAAACTGTCCCTTCTTCAAGGGTGAGGAAGCAAAGTGTTTGGTAGCTGAGAATTTGCTCTGTCAGACAGTGTTATTGTGCTCCTTCTTCTAGTTTTGACAGAGGCATTACTTCTGGAGTGACCTATGTACATGGCTGCTCAAAGCTTCCCAAAGGCACTGTCTATGCCATTTCAGCCAAGTCAACCACCAGCAGCTGCAGGCGCACAGATATCCCACACCTTTGCAACTTAACATCACAATTTGGTACTAATTGTTAACAGTGTACTGATAACAGCTATACACACAAAAAGAAACATCCACCCACATCCCTCAACTCCTCTCAAAACACTTTTGAAAACCACTGAGCTTTCAGTCAAAAATCAAGTGTCACCTGCACTGCATGTTTTAAAGGGTTTCTGGCTTTGTTTCTAACAGCAGTGATGTATTTACTTTTGTTTCTAACAGCAAACCTATCAAGGAAGCCTTTGCTGACTTCAACAAGGTTGTTATGGTGTGAAAATAAGGGATAATTAAACTGTCAAAAACTTCAAAGCTGAATCTGAGAAATTACCAAGTACCTCAAATGTTTTAAGTCGCAAAATAAATGATCTGGAAATAAATTATCTACAGAATGTTTTGACAAACTACTACTGCTTCCAAGGAAGAACATTGTGTAAAATTAAACAGCAATTCTAAAAGAAGAGAATTTTACCGGTCTGACCCTTTTTTGTTTTTACCATCAATCTAAACATTAACAAAGCCCTTTAATTGACAACTTCACAGGGTTTCTACAAAGTTTCAAGTAACCTATTTAATAATGTTAACTTGAGTCCAGTTGTTAGGTGAAATTATTTTCAGAAGGAGGAAGCTTAAATAAAGTGTACTTACAACCACACAGCACGCAAATTAAAGAAAACACAGGTACTTACCCAGCACTATGGATCGCCTTGACAAGGTAGAAGAACTGGGATATAATTCCTGGAAGACGTACCCACATCTGTCTAAACTTCACAGGTCAAAACCAAGCAATGCTTATGAATAACACAAACAGCTTTATGTAAAGATGAAGGTACTTCGGTGGAAAAAATAAATTAGCTGCCAGTGTCTGTCGTTAGATTTATGCCTTTCAGTCTGGACTTTTCTCTGTTAATGCTGTATACTTTAAAGGTACCTTAACATTTTAAAGCCTTTTTCTAAATAAATAGTAATAACAACAAAAAATCTTTCAATTGCAGTGATTTCTAAAATGAAAGAATTGAATGCTTGATTAAAATACAAACCTAACCTGAAATTTCTACAGAAGTCAATTCAGTTTAGCAAAAGGAACGCACAACTACATTCTTAGGCACTTGTTGACAAAAGATCATATGTAAAAGAGAGTTTCTTACACCAGGATGCGTTTTCTGACTGAAAGTGTAACGTGAATAAAAACACAGCTGAAATACAGCCACAGAGCTTTCAAGCTTTATGGTATGGTGAACTGTTACCATCAAGGCTATTAAGAATATATACTAATAAATTGGTATGCAGACAATTTGTTTTTATGCTACCCAACTTCTTTGCTCTTCCACAAAGCCTTTCTTTTCTCTTAGAGGCTGTAGCTGAAAACAGACTTTTGTTATTGTATACTCAGTACTGCCTAGGATAAACAGGAATGCCTGTAATCAAATCTGCAAACAAAAGCTGCTGTAAGTGTATAAAGCTACTCCTTTAATAACAATGTTCCATTCAGAAATAAGAAAAGTTATCAACACTGAGCATCCTGCGCCCTGTTTCTACACCAGTAACTGCACAGAATGCTCATCATCTCAATGAGACACCTGCTAATACAACCTGACGACATTCAGAGAAACAGGGTTTGGACCTCAGTTCAATATTCAGCCATTGCCTCAAGAGAATCATATTGACCACAAGAAGAAAATCCACACCCCCTGAAAGAAATGCGCTATAGCTGCGGGGATCAAGCGGAAGACTAGAGACAATTTGATGATGGAAGTAAAAAGGCTGTACTTTTAAATCTTTCCTACTATATACAAGAACAAATGCAGGATGTGATGTTTGCTTAGTTTTATTAATTTATTTTGCAGGAGTCTGCAACTCGGAGTATGCACTTTCTGGAGGTACCATGCATGCACAGCCTCTGAATGCCTTTATACAATTTCATCTCTTAGTAATAAGTTCATTCACAGCATACACAAATCTAGAATGTAGACACCATATATACAGGATTAAACAAGATCGTGTCTTCTTGTTTTAATGAAAAAAATTTAACAGGGTTTCACACAGCAGGAAATATGGATTAGATACACTGGTGCCACCATAAATAAATAAATCCCAAGAACACAATTTTTTTTTTTAAATCGTTTCAAATGTACTGAAAGTCCAGGATTATAATATTGCATTAACTCCACTGACTCATGATTATTCAAAACCAAGAAAATAGTTGCATTAACACTGATGGACATAAACAGCAATGAAAGCCCCAAACTGAAGAATCTGGCAAAATTCAGTCATGGCCAGCTTCGAATAACGCTGACATTTTGAAACAAAACAAATGCAGCAGCACATAGAAACAGTACTGACTATGAGATGTGTAACTGCGCACGTCTTCTTTCTTTACGGGATGGAGAGTCGCTGTAGTATAGAGCACATAAGTTCTATTGTGCCAAAGAAGCTGATGAATTGTTTATGTCCAACGGTCCACTTCTTGTCAGGATAGTCATTTTCACATTCTAGGGTGTATCACTGCATTTTAAATAGCAACTATCATCCTGATGACAATGTTCTCACATTCTTTTTTAAAACATTCGTTTTCGTTTTCATTTTTTCTTGTCTCCATTTCAACTCAAGTATCTTTATTTCAGTTTCAAAGGGGTTTTTACAATCGATTTAAAGTGTAGAAGTATTTGGAAACTGAAATGAGAGATGTATAACTGGGAGAGAGAAAGTAACTGAAGGGGTCTTTTTAAAAATGTGACTTAGTAGCATAACATATTCGGAAAGTACTGAGACCAGCTCTTTTAAGAATTATTACACCTTTTCACCGCACCTCCCAGATTTCAAGAGGAACACACACATACCACAGACACACGGATACACAATTCAATCTGATCTAAGACTACATTTTACAAAGTACTTCCTTTTGCTTGACTTCCCACCCCATTCCTCTTCAACCAAACAAGACTGATAATTACATCAAATTAAAAGTAGGTTGAAAGTTCAGAATTCTTTTTTTTTTTTTTTTTTTTTTTTGGTTTACAATACTCTGAATGATTTTCCACAAGCCCCACTCTAAATAAACTTTTAAAGAACTACAGTAGTATTCTATACTTATAGGGATTTCATCTTAATAGCACAGTAAATATAAAATTAGCTTTATAAAATTTCAGTGAACAGTGAAATCACTCTGAATATTCGAATGTCCAAGTCAGTTACAAACTCTATCAATCTAGCAACATGTTTGAGGGACAGCTCCGTCATTAAGGAGAACAAAGAAAATACAAGTAGTGCATTAACTCAACACAATGGCATCGGCATCCCACCATTCACACATACACACACAAAAGTTTTATACAATACAGTGCATTTTTATATGCCAGCCGACATCAGGGTTTTATGTGCATTCAATAAATATTACACAAACCAACCTCTTTTTTTTTTGGCATAATCTACAATTCATTCCGGGTGTGAAATCACCTGCATCACCTGCTTTCAGAAGGAAAATGAATCATCATTCAAAATACAATTTACATTCTAAGAAACTAAAAATATTTAAGCACCATGTAAAGTTTTCATTATTAACATCTCTGCAAGGGCATTTACAAGTAAAGGAAAACAATGGAGGGGTTTGTTTTGTTTTGTACAAACAACAAATGAGAGTAAGTGAATGACTGGAGTAAAATTGTTGGTACAATGGAATTCACCGGCATTTTAATGGCACTCGCTCAGTCTTCCAAAATGTATCCTGGTGTCAAGGCAGCCTTCTTTTTCCTTTGCTGCAGCTATGGCTAAGACTTAAGACGTCTCCATTAACACCAGTCACTGTGCACTTATGGTTATTTCAGATTTCAGCTCAGGGAATTACTGGACTGCACGCTTCTTTATTTTTAGTCAAAAGTAGCATCTATTCTGTCTGAAAACGACAACTATAACGATGCACAACACCTACTCTCATTTGCTGACTGCCATTTTAATTGCTGTCATTTTGTATTCCAGCAAACAAATGCTTCTAGAATTTCAACAGAAGTACAAGTGAATAGAAAATTGAAATAATACAAAGGCAAAGGCATCATGATAGAAAAGTCATGAAGTTACTGGTATTGTTCTGAGTAATTCATTATACAGCCAGTAGCAGCAGTGGTATTGCTTATCCTAGGTATAATGCTTCTGCTCATCTGTTTTCTTGTTATCAGTATTGTCAACATGTCCACTTTCATGAACACAATTAATAGCTCTTTTCTAACTTTACGCGGACAGTGATTCCCCCTCACACGATGAGCTCCACGCATAGCATAAAAGAGAAGGAGGGAAGAGAAAGAAACTATCTCTGATGCCTCTGACTTTGTTTTGCTCATCAGCGGTGCACACTGATTGCTGGAATTCTTTTAGCTTATTTAAAATTATGCTGAAGATTTAATTAGTGCAAGAACATATTGAAAAATGCCAGATCAAATACTGGTTCCTCATCTAAGGTCACAGTTTATTTTTTACCATCATCTTCATAAACTGCAGGGAGAGAAGACACCAGATTGAGCAATGAAATCGAGATACATTTTCCTCACCCACCTCTTATAAGCGCTGCCTGCTTTTAAACAAGGATTCAGACATGATTGTTCTACCAACGCTCAAAACGTTATCACGCATCAAATGAATTGTGGTAATTGATCACGTGGATAGGATTGCCATGAATTAAGAATAATTTACAATGAAATAGTTTGAATCCCTCTTGGTGAGATTTAGCTAGCACGTTTTGCCTCACAGTTGTCAATTTCCAGAACTCAGCTGACATGCTTGGTTTCATCTCTGATTCTTGAAGAAGCTACACCATAAAAACTTCAATGCACTGTACCGGCTTCTAAATGGTACACAAAACATCCTACTCAGTCGCAGTTTTGAAACACAATCATTCAGCTGCCCAAAACCAAGTTCAATTCAAAAAATAACGAGTGCTTTATTACAGCAATCTGAAGCATTCAGACAAGTTGAAGATCACCTTTATAATACAGTAGATCGTATGCATGAAAGTAGCAGTATGATTTTCAGCTGCAAGTCTTGTGTTCTTCAACCTACGGCAAACATTTCCTGATCAAAATAAAAAGAATGCAGTGTGTAATTTCTTTTCAAGATCTGCCATCTGCTACTTTATACAGGCTGGTTTATTAACAATGTGCAAATAAACCTGAACTGAAGAGCTAACTGATTAATTACTTTTCAGCTAACTTTGAACTGGGGCACAAGGTACCTTCTGTGCTGCAAACATCATGAATTCTTCATAAATTGGAAGCTGAAAAAGCCTAAGAAACTGGGTACAAATGCTTCTCATACACAATCATGGCTGAGCTCAAGTCTTTCAAACCAAATCTGGAGTAGTCTGTGTTGTGGCATATGTCACTGTGCTGCTACAGCACAGTCTCAGAAAATCGTTGTATATAAAAGCATACTTTTTGCTTTTAAACACAATGGCCTAATGAAAGCATGCAGTAGTATTTTCATCCATAATACGGTAGAATTCATTCTTTGTTTATTACCAATGTTGACACAGCCAGGTGAGCACTGTACAAGCAAAAGGGATTGTAAAAAATTACCTCTGATTTAAACTCTCTGTAACACTCACACAGTATCTCGTCTAGTCACCTTAGGTCACTATTTCAAACAGTAATTTTTTGTAGACATAAATTACCCTGAAAAAAGCAGCAATTACAAAAACAAAAACAACAAGGAGAAGGGTATTTTTATGTTGGGTTTTTTTTTTCCCCCCTCCTCTTTCTATACATTGAAAAATTTATGTTTGCGTTTACCTGTCTTCTTTTTCATTAGCTTACAATCTAGAAGCACAGGGAGCCTTTGTTTTCCAGCTAGCTGTAAGCCAGGTTAAATCAACTCTGGCTCTTCAGTTTTTTGGGATCAGTGTAACATTTCACACCATTAACTAAGTGTCCTATAACTTGATTTTTTTTTTTTTTAATTATTTTCTTAAGAGCTACTAAGCAGTAACTGCAACCACAGGACTAAACACCAGTAGTTATTTGCTTTCCTGCATACATTCTTCCTGAAATTAATCCTTTTACATTTTCAGGTTTTGTTTTCTGCTTTGCTCACTGTAATAGGATAAGAATTTCACCTTTATTTCTTTCTTAGCGTGTCACAAAGCAGAAACATCTTAACACATTTCCCCCACCCCTTTGCACTATGAAGATTGTAGACTAGCAAAGGCCGGGCAAATGGACTGAAAGGTTCCCCATGTTTCCTTCTCCTATAGCTGTCGGCTTGAGAGCCCGTGTTCAACCCAACAAAGCCCCTTCTTGATTTTCAAGTGTATCGTGGCATTTCACACTGCTCACAGCGATTTAGTGCTGGGTGATTTAGAAAGGTGCAGCTATCACAATTCCATGGAGCTCCTTCAAAGTCTTCATCTCTCGGCTGAGTCCGTGCAGTCTGTTTGGAATTGTTTGGATGTTCTACAGAAAGCAAGAAAAAGGAAAGGAAAAAATCTTTTTTCTTATTTTAGAAGAGGAAGATGGGTAATTTTTCTACATAGATAACACTTTTTTTTTTTTTTTTTCCCTACAGCACATCTAAACCAGTTTGTGAAATCTGATTATTTTAAGTATTTTACTTCTGTAAAGAGTCACTTAACCATAATTAAACAAAAACAAGTCACTACTGTTAGGTCCTGGATACTGCTAAATGTTTAATAGCTTAAAACAATAAATGAAGTTTCTTGCTAGCACTCCAACATCATCCTGTTAAGAATAACCTGATGTATATATAAAGTCTCCTACCACATTTTAAATTCCAGTAACCTTACTTTTATCCAAAGTGAAAGACGACTTTAAATCAGTTCCTTCAAATAGCTCGACAAACAATATACTTTCTACATATTTTCTAGCATTTTTCCAGGAGGAAGAATCTCCTCAAAAATCCTCTTGAGGAAGACCTCAAGAAAGCGTCAAGTCCAACTTGCCTGATAAAATGACAGGTCTATGCCAAAATATGATGATTGCTTTTTATTCAGAGAATCACAGAACAGTTGAGGTTGGAAGGGAACTCCGGAAATCATCCGGTCCAACCCTGTCCTCAAGAATGGACACCTAGAACAGGTTGCTCAAGACCATGTCCAGGCAGCTTTGAAGATCTCTGAGGAAGGAGACTCCACAGCCTCCCTGTGTGCAATCTATGCCAGTATTCAGACACTCACAGTGACGAACTGTTTCCTAAGGTTTAGATTGAACATTGACTCTTGTCTTGCCACTTGGCACCATTAAGCCTAGCTCCACTTTCCTTGCACCCTCCTTTCAGGTATTTATACACACTGAGATCCCCCTGAGCCTCCTCTTCTCCATGCTGAACAGACTCAGCTCCGTCAACCTCTCCTTGCAGGAGAGGTGCTCCAGTCCTCTGATAATATTCACAGTCTTGCACTGCACTCCTTCTAGTATTTTTTAAGTCTCTCTTCTATTGGGGAGCCCGGAACCAGTCACAGTACTCCAGGTACAACCTCATCAGTGCTGAGTAGAGGAGAAGGATCATCTGTCTTGACCTGCCGGCAAAACTTTGCCTAATACAGCCAAGAGTACTGTTAGCTTTCTTAGAGTCACAGGCACATTGCTGACTCATGTTCAACATGGCATCTCCACCCACACTCCCAGAGTCTTTTCTGACAAGTTGATTTGCAGATGGGCAGCCCCTAGTCTGTACTGCTACATTGGGTTGTTCTTCCCCAGTGCAAGACTTGGAACTTCTCGTCGAACTTCATGAGGTCCTGTCAGCCCATTTCTCCAGCCTGTCCAGGTCTCTCTGGATGGTGGTGTGGCCTTCTGATGGATCAGCCACTCCTCCTGGTTTCATGTCAAGTGCAAATTTAGGGAGGGTGCACTCTACAACAACACTTAGATCATTAATGAAGGTGCTAAAAGGACTGGACTAAATGTTGGCACCTAAGGTACTCCTCTTGTCACTTTCCTTCAACTAGATGTCATGGAACTGATCACCACCCTCCCTCTTGTCCTGGCCCTTTAGCGAGTTTTCAATCCAATCCACTGTCTCCTCAGCCAGCCCATACTTTATCAGCTACTCTATGAGGATGTTATGGGGGGACACTGTCAAAGGCCTTATTAAATCCAGAAAGACTATTCACTTCTCTCACATCACCTATCAGGCTGGTCATTGTATTACAGAAGCTCACCAGGTTGGACAGGCATCACTTTCCCTTAGTTAATCCACACTAACTACTTCTGATTATTTTCTTGAAAGACAAGAGCCTGAAAAGGGTCTCCAAGATGAGCTTTTCCAGCACCTTCTCAAGGATTGAGGCCTGTAGTTCCCTACATCTTCCTTCTTTACCCTCATGAAGACAGGAATGACATTTACTTTCCTCCAGTCTTTGGGCACTTCTCCAAGTTGCCACGTTCCATCAAAGATTATACAGAGCAGCCTCACAATCAAATCTGTCAGCCTCCTCAGCATAAAAAGGTGAATTTTATCACTTAGCATGCTTAAGTATTCCATGACCATTCCACCAACAGTACATCCTTCGCTGCTCCAGCCTTTCCTTCTGGTCTCTGCAGCCAGGCATTCTTGAATGTTGGTCTTGCTGGTAAAGACTGAGACACAGAACGCATTCAGTACCTCAACATTTTCACTGTCTTCTGTAATCAGCTCTCCTGTTTCATTCAGGACAATCCGTATTTTCCACAGTCTTCCTTTTGTCACTGATGTATACTTTTCCAAGGGCAGGTTAGATGGGACCTTGAGCTATCTGGTCTAGTGGTAGATGCCCCTGTCCATGACATAGGTTTGGAGACAGACGATATTTAAGGTCCCTTCCAGCCGAAACCATTCTATCAAGTACACGCAGAAGCCCTTCTTGTTGCCCTTGGCATCCCTGGCCAAATTCAATTCCATTTGGGCTTTAGCTTTACTAACTCCATTCCTGGAGGCTCTGACTGTCTCTACACCTCCATGCTTACCTGTCCTTGCTTCAATCCTCTGAATGCTTACAATTTGTGTTTGAGTTTGGCTAGCTCCTTGTTCACTCAGGCAGGCCTCCAGGCAATTTTGCCTGAATTGCCCTTTGTTGGAAAGCATCGCTCATGAACTTGGAAGAGGTGATAACTGAATGTTAAACTAGCTTTCTTGGACTCCAAGGCCTTATCCCACAGGATTCTACCAAGCAGATCCTTGAAAAGGCCAAATGGCTCTCTTACAGCTTTCCAGCAGGCATGTGAATGTGCCAAGCAGTACTGAAATCTGTTTGCATTCATAAACATCAGTACATATTAACACACGCATGATTATGCATTGGATTTTAATGCATGGAAGGAACCAAGAAAGGTTTTCTGATGTATCCTATCAACACTTCAAGACCTCAGGCTATTTCAGGTGAAAAAATAACCAAACTTTCTAAGATGTGAAAAGCCAACATTTTACAAAATGTTAATATTCCAAACAATGTTAGAATTACTTAGAAGGTAAAGGTTAAGATGTCCATCTGCTAAATAGACATCAACAGATTAAAAACAAACAAACAAAAACAACTCATGTTGTTAAAAAAAGATGCACAGCAATTTGTGATTCAAAGCGCACACATTCCTCAATATCATCTGCTCAGAAATCTAACAGATGGCTGAAAACAACGTTAGTGCAAATAACACCTAAGTTTGTTTTCAAAGGCATACTTAAAGAGGAAAGGGGGGAAAATAGAAGTACCTTCCTTGCTTAAATATCCAGTCCAGATGTAGTATAATCACATTAGCAGTGTGTGGCCTAAACAGATTCTTGCTAAGCAAGCAAGCTGTGCGGGCACAAGCCTGCATTCATGTTGACTAGCCAGCTTGAAGCACAGAGCAGAACCTTGTCTGCCCACACCTGCCTGTCTGTCTATAACTTAATAACTTAATATTAAGGAAAATGGGTTTTTCTAGGAGAAAAAAGAACTTGACAGATCTATGTCAAAAGCTGAGTTCAAAATACCAACCCTAAAACAAATTTCAATCAAGTTGACAGACAAAACCTGGAAGGTAGTCTTGAGTCATACAAATTCTCACATAATACTGTTTCTAACTGTGAGTAAAATCATGCATTTCGTGCAAGTCTTGCACATTATTTTGCTTAGAAATAGTAAATTAAATAGACTAGTGTAATTAAGAGCATCTTGCTAAACATCACTAAGTACCTTGAATCAATCACATGATCAATGCAATTTAATATGAATTCAAGTAGCTGATTTTGTGCCACTGCTCACCTGATGATCCATCTGTCTTTACTGTGCACTAGCACTTGTACGGGGAACATACCCCAATGTTTTGGATTTTTTTTGTTTGTTTTCTTTCAAGCTGATATACAGGTGAGCAGTAGTTCTAGGCCCTTCTTTTAAGTTTCCACAGGCATTTTAGAACATGAAAGGGAAAAATATTTGGTTTGGGAGATGGAGGGAATGAAGTGCTTAGTAGCAACTACATTATTTACTGTTATCATTAAAATTATTAAAAATTATTATTAAAAATAAAATTTGGATTTTCAAGCACAGTATATAACTACTGTATCAGAAAAGTAAGTTTTTCCACTAGTAATTTTAGAACACACTAATTGCATTAAGAGGAGACTGTACTATAAGCTCATCACACAACATTTTCAGAGAAAAGAGCACAGAGCACAACATCCTGGATAAGCTGTTTTGTTGGTAAGATATAAAGTACATAAAAATATTTGCTAACATTTGAAATTAATTCTTTCAACAGATTTCAAGAGCTAATTGAGAAAAAACAACAAAAACAGCCAAACACCTGATCAAAAAATAATTGAGACAAAAGGTAGGATTCTGCTCCAAAACAACCCCTGTATGTGCACACAATATACACAGAGTGCTACTGAGCTATGCAGCCACTAGGTGTCTACTTAGTGTGAGCTGAATCACTCTGTGATGCACTGAATCTCCACAAAACTAAGACTAAATATGTGGCTCCTGCATGCACATAAAACTCAAGTCCTAAGCTAGATTGAAATCCTATATCCTATTCAAATAACACAGAAAATTTCTGACACCAATAATGAACCTGTGTAAGTGGGACACCGCAGACCCATGTAAGAAAACTTACTTCATCACAGTCCTTAAATTATGTGTGAGGCTCTTTGCTGCAGTAAAAAGTACAAACTTCAGGGCTACTACTGTGGAACTCATTTTCTAAACACAAAGTTAAAGCATAGCCAGGAAAGTTAAAGTTAATTACAAGTATAAACACAAATTTTAAGAAGTTAAACTATTAAATCCTAAAGCATGTATTAGAAGACAGCTAGAATGAACTCCTGACATAGACGTTTTAATCTAAAGGTATTTATAAAAAATGTAATTAGGCAGCTCTAGCTAAAGCGTTAAGAGCTTTTTATACTTTCAACTCCTTTTCTAGTAGTGAATATCAGTGTTTACAATCACAGTAACAGAACTCACACTGGAAACAACCTGCCTGATGACTGCAGTTACACAAACAAGGCATGGTTTGTTTTATACAAAGAGAAAAATTAAAACATGTTTCTCAATGCAGATAAGGCAAGTTGATGTTTGTTTTTTGACCTACCCTTTTTATATGGCTTTGGTGGCACAACAGGACCAGGCTCTATGTTATCATAGAAGTTGCACGTGGCTTTCGGATCAAAGTTACCTGTCAGAAAAGATAAGCATGAAAGCATAAGGTAAACGTCACTTACACACCTAACCAGTGACATGAGAGTCTAGAGTCTTCAGATTTCACACATGATTTTACTATTACATTTTATTTCAGCCTTTTCCCCAACAGTCCTTTGTCACCCATTTTCAGTTTTGTGTTGATACTACTCATTTTTAGCAAGTTAATCCCATACTGAAGAATCAACTCCAGTTTAACATTCTGCAACATTTTAAAAACCCAGGAAATCTCAAATCTCTATGACAGCCTTAGTTAAAAAGAGAGGAGGAAAAAAACGGAGGACTATGTGTTTTTATCTATTTGATTGTATTTATGTCAAATTTTGGTCACAGAAAGGATTTTAAATACCTAAATAGAATTGCCAACTTCTTGGTGGCTACCTGTGTTTCTGATTTGTATCACTTTGTAAACAAAACAAATTAAGTAAAGAACCTTCACCAAGTAAGAATTATTTTTAGATTCACTCTTGACAAAGTCACTGTTTACTTGGTAATGTAATTTAATTTGGCCAACAGAAAAATTTGCAAGTCAAGTTTACCAGGTTGAAACTGAAAATAAATAAATAAAAACACAAAGTTCTATTTTAATTAAAAAGTCCAAGAATACCCCTATTTAAATATACACTGTATTTAAATTACGTTTCTCAAAAACTATTCAGTTCTATACCTCTAGACTGAAGGAGGTCAACTTCTTTCAGTGTACAGTCAACATTTATCTGGAGCTGTCTGTTGAGGCTTCTCAATTTGGTCATTTCCTCAGGCTAGGGAGAAATAACCCAAGACAGCAATTGTAGGAGAGTCAGCAACTTATCCAACGAATAAATAACACTGCTATACCTATGTTAACAGCTTTATTGGAAACTGAGTATAGAGAAGGCATTGAACAAAACAACCAAGATTACACTGTCAGCCCCTTCCTGCCACTCAATTTCTTTCCTCAAGAAACATTCTCCTACTGGCATTTGAAGAAGTACTAAGAAAAAATAAACAAACAAACCCAAAGAAAATGACCAAAAATAATAAAATCCATTCGTAAAACACTAGTTTTGTAGACACAAGTCTAAAATAATCACACACCTTATAAAAATCTGTATAAAATGATGACCTGCTACATCAGTTTTCTTCACAAGTATCTGGAAAAGGAACATCAACTGCAGTTCACTTAAACTTCTGATATTTGACACCCCTGGCCAGATTCAATTCTGGGCAGGCTGGGCTTTGGTTTTCCAACCTCATTCCCACATGCTCAGACAGTGCCTTCTGTATTCCTGCCTGGACCATACCTGACAGATACCTCTCGGAATACCTAAGACAGATGAGACATACAGCAGCTACATACCTCAGCAGCTAACAGCCTGTGTGCTGTTACTAAAGCATAGTACGCTTTCATGCCTACATCTGTCTGCATTGTTTATGAGAGCACAGTGAACAAGACTGAAGTGATTTGGCTAACAAGTGCATACACTGAAAGCTATTTTTCAGTCAGATGAGTTCTCTTATCAGAGTCATACAGACGTCTGGGCTAGAGTCACTAGTGGTTAGAAGTCAGAGATAGGAAGAAATAACAGGGAAAAGAGGAGTGAGGTACCAGCTATTTCAGTCAACACCACTAGTGAACTGTTACTTGGCACATCATGCACATACCAAACGGGAAATGGAATGTCTAAGAGATGCAGCTACCCAAACAGCAAAATACCTTGATACTGTGAAATACTATTTAAAAAACCCACGAAGCTCTGCTACGTCAACAACAAAGCTGGATATGGCTCAGACTCTACAAACAGATTTGGATGTACACTTCCATAGGTTGTTAAGAAAGTAACTATCTGTTCTGTGGCCCAATAAAGCACACAGACAATTCTCAGAAATTCTGTTGTGAAACCTAAAAAAGCTGGACACACATTTCCTAAATTATTAGAACTGGTCTCCTACAAGCCAAGAACTTACAGAAAAACCATTTCCAAATATTGAAGATTTTGAGAGTATATAATACTTTAGCTTATGAAAGGATAAGAAATAAGTTTGTATCTTGAATTAAAATACTAACAAATTGCTTACTGTTGGAATTGCAGTTGTACAGCTAACTCTTCGAAGTCGCCTCTGCATTAGATCATGCTCCATACCATTGACTTCAGCTTTCAGGCGTTCAAGCTCCTCTTTCTCAAGCTTCAGTTCCTTTGCTAATCTCTCCATCCTTGCTCGTTGATGTAATAGCAAGGCTAATTTTTCATATGGAAGAAATAGTTACTAACATAAAAAAGCTTGGAACACTGAACTTTTAGTTTATATATAATATTCACAAGTGACCTTTCTGGGAAAAAAAAAATAAAAATGTGATCATAAACATGCAGCCAAATACCAGTGTGAAGATGCTTTCATGCCAAATGAACTACCATTTTGGACAAGATTCTTCCAGAATAAAAATACATTTTAGTAACTTGAAGTTGATATTACCATTTTGGTCAATGCTTCTTTTTTTGGTCTTTCTCGTCTCAAAAACAGAAAGGCACCTGTACAAGGAGACAGCTTCTCAGGATGAAGCAGCAATCTAGTTATGTTAATACTACACTGACAGAAAATTAAATACCAGATGTAAGATCAGAAGATAACACACACTTCATAGCCGGTGTTCAGCAGTGTCTGACAGAGTAGCCTTAAGACATCAGCCTCAATAGCTGATTTTTTTTTTTCCAGTACTATTACAGATAATACAATAATATCTTTAAGTATTTTTAGCTTTTTAGAGCGTACTACATTTCTCGGTACAAGTTCACCACTGCTCAAAGGCAGAACTACAGAATTTCAATAAAACAGACTAGATGTGTGAATCCTGAAGGGGAAAACAAACAAAAAAACAAAGCTGGGGGAGAGTTCAGGTCCTTCAAAGTCATCAATTCTACAATTTGCTGCCCTCTCATGTCACCCTGCTGAAATAAACACATTTTTACTACCTATAAAATGATATTCATTTTTTTCAGGAAAATATTTCTCAGTAATCCATCATAATGCAGAAACGGCCAAGCTAATTAGTGCAATGCTTAGCACTTTCTGATCCATGTATTTTTACCTGCTAAAAGCCTACCAGGACAGAGAAAAATAAGAGAAATTTGCTGCCGGTACTGAGACATGCATGCTACTAAAGTAACATTCTTTCAGCACACTGATTGATTACACAAAGATACCGCAGAAAAACGCTATTTCATATTAAGTACCAGCCAGCACTTGTCCTTTTCTTCACTTCTATCCAAGCAAATTAAAAGAAGTACTTGCATACTAGCTGGGGGCAAAAAAAAAAAAGAAAAAAGAAATAAGCAACAGTATGATGCGGCTTACCAGAGGAGGATAAAAATATAATAGAGGATAATAATAAAATAGGGGCATAAAAGGACAGTACTTTTATTCAATGTCAGTACTCTGTGCAAAACAACAGCACCTTACTTTTGACTTGTATGGATCCACCAATTCAAAGAATAAACATGGTAAATCTTGAAGAATAACACGTGCCAATATCACTGAACAAAATAATCTTCTTGAAATAAGTCAAATGTATGTTAGTCATTCAAAACAGAGTCCAAGAGACAACAGATTTAAAAAGAAATACAGATATCAGCTGTATGATTTGCTTCTGTTAGAATTAAATCCTGTTTTTCCATGACTTCTCTAATTTAATAGTGGATATGTCTTCATTACATAGCTTGGCATTATGCCTTAGTACAACTGATCAAACTTGCCTCCTGCTGCAAAGAAACACTGGAAGTATAGACATCAGAATGGCTTCTGGTAACACTTTTCACAATGGTTCATATTCAGAAGGAAATTAAGTAATCTTGTTCCCTACATTATGCTTTTAAGGATAGTCCTTTTTAGGCCTCTTTGAGAGAGCAAAAAGTATAATGTTTATTTTTCCACAGTTTATTTCTGTTAAGAGTAGTGCATCAACACCAAATGCTAATGAAACACTGGCTGTGCTATTACCACAAAAGCAGATAGCCAAAGAGTACATACCAGCAAATCTCATTGTTTTTACAAAATACAGAAAACTAGACTACAGCTTCAAAAGTCAAAAACGGATCTCTACATTTCAGAACATTTTTTTACGTTCAATTACGTGAAGCTAATTACAGTTTTCTTACATAACTGACTGCCTTTAATGAAGTTGCAATTGAAAAATTACTGAAGAAAGCATATGAGCTATGAGTTACAGACCTACCGGTGTTTTCTCTAAATAACACTTCTACACTTCTAATTGGGTCTAACCAGATACAGGATAGCTCTGTTGACAAGCTAAAATAGCTCCGCAGACACAAAACAATATAACAGACCAACAACTAAAGCACAGGACTATAAGCATTGCTTCAGATCTCTCAAACAGAGAAGAAGGCTAAAAGGAGCAATATAGGAATAGATTCTTTTTCAAAAGCAGATTTGGAAACAAAGCACATTCTTTAAATATTTGCTGCTGATAATCACTGTGTCATTAACTCAACTGATTGGTTTGAATGCTTGCAGTCTGATTCATTTAACTCCATTTTAAATGTTTCAAATCTTGAAAGCAAGTTACCTTGAGAAAAGTGGTTTTCAGCTAAAGGTTAAATTTAATTACTGCTTATTTTCAACTACTTTTCTTTAATTCTTTACTTATATACGGCATTAAAACTAACTACATTCTGTCCCTATGCAGCAGAATACACACCCTAAAGCCTGTCTGCCTAGCTTTTTCTTTGAAAAGTCTAAGTGCAAGAAGTTCTTCAAAATAATTACACGTCCATTAAAAAAAAAAAAGATTTGTATTGTCCTGAGAAGTGATTTTAATTGCAGTTCTCCCTCTTTTTCAATCTAAACAAAATAAATTGGATTAAAATTCTTTACAGAGATTTGTGTTTCAGCTTTTATAATGGACCCAGTACCGAACAAATCCGTGTGCTGCAAAGTCCTTTAAACAAACAAAAATATATAAACTATATAATAAATAATAAAACAGTAACATCGTTCTTCAATGCAGAAGTTACAAACCAGACGTGGCATATGTTAGCTGCAGCATTATCTTAAGAAAACCTATTTTGTCAAAAGCACAGCAACTTCCTGAGCTTCAGAAATTCTTTATGTATTAGATCAATATTTGGTACAATTTTTTAAAAAGAGAACATAAGCTGATTAGATTACCTTTGTTGTGATTTGTGTTTTTCTCTGTATTGATTTGTTATTCCCCACTTAGTAAGTAGCAAAATCAATCTGAAAACGCATTTCACAGAAAACAGTGTTCAGAGTAAAACAATTACCTTGAGTGTAAGCATAGTCGTCCGATCCAGAACTAGAACTCCTCTGATACTTATGGCTTCCTTTTTCTCCTCCAGATCCTGGGATTACAGAAATAGGCTGAATAGGTTCTGGTGCTGCAGTACGCTCTTCTTGGTCCACTAAATTTAAAAGATTCTCAGTCGGTGCTCGACCTACTGTGATTTTAAAAATAGTTGGGTTTGGCTGAGATACCATTACCCGAGGAGACTGTGTTGGTGCACCTGTAGGTCCAGTTGGTTGAGTGTAGGTAATATATACTGGATTAACACTAAATGGAGGTTTGGGTTGACCCGACATACCTCTTGATGGAGAGCTTGAAGGAGGAGTAGTGGCTGCATACAGTGGGTGCTGGTTTCGTTGAGATGGTTGATTACTTATTGGTGAAGGACTTCTGTTCATTGCAGTCCCAGGTCTTTGCGGTGGTTCAACTGTAATTTCTATTTTATTCATGGAACCCTTGGATAAACTAGGTCCAGCAAAAGGAGGAAGATACGACACAGAGTGACTGCCTTGTTTTTGAAAAGTCTGCGATGCTTGCTGATATGGATGAGGAGGGACATTTGAAGGACTAGGAGGCATAAAAACATGTGAACTCTGATGACTCAGCTGAGGCTGAACCTGGTGTTGAGGAGAGCCAAAGGGAGAGGGGCACTGGGATGCCGGTGGTGATCTAAAGGCTGATTGAGGGATCTGGGGTTGTTTAGGAGAATACTGAGAAGGTTGGTAGTTCTGTTGATGTGGATACACAGGTAGAGGACGGGGAGTATAATGTGGAACTGGGCCCTGTGGCGATGAATGCCACGGTGTATTCTGAGGAGTCTGTCGTCCTGAAGAACTTTGAGATGTTTGTCTAATATAAATAGAGCCAGGAGTCCCATAAAGATTGCTTGGAATCTGTGGAAGAATTTGTAGAGCTCTGGGTACACTCTGTCCAGAGGGGAGGTTTTGTGATACTGTAACAGTAATGGGATTTGTACTGTACCGAGGTATGTGCATATACGTGGGAGGAGGGCCTTGCATAGCAGACGTGTTCATTCCTGGTTGTATGGAAGATGGCTGTGGAGGTGGCTGTGGAGGAGGAGTAGCTGCATTTCTATTCTGGTCATTCATGAAAAATGGATTGTAATTAGGAGAAGCTGCCACAACAGCGGGAGCAGAATGTGGTTCTTGAACTAAGCATATCAGCTGTTTACCTGCTGTGCGTTGTGGATCAATATGTCCATCACTTGAACTATGTACCAGTGTACGACCACCATTAAGTTGAGCTCCATCCCCTGCATGATAGCTGGTATGAGGATGAATACCCAGATTAATGTGCAAAAGGCTATTTCTATTCATTCTGGTGTCATCAGGGCTATGGTACTCCATGTATAAGTATTTGTTGCTCTCCTGTGCGAGGGCTCGACAACAGGCATCCAGGTTGTTGTTGTTCTACAAATAAGAAGGGACACGTTACCATTTAACAGCAAAAAAAAAAAAAAACCAAACAAACAAACAAAAAAACAAAAAAAACCCACTGTTCAAAGTTTAACACGCATTCAACTGGAGCTGTGATCAAGTCTAGTATAGGCATAATATTTTATTGTAGGTGACACAGGTAAGAATTTCGAAAGAAAGATAATACCGACTAGGTCATGGTCTGCACATAGCATATAGCTCACACTACATCTAATTCAAAAGGCTAGCAGTAACACTGCCTACAGTATGACGCTCAAATATCAAATCAAGTCTAGTATGGGGAAAGGCAAAGAATAGGAATGTACAATTAACTACTTCTAACAACACAAAATTAAATTAGACTAAAACTGCAAACTCTGGATAGTCCAAACAAAGACACGGCTAACGTTTTACTGTTTACCTAAGCACATCTCTTTACTTGAAAGTTTAGAACTCCAACGTTTTAAGTCAGCTTCTCGAGATAGAATTTAGCACCTTAAAATGAACTACATGAAGCCAGAATTAGCGCTGCTTGTATTGACAACGTATATTGCCAATGTGTACTGGCAATTCCCTAAGGTCCCTTACAATTACAACAAATTTCAACTATCCTGAAGAGTTCGAGGCTCAAAGCTAAAAAAAGGTTTATTCATTTTAATCAGTGAGGAAACTAAACAACCCTTGTAAGGGCTTGATTTGTTCTGTGGTGCCAGCAACTGAATATACAGACGTTAAGTCATAAATCAAATCAAATATAAAATGGGACACTCCCTTTCCCTTTCTGCCCTCTCTACTCATTTTAGCTTCATCTGTTAATCCTACAGTGAAGATGACATAGTGAAATCCTGTGAAATTTTGAGTATCTAACACAGACATTCATCATCTATTCACATGAAAACATACCGTTGAATACAACAAGAGAGAACAATCCAGCTTTTAATTTTGTTTTACGTTCGCTGTGCAGATACTTATACTAGCTTATTTCTCCTCCATGCCAAGCTACCCTGCCAGACTCCCAGTGGTTGATGGGAATACTCAGATGATCACACACATTTAAAAACAGAACATTTGGAAATGTAGTAATAATCAGCATCACAGTGTCAAAACAACAGCCTCAAAGTAAAAAAAGCTAATTGTTACCATCAGCTCCATGCTATCTGAATGACTTCATAGAGGACTTCATCTATGCCACGTAGACAAAAAAAACCTGAAATTTCTAGATAAAGCCATTTCCTTATTATGGAGGAAGGTGCCATTGTGCTAAATCTCCTATTGATGCTACCATCAATAACCATCCTGTCAGCCACTCTCCTTATTCCTGTGTGCATACAATCAGATATCACATAGGCAAAGATGAATAATCGGCAGAAAAATAAAACCATGAATGTAAAGAAAAATGATAACGCCTTTGTGTATAAAAAAAGCAAATAGCAGAGTCTTCCATCCCTTCAAAATAAAACCAGAAGAATAAAAACTGATGCTCTAAGTAGACTACTAGAAAGTTTTCAAACTACAGTAATGAACTACACACACTCTTTAAAACTTTAAAAACTCTGCACCATACCTGTAGCATGCACTGAGATACCACCCCTTCAGGGATCTCAGGGAAACGTTGTCGGAGATCATGGAGTACGTGCACATCGAGTTGTTGACTGCCCTGAGCCATGCCAGACGGATGATGTTCCAGATTATCAAAAAGTGGAAGTCAACAGACCTTCCAATGATTATGATCTTCTGAGGCTTCGGGCATTTTCTATAAGAAAAAAAATATATATATTTTAAGCTACTGCAACAGTTTCCTTCCTTTCCCCAGTTGCATGTATAAATAAACGACTAGCACTTTTATAGGTTCAGATATAAAGAAAGAGAGAACAGCTTAAGCATAATGGTGGGAATCATCGTTTCTCAAATTCTAATCACAAAACACTTAATGCAGCACAGGTTTGCCTACATGACATTTCACTGAAATGTGCTGGCTCAGGTCTCTATACAGTTCCCCTGCAGTACCACAAAGACATGACTTAAATTAATCTGACCTGTACAAAACGGAACTGTTACAAATTTATTCCCAGTGAAAATATGGAGAGACTGCAGAGCATTTGAGATCACAAAGCATGCATGCCTTTGTTCTTTACAATATGTCAGAAAAAATAGGCTGAAAAATTAAGCAGCACAATAATCCAAAAATATTTCTTTAGTTATGAGACTTAAACTCATTTACATCGCTACAAATTCAAAGAGTTGGGAGCATTTTTTGCAAAACACAACAGGAGTTAAACATAATTCAGTAAGTCCTCTTTAGGACTATGATAATCCATTTAAGGTTTTTGTAAAGCAGTTATATATTAATTACTAACATGATTAGTGACAAAAGCCATCCTCTTTCTTTTTTAGGATTCTTGTATTCTAGAGCAAAGACACTATTTGAACTTCAATACCAAGGGAGTGCTAGCAGGCAAAAACCACCTGAGCCAGTAAATGCTTTTCTCAATTGTGGCTCACCACCACAGAAGTAATCATCAAATAGCTAAAGTCAGAAAGACATGCACACCTTTACATAATAATCTCCAACAGTTCCATGCATCTTGCCTAAAAAAGTCTCATAAGACTTACAGATAAAATACACATCTTCAAAGAAACACAAAATGTCAGTTTCAGGGTAAAAATACCTTTTTTTTTTTTTTTTTTAACTTATTATTTTGAATATTCAACACTCGCACCCTTCTTTTTTTCCCAACTCTTATGAAATATTATTCCCCTATATTGAAAAGGAGCAAAACAGCATCAGGAACATGAAACAGAAGCCCACTCTACCATCCAGCTAGTATGTATGTCGACAGCTTTTAACTGACATTATCATTTACTAAACGACACGCATGGTTGGGCTGCACTGTTATATCCAATCCATCCTAGTATCCAGCACTACACCTGTTACATCATACATTTCCAAGATAAACGAGAAGTTTGAAAAACAGTGAGATATCTCAATTATCCTGTTGATTGAAGATACACTGCAATAAACATACACTGTATAACCAAAGCATCATGTCTCTCTTCAAATGCTAAAGCAAGTGGAGCCGAGAGCCAAGGGCTCACATCACCGTGCAGACAATGGAGCTAAGAGAGGAATGAACACAATGAGTTGCTGCTGAGCCACAAGAGATTAGAAAAGCAATTCTCCAAAGCTTCTCTTTCATGGCAAGCACAGGCTGGGGACACGCTGAGCTCCGCTAAACTACCAGCCTTGTAATTACCGAAAGTTCACAGAGCAATTCAAAAGACACAATGAAAGCAAGTCACTTCACCTACAACTTCCAAAAGTAAGTTGAGGATACTCAGAGCCTAGCAATGGGAATCTACTTTCAGCTATGTACACAGCAGTTATAGCAGCAAAGACATTAAAGGATATTGTTGCAGAACTGGCCCTGCTGTGGTAAGACAGATGACCTTGGCAGCCACAAGTAAAAATTGGGGATCTTGCAAAGCACCACTCCAGTCCTATACAATTCCACCAATCAGTTTTTAACACATTTAACATGATCAAGTTGTATGCACAGGAAAATAGTATCTTTATCTTTTTCCCTAAAGTAAGTTGTGTACCTTATAAGCTGAGAAAATGAACTGAAGTCCACAGTTCCATCAGTCAACTGATGCCTCTCCTCTGAAAGAAGGAATAAAAAACCCCAACATTTCCAGTCCTGTTACACCCCATGACATGTTCAAATACATTTAGAAGGAAATCTATATTACTACCGTTATAAACTAAATCACGTAAAATAAAAATAAATGAGTCATCACTAACGAGATCCAACTGCAAAATAAATTAGGTATACGCAAACAATGTTAGTGTTTATAAACTATGGAATGGCGAGTACTTGCAATGGAGCTGTGCAGCGCAATTCAATGTATGTAGCAATTGGAATCATGACCAAGTGAAATTCCAGAAAATAGGTTATCTGAGACAGTTTCTCAGGCAGGACTCATCAATTTAAAACAAGTTTTTACAAGGTTTGGAATAGCAGTAGGGCCTTGAAGAAAAAAAACCAAACACTTCCAGACCAAAACACAATAGTAAACAAACCAGTTTATAAAGAATTAACCATTTAAATACATTATGTTACTATACCTTCTAGACAAACTCTTTCATTTTAAAAGATTACTTAAATCTTTAGATTAGGATGAGAAAACAGGATTAATTACAGTTAGGTAGAGAGCCTCAATTTCTCCTCCGCATACTACGCTAACACAATGTTTAAACGGCATTGTCCTAACTCCTAATCAAAGGCACGCTGACACAGTTAAAAATTAGATTTGTTGAAGGGCATCTACGTACACTCAACCCAGTATTTGTAAATTAATCTGGTTTTCCTCCTTTTTTCACCACCGTTGTTCAAAGCAGCGAAGACAAGATTTGTACATGTTTCAAATTCATGAATGCAGCATGTACTGACTGCAATACATACATGTATTTTTCTACTGCAGTGTTCATGGTGCACTTCCTTCAAACACCTGCACCAGACTGAGAAGCTCTTAGTCAGGCTGTAGAAAAAGATTCAAGGAAAGCAAGCAAAGCTGAATGCTGTATTTTCTCTGAACATTGCTAGAACTTGAGTATGGACAGACCATGAAATTCTAGCGGACACAACAGCAAAACACCACCAAATTCTTAACTACAGAAACTTCAGAACAAAATTAATATTAGATTAATATCAGATACAAAATTAATATTTGATACAAATCAGTACTCAAAAAGAAAATGAGCATGCATAACATCTTCAGCATTGTCCAACATCTTTTTATGTTGGACAGATAGAGAACTGAAAAGATAAAACAGGTACTGATGGAGAAAAATAAGATATCAAATTCTAAAATGAAGTTCCATTAATTTAGATCAGTACAAGAGTTTATTTTCACACACACACACACACACACACACACACACACACACACAAAAGGAAGTGTAAATAAAAATGGGATTACGTTGAAGAGAAAAATACGATGATCTATAAATGAAAGAACAGCAAAGTTTCCCGCTCATTTGTAATAGTTTCTTGAAAGAAGTTACCCTACATACAGAGTGCTTACTGGTAGATATCAACTTAGCTTCTAGAATAGCTGTAGGCAAATCACCGAACCCCAGAGTAACCTACAGCTTTGGTTACCATCCTCTAATTTTGCCAAGATTTACTGTTCATCAGGCAGCATGAAAAAGAAGTGAGATCAGTCCCACTGCATTACATTACAACTCATCCCCAACAGCTTTCTGACCATACTAGAATTAGAGAACACGGCTGCGGTGCTGCAAGACAGCTGACTGGCAGCTCAGCTCAGAAGGTACGCTATAAGCAAGAGGTCAGAACTAACTAAAGTCTGCTTTCAACTCCAAGTCATCTCCCCGTGGTCCTCTCAATATTATTCTGCACAAGAAGTCTTTCTGAAAATGACAAATGAGCAACTGATTACAGGTGGCCAGCTCTGTACTACTGCCATGATTATACTCGTACTTTCTTCATTTCTGTTACCACACTGGTTATGTGCTTCCAAAGGCTAGAATACTCTCCAGACACTGCATGCCAATAGTAAATCATGAGAAGACAAGAAAGGAATTATCTCAGCTGACAGATTTAGAAAGCAGTGAATTAGACAAGGAATTAATACATCTTGGTTTTTACCTAATAAAAGAATGGTGTTAACAAACAAATGTGGTTTTGGCAAGTGAATTCTACAATGGTATGAGATCACATCTCAACTTCGCTTCTGTATTTCAATGCTCAAGCAGATGCTGAGGTGTATAATTACAGTGGTGCTTCCAACACCGTGGAAAAGCTGTCAAGTAGCAACAATTTTTTTCCAATAAGCAACATGCTTTGCATAAGTAAAGACCATAAAATTTTAAGATCATTCAAACTGAGTTTCTTTACACCATGGATCAACATTACAAAAATATGTATTTATTGTAACAGCATCCATCCCACACATACCTACAGTTCAATAGGCATCTGCACACCATCACAGCCTTGTAAACATGCCTGGCATGTGACCCAGCTGCAGATGCAATCACATAATCACACCTCTAATCCCTGAGCACCCTCTGGAAACACAGTTATCTTAAAATCAAAAATGTTTGCAGAAGAATATTAAACTGACTACAAATGGTTCAAAGTCATCATACTATACTGATACTAGGAACAATAAAACGAACGGTTTTGTACACTAAATTCCCATTTAACTATCCTAATAAACTAAAACAAATAACCCATCCCACAGCTGTCACCAATCTAGCTAAGCAAGGCAAGTACTTTTATGGTAATGTGACAACTATGAAGATTTACGAGCTTAAATATCTCGAAATCTCAGAAATGCAAAAAAACTAAACTATTACAGCACTGCCAAGACAGCATTTTTTCCTGTCCAGGCACAGTCACGCTGTTTAATCATACTGCATCACAAAAGCCAAGAATTATTTTTCCCCACAATAGTCCAGCTAAAATAATTTTTAGGATTACATATATTCTCTCACGCCTCACTAATCACAATGCTCATTAGTAACAGAGGTGCTTTTTATTTACAGCATGACACACACCACAGCTTTTGGAGTGTTACTTCACAGCCTGGAAGCAGAGCTGGAAATAAATATAAAGCAGAACTTCAAGACATTTCGTCAGTTCATATGGACGTATTAAGCTCAACAAAGCAAAAGAAAAGCAGTCAGTGTTTAAAGCTGAGCTCAGCTTGTTGCTGTCACTTGATCTGAAGTGACTGGCTAAGTTACTAAAACCACAACTGAGTAGTTTGGCAAGCTGTCTTACGAACATTCATTCACTTGTACAAAAGAAGATCAACAGATTCAAAAGCTCCTGAATAGCAGGAAGGCAGTGGGAAATACAAAGGAGTATATAGAAAAATTGAACTAAAGATAGAGCTGACAAATTGCTGACCAATTGGTTTCTTACACTATGGTAAAGTTGCGCAAGCCCACCTGCTACTTCTTGGGTCCATTTCCTTGTGTAGTTACACAGGTGTGTCACCTGATGTTCTACAACAGCCACGCGTACCAAAATGGAACGTAACTCATTAAAGCAAGCACAACAAAAACACTGCTAGCTCACATTGAGGAAACAGGAGTGTAAAACAGTGAAGACATTCCTTCTCTTTCTTCTTTCGCTTAAATTTAGGCAATGATAATTGAAAATGACCTTAACAGTTTCTGTAGATGAGGAACATAGAGATACAATCTGGCTTGACTTCACTGCACAAAAGGCAACATAAAACCTCAAGGTAGGATAAATCAGTTTAGAGGAGACCTTTATACACAACAGTGAGACTGCCCGGAAATAGGACTGAAGCATAAGGCATGGGCAAGCATGTTAACAACATCTGCTGCTAGAAAAAAAAAATCAGGAGCTATAATCGATGCTGCTTCCTCCTAGATACACGTCTTGTGCTGCTCCATGCACTTCAGTATTTGCTTTGCTTTATTATTTGCTCTTTATTATGGTCTGTCATCCTTGCAAACCACCAGATAACACCAGTCCATTTAGATGTTATCTACTGTTCTTCCTCTTCCATCTCCGATAGAAGGCATAAAAAAAAACCAAACCAAACCAAAAAAAAACCCCAAAAAACCCCACACCCAACCCTGCCATGGTGTTTGCAACAAAGAGGCAAAACAAACAGGCACATTTACAAGGTGGAAAAGGACTTAGTTTGTAGAGAAAAGTATTTCCTACAAAGATCCAACAGTTTCAAAGCAAGTCACAAGTTATTTTACAGCCTCGCTCACAATCAATTTCTGTCCTGTAAGGTAGCATCATTTTTTAACAATAAAAGAACTTACTTGTTCCACTGCTCCGGAAAGAAAAGAAGTCAAGAATCTCTCTACTCTCTCTACAAGTTGAATCTCCACCAAGTGGAGTACACTTATTGGTACTCCACAGAACATTACAGCAGCAGATACTAAAACCTGAACGATAATGAGAAGACTACATAATTGTTAAAACGATACACCTTCTAGCAAGCACCCTTCACGTACGCATCTTGGCTACTAATTCCGTTAACAACTAAGTATTAGTAAATGCTTTATTAGATATTTATGGTTCTCTTGCTCCACTAAGCAACTGGATGCAGCTCTCACTACATGAAACATAGAACACAACAAATTCTCAATGCATTGATACAGTTCAGGAATGGTACTACCAAGCAGCAAGTACTAACTCCCCAGAAGTGTTCTGCAGGATACCAGGTGAAACTAAAAGCTGTAAACACAACAGAGCTTGCATGCCAAAAGATAATCTTGATCAAAATTATGACGTTAGTACCAAAAGCCATGAAGATGATGAACTGACAGTCTTGCCAGGAAATATCACCTGCGAATACCAACTGAATATTTGTGAACTATAGGCTGGCTGTGGCTGAAAAAAACCTTGAGGTAAACCAGTTCACAGATTTCCTAATTCACAAACTCCAAACACTAGCCCTGCTAAAAGGAGTTTGATAATGCTATATATATATGTTGGATGTGGTTACATCCTACTTTGAGAGTCAAAAGGATATATATTCCCTTAAGAGAATTTATTAAATCAAACATACACTAAAGAGTATGAAAAAAGGTGTATTGGAAATCCATGGGTTCACTCAAGTACAGTTTGCTATTCCTACTTCCAAGTTTAACAGCTACTAAAAGCCCAGATTTATGCTAGACAGAAACTTTGCCAGTAAACTGAAAAAATATTGGAACGCTGTTTAATACGCAATTACTCCAGAAAGTGAGCTTCCTTCTCAAAGCGACGTTCAAATATCTCACAAAGTATATGTTTCTGAGTACTGCAGTGGAGGAGAACTTTCTACAGCTTACCAATTTGACTCTCAACCAGAGGAATTTAATGCTGTCCCAGCCAAAGAGATGCTCCTACACAGGATAAGTGATTTTCAGCATCAACTCTTGGTCCTACACCACAAATGGATGGCCAAATTTAACTTGTTTGTAAAACATTCAGAATGAGTTTTGATGTAAGATGCATTTATACCTGTCAAAATACAAGGAGACCTCCTACAAGACTTCCACAAAATGAAAACTGTTCTTTCTGCAGGAGCTCATAGAAAGCATTCACTGAAGCCAGAGGTTTCAAGAAGACTGAAGACAACAGTCACCATTTAAAAATACCAGTGCGTCACCCTGTCACAAAGAAGTGATATGATTTTAGAGTTAACCACATTCAGAAATCCACTGCTTCACATGCAAATTGATATTCAAACAACAAACCTAAACGCCTCATTCCTCTACACCTTCACTGTTCTTCTTCCTCCTCCCTACCAAAACGTTTGCTCTGCTCTATGTAAATAAGTTGCTATCAATAAATCTGAAAGAATCTATTGTCCATTTGCAGAGTAAAAGCAGCATAATCAGGTCAGTTGTCTGAGACTGCTTTTATTTCCATAAAGGCACACAGCTGCACTTCACGCATTCAGTGGTATAGCACTGGTCATTTAATTTGATTTATTTGGCCCACAGCAAAAAGCTTTGCAATGAAGTTAAGACTTCAGCCATTTTCTCTTCTTTCTACCTTAAAAAAGTTTTAAGGCAACTGTTTCAACTAAATCATCAGCTTTACTGCTTCTGAAATAGCCATAATAAAATTCTGACTGAGATAATAGCAATAATGTCATAAACTACAGTTAAAAATAACCAGATGAGCAGAATTCCTCTGATAAGTATCCCATGTGTTTTCATATGACAAATCTTGAATGCATTCTGTGTGAAGTACACAAAGTGAACTCAAAGACTATTTTGTTGAAAGCTGTATATGTACAAGAACACTACAGGATATAATGAAGACAATTTCTGTAACAGCACCAGCCTCAAACTTTTTCATTCCACCACGTCACAAAGAAACTGATTGAAAAACATATTTATACTTGTTGAGAATATTCCTCTTCATGCAAAGATCAAACAAGATACTAACTAGCATTACTTTCAACTTAAATGAGCTGTGTTATAATCAGCTCATATAACTGACAATAATGTCAAGAGCAACATCTATTATAAAGGCTACCTGTATACTGTATTTGCTAGAACTCATATACCCAGAGGAGCAGTTAAAAGACTACAAAGCAGAAAGAGAAGAAAGTGCTACAAACACCAATGGAACACTGTTTCAGGCCTGACTGTTGCT
Organism: Alectoris magna; assembly: GCA_030625065.1. Taxonomy (NCBI): domain Eukaryota; kingdom Metazoa; phylum Chordata; class Aves; order Galliformes; family Phasianidae; genus Alectoris; species Alectoris magna. The sequence goes on from CM060560.1 coordinate 80,988,737, forward strand.
AGCCTTGTCTCACTTTGGTCGCCTGAAACTAGAAGAAAACAGATTAGAAAAATATGTAGTCAAGTGAGAAAACAAGAAAATGTCCTTTCAGGATCCACAGCAAACAGATGCTAATGGAGGATATGATTCTACACAGAGGAAACAGAGGAGGGAAGTGGAGCAGCACACACAAACAGGAACAAAAAATAAGACAGAAATAGGGAGGGGGCAGACAAAGAAAAAACACGGAAGATGAGAGCAGCTCAGAGATTAACAACAGTGCAGAGAAACACAAACCAAACACTTTCTAATCACCGGAAAACATGAACGTCCATTTTAAAAGTTTCTAATTAAGTTTCCACCACCCAACCGCCTGAATTTCTGTGACACATCTAATTGCTATAAAATATAGTGGACAAGTTACACCGCATGCCTGTCTTTTGCATCATTACAGAATTGGTTAAGAAATCGTAACACGGACTTTGCCCATTCTGTGACACACCCAGACAACTCTGTGCATGAATACCCCAAAATTTAGATGCCATGCTAGAGGTCACATAATACATATAGCACCATATTAATTATATTTACCTATTAATTTTCATTTTTGTATGATTATAATACAATAATATAAGCATTTGTATAGATACGATTATAAGTACACACGTATAGGAACACAGATGCTTGAGCGTGTGTTGCAGATGAGGACCTACTCTACCCAATTTTCTAGTGAAACAGAAAAGATACCTTAAAATAAGGCAAGTCTGCCACCATTTATATGCCTAAATAAATAGAACCAGATGTTGTATGTATGTCATATAAAACTCCAGATCAAACTTTTTAAAATGTCTGTACACAGAGCTATTTTCCCAGAAAGCCTGTTGGAGGATAAACTGAGATAATTTCCATCTTAGAATAACAGATGAATATGACCCTAGCAGAAAAAGAAATGGTCTTACACAAACAAAAGTCTAATATTAAGGTACTCCTTTTTCACCCCTACACTAAAACAGAAGTTTCATTCTACCTCGTCTTCAGCCTTCTTGATAATCTTCTCTATAATGAATTTTGATATCTTCTCTATAATGAATATTAACAAGATACAAATAAGTCTGGTGGATGGAAAGCTTTAAGAGTTTTCCTAAGCAAGTACTATACTCCAGCTATCAGAGAGGGAAATCTTGGGATAATGTTTGATTAATCAACACCCAGATAGAGCTGCGAGTGCCCTGTCCGTGGAATTGCTTCAATGGCAAAACTCCGCAAGGAAGTCTAGATACTTGAGACACTCTTGTTCCCTAATCACAGGTCATAAACAGGAAAACCAATATAGATAATGGAAAGATCAGACCATGAATAGAATTGTTCATGTTAAAGCACTAATGCATCCCTGCCAGAATTACTGTACAGCTTCAAAGGACTTGAACAGTATCCAACAGCTTTCCTTGATTCAAGCTTCGGAGTATCCTCTTCCATACAGAGACTAAATCAGGTGTTTTAATATCATAAAAGGCATGCTGAGAGACCACAGATGGCAGCAGTAAAAGGACAGCAACCAATGCTGAACTTTTCCCCAGATGATACAGACTTCAATTTCCCATCGTAAATAACTTTTGTGCTTTTCTGCGCGCTCCAGCCAGAGCATAGGAACGGAAACCAATTTTTCTGACATTTCAATAGCCTCCGTATTAGAAGCTTTATGAATTTCAGTCACTCTGCTACATACCAGCTTGAATAGATTCTAAAGACCATGCCTGGCCTCTCATTTAAAACGTTATGACTTTGGTAGGTTAAGAAAATCTGTACTCGCAGTATAGTTTGATTATTCCCTGACATTGTATGCAAAAACAGGTTGTCAGTAGTCAGGCCACGTTTGTTTGATTCTGTTGGGCTGGTACCAGGCCAGAAAATTTCAGAGCCAGAAGATAAGATTAACACAATTCCTGGTTGAAGCACGCATGACTTTTTAAGAATAGCGGAGTATAAAAAGACCAATTCTGTGATGATGCAGCTTCAGTCCTCTATCTGTAATCATGAGTTTTACCATGAAAACGCTGAGCAAATCTGTTGCTCTATACATCTAGAATTATAGGAGAAAATTAAAAGGAAAGAGGTCCTTTTGCTAGTAGCCAATCTTTCGGCAGTTGAATCTGCATGGCTGTCTGATGGTAAAACTTACGAGCAAATATCACTTTCATCAAATGAAGCTACAGGGAAAAAATCTGAATACAAGGTAAATGAATGAAATGCATTTCCTGAAACTTTCAGGAGTAGTAAAACAAGTAACTTTTCAAGACTTTTCAGGATAGTCTGAGTTGACAATTTCATATTTTAAAATATCTCATTTTTATTCTACACAAAGAATATTCTTCCAAATGTAAGTTAAACATGCATGTTAAACACTTAAAGCAATCAGTACATCTCTAAAGCCAGATCATTTTCACGCTCATCTGCCCTCCTGCACTCCATTAAGGCTGGTAGGATAAACTGCTCTGATTTCATTTCCCTCTGAGGAAGCTATCCTCATAATCCTGCTTTAGAGAAAGACAAAAAAAAAAAAAAAAAAAAAAAAAAAAGGGCTCAAAGACAGTTCAAAGTTATAATTGTTACTAACTCACTCTATTTTTCAAGATGTTTGGACTATTTCAACTTTGCTAAAACAAGACGGTGCTGTCCAGCATCTCAACATAGGTTTGTTCTCTAAATGCAATACACATTTTGTTGCGTCAGACCTCTCCTTTCTTAGGTGTTAGGATGGTAGATAACTTGATAAAACAGTAGCAAAAGAACTGCTTGAAACATTCCTTACACTACTCTAAAATCTGTGCTGTGCTCAGTGCTATTCACTGTCAGAAGAACACAAGAATGAAACAGATGACCAATAGTTTGAGTAGTTGCAGATGCAAGCTACAAGAGCTTAAAAGTCTTTCACTTGATATGGTTTGGTGGTTTCTTCACTTAAATGCTGCAGCTAAGAAGGAAACCCAGTGTCAAACTAGTTCTTTAACCAACCTCCCTATTTCTTTACTTTTCTAAAGTGGCAGCATGCATGTTTTCCAGAACAAAACAGCATGGAATGTATCCAGCTGTTTACTCAGATGCAAAGAATTTGAATCTGAAACACAGGTCTCTTGGTCTAACTCCCTGGAGTCTTAGAAAAGCATCATTTGCTGAGGACACAGATGAAAACACGTCACTGTCACAATCGCCCACAAAACTAGTGTAGTCCTGTATACAGCAAAAGCCTAAGCATCAGGAAAATCTAAAGTTTAAAATAATCTGCAGTCACCTCTCATCAGCCAAACACACTGCCATCACAGTATTGCCCAGCAGCCAAGAACTAACAGACAATGCCTAATGCAGAAACAAGCAGCATGAATCACCTAATTGCTCAGGTTCAAAGGCCACCTAGTTCCAACCCCGCTGCTGTGGAAAGGGTTGCCACTCTTTAGAGATCAGGCTGCCCAGAGCCCCATCCAACCCAGCCTTGAACTTCCAGGGACAGGGCGCCAACAGCTTCTCAGGACAACCTGTTCCACTGCCTCACCACCTGCTGGGTAACAAATTTCCACCTCATGTCTAATCTAAGCCTACTTTCTTTTAGCCTGACACCACATACCTCTTGTCCTATCACTTGCACATTTGTAGATTTCAGAAGCAAATGAGTTGAAAGCAAAAATACGTAAAATTAACATCGTAACCTGATGTTTTGATTCTGAAATTATAGTGTGAATAATCACACCCCCTACTTAACCAAACAGCCCCAGTGACTTCTTCAGACTTTAAGACACTCGAGGCCCACTGCTTCTGTGTTCTGTGAACAGTTTATCCTTCTCACTACATATTTTGCCTTATTTTCAAGTTAATTCAACAAGTTTCAAACTCATTTTGAAAATTCATAAAGAAAATATAAGCTGAACTCTGTACGTGCATGCCCAAATACAGGATACCAGTTACTCTGCCTGATAATGTCATATTTCCGCAACCAATCATGCACTTCAATCAGAACAATTTTCCACTTACTTAATAGAGAGACAAAAAAAATAAAAAATACTCTAGTGAGTCACTGTCCTAACAATCAACACGCTTCCAAACATGCATAAGAGTAAAGACATTCTTCATGCAGTTACATGCACTTGGATCAACTCATTCAACAAAAGGCTCAAACACCACACTACGGACTATTCCTTTATATAAAAATATTTATTACATATATAACAGTTGTCAAAAATTGAACCCTGTCAAGAATCATAACATGCATTTTTGAATTGGACTCGGTGAGAATTTTTAATAACATGGATAATTTTAATAACATAATACAGCAAAAGACTATTAAAATTCAAATGATTGCCTTTGACTTTCAAATGAAAGGAATACTAAACATCCAAATGTTTTTATTTTCTCTCTATTGTGGGTTATCACAACTGAGAACAAAACATGAACAAGCAAACAGCAAAAACCCCACAACAAAATCGCAGAAGAGGAGATGGGCTTCTGCTGTTGTTGAACTCTGGAAGCATTAAATCACAGAATGGTCTAGGTTGAAAAGGACCACAATGATCATCTAGTGTTAAACCCCCTGCTATGGTGCACAGTCGCCAGCCACCAGACCAGGCTGCCCAGAGCCACATCCAGCCTGAGCTTGAACACCTCCAGGGATGGGGCATCCACAACCTCCAATAGCTAGAAAACAACATTTAATTTGAGGAATTCAGTTTTGGAGTGAAAAAAACCTTTGTCTCAGCAAGTATTAATCAGCACAAAATACTATAGCACAAACTAACAACTGAATTGGGTGCTTACACAAGAGCTAACTATCACATAGGAAGTCTGGTCTGACTATTTCATAATAACTTTAATACAATGATTATGGAAAGAGAATTTGCTTCTCTCTTTTTCCCCATATGCTTCCTCCTCCCAATACACAAGAACAGATTTTGAAGATCAAATAGCAAAGTGATTATTAAACTGATTACTAAAGCAAAGCTTTTCTTTACAAATACCAAACACTAGGTGGATCAGCTCCCTTATTCATCTCAAAAGCACAGGAAAACTTGTGCAAGAATAGATACAAAACACTGGGCCAGAGGCAGGCGGCTATGGGTGAGACCAAAGTGATCATGAGGAGATCTGGCCAGGAGCATCTCAGAAGAGGACTCCTCCCTTAGGTAAGACAGAAAACAAGGCAACAAATGAGACTATTTCGTTATTAGATCAGCAAAAGCCACACATTTCTCACTCCATGTAGCAGCTCTCTGTCTGTCTGGGATAGAGTCAGCTCACAGTTGCTGTAGGCTTTGGAGAGACTGATGTGACTGACTGGTTATACTGGCGTTTTAGACACAGAAGAAAACTGATAACTAGAAATCTTATCTACAAGGTTAAGTGATAGAGCAGTCAGTATCCTGTGACATCCAAATGACCTACATTCAGCCAAGCCAGGAAGCCAAGCTTGCAGAGGGGCTGACTGCTTCCAGCTTCCCTGAAAACTTTCTGTTCCGAGTGATCATTTTCTTTTGTTTGCAAGAATCAGGAAGAGGTCTTAGCTTGATTTTTATTGTGGTCATAGCTATCTACCCAGGCGAGTTGAGAAGGAAGTAATCAAGAATCACAGAGCAGAAGATAATTTACACATGGGGACAAACCGTACAAACTATCTATATATTGCTGGGGAAATGTTACTATTTTTATGAGATACACAGAAGTGAAGTGAGTTTAATCTAGAGCCATGAAAGAATTAAGCACCTAAAAACATGTTTGCAAGCCTCACATATCACTGCTGAAAAGGTACTCAATAGCAAATGTTAAAATTACATTAAAACATTCAGGAATTACCCATCATGTCTAATGTATTTTATAAAATTACATATGTCATAATCTATTATAATTCTATCTTCAAGTTTGCACCTTAGTAAACTCATTTCATGCTTAAGCATTATTTTTTTTTCATAGTCACCAACTCAACATCCACAGGAACTCTAGATGAACACTGTTTAATACAATTGCAATTCAACTGTTTTACTATTTTCTTAAAATATTGCTGAAATAACCACAACAATTCCAACAAATGAGTACCTGTCTACTGAATAGCCACTCTGTTATGCTCTATGCGCACACCATCAGGTAACCAAGCAACTAGGCTATTCTAATATAGATAACATAAGGCCATCACTACTTACAAATAAATAACCAAAAGCATCAAGGTCAGTTTTCTGATTGCCAGCAATCTCTTACAGTTTAATAATAATTCAGATTATTTACAATTATATAATGTTTATATAATTCACATATTTTACAATACTTAGAAATGATCTGCCCAACATTTAACACTGAAAAAAAGACAGGAAAGAAGAAAAAGATTCCAGAAAACAAACAAAAAATACCAACCCAGAACAACCCAACAACAACATAAACAGGAAAAGAGACCAAAAGTCTCTTTGCAAGTCTACATGCATTCCCCCCCACCAAAGCACGTGGAATTCTCATTTTCTGAGCAGACTAAATAGCCTGTGCCATAAATAGTTTCACTTAAAAATGAGTGCAGCTTATGTAAGCATGTGGCACTCACCATAGGCATTTTTACTGATAGCAAAAACCCTGGCCAAAAAAAAAAGAAAGTATATAAACATAGTTCAGAAAATAGCATTGAAAAATTAACTCAAAATACCAGGGGGGTTTACTATAAACTGCTACTGACAAATCTTAAATAAATACTCTGCAAGTGGACAAGAAGATACGATTATCAAAGGCTACACCAATGACAGTACTCAAGCAAATTTATTCCGAGTAGCCCCAAAACAGAAATTTGCCACTGTTAGGAAAGAACAGCTTTCATTGTTAAGACATGTCTGTACTCCCTGGATCTTATATCCCACCACATAATGAAAGAATAAGACCAAGAGATACTAAAATGTTTGAGTCAGAACTACTTTTCCTCCCTTCTCAAAGACCATGACAAATACTTAAGCCCTTTCTTCTCCCATAGCATTCTATCAATTCTTCCATACCTTTCAAAAACTATGATATATAAGGGAATTCTTTAGACTTCTTTACAACACAAACGAACAAAAGGACTAAAATTAAAAAAAAAAAAAACAACCATCTTATTTAGTTTTGTTTTAAATAGAATTCGTGCAAGAATAGAGTGGCAAATTCTTTTGATACTTTCCCGTCAGTTCTTTAACACCACTGTCCCTCCATCCAGTTCTTACAAACACTAAGAACATGAACAGTAATCCCCATAGGGACTGTTTCAGTGAGTCCAAGGCTAGTAATTAAAAAGTAAAATAGAAAAACTTTTTCTCTCAGTCTTGAAAAAGAAATAAGCACGCAGAAAGTTCCCTTTGAGAAGATATGAATTACTTAAAACATGAGAAAAGTAGGAGCATTTCTGCTATCTTTTCAGTTGCTTCCAAGAGGGGAATCGTCCATCAGACTTAACAAACTGGCCAACGATGCTAACTAATTCTTGACCTCCTGCTAACAACCATTTACGAGAACAAACAGCACCAGGACTTCTGCAAATGAAGAGCAGAGACCTCAGTTGCACAAATACCGTAAGCCGCCATCTCTGTGCCCCGATCACAGCTTGGGTAACATATGCTCTTCAGAGATCTGTCAGGCATTTTTGTTACAACTTTTACAGGAAGCGGTCTCAGTTAGGGAAAAGCAGCTTTCAAGTGACTGGGTGGCTCCTCCAGAAACAGAAGTGCTGTTTGTCACACCGCCAGCAATGCCTGTGCGGCTGGTCCCAGCGAAAGACAGCAATCGCTGAAAGATCAGTGAAGATCCCTCAATGCCCACATCAGTACAGGGAGATGTTATCCACTCCGTGGTGTTAAAAACATCAAGGACTGCTCCAAACTTGCTAAGAGCAAGTTTCATTCTTGTAGCTGGTAAACTTGATGAATTAGTAACTTCTGTAAAGGACAATTTTAACTCCCCCTTATGGAACCCTTCTTCATAGACAAAACTCTGATTTTAACACAGCTTTGCTAAGTTTCCAACCCTTTAATTTCTCTCTCTCCTCTTTTCTCCAATACAGTAGGTCACTTCTGAAGACTGATTAAAAAAAAAAAAAAAACACCCTGATCTTAGGTCTCTCAGGCCTAAGGCTATCTTCAGCCTCGTTCACCTCAGCTCCCAAATCTGAAAAAGGATTGGCAGGTGGAACATTCACTTGACTTGGAACTTTCTTTAAAGCAAAAGAAGCATTTGCTCTATCTAGAGAGGGCTTCACAAGCACAGCGATAGATTTCATTTTAGAGGGTCACTCTGACATTTTAAAAGTTATTCCATTGCAAAAGATAAGCTAGAGACTTATTTCTCACAGACCTCTCTTCCTGTAAACTGGATATACCAAGAAAGCAAAAGAAAAAAAAGAAAAAAACACAAAAGGAATCTAGACATGCACAGAGACTCATCTCACTGTCGTTATCTGCTAGTGGAATGGGTACACACTGAAGGTTAGCATCTGCAGTACAGAAGTAAAAGGAACCACAAAGCTACATACATTACTGTAAGGAGTTACTGAAAAGCTCATAAGCTCAGAACGCATGAAACAGTTGCAGACAAGCAGTGAGATTTGTTTTGAAATGACTGCACAGATCACTGCTGCATATGAAAAAGGAGAGTAAGAAAACTATGACCACTTCTTTCCCAACGTTGTCATAACAGAAGGAAACAAAGCAGAGATCCTCACTATAAGAGCGGTTGCCCAATACTGCCCACTAGAAGCTTACTGGTGAGCTACAAACTCACACAAATCTACAAAAGCATTAAAATATTTCTTTCTAAAACCCAGGTGTTCTGAGTTCAATTAAAACACACAGCCAACAATCCCCAGGTTACTAAAGTCACATCTGTACACCACCAGATCACCCAGAAGCAAAAGCCGGATTTTGTACAAGTGGCATTTCTGTAAAATTGCTAAGGAGAAAAAAAGAAGAAAAAAAGAAAAAAAAAAAAGGAGGTTTTAATGCCTTCAAGGCATCGGTGGGAAGAAAAATGATATTTGACATAGAAATGTTAGTTAGTAACAAATGTACCCTATTAACCTTTTTTTGAACAACTGTGAAAGAGCAGTGAAATTGTACAGAATTGCCACTTTGCCTTAACTTTACGTGTCACCTTTGACCTGCTGATAGCGAGAATCACCATTCCATCAGGATGGTCTTCAGAGTTTCAGCAGCAATGCTCTAGCACCCATCCCACTGCTTCTGCAAGCTCATCTTCAAGAACACACATGCAAAAGGCAAAACTTAAGTTCCTTTCAGAACATGCACAAAATCCAGGTAAAGAACAACCCTCCATACTCTCTTGTATTATTATTTATTGCATGCTCAATATAAAATAAATAAATAAAGAAGAAGAAAACAAATCCCGGACTCTTCCAAGTCTTAGGTATAAACATTCACGCTTGAGTTAAGCCAAAGTACACAAGCTCCCCATAGAACAGAAATAATCGCACTTGAGGTTTTATACACGGTGTGACAAACTCAATGACACACAAAGAATAAGAGAAGCCTTTCACAAGCTATTTTCAGTAGCTTAAGACATTGTAAACCAGTAAAAATGTCTTTAACAGATGAGACTTCAGGACAAATACCTCCAAACATAACCAAGGAAAGCTTAAAGCCACAACCAGATTAAAACACTACCATGACTGTCGATCTCTTTATCAAATTTGAATGGACAACACTGAAAACATTTCAGAAAAGTACCCATATTTTTTCCACCACAATACATGAGACAAATGCCGATAGTATTAGAATTTTTTTTTCTAAAAGTATCCTTAACTCAACTGTGATTTCACAGAAACCAATCCACTTTTCAAATTAATATCCACTTCACTGGACATACAATTTCATTTGACTGCAAGCATTTCATTAAAGCATATTGACTGTGGAACACGACTGACTGAATGTAATCAGCCAAAAAAAGTTTTTAAGAAAATATTCTCAATTATCCATCAGCAAGCAAACACGCAGGTAGCAAAACATGTACACTCTAGTTAGATAGGCTACTGAACACTGCTATTGCACAATGACCTTAAACTCTGTAGCTTTACTGTTTGCTTACTGCTTTATACAACCTCTGAAAAGAGCGAAAGGAGAAGTAATTTTTTTATGAAAGAGTTAGGTCAGGACAGAACCTGGTAACACATTAAAGATGCTGTTCAAATACCACTACTCCTAATTCAGGCCCTGAGAAAATAAAGCCCACTGGAATCCAAGAACGATTGCTTCTTAAGAACAAAAAGCCGTGCTACATAAACTTAATGGAGATGAAATTCTTCACTTTTATACTGTTCTGATATGTTGGCTGTTACAAAATAGCACTTGAAGCAGGAGAAACATTTGAAGTCATAATCAAGGAGATGCACAAACACTAAAACATTAGGTCCACTCTGACATGAAACTGAGACTCACCCCGAGTGATCTATATAGTATAATTCATCCTTAAAGAACGAAAAAGAACAAACATTAAGAACTTCCTGATAATCTTGATCTGTATGGTTTATGAGCAACATTACAGTTTGTCTCACCATCTTATTACACACTGAATTTTGCCAGATGATTGCAGCTTCTCATGTCAATAAAAAGGTTCAGCATCCATGAGTCTTCTGGATACTGATACTACAGTGCCATCTTTTAAGCACTGACTGACACAGCACAGGAGTTGCTGACAGATTACGTACCTCCACTGAATAGGAGATCATAGAGGACACTTTGTACCACAAAACCTCCTACCAGAGCAGCATCAGGTCTAACATCTTGTGCCTTACACTGGAGACAAATTGCAGACTGCATATTTAATTTGAAAGCCTTTCACACGGGTAACTCTGCAGGATACTTCAAGGTTTGGCAGAATTTAAGAAGCTGTTCTGGAAATGTTTTAAATCAACAACTTTAACATTTGAATAAATGACTCTAAACAAATCTTTCTGAACTTTTATCTTTCTATGTAGAACGCTTCCCATATGCAGACTGCCACTATGACATTACCACACATGCAATCTCAGCTATACGATACTTGGTCTTTCACAAGCCAGTCAACATCACCCTTTAGACAATATTTTATTATATTATGCCTCTACAGAAACAACTAAACAGAAAATCCACATTACATAGATAACTACCAATTCCCAGTTTAGGCTTTGTACCTTCCTGTTTGTGTAAAGACAGTAATAAGGACAGGAAAACACAATGCAAAACCACAAGTAACAGATATTTCTACACTGTAACTTGAAACACCTGCCTACAAAAGTAGTCCAACAGATGTTCCTGAAAAAATCTGCGGCTATATACAACTCTCTCTTAGCTTCACTCAGTTTGTCACCTGTCATTCAAATGCAACAAATAAAGTCTTTCACTGTAGATATATTTACTTATGTGTGTAAAGACAACTACGTACACAACAGACACTGCACTTACTTCAGCTCACAGTAGCGGAAAAAGTGTTATATAGACACTCCTAAAGCAAAATGTGTCATGCTATAGTAGAGTTGGATGACTAAGCAGACATGATAGAAATATGCAAATCTGCACCCATCCAAGAATATTTCTGGGGCTACATATCCTATTTCAAATACACACTATAAATCATTTCAGGATCAAAATAAGGAGAAAGCATCTACAGCTTAGCTCAACCAAAAACGTACTTTTGTTTCAGATCTGTGTAGCTCTTGAGAGGTGACAGAGGCAAGCTGTTACCACATAACGTTAAGAACTACGTATTATTCTTTTGGAAGAATACAAAAGAAACATTTACAATTGGCACAGACATTGCTAAAATTAGGTGGAAAACAAGGTAAGTTTTCACAACAGCTATTCAACTCATCTTGTCCTCCTCGAGATGATGACTAACAGAAAGAAGGAGCCTCAATGAGATCTAGGAAACAAGAAAAAATGGACACAGACCTCACAACATCCTCTTCACATTTATCCGCAGTCACCTATATGAAAAGTTATGATGCGAGCCAGATGAAAATAAATCCCAAAAGTGCAGTCAACATACAGAGTGCATCTATCACTCTTTTTCATATGACCGTGCTTAAGACAAAAGATTAATATTAAAGACAGACAAATGCTGATTGCATTATCCTTTACTAATGTGTGTAAAAACTGATACATTTTATAGAAGAACTGAGACAGCCTATATGCACACTGTTAGATTATTCTTTAGATTGCTGCCCTCAGCCAAGAGGGCAGGATGGGGGCTGACTTCAAAAAGTGTTGCGAAATGCTTAATTTTTAAGAACCCTGTTCCTCTCTCATTGCTAAGAGGAAATGAATTTGACATTTCTTCTTTTTACGTGAAATATGCTAACACACAACATGCTTGGACAAGGGGCAGAGGAAAGCAGTGCTCTTCTTATGAGTCTGGAAGAAAAAAAAAAACAAAACAAAAATCAAAGCTATCCAAGCAGTTATTGACCTCTGATCACACAGACTTTCCTGGTAAGTTTTACACGTTTCTACTAAGCTCTCTGAGAACAGTGCCAATCAAGTGGACCTGTTACGAGCCTATAAATGAACACTTACTACTCAATTTCAATCACAGTAGATGTCAGCACTAAAAATAATGGGCACCTATCAGCACACCAACAAGATGGGCCAGTCTATCTACTTTTAGTATCCATTTAGAATGGACAAAGAGGGGAAGAGGAAGACTGCTGCAGACCTCAAGAGAAGACTCTGGACAGAGCATAGAATCATTTATGGTTGGAAATGACCACTAAGATCATCTAGTCTGACTGTCAAGCCATCACCACCATGCTCGCTAATTGGTGCTCCTCAGTGCCTCACCTATCCCCTCCCTAAGCATCCCCAGGGACAGTGACCCCACCATGTCCCTGGGCAGCCTCTAACAATGCTTTACCACTCTTTCTGAGAAGAAATTTTTCTTCATATCCAACCTGAACCTCCCGCGGCACAACTTCAGACCATTACCTCTCATCCTATCACTGTTACCCGGGAGAAGAAGACAACCCACACCTCACTACAATCCTCTTTCAAGTGGTTGCACAGCCTCTTCCCTGAGCCTCCTCTTCTCCACACTGAACAATCCCAGTTCCCTCAACTGCTCCCCATTAGACTCGTGCTCCAGACCCCTCACAGCTTCACTGCCCTTCTTTGGACACGCTCCAGGGACTCAACACCTTTCTTGTAGTGAGGGGCCTAAAACTGCTAAACTGAACACAGTATTCAAGGTGTGGCCTTATCAGTGCTGAATACAGAGACGGTCACCTCCCTTGTCTTGCTGAGTGCACCACTATAGCATAACCATGGCCCTACTACCTCCAGAGCCAAACCACCACAGCAGCATCATCATGCTGCAGTCAGCCCGTCCAAAAGACAGCTACAGCCCCTTTACCCGCGCTTCCATTTATTTACACGCCCTATATCTCACACCGGGAGCAGCCCACGCAGACCAGGAGCCCCTCGGCCCCTCCTGGAAACCACCCACCCTCTCGCCCTGGCACCAAGAGCCCCAAAAACAAAACGCAAAGTTCTTCCCGCCGGCTGCGTGGGCACACGACAGCCAACGCCGCCACCCGCACCTCCCGGCGCCGCACCCCAGCGGCTCCGACCTCGAGCACCCCCTACCCCAGCCCAGGCCGGGGGCAGCCGCCTGCTCCGGCCCGCTCTCACCACGTTCCCTGGGCCGGGGCGGCGGCGAGGCGGAGCGGAGGCCTCGCCCCGGGCCCGTCCCAAGCCTCCCCTCCCTCCCGGTCGTCCCTCACCGTATTGCGCTGAGAGCTCGGCTCCGGCGGCGGCTGCATGCCCGCCCGGCCCCTCGCTCTGCCCCGGACCTCCGGGACGGCGGCCGTTGGAGCGCGGACGGCGGCCGCTGGAGGGGGGCGCCCCCCCCGCTCCTGCTGCGGGTGCGGGGGCGCTCTCCGGTCGGCCCCGGGTCTCCGAGAAGGGGGGGAGGGAGGGAAAGGGGGAGGGGGCCTAGAGCGCGGCCGTAAAGCGCTTCCGGGATGCGGGCGGCGCCGCACGCTCAGTGCGCGGCGCTGAGGCCGCCGGCCGCGCGGCGAAGGGGAGGGGCTGGGCCCGGTTCCGGCATGGCGCTCGCTCTCGCGAGACTTGGTGGCGCGGGGCCGGGGTTTGAACGTGCGCGGGGAGAAACGGGTGCGGGGTTGGGAGGGGGGGGGTTGGTGACTGCGCGGGGTTCCCTCAGTGCTGCTGCCGGCCGTTATCGCCGCCTTCCAGGCACAGCCCTAGGACGGCGTGGCGGGAGCTGTAAGAGGACGGTCCTCGCTGCCGGGCGCCCTCGTTCACGGCCCCCTTCTAGTCAAAACTAATGGGAGTAGGCACGGAGCTGCCTTGTTTCTCTGAAAAAGCTCTGGGGATTGCAGGGCGAAGCGGTGGAGGGAGCGGGCACGCACCTTGTATTGCCATCACTCGTTGCTCACGTCATCTTCCTTAGGCTTGAGGCCTTGTTCCTGTGTCGGAGGTTGTGTAACTTTAATTACGGAATTCCTGATTCCTGCGTTGGAAACCAGCCAAACCTGACTGGTGCATTTGGGGAGGCAAAAGTAGGAGTAAACAGGATCTCAGTGCAACAGTGCTGTTATCTGAGACTGATTCCCTTTGGTTAGACTTCCAGATCCCAAAATGCACGTCCCTCGGCAAATAAATAGATAAATAAATAATATGAACAAGTGCTTGTAGACAAGTGCTAGTTAATCGTTGCAGTAGCTCTACCTGGTGTCTCACTTTCTTGAAATGTAAGAAAAAGCCCCACGGGTAGATGTTGATCCTCATTTAGCTAAGAGTCCGTGCCCTGGATTACAGGTACTGGCCCTGGGTTGTTCAGCATTTTTTGTTTTGTCCGGCTCCTTCAAACCCACAGAAGTCAAACCTCTTTGTTGCTGTTTCTTGCTGTCTGCCCGTAAGCTCCCTGTGCTGCAGCTCAGGGGTCTGGCTTTGACTAAGCAGGGTAGGTGGGCTCATAAGAGTAAGCTCCACAGCTCTGTTTCGGCTTAGCAGCCACCAATCCTTATTTTTTGTTTGAAAACAAGGATTTTTTCCTCTGCAGTGGGCTATGATGGAAGATTGTCATCTAGCAATTGCTTGATTTATCTCCCTGTGTCATTCTCGAAGCAGGAGAGTTCTGACAGAAATTTCAGAGACTTGGTATCGTGTTTTCCATCAGCCTTTAGGTTTCAGAGTGAGATTGTGCTACTGGCGAATTAATCAGCTTTGAAACTTCACAAATGCTTTGCATAAGAATTTAGGAAAAAATCTGTATGGCTCTTAGGGGTCTGCTACCCCAAGAAATCAAAGATTGTGCATGTTTTAGCTTTGCTGAACGCATCTCTGAAAGGAGTCCATTTTATTGCTGATCCAGTTCTTTTGTCCCCTGTTATCCACGTGTCAGCTGCAACGACTGATTATATAAAAACATCATACTATTAAGAAAGCGTTTAAAGTATTTTTAGCTGCTTCTAATGGGATTTAGCAGCTGGAAAGAAGGGGAACTTGCACTGAGTAATCAGTGCAGTTCTTAGACAGCTGTGTGAGAACCAGTGCATCACTGTTAAAGAAATGAATTACTTGTGAAGAAAAAATTGAAAAATAGACCTCAATGCTTGCTGCTCTAACCATAACTCAAACTAGAATGGAATTTGTTGTTAAATTCGCTTCTGTGATAAGTTGTAGATGAAAATGCCACTTCATTTTATGGGTTTTATTTATTTTTTGTTTTGTTTTGTTTGATGCTGGTGGCAGCTGTTGCTAGCCATCTTCAAAAGGCCTCAAGTTGGGATTTAAAGACTGTGCTACGTTCCTTTTTGAAGAGAACAAAACTACAGTTAGTTCTGCTCCTCTTTGCCTCTTTATGAACAGCTGTCTAAGAGATCAATTTTCTTATTTTGGAATAAGGCAATTTTCTGCAGTTTGTGCCTAAGAATTGCAGCCCAAAAAAAGTAGTGTGATAAAATGGTCCACATTATTTTTTTCTGTCTGAATAATTTCTGTGCTGAATTAGTTCCATTTACAAATTGAAATAGTGTTTTTTTGTTTGTTTGTTTGTTTGTTTTTTAAATATATATAAGCACTATAAACTTGAGTCTTGAATCTAAAAAGGCAGATTTCTTTTTCCCTGTTAGGTGTGGTCAGTAATGTTGTCACTGAAGTATGCTACTGGTTTTAATTGTTGGTGCATAAGGAAAGGTATGCATAAGGCACGCATCCATTTGTCTTAGTTTTGGTTACAAATAGAAATAATATGTCTGTCTTTCTAGACATAGAACTGTACAGTATTATAAAAAAAAAATAAAAAAAAATCCAAGAAACTGTGTCTAGAGTAAGGAGGTGCCATTTTTCATATCATTTTTCATGTGGAAAGAAATGGGTTTGGGATGAAGTCTGAGCAGAGGAATCGGTAACACTACCTCATGATAATGCCAAATCCTGCTGATTCCTGTTATAGTTTACTCTTACACACAAAGTTGCAGATTTAATTTAGCTAGAATCCTGAAGAACCAGAGCTCACAATAGAGGATGTCCTTTCTGTAGTAATTCTACTTCCGCCAACAGAATTACGTATAGAACATTATGGTCCTGATATGTCAGTTTAAAGGTCACAAACCAGCTAGCTGTAAATCCCACATCACTAGTTTATAAGATCACCTTACTTCTCTCGCTTTCATTATGTTTTAAGGAATATATCCTTGGTCTTTCCTCATTTTAAGGTGAATTCTGTCACCTGAAAACTGCATGTAGAACAAGATTTATCTACTGGGTTGCAAATTCAATTAAAACTTTTGAGACCTGTGCATCGCCCCTTGTACTTTTCCTTTTGCAGTGAAAGGATTGTTTTGGCTGCTTTTTTATTTCAAAGATGTGCCAGTCACGTGACCCTGAGAGCACAGAATAAAATGTTCATTGTTTGTTTTCACAGTGATTATGGATGAAGAGTTTTATTTCCAAGTGAAGGTACCGTGGCGTTAAAAAGCAAACACAGCAATGCTCAAGTTGAGAAGTCAAAATAAACTTGTGCGAAGAGAGCACTCAAAAATTCTATTACTTTGTCTTAAGATGTTTGGGGTTTTTTTTCTACTTTATGAAGTACAAACCCAAGAAACTGTTGCTTGTTAGTTACTACCTTTGAAGGGCTATAGCTGTCACCATCTGGTGAACTGATGGGTGTTGGGTGTATGGGCAAAAGGGCACGTGTCCAACGGACAAGGGGGGGTTATCCCTCACTTTGATAATTTCTGTGTGTCTGTTGTTCTCCACTTCCGAGGTACAATCACAATTGCATTTACACTGGAAGTTTTTCAAGGCGTGCCTTTGTTTTCTCAAGTGCTGTGGCTCGTTCCCAGTAGGCAGGGGCAGAACTGCTGCTACTGTTTTGAGGAGTCTTTTGTCTTAGAGAACAACGGTGCCCATGCAAAGAGCATTAGAGGTAGTGCCAGCACACACCTTTGAGTTGGCTTGCATTCTTGTCAAAGAAAAACTGCAGTGCAGCCCCCATTTTTCTCTTTGCAATTTCCATAAGTAAGTTTTTGCTCCCTTTGAAGCTTCTAACCCGTGGCATGCAAGAAGTAGATTGTACAGAAATGCAGATTCTCTTTTAACGTGCTTAAAAACATATGAAAGTTTCAGGTGTTCCTTTATAGAGTCTTCTACAACAGCTGCAGTTTTGGCATGATCTTCAGCACTGGAACTACTTGGTGCAGAAACACTGAAGAGCCAAGTCAGTAATGTGTATAGAATCAGTGTCAAAAAGTGTTTTCTGACTCTGATTGGGATATAAAATGTGAGAAAAGGGAAGAGCTTTGCTTGCATATATGCCTTCGTGATCGTGCATATTTTATATTAAACTTTAATGTTGCAATTAAAAGAGAATTGGTGATATTTTTCTCTAAAGCTACAAAAAGACCGTACTTCTCCATTTGGTTATATATATGAATTATTCCTCTAAGGGTATTTTTCATCACAGTTAACTTCGATGCTCTGTTCAGTTTCTAAACATCTAGAGTTCCCTGTGTAGCAGCAGGAATTTAAGTTAATGATGTCATTTGCTCCTTCTGTGCCAGTGCTGTTGTGCAGAAGTAGAGAATTCTGTAAATTTATCTATCTTTTTTTTTTTTTT
The DNA here is from genome assembly GCA_030625065.1 of Alectoris magna. Lineage (NCBI taxonomy): Eukaryota > Metazoa > Chordata > Aves > Galliformes > Phasianidae > Alectoris > Alectoris magna. Next base: position 81,006,827 of record CM060560.1, read on the forward strand.
TTTTTTTTTTTTTTTTTAAGTCTTATGTGTGTTTATACTTTTGCAGTGAGCACAGCAACTTCTGTAAGTTCATTTTACAGACTTGCACGACAGATGCACCCAGGTTAGTGAGCATGTGACATGTAAAATCACTGGTAAAGGATTCTGAAATTTCTACAGATAAAAGACTCATCACAACAGAAGATTGCATGTGTGCTTCTAATTCATTCAACATGGGAGTAATATTTTTGCTTCTATCTGATTGTGTCAGAGTGGTATTTCCAGTTCCCAGATTTTTCACTGGGGTGTGACATTTGAAAGGGAGATAGTACCTCTGAATTGCACTGACTGCTTGTCTAAACTCATCATCACGCACTGCCATTGGCCTGGTCATTGCTCAATGCCAGTTTTCCTGTGAACAAGAGTATGGCAGACAGTAGATTACCACATCGTATCAGATACGGTTGCTAGTAAGTGCAGACAGAGTGATAGGGTCTGAAACTGTAGAATCTGTAGAAATAATATTCCTGTCCTTATAGGAATGCCTAAGATCTGTGCAACATGCAGGAAGCTATACTGTCTGATAATCGGATGTTTTGTATGCTTTTGCTTGCTTGCTTTCCTACTCGTATCTCTCAGAGAAGAGAGACCTATGGGGTATCAGAGCTCTGTGTTTTGTTCTGGAGGGGAGGAACAGTATGTTCTGACTGTGATACAAATGCTTCCTTTTGATATCTGTTGCTATATTCCTTGGAAGATACACCATTATAATAAATTATTTTCAAACCATACTGTGTATTACCACTGAAAGTTGCAACCATGCTGCAGAATGAGTGAAAATGTAAGTACTTATATGAGGTTTTGGGGGATTGGTCTTGCTCAGATTTTGTATCATAGGACGTTAGATGTCTGGAAAACATTTAGCATTTAACCTTTTGAGCTGGAACTTACACTATCTTTAAAAAATAAATGAAAATGGTTGAGTATAACTGAACTAGCTTTAATCTGGGTGGTGTGCAGTTCAGCAATCATAGAAACATTACTATAGGCTTCAGTGGGGGGTTCACAGTCATCACGCACATACACATGCGGGATTTTCATCAGGCTTGTACAGTCTACAAAGAGTGTGCTGCAGTCTGCATTACTCCAGTAGCTATTCACACTAGTTTAAAGTCAAGGTGAGCATTGCCAACGGCACTGCCACCAAGTGTGCTGTAGAGACATCCATGCAGAGGCTGCAGTGATGGTGTCAGAACATGGCCTGGGTTGGTAGACAGAGGTGAATTTAATTTATGACCTGCATGTGTTGCTGGGTAGTATGGAGGCTTCTGTCTCAAGTTACTGGACAAAGTTTATAAATTCTTGGACCTTGGAAAGGACAACTCAAGGTAGACCGCCATAAATGAATAGTTAAAAAGGTCATGAACGTTGATTTCAATTCATTGTTACCTTTCTAGTACTAAGTAAGATCTTACAGCCAGAGTAGTTCAGTACACAAGTAGGACTGCTTGTAGGGGAAGGCTGGGGTAGTTTAGTACTTACTAGTAGGAATTGAAGCTGCAGTATTTAACTGAAATTGTTCTCTCGATTTCAAAGAAGGCAAAACTTCACAGATGCGAAGACATCCATAACTGTTCCCTATTCCAATCTTCCACCTCAGGAGAACTGTCAGTAAAGCACCAAGCTCGCAGCAGCCTGGTACAGCTGCGAACAGTGTAAACGTCTAACGACTATCTAAGGTAAGAGCAGAGCAAAAGACAGCGTTAGTGATTCTTGATGACTGCAAGTAGTATGACCTCTGTGCTTATAACACGGTGTCCTTCCATGGCCTTGGCATTACAGACTAGTATGTAACAGCAGGAGTTTTGCAGAGTCACTTACAACCTTGTCTCATGTAGAGCTGAAAGCATGTAGCTTCTATTTGTCAAGGCAATGCCCGGTCACACATTGCATTTGACTTGTTGGCAGACTTGTTTGCTGAGTTGCATTTGTTTCCAAGTGGGATGCCTTTCATCTTTTGCCAGCTTAAAGGTATTGTCACTTCTTTCTTCCTGATGCTGGTCAGTAGCAGCAGGTATTTCCACCACTTCCAGTATGATTTACACTAACTGAAGTGAATGTGAAGACAACTGATGCAAAAACCATCTCCACTTCTTCTTACATTCATCTTTCATCTCCTTACATCATCTTTTCCTTTTGATAGCTGCTACAAGTTTCTTGGTCACAATTTCAAAGCATTTGATGAATTAAGCAACTACGATTGTGTTTTGATCCATGAACCACTGTTATCTTGGGAAAAGCTGGTTTGAGGACCTGATAGTGTATGAAACATGGAAACAAACACTGCTGTCACAGTCTTTTCACTGAGACACTCATAATAAAGACATTTATCTCCTTCCTCTCTCTAAAGCAAAACGCTCCTCAAACTTAGACATTTTTCTCCTTGATGAAAGGAAGCAAAGTCTCTGAAGACAGAGAACTTACTGCTAACAGTTTGATATGGAAGAGTCAGGTTTTGTGGAATTGGGCAACTTTTCTAAAATACATAGCTTAGATGCAAATGTAGTGTTCTATTCAAGGTTGTCATGGCTGAGCCTTCTGTAATTTTCTCTACAACAGTAATCGGAGCGTAGAAACTAATTCTGATTAACCTTCTGTCTTACTCCAGGAATAAGAGCAAGCAAAAGAAAGAGAATTTTAACAATTCTCTTGAGTTGTATAAGTGGGCAAAATTAAGTGATTTCCTTCATGCTGGTCGTTTCAAAACCTAAGCAAAGTTCATGGGCATGGCAGGGTGGGAGGATGATTGTTGACTATCAGAGAGACATAATTCAGGAAATGAATATCTTTTAAATAACCTTTTAATCTGACATGCAGCTTTCCACTGGAAACTGGAATGTCCTTTCCAAGCAATACATTTTTGCTTGTGTCAAAATCTGTGCCAGTGCAATAGTAAACACAGTGAATGCAAAATCAAAGGGTGAAAATGTTTATTATTGCTTTGCAGTTATTAGAGAAGAGCAAGTCAACACTCTGTATTCAGACAAATAATATCAGAAATGTAAGTGAAACAGTAAACAAATTAAAGCTGTATGTTGTTGATATGCACTGCCATGGGGGAGACGTGTTTCTTTATTTCATTAAAACACAATATGATTGACGTGGGTTACGCTTTTCACCTTAGACAGTGGCCGATAGTACCACCACTGAAGACAGTGGATCTTTGAGTATGGGCTGTCACTTTTCTGTCTGCCTTGGCCCTAAGAAAATGCTCTGTTTGTTTCGCAGTCTATCTATAACTTTGAAAATGTACCTCCAGCCATATAATAGCTGCAACTATGTTATTCATCCTTGTGGACTGGCACCCTGCTCCAAAACTGTCACACAAGTCAGCAGGCTGTATTGGGTCTGCTTTTGAGTGAGGCCATTCAGTTTTACAGTAATTAGTATACTGAAGTTAAAAGAAACTTTGAAATATATAACCATTAAAAGGAAGATGGATAGCCAAAGATTTAAATTAAACAATCTTTAAGGAGAACATCAGCGCTAGCGCTCTTGTCTTTACAACAGGAAACTCTGAAACTGACCATATTTGGTAGGTCTCATTCAAAAGTTCCTAAATAGCTACTTTTTAAAATTACCTTTCAAATCTCACAGAGGCTCTGACATTTGTTAACATTCAAGTCAAGGCAAAATTATTTGTGCTTACTTTGGCACAGAAGCTAATCCTCATGCATCATTTGCATGGGAAGGCAGCCAGCTGCAGAGTGTAGACAAAACTCCTCCCGTCTCCCTGGAGCTGAGGCTCTGCAGGACTCCTGGCCCTGGACCTTTCATAGCAACACCATAAATCTCCTGGGACCCATCAGTGGAGGGGAGGCTGGGGCTGATTTTTACCTCTTTTCTGTTTCCTATCTTGTTGCAGTCTTGTGGCCAGCAGATGTGCCTGCCAAGGTATACAGAGAGAGGCTGGGATGGCTCCAGGAGTGAATTTGTCCTATTGAATTCTGTCAGCCCTGCGGCTTCACACAGACAGCAGTGCTACTGAAGTCAATGAGCTTGCAAGGACTTGCAGGAGCTGTGGGATTTGTTGTCTTGATGTGTCTAAGGATGAGGCAGATTTTAAGACAATAATCAAATGGGAGCAGTGTTGATTATTTTTATTTTTTAGGTAACTGGAAAAAAAAAAAAACAAAAAAAAACCATAGTCTCCAGAACTTAACTTTTAAACTTGTCACCTATGAGTTTACTTTTAGATTTTTATGGAGCACGTTTAAACCTGACATAACTGGATGATTTCCCACTGAGCAGGTGTCTGTAGGCTCACAGACTCTTACTGTCTAAGAAGAGAAATAAGAGCAAGACACGCTCACTTGAAAGCGTATAAACATGCATACCTTTCTTTCTTAAATTACTTCTTTCTGTGCTTTCTCTTCCATGAGTTATGACAGTGTGCAGATTTCCATTGCTGTGTGGCTTTTATTTGTCAATGTCAGGATCCACAGCCGTCGGGGAAGCCTGTACCATCAATTTCAATTTCAGTGCTCTTGGGAAGAGCTGTCAGTCGGCTGAGCTTAGACTTTACTAGATGGCAGACTAGATCTTAGTAGATTTATCTGGATTTTACGAAGGCAGGCCAGTGCCCTTGATACCAAATGACCACCCAGACACTCTTACAGGAACAAAACACTCATTAAAGATTATTAATAGGCCAAAACAGCATTTTCTTTTCAGGTCAAGTTGCCCAGCGGTTATATTATTTGAAGTTTGATTCTATGCGGCCTAAGAGCAGGAAAAGTCTCTGCAATGGGGTCTGCTTAGGTCACTGGCCTTTTGTCATCATGCACACAGTGCAGCAACCTGGAGTGCTGGCTGAAAGGATGGCTTTGTCAGCTCCATTTAGCTGTGTGCATTTGCAAGATGAGCTGTGCCATTAAAATTGTACTATACCTTCTTTTTGAGTGTGTAACATTTTCCAGACTTTTTTTTTTTTTTTCCTTCATTTTTCTCATCTTTGACCATCTCCTGTGCTGTACTATCACCATGGTACAAGAATCGCCACTCCTGTGTGCTCTGCTCTGCACAGCCCTTGCTGCTGCTGGTGAGCCTTGGCAACCTCTCTGGGTTTTAAGTCCCAAATATGTTATGTAACTATTTCCAAGATGATGATAAGGATATAATAATGCTGATGTCTACCTGATGTGGAGCTGTGTTTGCATGTAAGCACTTGCTGCCTTGAACCATATATTTATCAAGAATCATAGAATCACAATCATTTGAGTTGGAAGGGACCCTTTAAGGCCACCTGGTCCAGTTCCCCTGCAACAAACAGGGACACCTACTGCTATACCAGGGTGCTCAGAGTCCCATCCAGCCTGACCTTGAATGTCTCCAGGGATGGGGTATCCACCATATCAGCTACGTCTTGCAACTTCAACGGCACCAGAGTGTTTGAAACATATGTCAATGAGTCCAGAATTTGACCTACAACTTGTGTGTTTAAATTTTGTCATGCACGTGATTTTGCTGGTACAGTCATAATGTAGCTATATTTAGAGATTTTCTCATGAAGATGCAAAACACCCTTGTGTTGCTCTCCAAATGTTTGTTTAAAATAGATAATTTAGCTCATGGACTGCAATTGCTTCCTGAACAACGCACAGCAGAAAAATAGTTCCTAACTGATCTCGTATGCGTTCATTCTCCCCTAAGTATTTTAAGTAGATAATTAACACTGGGTGATTAAAAGCATCTTTGGTCTGTGTAATTCTACAGCCTATTATTTTTCAGAGTAATTAGATTCATTTTATCTAAAGTTGTTCAACACATATCTTCATAACAATTTAATTTGCATGCCTTGTTGGTACCTCCTTCTCTCAGTTGCTTTCATTTTACGAGACACTCAATTAGCCACATCAGGCTATATAGAAAGATCCAAGCAAATTCAGAGCTTTATTTAAGTATCCTTTGCTCACTGAAATCCTTTAAAGCACTTCAGAAGTGCACTATCCTTAGGGCTGAACCTGCGGTGCAGCAACACAGCTATCAGCTTGTACATGGCACACCAAAGCGGAGCAATTCCAGGGGAATTACTTGGTATCAAGCAAAAGCAAGTGCCCATGAAGAGGGAGAAATGCTGGCTGTATGCATCTCTTTCCACAGCTTTACAGAAAACACAGAGTATCAGCAGTGCAGTTCTCCCTACCACAGGCTTCTGTTATTCGAGAAGCTCACTTCTACTACAGGGCGGTGGTGACGTTTTCTCTGTTGCTGCATCAGTCCCAAGCAGAGGGCCGGCTTCACTCAGCAGTATTGACTTCAAAGTAACGAGCAGCCACTATAGTCTATTATGCGTGGAAGTATTATGTGAAAAAAAATAATCAGTTTGGTCACTGTTGTGAAATGTTTAACAAGTGAGCAACTTAGAGATTAGCGCCCATTTTCTCATATGATTAAGGTGAACTCAGACATAAAGTAGTTCTTGAATTAGCATGTTTATGTTGCTGTTGCCATAATATCTTTTTAATAAATATTCCTGGTAAGAACAGTTTCCTAAATGAATATCAGCTTGGTTAGCCATTCCAGATCAAGACCTGTAGAAGAACAGGTCATATTTTGTGTTTAGCTTTGCAAGAAGCTCCCACGGACAGTAAGGTGAACAAAAGTAATTTCATGCTGTCTCTGTGTTGTCTGAATTTTGGGCTTGATTGGATCTGCGTGCTTCAGATCAAAGAGCTCAAGGGTTTAGATTCATAACTGTACAAAATTCAGCGTCTGCGTAAAGAGAAATAGAACTCAGCAAAGCTTGGCACTAATGAAAAATGCTTTTGCGATGGAGTCAAAATCACTTTGGGTTATATTTTGATAACTTATTGAGGTGAACCATATTGCCCCGAAGGGGACAAAAGGCCATTTATGCTTGGAAAAACAAAATTGTTTTAGCCCTGACTCTCCACTCTGCCAGCTCATGGCATGTGAGACGATTCCCCATGCCTTTGATGCTGACTGATTGTTGCAGTAAACCTTCTTGTTCTTCCTGGCTTTACTCAATTTTTCTGTCATATGATGGATTTTGTGCCATTTCGTTGTCCTGTGGTCATTTTCTCTCTGCTTGAAGGAATCAGTGAATTTGGTTTTCTCTTCCATTAGATTGTGTAGTGAAGTGATTGGATCTTTCTCCAGTATCATAATTACATCTTTTCTAAGTTCCTGCCACATTACTTCCTACACACACATTTCTTTCCACATTCTTTCTAATCCACAGTATCTGAATGACCAAAAACTAGAAGTACCTGCCAAGAAGTTGTTAGAAGGACTAAGCAGAAAAATAGCCTAGAAGTATGCTATGTTTCCAGTGGACAGGAAAAGGTTGAAATGCCAGTCTTAGTACGCCATCATAGAGAAAGACATTTCCTAGTGATTTTAAATGTTTGTATGGAGGAAGGATTGATTTTTGTTTACCTGTCATCTCCTAGAGTCTCTTGGCAACTAAATTCCTTTATTTGGACTTTTAGCAGCCTATAACTATTCTGACAAGGAGGAAGACTGGAAACAATGATAATAATGATAATAAAGGTTAGGTTTTCCTTAGCAGTGCAGGTCATTCACATGAAAGGTGTCATTTGGCTGTGAATTGTAAGACCTCAGGCTGCCTGTGGTCAGTTCTGCAAGAAATTTGTGTGAAGGGCAAGAAGGAGGATCAATACAGAGTTTCTTTGGCTTTTTCTTCCTTTTGGGAAATTCTCAGCTGCCAAAGATCCAAAAAAGGGGAGATAGATAAACATAAATGGCTGAAGTGTACATTTTCCCAATCCAGGCTGTGAGGCTTTGCTGAATCAGAGGACGTGGGTTTGTGGTTTTGTGGAGAGTATTTAATGGAGCTTTTTTACTGCCAAGTGCTGATAGTAATTCTAATAAATTATGTATAGAAATCTGAATATCTTTTTGTGGAGCAGTATCCCCACCAAAATTAAACCAGCTCCCAACACAGCACACCTAAATGGCGTAACATGCATAGGCCTGTCTGTTCACAGGTTTGAGTCAAATTTGGTTCTCAGTTACCCAGGCAAACTTAGAAACTCATTTCTGCCTTTGTACATATATTTCTGGTCCCCTCCTATCATCAGCCCTTACTATATGAGCAGCAGGCAAGAAGATTGCTTCTTGCTGTAGGAAGACCTTAGTCCGCGGCTCTCTGACAGCTCTCAGTGCCTGCAGTGATCAGCTGAGTCTGCTCTGGTTTGTTCATTGATCCTGCAGCCGCTGCACATGGCATCACTCTCACATGACAAATCTGAAACAGAGCTGGCTTCCCTGCTATCATTAACTTTCGTTCATCACAGTGTTTCAGCGGCCTGCCAAGCTCTCCAGTAGTAATGTGATAAATATAACTGACTGAAGCAACAACACGAGTGTAAGCAGGACTTTATTTTGCCATTTCCACTTTACACTTGGAAAAAGGAGTGACCATTCCAAACAGCTATCTCAGTGGTTGTTGATAATAGCCTGAGCTGTTGATGAAGACAGGGCTTCCAAAGGGGACTTAAAATGTCCCAGTAGATTCACATATTATATATGTCAGCTTGTAAATGGGTGAAACTTCCTTCTGGCACTGCAAGGGATCATAGTAAAGGAGCTGCATATGCTAAATTCTCTTGTGCTACAATTGATGCAATGGACTTTTCAGAGGATCTGGCCCCAAGTATACACTTTATCCTTTCAAAGCTAGGTGTTTTTAAATTATTATTTATGTTAGTGAAACACCTTTCCCAGGTTTGCCCTGGATTTATGTTGGTATAAATATACAGTGAATACAAAATCAGGTTCCTAAAGTGACCAGCAAAGTACTTAGTGCTGTAGAGGGAAGGCTAAATGCTCCTCTCATCTACACTGTTGTAAATCCAAAGAAGCATTGACAAATCAAAATGATTTAGTTTGACAGAGAGGAAAATTCAATACCTGCTACAGAATGTAGATAGCTCTCAGAGCTCGTTGTGGTAGTAGATCTGTGCTAGCAAACAATCCACCTGCATTGATGAGACACTGCAGTAAAAAAAAAATCCATGCAGTACACTAGGGAGAAAAAAGGCAAAATGGTTTTAACACAGTATTATGAGAAGCTTTCCTGCTAAGCAAAGGCAGGTGACCTAGGGGAGCTTCTGGTCTATCCTGTCACTGTGTGTGGTATGTACACAGGCAACTCTACAAACTTCGCTAGTGTAACAATAGAGCAAAATATGTCCGGTACAACTTTAAAATAAACTAGGAATTTTAGGAAAGCAAATGAGCATTCATTTATGTTTGTAATGAATCTGCAGCCTGTGTCTCATGTGAATCTGACTTTTTAACATCCTGCTCATAAGAATGCAGTAGCTGGTAATATCAGTGTATTTGCGACTCGTGTTATTCATTCAAGGATGATACCTTCTATGTTATGCTTGTTAGTGTTATACATTAATCTTCTTTGCAGTTTTATGTCAAATGCCCTTTTGAAATCCAAGTAGATTATGTCCTTTAATCACTTTGCCCAGTCTGTGTTCCTTGTGATCTCATCTCTTATTAATATCTTTAGGATCCCGCCTACCACCAAGGTCAAACTGGTCTATAATATCATAGCTCCACCCTAAGTCTTTTTAAAGAGGGTTATGTTTGTGTAATTCTGATCCTCCAGTAACTGACTCACTTTCAGAAGGCTATGAAGAATCTTTTGACTGTTTTGGATGCTTTTATATTCTAAAGTTTTACAGAAATCCTGAAAATGCTGCTTTGCGTGTTCTGATCTGCCACAGCATTGAAGTATACATCTGGACTCCTTGCTGCTAGTATTTTTTCCCCAGGTTTGGCATCATCCCATTTCTTCTTCCTACATAGAAAGTAGCTCACTTTGCTTTTCATTTATCTCCTGATAGTGCAAGGTTTCTGACAAGTATCCATCTAATCTAGAATCAAAACTGTCATTGTTTCTTCACTTCCGTGAACAGAATGATTCTTTTACCACCACCATGTGGGCAGCATACAGGACTGCCTGGTTTATAGAAATATTCTTGATTAGATTCTACTTTCATGGATGGAAATCCAAAATAATTGCTAAGAAAACAGTAATTTTTTTTTTTTTAACTTATCTACTGGGAACAGAATCATACCTACAGCCGGTTCCCACTGTATCCTCTAATCTCCATGTATCTATCACAGTAGAAGGTCTTTAGAGGCAGGAGCATTTGATTCTGTAACCTCAGGCACCTCCAAGCACAGTACTGAATCTTAATAAACAAAATGAAATAGAAATAGCAGCACAAAAAAGAGCAGATTACAGGCTAAAGTTTGTTATGGTGAAGAGCAGCAATCAGATGATAGAAATAATGCTTTGAAAAATATTTTTAAATTTCTGTAGGTTTGTACTTGGTCCAGATTAAATTAATCACATTTGCATGGATGGAAATGATCTGTAGAAAGTTAATTAAATAATCAGCATCCTTGCCAGCAACTTCAACAGAAATGCAGATAGGCAAAAAGTCCTATCTGTCAATGAAGGCTATGCTGGTCTCAATTGGAACTGATGATTTTGGTAGAGTGCAACTACAATAATGAGTCACCGGGAGGGATTTTGACTTTGTATTGTCAAGTCTCTATGTGTTTTTCAGTTTGAAGGTACTTCTCTTGCCATTTTTTAACTTTATCTTAAATAATTTATGTCCAAATTGTACCTGGATACATTTTTACTTCTTTTTGATTGGAACTTTCTATCTGCCAGACTGCTCGTTCATTTTGTATACAAAGCAGTGCAGATAAGGGCACAGAACATGCCACTTGCATGGTGTCAGCATTCTCAGTATGTAGCATAGCTTCAAGGGCATGTCACAAATTGGGGTCATGTTTAATATACTTTTGTTTTTGCTTATGATGCTTATGAAATTTCCCTCCGATGTTATTATTATTTTCTTTAATGTGTCCAGCGTCTTCCTGGTGAAGCACATGCACATGGTTTGGTCAAGGGTACAGCATAACAGGTTCCTGAAAAAAAAAAACAAAAAACATTTTTGGTTGTTTTTTTGGGGGGTTGTTTTTTTTTTTTTTTTTCAGTAGTAATTAGCAGTATGGCATGGGATGGGGCACAGATGGTGTTCTCAGTCCTGCCAGTGAGAGTAGGCAGAAGTGGGTACATTCAGTGAATGAACACTTGGTGCATGGCTGGTGTCACAGCCAGGAGTTTGTCTTCTGTACCCACGAAAACATTCTGGAGGAGCAAAGGCTTCAAAGCAGGAACAGAACCATCTGATGAAGTGTGGCAAGTGTCTTTGCCAGGCTTCAAACCCAGTGAGGAGGACTTCAAACTAGATGAGCTGAGGAATGCTAATCATAACTTCTAGAGGAGTGAAGGCACAGGGAGCAAGGAGGAAGTGACAGCCCAGTGGGGAGAGTCTTGTGAAAAACTCATGAAAGACGGGGAGTCTCTCAGTGAAAGCAGTGTGACCGGTGCTACATTTGAAGTATTTATACATGAACATGTCTTGCAGGGGAAACAAGGAGAATAAATCAGAAGTTTGTGAAGACTGCATGGGTGTGATCTCATTGGGACATATGTGGTGTCACACATGACACACATGGAACAGCTTACGTAACTGCCCAGGTGAGTGTAGTAGGCCCTTCGGAAAAGAGAAGCCAGGAAGGCAATGAGGAAGGCCTGTGCTCTGCAAACAGGAGGCTGCGTGATGAGATGTGTCTAATGGTCAAAGGACAGACCAGCATGAGAAGAAAAGCTGTGGTTGGCATCTGCAGGACCTCTATCTGGTGATCAAGAACAGGGTGTGAGTCAAATCTTCTTTAGGCAACTGGTGTGGATCCTGTCAGTGGTGGATTGTTGTGTGGATGGGAGACATAAGAAATAAAGGGAGTTTCTGGAGTGTATTGAAGGAAGCTTCTTGATGGAAGTGACCAAGAAGCTGAGTAAGAAAGATACTGTATGGGACCCATTAAACACAAACCAGTAATAACTGGTTGCAGACATGGAGGGCAGCCTTGGCTGCAGTGACCGTGAGATTGCAGAGTTAAATCTCTCAGGATTCTGAGGGAAGCATTTAGAGGATTTGCTTGAGCATAGAGGGAGGGAAAAAAGAAAACTAAAGCTCAGCTGGTAATGAAAAGATCTGACTGGCAACAGGAGGAGCTCTGAAAAGTGTGCTGACATTAAAGACAAGGCTATGGGAAATGTGAGCCCACTGCTCCATGTGGTAGGAGAACTAATGACAAGAGATGTGGAAAAGTCTGAGGTATTCAGTGCCTTGCTTACATTAGTTTTAACTGGCAAGGTCCACCCTCAGATATCCTGCTTTCCCAAGCTTACCAGCAGCCTGTGAAAATGAAGCATTAGAAGAAAATCTGTAGAAGAAAATAATAAACTTAGGAAGTACTTAACCCAAGTCGATATATCTGGGTTCACTGGACCAGATGGGATGCTTCCAAGGCTGTTGAAGAATCTTGCTGATGACTTTGCAAAGCTGTTTTAAAGGAGAGGTTTGGAAAAGGTGGAAAATGGCAAATGTCACACATATTCAAGAAGGGCAGAAGGGGAATCCTGAGAGCTGAAGACTCGTCAGCCTGACCTCAATCCCTGGAAACATTAACAAGTAAATCTTCCTTGGATTGACTGAGACCATTTCCAGCCACAGAAAGGGCAACAAGATGATTGAGAACAACCCATACAGTACATTGTACCTAACCTTCCTGGTCATGTCTGATGAGATGATTGGTAGTGTGGAAGGGGACAAAGACATTGATACATTTACTTTTATGTTTTATCCTTAAAGTCAAACTGATGAGTTATGGACTGGGTAGGTGCCAGACAAGATGAGTGGAATATAGGTTGGACTGCTTGGCTTAGTAAGTTGTGACCGACAGTATAAAGCCCAAGTTATGACAGGTCAAAGGCAGCATTCCTCAGGGATCTTACTGCCACTAGTACTGCTCAACATCTTTATTTATGAAAGACCTGGATGAAGCTGTGGAGCATAATCTCAGCATGTTTGTTGGTGGTACCAAATTGAAGGAGATTGTTGATACAACCTGGGGCAGCTCTAGGTAAGTGGACAGTGAGGTGGATTGAAAACTGCTGAACTGTTGAGCTTAGGGTGTCATGATTAGTGGCATGAAGTACAGCTATTTCCCATGTAAATGGGAGAATTATTCTTTATTCAGCACTTTTCAGACAATATTTGGAGTGCAGTGGCCACTTTTCAGGTCCCCAGTACAGGAATGACATTTATGCACTGTAGAGTAGCAGAGCACCTGATAGACAAATGCAGGGGAGGGTGGGAGAGAGTTGAGTTTGTCCAATCTTAAACAGAAGATTCAGAGGAGATCTCCTTGCTGCCTTCAGATATCTAGTGGCAGGGTACAGAGTAAATGAAGAAAGATTGTACTCGGAGGTACACAGCAGCAGTGGAGACAAAGTAGAAGATGAGAAATTTCAGTTAGTAGGGAAGGCACTGTGAAGGTGGTAAAACACCAGAAGAAGTAACCAGATAGGTTGGAATGGATCTCCATTCCAAGAGGTACTCAAAACTCCACTGGACACGGCAACATTTTGGACCAGCTTCACGGAGGGGCTTAGATGAGATGTCCTCTATTAGTTATTCAGTGATTAAGTGGGCAGCAAACATACAGGACTTTTCCTCATTGGGCTCCTACGCTTAAATCTGAGGGACTACTCTATCTGAAATCTTATGCCCCTTATCTATTTTATTTTTTCCATTAAAGAAAAAAAGTGGTTCATATACACAGAATCACGGAATCACAGAATGACCCGGGTTGGAAGGGACCTCAAGGATCATGTAGTTCCAACCCCCCTGCCTAGCAGGGCCACCAAACATACACATTTACAAGATCAGGTTGTCCAGGGCCCTGTCCAACCTGGCCTTGAACACCTTGAACACCTATATACATATATATATATATGTATAAACACGGATACAAATAATCAAATGAGAGAGAGGGCATAAATAGTAGCAGTTGCTTGAGAGGGAGGAAGAGGGTGTTAAATTCTTCACACCGACCAAGTACAGGAATTACGGAAACTCCTGGAGTTGCTGTAACATTGCCTCCAGCAGAGGGCAGGAGAAACTACAGAACAGGCGGTGCACGCTGTTCCTTGCTTCATTCTGTACTAAGGAAAACCTACAGAAAGGGTAGAAGCGACCTGGACTTCACAAATAGTTCTAGAAAGAAGGGGTAAAATGGCTAACTGTAATAATCTCAAAGCAGTATAGCACAACTCTGAGCACAAAGATATTAAGCAGAGCAGTGTAAGACAAATCACCTATTGGTGACAACAGGTATTCTGAATATGGTAATCACAGCGTTAGTGGTGAGGATATAAAGCTGTGTTAATATAATGAGAAGAATAGAAATACGCATTATAATTACTGAACCACATATCATGATATCATGGTAAAGCCAGACCATTTAGGAAATTAATGTTTGGTAGCATGGAATTCTGGATGAACACTTTCAAATTACAAGGAGAAAAATGTTTTGCGGTTTGCAACAGTCGAATAGAGGTTTCTATTGACATTTAATTCAAATAACTCCTCATTTCAAATGCAAGGTTTATTCCCCAATTTACAGCAATATACGCCTATCCGACACTAATGCATTTTCAGAGATTGCATCCACAGTAATAAGTGAATGACATGCAGAAATAATAAAAAGCTACAATTAACATGGGATGCAGAGAATATGACCAGCATAAAGATCTCTGAACACATCTGTGGAGCCATATAGAAGGACTGAAATTAGTGGCAACAGTTCTTATCTGCAGATGACACCTTGAATTGTTAGGAGTAGTGAGTGAGTATTAATAAATGATACCTATTTCTTACTACTTGTCAAAGTCACTAACAATATTTTGAAGTGCCCGATATAATTGTCGGAATGTAAATAAATCCACTGAAGCATCTCAGCATTAGGATACTGAATTGTACTTTTACTCTGGATTTTTATATATACTCTTAGATATATACATGCAAGGAATGTTTAGTACCTTGGGCGGAGGAAGAAGTGAAGTGCATCTAAATCCAATATGGCAAATACTGGGTTTCTTGCAAGAAATGCTATTCAGTGCTGGAGAGGCTATCCAGATCCCCTGAATTTAGAAGTGTGCAGGATTTTGCTTCTGGAAAAGACAGATGCTAATGGTTCACTTCTTTGATTGCTGAGTTCAGTGAGATCTAGTTGGCAGTTGACCTTGTTGCTCAAAAATCAAGATCCAGCTAGAAGATGCAGCCAATAAATGGTTAATTCAGATTATCGGAGGCCTTTTCCCCTCACACAGCAGTAGATCTTGCTGCTTTGAATATTCATTCCCTTCATTTTCAGCCCTGAGTAAATGAATACATCAGTTTTCACTCTTGGTAATTTATATAATTACTTATGTTATTTGCATAAGATTTAAGCAGATAAAAAGATTGGAGATAGATAGGAGATATATATATATATTTTTCTGTGCATTTTTAACAATGAAAGTAAAACTGTAGTTTTGGCAATGGAAAACAAGACACACAGTTTGCCACACTTGGGGGCAGCTGCAGCAGTACCTGTTACTGATGTCTGTGAGCAGATCTAGCAGGCAGGACATCTTCCTTTCTGTCACCAAGCGGCAGAAGTGGGAGAGTGCACGTTTGTTTTTTTTTTTTCCCCCTTGGAGACAGAGAACACAAATCAGTTCTATTTAGATTATAATTTTGTTATTTCTCAAAGAGGGCTCTGGAAGATATGTAGGAAGCAGACGTTGGGAGAAAGCTTTTACTCCATAATTACAGATGGTAAGATTTAAGCAGCTAATATTGGTGAAGCATCTACAATATGCTTCACAATGGACTGGCAGCTTTTGCATCATGTGCTGATTTTGCATACTTTCAGGCTTACCTTGAGGCAGCATCATCATCAGTTATTTTTCAGGTCCTCTCAGGGAGCAGTCAGGCTGGATGGGGCTCTGAGGACCCTGAGGTAGCTGTGGTGTTCCTGTTTGTTGCAGAGGAGTTGGACCAAATGGCCATTAAGGTTCCCTTCCAACTCAGATGATTCTATGATTTCACAACCATTCCAACACTGTGCTTTACTCCCATTTCCTTAGCTTACCACAAGAACTCTTGGCTTCATTAGTGCTTCTGTATGAGAACCTAGCTTGCAATTTGCCTTATCCAGGCCTTGGTCATTGTGAGGTTGGACGTGAAATGACAAACAATGGTGCTCCTCCTCTGTGATTCAGACAACAGCAGAAAGCTAAATCTTAGATTATCCTCAATGCTGACACAAGCAGCACAAGGCAGGGACTGATGGGAAAAGGGTGAAGCAAAAAAAGCTGAAGAAATGAGAATGAAAAAGAACACCTGTTGAGGTCTGTTCAGTACGGTGGTCAAGGTGAGTAATTCTACCAGAAGCAACAACCCCATTTCATAGATCAGAGCTTGTGGCTCTCCTGCCTAGCCCTTAAAACTTAAAATTGAATATATTCTGAATCCAATATGTAATGAATTCCTATCAGTGCCTCATACCCTTCTCTGTATTTTTTGCAGGTCCCAAAACATTGTTTTGGGAAAAATTTACCAGTCACTTTTAAATACTTGAAATTTAAAAAAAAACCACTAAATTCTTCATAAGAGAAACGTCAGTCTGCATTAGGAAAATGTGTACCAGGGCCTTCAATTTCTTCAAGATGAAATGAACAGGAGTTTTAGGGCACTTTAGATCATTCAGAGGCTAAAAGTGTAAAACAGTGAGACGTCACTGGAGGTTACATGGGTATTAGGCATGCAGTAGATGTGCAGACACAAACAATACAGCCTCCTTTTGTCTCAGGCTGTCAGACATGGCCTTTTAGTCATGAATATGGCCCATGACACAAAAGTGTGCAGGTCAGTTCTTCTTTTCTTTAATACTCATTCTCTACGTCCTGCTCAGGGAAATATTCCCACCGATTCCTCAGTTCTACATTCACTATGCAGCATCACACCAGAGATTTCACATATGAGACTCACAGATACAATTATGCTGCTGTTTATAAACTGTACAGCTGAAGTTTCCTGGGAGTGCCATTGTATGAAATTATGTTGTCTCCCTCTAGTGACTGCCACCACATCCGTCTTTTATCCTGGAATGTTCAACAGTTGAGCATCTTTTACGTTTTGTATTACAGTCAGACTCATTTGCCTGTGTGCCTGGGTGACATTTGGACTTGGAAATACACAGAGAAATGCTTGATTGGCCGAAGGCATCCAGCATGGTAGTTACTGTGTAAGCAGCCGATGAATATACAATGAATATACAGACTGGAAGGAACAGTCCTTGAGAGCAGCCCTGCAGAGAAGGACCTGGGGGTCCTGATGGATGAAAAACTTAACATGAGCCAGCAGTGTGCGCTTGTAGTTCAGAAAGCAACTGGTATCCTGGGCTCCATCAGAAGAGGGGTGGCCAGCAGAGACAGGGAGGTCCCTCTCTACTCTGCTCTTGTGAGGCCCCATCTGGAGTACTGTGTCCAGGTCTGGAGCCCCCAGTACAAGAAAGACGGAGAGCTGTTGGAGAGGGTCCAGAGGAGGGCCACAAAGATGATCAGAGGGCTGGAGCATCTCCCCTACGAAGACAGGCTGGGCTTGTTCAGCCTGGAGAAAAGAAGGCTGCAGGGTGACCTCATTGCAGCCTGTCCGCACCTAAAGGGAGCCTATGAACAGGAGGGGAGTCAACTCTTTACAATGGTAGATAACAGCAGGACAAGGAGAAATGTTTTTAAGTTGAAGGGGGGAAGATTTAGGTTGGAGGTCAGGGGGAAGTTCATTACTATGAGAGTGGTGGGGTGCTGGCACAGGCTGCCCAGAGAGGCTGTGGATGCCCCATCCCTGGAGGTGTTCAAGGCCAGGTTGGATGAGGCCTTGGGCAGCCTGGCCTAGTATTAAACGTGGAGGTTGGTGGCTCTGCTGTGGTGGGGGGGAATTGGAGCTTCATGATCCTTGAGGTCCTTTCCAATCTAGGCCATTCTGATTCTGTGTGATTCTGTGAATGGGAGGTGAGTAGGATTTGCAGTGCCTATACTCTCTGGGGCTTAACCTGATAGGGAATGAGTGTGCTGGTTGCCCTTAAAATCACACAGACTGAAGACAGCTGCCCTTTTCAAGCCCAGCTGTGTGCAAATCAAACAACAAAATGGAGGGCAAGGCAGAAAGCACTGGGTTAGCCAGTCACGTTTTGCTGTCATCTCCACTGAGAGACTTCCTCTGGGTAATGGAAGAGGAGAAAAATAAATGCCAGGTCTTGGGAAAGAATGCTCACGCCTTCTCTTTAGGAAGTTTATTTCAGTAAATGGAGTCGCGAATGGAAAGGCATTAAAACTGGTGGATAGCTCTGCTGCCCAAAATCTCATGGACCAAACACCTCTGGCGGTGTGCTGGGATGCTGCAGCCAAGAGAGTGGGGTTCACAGAATCATAGAATGACAGAATTGCTTAGATTAGAAGAGACCTCAAAGCCCACCCACACCAACCCCTGCCGTGGGCAGGGCTGCCCCCCACCAGCTCAGGCTGCCCAGGGTCCTATCCAACCTGGCCTTGAGTGCCTCCAGGGATGGGGCACCACAGCTTCTCTGGGCAGCTGTGCAAGCGCCTCACCACCCTCCTGGAAAGAATTTCTGCCTAATTTCCCCTCTTTTAGTTTAAAGACATTCCCATTTGTCCTATCACTATCCTACCATGCAAAAAATTGGTCTCCCTCTTGTTCATAATCTTCCCTCAGGTACAGGAAGGCTGCAGTGAGGTCTCCTCAGAGCCTTTTCTTCTCTGGGCTAAACAGGTCTTGTCTTCATAGGAGAAGTACTGTAGGTCTCTGATCATTTTCATGGCCCTTCTCTGGACCCACTCTGCTACTCACTTTGAATATATGTATGTCAACACAGCAACATGTATGTACAAGCTTCATGTATGTTGTCCTTCATTCTACCACATGTGTGCTTCTGAGGGATCTGTGCAACACTTGGTGGCATGCAGTGACGTTCTTCAGACACTTCCAGTAACTGTGTACAAAAGTGTGTGTCATTTCTTTCAGAAGAAGATTAAGAGAAAAGCCCTAATGCAGGATTTGTATATTTTTTTTTTCCTGCAAGCTTCTGGTTTCCTTACATTAGTAGCTGAAATTAAACACAACATCCTAGAGTGCTTCCAAACCTAAGCATGCGGAGGCAGGGTAGTACTGGTGTCCCCATGTTTATCTTGCATGTTCCCCAGTTGAGGTACACCAGAAATAGTAACAATAACTCACTCTTCCACTAGAGTTTCCCCAGGAAAGCACTTTGCTAAAAGACAGCATTACCACCATTTTACAGGTGAGCAAACAAGGCAGCTGGCTTCAGCTCGGGCAGCGAGGGGGTGGTGAGGGCACAGCCTCGGCCACCTCAGGTAGGTGTGAGAACCGCTCTCCGGCTCCAGTGCACCCTGGTTGTTTTCCTATGGAAAGATGTTGGTAGTGCCTTTAGTGCTGCACAAGGTCTGATGGGTGACTCTGGGAAGTTTCACATCAGCTTTGTTGCAATTTAAGCCATTGCTGGCAGTGTCACAATGTGTGGGCAGATCTCAGACATGATGCTTCACCTCCTTGTTCTGCCCCTTCTCCTTTGGTGTGAAAAGGGAATGGTGTTCTGACCTCAGCTATAAAATGCTTTGATCCAGCAATGTCAAGTGATACAAAAGTGCAAGACAATTAATTTTAGCAAGGAACTGTTCTACCTTGGCATACCAAGGTCTTAAGCCTCAATGTGTCCTAGTTTGCAGCTGGCAACCTCAAAGGCTGATCCAGGCTTTTTGAAGCTCACTGTTAATTACAGGGCAGATTAGGGGTTCTGCTGAGGCAGGTTGTTGTTTCCAATATGCAGAGATTTAATTCTGCATAGGCAAGCTTTGCTTTTTACTAGCACTGGAATCTTCCTCGTGTTTAGGGAGAAATGCAAATCATTGGGCTTTTCTTATCAAAATAATGGCAACTCTTCCCTAAGAGCTACTCCACTAAAGGTCAGTGCTCAGTCCCCCAGCGTCCACCTGCTCAACGAGAACTGCAATAATGAAGTTGGTTTCCAGTGTCTCCAAAAATTGCTTTCAGAGCTCTGAAGGCGCACATCACAGTTTGCAGCCCCCACATGTTTTTGCAGAGAACAGGTTGCCACATTTATGATCAGGTCTCATTTAAACAAATACTTATCCAGAACTAACCTTACAGGGTAGCTCTCCAAAACTGGGATGAGCATCCTATTGGCAGAGACCAGTAAGATTTCAGAGGTAGAGATTGTGGTGATGGCAGTAAGTGAAGTTGCTCAATAGTCCAAAGCACCCTTCCTTCAGGTGCCCCCTCTCTGCAGAGCCCTTTGCCCCTTCCTTTTCCCTAAGCCTGAGTCCCTGTCAGTCTCATCTCAGAGGAGTGACCTTTGCTTTCCCCTAAATCCCTCAGTGGCAGCAGAGGCACCAAGGGCATCACTCAGCAGCTGGAGGGAGAAGGAATATCTGAGCATTGAGGGTGCCTTTCTGCTTCTGTGTAGTCAAAGAAAGAGGCTGGGCAGTTCAATGGCCCAGTTCTCATAGCTCCATGAGAAAGCACAGTTATATAGCAGAAAAGCTATGAGGTGATGAAGTTCATTTATAATGGTTGGAACATTCACCATGCATCCCTAACAAGTCTACCAACAATAAGCAAACTCAGCTCTTAATGCTTATCACCTGGGGTGCTTGAGCAGACAGATGTTCCTGGCAGTGACGAGGACACATTGCTGACACCAACATGACCCTCTCTGTCATATTTCGTTTTTCCAGTACCAACATTTTCCCTTAATTCTCCGGAACAGCTGGATCACTGTGGCTGACACTTAAAACCAAGAGACAACTCAAAGCAAGCCTCCAGCCTGGAAAAATTTGGTGCACATGTTAAAGCTTGCTAAATCATAAGCATCTGAAAACAAGACATGTAAGCCTGGCAGCATTAGCTACAGGAAGGACAACCAGGCACAACTGTGACATGGGACTTCAGTGCCCAATTCATCCTTAGAAATAGGAACTGAGATGAACTTCTGCTAAAAACAGAAATCAGTTGGCCTCTTCATTACTGCACTTCGGAAAACAGCTGGGGCAGAATGAAATGGGCAAGTCCAAAGAAGGATGATAAACCTGACAGCAAAGATCTGTTCCTTAGCTTTTGGGTCCTCACTGAATGATCTTTTCACAGGGAAGAAGTTGTTTTTTGTTTGTTTGTTTGTTTGTTTGTTTTTGTTTATATAAAAGAAAAAGGAGAAGTAGAGTTGGCCATTTTGTATGACCGAGAGCATTCTTGGATATACAAGTTAAACCAGAGGCAAACAGCTAATTAGACAGAGCTCTGGATGAGACCATTGTGACTATCTGAGCACAAGGGGAATAAATCTAGCTTCTTCAGGCAGCCACAGTAAATATGAACTTATGCATAGATTAGTGTGTTAATGATTTATGTGTCTGCCCTTTATCTGTAAGTCTTCTTCTCTGGGTTTAACTCTTAATTTCTAAGGGCATCACCACATTGGAACAGTCTCTCTTCAGAACAAATTCTACATTTTTTCCTCTTTCTCTCTTTCCAACCCCTTTTCTCCACACCTAAAAAGGCAATATTCAGTTTGTCACTATTCAAACATTTACAATTCAGTGCGTTCCAGTGCAGAGAGTTTGAAGTGTAACTCGATAACACCAAAACAGGGATACTCTCATCTTCTCACTGTAATATATAGTATTTATTTCTAGATCTAAAAATGTCAGCATAGTTCTTGTGCATGAAAAAGCTGTTTCTGTCTCTAAGGCTGGGACCCTGCTGTCCTGCAAGCTGTCATAGAATCACTGAATCACAGAATGGTTTGGGTTGGAAAGGACCTTACAGACATGGGCAGGACTGCCCCCCACCAGCTCAGGTTGCCCAGGGCCCCATCTAACCTGGTTTGGAACATCTCCAGGGATGGGAGACACTCAAAGCTTCTCTGGGCAGCCTGTGCCAGGGCCTCATCACCCTCTGAGTAAAAAATTTCTAATATCTTATCTAAATTTCCCCTCTTTTGCTTTATAACCAATATCTCCCTTGTCCTATCACTATCAGACTGTAAAAAACGTTGGTCTCCCTCCTGATTACAAGCTCCTTTTACGCATCGGAAGGCCACATTGAGGTCTCCCCAGACCCTTCTCTTCTTCAAGCTAAACAAGCCCAAATCCTTCAGCTTGTAGGAGAGGTGCTCCAGCCCTCTAATCATCATTGTAACCGTCCTCTGGACCCACTTCAGCAGCTTCACATCTTTCTTGTGCTGGAGGCCCCAGCATCCAACCCCTCAATCGAGCTGACTGCTCCTGGCCAGACATCTGCTCATGGCACCAGGGGTTGGTCTGCAGGTGGCCAGAGGTGAGGTTGCCCCTCTTCATCAGTCTGGTTCAGTGATTCCTGCTAAAGCATTACAGGACACGAGTCGGTATGCAGCTTTCCATCACTGACATTTCCTTTGTTGGACACCCTCCCAGGGCATTTCACACAGGATAGGACAGTGTGGCTCAGGACAACTGAAGTAACCTTCTGTCTGGGTAGAGAGAGGAGATTGCTCCAGTAATAATTTTGAAACATTCTTAGCTCCTTGCACTTTGATTTGCTACCTCTTCTTTGTGGCTTCCAGGGTTGTGGTATCTAAAACATCTGAAACAGACACGCAATCATGGCACACTGTTGCTACATGGTGCCTCTTGGCTAGCACTGAGATGAGAGCATCACATAAATACCCAGGAAGAGTACATAAAAGTTTTACTGGCACTAATTTGAGATGACCTGCATGCTGTATTTTCTTGGTGTGCTGTTCTGAGTGAGCTCCTATAAAACCTTTATGCCCTACCATCCCCTCAGGCCTAGGATAAATAGTTTCAGCTTAAGTAGAGGAACTAAGTGGCAGTAGTACAGAAGGAGCAAGGGTCACACTGTTAAGAATTCCTAAGACGCTGATTTATTGTCCGCTTTTACCTATATTCCTTCCCTGCTTTTAGCCTGAATAATATTTACCCTACAGAGATTTTTCAGTGTAATATCAGTGAGACTGTGGACTTTACGTCTGTGACCTGAAATTCCTCTGCTGCACAATAAGGTTATATTAGGTTTGCTCTCATTGCTTTTCCAGCAATAATGAGTAAAGAGTGTATGTTTGAATAAGCACAGCTTTTCACAGGATGCGTCAGAAGGCAAGATCATGCAGTTCAGCTACCCTAAGGAAATATCTGGAGGAATGCAGATTCATAAGGGCCCACCATCATCCCTGCAAACCACTCCATGGGCTGCAATTGAGCAACTTGCTTAGGTTTTGTAGTAGGCTGCAACCACTGAGGCACTGCTGGACACAAAGTATTTGCCAGCACATCTGATAGAGTCAGAACCAAAATACGAGCAAGGCAGGAATGATGTGGCTCAGAAAAAGAGCAGGTGGTCACTCTAGGTACCTACTGTAACAAGAGGTGAGTTAGATGATGCTGGAGACCTACGGAGGTGGAGACCCCTCCTGCTGCAAAGAAAAAGCAACACCCTTATCATATAAAAACTTTCTCAGGCGATTTTTGGTATGCGTATCTCTTCTATCCTACCTGTATCTAAGCTGATATGTTATCTGCATTTTGGGGTATTTAATCTAACTCCTTCAGAAAGCATTGGCCGCTTGGTGGCTGGTCCTGTTTGCATCACAACCACCAGTAGGACACCTCAGAACTTACGCAGCACAGGCAGCACTGAATTATGAATGCTCTGAGTGCAATGCTCACTGCCTCGAGGCTTCTTTAATTTCGGTCAGTGTTTGGAGTTTTCTTCCTTTTTTATTTCTGTTAACTTCAATAAACAGTGATTCAGTAGGACTTGCTTCTTATGACCTGTATTGATTAACATAAAGTTCATGCTATGTATAGTGCTAAATAATCACTTGGTTTGTAATTAAATACAAGCTTATGATAAAGAGTGATGAGATCATTAAGGAGGGTTTTGTAACACAAACATTGTGAAGAATACAGAATTTA
The DNA here is from genome assembly GCA_030625065.1 of Alectoris magna. Lineage (NCBI taxonomy): Eukaryota > Metazoa > Chordata > Aves > Galliformes > Phasianidae > Alectoris > Alectoris magna. The sequence goes on from CM060560.1 coordinate 81,030,873, forward strand.
CCTTTTGCCTCAGTTTATCGAGTCCTAGAGGCTAACATGAAAGTAGTATTTTCATGCCTTCAGGAAAGGCAAATGTTGATGAAACAAAGCAGGCATATTGTCACATCCTTCATAACATATAACTGTGGAATAAGATTACCGAACTGAGAATACAGTAGTTGTCCACATTCATCTGCGGAGAAAGTGATTTCAACAAAACTGAATGTGCTTATTTTAGGTAAATAACAAAGTAATACAAGTTCAATTTAGGACTGCTTCTTTTACTTTCCTTTGGCTTTCCAGTTAAAATGAGAGGAGTGGAAAGTAAAAAAAAAAAAAAAAAAAAAAGCCAAACAAACAACCGTAGGATCACAGGCTAATTCAAATTAGACAGAGGATGCTTTTCCTAGGCTAAGATTTTTTAAGCACATTTTGAAGCCTTGGAGAGTTTTCATGTAGCATTGCAGCAGGGGATTAGAAAGAAATAGTTTAAAAACTGTTTAAAAAATAAGATTTGTGGTGGAAATTCTAAGAAAGTTTTAATTTCCCAACGTCTGTAGTTTTAAGATGTTTTGCAGCTGGTATAAGTGTGGATGTTTAACTCCACATTGCTGTTGCTGATTGTGTTGGCAGATATGGCTCAAGGATCTTGTGGTACACTGAAGCCGTTTCCTGAGCACTGAAGTCTGTGTTGTATCTCTGAAGGGTTGATTTTAGAAAAATTCACTCATGTAAATTATTCACAGTACAGGTCTGATATTATTTTCACCTTAGAACGTTGCACATAGGTTTGTTTTCAACCATGGGAACTCTCCAAGAGACTTCCAGTCCTTCCAGGCCAGTGCAAGAAATGAGCATTACTGAACTTCACTGGGGAAAACTCGCAGAATGAAAACTTTAAGATGGTATAAAAGGAGGGTTTAGACTCTAGAGGTTGGTTCAGGAGAACCAAGACTGCTCGTTCATGAGATATAGTCTATTGCCCCCCAAAAAAGGTCCTGTTGGCCACATTTCCTCCGCTCTCACAGTGATATTGTCATCACTTATGAATAAACTAAGGAACTGAGCTGTTGCCAGCTGAAGCTAATGGGAACACCTCGTCCAGCCTCGGTGGTTTCTCATCTGGTTCTCATGGATCTACATCATCACAGCAGTCAGACCCACTGGAGATAGTTTACTCTTTTTTTTACCTTTACTCTTGTTTCAGCAGTGGACGTGATAATTTTCCCTAATTCTTTTTCTCGTGGTAGGAGCACTGTCCTCAGACAAATAAATAAACATCAGTGTGGTCTCAAGTCATCCCACTTCTGTAGCATACACGGTGGTTGAAACTGAATTTATTATTCAGATGTATTCAGCTGTTGAAAACAAGCTAATTAGCACAACGTATGCCTCAGGGAGTTTTCAATACTATGAAGCTACAACATATTAGATGACAAAAATACTAGCTTTTGGCACACTTTTCCAACCCCCAGATTGATAAGATTTGGTTGGTCACAGCTACCTACAACAAGTCAGATAATCAGGACCTAAATCTGCAAAATCCACAGTTGCTAAGTGATTTTATTCACAGGTTACCCCATCAAGATAAATGGCTCTGCTGCTTGGAATATGGCATCTGTCACAGCTGAGCTTCCTGAGAGTTCAGCACTCATCTCATAGAAATGAGGGAAATGCCCCTCTTTCTTTTTAACTCAGCTTTGAGCCAGGTGACATACATAGATATCTAGAGAGAGAAATGTCAACATTCTGTTTTACAACAGAATCTAGTCATCTTCTTACCTCATAGTGAATTGTTTGGTTGGAGATGCATGGATAGCCAAGGCAACTTTCCCAGATGCTAGGAAAAAAAAAACACCAAAAAACAAAGCAAAGTATTTTGTCATGATATTCTACCACTTCACACTGAGAAAACATTTCTTATGAAATCCTAGCAGTAGCTCCTCCTCAGTGCTCTGATCACAGGTTTCTTGCTACTCGCCAAACTCTGCTCCTCTGGGCAGCTGCAAAGCTGCCAGCTGGAGGTAGGTGATGCCTCTGCCCTGCTTTCCTCTTCATAAACTGCACCTGCACAGGCCTTTGGATGTCTCCATTAGAAAAAGAAACTGTAATTTTGATGCTTTAAGCATTGAAACTTGCTATTAAGTTCACGTAGTTTTATATCATCTCTGCCCTGATCAGTGCATTGCCATGTCCGTGCAAAAAGGGAACTGGCAAATGTTCAGATTGCTCTGCTTGAGCTTTAGCTGATGGCAGTGCTGGAGTGCCTGACACTGGGCCACTGCCTCTGCCCCCAAGGACACGCACAGGACCCCAATCAGAAAGCAGACAGATGAGATTGTACCGAGCCTTATCAGAACTGCTGCCACTTTCAAGCAACAAGATCCTCGTCTGATTTCTGTTAGTGCCCTCTCATGAAGGGGATCTCTCAGCTGGATGTGGAACAAATCAGATGGTACTAAAACCTTTGAAAATGATAAATTTTGCACAGCAGAGCACTTGCAGGCATCTGGAAATGGGGCACATCTGACATATGATTGCTTTTCATCCTAAAGTGGTTTCTTTCTAAACAAATATTTTCTTCTTGTATTAAGTTAATTGTATTAACTGAATTGTGTTTGTGCAAAACCTGTATTGATCATTATTTTGTCCTACCAAACTGCTGCCGTAGCTTCTGTTGTAAGTTTAATTGCCATGCTTACTCCTCTGAGGTAATGTTAAATAATTTTAGCTTTAAACATCATTATAAATAGCCCAAAAAATGTTTATAGGGAAGTGGGCATAAAAATGAGGACTCATTTTTTCTCATCATCTTTTCCACAGTCTTCGCCAGCTCTTCAGAAATATTCCTTTATTCAAATAACGTTGAGCACCTGTTGCAGCACTTCCATTCTTCCTCAGGCAGACCAGCTCTCTGTCACCTGCCTCTCCGATGCTCAGTCCTTTGCTCCTGCTGCTCTTGCAGCTCTGTGACTCTGCACAACCAAGCTGTCCACCAGCATGAGCTGTTGCAGGCTAGGCCTGGTCTGATCTCTGCTGGGTTAATATGGCAATGTCTGATTTCAGTGGAACAAATGTGTTCCCTGGAGCCAGGGAACCCATTTGCTTTGTTAGGGTACAAAATAGCCCGTGTTTATGAACATGCATTGGCATTTTGTTGCACTTTGGCCACAGAAGTCAAAGGCAGTTTTGTGGATGATTGAATGTCATACACATTCTTTTAATGCTGGCTCAATAGATCTTTCTGAAGAAAACGGACACAGTCCCTACAGCATCCACAGTCGCAGACCACTGAACCAAACGGGGATTTTCTGCATATGACCTCTGCTCTCCTTTCAAGGTGGTGTCTTTTCTTCCCTTGCCTTCTTGCAAGGCGTGTGTCAAGGAGACACCAACTATGCTGTTGGGTAGCCCCTGCCTTAGAAGTCCTTAAACCAGGCAGCTCTGTCCTGCAGGCAGCATGCAGCTGACTTTTTATTATTTTTCCAGCATTTGGGGTTTTTTTGCTGTTTCTTCCTGAATGGCTGCAGTCTGTCAGTGAAGCTTAGGCACCAATCCCCATTGCAGCCATGTCTCAGGCTGAAGCCAGTGGCCAGCAAGTGGGGTTCTGTGGGTGCTGTGTCCCCAGCTTGCAGTGCATAGGGTGGAGAAAAATGCAGACATGCTGCTTCAGCAAGAACTGTGGCCTTCTCTGTGCTGCCTGTTGCAGCCAGTCAGTGTGAGGAGCATCACTGCTGCAGTTGGAGACACCGATGAAGACAAGAGCTACAAATTTCCCAGCTGTGATCTCCTGCCTATTCCCATACCACTGCCACAAGGTGAAGGAGACTTTGCTGTCAGCACAAATAAGTTTCATCCTGAGCTCTTTGATCAGGGTTTATCACAGAATCACAGAATTGTAGGGGTTGGAAGGGACCTCTAGAGATCATCAAGTCCAACCCCCCTGCCAAAGCAGGTTCCCTACAGCAGGTCGCACGGGTAGGTGTCCAGGCGGGTCTTGAATATCTCCAGAGAAGGAGACTCCACAACCCCCCTGGGCAGCCTGTTCCAGTGCTCCGTCACCCTCACCGTAAAGAAGTTCTTGCGCACATTCGTGCGGAACTTCCTATGCCCTAGCTTCGTCCCATTTCCCCTTGTCCTGTTCCCACGCACTACTGAAAAGAGTCCGGCCTCACCACTATGGCCCCCACACCTCAGGTATTTATAAACCTGGATCAAATCCCCTCTCAGCCTTCTTTTCTCAAGGCTAAACAGACCCAGTTCACTTAGTCGTTCCCCATAGGGGAGATGCTCCAGGCCCTTCACCGTCTTTGTGGCCCTCCGCTGGACTCTTTCCAAGAGATCCCTGTCTTTTTTAAACTGGGGAGCCCAGAACTGGACACAGTACTCCAGATGAGGCCACACCAGGGCAGAGTAGAGGGGGAGGATCACCTCCCTTGACCTGCTGGCCACACTCTTTTTTATACACCCCAGCATGCCATTGGCCTTTTTGGCCACGAGGGCACACTGCTGGCTCATGGCCAACCTGTCATTCACCAGAACACCCAGGTCCCTCTCTGCGGAGCTCCTCTCCAGCAGGTCATCCCCCAGCCTGTACTGGTGCATGCAATTATTCCTCCCTAGGTGCAAGACTCTACACTTGCTTTTGTTAAACCTCATCCTGTTTCTTACTGCCCAGCTCTCCAGCCTGTCCAGGTCTTGCTGAATGGCAGCACAGCCTTCAGGCGTGTCAGCCAATCCACCCAACTTCGTATCATCAGCAAACTTGCTGAGGGTGGCCACTATCCCCTCATCAAGGTCGTTGATGAAGATGTTGAACAAGACCTGACCCAGCACAGACCCCTGGGGGACGCCACTAGTTACAGGCCTCCAGCCGGACACTGCACCGCCAACGACGACCCTCTGCACTCTGCCAGTCAGCCAGTTCTCAACCCACCTCACTGTCCACTCATCTATCCCGTACTTCCTCAGCTTTGTTATAAGGAGGTCATGGGGGACCGTATCAAAAGCCTTACTGAAATCAAGGTAGACTACGTCTACCTTCACTATGTATTCAGTGAGGTTTACTGCTTAGATTTTGTTGTCCTGAGTTCCCTTTGATGCTGAGAGAAGTTGTTCCAGATTTTTAAACTTTCAGTGGCAACAGCAGTGTTAGCTGGCTGTGGGTTTTCTGTGCGGCAGGCCTTGGGCTGCCAATGGGTGCATGGGTTTGTAATGTTTGCAGAGCCAGCAGCACAGTTTAGCAGAACTGAAGCATCTGTCCCTCACTGTCAGCAAATGCAATGAATTGTATGAAAGTCTGTGAGCTTTTTTCCAGGTAGTAGCTTTAAAAGTATTCATTACCTGAGGAAACAGAGAGGTAACCTGTTAAACCAAGAATTACAGAAAAGAAATGGTTAAATATAATAAAAAAAATATATAAAATACAAATAACACCTTGGACAAATAGTTTGTAATTTGCAGGGACTAGGTAAGGTAGCCACAGGGCCTCCAAGGATAAAGCAGTCTCTTAATCAAGATGTGCACAAGCCTCTGCTGAGCACCTGAAGGCTACATCACTGTAAGAAGCAGCAGGGAGCAACAGGAGCAAAAGAGAATCTGCAATGCTGTGCTTTCTGTAACAGCTAGAACGAGAATTTTTTAAAAAATGCCTACTTCCTACTAGAACATTTGGTGGGGTGTGCACCACCTTTTATTCTTTTCATTAAATGTATTGTGATTTTTCTGTCCATTCTCCAAGGGTCCTGGCTTGCTTGCCTGTCCTCTGCATTGCCCAAAGCCCTGGAGCAGCTGCCCCATCCTACCCTTCACAGTGTGGAGCAGTTGCTGCCTCAGGTGTCCAGGAGACAGAGTGGAGGGGACTAGAAGGGCAGTGTTACTAAAACGAGACGGAAATTGATGAGACGTGTGGATGTGCATGTGCAGATGAGTCCACCACAGGCGGGTCAGTATCATGCTAATTGGTGTTACCAGGTGAGGGCTTGGGCAGGGAGACCTGCTGCACAGTTGTTTCTGCAGGGCCAGTCTGCTGCTCCTACATAATTACTGTGCAAAGCCGTAATAGCCTCATGTGTCCAGGAGTTTAAGAACTAGTGAATTCCTTATGTGGGAATCGGTTCACTTGGGGATTTAATGAGTATATATCCAAACGTAGTGCATAATGAGCTATTGATTCCCACCTATGGACATGCTCTTTATCATGCATGCAAGCCAATAACTCTTTCAACAAGCATTTGGGGCAGGGAGAATAATTACACAGCCCCTTTTTAAGCCAAAAGTTCTTTCTGTAGGGAAATAACAAGGATAATGCCTTAAGGAAATAAAATGTCACCAATAACATATGCTTCAGGGTAAACATTATGGCAACTAAGTGATATGAAAGATCTGTGGACCACCTCACCTTGCTCTAGTCACAAGTGCAACTGGGATAGAAAAATAACATAAGCTAAGCTTATCTTCTTTAGATAAAATACTTATGTATGTAAAATACACTAAAAAAGTAAAATAAAGAACATACAATAACCCAGGAGATTAATTGGTTTTAGGCTCTGTGGAAAGCAAACAAAAGCAATATGTATTAATTGTGATTGCATGTTGATTTGGAGAAGCAGCCACCCTAACACAGGCTGTTACATCTCCCTTGGGAAGGAGGATCTTAAACACTTCGGGGCTTTTTCTTGCTTCCCCGCAGGATTCATTTGTGTCGATGTTCCTGCAATGCTGCCAGGTTGATGGCAATATGCCTTAGTTCCAACATCCACGCAGGCATTGAACCTGATCTGCTCAGCCACTGGCATCCCCTGAAACAGTCTGCCTGGACAAACCTACCCAGATGACAAGGGTTTCTGAATTGTAATACTGCATCTGAGTGACAAGTGTGTTGTGACACTGAACCTTCGCTGATGCTCCCTGCCCAGAGGCCTGACAGAGACCTGATGGAGACTGACAGCTACAAGTGCTACAAAGAGCAGTGGCTTCACAAGGCCTGGCAGGGCTCCATTGAGCTGGAGCACAAGGCAGGGCTGGGAGGTGGGTCAGGCAGACGGCAGCAGGCCTCGCTGCAGGCCAGGAGTGTTGGGCACCCCCAGTTAGGGTGCTTGCCTCTCCCAGGTCTGCTTCAGCACAGAACTGATAGAGTACAAGCACAAACATGGCATGACAGTATGCTAATGCCTAGCAGGAAAAAGTACCTCTTCACAGAAAGCAATACTGAAGAAGAACAGCAGCAACACAGCTAGTCATGATTTACAGCAGCGCTCCTCAGAAGCTGCAGCAACACAAGATGTTTTTCAGTTGTCACTGAGTATTTGAACACAGCAACAATCTGCAATGGCATACATACTGCACAGCAGGCTCCTTTTTGCCCTTCTGAGGGATTTGCACAGGAACAGATTCCACACTCTCTTTCTCTAGGTGTATGCAGCACGGCAAATGTGTGCCAGCAGGTAGGAAAAACATGATCTCATAAACCATTTCCTAGGAATTAGAGGGTTTTAATTAACTGTGAGCTCTAAAGGGAGTTCAAAAGAAAGCCACATGCAGCTACAGTAAGAGGGCAACCTGGTCATTCTGCCTTTTAAATGCATTTCCAAGTAGGGAGAGAGCAGGAAGAAGGAGAAACTGTTTCTTTGGAAACAGACGGGGCCACAGGGCCCCATCCTGATCAAATGTGAGGAAAGCTTGTCTGCTGGTGCCTATTGAAACTGACTTGCATCGAAATCAGAAACATTAGGGCTCGTTGCCTGCTTCTTCTGTGGACAGCAGCAGTCCTCAGATTGAGAAAACTTTAAAATGTATTGAGACAATTCTTTCCCCCTCTTTTTGCATTCTTCTGATTCAGCTGTCCAATTCTTCCCCTGATGCAAAGAAAAAATCACACGCTTTCTCTGTAGATGCCAGATATCTGTGGTTGTAGATCTCTGTAGATGTGTGTGGAACTGTAGAAGAGTGCTCTGGCCTGTAATGCGTGCAACACCATAAAATTCCCAGACCATGGCTCCTGCTAGCTGCCAGAAGCAAATTCTGGCTGTTGATGGCAAAGTGTGACAGTATCCTTTGTGATGTGTAATAGGGGGTGCATAACAGTTTCTTACCTTCCGTGCATGAAAGAAAGGAGGGGAGGGATGCATATTACATTGGTGACTGGGGATTACATATCCTTTTCACAAAGAAAAGCCAAGAATGCAGTGACTTTATTGCACTAACCTGGCAGTCACTTCCTTGAGTCGTGTAAAAGGGTACTTGCAAGTCAACATAGTGCTGAAACAGAGAGGAGTCTTTTATGTCTGATGAAGAAGAGAATTCACGCTGAATATGTTTGGACTTTCTTCTCTCAGAATTGTTGCCTGCATAAAAATGCTCTTTTCTAACATCAGCTGGAGAGTCCTTTTAAAAGTAAAAATAAAATTTTAATGAAGCTGCTGCTAATGAGAGCTCTGTCAAAAACTGTCAGTTATTACCACAGTATTCCTTGATGTTTGTGGAGCACCAGAGTATTAATTGACCTCTTGATAGTAAAGAAGATCCCTGTAGCAGAATGAGAATTAAAACAGAAGCTTTTGGACTCCAGTGCTACCATAGGGAAGACAACTCTGAAGGTCATCAAGACAATCCAAAAAAACTTCCTCTGCAGAGAAGTGAAAGCAATTGGATTAACAAAATACCCTCATATCCAATGCTGAAGTCAAAATGAATTGTCCTCTAGCAATAAAAAAACCCACCTGTTTATGAGATCTAGATAAGGAATAGCATGCTGCTTTTTGCCCTCTATACAAGCCTCTGGGTGCCCTCAACGTAGCTGTAGTCCATATTGCATGTATGCTATATTGTCAACAAAGGTTTATGAGATCTGTTTTCATTCAGTTTTGTGGTTAAAAAAAAAAAAGAAAGAAAGAAAGAAAATTAAAAAGAGAAAACTGGGCCAAAGCTCAGAGAATCTGGTACTTCTTCTGGAAGTTTGGGGACAGTGGAATTGCTTCTGTGCTGCCATCACAAGTCATGATGACTGCTACCCAGTATTCCATGGAAGGAATAAATTGTCCGAGGATGAGTAATATTTCTCATCTGAGAGAGGAGGAGGAAGACTCCACTGGAAAAAAATAAAAGCCTGAGAGAGAAGGACTAACCTGATACAGTTAGATGAAGTACTTATGCCTAGAAAAGTATTGTGACAGAGTCCATAAAAATGTGTAACCAAGTTGCTGTTGACTTGCCTAATGTATAAATGTCAAGTTTAATTCATTTTTTCACATTGTTAAGAGTTTGTGTACTCTGTAATCTACATATAAATTCTAGGACAAATAGCAATCTAGACCTCAGCTCTGCCTGACACTTCTAGAGGCGTGCAGTAGAATTGCATTTCTCCCCTTGAACAAGGCAAGACCCACAGACATTGCCTGGTTGTGCTGATGGCACAAGTTACACTGGTTGTTGTCAGTTCAACTGAAGGCTGAAGGAAAACATCTTTAAGCAGAGACTCTTGAATCCCATTTAACTATGACAAACAGTTCTGTGGTCTTAACTTTCACAAATATAAAAGGCAAAGGTACTTATTGTGGGGAAAGAATGAAGTAGGGTAAGAAGACAGAAAGTCAAGAGCAATGCATTCAGAGACATATCTATCCAGTTGAACGTATCACCTCTCTCACAACTCTGTGCACAAACAAGGAGATGATAGATATTTGGTATATTCAGATTTTTTATTCCTCTTAATTGCTGTTATTCCTGTTAATTGTTAAACCCTAGAATGGCTGAGGAAGTCAAAGACCTCTGAGTCCATCTGGCCCAAACCCTGCTCAAAAGCAGACACCCACAGCAGGGTGCTCAGGACCATGTCCAAGCAGCTTCTGAAGATCTCTAAGGAGGAGACTTAGCAATCTCTCTGGGCAGCCTGTGCCAGTGCTCTGTCACCTGCAGAGCACAGAAGTTCTTCTTGATGTTCAGAGGGAACATCTTGTGTTCCAGTTTATGCCCATTGCCTCTTGTCTTGGCACTGAGCACCACTGAAAAGAGCCTGGCTCCATCCTCTTCACACCTTCCCTTCAGGAATTTGTACACATTGATGAGATCTCCCTGAACCTTCTCTCCTCCAGGCTGAACAGTCCCAGCTTTCTCAGCCTCTCCATACAGGAATGGTGCTCCAGTCCCTTTCTCACCTTGGTGAAGATGGGAGTCTACTTACCTGACTCATCGCATATCAAAATTTCCACATAACAGAGAGCCTTAAAAACACACCATGTGCCTTGAAGGAGTGGCAGAATGAAAACTCCCAGAAGTGTGAATTAAATTCCCATCGTGGCTGGGAAAGGGTTGAGCTTTCCATTAGGCTCCAGGAAACCTGGTGAAATGAACTCTAACAAATGGATTTCTACCTGTCAGGGTGAGAGCAGTCCCAGCCTCACCACTGGTCATGAAACAGCCTCTGGACTGATCTACATTAGAACAAGCCACGTCTCAAGAGTTATCATAGAATCATAGAATCATAGAATCACTCAGGTTGGAAGGGACCTCAAAGATCATCGAGTCCAACCGCAGCCTAACCATAGTACCCTAACTCTAACAATCCTCTGCTAAATAGTATCTCCAAGCGCCACATCCAAACAACTCTTAAGCACATCCAGGGACAGTGACTCAACCACCTCCCTGGGGAGCCTATTCCAATGTTTAACCACCCTACATGTAAAGAAGTGTTTCCCGACGTCCAACCTAAACCTACCTTGGCGCAACTTGAGGCCATTTCCCCTCGTCCTGTCACCTGTCACCAGTGAGAAGAGACCAGCCCCGCTCTCTCTGTAAGCACCTTTCAGGTACTGGAAGAGAACAATAAGGTCTCCCCTCAGCCGCCTCTTCCCCAGACTAAACAGCTGTAGCTCCCTCAGCCTCTCCTCATAGGGCTGATTTTCCAAGCCCTTCACAAGCCTCGTTGCCCTTCTCTGGACCTGCTCCAGTACCTCCACGTCCTTTCTGTACTGAGGTTTCAGTACTCGAGGTGAGGCCGAGTACAGGGGCAGGATGACTTCCCTAGTCCTGCTCACCACACCATTCCTGATACAAACCAGGATGCCATTGGCCTTCTTGGCCGCCAGGGCACACTGCTGGCTCATATTCAGCCGACTGTCCATCAGCACACCAAGGTCCCTTTCCATCAGGCAGCTTTCCAGCCACTCCTCCCCAAGCTTGTAGGGTTGCCTGGGGTTGTTGTGGCCAAAATGCAGGACCCGACACTTGGCCCTATTGAGACTCATGCCATTAACCTTGACCCATCGATCCAGTCTATCCAGGTCCTTCTGCAGTGCCCTTCTCCCCTCTGGCAGATCAACACTCCCTGCCAGCTTGGTGTCATCTGCGAACTTACTGAGGGTGCACTCAATACCCTCATCAAGATCATCAATGAAGATGTTAAACAGAAGCGGCCCCAGTACTGACCCTTGGGGGACACCGCTCGTGACTGGCCACCAACTGGATTCAACTCCATTGACCACAACTCTTTAGGCCCGGCCATCCATCCAGTGCTTCACCCAGAGGAGCGTACACCCATCCAGACCATGGGCAGCCAGCTTCTTCACAAGAATGTTATGGGGGACAGTGTCAAAGGCCTTACTGAATGGGCTGTACCGATCTAGTTTGTAGTGTGTGAAACAGTACAGCTGACATAACTCCCTTGCAAGCTTTCAGAAGTTTATGTGGGCCATTTGAGCTTCATGAGTAACACGCTTGGAGAAAAAATACTGTTTTTCTACGTTTGTTTCTCTTGTCTGTATGTAGCTTTCCACCTGAAAGACCTGATTTATCTCTCACTGAAGCTGATGGGAATGCTCTTTCCACACCCCAACTGGAAAATAATGTCTAATTCATTTCTGTGACTTGTGCTTCTGTGGAAAAGAGTTAGAAGAATGTTTGTCAGTGACCTGTTAAAGTGGCCATCATTTCAGCAGGACTAGCTGGCTGCACTCTGGCAATAAGGTCAGTTTGTGCAGAAAGGCCTGAATACACTGTTGGTCCTTCTTACCCTCCTGACCAGGGCAGCCCTACACAAAGAGTGCCATGGGATGATCCTTGAGTTGTGCCAACTCCTAGCCTGAGGACAGGGACTATTCTGAAGAATACAAATTACCCTGGGCCAAAATTGTCCCAGGGATTTCTGTAGTGGTTTAAAAGTACACCTGACCAAGTTGTAGGGCCGCAGAATGCTTTTCAGTGTTGAATGTTGTAGACGTGACCACAGTCTTGGTCTGCTTAAAGAAAGCCTCAAACCTAACTACTGAATACAGGCCTAACTGATGACTTTTCAAAAGAAAACAGGAAGGCACCTTCTTTTTTTTTTTTTTTTTTTTTTTTGGTATTCTTTAACTCTGTTTAACCGGAAACTTTACACAGGACAGAAAACTGCTTATTTTTCCATGATTAATAAGTAGAAACAGAAATACTGTGGCTGAAAATTCAAATCTGTTAGTTTGCACAGTACATTGCAGGCCTTGATACAGATGTTTACAGTTCTGCTGTGGATGTAGGAGCCGCAAAAGTATCTGAAACAAATACTGGATGGGAAAAAAATCAGTGCGACAGCAGACTAGAGTAAGCCCCCCAATTTGTTTCAATGTCTTGAAAGTTCTTCTGTCCATAGTCTTTTAAGCAGCAAAGTATAACTCATTCAGTCCTTTTGGGTAGGATAAAACTTTGTTTGACAAAGCTGATGTCTGTAGCCAGACGTGATCTATTCTGTGTTACCCCTAGCTTAGTGAAATATTGAGCCATTGTTGAAATAGCAGATTATTAGAGAAGCTAGAAGTACTACAAAAGACAGTAGGATAATGCCAGATTTGTGGTCCCAAGCTATGTGACAGAATGAGAACAATTTTGAAAGCTTCAGTATCAAACAGAATAGAAATGCAGCTTTTACTATTTTAGTAATAGCGTTATTAACAAACTATCTTTAAACCATAACAATCTACTCAGTGTGCTATAATAACATCAATTAAAATACAATGATGGACTTATTAATGTAGCCCATAATGGAAAAAAAATCACATGTTCGCGTGGATTATCTTTCCATACCCAAGATAAATATTCTAATGAAAGACCATATAATGAACATCATACTAAACATCCTTAATGTAATACAAGATAGAAGTAAGTCAGAGAAAATACTATGGAAAAAGTCAAGTGCTGTCCAGAATGTTCATCAGCTGCTTTGCATGATACTTTGAATACACAAATCTTCAAATGCAGTGTTAGCAAAAGCCAGCCACTGTCCCAAGTCTTTTTGATCTGCACTTCCAAGAGAAGATCCCACCAAATCCACTCTTGCAAAGGCAGGGCATCTGGGAGGCTTCTTCCATATCGATGCTTCGTATTAATTGCTACTGGTACAATACTGACAACAGCAGGTCTTCTACAAGCCAATTGAGATAGGCGTGGTGAAACAACTGAAGTTTTTTGTGTGCAGTCCTTAGTTTCTACTGAAAGATTACAGGTGTTTAAATCACTTCCAAAGACATCTGAAAATTGTCTAGGAATGGAAAGCACACTTAAAGCCACGTGTGGTAAACTTAGTTACAACAAGAGTAAATTGTACAGTTTCTGAGAGCTGCATTTAAGTTTACATTCAAAAACCCATCTTGAAGACATAGCAAAAAATATCAAAAGGTTAAATTCTTATCCTTAGTCTTCTTATTCTGAGCATGTAAATTATTTGTAACATCAGAAAGCGTGAGCAATAGCAGATAGATAAGTGTTTCATCCAGAAAGCAGTATGCAAATTACTAAAAAGAAGTGCTTTCCTCTCAAAATGAAGGCTCTTTGAAAAGGCACTCGACTCATTCAAAAACAGCAGGATGAAATACACAATGTACAGAGCTAGAAAATATATGACACAGAAAGTAAAGAAGAGAGTGATTCTTGGAGTACTTTCATTTAATAGCTACATGTTTCTTCTCTTAAAAAATGCTGTTACACTGTAGTTGCTATGCTGTTTTCTGTGCTTCTCTTTGTTTACCTTTCCAATAGTGTGTTTTAACCACTTATACCTTAATTTGTTGCTATTATTTTGTTATTTTTTGCTTACTACTATAATGTCTGATTTATTTATTTTTTTAATGTAGACAGACCTTAATGCGCCCCAAAGAAAGAAGACCTAGTCAGAGATGTATTTAACAAAGCGAAAGGGATTCTCTAATAGAAAGATATGACTAAGAAAAAAAGAATGTACATTTAATCAGAGAATAAAACTTGTATAAAAATACACTGACTGGGAAAATTCAGATTTGCTCTCAGCCTGTATCGGGCTGGAGGAGATACACTTCAGGAGCTACCCTGAACGCTTCCAGGGAGAGAGATGGAAAAGCTTGTCTGGTCTGATCTTGATACAAGAGACATGATGCTGGGGAGAGGGTGGCGGGCACAAGGAAAGCTGTTGGGTATGGAGGCAGTGCTGGAAGTCCTAACGGTCCAGAACAAAACAAGCACCCCATCTCCCACACCACTGCTCCACTTCAGTGCTCTGGCTGCTTGTGTTTAGAGGTGGGAGGCTGGGGATCTTGGCAGCTGACCTATGCCATCCAAATCCTACCACCCCATCACTATCTTTAATGAGTATTGAATGCATATGTCCTTGATGGTGCAGAGTATTTTCAGGTTCTTGAATGTCACAATAAAATTTGGGAAACATTATCAGCATTAAAGGGCTTTGGTGTTAACACTGGATAGAAATGTGCCACGAGCCTTATTGGATTTGCATCAGCATTTGTGAGTGATGAAGAGACCAGTGCCAGCACCTTTTGCTCAATTTGCTGCAGCCTTCCAGCTTGTTGGGATTGTTGGCTGATACCCTTACAGTGGCTAGTGGGTGGAAAGCCTCTGTAAACAGACTGTCAAGTTTAATTGGACTGCGTGGTAAATACGCTGTTATTAAATAAGGATGTGCTTCTGTGTGCTGTTGAACTGCTCTCCTTGGTCTGGCTGGCTGGGGACTTCAGAAGCTCGGAACTTCTCAGGATAAAACCCAAGGTGCCCGCTGTTCCTCTCAACAAATACAATTGCAATTTCATCACTGACGTTATTACCATCAGGACTAAGCTTTAAAACTTGTGGAAGGCCTTTGAGCCCTATTTGATCAATGTGTGGCATAGCAGCAAGGCTCTCCAACGCTATTAAGCACGTATTGGGAAGTTAGATTGCAGTTGCTGATCCAGACTGTGACAATGCAGCCAAATGAGCCCTGCTGCTGAGTGTTTGTTTTCTCAAAGCCCTGGGGATGAGTGGCTATGGGCAAATCTTGAGTTCATTAAAATCAAATACGTTCCTGGTGTGCATGATTGCCAAGGAAGGTGATGTAAGTGTTCCCCGGGCAGAGACAAGCAGTATGTACATGTGCCTATGTGATAATGTACCCACTGTGATTTTTGAGAAAATTTAATGAATTTCAAAGGCCTGACTTTGTGATTTCTGAATGTTATCATGCAGTAATTTATGGTTGTTTGGTTGTAGGTAAAATATTTCACTGATGCCCGAAGCAGAAATTTTTAAGAGACATTTATTTAATGATAAAAAATGTGTTATCAAGTCAAAGTGCTGATATTAATTCAGTAAGCTAGCCCACTTGCTCTGATTGTCCTGCCTCACATAGAGATGTGATTTTGACCATAACAAAGGAGTGTCAGCATACCCTCCTGGTAGTGATAAATGCTATTTACTCCAAACAGGCAGTTACTTGGAGAGGGTAAGGAATAAATTCAGTCTTACACAGAAAGAGGAAATTCCTCTATCCCAGAACTAGCCCTGCAGCCAGCACCAGCTGCACAGCCCTCAGGGACCTACCAGCTGGAGGTTCTCATCTCACAGTCCTCCGGTTCAGATAAGTTGAGCAAGGGGAAAGCTATCTATCTGATCTCTAGTGGTAACATTGCATTTTGTGTTGCTTTTTCTTCAAAGATTTGTTCAAAAAGCCATGTCAAAAAATTGCAGTCTGCTTTGCACACCTCAAGTGCTTCTGTTCGCTCAGCTTCCTGCCAGACAATAGAGAGCTGTATGCTTCATTTCCAGCATCCTCCCTGCAGAGAATACTATAGCAGCAGTAATTAAGCAAACAAATAAGCCCACCTGCCTGCTTTTACTATTCAAACATGCCTAGAAATAATTGCATTATTGCATTAATCAACTTAGTACTTGAGGAGGAAAAAGGTTTTTTGTTTCACATAGTGTACGTCACTTCACAGCTCATCTGACTCGGTTTCCCAACAGGTGGTAAAAAGAAAAACTACACTTTTGAAAAAAAAAAAAAAAGCATTTTTTGCTAGTAAAAAGTAGTTACTTCGGCTGGAACAGCTCAGATTTAGCACCATCAGTTTGTAGTGCTGCACATAAACTTTCAGACCCTCACTTCTGGACAGGAAGAATCCAGCTGGCAGCAGCCATAAAGGTAAAGGAGACACTTGACAACTTTATGCCTTCTTCAATCATGCTCTGAATGCTGGAGTCGCTTGCTCATATCTCACAAAGCTTCAAACATCTTTACTCCAGATACGGACAACAGGAGATGAATCCAAACTGCCGAAGTGATTGCTGCTCTCTGGCCAAGAATGCACTTCTTTCATGAGTGTGTCGTGTTCACAGTGCACCGAGCCCAGAAATAAATCTCTCATCTCTTTACATCTCCTGTGCTAGAGTGTGGGAAAAACAGAATTGCAGGCTGAGCTGAGATAACGTGATCAAATCACCGTATAGAGACCAGGAAGCAATGAAAATGGCAGCATGGTCCTGTCTGGCTCTACAGCTGAAGCATGGCCAGCTTGCAGGCTCCTTCGCACATTGCTGCAAATAAAGGCTGGCACCGTAGTGGACCTTAGGAAACTGCCTGCGACAGGCTCTCAAGCCATAGGTAGGACTGTGGCTAATTCCAAGGAAAGGCTGGCCTTACACTTACAGTACAGCTCTAAAGTCCGAGAGAATGGCCTTGCCATCAGTGAAAGTGTATTTAACAAACCATATTGGAACAAACACAGAATGTATTTTTGTGATTTTAGTTTTTGATTCTTTTTAATATAAATAATGATTATCACTTGTGGAAACACGAATATGTTCTTTGTTGTATCACACAGAAAAGAACACACTGTATCCTGAGGACCTGAAACTGCTGAACCCTTGACAATATTGGATCAGAAGACTCCTTATGCATGCAGCTGTTTCCAGGTGTTTCAGTAGGGTCTATCACTCTTCACAGAAGCCTCCCTTTCCTGGAGGGCAGAGCCGATGCCACCTTCTCACCTGCTTTGCTCAGCCACCCAACACAGAAGTTAGATGAGAATCCAGGCACATCTTGAACTTAATGAACTGACCCACACTGCTGGAAAGATGAAAACAGTGCAGAACCAACAACGTCCAAAAATGAACTGTATTTTTAATGCCTATTAACAGAACTAATTAGTTATTGCTGGATTTAATCCAATAAATTTGGCAAGTCATTGAATATATTCTTTCCAGGATCAAATAAGCATCCATCATCCAAACTAGGTGCAATTGACAGCTCATTATATTTAAGTGACTGCTATTGATTAGCAAAACCCAGGCCAAGAGTTTGCAAAACTCTAAAATTCATCATCTGGCTTTCAGAGGCACCAGGTATTCAACCCTGTTAGCCTCAGGGGAGTCTGGCAGCAGCTTTGCACTTCCCAGACTCAGGTCATTTCCTCGACTGGGTAAGTGTAGATTTATAAACCTCCACTTCCATTTAAAATTGCAATATGCTTGCTAAATCCATGCCATTTCAAGAAAAGAAAAGATCGAAACCATAAGGTAGGCTAATGGACTTTAGAGAACTGTGCTAGGCACATTTCTCATATTGCTTTTCTAATCCCAGTCTCCCTGTGGTCCCCTTCACAGGGTGGATCTGTCAAACCTGGGCAGAAAGACAAATCTCCATGGAGGGAGGTGGATGCCAGTGAGGAAGGGGCTGCACCCACAAAAGGACAGCTGGCTCCGGGGCACTCCCTGCTCTCCTTTCTCTCTCTCTCCTTGGAGAAGCCCCAAATCAGCCTCCCCACGCCTGAACAGGAGAGATAAGGCAGCACTAACGGGAAGAAACTGCATTGTTTCACCTGATCTGTGCTGTCACTGTGAGGTCAGGCAATGTGCTGGATGTCAGCACTCACTCACACAGCAGGGGAACAGGTTGTAGGGAAGGCTGTAGGTGCAGCTGAGGCCAAAGAATCACAAAACAGCCCAGGTCAGAAGGGGCCTCGAAATATCACCATCTCCAACCTATTTTATGAAAAGGGTGATACATGAGATTATCAAGCAACCATTTCAGCCTCATCTTGAAAACTAACGGTGACAGGGACTCTGCCATGTCCCTGGGGAGGTTGTTCCAGGAATCAATTGTTCTCTCTGAAAAAAAAAATCCTTATATCACTGTCTTGGTACAATCTGTACCCACCGCCACTTGCTCTTCCTTGTGGCTCATCATAAAGAGAGCCTCCGTCCTCATTATAGCCATACTGTAAGTACTGGAATAATGTGATAAAGTCTCCCTTAATGTGATAAAGCCTTCTCCAGGGTGAAAAGCCCTGACTGATTCAGTCCTTCTTCACAGGGTAATCTCTCCAGCCCTTTGAAACTTCACGGCCTTCCTTTGGGCCTTCTCCAGTCAGAACAGAACTGAACAGAGTGCACCAGGAGCAGCCTGATGAGTGGGATGATAACTCTGCCAGTAGTTACCCTGTTAATCTCCATGCAGAAGGTGGTCCCTCTCAAACCCCACCCCTCAGCCCTCACATTAGGCTCAGTAGCAGCAGAAGGTGGGAGGGTGGCCAGCAGATGTCTCAGGTTGAGGTGTGTGACCACTGCTTACCTGGAGAAGTGATGATCCGATTCCTTCCATAAATTGCCCCAAACTGCACCTGACCCCAAAGGGGTCAGTAAAGTCAAACTATACATTTTCTTCATGGAGGAACAGAAAGGGAGGCTATATCACCAAAACTAGTATTTTTTACTAATAAAATCTGACAAAGAATATGACTGTGTCTCCTGGGCAAATATTATCTCCTGTTGACAGAATAAGAAAAATTTTGCTAACTCTAATGGCACTGGCGCTCATTTAGCTCATCCAAATATGAAGATGATACTACAACAGGGCTGCCATCTGCGGTTTCACCTTCTGCTTGTGAATTTCTCTGCTTTCAAAAATTGTTTCAAGAACTGCTACTGTCAAAATCAACTTGGTGTTACAGAACTTTTCCCCTTTTCCATGACCTTGGTGGTAATTAAGTGTCTCATTCTCACAGGGAAAAAACATGAAACGTGAATAGGACTTCCTGGCCTATCTGCTGATTTATGGATCGAGTCTCCAGTTGTCCACAGACAAAATTTTTACGTGTCTGGTTAAGAAGCCCTGCTGATATAAGGATCTCACAAGAAATAGGTGCATAATGAATTATCTAAAGATTATAATCCAAATTGATTCTTGATGATTCATATCGCCTTCCTCTATTAAATAACAGTTTTAGAAGTCTAACCAGGGCAACACAGGCTGACAAGTTGTGACATTATGCTGTATATGGTAGGTCAGCAGGGTAGCAAATTTGGGTAAGCAGTATTTGGCCCCAGTTCGAGATGTCAGCAGAAAGCAGAGGCTTGAGGAGATACTAGAGATAAATGGGCACCATTTCAGGATAAATTCTTCCCACCATCTCACATTTTTACCTCTTGTGTGTCTGAATCTGCATTATTTTTTTTCCTTACTTGAGTAAAATCTTCCAGAAAGCTGTCTGCAGTAAAGACCCAGCTTCCAGTGTAACAAACTAGCCCTGCCTGCTCTTGCTTAGGAAAAACTGAGGGCTACTTGATGTCCCCAAAATATATAGAGAGTCGAGCACATGATACAAGCACATGTAAAAAGGTGTGCTAAAGTGAATGCTGTTTTCACATTTGGGGTTAATCTTCTGTTAGCAAAGGTTTACTGCATCTCCAGTTGACAGGACTGGGGACCTGGAAACATCTGCTGTATCCTGTGCTTTCCAAAAGGACTGTCTAGCAAATCAGGGTAGTAGATAGCACCTGTCTGTCATGGTCTGACAGTAAGAAGAAACACAGACAGCTTGAGTAGTGGGAACTGGGAAATGCAAAGAAAAACAAGTGCACACACACAAAAGAGCAAATTACAGCACAGATTCTCACATTGGCTGTCACATTGCATTTTTTTGTTTTGTTTTGTTTTGTTTTTCCGAGCAGATACACGATAACAATCTCAGCCTCTGAACGTGACATACATCAGGAGACAATTCAAAAATGTAATTACCCAATTTTAGTCTTTACCTCAGCATATCCCAGTAAAATGGCTCTGCTTGTTTCTGTTTGCACTTCATAAGGCGGTGGGACTTGGTCAGTACCGCGGTCAGGGCTTCCAGGATCCCTTTTCCTACCTGGGTTATAGGGCAGAATGCAGTGAGTCATGGGGACCAATTGATTCCCCAGTGACTCCTGACCTTTGTTACTACATCAGTCACTCATTGTGATTGTCCTGACTCTTGGGTTTCAGTGCTAATTTCAAGAGGACATTAGTACGTTTAACAACACCTGATGGTGGTATGGGGTGCGAAAAATCCAATGGATTCCTTCATACCATGCCCACTCTTGGACCCTCCTGGCAGTAATATGGTTTCTGGTATTTGATTGAATGGATTTGGGTTTGGGCAGTGAGCTAAACCACAATTTCAGACCCTAAGAAGTATGGTCTCCTGTTGCTCATCAGACTGCCTGAACCTGGGCTAACCCAGATACTTTCTCACTGCCCACTAACACATACTGTTTTAACTCAGAGGTTTGGAATGGACCAATTTAGTCTATTTGCTATGAATCCCATAGGCCATTATTATCTCTCAAATGTAGAGGCTGGTCTTTTAGGGGGTTACGTTCTCCTAATCGAATATGGCATATGCCAAAGGCCAAAATGATGGTGTGGGAGGTAGATTGTGTTTTTGCAGTGAAGCAAGTGAAGCAAAGGCCTTTGTTGTGGGACCAACATTTTCTGTATGTAGCGCAGGCCTTTACCGAACCCTCTCATGAAACAGTGAAGCAGTTAGGTGAGTCGTTTTTCTTCCACTAGTTCAGTGAGCACTGACAGGGGTAGATTGTTTTTCTTCCACTAGTGGGGCATTCTGACATGGGTAGGACTGAGTACAGGAACAAGATAAGGCAGGTGTGCAGGGAGGAGGGAGAGCCTAGTACAGAACAAAGTGAACGTGCCTTAAGAAAATTGCCCACCTGTTTCATGGTACAGTACATCAAAAACAACAGGTTGGTAACCACTTTGTATGGAAATATATCAAAGCAACAGCATGGGGGAGATTGTGAGCCTGAGACGCTCGACCAATGAGCAAGCACCAGGAGAGCATTACCTGCATCGGGTTTAGAGTATATAACGGGATGAATGTCACTGATGGGGGCGCAATTTCTCCCTTGTCAACAGGGGGTGTGTGCCTGTTATTGCAATAATGAATAAACATTGCTGCTATCACTACGATCCTTGCCTCACCTGAAATTTTGACTTTGAGTGTTTCTCACAATGGTGTTACACCACTCTCCAGTTATAGGTCACTCACTGGCTCTTCAGGCTCAGCTTCTTTAATGATCACGCTCCACACAGCTACTAACTCTTCTACTTGAATCACAGAATCTTATGAACACTGCCCTCTCTGTCTATCATAACTCAATCTCCTATATGAATATGTAGTGCCACTGCTCTGTACATCCATGAGGTGTAGAACAGAGCATCTCGAGATTGCACGCAACATGAAGGAGGAACTACAGGTTGGAGAGGAGACAGATCAAGATGGTTTGGGGAAGAAAAGTGAAAAAACAAGGAAAAACAGATAAAAGGGGGCAGTTGTATGTACATAAGTTGCTGGTCACCACGGTCATCTGGCCATGCTCTGCACCTGATCAGTACAGGCTGTTGTTGTGTGTGTGTGTGTGTGTGCCTGCACGCATGCGCATGTGCACACCTGTTTGCATGGGTGCATGTGCCCAGTGGCAGCAAGGCTCAAACTTGCTTCTGGCATCCCAAGGCCATGCAGCCCCTTAATGCCAGCATATGTGCCATCCAGATACAGGCTGCCAGACTTTTGGAAAGAAATCCTGCTTCAACTCTCTTGGAAAACGCAGTTT
Organism: Alectoris magna; assembly: GCA_030625065.1. Taxonomy (NCBI): domain Eukaryota; kingdom Metazoa; phylum Chordata; class Aves; order Galliformes; family Phasianidae; genus Alectoris; species Alectoris magna. The sequence goes on from CM060560.1 coordinate 81,053,007, forward strand.
CACACAGTAAAGCTGTAATCTCTCTTGAAACCTCCTCACGTTCTCAGCTACAAAACTGTCACCACCATGAAATGTGCCTTTTCACCAGCAATGAACAAGAGTTTGCATGCCATGCCACACTTGTAACAACCTGCACCAGCAGAGCTGACCTACTGTTGCTGTTGCCACTGCCCACCACCTCACTGTGCTCACATCCACTGCTTGGTCTTCTTTGGTGGTCCATGTGCACCGATGAATGTCAGTGGGTGACATATTTTCCACATGGAGGAGTTCAGTGACACATCTCTGCTTCATGTGCACTTCTATGTCAGACCCATTGTGTCAGACTGCCCCCCTGCTGCCATCTGTCTCATGGCAATAACACATCATGGAATATTGGTGGCAAGCTTCAACTCCTACTGCCACACCGTCAACACCCACCTCTGACGTCATGGGTCAACACCATACAGTGAGAGGCATTACTTTCAGAGCAGCCCTCAGAAAGTGCATCATGTAATATAATAAGTAACACACTTATTTTAATTTCTAATTTTTTATTGTTTAATAAAGAGATCAGACTTCAGATTGCAGTTCTACATGTTCCATTTGAAAACTGGTCAGTAATGAACTTATGTCAACAGAAAATGGAGCTGCAAAGAAAAAAGTTGATGAATTTCTGGCAGTCTTGAAACCTGTTCTCTAATTCCTGTATGAAAACAGAAAGCATAGCTGTGTATTCTTTGTGCTAGGGACTGGCCTGCAGGAGAGGAACTCTGCAGAGAAGAACCTGGGTGTCCCAGTGGGCAGCAGGCTGGCTGTGAGCCAGCAGTGTGCCCTTGCAGCCAAGAAGGCCAATGGTGTCCTGGGGTGTATTAAAGAGTGAGACACAAGATCCTACTGGAAAACTGGGAAGTTTTTCTACGTAGTTTAATAAAAAGACAGTAGGCCCTTCTCTGTCATGAAGAGTCCATCCCCTTCCTCCATCAAATCTAGTTTAACGCTCTGGTAATCAGTCCAGACAGCTGGCTGCCCAGAACACTTTGGCCCCAAGTGCTCATTCACATTCCATCTCACGCCCACACACCTGGTCTCTCAAAGGCGTGCCTAAGATCGTGGTACATAAAACCTCAATCCCAACACCATACCCTCAGCCACTAATTTAACTCCTCTATTCTCCTCCTTCCTTCTGGTACCCAGCCACCACTCAGGAGGACAGGTAAACACTCCTGGTGCTCCCAATCCCTTTAGCATCTTTCCAAGGGATGCAAAATCCCTTTCTAGTGTTCTGCCATTTCCTCATGGCAGCCTCCCATGACCCTACTTAAATAAGAACATGCAGATGGTGGTCTTCTTGTTTGATCACATGTGATGGATTCTCCTTAACGTCTCTGACACGTGCCCCCAGAAGACAGCAAAGCTCTCTGGAGAGGTTATCTGGGAAGCAAATGGGGGCTTCAGTGCCTCCTGGCATGGAGTCCCCAGTCACTAAGACAATGCCAGGCAACGGCACCCAGCAGCTGTTCATTGGCAGAGGCTCTTCCTCACCTGCTGAGGTGATTCCCTGCTTCGGCACAGAACCTGTCCACCCCAGAGCCAAGTGCCTCACAAAAACATGCTGTGTTTTGGGGCCAGCAAGGTTGCCGTGCTTGCTGTCTGGTCCCCAGCCCAGGGCACATCATTCTCTATGAGGTGACACTCCTCGGTGTGATGTCACAGTTGTTGTCTTTACACCCCTGTGGCAGCGGTGGGAGCGGTGGCCCAGTCTCTTGTGGGACCCGCAGGGAGAGGACCAGAGAGAGCATTGTGTCTATCTGGAGATATCCTGCAGTGATGGAGCGGCTGAGAGCCCTTCGAGGTGAGGTCCCTCCACCTCTCTGGACAGCATGACGCTGTCTGTTTAGGATGTGCCAGCATCACTGTTCTTGCTCTGCTGAGTGCAGCCACCCACCATGGTTTCCCCAGTACCCCAGCACGGGGAAGGCTCTCTCCCATCTCCCCACCAACAACACATGTGCCAGTGCAGCCAACCCCGTGCTGTGGGGCTGGAGGAGTGTTCCTCCCAGAGCTGGCTGGATGCTCGGCCCTGGCTTCAAGCAACACCAGCAGCTCTGCTGTTTCCTTCCAGGTCTCTTTGCCTGTGTGGGCTGCATGCCCAGATGTATACGTCGCAGGGCCAGAGGCAGGGTAGCAAGCCCTGTCCCTGCCTGTGCTGTGACTTTGCTGCTGCAGCGCCTGCAAGACCAGGAGGTGAGCTGGGGACATCCAACCACCAGTCCTTGTCCTGGCCCAGTGCCACGGTCCCGTGGGTGCCAGGCCTCAGAAGCACATCAGCATAACGATGGGTGGCAGCAGGCGGCTCCCCAGGAACAAGGGCAAAGCAAAACATGGCTGATCCCTGTCCCCAGGGTGACCGAGCGCAGGCGTACTGCGAGCTGGAGCACGTCCTGTGGGAAGACGAGAGCCGCCCGCCATGTGGAGTGGTGAACCGGCTGCTGGCAGAGGTGTCCCAGGACCTGACAGCGGCCCAGGTGAGGGGTCACTCCCAAAGGCAAAGGGAGCTGCCTGCCCTTGCTGGTGTTCTGCTGGTGGATGGCGGTGGCTTAGCACTTCCAAGGGAAGGCCTCAGGCAGCCTCCTGTGCTGCGTGTCACCAGTGACTCCTTTTCAGGGCGTGACAGACAGCATGAGGATGGCTGCCAGCAACGTCCTGGTGGCTCTGGCCCGGACTCACTTCAGCTTGGTGATGGCCGACCTCCAGGGCCACCTGAAGGCCCTGCGGGAGATGTCCAAGGAGTTTGTGCTCATCACCCTGAGCAAACTGTTCAGCAGCTACGGTAGAGTGCCCTCAGCCTCCTGATGTTGATGACAACCAGGCAAAGGGGTCTCTCCCCTCTGCGTGTAATCTGCTTTGAGCTGGGGGATGCAGGGTTGCAGCCCCTCCTCCCTCACTGCTGAGGCTCTGACCGTGGCCTTCTTCTTCCCTTCTGCAGCTCCACAGTGCATCCCCTTTGTGTGGCTTACACTGGCCAGCCTGTGCAGTGTGGTGGGCCAGGTGAGGAGTGGCCGGACCCTGCGCATCACTTGTGCAGGTGAGTGCTGGCCACAGAGGAGGGGGGCTCAGGACAGCCCTTACACCTCACCCTGCTGCAGAGTCTCAGGGGCTCCCTTTTATCTTATGGGTTTTTTTTTGTTGTTGTTGTTGTCGTTGTTTGTTTGTTTGTTTTTTATTTTTATTTTTAATTATACAATTTTTTTTTGTTTTGTTTTTTCAGTTGTGAAACAATGGTTGGAAGGAGTCAAGGTTCACTTGTGCTCTGGAAAGCAATGCCCCTGGCCTGCCATGGAGAAAGAGCAGATCTATGAGAATCTTTACCAGCTCTTCTGCTCTGTGCTGAGGAACTGGCAGGACTGCAAGGAGGAAAAGGTGAGCACTGCTGCATTCCCAGCCCAGGATGGCAGTGCAGACATCCATGTCAGCAGCTCTGTCTGTGCCTAGAGGGCTGAGAGTAGAGGGGTGACAAGAGGGAGTTGGTTGGCTCTGCAAAGGGCCCCAAACTGGCTCTGTGCTCGGGGCTGGATCTCCCTGCCAGGGAGTGGCCACACACCAGAGCACTGTGGCAGGGAGAGCTGGGGATGAGGGTGTGGGGAAAACCTCCCTGCCCTCCAGAGTGAGCCCATTTCCTGCTGGGCACGGGGATATGGGGAAGGGGAAGGGAAAGAGAAAGCCCTCTCTGTAGGAAGAGCAGACCTTCAGTCTTTGATGCTGGGCCTCTGCCATCCCTTTCCAGGACAAACAGGCCATCCTTGGGGCTGTGGCTGCCATGATGGCTGTCCTCCTGCAAGAGGAGCTTCACCGAGAGCATGTCTGGGAGCAGCTCCTTTGGCTTGTGCACCAGTATCAGGAGGTCCAAGACACCTGCAGAGGGACCAAGGTGAGATGATGTGCAGGGCTCAGCGTGGATGTGGGGCCAGTGCCAAGAGGGGTCAGCGTGATGCAGGGAGGAGGCCGGGAGCCCTTGGAGAAAGAAAGAAGGAATAGGTGTTCAAGGGAGGTCTGAGGCTTCCTGAGCTCTTCATTCAAGGAAGGAACAAACTGGACAGGGCCAGGAGGGAGCCAGGAGTCACTGGGGCCTATCTCCTGGGGATGGGAGGCTTTACGACCATGGCTGTTGGGCTCCGAGTGCCTGAGGAGCTCTGTGCCAACAACCAGGGGGACCATGTCCAGTTCCATCTGATGGGGGAGAAGAGAGTTGCTGGGTGGGAAATACCTGCAAACAATGTGCAAACAGAGTTCGGTTGAGAACAGATAGATTCTCTTGGTGCTGCAGGGATGGGGGGACAAACCAGAACACCTGTGCGGGAGCTTCTACCAGTGGACAAACTATTGGGAATCAGTTTCTCTGCTCCCAAGTGGCCAGATGTGGCTTCAGCCCTTTCTTCCTCTCCTGGTCTCTTGCAGAGCCTCACTATCCTCCTGGAGGCCTTAGAGGAAGTTCAATCTGTCATCCCCAAGGACAAGCTTCTGGCCATCACCAGTGCCGTGTTCAACCAGGTAAGGGGAGCCTCTTTGCACCCACAGCAGTTTCCCTCTTGGCTAAGTCTCAGAAGGACTGAAAAGCTCCGAGCCTCTGACAGCCATTCAACCTTAGCTCCCGCATGCCTGTGGCTGCTCCAGAGCTGTGCGTATGCCCCTGGAGATGCTGTGGGGTGGGCTGTGTTTTGTCTGCATGTCCTCTTCCCGAGAGTGCCAAGGGAGATGAGCTGGCAGCACAGTTTCTTTTCCATCCTCAGTGCTGATGCAATTTTCTCAAATGGACCTTGTTCCCACAGCTCTCTGACGACACCAAGCAGCACAGCGAGGCTGACAGAGCAGAGTTGACCCACTGCATCCTGCTTCAGGGTAAGGAGAGGAGTTTTGGCGATGCTTGGTGGTGCCCTGCCCAAAACCTCTCTTGCAAACCTCTGGAATGGGAATGAGTTTCTTGCTAACACAGCACGGGATTTCCTCCCCATAGCCCGAATCTGCCCAGAGGAAACGGTCCTGTTTCTGCAGTCACAGCTGCACGATGAGAGGAAGGCCAGTTGTGTGGCAGCTCTGGGTGTGCTCAGTGCTCTGGCTCGCTCTGATGGTCAGTACCATGGGTCGGGACTTCCAGGGATCCCTTCTGCCATCTGGGTTGTGCCTCCATGCATGCTTCTGTGCATTTCTTGTAGAACCTGTGGTGACAAAGAAGCTGCCCCAGGTTGCAGAGGCTGTGCAGTGTCTGTGCAGGGACCCCAGGACCCAGGTGAGTTGATTTGGGAAAGAGCTGTTGGGGTGGTAGAGAGACCCTTTCCCTCAGAGCAGAGGCTGATGAGGCTGTACTAGAAGGACTCAGACCCAGGGAATTATTTCCCCTCTCCTTTATGTCCTCTGGGAGCCCGATGGCAAGAAACAATGCTGCTTCCAACATGGGCAGGGCTGGGGTGCCAAGGAAGGTGCTGGGGCATTGACCACATGGTTGCAGTGGCTCCTGTGGGGAGAGCAGGCAGAGTAGAGCAGGCAGAGTGGAGCAGGCAGGTCCCTGTGCTGTGCATGGAAAGTACACAGCCTGGTGCTAAGGCCTGGCCTTCACCTCAGGGGCCAAGGCTTCTCCTCTGCTCTTGGTGTATCTGTGCATGCAAAAAGGGCAAAAAAAAACAACAAACCCCCCCCCAGAATATTAATCCCGCCATTGACCCCTGGCAGGTGAGGAGGGCCATTCTGCATTTCATCAAGGATGTGCTCAGTGCTAATGCCTGGAGCTGCTCAGCCTGGGATGTGGTGGGGCACATCTTCAGTGAGTTCAGCCGCACCGCAGGAAGAAGGGTAAGGACAGTGGGCAGCATCTTCCTTTGGAAGACCCGTGCTGCTCAGAGGCTGGCACAGAAGCACCGGTGGGGCCACACCTGAGCCTCCTGTGAGGCTCCTGAGAGCTGAGAATAACCAACATTCCAACAATGCTGTTGTGCAGGCATCCAGAGACCTTTCTGCCCAGCAAGCCCAGGAAGAAGGAGCTCTCCAAGAGCTGTGCATAGACATCCTGGGGTCACTGGATGTCTCTGTGAGTGGGATGACCAAAGTAAGTCACAATCTGCCCTGCCGCCATTCCTTGCCTTCGCACCACGTGTTCCTCCTCCCATTCCAACACCCCAGGTTTGTCCTCCAACGTGCTCTGATGCACACAAGACTCAGGAAAACTCACAGAGTGAGTCCTCTTCATCTCTGCATGGAGGCAGGAATGCTGACATGCTCAACTGCCTCATTCCCTACAGCTTCTGTGGCCACGGCTGCTGCTGTATGTGGTGCCAGCCCAGTACACCGGCATGCTGATCCCGGTCTCCCACTGTGTCCAAGCCCTGGCTGAGAGAGGGGACCTGATGGTGAGAGAGATAGAAGAACTGGATCCCCATTTCCTCAGCTCCATGTTTCAAGGTAGGAGCAGAAACTCGTGCAGTGAGCTCTGCTGACCTGTGTTAGCACCCAGAAGGGACAGCAGAGGTGCATGTGGCACAGCATGTCTTGGCGTCTCACTCAGCACTTCTTTCTCCCCGCAGGCCCACTGCTGACTCCCCAGACACTGCTGGCACGCCTGTTGGTGAGTAGATGCTCCAGAGGCTGGTGCCATAAACCCTGAGGTGGAAGCAGCATGGCCAAGCATGCCAGCGCCCGCCTCACCCCTGAGGATGCTGTTCTCTTCATGGGCTTGCAGTGCCATGGGCAAAGCTGCTGGCTGCTCCTTGCCTGCTAGGGCAAAGCCAAACTGCTTCCCTCCTGGGAGAAGCTGCTGCCCTTGCTACAGAAGTGACCCTCCTTCTCCTTGATCTCACTCAGGTGGTGGCAGGGAGCCCTTTTTCAGGCAGTGAACTCCAAGCCGCTGCCTTGCTGCTCATGCAAAACCTCCACAGCAGGATCCACAGAGCTGTGGGGGCCATGTGGGCTGCTGAGATCCCCCTGCTGCTGCAATGCCTCGAAGGTAAAGTGCTGGTGGGGAGGGAGGGGTGGAGGCAGGGAAGGGGAGAGTGAAAATGCAGCTCTGCAGTGTGGCAGAGGGGAATTGTTGCCTGAGGCCCAGTGCTTGCTCTGCTGTTGTTCCCATTCCAGGGAGTTGTTCCCATTCCAGCACTGAGGCCTGGGGACATTTCCTCCCAGGGATCTGCCCATTCCAGGACACAGATGGGCCCTTTACGTCCCCCCAGACAGCAGTCCTGGAGCAGTTCCATGCTGCTGCTGGGACAGTGTCTGTGGAGAGGGACAGGTCATTGTGGAGGGGGTGCAGGTCCCAGCTTGGCAGTACCGAGTGACCAGGCCAAGCCAGGTTTGCAACGGCTCTTCTTTTATGGCTTGATCCCAAGCAAGTGTATTTTGTTTCCTGTTGCTGTGCAGGGAAAGATGAGAGCTTCCTGGACTCTGAAGGGTGGGAGCACCGTCTGCTGAAGGTACAGCATTACTGGGAGGCACGGTGCAGAGAAGTGCTTGCCTGCCTCAGGGAGCCCTGCTCCCTTACGAGCCAGGGAGGGAATGCTGGGGGGAGCTGGGAGAGGGACTGTTCTTCCAGTCACCTCTCCCCAGAAGGCTGCAGCGACTTGGGAATGTGGGAAGAGGCAAAGGGCAAGGGAACATAGGCTTCTCCTGTTCTTCAACAGTTCCTGAGGGCATCGCTGGAGACCATGGAGGATGAGGCCTGGACCGAGGCCCTGAGCTGTGAGCTGAGCCGGTGGCTGAGCAGCTCTCGCAGCAGCTCTGGAGAAAAGGTGGGGTCTTCCTGGCTCTACCCAGAGGTGCAGCCGCAGGTACCCAACTGGGGCTGTGGCTGTGGCTGGTGCTCTGCCCACGCTGGCTGCTCACGCTGCTTCCCCCACCCATGCCCCCCACAGAGCCTTTCCCTGCAGTCTGTCTGGGGGTTGGCTAAAGCTCGGCCCTGCAGCTTCTCTCAGCATCTCCCAGGGAGCGTGGGTCCTTCCCACCTGGCCCTCTCCCAGCAGGACAGGCTGCTGCCACATCTCAGCTTCTTCCTTCCCATCTCTTCCCATCCCTTCTCTTCCCTTCCCATGCAGTCTTTCCTGTACAAGGCTCTGGGGACAGCGCTGGGAGCTTGTAAGGAAGTCCTCCACGTCCAAGAGAAGCTGCAGCAGCACCTGGAGGAAGCAAATGCGGAGGAGCCATCTGAGGCCCAGGTGAGCAGTCCTTCCAACCAGCTTCTGCCAGCAACCTCGCTCTGTCATTTGGGCAGAGGGCTTCTCCTGGCCCTGCTCTGGGCCTTTCAATCTCCTCGCTGCTGCTGCTTCCCTCAGGCAAAGACCAGCCTGGCCACTGTGGCTGGCTGCGCCAGCAGGTTCAGGCCTGCACCAAACGCCACTTATTCTTTTGTGCAGGGAATGATCTCTCTTCTCAGTCATGCTGCTGAGAGCAACTTCCACACAGTCCTGGACACACTCACCATGTTTGCGTCCAGGCTGTGCACAGGCAAGAATGAGAAGATCTCTGTACTGAAGAAGGTAAAGCATTATGCATTTCTATCTTGGCTTTCTTCTGCCTTATTTTCACGGCAGCTCCTGCCTTCGAAGCCCAAGTACACTGGGGGCTATTGAGTGAGTGTCTCAAGGCATTTCTCCCCATGCAGATGGAGCTGGACAGCACAAGAGCTCATGCCACACGCAGCGTTCTCATCCTCGCCCATGGCAGCTTGGCACTACGAGCCTCCAAGGAACAGCTGCTCACCCACCTGGAGGGAGACATTGTGGGCAACATCCTGCTGCTCTACAGCTGCAGCTGCCAGGTGAGAGCTCAAAGCATGCCAGGGTGTCAGAGCCTCCAGCTGCAGCCCCTCCATGTGGCGGGGGGAGGGGGGTGGTGATGCTGAAATGGGTCTTCTCTTTCCAAAAGTCCCTCAGGGAACAGTTTGGGCCCAGATGAAGATCCAAGTCTTTCCCTTTGCCCTCACGTGTTCCCTTGTAGCCCTTGGCCCTTCCTGAACTTAAAAGGATATTTTTCTCTCTTGGGCCTCAGGACTTGCGAAACAAGCTTGTGCTGGTGCAGAGCATCACTGACTTCAGCTCTGCCTTCCATGCTGTGGGTGACTCTGCCTGCTTTAACCCCTCCTTGAAGGGCAAGCTGCTGGAGATCCTCATGGTGAGTGCCTAGAGCCAGGGCTACCTGCAGCAGAGTTTGGGGGTGTGCCACAAGGCTCAATTCCGTGGAGACATACAGGTCTCCCTCAGCCACATGCCTCCAGCTGGTGGGGACCTTGGGTGCTGGCAGGCAGCAGCTGGGCAGCGGGCTAGGTCCACCAGCTGTGGAGCTGCTGCATCCTGCAGTGCCTCAGTAGGAAATGTGGGAGTGATGGGGCTGGTGTGTGGCAGTTGTGTCCGTCTCTGGGCTGGACAGAAGAGCTCTCACCTGCCCCTTGCCCACTTTGACAATGTCTCTCTGGTACTTGCAGGATTTGCTGAAGAAGTATTACTTGGGCAGCCCTGTCTCCCCAGTGCCCCTCAAGGTGGTTCTGGCCCTGGAGCAGTTGAGGTAAGGGTGGGAGCCTCTGGGGTTGCAAGGCAGGATGGTGGTCCCCCTTTAGGGTAGCTCCCGAAGGCCTGGAACAGGCAGGGGTGAGGACCTCCATCTACAGGAGAGTCAGCTGTGCTGTTGTGCCCAGCAAAGCTGAGGTTCTGGGCAGGGAAAAAAGTCCTGGTGCTCCTGTCCCCTGGCAGGGAAGGGAAGGGAGACCTGGGGTCTCCTCCCCCTTAGAGTGGAAGGTTCACTGCTGCCAGGGAGGAGGCAGGTGCTGCTGGAACTAAAGACAGAGCTCAGCAGCATGGGGTAGGGCTGTTGATAACGGCCTTTTCTGCTTTCTCTTCCTTTTTTCCTCCTGTCAGCAAGCTGAAGCCCTCTTTAGGAAGCAAGGTCATGTGTGACATGCTGGTTCTGTGCTGCAAGACCATCATGACCCACCCTTCAGCGGAGATGATGCTGAAGATCAGGAAGTCACAGCAAGCAGCTCAGTACCTGCAGGTAACCTGCTGTGACTTTCCCGGCCACCTCTCAGTTGGAGCCCTTCCTCAGCACACACAACCTATGCTCTGGCAGCAGCTGTGATGCCACACCTCAATCCCTTCTTCTGCTTTCAGCTTCTGCAAACATCTTTGAAAGCTTTGGGCCGGCTCATGGTGGTTCTGCTTGAGACAGAGCCCAGCTGTGGCTTCTTCCCGCACATAGTCCATGTAAGTACGCGTGGGGAAAGGGAGAAAGCATGGTGCCTGTCGATAACAGGGACAGAGATCTGGGGACTGAGAGGATGATGAGAGGGGAGAAATCTCCTGCTGACGTGCCAGCTCACTGTGAGCTCAGAAATGGGCAGAGAAATGGGCCCTGCAGGGGGAAAGGCAGGAGCCAGCCCCTGGCAGGCCACGGCCAAGGAAAAGCTCCTGGGTTAGGAGGCAGGAGTGTCTGCAGAGAGTAGGGGCAGCAGTGCCAGTGCTCAGTGAGGCAGGGGGCTGTGTGAAAACACAGGGCAGGACCTGAGGGAAAGTGCCAGGAAAGGAGGGACAGAGAGAGGTAGGAAAGATGTCCGCAGTGATACAGATGCTCTGCTCCAGGTCCTGCAGACAGCAATGACCTCAGACAATGTGTGGGAGCGCAAGAGGGCCCTGCAGACCTGCTCCCAGCTGCTGTCTGCTTGTGAAGAGCTTCGAGTGAGTAAAGAGCCCCACCGCATGCCCCTGACTCCCTCCCCGGTGCCCCTGGCTCCCTCCCCGGTGCCCCTGAGCTGGAAGGTGAGCTCCGCCCAGTACCCCACCACGTGGGGAAAGCACAGGCGGGAGAAGCTAGGGAGAACTGGGGCTGCCTACAGCTTTTTTCCTGCCTCTCGCCCCTGCAGAGAGGAGATGCCTGCAAGCACTTTGGCTCCTTGGTGGGATTGCTGGCACCTCTGACGTGTGACCCCATGCCCACATCCCGCCAGCTGGCCGTCACCTGTCTGAGCTCCCTTCTCCACATCCGAGGTGAGTGGAACGGCCGTGCACCAGCCCTCTGCTCTCCTCCGCAGCACTACCAGAGCCCCACAGGCTGGGCCCAGTTTACAGGACGGAGAGGCTCCGTGTGTAGCTGCCTTCTTCTCCCCACCCTGTCCTCTGTCTATCCCCTGTGGAAAGCGGTTCTGTTTCCAGAAGCATGACTTTCTTTTTCTCACTGTGCTCTTTCCAGCCAAGGTGACCAACAGAGTCATCAAGACGGAAGACATTGGGAGCCTGTGTGAGGGGCTGAATGACTGCAACACTGCCTCTCAGCTCCAGAGCTCGTCCAAAATCGCAAGGGTAAGTGGACCCAAAAAGGGGTGGTGCGAACTCAGTGCATAGGCTTCTGCACGTCCATCTGCTCCCCCTGGCCTCTCACACCACTTCCAGAATGAGCTGTCACCCTGAGATCACTTTTCTTGGCAAGTAGCAGGAGGCTCCGAGCTACGTCTGGCCTTCAGGTGCCCAGCTCAAGGAACTGATTCCACGACATGTGTGTGTGTGTGTGTGCGTGTGTGTGTGTGTGTGTGTGTGTAAGACTGTGCCTGCTGGGAGGCAGGCTTTGCATGTAAGCAAACACCAGGGGTGGAGAAGCTGAGAGAAGGCTCAACTGCTTTTCGTATGAATAGCAGGGTACAGACAGCAGGAGCGTTGTGATGGCCGCCTGGATGACCGGCAAGCTGCTGAACTAAGAATGCCCTCAAGACTGCTTTATGTTTTGAAGAGCTGCCGCAGGGCAGTGATGGGATCTCTCCTGCTTCTCATTTCTCTGCAGATCGTATGCAGAAACTTCCCCCTGGAACACACCGTTGACTTCATGATGGCCATCAAGGACACCTTCCAGAAGGCCAAAGGAATGCGTGTGCGTGCTGCTGGGAAGTGGATGATCACCTTTCTGCAGATGTACAGAAAGGACATCCGGCGGGACGTAAGAGACTTTCTTCCATGTGTCTTGGACTTTTTCTGGCTGTTGCACTACATCCTGTGCCATTTGCCTCTTGTGCTAAAGAAGCACAGCCTGAGTGCAGAGCCAGGGCTTGGACAGGGTGGCTGGTGTGAAATTTAGGCTTAGGCCTTGGCAGCATGTCAAGGGAGCAGGCACTGCTCATGAGTTGAATGTCCATGGTTAGGCCATGCAGAGTCAAGGATGCAGCAGGTCGTTCTTTCTCCCCTTCTTCTTTCAGGTGCCACAGATTCTCCACATCCTGCACAGCTGCGTGTTCTCCATGCAGCAGAGCATGTTCATGCCCTTCCTGTGCCAGGCGGTGGTCATCCTCACCCGCTGTCACACAGAGGTCACGATTGACAACTTCTTCCTGCTGCTTGAGCCCACAGACAGGTATCGGCACTCCTGCCTTTGCTGTTTCTGCAGTCCCAGTTGTACCTTGCCTCTGCCAGAGGGATCCTGGGAGGAAGCAGCTTTTCTTTGTTCCTCTCAGTGTCTGTTTGACGCAAAAATTACATAGTCACAACTTGAGACTCTCCTTTTTCTAGCGAGACATGGAGGAGAAGAAGAAAGTTTTATCTTCAGGAGTGGAGACGGTAGAAGAATGAAAAGGAAAGCTGAGTTAAAAAATTTGTATTATTTGTTAAACATTTTTAAATGCCAAAGTACTGGCTGAGAAGTGAAAAGAGCATTTTTTTTTACCAAATCTTCATTTTAATATCTGCTGAAGACCATCTCCATACCATTTACACCATGCACTGGTCTGCAAGGGGAGCGAACTTCCAGCAGCAGAGCTTGTGTCTGCACAGGCATGGGCATTTGTACAGGATGTCAAAACCCTCGATGTGGATATGTTGTGTCTCCTGCAGAATATCTTCCAAACACATGGCTTGCCGAAACAGGTTACTTTGTTCACACTCAGAGCTCTTCCTGTGTTTTGACTTAGAGGTCCAGGTCTGTTTGTCTCTGAACTCTTGGAGAATTCCCTTCGGCCTAACCAGGTGGTTTAACATGAGTCCTCTCACTCCTACTCGCTTATATTTCCACTTTTGACTCTGCTCATGTCATGGGTATTTCTTCATCCTGCTGCTTACTTATTTTTTGCATCCTCCTTCACAGCATGTTTCCCTTTCCTTGCATTTGCAGACAAAGAATGAGCCTCACAGCACCCATCTTTCTCCATGTCAGATGATGTGTTCTGTTCTTGCCTGCCTTCATGTCATTTCTCTGTGCCTCCTTCATCCTTTGCCTTTCTCCAAGCAGCAGGTTGAGGCCAGCTGCCTCTCTAGCAGCACTCTTCCAGATCATCTCTGCCTGATGCTCGCACTCTCTTTCACCCCTCTCATTCTCATTCTTTGTCTTTGGCTTCACTTGTCCTTGCCTCTGCTGTGTATGTGCCTGCATGCCACGCTGGTGGCAGGCCACCAGCTGAAGGTGCTGACGTCTCACCACTGCACATCACCTCCCCTTCCACAACATCCATTTTACTTGTTTATGACATTTCCAAAATCCCATATGGACTTTATAGTGACGAGGTAGTGCTGGGTTATGCGATGAAAGACTGCTGTCTCTCAGACATTGAAGAACCTGAGGCCCATGGGCTGAGGAACTCTGGTCCTTCCCTGTGCTGTCACAGGAGGTGACCAACCCCACAGCTGGGGGACCCTGCAAGGGGCTGGGGAAAGGCTCTAAAGGCACCTTTGACCACATTTGTCCCCACCAATCATTGCTTGGGATGTAGAATAGAGCATCTTGAAATCGCAAATAATGTGAAGGAGGAACTACAGGTTGGAGAGGAGGGAATAACAGATAGAAGGGGGCATATGTATGTACCTAAGTTGCTGGTTACCACTCTCATCTGACCATGCTCTGCACCTGATCAGTGCAGGCTGGTGTGTGTGTGTATGTGTGTGTGTGTGTGTGTGTGTGCCTGCACGCATGCGCATGTGCACACCTGTTTGCATGGGTGCATGTGCCCAGTGGCAGCAAGGCTCAAACTTGCTTCTGGCATCCCAAGGCCATGCAGCCCCTTAATGCCAGCATATGTGCCATCCAGATACAGGCTGCCAGACTTTTGGAAAGAAATCCTGCTTCAACTCTCTTGGAAAACGCAGTTCCACACAGTAAAGCTGTAATCTCTCTTGAAACCTCCTCACGTTCCCAGCTACAAAACTGTCACCACCATGAAATATGCCTTTTCACCAGCAATGAACAAGAGTTTGCATGCCATGCCACACTTGTAACAACCTGTACCAGCAGAGCTGACCTACTGTTGCTGTTGCCACTGCCCACCACCTCACTGTGCTCACATCCACTGCTTGGTCTTCTTTGGTGGTCCATGTGCACCGATGAACGTCAGTGGGTGACATATTTTCCGCATGGAGGAGTTCAGTGACACATCTCTGCTTCATGTGCACTTCTATGTCAGACCCATTGTGTCAGACTGCCCCTCTGCTGCCATCTGTCCCATGGCAATGATAGCGTTGAGTGCACCCTCAGCAAGTTTGCAGATTACACCAAGCCGAGAGGTGCTGTTGATACATAGGAGAGAAAGGAAGCCATCCAGAGGGACCTGGACAGGCTGGAAGAGTGGTCCCACGAAAACCCAATGAGGTTCTCATTAGGCCAAGGTGCTGCACTTGTCCAGGGCAATCCCAGGTGTTTATACAGCTTGGGGGAAGAACCCCTTGAGAGCAGACCTGCAGAGAAAAACCTGGAGGTCCTGGGTTCTGGTAGATGAAAAGCTGGACATGAGCCAGCAGTGTGCGCATGCAGTCCAGAAGGCCACTTGTGTTCTGGGATGCATTAAAAGAGGAGTGGACAGCAGGGAGAGGGAGGTGATTTTCCAGCTCTGCTCAGCTCGTGTGAGGCCCCATCTGGAGTAATGCATCCAGGCCTCCAGCAGAAAAAAGATGCAGAGCTCTTGGATTGGGTCCAGAAGAGGGCCACTAAGATGATCAGAGGGCTGGAGCACCTCTCTTATGAGGAAAGGTTGAGAGAATCGGGCTTGTTTAGCTTGGAGAAGGCTCCAGGGAGACCTCATTGTGGCCTTCCAATATTTGAAGGGAGTGTATAAACAGAAGGGAGAATGGCTGTTTACAAGGGTGGATAATGATAAGACAAGGGGAATAGTTTTAAACTGAGACAGGGGATGTTTAGGTTAGATATTAGGAGGAAGTTTTTCACTCAGAGGGTGGTGACGCACTGGGACAGGTTGCCCAAGGTGGTTGTGGATGCCCCATCCCTGGAGGCATTCAAGGCCCGGCTGGATGTGGCTCTGGGCAGCCTGGTCTAGGGGTTGGTGATCCTGCCTGTGGCTGGGGGTTGAAACTAGATGATCTTTGATATCCTTTTCAACCCAGGCCATTCTAAGATTCTCTTTTTTTCTTCTATGATTCAATGGGTTCAATAATTGCTCACAAACGTGACCACTTCCAAAAAGCAGTGACATGAGGAAGATGTGACTGCGGAGTGGTATTCCTCTCTGGTAAGAGAGGTCTGATAGAAGTCTGGTAAGGAGGCATGATCAGACTTTTGATTGCAGCACTACACATTCCATGTGAAAACTGGCAGGTCATGTATTTATGTCAACAGAAAATGGAACCAAAGAAACCAAGAAGTTGCTGAATTTTTGGCAATCTTGAAACCTGATCTCAGATTCTTGTATCAAAACAGAAAGCAAAGCTGCATATTTTTTGCTTTTCACAGGACTGTGTTTAGCCAATGAATCCAATTGCATAAAATGATTTGCCATCACTTGAATCAGCACCACGCTGAGCCCTTCCCGTGTACCAGTTTCAGCCCCAGTGAGGTTTGTAGTGCACCAACGTTTGGTTGGTGCTGAGGAGCCAGGCTAGATCGCTGGGCACAGCTGCAGGTTGGACACCCCAATAACCGTTAGGGGCTGACCTGCAGGAGAGGAGCTCTGCAGAGAAGGACCTGGGTGTCCCAGTGGACAGCAGTCTGGCCATGGAGTCAGCAGTGTGCCCTTGCGGCTAAGAAGACCAATGATATCCTGGGGTGTGTTAAAAAGAGTGTGGTCAGCATCTCGATGGGGGTGATCCAGGACACTTTTCTGCTCAAACTCCTGTAGAGAATTGCTTTTAGCAAGGGGGTTGGTCCCTTCCGACCTCTATGATTCTGAGATTGTATGAGAAAGAAACTGCAAGAACCATGTGCTAATTGCATGGGATGGATTTGGCAGAGGCAATCCCTTTTCTAAGGCAAAAGGAAGGTCTTTTAGCAGCAGTAGTAGGCATGTAGTGCTGTCATACCAGGAGAGAGGCCAGTGAGCAACTCTCGTTGCCTGTGGGTGCTGGAGGCTGCCCTGTATCAGGAGAATGAGCGGCCCCGCAACTTTTGTCATGATCCAAATAGAACTGCACACTAATGCCAGAGGGGAACAGCAGCAGAGACAGCCCCACCATAATACAGAAGGCTTGCCACAGGGTTGCGCAGCACAGGGTTACAGAACCAGAAGGAGAGAGATGATACAGTTGGCCGCCAGTTACCGGCTTCCATTTCAGTTGGCAGTTGCTGGAACGTGCCTAGGGACTGTGGGTGACTGCAGGTGAAGGAAAACAGGGAAACACTGATATATATTAGATCTTCATTGCAGGGAGAGAGAGCACACTCCAATACTCCCGAGCTGGAAGAGCTCCCTGCCCAGACGCAGCCCTGACACGCTGCAGGCAGAAATGATGGCAGGCAGACCCCCATGCATAGTGGAGAGTGTTCCCAGGGAGTGCAGTGCGTAGAAAGGGTGAACATGGCAGGGGGTGCGGTCTTTCTTGTCGTGGAAGCCTTCGGTTTGCTTAACACTTTCCACCTTGTCAGTGGAACCTGTTCTCCACTTGGGCAAAAAAAACATTACCTAGGAGACTGTGGCTGCCCTGACCGAACGTGTGGCTGTCCATGTCTCTGTCTGCAGGGGGTGTCTGGGCCTGGCACAAGTACCAGCAGGTAGTGGGGATGACGCTTGTGCGTGGTGTGAGTGGATGGGTGATCTGCTCCTCCTGGTAGAGGTAGAAACATTAAGAAGCAACTGAGAGTGTGAAAGAGAGATCGACTGGTGGAGGTGCTCCCTGGCACCCCTGCAAGGCACTCTGGGGACACTCCACAAGTAGTGGTGGATTCCTACCTCTCCCTCTGCCAGACAGAGGGAGGGGCCTGGGAGGACAAGGAGTAATGGAGGCAGGCTTCTGCACGGGTGGCAGGTGACCCTCATCCCAGCCTACCCCACCTCCGCAGGTGCCCTTGCATAACTGGTGTGAAGCCCTGGGACACGAAGCACAGGTAAGTGAAGAAACTGAAGAAAGCCCACACAGAGGGCTGTTTAGGGTGAGGCAGTCATCCCCACGCCTCAAGACAGCCTCTACCAAGCACAACAGAAGGGTGATCTTCATAAGAGACTCCCTTCTGAGGGGAGTTGAGGGCCTCCTCACAAGGAAGTCCACTACCTCCCTGTGGCCGGGGTCAGGGGCAGACTAGGGAAACTCCCTAGTCTGGTGCAGCCCTCTGATGATTACCACTCCTGATATAGCAGATAGGCTATGACGAGGTTGCAGGGTGAAGCCTTTGGGCTATCAAGAGGGACTTCAGGGCTTTGGGACGGTTAGTTGATGGAGCAGGAGTTCCAGGTATTTTCCTCCACCCCTTCGTTAGCAGGGGAAGATACTGAGAGAAGCAGGAAAACCCCCCTCATTAACATGAGGCTAAGAGGCTGGTGCCACTGGGGAAAAATTTTTGATCCTTGGCACCAGGATTATTTGGCACCAGGCCTTCTAGCAATGGATGGGGACCACCTGAGTCAAAGGGGGAAAGGATTCTGGCCCAGAAGCTCTCTGGGCTTATTTACAGAGCTTTAGTCTAGGTTTGAAGAGTGAAGTGTGTGATAGTGAGCCTTTCCAGAACAAGGTGCAGGTTAGTATAGCTAAGCTAGATGGACAAGATGCTGGTGGAGGCCCTTGACCTGCTGCATTTTATGACGATGAAGGCAACAGGGAGACTTCAGAGGATTTAAGGAGTTATCCTTCAAGAAGGTGACAAGACCAGCTGCCCAGCTGAAGTGCCTCTACATTAAGGCACACAGCTTGGGAAAGAAACAGGAGGAGCTAGAATCCTCCATGTTACTGTGAAACCACGATGTTAGTTGCTATCACCAAAACATGGTGGGATGATTCCCACAAAACTGGAATGCGGCTATTGATGGCTAGGATAGGACTCACTGTGGGATGTAAAATAGAACATCTCGGGATTGCACATGACATGAAGGAGGAATCGGAGTTTGGAGACGAGATGGATTGAGATGGTTTGGAGAGGGACACATGAAAAAACAGAGGGGAAAATGGATAAAAGGGGGAAGTTGTACATATATGTCACGGGGTTATTCCTAGATGTAAGTCTGTGACAGGGGGGCACAGGCCCTGGGAAAAGAAAAAGGAAAGTCTAAGGAGCAAAGGGAAAAAAAAAAAAGGAAGGCATCTGCCGGGACCCGTCCAGTGCCGGCCACGCGCTCCAGGAGAGGGGGAAGGGCAGAGAGTGAGCAAATGATAGATATAGTTTTAACGAAGAGAAAACACAATGGCAATGATCTGAGGAGGAATGGTAATTTACTAAATGTAACCAAATCAAACAAAACAAGAGAGATGAGAGTACCCAAAGTAGGAGTCAAACCACGACAGCACGATGGAAGCACGTGCTTTTCTTCATGGTGAGCTGACACGGCCAGAGGCAGAGAGCGGCTGGGGTCCGGTCCAGAGTCCCAGCCTGCTTCTTCCTCACGCCAAGTCCTCCGGGGATGCCATCCTTCCCCTCTGGGAACCCAAAATGCCCAAAATGGCAGTAACATAGAACCAGAACTTTAACTCTTTAACTGCCACTGTTCTTCATGGTGTTCTGATGTGGAATACCGACTACAGAAATCACCAAACCACAACAATACATAAGTTGCTGGTCACTGTGCTTGTCTGCCCATGCTCTGCACTGAATCAGTGAAGAGCTGTCCTGTGTTCTCGTCGGACTTGATTTCTAACCATTTTCCTGGAGGTCACCTGAGAAATCCACATGTGTGCACATGTGGGTGCATGTGCCCAAGTGGCAGCAAGGCTCAGTCTTGTTCCCAGCTGCACAGGGGCAAGCAGCCCCTTAATGCCAGCATCTACGCGAGGCTGAGTGCTGGCTGCTATGAGTGTCCACTCCACATCCAGGAGTGTGACAGGCACAGAGCTGGGCTGTTGCTGGAAACACTCCAAACTCTATACACACCATCTGAAATAGAGGAAGGCTTAGATACAGGCTGTCAGACTTCAAAGAAATCCTGCTTCAACTCACCTGGAAAACAGAGTTCCTCACAGTAAAGCTGTAATCCCCAATGAAACCTCTTCACAAGAGGAAAAAAAAAAGGAAAGCCATAACATAAGTCAGCATGCTATTGCTCAGTACTGCATATTGGCTTTCTTTGCAGAAAAAAAAATATTTGTGATCAGGAGCTTTGAATTCTATTTTTGCCTAGGTCCTAAGGCCCCTTTACTTGACAGATAACTAAGATCACATTTTTGGACTGAAACCATGAGAAAAAGTCATTAATAGCTTGCAACACTCAATCTCTGTGCCCTTGGATTACGATTTTTTGTACAGCATGCCTTGGTGTTCAGACTACTAACTCATGTGTAATCAGCCGTTTCACATACACAGCAGAAGAGGGAGGTATTTCCCCTCGAGGGAGTTCAAAGAAAATAGACATTGCTCTTCAGCCTCAGGGATTTGTCATGCAAAAAGGCCACTGGAGTTTGCACTTTTAATAAAGTGAGGAGAAAATAAATAAATGCACTTACTGCACTGAAGGGCATGTTAGAAATAGGTGGCTTAGAAACCTCCCAGGCTTCCTAACCAACAGGATTACCTTCTTTAGGGGAGTGGGAGGGGGATATCCTAAGCATCCAAGAACAGGGAGGGGGAAACTCTAACACAGCAGAAGCAAAAATCTCACCTATTTCTACTCAGGCCCTTCTGGGTTGCAAGGAAAAAGAAGGGATCTATGGTGCTGCAGCTCCATTGTCAGTAGCTCCTGGCCCCAAGCATGTTTGGGTGGGGACAGCAAGCCTGTCTGGTAGAGGTGGCCAGCGTCAGTGAGAGGTGTGCAGCAAGCTGCCTGGACAGCTTCTCTTTCTGTGCTCAGTTTGGTCTTTTCTTGTTTTTCTTTCTCTTCATGTTTTTGTTCTTCTTCCCCATTATCACGTCACTCCTTTCCTTGCTCCACTGTCTGCTCCACCTTCATCTCCATCATCTCATCGTTGGAACAGGCTGCCCAGAGAGGTTGTGGATGCCCCGTCACTGGAGGTGTTCAAGGCCAGATTGGATGCGGCCCTGGGCAACCTGGTCTAGTAAATGGGGATGTTGGTGGCCCTGCCTGGCAGGGGGGTTGGAGATTCATGATTCTTGAGGTTTCTTCCAACCCAGGCCATTCTGTGATTCTGTGATTCTGTGGTCTCCCAAGCCTCAGCCATGTCCCCATTCCTGTTCTCTCCCATTCCATTCCCTGCTTGACCTTGTTGTTCCTTTTCTCCCCTACCTGTCCTCTTGTGATGATACACTGACATGTAGCACGGTCACTGTCTGACTGGAAGTAGTATTTCCCCAAACAAATATCTCTCCCCATGTCCCTCAGTGTCCCTCTGTGCGCTGGTGCGTGAAGTTGAATGAAACATCAGAAACAGCTACTTCGCTTTTATGTCCTTTTGCTCTCCACCCCCTCTCCCTCCACCCTCCCCCCTACCCCATATCCTTCATACTTTGTACGAACTTGAGCAGTGTCCATACCCTCGCTCTGATTACAAATTAGCATGGCAGCGCTGAAGCTGGCAGAGAGGGTTGAATTAAAGGCTCGTAACACTGCCCCACACTTGCAAAGTTAAAAGGGAAGACATTTTTTTTTTTCAGAGGAAGACAGTCTTGATACAGAATGACGAAAAAGCAGATTAGATTAATAACAAGAACAAGGAAATGGTAGCAGGAGTGCACTTCATAAGCCTTCTACTCTTCTGTAGCTTTTCTGCATTTCTGTAGTATTTGCTAGAATAATAGAAAGGAGCAGCTGCAGGCAAAGGCAGGGACAAATTACAACTCTCTGGTGATATCTGTATTCAGGAGAGCTCTGAGATGTATTCAGATGCTGTCCCATGAGATATTAAGTGATACTGTTATTGCATTAACCAACGGTTAGTTACCTGTCTGTTGCAAACACGCTGCACCATTTTGGGCAATTGCTTTGCACAAGGCTTTCTAGGATGGTGGGGATCTGAATGACTTCAGACAGGTTGGCATGGCCAGGCATACATGGAGCAGTGCTCCTCTGGCTGTGCTCAAAGTAGATCAAGCAGAGCAGCAGGCACCCCGGGGCCGTATGTCTTCATTAGGGTGACACCATCACGGAGAGAATATGCGACCAGACAGTGCAAGGGCAGGAACAGCTGACCATGTGTGTGCAGCCATGCACTGAAGAGCGTGAAAGGAGATCTTGGCTGAAAGGAACTTCCTGGCTCCTTTGTGAGGGCATCTGTGTGCGTTTGTATGTGTATAAGCACAATATCTGTATGCATTTGTAAGCATATACAGTATATTAAAATATTTTCTATGCGTGTACAATATACATTTAAATTAAAAAAATATATATTTTTTTGAATCAGGACATATCTTTTAAATACTGAGGGTTTGTGTTTTCCTGGAGCAAAGCCTAGGTAGTGATTAAGATGTATCTTTCACACCCCAGAGCACTGCAGACGTGCTGTTTTGCAAAATTAGTTTTTTTTCTTTTGGGTTTGGACTGAAGACTGCAGTTCCCCTTTCTTCTTTCCTCTCCTTCCCTGACTGCATCCCGTGCACACACCTCTTGGCTGACGGGGGTCCTTGGATGGCTCCCCTCTTCCCTCCAGGTCAAGGAGCAGCTGTGCCATGGGCTTGACAAGACGTCAAACCTGGTTCTCACACTGGTAAGTAAGTCCAGGAAATGCCACGAATTTGATTTTCAACCAGCCTGGTGGCACTTAAATGTATAAATCACATGCACTCTTACGTCAGAATAGATACTTAAGGACACCACACTCTTTTGAACACGTTGCCTTCAGTCTGCTTCATCTCTCTGCCTGGGAGACAAACTTGCAACCATTCCAGCTGTGAAGGCAGTAGGAGCAGCTGCAATCACTGGCAAGGAGTGTGTGGAGAGGGAGCACGCCGAGGCACCAACCCGTGGGATTTGTCCCTCTTCCCTCCCCAGACCCAAAGCCCTGGAGGGGAAGGCAGACGCAACCAAAGGCAGCAGAGAGTGGTCTGGGAGCTGTCCTCTGCTGTCTTAGCTATAAACTCTGCTGACGTCAATCAGCAGTGCAATGCAGCATTCAGAGCGCTCTCCTTTGGGGAATTTTGAAATACATCAAAGCTGCGTTACATGGCCAAGGTTGCTGCAAGCTTACATATGCTTGAAGCGTCTCTTTACAAAATCCGAAGAGTTGTGTCTTCTTTCTTTTCCTTAGCTGTGCAGCCCTCGTCTTCTCTCACTCTCTTTTTTTTCTTCACATCCTTTTTTTCCTCCCCCTGACTGCCCTCTACACGTAAAAAGCAAAGAGAACGGCAACGTCAAGAGCTCTGTAAGGTCGCTCGCCTTTATCCTGGTTCACTTTGTTGTTACCAGCCAGTAGGTGGAGCACATCCACTGTTTTAAGTACCGTCGGGTGTTTTTATTCTATTATCCCCTTCTCTTCCTCCTGTAAAACAATCTATCATTTCTACTGCAGTGAATCAGTAGTTGCAAAGTAGCACAACGCTATACAAAGCAGCTAATCTTGGCTGGACCTCAGCACCGTGCCGTCGTGACTCGTGTCAAACCATGCAGGGCCAAACACCGGTGGATGTAGATGAGAGATAAAGACTGAAAAAGAGCAGACATTTAACAGTTCCCAGCTTTGTCCACTGTTCTTTTTCTTTGTTATTTTTCATTCGTCCTAAGAAAAATCTGCAGCACAAGTGAGTGCAAGTCTCGGAGCTGGAACGCCCAGGCTCTCCTGCCTTGCTGCGCTGGAGATGCGGCTGCGCTGACCCCTTGCCTCTCACAGGTCTGACATCGCTGAGGCTGCTGTGGCAGCCAAGGGGCTCCCGCACCTCTGAAATGGTGTGCAAGCATTCTGCATCACCTCTTCGGCAGCAGCAGGGCCCTCCCTTTTCCACTGGCACGGGATGTATGAGAAATCTTAGGCCATCCATCATTTCTGTCTGGGATTTTACTTTCTGTCTCTGGCTTATTTTTCATGAGTCTAGGGGAAAAAAGCAACAGTAACAACAAAATAACCACAGACCAGCCTTTAGGGAAAGATAGTCCATCTTCAGCTTTAGACTTTGTATTTTTTTTCACAAGGCCCAGTTTTATAGTTTTGTGGTTCGGAGCCTCTCCACCAACGTGAGTGGCATCACCAGTGTCTTCCCAAAGCAACACCTCCTCAACAGCCTTATCTCACCTCCACCTCCAGACGGGGTTCACCTCTGGGAGTGTTTGGCATTACAGTAGCTATTTATCTTTCATTTCCAGAGTATTTTTAATAGCTTGGAATGTGTTTGAAAGATGCCTTGGCAATGCTGTCATGAGGCAGACTGATGCTTAGCACTTCCAGCATGTCCCTCCCTTGAACACTCTGTATAAATATTCACCGATGATTCATAACGCCAGCAAGGAAAGCACAAAGTAGGACGAAGAGCCCTGGTGTGCCCTCACTCAGCCGGACTGGCCCTGCCTGTTCCTGCTGCTCGTAGTGGAGTCAGACACATCCACACCAGAAATAACCTCCTCCTTTGAACAGATTGGTTTTGTTATTGACTTTCCTGGTGCCAAGTCTATCCTGAAGCAGCAGAAGAACTGCTCGCATTTGCTTTGGACTGGGCACCCACAGGAGCACACCCACTAAGCTCAGCCACAGTGAGAAGGTGCTAAACAGCCCTGCCCCATTCTCTTTTTAGTAGAGAGTCAGAACACAGCCCTTGTGCTGGTGGCTGTGCTGTAAGCAGTGTGTGCCCTTGGAGATAAGACCACAACAGGCCTCCCTTCAGCAGCCATACAGCAGCCATGCAGGCAAAGGGACAATACAGCTCTCAGCTACTTCAGCAGTTCTCTCAGTGTTTCTTGCTCTTTCCCTACTCCTTGTTTTGCTATGCCCAATGACTGCTGTATCAAAGCATATTGCTTCAATACAGGCTTGGATGTGGAGGTGTTGGTGCTCCTCGGGCCAACAGTGGAGGCTCTACTTTCGACCGACGTTTCTTCTCCACGCTATGACATGGCTGCTAGCGGGGAAAAATAACAGAGACACCTGAAGGTAATGCACTGCAGACAGCGGTCACTGCTGTGCGCGTCTTCCAGAGTTCATTTTATTCCCTGTAGTAGCCCTCCAAATTAAAAGCGGTCTGGTTATTTACATTTGAAAATTGGATGATATGCTGGACTGCCATTTCTGTATTGACTCTGCGCTGGTAATATGTTCGGAAATTGCCTGCCTGCTGCAGATAGGCACAGCCTGCCTGGAGACGTTTGGATTTTTTTCTATCAGCATGGCAGAGGGAGATGCAAAAAATAGGAAAGGACACTTGATTTTTTGCCCTCCCTTCCATCCGTCTGTAACAGAGAAACCTTTGTTGTGTGATACATCTGACTGATGCACGCCACCAACCACTGCTCTGCCTCCTGAAAAGGGCAAAAGCGAGATGAATTTTCAACCAGATGTGAATATTCCATTTTTAAAACAAACAATCGAACAAAACTGTAGTTGTTGCAGTTAGCTCATCCAGCTGCATGTGTGCGAGCTAGAGCCAACTGCTAGGTAGCCCAGGAAGCACCTGGGCCTGTGGGCCAGCAGGACATGCTGCTCTGTTTGGTGCCCTATGGTGGCCATTGGGCCTCACAGCCTTGCTTGTGCACTGCCACGTCTGTGCCGTGCATCCCACAGGCTCAGTGGCATTGAACTTGTAGGGTGGAGTGCAGAACTGACGGTTTTCCATCGAGTTAGACACCATGTGTGTTGGGGTGAAGGCAGTTGAGAGCTGGAGAGGGGAAGTGCTGTTTTGCAGGTGCAGTGCTTGCCTGTGACACGTGCTTAAAGACAGGGTAATGCTAAAGACAAGACAGCACTCAGCTTCACGAGAAAGGTTTCCAGAAGGAGCAAACAACAAGCGGCTGCGTGCCCAAGGAGTGTCACAGAGCTGCCCAGTGCATCTGGCAAACACTGACAAATGGTGCAGACCCCTGCAGAAAGTCAGGAGTGGATTTCAAATGATTTGCTCCTCAGTCAGGAGGCTGCAGTTGCTGTAAATCATCACTGGTTTGACCGTGTCCTTTGGAGCTGGGAGGGCACGGGTTAATAAAAGTTTGATTAGATATATATTTTTCTATATGACCCCTGCTGCTTCCACACACATTCGTGCCCCTAGCTGCTCCGCGAACTGCAGTGCAATCACCAAAGGGTGGTAAAGGAGCTGCGCTGCCTACGGATCTCAGCAGCTTTGTGCTGCCACAGAGAGAAATATTTATTTGCTTAGCTGTGACTAAAGAGAATATTCCCTGTGTGCAGGGGTGTTTGATGATCATATATGGATATGTTTAGCGTGATCAGTCATAGTTTTATACACCAGAACAGCGTGACATTGCGCCTAGACATTGTATGAGATATTACCTGTGTGTGGGAGCAAGTGTGTTTCACGGCAATTTGTTAGCTCCCACAGTTTTAAAGCTTTTTTCCTTTTAGATTTGTCTGTCAGAAGCAGAGGAGTTTCAGGCGAGGGGTGTTTGTTTTGCTCCTTTCTCTGCTGTTTCCTGCCTTTGCTGGAGTGCGGTGTACAATGTGAGGCCTCGCATCCTGGGAGAATAACTGAAGTGAAACCCACGGCACAGTCAAGTGTTCCAAATTAAGATGCTGGTTTGTGCTTACAGAAACGAGGCTCATCAGAGCTTAGCAGAGTTCAGTGGAGTTCAGAGGAGAATCAGGAAATTGCACGTTAATGAAAGGCTGCCTTGGAAAACAGCAGTCGGCTGGTGCTCCTGCCTCAGCCAGGAAAGCTCTGCACGAGCCTTTCGTAAATTCAACCATTTCTGCCCTAAAGAAGCCTCTGCTTTGGGTTCACGTGCTAAACAAAGCTCCCTGCTGCCTGCTTGACCTTTGAATTCTCTTCAGAAATGCCTGGACCCACACATAGACCTGACCTCCTCTGTCATCTATCCCATCCGGTGCACCAGCTCTCCTCCAGCACCCACTCCAGCACAAAGCATCCCTTGTTTGCTGTTTCCCATGCTGATACTCACACTACATGGAAGGAGGGCACCCTGGGGCTAAGGGAGAAGCCCAGCCTAGGGGGAATAACATGATGTTGTTCTGAGTCTACCCAATGCTTTGTGCTTCTGTAAAAAGGTGACTTGATATATTAACCCTTTCCTCAAGCCCTCCGTGAGCTCTGGTAACTGCGTCAGTAATGCTGATAGCATCATGCACATGTTCGTCCTAAGTAGGTTATCCTTCATGCTGTGCAGCTTCAAATCTTCTTGCTGCAGTTTATCAGCAGGGAGGGATATTTCGGGGATGAGCCTGTATCTCTGCTCCACGTCACAGCCTAATGATGTGCTACAGATACTGAATCCCACCTGTAGGATTTGTCAGTTTCTTGTGCAGAAATACACAAAAAAAAAATATAGGTACCTCTCTACCTCTCAGGATCTTGGGGTTTTTAAAGTGACAGTCTGGTTCATGGCATCCTGTATTTCCCTAAGGACTTCTTGTTATACAGAGACAGTCTGTTGTCATGCAGAGGTGCAGCTCCTTTGCACTGTACTTGAGACTGCTGCACTCTGCATGCTCTGCTGCCATCCTTTTGTGATCTGACTGAGGAAAAGTTGCTCACAGTGGCACTTTGTGTGTGTTGGCAGCGCCACTAGATCCTGGAATGGCAGGAAGGGACATGCATGGTGATGCCAGCAGAGGAGCACTGTTCACACTGCTGCCAGAATGAAGGGAAGACCCAAAGCCCTGACTTTGACAGCCTTTCTTTTGTAAATGAAACTGTTTGCACAATCACAAAACCGCAGTGGTTGAAATGGACCTTAAGAGATCATGAAGTCCAACCCCTCTGCTAAAGCAGGAGCCCTACAACAGGTCACGCAGGTAGGCTTCCAGGTGGATCTTGAATATCTCCATAGAAGGAGACTCCACAACCTCTCTGTTGCCCACAATGAAGAAATTCCAAGCGTAGGTAGCATCCTTAAATTAAGAGCCATGCACCAAAAAGAGGCAGCGAGGTTTCATAATGCTAGAAACTTCACCTTGTGTAGAAGCAATAGGTCCCACCAGCATCCTACATGTAGCCATACACAGTGTATCCTTAAGTTTTACAGCCCACGGCAGAAGAGCTAAGGGCAAGTGGACAGCCTTCACTCTGGGATATTGCATGGGGCATAATGATGGAAGCAAAGGATTGATGCATGCAGTGGACTGATGCATGCAGTGCCTATGGGAGGGCTCTGTGATATTCCTTTTGTGAACGACACAACTCTGAGCAGAAGAAAAGGGATGAGGAAGAAGGTGTCTCTTGAACATGCCCAACCCAGCAGAGAAGAAAGCTATTCTGGTAAATAGGCTCCTGATCAGTAAAGCAGCCACACGGCCCTCTCTGTGTGAGTGGCACATATGGTCAGGTCACAGCCGTTATTCCCTTGCTGGAAAGAAGCTGTAGGAAAGTGCAGAAAAGGTAAGATAATAATGGCTGACAGCACTACCGTAGTGCATTTGTAAAGGGGGCAGTGGCAGGGCGATGGGTCTCAAATACTTGGTACAGATGGGATGGGTCAGCCAGCAAAGCCACCCTGTAGATGCTAGGCAAGGAACAAAGTCTCTGGGTCATTCACAGAACCCAGCTGGAGAGAAACCCAGTGCACTGGAGCTGAGCAAATGTCCCCTTACCCATGGAAATGGAAAAGTTCCATTAGGGCTGGGGGGAATGGGCAGGAAGGCCACCAGAGCACAACAGCTAACAGTCTGGAAAAAATAACACGGAGTTGTGCACGCCATAATGAAACAGCTGCCTTAGTAATAACGGATGGGGGTTACTTAATGGCCATGATTTCTTTCCTTGTACGAAAGAAAAAAGCCCCTTTACTACAGGCAAAACCGACGGTGGCTCTTGCAGAGTGTTGTTAAAGGGGCTTCCTTCTAGACCGTGGGATCGTCATGTTATTCTTTCACAGGTAATTACCACAGTTAATTAGAAGCCATATTTGCAGTGGTACGGAGATATACCCTATCTTGCCCTTTTGCCCTTCGTCTGTCTTAATGTTATCGGTGTTTGCTGCTGCGGTGCCCATGGTAACAGTTCCACATCAGCCACTGCCCCCTGACACGGCGCCTCTGAGGGCTGCGTCGGCCCAGAGCTCGCAGCCAGCTCTGAGCCAGGGCCCGGCCCAGGTGGGAGGCAAAGTGGGATCCACGTCCCGTGCCCAAGTCCCTGAGTGCCACAGGTGAAGTCAGTGCTTTGACTCCGTGGAGCACGAACACCCATGAGCCCACCGGATAAGGACCTCGAAGCCCACAGGGGCTGCAGTCAGGCTGGTTGTAGCCCAGCCCAGCAAGCTGGCAACCCCTGGCTTAAAATACAAGTCATCAAACAAACAAAAACCACTAACAAAATCCACAGTTATGACTCCCGCAATGTGCAGTGCGCTGCCAAGGGCTGAGTTCCTCAGTGCCTGAAGAGCAGGCAGAGAGCCTGGCAGGATGGGCAGGGGCCTGCCGTGGAGGCGTAGCTCAAGTGGTGTCTTCATGCCTTCATCAGCTTCTGCCAAGGCAGCTGGGCCAGGCTGGCTCTGCCAGGTTTGTCAGTGGGAATCTCCACACAAATGATTCCAGGTTTGTTTGGCGGGTTGGGTTTTTTTTTTTTCTTTCTTTTGACAGAGCAATTAAAAGGCACAGCACAGCGAAGGGCTGTGTGTGTGTAAGCAGCCTCTGTCTGTGTGCGCACGCATTTTCATAGATGTATGTAGATAGTGTTTATTCTTAACGCTCCTAATATTTTCTCAGGACCGTGAATTTCCAAGCTTGTATTGGTGGTTGGTAGGAAAAAAAAAAAAGCAGTAGTTTTATGCCTTATCACCTGCAGCTGGTTGCAGCCTTTATCTAGACGTTCTCTGCTGGGTGCGGTGGGGAATGATACTGGCAATGGCCATTAATCTTCTGTGCAAAAGAAGTATTTCCTCTATCAGTGTTAAAATAAAACCATTTGTCGGGTGAATGAAGCACAACTAAAAATTATCCTCCTGCAGAAGTAAAAATCCTCTCATAATGATATTTTTGATTATGTATCAGCGCTGCCATGGATCATCAGTAAGGGCATCTCTAAGTAGTGCAAGCTTAGCTGCAAATCTTTAGATATCAAACGGCTATAATCTTATTGTGGAACGTACTGCTGCTGTTTTAAGCTCACACTTTATGTCCTAACGCTGCCAGTGTATAAGCATGTACCTCTGCAAAACTCTCTACATCCACAGTGTTTGACTGCTATTCCCATAAAATGCTTTGTGGTTACACTGTGTATCCCTGGAGGCGCTCAAAGCCAGGTTGGATGGGGCCTTGGGCAGCCTGAGCTGGTGGGGGCAGCCCTGCCTGTGGCAGGGGTTGGGGTGGGTGAGCTTTGAGGTCCTTCCAGCTCAAGCCATTCTGTGATTCTGTGATTCTAGGACTCCTATCCCAAGTGCCCAGCCTAGTACTGGACAAGGGGCTTTGTCACTGCAGTGCCCTCCAGCTGGTCACATCACTTCAAGGCTCTGCTGCTCAAGAGAGCATCCAAGAGAAGAAAAAAGACCTTTTGTCCTGCTGATGTGGGAGCAAGAAACTCTGCCCTCCTGAGTATGCAAAATAAGGCTGAGGAGTGGCCTGTAGTGCTTGGCAGCAGCTGACATGGTGCCAGCAATACTGTGTCAGAAGGGCATGCAGAAACTGAGCAGGTTTGTGCCAGGGGCCAAACACTCTTTTCATTTCATAGAGATTTAATTGACTCGTTTAACACTTCATGTTGCTGGTTTGGATTCAAGTAGAGCATGTGGAAGCAAACAGATAGATACAGAAATGCTGAAGGAATTAACATAATTTTCTGATTATTTTCCTTTGACAGAGAGAGAAAAAAAAGGAAGAACATTACATAGTGGATTGCTTAAGCCATTATATAGGGAGAGTTTGCTCGGACACAGCTTGCAAAAGGCATGTGCAGACAGGTAAACAAATGGTGTATCCATTGTAATGCTCAGTCAATGAAAAGAAGTCCTTAACCTGTCATACTGTTACCTATAGGAGCCTTGGTTTGGCAAGAAGTAAGGATTCAGGCGACAGGCTGAAACAGCAGTGTGGTGTATTTATGAAGCCTCGTGGTTCACTTCCGCAGCTCCATGATTTCCTTACACCTCGTCCCTCCCTTAGCCACAACCACTTTTTAACCATATTTTCAGAACTAAGTATGTATGTGCTGAAGTCTGGCAAGTATCAGCTTGCAGGGATTGCTGCACCAGTCTCAGCTGGTCTGGGCACCCCCACCTGTCTCACAGTTACAGCTCTTCCTAATGAGCTGATCTGCTTGCTCTCAGCTGAAACAAGTTCCCAGAGAAAATGTGAGTACTCTGTGCCAGGGAGGGAGGTCTCATGGGGATTCAGTGTGCTGGCTCACAGCTGGGAAGTGAATTACCACCACTGCTCCTGATTGTGGTACATAGAGGGTACAAGAGATGATGGGCTCAGTGGGGATGGCTGAGGGACCCTGCCACCTCCGTACCCCAGGGCTGCTTCTCCTTGCCCAGGTGCCCCATCAGACTGCTGACCTGGCTGGTGTGGCCTCCACCTCTCTTCTTGTCATCTAAAAGGTACGGGAATGACAACGAGGTTTGTTGGTGAATGGAAGCTTATTAACCACAGCATCCCAAAGTAAAGAACAATCATCATCCTTGCTGCCCAGAGAGCAAAGGAAACTTAAAAAGAGCATCTTTAATCTAAAAATACCTAAGGAGAGTGATGATAAGAGGCATTCAGAAATGCCAGGTTTTATTACTGGGATGTTGGGACTTGCAGATAACAGGGTTGTGGGAGTGGGGAGCTCAATGCAGATGACGGGCAGGCTGCACGCACTGCATTGCCTTGAAGAGCCGCAGCACTGGCAGCAGCAGCCACTCTGTTACCCCATTCCAGCCCCTGCTCATGGCCAGGTGAGAGGCGGCTGTCAGCACACCGTGTTCTGTCTGCAGCAGCGGGGCCTGCAGGTGCCTGGCAGCCGTGGCTCTGCAAGGGTGCATTGGGGCAGGCCCACGTGGGTTTGCCTTCCCTGCTTCTGCTGCTGAGGCAGAGCGCCACTTCTTTCTCACTCTCACGCCCTGTTGTAGCTTTCTGGTTCATTTAGATATTTAGTAAGGCAAACCTTACCCATCTGGCTCATGGGCAGGCTTACAACCCAATGGCACCTTCTCATGTGCGACCAACCTCAGAACGAGTGGCAGGGAGAAAACCATCTCCCCCTTACCTTAACTGCATTAAGCAGGAGACGCCTCATCACTGAGGGAATGCCTCACCACTGAGGGCTGCTGTGTGCTGTGGATTGCATGACACTCAGGGGAGGCTCTGGTACAGCACGGCACTCCCCAGTTCATGTGTGTGTAGGAGTGGATCCAGAGTAACTCAGATCTGAGAGAGGTGTGGGATGCATATTTATTTCTTCAAATTAATGATGAGGGAATTCCTGCCTCCTCCTTCACAGTATTATCAAAAATATGCACAAAGATGTGCCTTTTTATTTTGTTTTCAGTTGTATTACTTCTGAAAGGTAGAGCTCAAAGACAGACTCAGTACAACTGAGTGGAGCCTGAGTATTAAAACCTACGTGTATTTCTTAGATATGAGACAGGACATACACCATCAGCCTCTCTGATGGGAACAATCCCCTCCCAATGCCCTGAGGAAGAGGAGTTTGCTACGTGTCAGACAAATGACCAAACCTCAGCTTCTCATCTGCTTCACAGTACCAAACTGTTCATGGATTGGACAGAATTTCATCCCCCCCCCCCAGCTCTGAAGCAGAACACACTGCTCCCCTAGAACAGCCTGTGAGCTTCACGTGGCTTCTGCTCCACCCAAAATACTAACGGGGAGAAAAAACAAAGCCAGAAGAGCCTCTTTCCCTCTGCCAAGCAAACCTCGAGTGCCACCCACAGCATGGAGATGGAGGTCAGAAGGGCACTGGGGAGCAGGCAGCACAGTGGTGGCACCGCTGGAGAGGGGAGGCACAGGCTGGGCGCTGAGAGCCCGAACAGAAACATCAGACCTTTTATAACATAACTGCGTGCTTTATTGATATACACAGTAAAGCAGTATATAGTACAATAGTAAGGCATATATTTGGTGAAATCTGATATGTTGTGAAAAATGCAGTAAAACAGAAGTTTATAAAAATAATTAGTAAATGTTACAGTGTTGGTGTTAAAACACAATATATTATGATATCCAAGTAATAAACCAGTACTGAGTAACAATGAAATAACATGCCATATGGTATTTATGTATTCAATTACACTGATTATGTTTTACAGTTTAATACTTTGTCGTTATAAGGAATATGAAACAATTCCCAAATTATGCTTCAAAAAGCAGTGATAAAGCTTTCAACTTCTTAAATATTTCTGACAGACTCACTCCAAAACTAAGACCTAGAAAGTAAAACAAAACAAAACAAAACCCTGATGAAAACAACCGTGCAATCCGTTTTCCTCCTTTTGTTTTCTGAAGAGAAGGTTTAAGGGGGGGGTGGGGGGAGGGGGGGAGGAAGGGGATTTAAGGGGGAAAAACGAGAAGAAACCCATCTCTTTCCCAGATCTCAGACCAAACCTTCTGGTAAAGAAGACCACGAGAATTACATGGGGTTCCTACTGCAATGAAGTGTTAAATAAAGCTCTTTATTACGAAAGCAGAGGTTTGGGGGGATTGTACTTATTCTTTGTGAATTATTAGCATTCTTACTTAAACGATGAGACCCGTTCACACAATGGACGAGTGGTGATGATGTAACATATCCGTACGTAACCGTCAGGAACACCACAAAACCAAAGTGAGGTAGAAATAGCATGACTAGCCATGTTCAATGTTAACTAGCATTCAAAATAAAATCTTTCCCAAGTTTAATTACACTTCATACAAGAAGAGGTAACAGATTTTTACTTTGCAATATAAAGTCAGACGGTGTGTTTCTATGTATCTAAGAGAAAATTAAAAGCTGGTTAAGATAATGAAGTGGTAAAGCTTTTGCTGACAGCACCTCATACCCAAACCTACCTCTCAAGAGCTGCAGTTACGCTGGCTAATCTGTTTTTCTATCAATTCCTCTCTTTCTCACTTTATTGTTAATTGTGCGGTATTACTTGTAGAGGGAAACGGGGAAGGAGAAAGCATCAGGGCCTCTGTTTCAAAGATAAATATCTCGGGGAGCAGTGTGGCTACCTTCACCTGATCACCAATAAGAACAGCAGTAACTCTTCTACAGCCTTCCTCAAAGGTCGTTTGCTGCATTACAGCTCCTTGGGACCAGCTGCTCTAGCAGGCTGAGACAGACATTGCGGAAAGGTCTGGTTTTATCTTCCAGAGGATCAAGTAGCTCTACGTTCGTTAACAGCGTCGGAAGCCATACAAGCGAAGGTGCTCTGTGAGTAACCCACTTGTGCTTCATGTCAGAAGCTGATCCCGCGTGGGGTCAGGAGGGAACGTCTCCCTTTCTTCTCTCGTGTGCAGTGAGGTGACGCTAATGGTGGCAGCGGGCGGGGAGAGCCGTACGCAGCTTCTGCCGAAGCAATGGGCACTGGCTGTGGCCAGCAGAGTACCGGACAGTAAGGTCCAAAGGTTTCATCCGGTAAGGCAATTCTACGTTCCTTCACTACGGACATTCAGGGATTAAGTCAGCAGAGGAAATGCTGGCGTATTGGACATCATTAAATTCTTTCCTTCTTTCTTCTGCTTTTTTTTTTTTTTTTTTCTATTATTTTTCTTCTCATTAATTTTTTGCAGGCTCTGTCATGTCATGTGCTCTTTCATTTAATTATTGCCAACTAGTGTGATTCATGTAATTGTTAATTTTATTGGAAAGAAGTGAAATAACTATCATCTTCACTGGAAGTCCAGGAGGTTTTTTTTTTTAAAGCCAGCCCTACTCAGACAAAACCAATGAGAAATGTTAAGTTGGCCGTTTTGGTGTCGCTGCAGGAAATGCTTTTTTTCTTTCTCTCCTCTTTGACAGGCCAGGAAAAGAACACAGAACATGAATCTCTCTCTGATGCAGCTGCAGAGCTGAAATGATACTGAACAAATGCACTGCCTCAGTATTTTTTTTTTCTATTTTTTTTAAAGGGGGTTTCTATAAACAATTATTTTTATAAAGCACACTTTAGTTTACAATCTTTCTTTATAACTGTTATAAATTTTTTTTTTTAAACAACCCGAAATGCGTTCCATATAAAGAAATGGCAAGTTATTCAGCTATCAAGATTTTACATGTAGTTTTCTTATAATTTTTGTACAATTGCATAGACGTGTAAAACCTGCCATTGTTAACAAAACAGAAACAGACTTAGGAAACGACTGAAATCTACAGTATAGTACCACTACCCTTCACAAAAATATAGATTTGTTTTCTTGTAAACTCTTACAGTCTAATCCTCTTTGTAGTATGAATATTATAAAAACCATGCGGGACGCCTGAAGTTGTAAAACACATCATCTTGCTATTCTAACACCTTGTCGTCAGTCATCACTGTCACTAAGGTTTCCATTGCTCTTCCCAAGTCGTCTGCCATGTGGAAAAGGCTCCCTACATTGTGGCCTGGAAAAGAAAGGCAAAGAAGAGGACGTTAAATGAGAAAGAACACCACATGGAAGAGGCCAAGTACAGATGTGTCACTCTCCAGGAACGGTTCACCGTCATCCCCAGCGCGGTACGCTACAGAGCGCTGTTTCCAAAAGTCTCCTGTATGAGCATATGTCACCATTAGCAAAAGCTGCCAATTTCCTGAAACACTTAACAGCAGCGCTGGCTGGAACAGCTAGTGTAAGCTACATTGACAATCAGCCAGCGTGTCTGCGTTCCAACAAAAATCCCCAGTGGTGAGGAAACCCTATCATAACAAATGTTCACCAAAAGCCGCGATTGCATCCAACAATATCACCGAAAACCTTCCAACTGGTGGTGCAAGAGTTTGAGCGTTCAATGTTCTATCAAGGAGAAAAATAGAAAACAGACCAGCAGTAATTAACTACTTCATTAAAGGCAAGAAGTCCCAGCAGGACGGCTGCACTGATAGCTGGAACAAAGTAAATGGCTGCAGTTTACTCAGTCTCTTCGGTAATAGTTTCTATAATGTCCTCTACCTTTCAGACAGCAGTCCAGCAGAACTAAGATGCCCAGTTATCAAGCAACTACACCATTTGTCACAGAAGTGACAAATCAGTGCAGACTACAGTTCTGAAGACAAAATCTGTAACTTCTTCTCACACTCATTTCACCAAGGGAAAGTTAAAGGTTGCAACGCCAATCAGCGGTAATAAATTGCTTCAACAAAATTAGAGACTAAGCAGACATGAAGGTAGGGGGATTAAACTGCCAAATGTTGTCAGGTTAGGCACTTGGCACACCCTGCTGGTTTCCGGCTGCTGTTCAGGAAACGACAGGTCTCTTCTAAGCCCTGTGGCAGTTCTGCAGCCCTCTACCACTGTCTCAAACACCCCTGAAACATCTCAAATGACAGAGATCATGGTTCAAGCAACTGAAGCCCACCTGGAGCCTTCTTCCTGAAAGTGTATGACTGAAAAGGGAATATGGCAAGAGATTTAGACACCCTAAAAGATAAGCATCCAATTCAAGATTTCTTGCAAGGACATGGAGGAACAAGCAGACAGAAAGTCTTAAAAGAAGCAGAAGGAAATTATATTCCACACAGCACATAATCACATTACTGAACTCACTGCCACAGGCTGATGTAGAGGCCAAACATATAAATGAGTTAAAAAAGGAGTTAGAAAGATTTATTTAGATGTGAAGAAGTGCATGTGACCTCCAACTCTTGAAGGCCCCAAGCAGCAGAGTGCCAGAAAGTGTTTAACAGAAGCATTACTCAATAAAACTCCATGTTGCTATGGCCTGAAGGGTTTCATTTACTCCTTGAGAGTACTTGCAGTAGAGTATTTCTTTGGGAGAGCACTGAAGGCGCATCGCTGTCTGCCCATGGCTCTGCTTCCCAGCATTGCTTTGTGCTAACCTGCATGCTGGGCCCTCACCGCAGTCCACGGAAGAAGGAGCACCTGAATGAAGTCAGGACATCCAAGATGCATCTTTCATGCAACTCACTACCTGTGCCCTGCAGAAGCCTGACTGTTAACACTGCCCACCCACAGGGCTGCTGTCCCTCCTGACACAGCTGTTGTCTTTAACAAGAGCTTCCCTTTCCTGTGGGACAAATCACTCTCACCAGCACAAGCTGGAAGAAAAGACCGTTCTCTTCCAAATGTTCAAATACTGTGATGATTACACACTGCTGGCATTTCTACAGCACACAAAAGCTTGGAGTGACATTACTTAATATTCACCGGCATATACAGAATGGAAAAAAGATGACCTAAGGAATGTCCAGGGAAGTTTCCTTCTTCAGGAGAGCTACTACCACTTTTTGCCTTCAAATATATACTAATTTTAAAGTGGTTCTAAGCAATAAATGTTCATCAAGCTTTCCACTTCAGAATGAGCTGTTTTACTTGGTTCTAATGTGATGATGACTTCTCCCTTCTTGCACTAAGGTACAGAAAAAAAGAGATGCATCACACAGTAATGTCAAATACAAAACATTAATGCACAGTCCTCCCCCTCATCCCATGCAAGAACTTGTCATTTTTCCATAAGCATGTCAAGGAAAAGTGTATGAAAAATTCCTGCTGAGTTTTGGTCAAAACATAGCTTAGATTTAAGGGATAATATTTCTTGTACTAGGCAGGCTGTAATTAAATGCTATCACGAACTTTCAGAAGCAATTGTAGTAATAGCCCTTAATCTTCATTTACTCCTATTACAGTGCAATCCCTCTGGCTGAGATCAATCCAGGAAAGAGAAAATTTGACAAAGTCATAGGAAAGCAATAATTTTGGATTGGAGATCCTCTGGTATACTGAAACATAACATAACTGTCACTGGTCTGCTCTACTTATATGAAGCTCTGATATGCTTAGGTATGTTTGTAGCAAATGGTACCATTATAAACCTGGAATAAACTGAGTATTCTGCAGCATCCCTACAAACATACTGACTCTGGAAGCTCCTGTCAAGCAACCTCTAGCTTTAAATACTGTTCTTCCTTGCCTGCAGCACACTACAGATGTGGGGCAGGAAGGTGCTGGGGGCTGTTATCAGGTAACCTGTGGAGGGAGCAGACATTACTTGAGGGATCACGAGCGCTCATTCAGATTCACAGTGAATCAATACCAGACTTTTCTGGGACTCCAAGGCCACTTATTTCCAGCTCAGAAAGATTTATCACCCAAACTGCGACCAAACTGCTAAAGCCCGTCTTCAGAAAAATCCACTACTAGTTAATACTATCTTGTTCTGTCAGACACATAGCTGTAAAGGTAAAAAAAGCGAGCTGATTTTATAGGAAAAGTCTAGGTCTAGAAAGAATAACTTACTTAAATCAAAAGAAAATACAAGCAAGTCTTTCAGAAGTCTGCCACAGCATGTACAAATTGCTAAATTGTTCAGGCAACTGAAATACAGGTCGAGATGGATGCAGAGATCCCTAGCTATTCTTTCAATGAATAAAAATTACAGGCATGTATGTTAGTACTTTTTTCTTTTCTCTTGTTAATTGCTGCCATATTTTTGAGATAACACACTTTTTGAATCTGTTCTCCCTCCACAAAAGCTGTGCAGCGTTACGCTGGGTGATTACTCAGACATGAGTCTCTCTCCATGTTCTGCCCGTACCATGGGTCATAACTTCCTCTGCACAAAAGCAGAACAATTGTGTGTCTCCTCCTGAGCCATCCGAGTTTACAGCTCAGAGCACGACCATAAACCACTGCTGACTGCAGTTCATGTTAACAGCTGGCCTGTAAAGTCCATCAGCCTTGGCACTGCAGTCCCAGGACAGCACAGGAAGGGAGGATGAGCCAGAAGAGCACACGGTTTGGCCGTGCCCCAGCTGTTGCACCAGCCAGCCCTTAGCTGGGCATCACTGCCCTGCCAGCAGCTTGGATGTACATGAAAACAGCAGAGCTCAGGGTGGTGGCCCAGGAGCTGCTGCCCGTGCCCTTGCCAGCCCTGTGCCCCAGGCTGCCCTGAGGTGGATGAAGAATGAGGTGAGGGGGGCTTCAAACTGGCTCTGAGCTCCCTGCCCCCTCGTGATATTGCTTGTTTTGCAGCAGACAAAATTAAGCCTTCCACTACTGTTACATCAGGTGCTTCTGCATTTATTCATTGACGTCTACTGTGCCTCAAGTCCGCTCTTTTTAAAGACCTGTCATTGCTTTGCATTTCGCTGTCTGGGGGAGAGGTGTTTACTGCTGAACTATGTTAGCGTTAATGATGCCACCAGCCCCAGAGCAGCTTTGCAACACAAAATAAAAGATGAAAGTCCTTCTTTCTTACCTTAGGCTCCCTTGTAACAGCACCAGAGGCAGATTGGGAAAGCAGTCTAATTTAGATTCATGACTCCTCACCTGCTTGCACAGAAGAGTGAAGTGTTTCACAGGTTTTCTGCGAATTCTCTGCGGACAGCTATCATGTCTGTGGGTACACAGCTCAGGCTGGAGCCTGGCTGCCCCTGCTCTGGGACACCTTGGCTTCTGAGCTCCTTTCCTGTGGCAGACATGACCTGAACAACCTTCTGAATGATGCAGCAAAAATTTATCAGGGTTAAGTGCTGGGGGTGGGAGGGGTGGAGTCACTTGCACAAGGGAGTAAAAGGTAGGACAAGACTGCAAACAGTTGAAAACAACAAAGAATCACAGAATGGCTTGGGTTGGAAGTTACATTAAAGATCACCCAGCGCCAAACCCTGCCGTGGGCAGGGCTGCCACCCACCAGCTCAGGCTGCCCAGGGTCCCATCCAACCTGGCCTTGAGCGCCTCCAGAGGTGGTGCTCTCTTTAGACCACTGCCTCACCATCATATGAGTAAAGAATTTCTGCCTAACATCTCACCTACATCTCCCCTCTTTCAGTTTAAAGCCATTCCCCCTTGTTCTATCACCATATGCCCATGGAAAAAGACAATTCCCCTCCTGTTTGTAAGCTCCCTTCAAGTACTGGAAGGCTGTAATGAGGTCTTCTTGGAGCCTTCTCTTATCCAAGACGAACAAGCCCAATTCCTTCAACCTGCCTTCATAGGAGAGGTGCTCCAGCCCTCTGATCCTCTAAGTGGCGCTAACATATGCAATAATTTCCTGGTACTGTATATGTAATTAATATACCTTCCAAAATGCCTATTATCTACCTAAGAGCTCAAACTAACTGTTTCTACATAGCTGGTTTGTTTTTTTTTTTGGAATATTTGCTTCTTTGCCCGCTGTGAGACTGAAACATAAGACATAGACATTTTTAATTAAGAAGCAAATGAGAGTAATACTCTCCCTAAAGCACTTAGAAAAATATATATCATAGCTTTACACTCATTATTATTAATATTTTTAATGTACTTTCACCAAAGAAGGCATTAATTCCATTCCTTTTTTTTTTTTTTTTTTTTTTTTTACATTAAAGCTGAAGAGGTTTTATCCACGCTTTAGGCACTAGAAGATTGAAAGATGTTATTTAAGAAAAATACTACCGCAGTCTTTCAATTGCAGCAGCATCGCTCTAAGTGGGCAAGGAGAGTATTAGCTGATACTTGTAAAATGGAGGGAATACTAATACAAGAGTGTTCGCTTTGAAAGCAGGAGACGCTTATTCCTGCAGACAGTAGCTCCATCATTTCTGGTCACAAACAGAATGATGTGTTCCATATCTGCTGAATTTGCTTTACAGGCGATACTGGAATTAAGGCCCTTGGGTGAGGGCACAGTAATTGAATATCAATCTCCCAGTACAGCTTGTCACAGAAATAAACGTGGAGTACTCAGCCTCCAATGAGTGGACAGAACGTAAATTAAGAAAGCCCAGAGCAGCACGGTCTCTTTTCAACAGCACAGACTTCTAACCCTTTCCCTACAAAAGAAAAATCCTTTCTGTTGGTGGCTTGGATTTTGATGCCCTTATTCATATTGAGTTAATACCAGGAAATCCATGGGATTACACACGAAGACAATACCTAATGTGCAAAATGGGATCAAAACCTGGCCGAGCGGGTTTAAAATTGCATGATCTGACAATGCACAAATGGGTTCATGCATAAAGCAAAAGCTGCTCTGTAACTTACCTCACATACTCCACGAGCACACGGAGAACTGTGCTTTATATACAGCTCTGCAAGTAACTAAGCACTCTCTGGAACCATCAGTGAGCACAAACACAACTGGAGGGCAGTACGCAACTCACTGAACAAGGCCGTGCTTTTAGGGTCATGCTGCTGGAATGTGAGTGGGTAAAAACATGGCCATTCTTCTAACCTTCATATCGTTAATTGTATCACATGTCCTCAGCAGGAGAACCTTCTCCTTTTTCTGCACAATACGCATACATATGAATGAGGATAATGGAAATCAACAACCTGCTTTGCTGAACTGGAGAACAATTCTCAGACCATACGCAAAGGGCTGGATATGAAATCAATTTCACACCATTTCTGAACTGGTGCAGACTGATGACATGCCGAGCACCCTTTTTTCATCCATTTGAAAGGACTTGACCTTTGAGGGCACACATAATCTGCGCCGAGGATCTCACTCCTCCAAATACCCGTGCAAGCTGCTACAGCAAATGCAATGAATTGCTGTATTTCAAGGCATTGCATCACAACAAATCCTGGCTTACCCAGTGCAGTGTGAGGGTGACTGGGGGCTCAGAACAGCTCAGCCAAACACCCAGTGTAGTGCATTTTCATGAGCTCGCTCTGCTGCACAGGAAAGGACATTTCACAGCTACCTGCAACTGCACTCAGGCAGTCCCTGAATATTTTATTTTCGATAATCGTTTTCCCTGAGAATTCATCTTTTAAAACATTGTCTCTGGTTGGAGAATGAAGAGCCGCTTCAAAGAGGAAAAAATAAAGGCTTCCTGGAAATACTTTAAAAGGTACTATGACAACACACCACAAAACATTTTCCTCCAGTAACGACGTACAAATGCATCAAACCAACCATGTCCAAAGTGCCCACTGAAAACCACTGTCCGTTCACTGAAAGCAACACTGTGGATCTGGTGAATGTTAGTAGCATTCTTTATTGTGCAACCGTATATCAGTAAATTAAAACACCTGAATCTCTTGTACCTCTCAACTCTCACCGTGTTGAAGAAAAAGAGTAGAATACCTAATTACTACGGTTCATGGTTGGTACACTGGCACACAGATGTAAATAAAACTGCAAGTATGTAAACAGAACAGTAAGGGACATGGGTCTCTCTGTTGTGTTTACACGCAGGAAAAACGGAACGTAAGTCAATTACAGAAGCATTTTTTGCTGACCACATTTGTCACACAAAGGTTTTCTTTCAATGTATTGCTTTCTCCTCCCTGTCACTGTATTCCATCTTCGGGAGGATGTAAGAAAAGGCAGACTCCTGGGCTAACACTGTCTCTGTGGAAAGTTGAGAGGTACGCTGCTGTTAGAGCACATGTGGGAAATGCACTCAGCAAAACCAAACAAAACTAACATCACAAGAAGACAACCCCCGCCCTTTAACAAACCCAAGCAAACCGTGCTGCTGTCACACGCATGCTGGGCACAGAAAGCAAGATGTGACAAACATAAGCCATGGCAGTGAGCTTGCATCTCACTAACCTCTCTCACTGGCTTTCCAGGGGCATTTCTTCCTTTAGGAACAGAGAGAGGAAGTGGAAGAAACATCAGAAAGGAAAAAAAAAATAGCAAAAAACAACACACACATGAATATATTCTTCATATCGTAAAAGGCACTTCAGTTTCCATTAAGGAACTTAATATAAAATAACTGTATTTCTGCTTTAAACAAAGACTGAAAGTAC
This sequence comes from Alectoris magna, assembly GCA_030625065.1. Lineage (NCBI taxonomy): Eukaryota > Metazoa > Chordata > Aves > Galliformes > Phasianidae > Alectoris > Alectoris magna. The sequence continues at coordinate 81,095,174 of CM060560.1, forward strand.
ATTGAAATCCACTGATAATTCTGAGCTGATTTATTCAAGAACAGTTCTGTTATCTGCTGTTTGGTTTTAACTTAGCAAAAACACTTGAGAAAACCACTAAAACCAACACACAGCCCTTTCAGCTGAGGGTAAGGATGAAAGAGAAAATCCGATTCACATTCTGGGCATGCACATTTTGTCAATTTGTGTACCTCTTCTAATTAGCACTGGTGTAAAACCATGTTTATCCCACTTCAAAATTATTTTATCTAAACACATCTCATTTTATCATTGCCTACATATGTACGTAGGCAATGTATCCATGTACCCATTCATATATACACATAGGTGTACTGACATACATTTTACACCTAAAGCCATCAGACGGAATATTACTATTCTCACATTCAGGATAAATGTACTAGAGAAGGTATTTCCAACAAGTCAGTCCGCATGCATTTAACAATGAGAGAACAAAGGCACAAAGAAGGAGAAAAATGAAGTAAAAGGGAAAAAAGGAAAGTTTCTCAACACTTTTAAGTTGCAACAACAAAACCGAGCAGTCAGTAATGACTTCAGCTGCAAAGATGTCCCTCACGAACTTTCCTAGAAGCCACGATTTGATCCAACGGATTCTTCTCAAACACTTGTTGTGGTGTATTTTACTTAAAATAAAAAAAGAAAGCTGGGCGCAAATCAACAGCTGAAACACTTCCCCCTGTACCCATTCTATGTCCAGTGACAAAAAAACACCCGCCATCTCCAGAAGCCGTGTTCCATTGCCACTGGTACATTCCTGAAGCACTGGTACTGCCAGACCATGAGTCTTAGGCAGATACTGTTCAAAAAAGAGAAAGATCTTTGCCCCAGAGCTGCTGTAAATAATGTAATTGCGAATGTATGAGACAACAGGGGGAGAGAAAGCTAAGTGCGAGAAAAGACACTGGTCAGCAGAACAGAGAACTAATTGCTGTCAAGTTTTGGAAGGTATCATCAGCTGCAGTAGAAAGACAGGGAAAGAATACGATAAATAAGTTTGCAAGTGTTTTACAAGGAGCAGGAAAAGGGTCAGCAACCTCGTGCATCCATGCAGTTTTAGATCAAAGCACAGAGCACAAAGCATCCACTGCACTGCTCCTCTTCCACAGGATGCAGAAGGACAGGCTGTACTTTTTTCTTTTTACTTTTTTTTAAAGTGGATCAAAGTGTTGTGACATTTACTGATGTATTCTTAGTTTACATCAGGACTGAGTACTCAGTGTCAGAACGGACCTAGCTCTCCACATCACTACTGCAGAACTCTGCAGAGCAACTCAGCTGCTACATACAATACAGTGCTCTGCCCCAAGAGAGCCATAGGGAATCTCAGTCACCTGGGTCAAGCGATGTGCTATGTAGGACCACAGCACGGAGGGGGGAATACGCTCCAGAAGGAGCCAAGGTAGCTCAACTGGAAGAGTACTTCCAGAATTCCCTACAGCCAAATTACTCCAGTGTATTCTTCTGATTCTGTACATCGTGGAAAGAAAGGTCTGAGTCATGAGGCGTTTAGCTGCCAGAATAAGAAAAATTCTGTTATTTGCAGTGATCAAAGCTGCTAGTCCCGCTTACAACATTATCCCATTCATGACAGAGCAACAGGGGCTGGCTGATGCAAGACTGAGAGAAAAGAACATGTCCAATATGCTTCTATGTGAATGAGATAAAAGTAAAGCGTAACTTAACACTACTCTTAGTGCCATTTATTTAATGTCGTGGGATCTCGTAAAGTCACTGCACAAGTAAACATCTGTATTAGGCAGTACTGTGTTAAATAATTACAGTGAGTTCTGATCCCTCTCTAAATACATCCATGTAATGCCACAGGCCCGTAGCTCTTTGAAGCCACCATGGTCTCATTTCTAACCACGTCATTGCTCCCACTTCCACAAGCACTGCTCTGCACTGACATTGTGGGGAACTCATACTGAGTTCAGTAACTCAACAACTGTCCCAAAATTTACTTCTGAGTTTCACTCACAAAAATCGTTTGCCACAATACTGTAACTACAAAATAGTCTGCTCCACCGTGAGATCCACCTGCAATGATGCAAACTGTTCATCCTCAGTGTTGCAGGAGAGCCGAATTTGGTTTTAAAATACTACCCTGCCAATCTTACTCTCTAATTGCAAAAGAATTCCCAGGAGATTCAGGCGCCTGGGCACAAACACAGTCTGAAAATGTTTTCCTCTGTGGCCCATTATCTAGCAGGGTCAAATAAACCACCGAGGTGGTATTTAATAGTAGATTTCCACTAAATGTCAGACCTCTGACTTTGACATCTGTTATGAGTTAGCACAGCAGCTGTCTGGAGCAGCTGCAGCAGTTGTGAATTTGCTGGGAGCAGCAAAGTAAAGCAGGAATGGATGGGAAACCTCGTAGGCTTCAAGGAAAGAAAAACTACTTAGGGACAGCAATCATCAGGTATTCAGCAACATTTTCCTCCACAGAAATCAAAAGGCTTTCAGCACCTGCAAAGCTTTCAGCTGTGCGAAGAACATGGAGGTTCTGCACTATGCAGGAAATGCTAAGAACTGCGAAGAGGTTAAACTGAAGAAACCAAACACCTATAAAAGGTACACAGGAATACAGGTTATTGCATCTGAAATCTGCTCATGAAGATCTGCGACATAATTTGTTTAATGCGTGCTTTTCTAAAATGCATTCAAAACAAATGCCATGAAACCTTGATGTCTCTTTCAGAGCACCAATATATAGCAAAGGTTTGGTAAACACCATAATCAAAACAAATCTGTCCCCAGGTGAGTGAAAATTAACCAATACCATTTAATTTATTGCTTTGTTTCAGAAGGCCAAAATAAGAGCTTCATGAAGCAATATCCTATTTTAATGTACTGATGGTAACTTCCCAGGCTTTTAATACAACCCCAGATTTCCTCCATTTATTCCAATTTCAGGTTATTTGGAAGGATGTTTTTTCCTTCCTGGTTTCATTTTTTTATTCTCTTCTCTTTCAGTCTAAGTAGATTTTGCTGTGTGCATTATGCCCTTTGTAGCGCTTCTGAAATTGCATGATCTATTAATGCCATAGCAGAATGCTCTTTCTACAACGTTAGTATAGAAAAAAAAAAACAAAGTTATTTCAAATCCTAGTCAACCTTGCACATTTAATCTATCATCCTGCTATTCTGAACTCTTAAAGATGGTATGCATTACAAGCAGTTGCACTCAATCCACGTAGTTTGAATTCAAGTTTTAAATAATATTTCATGAGCTACTGCATCAGAAAGCACTTTGAAAGCCAAACTAAGATGACTGCGTTTCTCGCATCAGATAATTTTTTAATTCTGCTTAAAAACATAAAAGAATTTATGTAAGAAAATTTCATCTTTGTAGATTTGTGCATGTTGCTTGTTTGGGTTTATTGTTCTGTTCCCTGAATATCTACAAGTGGCGTGAGATTTTATGCTACCTGTCGTGTAAAGAAATAAAATAGTGCTTCCACCACTTCTGAATCCTTATCTTACGCTCCCTTCTCAGGCTGCTTTGTCACTACAGATATGAAACCAGAGACACAGATTTTCTCAACAGCAAAGTGGCCCTCAATTCAGTGTTTTGCTGAAACTAATCAGCTCTGCTTCCTCTTCTGCCATCTCCAGTCTTGTAAATTACCAGTAGGATCCCAGAAATCTGTGGAAGCTGCCTGCACATGGATGGCACCATCTCATGTCATTCCGAACCAGGCTGTGGAAAAGTATCTGTTGATGTAAGCTTTGCTTACGCAGTATCACGATATTCAACTGAAAATATCACTGAATCATTAAAATGGAGCAAAAGAAAAGTCCATTAGTGAAGTGTGAATGAAGTCTCAGCAAAATTGGCAATTTCAGCAGCCTTATATATCAGTGGCTGGAAAGCCATTTACATTGGTTGTGGGAGAAACTACTTTTTTCCACAGATGGCTTGACCTTCCTACGCTTCAATCAGAAAGCAATTATACAAACCTACCATTAGTGCAAAGGCATCAGAAAATAAAGAACAAAGTAAGATGATGAAACGCATCTCTGATCTCTTCAGCCCAAAGTGTAAAATAACAGTCACAAGAAGTGAACAACTTTTTTCTCCCACGTGAACTAATCTTACTGGGTAGCCAAAGAGAGGACAAGAGACAGATTCTTATAAAGCCCAAAATTGGCTTGGTCAGGCCCAAGAGAAATGTCCTGTATGAACTCTGACTCTCTCTGTTAGAGAATATTTTTGTCCTTTACTGCTGCTAGTCAGGCAGAAAAACAGGAACAAACAGCAGCTGTGTTTTAGAAAACTTGATATGGGTGATATATGATTTCAGGGACAGGAGAGCTTATGGAGTCTACAAAGGCCAAGTATTGTGGAGCAGTCTTTCTGCTGTACAAGCAAAGGATAGAAAAATAAAGGTATCACATTCATAAGCAGTGGGAAAACAGCTCTGAATCAGCACTATCCATGAAAATAACTTGTTATCTAAACATACTAATTCTGATTTGTTCTCATCTGTCTCAGTAGTAGACTGTCCCAGCAAATACTGGGAATAGTGAGTGAAGTTACAGCTTACCCTTCTGAACTAAAATATTAGCTATTGTTAAAAATTTCCATTTTTTTTTCACTTGTATTCATATTCTGTTATTCTTACCCACAAACTTTTATTTTTCATTTCTCACTAACAAAATAAAAACCTTTTTTTTCTATTTCTAGTTAGCTGGGAATGGTATCTAAGAGAGCTCCTGCAGGTAGTCTATGTCCCTAGCGAAACCCACTCAACCGAGTATCAAAAGGCACTGAAACACCCCTCTGCCAAGAGGGTTAGTCTGAGCCTTCTTAACTGCTTAACAGGTAACATCCTGCACATCCCCTCTCCTGTATTTCAGCTGGACTCAGAAAAGATCTCTCCTTGGTGAAAAAACAAGTTCCAAAAAATACAAATGTCTACCTTGAGCAAACAACAGGAATGAGTAAAATACAAGCACTGAAAGAAATGCCGTAGCTGTACACAGCCTACGCTGCACAAACAAGCCACCCACTTGTTTTATCTCTGTCACTTCTGAACTTACGTGCTACAAGGTCAAGAATTTTGATTTAGAGTTTAATATTATTTAGAAGCATGTTCTTCTTGGAAAAAGGCAGGAAGAAAAACGTGGTAGGATGTACTGACATAAATCGGAAAGGGGGACAGCCTGAAGGAGAGAAGCTGTGAGAAAAGGAACACAGCCAAAAGGGAAAAGAATGAAAAGCTAAGGAGACAAGAGTCGAAGAGGATGCTGTTTCATCCACTTATCTAGCTGTGGACATACCTTAAGGTAAAGGAGGGGCAGGTTGCTTCTCCACTCTAAACGGGACAGGTTTATCTACAGCAATTGGTAAAATAAAAAAAAGTAACAGCAAAAAAATGGAAACCAAAACCCAAACACCTGAAAACATGAAGGAAGAGAATGCAGTTTTAACTTCCGCTCTGCCCAGAACATCCACAACTTGTTTACAAGACAGTGATGCCCTCCTCCACTGGCACATGCTCCCGGGCAGCAGGGCTTACCTCTGGAACTGGGGAAGGAGTTGTTAAGCTGCTCCATCACTTCCTCCAAACCTGTGCTTGTGTCCTGGGGAGGGCTGAGCAGGTCGTCCTCGCCTGGAAAGCAGATCCAGACCACTGCACTGAAGCTACTATGAAATCATTTGCTAACATCCCACTATTGCATATGTCCCTCATGAAGCTATGCTCAGTGACTTAGCCGCATTCTCTGCTTACTACATAATGAAAATTGTCTATCTGGATTTTACTTACTGTTATGCTTCTCTTCTCTTTTTTTTTTTTTTCCTTTCAAGTGTAAGGATCTAAGGAAAATTAAATGGATTTAACACAATTAACTCTGATTTAAATTTCTAATAAGAAATTTAAGAAATAATCTGCACTGGTAAAAGACGCGGGGCAAAATGTGTGCTAGGAACATTTAGTTCTATAGATGACGCTCCTTGTTTCAGCTTCTCTTATTCTATTAATGGTAAAACAAACTGCCGTGGTGAGTGCTGCTACTGAGCAGCTTTCTAACAGTGCTGGATGCACAGTAGTGCTGCTTTGCCTAGCTGCCTATGTCAGTAGAAACCAAGATTCTCATCTGCATCACTATTAATATTTCTGACAGTTTAATTGCATCAGATTGGTGCTCCAAGAACATTCAATTGTACTTTAAAAAGGGCTTAGCAGCAGTTTAATAATGCGAAATACATCTCTCCCACCGAATAATTTCTATAACCTGATCACAGGGCAGTAGCTTAATGGGAAATTCAATATATTTTATTTTAACTGGAGTTATTTTGGTCATGGTTTCCAATAATCAAAATCAGTCTGTTTATTTTACTGTAGAACCCTTGCCTCTCATAGGAATAAAACACCTAAAAAGAGAATTGTGAGATCCTCTTTTACTAGATTTCTTTTATCTCTATCAACATACAAAAACAATTTTGCCTTTTGTAATAATCACAGAGAGGTACATCGTTATTTTGAAAATGACTTCAGGGTCCTTTTTTCTATTATGCCTTGCCCTACTCAACTTCAGTAATAAATAATCTGATTTGCTGTTAGCCTTAAGGTTCTTTAAACACTATCAGCGCTCCACATTAGCGTGAAGTCTACTAAAAGAGATGCTGCTGAAGGAGTGCTTCACAGCTGTACATATTCCTTATGACCTGGCTTAGTGTTGGCCTCACCTTCGGGCCAGGAGTTTCAAAAGACTTAATGGTCAAGAATTACTGGTAACAAAGTGAGGTAAAGCATCTGCAAGAAGCATGTAATTCATATGAACAGCTATTCCATTAACCGTTTAAAAAACAGGTGCTGAGACTGCTGCAGTTTCTTCACCTTTTTCTACTGGTGTTGAGTTCACAAGCCAGTAACATTCAACTCACATCATGAGCTATTTCTGCATCAAGTGCTAAACCAACAGAGGTGCCTCAGCAAAATGAAGGTCTTTCCAGCCTCTGCTTGATGCCAAAGTGGAAACCTAGTGGAAACCTTACCACATCTACCCAACCTGACTACCTTGTGAACATGTGTGTAGAAAACAACACACGACTGTAAAAAGAGGGCAGGAGCTCTGCCGTCATGGCCAAGAACTGCCTGTAAGTAATTTCAAATATCCTGGCAAGTGCTGTTATAAATTGAACGGTGTTTACCCTCAAGACTGCTATAACTTTGCTTAAAATGTACTGGTTCGTTCTTTCCCATTTGGATGATTTTTCTGAGCACCTCCTTGTAAATAACACAAGACACCTGCCAAGCAATCTTCAGATGTTCATTACCTCTCCACCCAAACCAGTCTTCCCTATTTGTGTATCTGTGAAGGGCATGGAGAGCTGAGTGGATGACAAATGTTCAACTGGCTCCTGAACAAACCGAAGTTCAGCAACAACCTCTTGGTTCAGAGGCTTCATGGCTCAGAGAACCTCCACTACCACTACGTTACTGGAGGGGAAAGCCAAAGATTAGGGCCTTCCAATTTAAGATTTTCAACTTGCCTAAGTGTGTGTTTATCAAGGCATTTGCAAATTAGGCTCTGAGTGGATTGCTGCTTTCACCAAAAGATTGGACAACATCACTGGTGGAAAGCTTTTTACAGTAATCCCTCCTTGAGAAAGCAGAGAGGCAGAAAACAGAGAGATGGGTTTCCTGTCAGAAACAAAAATATATAAAAGCAACCACTATATTATGTCACTGCCTTTAGAGACCTATAGATCCTTGGCATTTTCTTGAAAATTATGACTCCCTCATTACTGGGAGCAAACTTCTTGTATGAAAGCATTATTTGTAACACCATTCTGGTTACATTCACAATTTCAGAATACTTTAAGATATGCTTTGAAAATACTCTTGAACTAGCAAACGACGCTTTCTGCTGTGAAAGGTGACAGCAACAGCTGCGATTAGTAATTCTTTTTATAAACACTGTTCCATACTGCCGACCCTGTTGCACTGCTGAGTCACAGCATGATCGTATTGATAACAATTCAACACTTCACTGTTCTTCCACATATTGTCTCCATCAAACAAAGAAAAAAACCCATTTCATGTCTAAACATCTGTTTCAAATTAAAAAAAAAAAACAAGTTTTAGCAGCTAATATGATTATGTGCATGTTAATTAACTCCAGTCTCACATATTAAATGGGAATTATTTTAGATCAAGTCAAACGAAAGGAAGTACATGATTATATTTCTAGCCTACTAAAGGAAAAAATATGAAACTATAAGACTTTTTAATTAGCATTACTTAGTGTCATGAAATTCATGACATTTCTTCAGAAAGCCGCTGAAAATTACTCCACAGCAAAATATTTACTCACTAGTAACATGATAACAGAAGGAATTAAATGAAACACACCCCCTGGGGGTGTTCAAGGAACGACTGGATGTTGTGTTGAGGGACGTGGTTTAGTGGGAGCTATTGGTGATAGGTGAACAGTTGGACCGGATGATCTTGTAGGTCTTTTCCAACCTTGGTGATTCTATGATTCTGTGATTCTATGAAATTCCCATTATCTGTCATTGTACTCTTGTCCCCAGTGTTTAACTTAAGCGTTCCTACAGTTTATTTCACTTCTTTTTTTTTTTTGGTGGTAGAGCCTAAAGAATGCATCTTGTTTGACACCAGTGTACGTTGATATTTCCAACCCACACTCAGGAGGGAAGACAGAACTCCTTCACAAGCTGCATCTCACATAACTATGGCACTTCAGACCAACCAAAACATCTCTTTCCATTCCACTTCTCACTGCGACCGACTCTTTCTCCAACCACAGTAAAGAGAAAAGCTTCCACTTAAGACTTCCACTTCCCCCCAAAGCCTCTCCTGGATGTACACTCAGTACATTTATATTTATGAAGTTGAATGTTATTTTCCGATTTCAAATATTATCTCGCTGAAGTAATTTAAGTACTCTTACTTAAAGATGCTGCAGTGGATGACTGCATTTCACTAACAGAATATCCTTCCCACTGGTTAACAAATACTCACTAATTATAAAACAGACAGGAAATCAGGAGAATACTACAGAACAGTAGATAACAATTCCAATCTCTATTCATGGCATCTCATTACTTAACCTTATTTCACAACTCATATGACATTTACTTAGAAGAGACACTAAATGAGCTGCTGGAGAGTGACATCTCTATCCTGCTGCTCAAGCAATGACATATTAAAAATACCATCAGCTCAGTTAACATGGGGATGATTAATCATACATTTAATCTCTTTGTCCTAATTAATACTATGTACATTTCAATCAGCCATGTTATGCTTAGTAGCTGAACGTCAATCTGAATAAAACACTTAACTAGTTTCTTTGTGATGTTTGTTTTCAGAACTCAAGCCCTGACTGATCTGTGCATTTAAAGTCAAAATATCTACGCTATTGTGCTCATCATCATCAAATCCAAAAGCCTGAGCCACAATGAAAATGTAAAGAGCCAGGTGACATCAAAGACTATTGCAAATGTCTACTTCATTTCACTTGAACTAAACAAGGCAGCAAAATACCTTCTGCCTTTAAAGATCTTTTTTTTCCGGAAAATGGGACTGTAACTATTTTTCATGACAATCTGAACTCTGTTATCTTACCCATGGTTTCTGAAGTCTGGCTGCCAACTACACGGAGAAGCATTGGCTGACTGCTGTCTGACCTCTGCAAAGAGGTAGAAGGAGATGATAGTGTTGTACCATTCACCTTGGCATCTGCCTGTGGCTGAAAATTGAGGGAAAAAAAGAAGACATTGTTATTAACAGTTTGATACAGTTGCACAAGTCTTTGTATCTCTGCATTTTTTATTTATACCACGAATACACACAATTTTCTGCTTATTTTTATATCCACACAACCAATGGATTTAAATTCTGAATAAAACAGAAGAGTAAATAAGAACACTGAAACATGATTTTACCTTGCCTCCTGAAGTCAATTTTGAACAATTTAACATTTTTTGCTGACTAGTCTCTACGATTTTGTGGTATGCTATCATTATGGGCAACAGCTCACACCCTGTTTAGAAAATCACACAGATTTTAGAAAAGGCCTGAGGACTTGCCTGCTCCAGCAGCTGCCTCAGCCTGTGCAGCTGTGACTCCAGCTGTTTGTTGTGATCCTCCAGAATCTGCATCCTGGCCTCCAGGCGGCCTTTGTGCTGGCGAAGCAGTTTGGCTTCTGCAATGAGTTCAGCATCACGGGGACTTTGTGGAGAAACTGGCATCATCTCTGGTGGGGACGGCAGTGGAGATAATCCTTTGTGATCATGCTGTTGCTTCAAACGGTCATACTCCGCTTGCAAGTTTCTGTTAAAATGTGACAGACAGGTAAAGCTTTACCAAGCAGAATAGCACTGTACAAGCTGCCCTCTGCCACAGGCTGTCAGAATGGTCTTCCTCTCCTGTGATGTGACACCTGCAGCAACCAGAGAGACAGAGGCTCAGCTTCAGCACCTGCCTTAGATTCTGCTGATTCTGAATCCATGTAGGATTACACCTCATAGATTTGCACACAGCAAATAGACTGTGGAACTGTGATACAAGTATTGCCTAAAGGCTCTCTGCGTCATGAGAGTTCAAAATTAATTCCTTTCCAGGGCATATAAAGGAGAAGGTTGGCTGGGCTCCAGACACTGTCCTGCTCAGTAAGTACAACATGTCCTGAGTTCAGTCCTCAGCTTTCTGTGTTTTACGGCTGCTAGTAGAAGTCGGATTGCCTCTGCACTACCAAGCACAAATACACTAGTGTAGTAATTAGTGCTAAAAGAGCAATCAAAGCACTTAACAAACACTAATCAAAGCTTATACCACCTGGCCAACCTATCCACTTCACAGATGAGAAAATTAAGAAAAACAGAAGGACGCTAAAAAATTCAGAGCAAACCACAGAATTCAAGAGTTCATTTGCGACTCTGCTCTCATTAATTAGGTCACATAATTCTTCTTCCTTTATATGTGCAATTGCATTTATAGTTTAGCTCTAAAATTAAACTGCACTGCATTTCAATAATTCAAGGGGCTTTAATTTCCACCTTAGTTTGGACTATCTACAGTGCTCCAGTCTACTGTGAGATTATGACACTGCTAAGCTTGTTCTTCCATTGCATCAAGCTCCAGATTCACTCCAGTAAAGCTCTCCATAGATTATTATGATCTATAACAACATATATACCTCATGGGGGTTGACAATCCAACAGTGGAAAAATGGTACCTGGTGGCAGAAATGTCGTACACGAGAGGCCTAATAACCTGCTCTGGGATTTTGTTGTTCTGATGTTCCTCTACTGCTTCCCAGAGGGGGGCAAATGGTTCCGAAGATGGTAGGCTGCTAACTGCTTAGTCATCACAAGCAGTGACTCAGATTTCATTTTTTCCCAACTTGCTCTTACTTGAGGTTGTGAGGTAAGGCACTTTTTCCAGTTTTGCCTGCAAACCACAATGCACTCTGACATTTTGGTCTGAAGTCTAACTAGCACTTCAGAAACTCCCCAGTAAAGATTATTAAGCTCTGAAACATTTCTGAAGGTACATTTTTGTGACCAGAACAAGAGAGCAGCATCACATGGACAATGAAACAATGCCAAGGATAAAGACGGACTGCTGACTGCTCCTCAAATATTGCACTTCTGTCCCGGGGCAAATGTATGGTGGATGCATCCTAACTTGGGACAGTGACAACCCCCAGAACACCATCCCTCAGGGATGTCCCACTCACATGGCCTCACTTTTGCAGAAACAAAAAAAAAAGATAGAAAAAAAAAAGATAAAAATTAAAAAAGAAAAGAAAGAAAAGGCATTGATCCATTGATCCTTCCTATCTTCAGGTTGTCCCATAACTCAGAAGCTCCTTCCTTATCTAAAGCCCACACAGGGAGTGGACAGAGACTATGGACAGAACTCAGTAGCTGCTATTAGACATAATCTGCATTATTTTTTCATTATTCTGTGAATGGCTATAAAAATTTGATTTCATGGAAGGGGTTGACAAGCTCTCCTAAAAAAAATCCTAAATAACTGCCAAATGAGAAAAATCTGTGGATGACAAATTAAGAAGATGCTAAAAAAGTTAGTTATTTGCTTCCACATGAGATAAGTTTTTTAAAGAAAGATTTTTTCTTTAAGTAGTTTCCAAATCCACAAAAATATCTGAACGAAAGAAAGAAGGACTGTAATGGGCGTTGCCTTTCACGAGACTTAATGTTTTCTGATACTGCTAGCTGAATGCACTGGTGAATAATTAATAAAAATACTAAAAGTAAGAGGAATGAGAAAGACAACAGTATTGCAAAGAGTCCTACCACACAGTACAGTTTACATACTATTCATCATTAAGGTTGTTTTTCACAAGGTCTGTAGACTGTGGCTATCAATATCCTGTGAGGAGTTTCACAGATGCATAAGGCAGCAATATTCTACAAACAGCAGACTTAGAAAGTCTCGAAGTGCTGTAAAGCAAAAGATTTACAACCACCCTAAGGGACACTAAACAAATGCAGTTGGTCATACCTACAACGTAATCACTGCTACAAAGAATCTACGATTATGCCTTCAAGTATCAAGACAGAGAAACCCCTCCAGTAACTATGGTACTGAAAAACAATTGAGCATCAAGGAGTAATTCAGATAAAAATGTCTTCATGTCTGACTAAAACTCTTTCTAAAATGCTACAGGAAAAAAAAAAAAAATCATTGCAAAGGATAGTGCACATTATCCAAACAGAGGTGTCTGAATTTATCGGTTGCATGAGATCTAACATGCAGGGAATTGTATTTACACAGAGGAAAAAAGCTGTAATGTCAGAAAGAAAGAAATCATTTGAAAGTTGCTCTAAGAACCTCCTTGGGGAGAGTACAATCTGTTTTTATTCCCACCTCTGGAATAGTTTTAATCTTTGTGGTGAAACAGAAATGCTGCTGCAAGCCAGGCATCCAAGGAAGTGTCCACAGCTCTCAGAACACAGCATCTGTGTCCCGAGGAAAGGTGCTGTCTTACATTTTCAGCATAAAAGAGAAAGGAGAAATGAAAACATAATCTTCTGTAAATGAATATGACAGAGAAATGACTGGCAATACTCAGAAATCCAGTCTCACTGGATGACTTTCACAACTGGATGTCACAAACAAACAAAGCTAATGCATCTTCTGATCACTGGGAAAATGTATTACACTTCAGTAAGAGAAAGAGTCAAAGAAAAAAAAACAGATTTCATTAACAATGCTTGCACCTCTTTCAAGCATTCATGAAGAAAAATAACAGGGGAAGTATGCAATGTAACCTTGATTTATGCAACTGGAAAGAAATGAGTAGTAAAGAGCTCATGAGTTATTAATCACATCTATCAATGGCAGGATTAATTGCCTGGTGAGAGAAATCCTAGTGGACCCCATTTGCTGAGTATTCCTCTCAGAGGCAATTGAAAATTTGAATTCAGGTTGTTCTTCATCTGCCTACAGAAAATTAGTGGTTTGAAGAAATGGACAAAGCGCGTGAATGAACTGCCTACCTCTATCCCTCATTAGAGTGCCACTGCTTACTTACGATGCTTCACATTCCGAAGATCTAGTTCCACTTCTTCAGTGCCAAAACAAATATCAAAAGGAGCCACCTCATATTTAGAAATACATCACTTTCTGGCTATTGGCAGCTATACAGAAATAACTTAGCCGAGGAGGCCAGTCAGGCTTGGAGGAACGCTACAGCTGCTTTAAAACGGCAGCTTTGAGATTTGGCATGTCATCGCTTCTCCAGTGGCTCACAGCCCATTGTGCTTCTAGTGCAAGTCAGAAAAGCAAAGGAAAGGCAAATAGCTCAGCCTGGAGATGTTCTTGTTAGAGTATGTCTAAGAGCTGGAAAATTAACGAGAGAACAAGAAAGAAGTCTCCCTTCTACAGAAGTGTGTAAGAGGGATTGAGTCAATGAAACTATCACAAAACATTAATCTTTTAAATCACTAGAAGAACATCATAAAAGTATTTTAATTATTTGCAAAAAGTTTTGAGATTGTCTTGTAACAAAATCATGCAGTCCTTATAATGCTGGTATGGTACATCCACATTTATAACCTTTGTCATATACTGCCACAGATGGACAAAAAAGTCCGTCTTGCTTGTTATGTAAATCTATTCACTCTTAAAGAAATTTCAGAATGTTCTTTTGGGCATTTTTATAAGTGTTTGTGGTTTTGTTTCATAAAGCAATACTGTCTTCAACAGCAAGATTACATTATGTCCACTGGATACACCAAGAACTGGTCTTATGACAATATTAGGTGTGAGGTAAAACTAAGCATGAGTCTGAAGGCCTAATGCTCAAATAAAACAGTTTCACCAACTGAAACTATTCTCCACAATGTTCAGATTTTAGCAAATATGAATTATTTAACAGTCAAGTTTTAGGTATAAATTATTTACAGCAGTCATATTGCAACTATAAAAGCATCAAGATCTCAAAATTCTACTAGATAAATAATTAATATCTAACAAGAGGTCCTTGGAATTGAAAAAAATAAACCACCACAAAATAAAATAAAAGCATTCAGAAGTGTGTCACAGCTAGGTTAGTTTGTAACATGGATAATACATTTCAGAAGAATTCAAAATAGGCAGCAGAACTTTTAAAACTGTCCAAAACCAAACCTCAAATTTTCAATTTCAAAGAGCCTTCATCAAGATGGAAATGTCTGGAGACCAGAAATTGCAGCTGAAAACCAAATGGAGGTCAGAATTTTATAAACAGCTCAAACAAGATGAGGAAAAATAAAAACAAGAAGCAAAAAGGAGAAGGGCTTTTTTAAAAGTAGGAAAGTGTGGAGTGCAGAAGAAAAAGCAGAATGACAATGAAGTGTTTTGAATATCTTAGTATTGCTTCTTGTTGGCACTTAATGCAACTTTCCTAATAGCTGCTGAGAAGCAAACGCATATGCTGACTGTAACTATAAAATAATAGAAGACACAGCAGGGACAGCTAAATCCTCACTGTCAAAATCCATCAGAAGTGTATGCAACAAAATTTCTGTCAATACAGACATGAAAAGATGACTGTTTACGTAGCACTGCTTGCCTTCTAGCCATGTACCTTCCCAGGAACAAGCATCACATCTAGCTCAGCACCAGGAAGGAGAGGCACTCCAGTGACAAGACCTGAGGTATCCACAACAAAAATGAAACAGTCCGGTCACCTTAAGGCTGGACTGAGGACTAGGAAGTCACAACATGATCTGCAACACATCCAACCCTGTTTCCCGCAACAGATTCACCAAGTCTTCATGCTAAGGTAATAAACAATATTTACCTGCAGATTATTGTTAGAAGTAACGTGAAGAACATGTGTTAATGTACCAGAAGCAGTGTGATACACGGAATATGATCACAGTTCACTGACTATCTAACAGCCAAAAAGTTTTGAACAAATTCATAGGAGAAAGACTAGAAAAGACAAATCTAAAGGGACCAAACCATTTTTTAAAGATAGTTAAGTATATGAATGGCTCCTGACTGATCCTGTCCGAATGGTTTATTTTTGTGACAGGAATCAGTTTCCTGTATAAAATCAGTCACCTTGGTGTGACAATCTATCAGGACAAAAAGCAACAACGTTCTCTTTTAAGCTTCTGCCTCGTTATTTTAAGTACAAGTTATTTATAGAAGTTTGCAAGGATGTCTGCAGAGAGACAAAAGTCATGATTTTGTCATGATCAATGAAAACTGCAGCAGTGAGACTTCCACATTGCCCTGAAGAAGCAGACCTTCTTCATCCCTGCTGCTTTTAGACCTGAATCATCCACAAAAGCAGAGCCTGCTTGCAGCGCCATCCAGCTAGGAACAAAGCCTCTAATAGCAGAAATGTGCAAACTACAGACTATAGTTCAGCTTACACTTTATGGCTCTTGCTAGATTGGCAAACCTCGGAGCAGGTATTTTTGAAGTACAATTCTCCTCCGTTATCTCTGAACATGTTAGTCCTCATCAGTAGTTATTATATTAAATAAGGTTAATACTACAACTTAAGGCACACACTCCCCAAAGGAATTTTTAAGAACTTTTAGTTATGTAACTCAAGGTAATACTAACGTTCACATACCCATTTTTTAATCTAAAACTAGGCTGCTTTAAGAGTCATCCTGCTTTCCAAGTGACCAACATGTTTTGAATAGAGACAGAAGAGCGTCCTCATTTTTGTTCTTTTTCCATGAATCACTGACCTGGTGCTGTTTGAAACATCAACGTCCCAGAAAACTAAGCTATCTTATTATTTCTATTGTACCAATTACCCAATACTTCTAAACTACGCAAGTCCTGAAAATGCGAAGCATGTCGTCTTATTTTAAAATACTGATTCTTCTCCACATTAGAAAATACTTGGGCTTTATGTATGATGTATTAGCCTGGAGTTCGCTTCCAAAAAAATCTGACTGCTGTTTGTTGAAGAAGGGCTTTGTTTACTACAGTCTTCTGTCCCAAACCCTTTCCTCATCCTTTATGAGGATCCTCTACCTTCTCCCAAATCCTCCCGAAAAATGTGAGTTCTTGACTGTTCCTCTTTATTTCTCAGTCGCCTGTTTATTAACTTCGCAAAGCATTTAAGTAACAGAAGGAAAGAAGCTTCAAACAATGCCTTGTCCTCAGCTTTAATGACATCTGGACAAGCCGAGTTCAACTTCACTGCAGCTACTAACGGACTATCCACAGAGTAAGGGAAGTCAGCATTTTCGAAAAGAGGTGGGGCTCGGACAGGGGTCTGTCAGACATCACGCCAGCTTTTTTCCAGGCAGGATAAAACATTTCTCCAAGCCTTCTGACTGCTACTGATTTCTCACAGAAAGCAGCTAGACTTTTAGCAATTTGATCTAAAGCTTGACGTGGCCTGAAGATTTTATAGTTTGATTCAGAGAGGGTGCAACGCTACTGGAAACAGAAGGGCATGAGAAAATAATAGTGGATTAGAAGTAACTTTTATAGCAAGTTTCAACTTTAATGAAAAAAAAACCACCTGTGTGCAACAAACTACTAGTTGTATTAATTACTTCTGCCCCTGGAGATTTATTGAGAAAGGTCTACCTGAAATTAAAAACAGGTATTTATGAACAAGAGGCTCTTCTCTTTTCCTGGCTGAAGTGCATTATACAGAAATACAAACCTAATCTGCAGGGACTAGCTGATGCAAGTCCAGAAGCAAGTACAAGGCAGATTTACATCTTCCTCCTATTCTAGGTGACAGAATAGCTTATTTCAGGTTTCTATATGCCGAAATCAACTCAAGTTGTTCTGCAGGTCCAGGCTATACTCTTTGTGAACAAGTCTCAACTACAGTCTTATAGCGAGGATAGCATGATGGAGGCACTATAATTGATTGCTAGCATCAAAAGAAGACTTCTGCATGGAGAGAAGATCTATAGCACTGCCAACTCTTGCAGTTATTTCCTTGACATTCCTAAGGTAAATGATTACTGCATTACACCCTCAACATAAACAAGACAAAAGTATCTAGCTCTTGCAGAAACAAGAAAAAGGAGCATGAAAATGCCAGTATACTATACCATAAAAGCTGAAGACAGGAGAAGGCAAACAAAATGTGCTTTCTGTAGATCTAATAATTTTTATCTTACATTCTAAATTTAGAAGTTCTTGGTTGCAGCTATTAATCTATCAATGTCAAGATCTACCAGTTTTTTATGCTGATGGCATATGGTTCCGGTGTACCATAGAATCAGGACTGCAGTGTTGTGATGCTGCAAGAAACCATTTGAGTTTTTTTGTTTTGTTTGTTTTTTTTTAATTAATGAAGGTAACTTCAATTAAACTTCAAATCAGAAGGAGTGTTAAATGATATTCAGTACTGAAAGGCTGAAGAAATGACAAAAAAAAAAAAACAACCAAAGAAATAGAAAGAGAAATGGATCCACGTTTTAATTACTGTGAAAACCCCATGTTCTCTGAAGTAAATGCAATTTCATAACTTATTTTATCCCTAAAAATGCTACAGGGTGAATTCTATCTAGATGAATAGCAGTTATTACACAGATTATTTCAAATGAATTGAGGTCTTCTCAGAACTTCACATATCCTTTCTGAGAAATGCACGTCTTTCCAAGAACCTCCCTTTGCCTCTTCCAACCCAGAGTGGAGAAACCAGCACATCTGATGTTCATGTAGTAGCAAAGACTGGTATGAAGTACATTATTGTCACGGAAATAAAGTAAATGGTGGAGCAGACAGAAATGTTATGAAACACAGCTAGCAGAGCTTGTTGGAGGTGACACCATAATCACAAGCGTATTAAGTGACCCATACATTTGTTTGCAGCTCATCATTTTGAAGGTTCAGTGCTGACTCATCACTGCACTGAACATAGGAATGAAATGATGCTATTTCAGCCTCATCATCTCTCTTACTGAGGAAAAACCTTGAATGGCTTAGGCAGACTTAATAGAATGAACTTAATTTAAAAGACTTTCTAACTGCAGGATTTTATTAGCTTTCCCTCTTCCCATTTGTATCTTTAGTGTGCAGATGATCACTGCTGCTGCTGACTGTAACCCACCGATTTTCTTCTTCCAGATCTGCAAGAATTCTCTCCAGTTCACCTCTTTCTTCACTCTCCAGAGAAATCAAGATCTGGGCAGGGCTTCGTGGTTGGCTCAGGGGGGATTCTTGGTTCAGACTTTGGCAGTAGTGCTGGATTAACAAGTGTTCATCATCGCTGGAAAACAAAGGAGGATAAACCAGGCTATTCTTAGACAGGAATTCACTGAACTGTTTGTAACAAAAAACAGAGAAATCTACCTCAAAACAAATCCACTCAACCGCTCAACTTAGTCTACGGTAATTTTCCCCTTCTGCTGAACCGACTTCTCTTTCCCTATGCTTCTCACATATTTAAAGCATAGTTTGGCTACAGCTGACAATCACAGCTTTCCTCTTTTGCCTAAGTGAAATTTGAAATCTGCTTGACAAAAAATCTTATCCTGCCTGATCTATGTTCCACAAAGGCATCTATTTTTATACCAACTCTTCTTATTTAATAAAGGCATTCAAAGACATACCTGTTTTACCCTATAAACTTGTAAATGGAGGGAAATAAAAGAAATATTGACTTAATAAAACAAAATTATGCCATTTCTCAGTGAGGAGTTGCTTTCTTTTTTTTTTTTGAATTACAAGTGATATACACTTTCAGAATATAAATATATTCTATTTAATATAAGTGAACAATTTGTTTATTTTATTGCCCCTGAAACTATCAGGCAATTGAAACAGATAAGTCTCTGGGAGAAAAAAGCAAACTGAGTTCTGAAGACCTTAACTATCTCAGAAAATTAAATGGATCTATTTTTCAGGCTCTAAGGAATGGCATTCAGGTCCTAAGCTATGCAGCTAACACCAGCAGTAGCTGTAAGAAGCCATGAAACATAGCAACACCTCCAGCCAATCATAGAAAAAAAAATAGGAAGCTGTTGTGAATCTTGCTTTTATGGGAATACTTTCAACAAAATATTTCAGTCTAGCTTCATTTTTTTCTTGTTACCTCTGTAATCTAGAATTTAACTGACATTTGGAATAGCTGCTATTGCTCAAAATTCAGAATATTTCTTCTTGCATTTTATTACTGAAAACGTTAATGATGCCATTTTACAGACTGCAGGAGTGTTAAAGCAATGCAGAGCACATTACTATTAGTTCATAAACGAGAAATACTAAATTTTTCATAGGCATAATTTCTTCTTTTTAAGCAAAATTTTAAAGGCTTGCCTATTCCTGAATTTGTAAGCAGCCTAAGCAAATTAACAGTGAAAAATATTGTAGCATAATGCCATCTCCCCAGACATTGTCTTGTGTGACCTTTAACCTGTATTCATTTATATATATACCTATGATGACAATACACATTGAAGTATTTAGTATCTGTATATACAGGCATTTTCTCTTTATTTATTTCCCCTCAACGTCTCCATATTTACAGTGTTTTAACTGTAATTCTCCGTGAGAACATCAGCAAATAATATCTATAGGGCATCAAACAAAACTCAGTTACACTTGTAAATTTATGATGACCTTTGATTTTACTGCAATTTAAATCTGGCTCTTGTTTCTTCTAAAACACAGAATATTTATTCTAATTTTTGCAATACAAACTAAATAATGAATTGGCTGGATAATCAGTGGTTATGTTATTAACTTTATCACATTAATATAGCTTTTAATTAGCTAAAGAATGACTGATCAGTGAGACAAAGCTGAAATAAAAACAATACAGCTTATGTATGATTTTCTGACTAAGGGAACTAAAATATTTTAATAAGAACTACAGGAAAATATGTAATAATGTCATGACAACAACCCAAAAGTGACAGTCAGTTTGGTGACATTCTGTATGTGTTAGTTTTCACGTGTCAGTTTAACCTTCTGCTCTGGGAACCAACATATTAAAACAATGTATTTGGTAATACACATAATTTCCTTTCAAAGTTAGTTGGCAGCAATCCTACCAAGCCAAAAGAGAAGGCATTTCAAAACACAGAATCAAACTATTTTATTACTGTCCGTGAACAGTTCTCTGGCTCACAAACATCCTTCCAAGTGATTTGGAATCTGAATTTATGAATGAAAATTGGCAGCACAGCACTTTAGAGGAACTCTTACTCAAATTCATTAAGAAGATTCTGTCTGATTTTTCAGAGAAAATCCTCAAGCTGTGCTAAGCATGAGATTAGTGTAGAAAACCAGATTTTTTAAAAAATATTTGAATGATTTGGAATCTGTGGTATGACTTCTACACAGTCGATTAACTAAGATCTAATTTTCAAGCACCACAGTGACTTCTGTACTTCTCTCCTGTGTTCAAACATACTACTCACAGTTCGTTTTCTGGTTCTATGCCATTTAATTCAGAGAACAAATAAAATCAAGAAAACCATGACAGACAAATGTATCACGGTTGAAAACCACAAAAAGGTCTCAGTATAACATCACATTGAACCATTCTTTAAAACTTTCAGGCTACATTCCTTTAATTTTGTATGTATGTTTTTACATTTAAATTAGTAAAACCAGTGCTTATTAACAATATGTCTAACTTAAAGTTTACTACCTCTAATACATTATGGTGAGAATGATTCCCTCGTGGCTTATACTTGTAATATATTTATCTTATTTACAGGCCAAATTTTTCTGCACAGCCCCAACAGACTTTTAACCGACATTCTGCCCTTACAGTAATTTAACATGATTAATTGCAATTCAGATAAAAGGGATACCTTTTTATCTTTTTCCTTAGAACACATTAGATGATGTACATTTTTTTCAGAAGTAATTTGGGAAGTATTTACTGAATATTTTTTTTGAGAAAATCTGTTATTTTATTTTGAAAGCATTAATCATCTGTTGCACAAATTCAGCATTAAAGCCATAAATCCAGACACTACTATACAAACTGAAAGAGAAGAGCTCGTCATGAAATGGAACTGGGTGTGGTGCAAAGTACTACAGAATTTCACTGCAAGTTATTAACCTCCACAAGAAAACTCATATCAAAAATGCTAGAACGACCTACTTACATGCTCTCATTAGGTGAAATACTGTCATTTAGGTAAGAACCATTGCTGTTCTCCATTTCTGCTAGCCTGTGGAAAAATAAACAGACTCATTAAAATAAATCATATTTCCCATAAACCTTGTTTGCTTTAACATTCCTGAAAGAGTTGAAGAGTGTGATGTTTTTGATGACTTAGAGAATTTGAAACCCAGATGAGTTTACACTCTCTGTTGATTATCAAAAGGTTCTGCAATAAGCTATCATGAATAATTGCTTTTTCATTACGATGACCTGGCTAAATTCACTTTTCATCTCTTCAACTTTCAACTTTTTTTCTGAGATTTTATTCAACTCATTACTAATTAATTCCACAGGAACAGAATGGCCTTACAGTGCCAGGGGACTACACAGATCGTTTCGTACCTGGCAATGCCATCATCAGAACTGAAATATTAGTCATTTCTCGTTGGTTTTCAAAAGCCAGTCCCTCCTAAACATACTGCATAATTCCGAGAATTATCATATTATCATATTGTCAAATGATTTTGGGGGGACAGAATGAGGAGGTTGCAATAACATTCATTACCTCAAACCTTGCAAATTTGCTTCCTCAGTGGAGAAGCATGTTATTTTTCCTATATTTGTGCAATTAACCCACTTCGTTGTTCTTAAGAGCTGTATGAAAGTGGAGAAGAGAACTGTAGCAGTAATATACCAATGATTTTTATCCTCCAAACCAAGGAAAGATCCTGTTTGTGGTAATCCATGTGGTGAATTACTTATCATTAAAAAGGCATTTGAGATTGTTGTAAAGTTTGGAGACTTCTGCTCTTCTGAATTGTATGATTACACTGGAGTAATTAAACCCTGTGCAAACTGAGTGCACAGCTTAACAAAGACCCCACCCAGGGAACCTAGCAGCCATTTCTAACCACACACACGCACTGGCATGCAAGTTAGTGGAAGGCTGGTTAGTAGCAAAAAATGGGTTATACCCTGCATTCCAGAGCCTGGAGAAGAAATCCCCAGACTTTACGTTTCCGTAAGACCCACTCAGGCAGCACACAGCCTTTGGAATTTTTTAAATGATTGTTTAGAGAAAGATCTGCCTAACGTCCAGCTGGTCTCATACCTGCTAGCATAATGTTCAATGCGTGAATGAGTATCATCGTGTGAAAGCTGAGGGGACGAGGCAGGCCTATAAGGCAGAAAACACTGATTAATCACAAACAATACCCCCTTAGAAGTAAAAAGACACTTAGCTACGTCTATGCCCTCACATCTCTATGCCTTATGCTTACACTGCATTTGACAAACAGCATGTTGTAACTGTGACCACACACGGCGGGCACCTCCTCGAGCTGGCACACAGTGTTTTGTGGTACCACACAAAGCACTTTCACCATTTTGCAATCCATCTGTTGCAAAGACTCCTCCTCACACAAACCCTCAAAAAATCATTTTCCAGATTTGTAGATGAGTCCTTGCCCCCATTTTCCCCTCACACCTGCCTCCTCCACCTGTAATTGTGCCTGGCTCATGGCTCCAGGCGCACTCTGGAGGCCCTGCTGTCAGGTGTCGCTGGAGCCCTTCCTCTGCCTCCCTGCTGCCCACATCACGCCCCTAACCCAGCAGTGGCATGTTTCACCTAGAAAAGCCTCCACATGCTACTCCACCAGCAGCTAGAAACATTAGATGGCTGAAATGAGCATTTAATAACACACTGCTGAAAGTGACGAGTTTTGTCTTGATTCTGGAGAATATCTTGGTCAGGACAATGTCACCCTCTGCACTTCAGAAACATGTGCTTGCAGGAAACACTCTGACTGTCATGTGGGATTCTGCTTATCTACATGTAGCAGAAGGTACCCAAACAACAAAACACGATGCAGTTTTCCAGATTGTACAGTAATCCCGTATTTTAGATGAATCTGAACTTCCATCTCTTCCAACTCCTTTCAGGACTCCTGATCAACAAAGTGTCTTCCCTTCATGTTAAGTTGTTGGACATTGTGGGTTGGGCTGGTTCTGCCCACCTGGCATTACACTACATCTCAAATGCAGAAAAAATCTGTTTTGTATTTACCGGTTATAAACCAGAACTAATAATCTCATGGTGCTTAATGCTTCTGTGCTAGGAGCTCGATCATCCTGCAGCAAATCTGCTAAGAGATCATTATACTTTATTGGTCATTTTCCAGTTTCATAAGCAGTCTGCGAAAGGCTTTAGAAATATTAAGATCTTTCAGAATTCATAGAACGATATGCGCCGTACAAAACAGCCAATGCCTCAAAGAATGGGAAGGCTTTTCTCTTTAAGACATTATGGGCCAAGTGTTGTGAATCTCATTTTGTCTGAAATGAGCTTTGGCCTCCAAATGTAATTTTTCCCACTACATATTCAAATTACACCAGAGAAAGCCAGTGGATAAATACTCAGTTCAGCATTTCTTGGTACAGCACAGATTCATTCAAATGGAAAACCACCCGCCTGCAACTTTGCATAGCATTTTGCAAGAAGTTAAATGCTGAAGGGGAGAGAAGGGAAAAGGATACAATTTATCTAGATCATGTGGATTACCAAGCAAAACAGTAACTGTTTTCTGAAAAACCGATGTTGTCCTCATTTTTTGTTTGACAGGCAGTACACGCCTGGCTGACCTACGCTGGCACTACCGATGAAGGAAAAGGTCTTGTTTTCAATGCACACACAAATGCTGCTGCTAGTACTGTTCGTGGATTAGGAAACCTGTACTAAAAGCAGCTTCAGTTTTGAACTGGATCATTCTCCTGGTCCCTTTTACTCTGTGATTCCACACATTTGTACCCCTAGAAAGGAGATGGCAGCACTTGGCTGGAACCAACTGGGAAGTGGAGGAACGGAAGTGATGTGCCTGTCTTCTGGCAGTAGTACAAGGTGAAAGCTTTGCCTGACTGTGTAACTGCATACTTGCTGCTTCAAAACTAAGCTCTACATTCAGAAGTGAACAAAGTGTGCAATATACATTTTCTTTTAAAGACAGCCCAGTGCTGTGTAACGTGTTGGAATTTCCTATGCCTCTCTGCCGACTTTGTAGGCATGGGATAAGTCTACACTTCCAAGTTTGCCTCTGCTTCAGAACATACTGCAATGGAGATCTACTCCACTCAGATTTTAAAAAGTTTGCTTATTAAAGCAAACCTGTTGGGATGCACTGCAGTTTTCATGTTAAATTTAGCAGCTCAGAGGTATGCTGTTGTCAGTACCCGAGCCAGACTCGGAATAGCTGATAGCTGTGCTGCACTGCAGGCTGCTGCAGACACACTTTTAGATGACCATCTGTGCCACTGGCCTTACCTTCTGAGCACATGTAATCAGCTCATGTAATCAGTCTGAACGTTCAGTGAGAAGGTCGAGAAACACAGCCAATATTTAACCAAGATAGTCATTCCTTTTACAAGGGCTCCCCAGCTGTATTTCTCAAGCCGGTGTCTGCAGCAATAGACTGAGGAATTCCATTCAAGTCAAGTGGTAATCGAGTGGCAAACACCTTGTCCTGCAATTCCCTGCACTTGCGGAAACCTAGCCAACAGGAGGAGGGCATTTTTTGTGCTATCCAGCACCGCAGTTAATGGCTCTTGAAAGTGTAGAATCAAGTAAACTGTTTTTGTGCCACTAACAGTCCACAGTCTGAGTAAAAAGACATAAATTCTCATAAAAAGCTGTAAGCTGCCCCTTTAATGCCTGGCAAGCAGAACACATGTGCAAAATGCTGGATAATAAGTGACCTAAATCACTTACTTGTAGCAACGCATATATATGTATGTTTATATATATAAATGAATTCAGATATCATAACATATGTTGATGCCAGAATAGCCATAGCGCTTTTGAATTTGGTCAGGTTATGCTTTTCTGCAGCACTCCGAAGACAACCAAAAAAGTGGTATGAGAATACAAAAAAAAAGGCAATGAAAACCAGAGTAGGAGGCTTGCCTGCCAAAGCTGCAGTGAGCCCTGTAACCAAAAAAATAGCTTTAAAGCTGGCTAGTTCAGTAACTTACGCTGTGACCCTGGTGGTCTAGCACTAAAGAAAGGAACAAAGCTAGCAGAACAAACAGCAACTCTTTCCAGCCAATACCTTTCTTCTTTTTTTTTTTTTTTCTTAATTTCCTGTTTTCTTGTCAGATCAGAAGAAAGGACTGTTTTCAGGAAGACACCTGAGTTAGTCTGATAAAAGGTGCTAGGTCTCTCTCCATCCAAATCCTGTCTCCGTGTATTTCCCAAGCTTTCTTAAATATTACATGCACATTAAGCTCCCTGTAGTATTCAACACTAAATCTTAGGTGTGATGTTATCAGCGTTGGCATACGTGAAGTTATTACTGTAAGTGAACTAGTGGCAGTGTATCTTACAAAAAAGCACGTTATGGCAGCTTAATTTCATGTTATGTATGTCAGACACAGCAATGGCATTCCATATCATCCAAGCATTCTTTAAATGGTTACTTTTAACTTTTCAATTGTTCTAAAGGGTAAGGAATCTACAGAGTTGCATATACAATATGCTGCAATCACCCGATATGCATTGACAAATGCAAATGCACCCTTAAAGTTCAAAGCCACTCTATTTCAGTCAGGATTCAGCCTTCTGGCAGTTTTGTGGGTGGATCCTTAACCATATGTGGTTAGCAGAAATATACATTTCTTGTTTACACAAAGTAAACTTCCTAGAGGACGAGCACTGCATTTGACTTCCCAGTGGTCTGTGCTCCAAATGAAAACTATACATCAATATTCCAATGTATTCATTTCACTCTTGTTTATTCTACCAAAAATTCAGTGAAGGTGCAAGCCATATACATTTCACCATATGGAAATATATAAAATTCTATTTATTAGTCTCGTTATCAATATGTGAATTAAAAATAAACCTTATTTAACATTGCTCTGAAGTCATCCATGTAACACTAGTAGCAGCAAATGCCACAACGGTAAAGATATATCTCTAGTTTACGGTAAGGGTGTTACTACAACAGTAAGATGATGCATGTGCAAGATTGATGCAAGAACAAAAATCCAGTCCACAATTGAAAAACCCTGCTTTTTTTTTTTTTAACTTCTGAAAAAAATATACAGTAAACATTTCCCCATTTCAACCTGCCCTCACAAATTGCATGTAAAAACCATAGTAAAATGTCCAGTGAGTTTTGGATTAATTGGGGCATGTGAGTGTGCAGGTGTGCACGGTGGTGCATAAAACCAGATTATAGCTTTATCTACGAAACAGTATCATTCCTGAAATTGAATTAAATCCGTTCGATTCGTATCTTTCAAAAAGCATTTTGTATACACATAGAGGGATTGACACATTCAGAAACACAGGCTTTTAAATGACAAACTCTCATAAGCATTAGTAAGACTGTACCAAAATCCCTGTTAATTCCATGAAAATACATAGTCCAGGAAGAGTATACAGAACACATTTCATGATTGCTGGAAGTTCCTGGATTTATCCCATTCTCCTCATCTGGGATCAAAACATTCCTTTAGAGAGTGTACCAAAGAAAATTATCATAAAGAAAGAAGGAAATGAACTTATGCAAAACTAAACAAAGAAACAAACAAAAAAGTGAGGGAACGCAGCAGCAGTAGCAGCAGCAGCACACTTCAGCAAAAGTACTCACGCAGAATCTACTGGCCAGAAGTTGATCAGAGTAACAGGACTGCAAG
This sequence comes from Alectoris magna, assembly GCA_030625065.1. Taxonomy (NCBI): domain Eukaryota; kingdom Metazoa; phylum Chordata; class Aves; order Galliformes; family Phasianidae; genus Alectoris; species Alectoris magna. The sequence goes on from CM060560.1 coordinate 81,122,444, forward strand.
ACAAAAAATGAGGAGGTGAAGAGAGAGGCAGAAGAAACTCAGCAGCAAAATAACTACAGAAAGATTAAAAAAAAAAAAAATCACAACAACTAAAAAACAGAAATCCAACAGACCAACATGAATGACCATGGAGAGCAAAGAACCAAAAAGAGAAAAAAATAAATAAATCTCAAATTAAAAAAGAGAAAGAGAGCGACGACAAGCTGTGTGCAATTGCCATTTAACCTGAGTGATTAAACTTACAAAAAAAAAAAACAACAAAAAAAACAACCTCCCAAAAAAACAAACAAAAAAAACAACGAAGGGGAATGGGTTACTCATCGATTTCTCCATGTATATTATCACTTTTTCTTTTCCCCACAACTTACTTCAAAGTCATTTAATAAGACTAAATTTATAGGGTGAGAAAAGAAGAAACCAGTTGAAAAGCTTGCAAACATAGCAAACTAATGAAAAAAAATACAGAAAAATACCTATTTGGAAGGAAATAAAAATTCAATGAAGAGATCATTAGTTTCCAAAGAGCCGTATCAAAACTAAACGTTTATAAGGCTGTCAGAAAGCACTTTTTTTTTTTTTTACTGACTGAAGTGGAAGTCCCTGTAAGAACAGGTATGTAAACATATAATAGGAATGGCAATTGGAACTCCAGCTTGTGTTTTCCTGCCAGCTGTGGTTAACAAAAAATGAAAGAAAGAATGAGGCTTTATGCATGTAGGAAGTGAAGGGAGTTGGCACCAGCTGGGAAGCTCAAAGAGCATACCAAATACATTGCTACTAAGAAACTTTAGAGCTACTCACGTTTCCATGTTGTCTCCCTCCAAGACAGTTTGCACAGGCAGGTAGCCCATTCGTGGGTGTTTTGCAAAATATCTTTTTGTTCGAAATTTGTTTTTTAGTACCTTGGCAAAGTCACGGACATCTTCTCCAGAAGTTGTCTGAAAGCCACAAATCACAATGAGATCATCTTTCATGAGACGTTATTATTTTTGGTTGCCCCTTCCTTTGCTGGGCCATATGAAGGAGCTGTGGCCACACCAAGTAGGGTTGCCAATGACTTGGCTTCCAGAACCATACATTTTATTTATCAGTCACATCAAAATGTATTACAAAGCAGCACAGCTAGAGGGGAGGAAGAAGGAAAGGGGAAGCTCCATAACCTATAACAGACTCACGCCTCTTCTCAGGTGAGCTAAAAAGGACAAAAAATAATTAAATGAGAATTAGTCCTTTTCTCATGTGGCCTGGGACTCTCCACATACTTCTTGTGCAGCACTGAGATGGGTATAACAGAGGGCACATGGCTGCACGGTGGGACCTGCCACCTGCCTGACTTCCTGTATGCTCGTTGCTTCCATCTCCTGGATCTGTCAGTCCATGAAAGCCAGGGCAATACCTTTTCTTTGCAGCCTTCCTCCTCACTCTTTTCTGCCATTAATATTTTGATCAAAGAAAAACAAGAAGCAGGTGAGAGCTGCTGAAAGCTCTTACATCAGTTACTTCTTCTCGCATCTGTTTAATCTGAAGCTAAGAGGCATTTAAGATCAATAACCTGAGGAGAGTACAATTTACAGAAAGTTTTCTACTCCACTGCCTGCACTCAACCTCCTTTCTCCTACAGACACCAACAGAGGAGCACAAAGTGCAATTAGTTTCCTGAAGACCAGAATGAGTCAGAAGGAGTTCAAAGCATGTCTGCTGTGAAGATGTAACACTTCTTGCAAGCCTGATTAAGAGTCAGACAATTTTCTGAAGAATTTTAATGGAAGACTTCAGTTACATTAGTCAGGCTGCACTCCACTCTTTACACCTCACAGAGAAGCTTGACCCTGAAATACTGCTTTTCTACAGTAAATTAAGTTCATCCTGACCCACATAACGATATCAATTCTTCAGTGTATCTAATTTGAAGAAAAGAAATGAGGGAAAGTTAATCTTTCTGACATTTTATAATGAGTTCTATGCCTTCTATTTCAGAAAGGAAGGAGGTGCTGGGATCCATCAGTCAAGCCCACTTTTGTGGAGCTGCTGATACACAGATGTATGTATTTTTAATGATTGCTCAGGTAGAAAAATTAAGCATGCTCTAAAAAATAATCTGCAGAAAGACTGAGATGCATTAACAGAAAGGACAAACGTTCTTCCCACTCTGAAGATACCTACAAGCTTCATGTAAAGCAGGAAAGAATTTGACTCTCTTTCCAGACAATTTTGTATGAAAATTCGGTGTGATCAATGACTGGCAGAGAAATAATACATCAGAACCGACAAGCCGGTACAGCAGCATTTGTATTTCCAAGAGACTATGATAACACTTAGCAATATTTCAATAAACTTGAATTAAAGAAAGGGAGAGATTAAATATATATGGACCAGCCAGAGGAATCTGGAAAGGGCATTTACTGATGTGGTCTGCAGTAGGAGGGAATTCCCTCTCCTGAACACTAGTTGCAATCCTACAGTGAGAATCCTTAACAAGGTCAGCACCATGACACCAGTTAGAGCAATGCAGCTGGGAAATCTTCCGGTATCTAGTCTTGGTACAAACAAATTAAGCATGGTTTTCTGTTCATTTTGCTGACTTGTGTCATTTATAAACATTTATTCCTGCTTTGCCTACTTTTAGTGTGTATTTTCAATGTGAACACTTACAACTGCATTTGATTGTAATTTGATTGCGTTTTTAGGCATAATGAGTAATAAAACATTCTTTGCTTCAACCTTCCTGGGACACGTTATCTCTCCTGAACTTTCCATGACAGCCAAACAGCAAAATAGTGTGCTTGCATGGAAACATCCTGATCTAGTCTGAAAGCTGGTATCACAAGCATCCCAAGAAGTACATCTTCCAGTGACAACTTGAAATACCAGGCACCTCTCCTATGATCGAGTTTCAATGTCAAGGAGCACAGGAATGGAAAAAAAAATAATATATAAATAAATAAATAAATAAATAAATAAATAAATAAATATATATCTATATATATATATATATATAAGATTACTATGTGAACAAGCTGATAGACTGAAGCTAATTTCATCCAGACTTCCTGATTTATTCCACAGAAGTTTTATGACACACAATTTTCAGAATGCAAAACCAAATTCACAGCAGAATGGGTTTACAAGGAAGAAACAGTGGAATTTCCAGTCCCTTACTTTTAGCATCCTATTTCTCTTAAATCAAAACAGTATATAGGCAGTTGGGTCTAGCATATTCCAAACCCAAAACTGTTTCTCGTCAAAAGAAGAACTTACAACCATCTGACATTTTGCAGTTTGGTTTAATAGAGTGTCTTCCCAACCCCTCACTCCAGACCTCAGCCCCAATTTTAAACAGCAGCTGTAGAAAATTATCTCAGTTTGATATGCTCAATTCTATCAAGGTAATTTTTTTTGTGTGTGTGTGCTGGTGTTAAACCCAAACAGAAATACGACACTACATTTAAATCTCAGTCTAGAAGAGTGCTTCTACTTGTTATTTATTTGAAACCTTTTTAAAAGTCACCTCTCTTTGAACAAGACATCCAGCTGTGTTGCTTGCAGGAATAATTGTTGCAGTTTCTCTGTCTAAATGAAAACTAAGGAACTGCCTTGGCCTCAATCTGCCTCAACCCTCTGCAGTAATGGAGAAGCTATCACGCTCCTTGGACATTCTGCATGAGTTCTCAAATTCCCCTTCATCAGAATTAAGGGCTGCAGTGCTCCAAAATTTCCTGGAAGTTCTCTGCCAAAGTGCAATCTAAGGTGAGAGATCTGTCTGGAGGAAGAGGAAAAAGTGCTTCGTCATCTGCAAAACTCTTTTCATTCATTTCAAAAACAATTACTTACTAGACATGATAGCGTTAGTGGATCTCTTGTTCAGTCACATAGTACTTAAGTATACTTTTTCAATAGCTGCAGCACGAAAAAGATCAGCATTTGCTGTGTCTCGCATTCACATTTTTCTCCTAGTTAATCTTACTCTAATTCAGCTCACTGCTGGTACAGGCAGGCACGACACATTAGCACTGGCTGCCAGAGAACAGAATTCACCAAAAAATTTAGTCTTTAAATGCTTCTTTATTCCGATTCAGCAATTTGGATGCTGTTACAAGTTCTCCTTAGGCCTGTCAGTAACCTCCACTGTCAGGGAGAATAGGAACCCACGGGACCCGGTCTGTGTTGCAATGAATTGCTTCAGGCTGTGGGAGTGTCTCACCAAACCATTTCATTTCTCTCTATTCACATCTTCCTCGAAACACACCTTATGAACCAGGTAAGAAAACAGCAGCGAGATGTTGTTCTGTGCATTCCCTGCACTACTCACAGTCTTCCATGATGCTTTTTAACATGAATAAGAGTGGCAAACTGCAGAACAAACCAGCAGCCGACTCAGCAAGAATGCAGAAGGAGTGCAGTGGGCAGTTGCTGGGCTGGGGCTGAGGCAGGGATCGAGAGTTTGCTTTAGGAACGCCTGCCGTGGAGAGGTCTGTTCAGACTCGCCTCAGGATTGCTAAGGTTTCCTTCAGACCTGCGCAACAGCGCAGGCAAATCACCCCTCCCAGTAACTTCAACCCATAGGGAAAGATGTTGAAAAGCACCAGCCAGTGAATGCTGATGAATAGTGAGCAAAAACACACTGGTTTCCCCTTGCAGAGATTGGGATTAAATGGTGCGATTTGAATGCTACGATAAAAGTTGATAAATGCATAGATTAAAACTAAATTAAAGCACTGTATTTGCTTTACCATAATACATATGCTCTACCATAATATTTTAGGTGTGTATTTGTTCTCTGTCTTTCCTAACTTTCTAAGAAAAGCTAAAAGTCTTTACTTCATTTTGGCAAAGCCTTTTTGTTTGGATTAAGACGTAAAAATTGTTCACACAGCTAGCCTGTACTTAATTTTAATGCTTTATTTTCACCACTTACACTTGAGAAAAGTACAAGACTAACGACTATCCTATAACATTATGAAAAGAATCCAGAATGTGGAATGCTTCAGGATCACCACACACAATAGCAAAGATGGCTGACAGTTCAGGTATGCTGTACTGTGAAAGGACGGCTTGAGAGCTTCTCTAATTTATGGCCCTCTGACATGGTCACGAGAGGCCAGAAAAAGAGGGACACACTAAGAGAGTAGTATGGAGCTTTCTTTGCTAGCTGCTTTGTATGAAAGAAACATTTATGCAGAAGTGAGCTTTCGCATAAGGGAGGGCAGAAAGAAAAACCCTTTGCAGAAAGGGTTGTTAAGCACTGGAATAGGCTCCCCAGGGAGGTGGTTGAGTCACCATCCCTGGATGTGTTTAAAAACCATTTGGATGTGTTGCTCAGGAACATGATTTAGTGGAGGGCTGTTAGTTAGGGTAGTATGGTCAGGTTGTGGTTGGACTTGATGATCTTTAAGGTCTTTTCCAACCTGAGCTATTCTGTGATTCTATGATTCTATGTTCTGCACTTCCAGTCTCCAGAAATGAAACCTGATTTGCTACTCTAAAGAACTTCCCTGATACGTTGTATTCTCTAGTCAATGTAAAATAAAAAAGTACTACTAAACAGTGAAGAATTTAAAGATGCAATTGTAGTGTTGCTCGGAAAACAAGTACAAACTTCCTGGGGAAAGGAAAAAAAAAGTCTCCCAGGGATATGGAGAAAATATTATGACTAAGACAGAAATACGTTTGTGCAAACCACAGCCTTCTTGAAGGATACATGGTTGGCACTGAACATGGAGCAGATCATTAGCATGCAATAACATATTACGATAGAGCACTGTACAAATGATGATACTTCAATTTACTTCCCAGTATTGGACTCTATTTTTACTAAGCATTATAAATTGTTGCAATGTACAGATTATAGAAGGTGATTTCATCATGGGGAAAACACCACCCAAATACTTTATTACCCTGCACAGAGCAAATGAAGCTCTTCCTTTCTACTTAACCATGAGCAGTCAGTAAAACAGCTACTTACTGGTGTGCAGTATTCCACCATGGGATAGTGCATTTTGTGACCTTTTGCAACACGGCCAGAGAAGAAGCAACTTTGGCAGATGTCATAGTTAAAGTGCTTTAAGCTTCTGTACCTAGAAGAGGGGAAAAAAACCATGGCTTCAGTGCTTCATGAATACTTCATGTCAGCCTTTGGAGCTTTCTGAGTTATTAAGTGCTCTTCCCTGAGATATCCCACAGCACACAGTACAGGACAGGGCCTGTCTGAGGGACAGGATTGCTGCCTCAAAGCAACAAAGCAGAGATGCTTAGCAAATAATTTTCAGAAAGAATCCCTCTGTGTCACAAAATTTCTAACAGTTGGCAATGCTGAAGAGCTCTAACTACAACTCACTCTCTCTCATAACACACAAAACACGGTACCAAGATTTTTGTTTCTATAATGCTAATTTCAGTCCTTTTGGTCTGTGACACGATGCCAAACACAGAACTTCTTAAGCAAATAGAGTTCAGATAAGTAATGCCTTCCTCAACGTGTACCATCAGCAAGCCCTTCAGTGCTGACTGAAGGTAGGGATTTGTTCACGCTCCAGCATCTTCGTCAAAATATAGTTTTTACGTATATAATGCCATCCATGCAAAAATCTGAATGCACTTTTAGGCCATTATTTAATCTCATCAGCTTTATGAGACAGCTAACTTGTATCTGCTGCACTGAAGTGCTTGAAAGAGCCAGAGGCATAAGGGTTTTCTTGTTCCAAATACGCTAAGCAGTTCTGTCACAATAACCTCAAAAGAACATTGTTTTACGTGTACTGAGGCTCACAGTATTAACTTTCTAAAAGCTGTCCAACACAGTGTCTTTTTGTTGAGTGTGTAAACAGGGTCTCAATGACTTGCAAAGGCAGAGAAAAAAATCTCCGACAGATTAGACTACCATAATACAATTGTTATATAAATTTAAGGGGCAGATGAGATCAGACAAAACCGGAAACACAGAGCTCCAGTGTCCACCCTCCACGTTTCTGATGCTAACTAACTACACACTATTCATTCAGTTGGTATCCTTTGATTTTCCAAGTGCTGCATTTTTCCAATTCCATCCACTTGTCTCCAGCTGTTAATATAAACTGTGAGAGTAATTCAGTAGTTTCATGAACTGTATCTGGAATGGGAAGCTTTTTCTTTGTGACTGTGTTGAACTCATCACATCCCATCCCTAGCTCTTCTTCAGTAATACTTATCATTCTCCAGTTTCAATAACCAAGAAGAATAACAGCAGGGGATGAGTTTACAAGATGTGACGAATAGCTCGACTGAAGAAAAACCCAGACTCAAAACAAAGCAGAAGTTTAACTATTTCCCTCGTTTCTCACTGCCTGTATAATTGTATAGGAGAAAGAGCTACCCTATTATAGGTGTAAAAAAACCCATTCATACTCTCACATGCAAGAGCGAAATGATGGCTTTTCTATGTGCTATTGCTTGTTGCTGTTCAACATCTTGGTTTTGGAACTATAATTCCAAAAAGGTCTTTGTAAACATCATGATACAATGGAAGGAAAAACAGCAAAAGTAAAAGAAGATCAAGAACGAGGACAGAAACCATACAAAGCAGCTATTAGGAAGAGAAGTGATAAAACAAGTCTAGGCATAATTGAAAGTGAGTATTTACTTAGCTGTTAAGAGGATTCTCAACAGGCATACCAGCACACGGCCATTTTACAACACATTGACTTATTCATTGCTATAGTAACCATGATGTTGATCCAGATGGTTAAACAGATTAGCAACATGTCCAGCATACTAGTTAATAACCCACCAACCACATTCCTTCTCTGAAAAATGCTCAGTATCTTTACATCTGGAAAATTTCAAGCCATTCCTTGCTTTATGCCATGATAGAACCAGTTCATCAGGATCCAATTCAGAAAATAAAGCTGCATGTATAAGAGATTGAATCTAAAGAAAATCATGTTAGTTGTGCAATCTGCCAATAAACTGGCTGAGGCACAGAAAGACTGGAAGGGCAGAATACAGACAAAGGGTGGTATCTTAGCTGGTAAGTGATTTTTGCTCTCTTCAGCTTTTGCATCACTGTACTTAGTCTAAGTGTTACTCTCCCTCATGCCCCATCAAAACTCTTTTTAACTTCAACATCACACAGAAAATGACTTGCCTGGGAACAAGCAGAGCTACCTATCCACCAAGCAGTGGTATACAAGGTAGAAAGGGAGTTAGTTTGTACCTGAATCCAATAATGGGGCACTCTTTGCAGATGTTACACTTTGCTTGGTGTTTGGCAGTTTCAGCTGCAGCCACCCTGTGAAGCACGGGCAGCCACACCATGGATTGTGGTTCCAGCCTCATCCAGTCCAGGAACAGGGCTGCTTCGATCTCGGGCTTGTTATTGGCCTGCAGCAGAGGGGAAGGAAGACAAGGGTTCAGCAGAAGTGATCAGTGTAGCATCAGCTAATTAACAGTTTAAGTTACTGTTCTACAAGCTCCGCAACCTTTCCCCAAGTACCATTCAGCTTTTCCCTCAGTTCACCCACCCCCCAGAAAACCAAGCAACCTTCAGGATACTGCCCTGAAAACAGGAACCAAACACCGTTAATGTTTCCAATCTCGCTTTCTCTCGTTCTCTCTTACAATAGACAGCACTGCTGTGTACTCTGTCACAACAAAAATCATCCACTTACAACACCTGGCATTAAAGATAATCTTGTGCCTCCTCCATCTCTTATCTGTACTTGCATAGTACTCCTTATTTTAACAAACACTGTTACCCAACCCCTAAAAATTGCATGTCTTTCCATCAAAATTGCTTTAACATTCTTCATTGTCACACTGATCTTTCCTCAAAATGCATATATAAGGAAATCATTTAAAGTCCTTCTCAAACCTGCTGTTGAACACATGAACTCTGCCTCCTTAAAAACCTCACAGTCCCTCTTCCCAGCAAATCGACATTAAGTTCCTTGCCACTGCCTGAAAACACAATGGAGCTTTGTCCCACAGAACACGATGCTTTTAGTCTCGTATTCCAATACCTCCTGTTTTTGTCTCTTCGCCAAGAGCAAAACAATCCATTCAAACCTTGTGGCAGTCCTATTTCTCTGTTTTCTTCCCATCGTATGCTAAATAGGCCAATTACTTTATGTATCTGTTGAACAGTAACTCCGAGGAACAAACCAGATTTCCATCACACCTGGCACTGTGTAAACACCAAAACCATGCACAGTTCCTGCTTCTCAGCACATAGAGCATGGAACAAGGAATAGTAAACAGACAAGAAACACAAAGCAATGGGACAACAGAGATCAGCAGAGGCAGAGGTCACACCACTGCAGACAATACTGAGGAACAAGGACAAACAGCTTCAGAAAGGATTTAAAAGAAAACAGTGAAATGAGTGTGAATTCCTATGGGAAAATTCACTCCACTGCGTAGGACTGAACAGAACAAGTACAGAACTTGTTAACTGAGAATTGGGAGCCTGGTTTCAGCCCTGAAAGAGATGATGGATCAGGTGGAAATAGCAAAGGGCTCCCTCTGACAGGAAGACACGAGGGAGAAGGAGGAGCCTGCACAGAGAACAGCAACTGTGATGAAGTAGGACACCATCCCGCTGCATTTCTGCAAATCACTTTAATGTGTTATCTCAAATTCCCCAACGCATGTCCTTCTATCCTTCTAACAGAAACTGTGTATTAATAAACTAAATATGTCTTAATCCTCTGGTTTCCCCCTTTTTTTTTTTTTTTTTACCTCTGGGCATTTCAACACAGTCCTTTAGATTTTAAGTTTCACAAGGCAAAGACTTAATTTGTGGTTTCAAATCTATTTGAAGCACTTCAATAAACAGTAAGCATCAATGTATCACGTACGTGGACCACAATGAATAGGGGATCGAGTGCTGTTTTCTTCTTAATGCTTGCTCTGTTACTTTTACAATTTCTCATGAAATATGAACTTAGTATGACCTAGCTGAAACCTTCAGGTTTTATTCAAATGAAAAACAATGCTAAGAACAGAGTTTGGGAAAATTTTACACTGCAGATCTAAACAGAATAGAGCTATAAGGAAAATCAGTTAAGGGTTTTTGTTTGTTTGTTTGTTCGTTTTTTAAATTTAACACTGCTTGTAATCTTTACAAATACATTAACTGATCAATACTTCCAGAATGAGAAAAATGCAAAGTCACCAGGACCAAATTCCTGACCACAAGAAAGACATGAAAAAAACATAAAATGTCTCCAGAATAACGGACTGCATTAATATCGACTTAAAATGCTGCTGCAATATTTTAATTAGAAATATATATTGTCAGGGTTTTCTTACTGGTGTGCCAACATATCTGCAGTTATTCAGATGAAGTCCTTCAATGTTCTCCCCTCAAAAACCCCAGCATCAAAAACAGAGAGAAAAGCAAAACAGTACAGTGAAATCCAGGTAATGCTGGCAACAGGATCTGTTCAGAGGAGCGAATACCGTCTTCCACTGAAGGACATCAATGAATTCAAGAAAATAAAATTAGTTCTAGAAGTCTCTTAAGAGAAAGAGGTATTTATGAAATATAATAATTTATATGCCTATTTCCAGTTGGCAGCTATGGAAACAAAGGGGCTGGGGAGTGATTTTCTGCAGCTCATTCAGCAAGCCAGCATCCACCAGAACTACACTGGCAAACCTTTCCTCTGCCTGGCAAGCTACACTTAAAACGCAAAGGTCCTCTAAATCACTAATATTTTACTAGTATCTCTTTAATATTCCATTTCTAATAGGAAAATGTGAAGTGTATTGAAATGCTGCAGTGCAAGCTGCAGACAGAATAAAAATGAGCGGCTCAATGCACTACTTTACAGTTGTAGTTGCCTTAAATTTGCAGGGAAAAATGCTGCAGTGATGATAGACTTTCTGTAACTTTCAAAGATCTCTTTTAATTTTGCAGTCACTGTTGATTGCCAGCAGTCCCAATGGTTGCCTACCCTGGGCTCCGCACCCCAGCTATACAAAACTTGTGCTCGGAGAGATTGGGAGCATTAAAATGTATCAGAACTCTTTCCGAATTATACTACATGAAGATTTAAAGACACGTGGAGAAAAGCTGGTCAGGGTCAGATGGTAGAGGACAGGCAGTTCCCAACTGTTCCCTGAGCTGCTATTACAATTTTTTTAATAATCTCTAAATCCAGTAAAGGCGGCAGCTGACGATTTTACATAAGGGAAAGTCTGAATTCATGCAGTACATATCTGAACCAACAAGAGTGAGCTGTAAAGAATATTAATGGTTCTTCTCTCGAACACATTTCCGTGGAACTCCCAATTTTTATGGTAATAACAGAGTGAATCATAAAGTAAAATTCATAAAGCCCTCTCCAGCTTACAAGTAACAATTTGTTACGGGGTACATTCAAATTCATCATATTCCACACATCTGTTTTTCAGTATTTATTCTGCAGAAACAAAGAGGAATGGGAGGTTGCATGGTGTTGGCATCTTTATGCAATGCTTAGGAGTCGGATACTTCTAGGTTTTTTTTTATTTCCTTCTCGTATCCCAGCTAGTACTTTTAAAATTACTCCACACTGCATGAACTTTATCTATGCACAACGTGAAATATGCTCCATAACTGTCATGATGTTACACGAAAAATGCAGTATGTTTTCAGACAGTCATACAACATAGCATCAATTTCTGGTAACATTTTTGAGGAATTATCTTCTGCAGAGCTGCAGGGCAAGGAACTAACTGGAAATAATGTAATGTTATTAATTTAATAGTGTTTTCCATATAGGATGGAAAGCTTTACATTAATGTGAGTACTACTTTGGACAAACTCAAACTGAGGAATGGGACTCCTGTGACTTGTTAAAGCTTAAAAATGCAGAGCAAGCCATAAATAGAAGCCGTCTCCCGGGGCTAAGAGTTAGATCAAACCCTGTTGAACCTCATCTTCCACTCCTGAACAGCTTCCCCAAAACGTCTGTGTTCTCCCCACTGCCAGCTGGCAAGAAAACACAAGTCAAGAGCTCATAGTTTCTGAGACTAGCACTAGTTCATAGGCAACAAATGATTATTACAAAGGTAAGATGGGGTGATGCAAAATGCTTAAATCTGCCCAATTCTCGGAGCGAATGCTTAAGATCACTTATTTCACCCTTTACATTACACTTACTCCACTCCATTCAGTGTTTTTAGTGTTGTGGTTAAGACTAATAAAACAAAAAAGAAACAACAAACCAAGAATGCAGAAGTGTCCTAGTTTACAGCTTTGTATCATACGCACTTAAAAACCATCATCTTCTTACTCCTCGCCTCTCAAACTAAATCTCTTTAAAATAGCTCTTTGAACCAGTTCTCTTGTAGGACTCTTCTAGAGTGCCTCCGAAAGTCAAGCACAGGTTCACAAAATCTACTGAAATAAAACCAGATCTGCTGTTCTCTGACACTTACGGTGTAGCAACTTGAGGAAGGAGATTCGCTAGTTCCCTGCAGGCCAGTTCTCCTGTGTCAGAGCCAAAAGCAGAAGAAAAATCCTACGAATAGAAACTAGGGCTGTCTGAATCTCAAGAGATTGAGTCTCTCGACAACAACACTGCATCTGTCCATTATTTTCATACAGATCTCCACACAACTATATGAAGTTGTTTGTATACGTTACTGATATTTCCTAGACATTAATAAATAAATGAATAAATAAAAAGAGGAACAGTTAAAAAAGCAGCCCTCATAAAACAACTGTCCAGCCAATTCAAATCAGTGCACATACTGCTAAACCCACTGGCAGTGTCCTGGTCAGGGTTTGGACTCCCCAGGCTCCTTCTAAAAGAGGTAACAGGCCCCTATTTTGACATTTATTTGACTGAGTAAATACACTGTATTCAGACATCCAGTTAAGCAGTCGTAAAAACCCCACTGTCTACTGCTGATCATCACTGATTAAAAGCAAACCTAGAAATTCAGACTACACAACAGAGTGTTAAAATACTTTAATTTGTCAAAGTGAAAATAAACAAGGTCTGAAATACAGATATTAACTGTTCCTTAGCATCACCTCTACCAGTTTTTTATATAAAGCACTCTATTTTGAGTACACCCTTGGAAAAAAATATACTTTCAGTAGCTTACAGCTAAAACCAAACATCAAGCAAGAGACGCTTTCATCTGTCTCTGTTTTCATCTCACAATTCTTCTGTCTTCGAGTGTCTCAGTAAAGCACACAAGGTGGTTATGTGAATATCTAGGCCCTCTCTCAGCTATGCAAGGAATTGTTTAATAGTTTTGCACTGTGATTAAAACGCAACGCTTTTGTCCCTTAACCAATAAGAATTCACTATCCTGCTTACTTAAAAAACATAGCCATCACCAACCTGGAAGTCAAGTGCTTTCACCCCACGGTAATACCGAACTCCCGCAATTTCGTAATGGGTCTATGGACTACTTGTACACAGTCTGAGCCCAAGTAGAACTACAGACTCCTCAAATGGTCCTTACATCAAACTCACACTCTCACCAAAAACACTTTCTTCAAAATCACACGACATATGCTGCACCCCATCTCTGAAGCATGGTAACTGCCCTGCCCCTCCCAAGTGCTCCCAAGGACTCACACTTCAGATCCTGACCTGGGGAGATCTACCCAGCTATGGCTGAAGAGAAAACATCCCCTTTTCCTCTGACATCCCCTTCTCCTCTTCTGCTGTCTATGCCATAAGAAGCTGTTGCCAGGGCGCTCAACGCAATGGGCATGGCAGAGGGAATTCTGAAGTGCGCTTCTGCCACAGACGCTGACGTGACTGTGATTTATTGCCAACTTATCGACACCAGAACAACAAAATCAGAGCAAAAATCTATGAAGACGTTCGTCATCATGGATGAGCAGAGAAAAATTTAAATTAGTCCAGATACAGTAATGTGAACCTATTTTTAAAACCTGAGTTATCTCACTCCAGTGAAGAAGGAAAGGGGAGGAAGACGGCTGTGTGAGAAGGGCTACGAGGTCACACATGAAGCGCCAAAAGCACCACAGGGAAGTGCAGCTGAAACCAGCCCAGGATCAGGAAATCCAGAAGGGGAAAGCCCTGAAAAGCTACGCCTGCACCTTCCTTGTGTTCATCTTCCCCTCCCAGCACAGGAAGCTGAGCGTGTATCAGAAGACAGAAAGAGGGAGCAACCAGGAGAGGTGGCAGGCCATGTCCCTGCGGGCTGAGATGGCCGCCCCACAGGCAGCCCTGCACAGCCCTCCTAGGCCACTCAGCCCCCACACTGTTCCCCTCAGGAGCTCCCTACCCAAGGCACAACTGCCTCACAGCACCTCCTACGCAGAAAGCATTTCTCTGCAGTCCTTTCCTCTCCTCCTGGAAATGTCTTACCTCTCCCCATTTCTATTCCTGGCTGCTTTTTTTTTCATGTGTCATCGTAACCTGTCTTTCAGTCTCCTTCATTACTATTATTTTGTGCTGCCATTCTTACTGTCGCTCCCATGAGGTGGCCCTTCAACTTGGCCCTTACTTTTCCATTCTCTGGTTCCTTCTCCATCCCTATGCTCCTCTCCTTCGGATTCTACCCGTCCCCTTATTTTCCCTCCTTTTCCCTCTCAAACCTTCTTAGAAGACTGCCTTCTGCTGCTGCAAACCAGGTCAGAAATCACCCTCCCAGTCTGCAAGTTAAAACCCAGGCTTCATCTGCAGGAGGAAGAGAGGATACAATTCCTTTTAACGCAGACAAGAAAAAAACTTGTTTTTAGTGGAGGTAAGAGGAGAAAATCTCAGGTTTTCCAGCATTCTGATTTATGACCATGTGGAAGTTCAGCTGTACTTCTAGAAATGCTGGCAACCAGATGCAATGTTGTATTTAGCCAGTTGGCTTTTCTTCAGTTGCTATAAGACAGTATTCCATTTTATTCAAATAATCATTTACTCCAAGTCTTCCTCCTGTTTCATAAACAATTGTTTCTGCGTGTCTCATCAATACAAATTTTATTTTTTTCTTCCTAATGTAAACACACAGATTATCAACCCTTTTACCAGAAAACACCATTTTTTGGTTAGATTCCAAGGTCACTTTCTTCATCAGTTTTTCAATGCCATTTTTTAAGTATGGTTGCTATTCTCTTGGGAAAACAACTGGATGTGGCAATTCCTAATTTCCTAGGAAGGTCACTTGCTCAAAGCAGCTTTTGACATAGACTCTTATTGTGGATTTGCTACAGCACCATTCTACAGTGGTCTCATCTGAAAGCCTCATGAAGAACTCTTTTCAGAAGCCTTGAAAGCCATAATAGGGCTTAACCTACCTGTCAAAGTTACTATGCATAGTGTATCAGCTTGGGTTATTCACCTGGAATGCAGCCCTAAAATGTATTAATTTGGAAATGAAATCAGATATGGACTAGTATAATTTAAGGTCAAGACATAAATGATGGAAATGAAAAAACATGAATCCTACAAAAGAAGTTTGAAAAAAAACAAGTGAATATCCCATCACAACTTGAAGTTCATGTCCATTTTAGAATTAGATTGTATCCGTAGTCACTCTGTGTATGAAGATTACTGTCAACTATTAATATTCACTGAAAATAAAAAAATAATTGCTGTTTGTTGCTTGTTACACACCAGAACTACTACCTAAATTTGACCATTAGGCAAAGCAACAAGCAAAAAAAATCCCCTGCCCCCATCCAACCGAAGAAAATCCCCAAGGGACAGTTACAGGATTGAACAAAGGCGTTTACTCTACTGTGATGCAGAGGATGCACTTTGAGTTTTCAAAGACCATACATTACCTCTCATCTTCTACCTTTTCATTAAGTAGCTATCTCACTCTTTTGCATTTTCCTGACAGTTAGCAAAAAGATGAATAATTCCCTTAACTCTCTCTCTCCTCAGATTAAATAATTTACAAGTGTGAAAAAGAGCCTGGAGTTGGCTATGTACTCCTCAACGGATAAGGCAGAAATTCTTTCAGAATTCTGTTAGTACGAAAAACAGCATTACCCATTCAAACAAAGAAAAAAGCTCATCAAGCACTCCTTAGCCCTAGAAAGCACTTCAGTCAGTCATGTTCTCATATCCCGCTGCTGAGCACACAGCTGCCACTGGCATGGATATGCACAAAAATTAGTTTTACCAATGCTGTTCATCTATATGGTGAAACAAATGGTGATCTACTGCTGTCAGAAGAAAATTATAAAGGCAGGAACTGCCACAACCAAGACTTCCACTGCCTGCTGGATTCAGTTACGATACAGGACCTGATGACAATTACTTGCTCTCCAGACAACACAAGCTTTAAGAACCAAATGAGATGGGGTTTTGAGCAACCTGCTCTAGTGGGAGATGTCCCTGTCATCGCATGGGGGTTGGAAGTGGATGACCTTTAATGTCTGTTCCAACCCAAACCATTCTATGTTCCTGTGCTAACTCAGTCTTCTTCCATCACCACCACATTCTAGTGAAGACAGTGCCTACAAAGAAGCAGTGCAATTCATAGACAATTTGTCAAATAAATAAACCAGTGAATTCCATTAAGCAAATCCCCAGTATCGTAATCCTCCAGATTTTCAGTCCTCTTCAATATGGGAAGGCTAGCTGTAAAGGAGACATCTAATAGAACATTAATGGAGATCAAAGATGAACTTACAAACTGGAAGCAGCTCCTGACACTTGGCTCGATGTTGCTGCCCCCAAATGAAGCAACTTCCCCCAGCTGCCGTGGGATCTGGATGGAGTCGTGCAGCAGCAGTCCCAGCCGACGCTGATCACAGAAGCCAGTGGAGCTCGCCACCTGCTTGAACAGGTCTGGAGAAACAGAAAGGACACCGACGCTGAAACACCACAATGGGGACACATAAGATAGGGATGAAACATGCAGCATTCCAAAGGGATAAATGGCCTTGATGAACACGAACACAAATGTATCCATAGTTTGGCTGCTTTGCATCTCACAGACACCACTTCTGTTAAATAAGTGTAGTAGCAATATTTGCTTGTGCCCGTGAAAAAAGGCCACTCTATCACATTACCTGTGTCATTACTGAGAACAGCAGCAGTGATTCTGTAATACAGTCAACTAAGCATCAGAATCTTTGATTCAGAATAATGTAAAAGTTCTAGAAATAATCAGCTCTTAGCAATAAACGTACAACTCAGAATCCAATGATCTTTCAGATGAGTTGCTCTGAAATACAAGAACTCCTAACTTTAGTATAATGTAATCTTTTAATGCAGATATATTTCTAAAATGAAAGAAAAACATCACAGTATGACAGAACCTGGCATGCACTGGGAACATTAGTATCACATTGAGTTTTCATTTTTGAAGTGAAATGTCACTTTAAGTCATGTGCTATTACTGCATCATGCTAGAAAATAATCTTTACAGGACAGAATTATCCTTTCATAAGCCAAATTTAATTTAGTGGGAATTAGTTATACTATGTATATTATGAGGATGTTTTAGAGTTTGTAATAAGAAAAATCAGGTTAGCATTAGCTGAAATATTTATTTGGTCGTATCTCAGATGACAATGCATGACCTGAATAAGTTCTGCTTATTTTTCAAAGAAAGAAAGAACGAAAGAAGAGAAAGAATGACAAGAAGGAAAGAGCAAGCAAGGAAGGAAGGAATCATTAGAAAAAAAGAAATCCTTTTTTTGTAACCTTAATATATCACCTGACAGGAGAGAGAGATACAATCACAAAGGTGATTCAGCACTGTTCAAGATAACTTTCCCAGAGTAGCAATGACAACCATTTTCTTCCAAAAGAATAAAGAAATGGACAGAGAAAATATTACTTTTTAATTACACATTTCACTTTTGCTCAGACTAGTTCTGTGATACATAATTTGGGGAAAAATTCTTCCTTATAACCTCTGCAAGTCTAAAGAATTCTCCTCTTTGAGAACCAACACTGCTCTGCTACACAAATGTTGAAATTATAGAATCATAGAATGGCTTGGGTTGAAAAGGACCACAATGATCATCTAGTTTCAACCCCACTGCTATGTGTAGGGTCGCCAACCACCAGAACAGGCTGCCCAGAGCCACATCCAGTCTGGCCTTGAATGCCTCCACAACCTCCTTGGGCATCCACAACCTCGTTGGGCAAATCTTTAAAAAAAAATCTTTAAAAAATCTTTCCTGGAATATTTCAGAGGTGCAACTCATCACGTAAATGCAGCAATGCTAACAGCAACAACACTACAATTTCGGCACGGATGGTGAAGCCAGACCACAACCTGGCAGAGATGATTCCCTCCTCTCCCACAAACTATTCAGTTTTGAATTTCCCCCATCAATAAAACACTGTGTTCTGCAACATCAAAAGGGGATTATGCATTACTGTGCCTACACACTGCAGGAGACTATAGTACATGAATAAAAATTTTTCTTTGTAACTGATAATTCTCAACAGAACACCATTTTTAAAAATATCCGTATTATTTTTCTATAAAGATCCTCTGAACACTTTTGCACAAAACCTTCACAAAACATCTAAAGATCTAAACTGTGACACTCACAGCGATTGCCCTATAATCCGATCCAATTACACATACACATATATCATTTGTACAACAGACTGTTTTAGGACTGTTTATTTTTACTTCAGCTTTCTTCAGCCTTGATTAGTAGAATCATAAAGTAATAACCATCGATGAAGAACTGCTGTGGCACTGGAACAAAATCTGAAGGAGAAAGCTTTCTCAAAGCTTGTATGAGTGTTATATAAGTTAACCAGTAAATAACTCTTGAGAAATGCCCTTATCAGTAGATCTTTCCTGGATCCCTGCCCCACTAATAAATTGATTCATTAGTTGAAACTAAAACGTCAAGTGGAACTTTTTCGAGAATTATAAGATTTGACCCATTAAAATATGCAAAATTCCAGCATGCCTTTAATATTTATTTAAAAGTAACAACTATGTTTAACTATAAGATACGTAGTAAGACTCTGATCACACTGTGGAAAACATTTTTAAAAGATAACATGTTTCAAAATGCTGCAATGTAAGCTGTCCTGTGGATCAATACTGCTTTTCTACTGCCTTTTTCATCTCACTGTTTACACATTTTTTCTCTCTGCTGTGTTATGTCAAAAGCATTCTAGCACCCTTTTATGCAAAAGCATTAAATTTCAGTGTTTGCATTTTTTCAACCAAGAATGTGGATGTGCATTTCTGTGTATGAAGGTGTGCTAAACCAGTGGTCTCCAAAGGGAAATGAATGCACCCCAGTGGGTGCACAAATACTTCCAGGTACAGTGAGAAAAAAATTGTGTACTGTTAATAAATTAAATAAAACCTGTATGCATTTCACCTTTATCTCATCTTTTTCTTTTTAATTTCTGTTTTTGTGCTTTGTAATGCACATAATATAGTAGTACACTTGTACATAGAATTTATAAATAAATATGCTCAGTGCATGCCCAGTGATCAAGGAAGTTTGGAGACCACTGTGCTGAGCTACCGAAAACAACAGTGAACAAGTATGACGAATGAAAAACAGAATATAAACTAAAAAATATAAAGAATTACACTAACTTACATCTGTACTTATCTTCCAGGTGTGCTTTACAAAGGGATACAACACCAGTTTTGAAAGATAAGACACGGATCCTTCCTGTTCGACCCCTGAAAGAAAAGAAACATTGGCTGATTATATAATCCGTTCATGTAACAACCTGTTGGCTATTGCGAAGTTTAACAGAGCACTGCGGTCTTATTAAATAAAGTCACAGAAATACCATTTTGCACAGCATACACTGGTCTGCTAGCACATATACTGGAAACTGAATGTAAAATACAGAGGTGCAGTTCCATGGGCAAAGCTAAACCAAACTGTGCACTTTTACCAGTTCAATCAGAAACAGTTTCATGCAGAAATAATAACAGATATTGACAGAGGCACTAAGTAAGATGTTCAGGTGGCTGACTAAGCTTGCCTAAAAACAAGGAGAATGCAGGCAGGTTGTACACTTGAGTCAGTAAAGTAATGGTGGTTTCTGAGCTCCCTCTTCTGTCACCCAAACCTGAGCAGGCTGAAGGCCCTGGTCCACCTCAGTTTCTGCAGTGTCTCAACCTGGCCTTCCCTCACAATCACCTTCACACCAGTTTGTGACGTGCCTGTGCTACTGCTTTTGCTTTTTGATGGGAATATGATAAAAACACCACCCTCTATGCTGCAAGCAATGCAGTGACAAACCTTCAGCTCTTTTCTCAGAGATCCAATTCAGCTCAATTTACTTCCCACTGCTGGCTTCACCTAAGACTTATCTCACCTAACATTACAAACACATAACACCTATTGCAAAAGAGACATACACAACACAACAAGCTAACACCTAGACTTGACTTTTGGAAACACAGACTTGTCAACAATTTTGAGTGCCACCAATAAGAACACCACTGAAAATACATTGTCATGTACAGGCGTGCCACACCCATGCACTAGGCTGTACTACTTAGCCAGGACGCATGCCTTCTTTACAATCCTACTGACGAACTGCAAGAGTCAACAGTGCTCATTTACCTATGCTTTTTCCCTGCAACACCTATAAAAGGTGCAGTCAGAAAATGTGAACAAAGCAGAATTCAGAATGTGCAGCCTTTTTTAAAGTATCCTGTGCTTTTCACCATGAATAAGCATTTGCTGCTTACCTATGCTTTCCCCACTCTGCTCCTTTTACTCCTCTCCTTCAAAGCTTTTCCAAATTAATTATCGTCTGTGCCCTGAGAAATTCCTGCTGATGAACACCAGGCTCATGCAAATTATATAGGAGAAGAATGTAGAATGATTATTTCCCTGCAAGGCATATTAAATTGGAACCTGCACGAACCGTGAGTTGTTCAGTTCACTCTACTCCCCTCCCAAGTCAAACCAGTAATTTAGCATGCTACTGCAAATGAGCATGAGTGACTGATCAATTAAAACAAATCTGAATACGTGCTGGATTTGCAGAGCTGTGTCCATAATTAGATCAGTCATTGGCACTGAATTTGATTAGTATCTTTACAAATGACAGTTTTCAATTATAAGAAGAGTAAAAATTCAGTATATCGAATTAAATGTCTCCAGCGCGACTATGCACTTCAGTTGATCTCTTCCTATTAAGTTTACAACGAAAGCTAAACACAAGTAACCCCAAGGTCATCTCTCTACCAGCATAATTCAAACCTGAATTTCAGCAAAACAGCTAGGAGCTTTCCTTGTGCATAAAACAACTGTGTTTCATCGAGTCCTGCAATATGCAATTCCCTAGCATACCTAGGGAATTGCCTGGAGGCAGCCAATTATAATTTCTAATTCTGTACTTTCAGCAGAGTGCTACACAACGAAAGCTAGACTGGACACAGCAAATCTAAACTAGGTGGTGCAGCTTAGGAGCAGCCTGGGAAATGACTTTTATTTCCCTCTCTGCCACCAGTGTGGCTGATCTGGATTAACATCCCTAGTGTGTCTTTTTTGTTTTTCACCAGTTGGATATCTTTGAGATGATAACTCAAGACTGGAGTTCAGTGAAACCCAAAGCAGATTAAAGAAATAAAGCTTAACAGTTAAATGGACATAGCCCCGCTCCCTACCACTGGTACCCTTCATAAAAATGCAATGTAATCTGCGTAATCCACTTCACAGGATTCTGCAGTTGCTGCAGATGATCATATAAGCAACTGCCTTATCAGAGATGATTCTGCAGGAAGAGGTTGTGTACTTCTTTTGTGCGCAGGTGATCACGGAAGTTTCAGGGCTGTGATAAAGAATGGATGGAAGAACGATGTTATGGAACTTCACTACAGTTCAAAATGGCAATGGAATATAATAATTGTTTCATGTCCTTCCATCTCTACACATGAATTTTATTCTGCCATAGTAATGGGCATGTCTGGCTGAAGGCAGCTGATATGAACCTTTAAAAAACAAACACAAATAAAGACTTCCACTGACATCTTGTTTCACTACATTCACTACATACGGAAAGAATGGCTTATTCTAAAATTAGCCTTCAGAATGTGTGTTGGTATTTATCTGTGCATTTTGAACAACATCACTAACCCACTGAATAGAACATCTTCCATTTGATTAAGGTAAATTTACTCTGTTCTACTTACACTTAAAGGTAGACTTTTTGAAACTAAATTTTACATGAAGCATTTCTCATATCTCCTGACTGCTAAGGGTTGCAAATGCATTAAGATTACAGATGAAGCTCTTCCAGCTTTGAGCACGGATTACAGATTGAAAGCTACAGAAAACTGACAGCTCTGAAAATGTTTAGCATCCAGAAGTACAGATACATGCAAGAGTCGTTGTACGTTGCCCATACTGTCGCTTCTTGATACTCCTCTTGAACTGCTTTAACTAAAGAAATTTTAAAAAGCCATGCACAGCTATGACCAACAGGGGAGATACAGTCCTAGAATTGCTCTGAACATAGCAGTCTGTTCTGTTTTCCATCTCTCATTGCTTAGATGAATAAATCTATCATTGCAGGCCTAATCAAGGGCTGTATCGATTGAGCTAAATGCAGCCATTAAGCAATTACGCTTCCTAAACTTGCACTTCAACTGCTATTTCTTTAGCTTCAAGCCATTCACATTTTATAATGTGGCAGCCAGATCACTGCCCTTTCCCCTTTCCCCCTGTGGTGCTGGGAAAGCTTTTCAGAGCACTGTGTTTACATCACCCATACGTACGTGTCATAGACATTCAGCAGCCAGTTGAGGCACATGTCCACACAGAGAGGAACATTGACCAGATTATTGTGCTCCTGTTCAAGTCGATCATAAATAGTGGTCAAGCAGTTAATGATCTGCAGAATATCCATCGGCTGGTCATTTTGCTTGAGGTTGTGCTGGTCCAAGGCATCACATGCAGCAGACAGATTCAGGAGATCCACTGTTAAAAATAAAGAAACACAATAAAAACTGCAGAGAGACAGTGGTTGTACCACTAGTACCCAAAAGGTATAGGTATAGGTATAACAGTTTGCTTGGTTTACGTGTCTGGTCAGAGGACATTTTATGCTCTGTAGAAGCCAGGTGCAAGACTGGTTCCAAGACTCTTACAGGTGCACTGTTTATTCAGCTGTGGTATTAGACAGCAGTGTTTATAAAATGGTTTTTTTTTCAGCCATAAAGTACTCACACTATTAGATTGCATGGAAATATTACAAATACTGCTGTGTAAGTAAAAATTCCATGTTTCATGTTTTGTATTTCTATGGATAGGGTACTATTTGACAACTGTGTCCACTGGGTGTGCTCTATACACAGTACTCATTCTCATCTTTCATGAGATGCACCATGAAAGTCAAGAAATCCTCAATGAACCAAATTCCACCAGGAACATGCAAATAAATCACAACGGGGTCAACTTCTCTGCTGCTTTTTATCTGGCAAGAACACTGGAAAAAAGATTCCAAACCTGTTACAGAATTTATTAATAGAATTTCTAAATCTTTAATCCTGAGGAGTGTTCAAATTTGTAAATACCTTTATGACATAGTGGAGTAAGACAAATTTAATACCCATCAGTCAACGTAAAACAGTTTTTCTTCTACTGACATTTAAAATCTTGACTTCCATTCCAATTCAAGTCAGCTGTATTTTGAAATTTGGATGTCCACAGCAAAATCAAACATCAACTCTTAAAAATATTCTTAATTTCTGAATAATAACATCAACAACAATTTCATACTTTGGAGGACGCCAAATCAGAGAGTTACGAGATACTGAAAACAAAAGTAATCAGAAAATAAGATTATCTGGGGCAGTAGATCTTCCTGATTCAATATGAAAACCCTCTGTAAGTTTTTGTATAGAAATTCTATGGGCTGAGCAAAGAGATGAAAGCCCAGATGCTGTTAGCCCTGCCCATACCACGAGCAGTCACAAAGTGCAGCACAATTCATTGCGCCTCAGGAAAAGCATCCTGAAGATTTGTTACAGAATTGGAAAATAACTGACCCAACTGCAAGACCGGTTTTTCTCTCACTGCAATAAAACGGTGTTTTATTGAGTCCTGGTAGGCAAAATGCAGAACCTCATACAGGACTTCTTTTTTAGAATTTCATGCAGCTTAAGGGCACGTGTGCCAAATTCACACTTGAGAATAGTAGAACAATACCAAAGATTAAACTGGCCCCTTGAAAAATACCTCAGCTGCATGCAGGGCTGCTTGGTAAGGCTGCACTGATAGTATGCTGTGATTCTGGAACTGCCGAAAGAACTTTGGGAGCAGAAATTTCACTGAAAATCAATAGGAACATCTACTGCTAAATCCTGCAAGCACTTCTGAAAATTTCATCCTGGTGCCTGAGATACTCAGTGCTAGAGTGAATATGGAAAGCCTACAGTGCTACCCCTAATACTATACCAAGACATTTAACTTAGACTATTAGAAGATTTACACGGGCATTAATACATTTTTTGTTTTTTCATATTAGCATATGGATAGTTACTAAAAAAAAAAATATTTGGAATATTATATTTAACCTACTAGCATATAAAATATAGCTATTCTAAGGTCAGTGTTATACCCTGCAAAAGCATATTTATCAGATCCATTGCAGAGAGTCATAGCAAGACAGCTTTCCTCTAGCAATTTATTAGCTAAACTGAAAATATAGCAATGCTTTCACAATACCTATAACGCAGAGCTTTAGGCTGAACTCAGTTCCTTTGAGACTGTGAATCAATGGTAATTAAATGAACCCCTCAGGCATCTGGGTGGCAGCTTAATTATACTTCAGTTACTGCTAAACATGGGTCATTCCATTTTGCAAAAGCTTTTCCCGCTAATAAGCAGAAACTTCTGAAAAGCCCTTTGCCCTGCCTCTTCCTCAGCCGCCTATCCTATCAGGAATTTAATAATGCATGTCCATCTTAATATAAGCAAGAAATGTTTGCTACCAAGATCCGCTTTAGGGGACTTCTTTTCAGGGGGTGAGTGGCTCTGGCCTTCACCAAGATAAATTCCTCCTGTCTCTTTCTCACCACGTTTAAAGGAATGTGTTGGAGGCCTCTGCAGAATCAGTAATTGGTGTATTTCTTTCCTGGGAGCAAGCACCAAGTAAATACTGTGAATGGGGGCTAGCCCGAACACATACTGAACAGTTGAATATTCATGGACATCCAGTGATTTACAGATCTTTAATTATAATGAACCACATCACTTCATGTTTTGTAAATTTAATGGCTTGTCACTCTTCTATTTAAAATTCTGAAACTGACTCCAAAATTTGAATGAACTGTACCTTCTAGCTTATTTTGAATTCCAAGTAATGTATATAAATATTTCTTTGGCCTTAAAGGCAAGAATAAGAATGTCTACAGCTAGGCCAGCTCATGGCTAGAATACAGAAAAAAGCTGAAATATGACCTCAAATGACCAACCAGCTGAAGGCCAGAAGAGACAATTTAACAGGCAGGACAAGGTGTGCTATGGAGATCACATACTGAACTTCGGCAAAACTCGACATATGGTTGGTGATAAAAAAGCATAAATGATGCTGTCAGAATTCAGTATCATCTCCTCTGTAACCTGATGCTGTTGGCTGATATGTTAAAAATATATCTTTAATGTAGCCTGTATAAAATTAAAAGGAAAAAAAAAAACAACCCTAAGAGAAGATCTTGAGCATTTTTTTTCGCTGCATCTCCAAGAAACTTTTGCGGACACATCATATTTTATTGACGTCGCAATGTTCAGATGTGGTTTGCGCTTAAAGATGAGATCTTTAAAAGCAGCAAAGCAAGAAAGTCAATGAGCTTTGATGTGATTATCAAAGGAAACCGTACATTAAAAAAAACCCCAACAAACAGTGCAACAGTTAACTTGGCGTGCCCACAATAACTTTGAAGGCTGGAATGATAGAATCTCACTCTCCTAAAGTTACATTCTCCTAAAGTAACACAGTATACAAGCATTTATTTGTGAAGGATTACCATTTCCTATTATTATCCTTAACGTCCTAGTGTCTTAAAAGTTCACAGGGCCGATTTACAAACTGAAGTTATTTTTGAACACAAATCTAAATACAGTTCATGTTTCAAAGTGTTTGTACTCTTTTAACTGAGAAATATGGGCTGCATTTTCACTTCTAGGGATTTCTCTTGTACTCACACCTTCAGTTTGAAAACACTCTTCAGAAGGTAACATTGTCCTGCTTTTTGTGCAGTTTGCAGAAAAGAACGTATGTATGTAGATGGTTTTCAAACTCCTGCAATTTTAAAGCTGAAATAAAAAGTGGGAGATCAGAGTAGCACCTACTGCAGGTAGAATTCAGGGATTTGGGGCTATGTGTAGGAGCCCTGAAACCCAACACTGTGCTCTATTTCTTCTGGTGCCAAATTGCAGAAAAAGAATTTGGTAATTAGGTTTTTTTTAATCTAATGAAAATGAGTTCACAAGTGACACTGCAAGCACTGAATACACAAACACAAGAACAGTGTCTCCAAGCAAAAATATTTGCAAGAACAAAGACTGTTAACCAAATTCCTTAAATACTTCTCCTTAGTTACAAGAGTGAAGAATGTGCTAAAGTATTCAGTGTAAGCGCCGCTGCATGTTTCTGATAACATCCACTCTCAGAAAACCTACCTAAGTGTAACCTGGAAAGACAAACTGATTTCAGTGTGTAATCACAGTTCCCCACTGTAAAACCCAAGATGACTGGAGAACTGTTCAGTGGTAGAATAAAGCTAATTACAGATAAAACAGGATACAAAGTTTTGCACTTTCAGCCTGCCTGCTACACTTGTGCACCACCAGCTAGAGAAACCCATAATTCAAGAATTTTCTTCATTAGTTCAGTGCTGCACTCATTATGAATACTTTTCACTGCGTATCATTCCAGTTTCTTTGTGCCAGCTCTCCATGATTGTCATGAAAATTTGGACATGGAATTTTTGGAATTCTGATCGTCAGCTATCAAAATTCAATCTTTGCCACAGTATCCATGCTGGAATCTTTAATTACCTTACAAGAATTTTCACTGCTTAATTTTGTGTGGTGTTTTTTAAATTTACTTATTTATTTATTCTAAATAAATCTAGAGACTGTGCATTAGTGAAATTCACCCATCCTTAAAAGTCTGAAAGTAAACATGCTCAAAAACCTCGAGGTTTGACTCAGTTCCAGAAAGCATGTGAGCACAAATCCAAACTTGAGATAAATCAGCAGTTGAGACATTTGCAACTGTGTCAAAAATTTAACCCTGTAATTAAATGCCAAATGTAGTCAATGTTAAAATATTTTAATAACCCTCCAAACTGTACTCCGTAGCAAACTCTTTGCTTTTGTAACTGATTGGTCTATTAAGAAAACTATGAGCAAATTATTTATCCATTGGATTACAGGAAGCTGAAGGAGAAATGTAAGTGGAATGACAGGCAGTAAATGATATACCAGTTGCAAGAACTACAGCGCCAGATCATACATGCATGCCATTACGGCAGGACTGACTAGAGACTTTTGAACACAGCCAAATGCTGCGTCAAAATGAAGCTAAATACTTATTGTGATGATCTCAGTGAAAGGCAGCAACCTCCCAGGGTTCAGGATTCAACCAAACAAACTATTAACAACTCCAGCTCTGGCACAGTTTTTCCTCTGGGCACTCATCGTTCTTATTACAGAACAATCCTGCTTGTACGTTGAGCTGCATGTGGCTGACGTGGGACGTGCCTTTAGTAATGAGCAAAGAGAAAATATCAGGCTTTAAAGTGAAAAGATGAGAAGTACATAGGGAATTTTCATTTTGTTCCTAATCCACTGTTTTGTCTCATAAGTGTCTTGCACTTTTGGCTTGCTAGGAAGATGTAAAGTAATGGCAGCAGGAGATGCCTCGGGTGAGAAGTTTCCATACACTGGGGAGCACCTGGGGGGAGTGGAGGGAGTGTTTTTCTACTTCTGGAAGTTGCGAATAAACTCACGGCTTAGTCTTTCTGGCAGCTGGTGCCACACAGGTAGGTACTTACAGCAGAGAGCTTTCTGCAGCCTGCGGAGCTTCATGGCAGTTCTGTATGCTGAGAACCTGACATTGTTCAGGTCCGCTGTTGGGGAAGAATATCAGAAAAAGAGATTAGCTTTGTATCTTAGAAATAACCAGGTTAATAATGACGTTGTTCACCCGAACTCAAACATTACAATCAGTGGTTCAAAGAACAGGACAAAAAATGGTATGTTAGAAACCATATTTCACTGAGCAAACACACTCACACCTTGGCAATCAATTTTTCAAATGAAAATCAGCAAGTCCTAGAGGCTTACTTCTGTTCTTTCAAAGGTGTTGAACTTAAGAGTACTTGAAAGGACACCACCAGCAACTGCAGCGGGGTAGTCTGAAAACAATGCAGCCTTTCCAGGGTAGGTACTTCAAGAGACAAGGCTAATGCAATGTTTGTGCTACCCAACCTAAACAGACAATAGCATGCCCTGAAAGGAACACTGCTCCTGGCAGGGAGCCAGCAAGGTGAACTTCTATGGCCCCCTTGGAAAGTGGAGAGAGCAGGTCGAAGAACATGAGCGACCTAGGTCCAGTTTCACTGCAGCCTCCTCATGTGGCTCACAGAGTCAGATCATCAGCAAGAGCCCTTGCTTCAGAAGAAGCTTTTTGCCCACAGGTTCTCAGGACACCGGAGAGAGAAGGTGGCCACGTACACAACTAGAAGTATGCTGAGCCGATAAATCTCCTGGCACAGGGGAGGCTTGGTCAAGGCTACATGAACATTGCTCAATACTTGCCCCCAGCAAGATACAGCCACTGCTAAGCAGTCTAAGAAGTAAATGCTAGACAAGAGTGAAAAGAAAGGAGGGATTTCAAACAAAATGTGTCTTGGACCTAATCCGACCAGGAAACTGGATTTGCATCTTTCTCTTCCATCTGCCTGTGGAACCAGACTGAAGATGATGCGGGTACTCTGATCTAGTCCCTGGCTACCACTGAAAGCAGCTTTGGGTAAGCCCATTTACAACAAGACAGAAGATAAATTTGCTAAGAGTGAGGTCAGAGCTAGCACAGCTGCATTCCTGCCGATGCCTCGGTCAGCTCAGTTACAAGTAGGCCTGGCACACCAGCTCCATGCTACAGGTAGGCCACTGCTTGCACAATTCAGGAGCAAACCCAAGGTGTGGAAGCAAGTGCCCCACTCCAGCAAAAGGCTTTTGTTCAGGTGAGAAGATCAACAGATACTTAAACCAAATACAGCTGCAAGCTGGTAACTTCACCCAAGGCAGTTAAGAGCACCCCCAGCCCTAGCTGCCCCCTGGGCACAGCCACCCAGCCTGTCAGCACTCCAGGCCACTCCCAGTGCACCATCATGACACTTAAATGCCTACGCACACCGACATGGGCCCTGTGTGCTGACATGTTTCAGCACCCAGCAACGCTGCTGAGTGGGTTTAGTTTACAACTGCAGATGAAACCTGTGGGCCTATGGAGTTAATGATGAAGCAGCATTTTGAAAATGTAAACAACTCCTCTATAAATACAAAAAGAACGCAAAAAGCAATGACATCGGCTCAGAACAGAGGTCCTTTTGGCCTAATCACTAAGATACCTCCAAGCCTTGCAAACTCTTTGAGAGAGAGTATCACAAAAAGCAGGGCAATTACAAGAATGGCACTAAGGTGCTGTAAAGGTGTTTGCAATTGGGTAGTTTGGGTATAACTATCCCAGCATCGTTTACAATGCTGTGCAGGTACAGGCAGCAGAGGGAATATAGTCTCAATTACACAAATTTTAATTAAGCTATTCCAAATGAGTAATTTGAGGTCTGATAATTCAGTAATTTTTAATACCTTAATAAAGGCTGGGAAGTGCTTCTAAAACACGTCTTGCCGCAGAAGGGGAACTTTCAGCTTTGTGCAGCATTTCTTTTTCTTTACACAGTTCCATACACCTTTTTAATGGGCAGTTCTCCTGGGCACTGTTCCTGCCAGCTCGCTCTCTCACAATTACCCTGACAGGTCCAGAAGCCTTAATGTGTGGAATAAAGTGTGCAATTTAAATAAAGCAACTTAATTTGTCTTTAAGGGAAATTAATAAAGTAGTCCCCTGCAAACACACCGTGCCTTCAGTTACAGTACTTCAGTACTCTTGTTGTAAGGCTACACTTGCGTTCTGGAAAAGAAATAAAAAAACTCCAAGTTGTAGCAATTTTATTTGTTAAAAATAAGCCTGGTCAAAATTAACTGGGTTGGAAGCTCATATATGCTAGATTATGACAAAATGAACAAATCTACCCTAAACTTTAACTGTGCATTCTGAAAGAAAACTTCTCTGCTTATTATTTACATTTTTCAAAGTATTAGCAAATATATACACATGCTGCAGACCTTAATCAGGGCAGAAGCTACTATCCATGAGGACATTTAATCTTCAAAATGCTGCAGTTTACATCTATTTTTTCCATATTTTTAACACACTCTGAATTTCTTATCAACCATAATGACACTTCTGCCACGAAGTATCTTCTGTAAATGACCAAGAAGCAACGTCTAGAGCTATTTTCATAGGCCTCATGGCAGGGTCTAGGAAAGCGGCAGCAATGTTATCACTTAGTTTTAAATGCTGAGGCCGTGTGGCTACAGGGTACTTCTGCTCACAGCTTCTCTTACCAACATTAGCCCATGCCTAGCTTTTGTTCTGATGTCAACTGCCCACCTTCTGTCCCTGTTAGCCACTACCACCTGGATGGCTCTCTTATCATGTGTGGACAGCCTTTTCCTGTATTGCTGCCACACCACATCACATCTTTGCCTTGGATTTTTAGCACTTTCATTTTAAATTTGGGAGTCCTTTAAATGCCTTTTCTGACCTCAGTCTCAACCCAGTTGTGTTTGTACCTTTCATCTGCCTCTTATTCCATTTCAACAAAAAATACTATATTCTAACAATGTTAAATTAAAAAAAAAAAAAAAAAAAAGAAGCCAATAATAAGTGGTTTTATGGCTCCTGAAAGACAAGTGCAATGGTGTTCTATAACTGTAAGACAGGAAATTTGAATTCTGACTTTGTCCGCAAACGAAGGAAGATTGATCCTTGGAGAGGGCAATACAGTGAATGGTCACAGAATCACAGCATGGCTGAGGCTGGAAGGGAGCTCTGGAGGTCACCCGGTCCAATCCTTGCTTCAGTATGGCCATCCAAAGCAGGCTGCCTGGCAACACATTCAGATTTCCAAGGAGGAGACTGTACAACATCTCTGGGCAACCTGTGCCAGTGCTCCATCACCTGCACAGCACATAAGTGCTTCCTGATGCTCAGATGGAGCCTCTTGTCCTGGCATTGGACACCACCAAAGAGAGCTTCATTTTGTCTTCATTGCTCTCTCCCTTCAGATATTTACTCACATTCTTAATATCACTCCCGCACCTCCTGCAGGCTGAGCAGTCCCAGCTAATTAAGCTTTTCTTCACAGGAGAGGTGCTCCAGTCCCTTCATCATCTTGGTGATCAATCAAGGCAGAGGTGGCTAGCCCTGACAGTGAGGAGGGGCCAGCACCTAACAGTGAACCTCAAGAAGTTCAGTAAGGCTAAGCCCAGTGCCCTGTACCCAAGTCAGGGCAATCACAAGCACAGACACAGTGGTTGGAGAACAAACAGACAGCTGCCCTGAGGAGAAGGACTTGGGAGTACTGGTTGATGAGAAGCACAGCATGAGCAGCACTGCTGCCCAGAAAGCCAAACATATCCTGGGCTGCATCAAAAAAAGGTGCCACTTGAAGGAGGTGGTTCTCCTGCACTACTCTGTCCTTGTGAGAATCAAACTGGAGTACTGCTAACAGCTCCAGGGCCCCAGCATATGGATTTGGACCTGTTGGAGCAGGAAGGGGGCCATGAGGGTGATCTGATTGCTTGTGCATCTCTCCTATGAAGACAGACTGAGACGGTTTGGGTTGTTCAGCCTGGAGAAGAGAAGGCTCCACAGAGGACTTATAGCAGCCTTCCAATACCTAAAGAATGCCTATAGGAAAGCTGTAGAAGGTGTGCTGGGAAAAGACTTTAAGCTAAAAAAGGTTAGATTTAGATTAGGTATTGGGAAGAAATCCTTTTCAATGAGGGTTGTGGAGCACTTGGAACAGCTTGCAAAGAAGCAGCTGTGGATGCCCATCCCTGAAGTGCTGAAGGCCAGGTTGGATGGGGTTCTGGGCAGGCTGATCTAGTGGAAGGTGTCTCTGCCCAGAGCAGAGGATTGGAATTAGATGGTTTTTACGACCCCTTCCAACCTAAGTCAGTGTGTCATTCTATCATTCTGTGCTTAAGAAACTCCATATGCACCTTGCTCTGAACTCCCTTGTTTCGATACCCTTCTCCTCTGTCTCTTAATAATTAGCTTTTTTTTTTTCTTTTTTTTTTTTTCCCAACTGTATTCCTATGAAACTGCTGGTGGTGTTTTTTCTCTGCCCAAGCTACCACTGAGAAGAATGCACTGCTTCATGGAACAGAAAGGGGAAGCCCAGCTCTCCTTTAATTGGGATCGATATGCTTTCCTTGCTGGTGTATGACTCCAGTTAAATGAAATGTACAACATAAGACTGCCAAGCAATGAGGCTTGGTAGTTCTGCTTGCTATCGTTAGTGGTAACGTCACCATTAACAGCAATGAAAGAAACCTAGAGTAAGGCAGCATAAGGCACTGCTTGGCTGCCAGCCAGACATAACTGCTGGGAACGTGTGGAGGAGGGAGGAATGAGGCACAAGCAGCAGCAATCTTCCAAGGTTTTATAAAAACATTCGCAGCTCATCCTTCCCTGTGTTTTTTTCCTTCCTGGGTCCCAAGGGAAAAAAATATTGGATGCTTTCCACTCCCAAACAGACTAGCAAAAAGTTAGGAGCCACTAAGTGTTGAATCCACCAAGCTTTTGCCACCTTTGAGCAGGTAGAAAAGCTAAGTATACCAAGTATGCTTTTTTCCAGCCTTTCCTCCAACACCTAGGAAGTGTGCACAGTCTCACATTCCAAATGAGGTGATCAGAGGTCTGAAAAGCCCTTGGAGTACTTTTGCAGGTTGTTTTAAATACTGCAACTCCAGCTCTAGTCCTCACTGCTTGAAAGGTAACTTTCACACATCAAAAGAATGTAGATGCTCAAGAGCATAATCTGCTTTTGCATTCTGAAATAATCATGTAGTGGAAAAGGTCACCTGCCCCCTGGAAACAAACAGACCAAGGAAAAGGTCGCACTGCAGTATTTGGTGACACTAGCATTTATGCCCAGGAGGGATGAGGAAAAGTGGCTCTCCACCACTCAGCCATGAACAAACTCTCTGTTCAAGGGAGTATAAATGCTTATGGGGAAGAAGATAGAGGATTATGCTGCAGAAGACCTGTAAGACAAGGCAGATGCTGAGGCCTTAGCAGCAACGAACAATTCTCACCTACACAGTAGTAAGTTCGCTCCAAGATTTTTCTCAGCTCCTAACACACCCCTCTCACTTCTTTGAAAGGGTTCCAAGTGTTAAGGTATAAATGACCCTTGAAATTAAGAAATCTGCTTTTGCCGCTTTCTTCTCCTCATTATAGACAGGTCAAGCTCCTCCACTTGTTTTGCAGCATCTAATGAGGTGGGGAGAAAGGTATCTAGAAAACTGATTTCCTCCATCAGGCATCATGAAGTGCCTATGAGTTATTCCACAAGAACTCGTGCTCCTCACACAAGCAATTTTAAGAAAAAAGACCTCGAACTGTTGATAGGAAGAACTAAAATCAGAACTATTGTTGAAAAACAATCAGGCAATTAAATCCAATTAATCTTATCCAATTAACCTCTTCTGCATAATTCTGCAAGTTGAGAGAAATCTCAAAACAAAAAGGCTATGCTTTTCCTCAAAAGAGCTAAAACAGCATCATCAACACATTTTTCAAGACTGTACTTCTACAGAATTGAAAAACAGCAGTAATTACATACAGCAGATCATTTTTCACAGTGGCTAATCAGGTAAAAATCACTCAGTTGAGAAGTGGTCCATGATTTGCATCATAAATTTGAACCACCTGCCGGAGCGTCCCACTTGCTACCGACACAGTATCAACAAACAAGATGTTGCAGAATCTTGTTTTTAATTCATCCATGCTAAATTCCAGATTATACACTGGGATATGAATGTAGTATTAACAGTAAACACGAATCCTTATTTTCTTGATCCTTTTATCACATGAAATAAGACGACAAGCATTTAAAAGTAATAAAAAACTGAAGAACAGTAAGTTTTTTAAAAAGACCATATTTAATAAGGGATGTAGTGTCCAGTTTGGAAGGAGATCCACTCTGATTATTATACATCTTAAACAACGTGTTTTAAGTGAATTGCTTTCCACAGATATTCTTAAAAAGACTCATCACACTACAGTAGCTCCAGCTGCCGCCAGTGCTGAATGACTGGAATGTTTCATTTGACCATGTACTGCCCTCTGACGCAGCTAATCTGACCGAATGTTTAACAGCTCTGGGACAGGCCAGACTATCTCCTGCCAGAGGTAGGTGATAATAATTTGTCTCACACACACAAGGCATCCCTGCAGTCTTTTCTACCTAGACACCACCTTCTTTTTAGTTCAGGGGGGATCACTTTTCTATATTATTGTGAACATTATTACAATCACTTTTTATTGATTTTTAACTCAACAGCACAGGCATTTCACTTGATTTTACGGACAGTGAGTTTTTCACTGCGTGGATGTCACCAAACTGACAAGAGTAGTTACATGCTTCAGGTGATAACTACCACCTCAAGAGTTGAATTTGTCAATTTAACACCTAACTTCACTGAAATAAATCAGATCTCATCAAGTCATATCCTCATTTTGCCATGCTCATCAAATCCTAGTCTTAATTTGGCAAGATTTACAGGGCTTTTGTTTTGATCTCACATGTTTGCAAGGAAAAAAAACGTGAACCTACATCAATGCAACTCAAAATCTGAAAGTAGTATTTCACCATAGCTTGTGACATACTCAAATAGCTGTTTATAAATAAAATGCTAGCACTGGATAAACTATTTTGGGAATTAATTACATGTCATTGTTGTCTCTGACAATGTGTACCCAGCAAACTTAAAAACAGTTTACACTACAATCCTTAATGGATTATAATCCTACTACCAGCCATTAAACCTACGGATTTTTCATGAGACTGTATGTAATAGCACCCTGACTTTCCAGGAAGTTTCATCTTACACCAGTTCAGTATGGCTGTGGTTCCCTGATCAGATGATTAGAGTGCCAATTATCTTCCTGCTGCCCAAAACTCCTATATAAATCTTACAGTGATGCTTACAATGACATACATCGCCTCTGTAGGAATTGTGATTTAAAAATGTAGGCAAGATAAATGGATAACGGAAAGAAATTAATCAAAGAAACACTGCTTAATATCATTTGAGTTCTAGCCATTGACTCATGATAACAATAATTAATACTATCACTTACATTGCTTTGAGGATAAATAACGGTAAGCAGTGCTGTTATATATACAGACATGCAGCTTAACCACTGTCCATGAAGTCACAGGGCAGAATGTGTTACAAACACTCCACAAAGTAGAACATTCAACAATGTGTCTGTAAATTAATAAGTGGAAGGCACTCAGGGCACTGAAGTGGTATTGACTGCATCCACCAAGAAGAGGATGAACATCGCAGCATGAGTCAGCCTCCCAATTACACGATCAGATGACATGGCCTTTGGAAATTTATATTTATTTTGTCGAGGTTTTTCTTCATCAAAACTGTAAGGAAGGATATGATGTTCACCTGGGTTATATCCCATTATGCAGTTGGGATGTAATCAGTTTGGAGTCAGGTCAGCAATTCTTCCTGTACCCTAGCTGAGATGCAGTCTTAGTGAAATAATGAAATAAATAACGAGCAAACAAGCAGCTTCAAAATTATTAAGGAATGCTATTCATTTGCAAGCCAAGAAGGTAATACTCTTGAGCAAAACATTCCCATATGGCTAACTGTTCCACAACAGAACATTACTTTGCTCTCTCTCTTTCATTTCCTCCTTCACTGCTAATATACCTATGGCTTAATTGTCAAGAGACACAAGGTCCTTGAAACAGAATGATCCCTACCACTGGTAGCTCATCAGCAAATTATGGCTTCTCTGCCATAGCTACGTGTCCTGACTACATGTCTGCAACGAATGCAGTCACATACTTTACAGAGATGGCATACTCTAGGTCTGACAACTACCCAACGGTGTTAGAGCCCAAGTAATCCTATTTTCCCAAAAGAAAAAAAATATTACGCAGATTATAATTATCAGTGGTATCGGTGGATAAACAACATTTTAAAGAACATTGTATGTACCACCTCTTTGGATTTTGGTAAAATAACATAAGTGATTTGTGACACGCATGTCTCCTTAATACAAACATGCAAATCAATTTGTTGAATATGAATAAAATCTCAGAAAAAAACAACACGCAGCGTAACAGCTCTGTGATAAATAAGTAGAGGACTTTTTTTAATGGCAAAGAAGGGCAGTTTAACCTCTTCAGGGAGCTTTTCAGCAGGACGAATAAAAACGCGCAAACTGAAAAGGGCAGTAAATGTTTATCTTCCTTGGTCACTGATTGTTAGTAGCTCACCTTGCTTTATGGAGTAGCCAGTTACAAGATCAACACAGCAGCTCCTGCCGAAATTTGGCTGGAGGTTCAGAAGCACCTCCCAGCATTCTCTCACCTTGTGTTAAGCAAATGAGACATTTCTTCCAAATACACCATGGAGAACCGCCTCCCTCACACTCCAAATTAAATGGAAAGCTGTCACTAGCTGCAGTGCACTGGAGTCTGCAAGGGTGTGGGTGGACTTTTTTCCACCCTCTTGTCTTACCCTGGGGAATTAGGAGAGAGAAACAGATGCATCCTGACTGCACCCTGCTATTGCAATTACTGCTTGCAGAGACACTAAGGAAACTCATCCTGTCATCCCATAGGAGGGCTGGAGGAAGGGGACGCTAACAGTGTGGTATAGCAGACCAAACTCTCCTGGGCCACCGCTACAAAGGTTAGAGTCATTCTCAGCTTAAAGGCAAAATGCTATCATTCACAGCTAAGCTGTGTGCAATTAAATCTTCACTCTTAGAAGATAAACTCAAAAAGAATTTAAAAAAGCAATCACAGTCTACTTTGATTTCTGTTCTTCTCGTCTCAAAGGTCCTTGAATTCTCTGGGACAACAAAACAATGCAAATTCTCATTTCGGTGATGCCCTGGAGCCATCACAAAGGATGAGAAAATTTGTAAGGGGGCTGTAAAAGAACATTGTAGAAAGAAGACCTGCTGCAGGGGAACTGCTCTTGGAAAGAAAAGCAGCCAGAGCAGTTCTGGGTACTTTGAAGACTTCCAGAAGGAAGTTAGAAGAGAAAAGGGGAGTGGTTCAAAATCGCCTTGCACAAACTGGGGGGGGGGTAAACCATCAGCAGCTGAGCCTTGGAGACTCACACATCACTGATTTTTACTACCTCTCCTATTTCAGCGTTTGTTTTTTCACCATGTTCTTCATTTGCATAACTAGTCAATCTGTATCAACATCTGGCAGATAAATTAAATGATACAGCTAAGGTCATCACTGCAATTACCTATCGCCACTTCCATTTGACCATTAAACAACAATTATGTCATTTAATATTGACGGTTCGTTATGTAACTTTAAGTAACCATAACTTTAAATGAAGAGTGAAATTGCCAAACTTGAGTCAGCAATAGATGCTTCATTAAAACTGACAAAATTGCTACGTTGTTGAAATAATAAAGAGAAGCAGTCCAGAGCAAGCACTTCAGCTTCTTAAAAGGAAAAGCTTATGTCGAAAGAACAGCCAGGTAAAAATTTCCGATACGCACACTAACTTACAAATGAAGTATTTTACAGTTATTAAAAGTATCTTTGTAAATGGCCTTGTTTCAGCAAATGAGCGTGAAGAGAATCAGAGAAACCTGCCTTCGTGGGCAGGTTATTTTATAATTTCTTTCTGCAGCCTCTTTCTGCTTTCTCTGATGCAGTCCGTACCAGAGACAGGATACCAGGACTGCTGAGCAGACAACCCAGTCAAGTACAGCAATCTACCTTCATTTTAACAAATGCCCAAATCCCTAAAAACAAAGCTGAGGAAAACAAGTTTGAAGATTGGAATTCATCCATTTCAGCAGAATGTGCTGTGGCAATTTGTAGGTGTGTGAGGTGGATATGTGACGAATAAAACTAACATTACTTCTCCTTTTACCAAAAGGGTTGTCTTGCTCTTAGTTGCGTCTTGCTCATTCTCTTACAAAAAAAAATTAAAAAATAATAATAAAAAAATTAAGCTTTCAGTAATTCGGAAGAATTTAAATTAGACACAAAGATCCCCCAGGAAATTACAGTACACTGGAATCAATTAAAGTGTGGTGAATTTACAGAAAGGCAACACATCCGTCAGTACCTGGGATGTACAGAAAGCTCCATCTCATCACTCAATTGCTCCCTACGGGCTAAGTGTAGAAGCTGGAAAATGGAAATAAACATTCTTGACAGCAATGATGTGGTCGGTCTCACTGTTTTGCATTTACCTGGATCGTACAATTCATGATTCCTACCAGATTTTTAAAATGCATACCTACTAAGCTCCTTACTAGCTTCTCCACATGAATAAGTAGCAAAATTTGGATCCTACTGAGGGGAAAAATAATAGGATCTAATGAGTATGCAATACAAAATCGACTTTAATAATATCTTTTCAGATAAAGTATTACTGAACAGTCTGAAAAGACTTGAAACATCCCATTATTACCGTTTTGACCCGAGGCAAAGAAAAGCACTGAAAACACATCAAGGCTTCCATTCAAGACTAAACGGGTTATGCTTGTATTATGCAATTTATATGAGAGTTAGGCAATGATGAATATACCCAATTCAAAAATAAAATAAAATAAAATGGTAGGTTATTCAGTCGCACCTTTTACAAAGCTTTATTGTATGTGGCAGTGCATGAAGAATCAGATTGTTTAACCTGTTTTGTACACATGTACAAAAACCTAGGTTTAGCAGTAGAAACACCTATTACACATACTATGCTAAAATCAGTGTTGCTTCCATATTAACGAGCACTGGGTCCCAGCTCAAAAAAAGAAGTAAGATTAGCCACAAAGAATATTGCCCTAGTGGACATTACTTTCTCTTGAAAACAGAAGGCTTTTAAAAGGAAAAAAAAAAGAAAGACAAAATCTGCCTAAACACATCCCTTCTTTATGCAATAAGCAATGAGAATGTCTTCAAATCTTGACATCAAGGTGATACTTACAGCGATAAAATCTCAGTTAAACTAAACGCAACCCGACTTCAACAGTCACACATCATTTGAACTGTTGACCTGAACCCACCAGGAGACTTCTTCCCTTCGCACAGATCTACCTCTTGACTTCTTGATTATTCCAGACTACTGCAGTTGAAATACCAGAAAGAAATCCCAGAAGAAAAGCAGTTCAACAGGACTTCAGGTCTGACCAGCAATGGTATCAGAGATATCATGTTATCTCTGGATCAAAGTGAGCTACAGAGTTGGAGTGCGGTTCAATTAACAGGCAACTGTTTGAGGATCTACCTGTATTAAAGAGATATCAGCACGCGCAATTGCTATTTGTCCTGAATCCTTTAAACCCCTCACTTCCAGAGCAGAATAATAAAAGGCAAACTGGGCTATATGTTATAATTAAATAGCAAGTCAACACTCGTCTGCTTTTGCATTTTGTTAGTCTGAATTTAACATGTCTTCTATCCTTCTTTTTTTGAGAAACAGAGCTGACTTCTAGTTAATTTTTAAACAAATTGCTGCCACAGTGTTAATATTACAAGGAAAAAAAACATTCACACTTTCATTCCACTTTATCGTGTCGCGTTTCTAAAATAGTTTGGGTATACTTTTACACCAGAGCACTGCAGAGATACCTGAGTTAGCTTGAAATACACCATTTTATCTACTGAAAACAGTCTAATTATGCCAGCACAGAGTTAAGCAGAAGATAATTTAAGCTATTTTTCACCATAGTAAATAAGCCTGCACAGAATGCTAGACTTGAGTGCCTTAGTACTAAAGCTGGCTTGTTTAAAAGCCGGTTTATGTACTTGTACTATACAGACATAACCTCCTCCTTGAATGCAGCATATTGATTGATATTTCTTTTAGAGAAATAGCTTAAATTTTTATTATACCCTCCATTACTTATTAACAGGATCATTAAAAGCAAATAGTTAGCTATTAAATGGTCTGCCAAGCAGCCTATACTAGATTGACCTACTGTATCTCATCGATGTGCCTCTATTACTAAAATCCAAAGCTGCTAAAAATTGTTAAAAAACAAACAGAAAAACCCAACACAAAAGCCCACCAGGGAGGCACATCTGAAGTCATAATAAGTGTGCAATTTGGGTATTCAAAATGACATCATGACAGCTGCCATGCGTTCTGAGTATTGAGTGCTTTAAAAATAAAGCAGTGGCAATGCAGTTTGTCAAATTGCTTCCATTGGCTTTTTACCATCCAAAAGTCAACATTAACAGCAGCTTGGTTTGATTTTTCATCTGCCTTTTGTAAAACAGTGAAAAGATTCACAATTTCTTTTTTTTTTTTTTTCTCTTTTTCTTTATCCATTTCTATTGCAGCCTTTAAGTAAGTTTGCAATAACGTAGCAAAATTATTTAGTAAATACAGTGCACATTCCAACCACACTGATACATTAATTTTTCCACTTGATGTTTGAAATAAATCATTATGCCTTACACACTTGTTTGCAGAAAATTTAATCTCAGTAACGTCACAGCATCTCGCTTGAAATTGATTTTGGTTCACTACTTCTTGTAATCTTTGTCTTAATAACTCCTCTGATTGGGAAAAAAGTAACAACAACTGGTAGGGGTGTCTTACCTAAAGACTGGTAGAGCTCAGTCATTTTGGGATGATCCCAGCAGGTTGTCTGCGTCTCATGGCTACAATAAAAAACATAAAAGTTAGTAAAATGGTATTTCTCTTCCCCTTCCCTCGCACAGTGTGCATCCCAGTGTTGTGCCAGTACACTGCCAGCAGCCTGAGCTCTTGCAGGAGGGAATCTAAGTAGCAGCAGGCATGTCTTCTTTCAACACCAGATGTCCATTTGGACTGCTGTATTCAGGCATGGGCTCAAGAAGCAAAATTGAAAGTTCTGCTAATATTACAAAGACAGTGAGCATTCAGACAACACGGTGTTTTGGGCTGTTTCCCTTATCTTAGGGTCTCTATGAAGTTTCAGGAGGCAGAGCCAGGAAAATCCCAAACGGGGTTACGAAACCCTCTACTGTGACTAGAATGTAAATGGGACCATCTCTGCACGGAAGCTCACAGCCTTCAGCTTTGCAGCAGAATGCTGCCAAAAGACATGCAGTGTGAAAGAGCCAACTACACGAAGTGTTAGTGAGTGCAGTAGCAACTCACGTCTCCCAAGGCTACGCATTTTAAGATTTTTTTAATGACAGTGTAGCTAATGTGATCTTGTTTCCATTAACACTGGAAACTTGAAAGAAAATTCTCCTTATCTATTCTATAGCCAGTGAAGTCTTGGTCACACAGAATTCAGCTCAATTGAAAGAAAACCATGACTACGCTTAAAGAAAATTATGAAATGTAGAGTTGCTAGCAACCACATTTGCAGTTCTTGTACTTAAAGAACAGACATCCTGGGTCCAACACACATACAGTCTTTGGAAGGAAGGACACAGAAGAGCGGGGTCTGATCCGCAGTGCTTTGTTATCCTGGAAGCACACACCTTTCAGCTCCAAAAGACTGAATTGCAACCCAGTGAGCAAACTGAATGCCACTGTACA
Source organism: Alectoris magna (assembly GCA_030625065.1). Lineage (NCBI taxonomy): Eukaryota > Metazoa > Chordata > Aves > Galliformes > Phasianidae > Alectoris > Alectoris magna. Next base: position 81,164,226 of record CM060560.1, read on the forward strand.
GCAAACAGTGCATTTAAAGCTGATGCAACAGAGAGCAAGGGGGCAAGTGGTGATCCCAAGTGCACCTCCACAGGCACGCCCTAGGGGTGCAGCTCTCCATGCAACACTTCAGCACCACCAGAGAACAGTGAAGTGTTTTCTTAGCAGGATTTCATTTTGGCCCTAGAAGACAAGCTATTTACTTGATCCATGTGAATACTTCACCGACCCAGCAACATCTGTACATTCACTTGCTTACTGCGTGTAATATCCCCACGTTTTGCTCTAAAATTACAAGGAAAAATGAAAGGAGTAAGCATAAGCAAAAATGCAGGAACGGCACTGCCTGAGCTGAGCACAAGATGTTAAAGAAGCCTCAACTCATCAGCGTCGGCATCTCCCTCCTAATTCCTGCAGTGGCTGAAGGTAGTGAGAAAGAGGAGAAGACACTGGAGCCACAGTAGCCATCCTGGTCTTTGCTCTGGGAAAACATGAAGGCTGCGAAGAAAGGTGGCTGCAATCGCCTTTGGTTGCCTGAGCTTACAGTTTGATGACAACAGACACCGGGTTGCTTACATGAAAACACTGCACCCACGTTCCCAAATTTTCTAAGACTCTGCTAAAGTGCATTCTGGAAGAAAAAGTTTCATTTACACACTGAATCCCCCCAAAATTTGCCCCCTGCTTGTACAACAGCAGCCCAAAGGAAAAGAACAAGGGAATGTATTCACTGCCAAAATTACTCTGTCGAGAGAGAGACCTCACGATTCAGGTAAGCAGGAAGCAGCAGCAGACCAACACTCAAGCCCGCAGAGCTGTGCCTGCTGTTTGCTAGTTCTCAGTGTTCGTTCCAGACCAGCAGTTCCCTGGCAGCAGCCTGGCGGGCCCAGCCGGGGAGTGCTGCAGGACTGAGCTCAGAGCTGCATACAGGCGCTCCTTGCGCTGCGGGGCTGGCGCAGGGCAACAACCCAGGGACTCTGGGGATGGTGGTTTTCCACACCTCCTTATTATGTCAAATGCCATGCGCAGTGCTTCTGAGGTATCCCAACAGCAAGTGTATCCTTGGCTTCTGTGCCAAACCATGTAGCAAAGACTAGAGTAAGAACTTAGGCATGCAGTTGCAAGAAAGCTCTGAAACTAATTGCCTAATTTTCCCTGTGAATTTAGTTTGGCAGCTCCAGATTGTTTTGTGGATGAACTAGGCCATTTGGGGATACACAGCTATTGGTCTGGGAGCTTTCAAAGGCACTGATTCCCCATTACAGTATTTTAAAGCCATTGAGCATGTGGCAATGATGTACCTATACAGCACCCGGAATCCTACTGCCTGTGTTGAATAAAAGAACAAGAGAGCTATTTAAGATGCAAAAACTGTTATGGTTAATCACTCATCAATACCATGAGGATATTTTTTTGGTCTTTTTATGATAAAGCTTAATCAGATATCAGCGAATTTAATGTGTGTGGCGTAAGCTTAGGTCACCTACTAACCATCCAGAAAACACATAACTGATCTTCCTAAGACACTGTAAATAAAATTGCCATTGCCAAAGAAACACTGGACTGTTTTCATACATTTTTACTGCCAGGTACCTCAAATGACTACACAGCATGCTCTTACATCACGACTGCCTAAAATAATTTGCCCAGGGATGCCCATTTTGCAATGAGCGGTTTCGCTCACTTCACCCACACGTCCCAAAGGCTGAGCTGGTGGGGTGGGTGCCTTTCTCCATCCCTCCCTTCATCCTGTTGCCCTTCCCAGAAGAGAGCTGAGGGCTGGTGCTGGAGCAGGTGAAGAGGCAGGGCAATGTCCCAGACACATGGGAGGCAGGAGGGCTGCAGCTACTTCACTCCCACAAGAAGCGGTATGAAGGTGAGACTGCAGCCCGCCTGCTCTCTGTGAGCCTCTCCCACTACTTCCAAAGGCCATCTGACCATGAGCTGGGGGCCAGCCGGGGGGAGGCTCTGCCTGCCCGAAGGGAAGCGCCAGCTCAGCAGTTTCTGCAGCCTCCACTGTGCCTGAGAATGCTGTAGCATCCTAAATAGAGCTGCAGTACAAGGTCTGCCAGAGTTTCAAAGTCTGGTGAGCAGGGCCCTTTGCAGTGTGCGAGTCAGGGTGGGATGCAGAGGGACATGGAAAGCACAAGCCCTCTGACTAGCAGCAGCTGGAGCCTGGTGAGACGTGCCCAAGTAAGGGCTCATGGGGCTTGTTTTCCTCTTTCCCACCTGACTTAAGCTGCAAAGGTGAAAAGGAAATTAAAAGTGGGCCTGAAAATGAGAGGAGCAGTGCTGGATAATGGTGACACCTAGGTGCTGGTGTGACTGGCACACTAAATACACTGATAGGTCACGGGGATGAAAGCACAGTCCTCACTTAACACATCCTTTGGGAGCAGCTGGACCACTTCATTAAAGGACAATTACATCATATTAGCAAGGATAATTTTTACGTGGGCAATTCTGTCACACTGTGCCCGCATAACCCCTCTGTTCTTGCAAAAAGCACAGCCATTTGCCTCTTGTCATTGTCGGAAGAGCTAACAGCACACAGGACTGCAAACCTGAAACTGAGAGATGATAGTCCAAACAGCACACAAACTAAATTACAGTTCTCTTGCTACAACTTGATCAGTTTAGACAAAACACAGTCATTTTCTCTTCCCACATTTTACATTACCACTGAGGAATACCAGCAGCGGGGGGAGTAGAGAACAATGTTGCACCAACGTTAAAACATCCCTGCGCAGGTTGTACCCAAACATTCACAAATCTCTTTAACTCATCCTGATTGCACTCCTTCTATTTTTTGCATATATGTAAGATTCGGGTTCTCTTGTTTATTTGCTGCAAAGTTCCAGAGTCTGGAACTTCAGACTGAACTGCGCAGCCCTTTCTAAACTCCTGCTGTGTTTCTTCTGTTGCTCACGTATTTATTTGAAAGCGGAACATAAACGAGATATGCAAGTGTGCAGATGTGCAGAGAACAAGAAATTTCATCAGGTGGCAATAAACAGATACTTACATACACTTAATAACAAGCTGCAATTAAAGTACTGTCTTATAAAGCAACGAATAATCCACTTTCAAACACTGTAGTCTGTAATACTTCTCACCTTTTGGCTTTAAGATGAATAAAAGGTTATTACAACCACCGTATGACTGCTGTCAAAAAGCCAAAATAAACACGATACAGTTGCTTGGCTTTCACTAACCTAACATAAACGCATTTCAAAGTGTTTGCATGCACAGACACTGCTGCTCACTGAAAATCAGAAATGTTTTCAGCAGCAGATGACAGTGATTGCCAGAAGACTTAACAGCTGTCTTTTTACAGGGTTTCATTAATTCCCTGGCTACACCACGGCACTGCGATGGAAAGTATTAGCGGTGCGAGAAGGTGGCACTCCTTTGTGCCGTACAAAGGACTACTGTTTTCATCTATAAATCTAGAGACTACTGATCTGTGCACAGAGATTATTCCCATTTAAGCCAAGGATCAGCGTCTTTCCAGCAAGAATTTGACTGCAGCATGTTTTACTGGCTTTTGCCAGATTTATTGCGCTGCTGAAGGGAGGCACTGATACATATTTAAGTTTCTCGCTGATACTGGAAACGAACATTCAGAGAAAGGCAAATACCAACTGCTGAGAACTGAAGAGTAACTCTTTTTCGCCACTCGCGATGTTAAACATTTATTCTACACGCTCTATCTCGGGCAAAGATGACCGCTCGGCGGCGGGGCTCTGCTCTCCAGCTGCTACCTGCCCGCCCAGCTATTCGCTCGGCAAAGCGCAGCCGCTCCGCTCCCACCAAAGCCATCTCACTGCGGGGCATCAGACCCCACAGCCACGCACCAGCAGAGCGAGCTCTGAGCAAGAACACGGCGAGGTAAGGGTCAAACAATCAGAGGATAGAATCGTTAAGGTCGGAAAAGACCACTAAGATCACTTAGTGCGCACCTCCCGGCCCTGCCGTCATGAGAAAGGTGACTACTAGCATGAAAAGACTCCATAAAAGTAATACCCGTTGAAGTATTTTAGGGAAGTTCGCTTCCGCACCAAGTTACGCGCTGCACAGGTAACGCTCTACACTCCTCTGGCTGCCCTTTGCGACCCAGCGCAGCGCGCACTCCCCGCCCGGCGCCCACACCACCCACCGCCCAGCTCCAGCTCCAGGTTCCCTGCGGACCCCGCACCCTGCGCGTCCCAACCGGATACACAGCGCCGGTCTACGACCTCCATTCCCGACTGCCCTGAAGGGATCGGGCGGAAAGTTGACCTTTTTGGAGAAACAAATCGCTTCCCCTACGTTCTTCCGAGGAGACGGACGCGCTACCTCCACGCTGCAGCCGTGCGCTGGGATGGCCGCAGCCACGGCGCTGCCCCCGGCTCCATCATCCCGCCCGCAGCCCCGCCACGAGCCGAGCCCAGCCCAGCCCGGCACCTGCCGCCGCTCCCCCCTACGCTCCTCACCCTCTGCGTTGCTCCCTCATGGCGGCAGCTGCTCGGCGGCGCCGCGGAGCCAGACACAGCACTACCGCCCGGCCCCGCCGCCCAGCACCACTGCGGCCGCCCCGCCGGCGGGCGGGCGGGAGGGAGAAAGGGAGAGGGCGGCGCTCCTCGTGCCGAGCCGCGCTGCACCGCCCCGGCCCGCCCCCGCGGCGGAAGGGTCCCGCGGGGCCGAGGCGGACGCGGGCACGGCTGCTGTGGTTTCCTGCCCGCTTTCACCGGGGGCTGCGGAGTTCGGGTCGCTCTTTCCCGCCGAGAAGAGGGCCGGCGGGGCCGGTTCTGAGCAGCTACATTTCCTGAGAGAAGGGACGAGCGCCACGTTTCCCAGTGTGAATTGTGCTTCACGCTGGGTGCGCAAAGAAAAGCCAAAGACCTTCTCTTTCCATCATAAGCATCTCCTATCCGTGTGGCCCGCCACTTCACATCACCACGTCCTTCACTCATGGCAGTAGTGCTGGGTGAGGAGCAGGCCCTACCCACTGCTGGGCAGTTTTTCAGGTTTACATTTCATTCTGTCATGGTATAGCTGCCCAAAAGGATGCCTTTAAAGCCTACAGAAAGCCACAACATGGGGAAGATGTAGGCCTGGACACACAGAAAATTCATTCATGTTCACTGCCTTACCACATCGCTGCCCAGAGGCTGCTCGATAAGCATGTACCTGTGTGGTTTCCACCCTAAGTATTAGGATATTTAGGACTGTCCTTAAGGATTTGGGTAACTGAATTATTTGGCTTTAATAAAAGCCCAGCAGGGTTCAGGGGAAGCCCTTGTGTTTTTCTGTAGAAGTTTTACAAGTGCAGGATGCTTAGGGGTCAACCCCAGCAACCGCCAAAGGCAAGAATGAAACCCAACAGAGCAAAATGTTAACTTCTCGTAGTTTCTTAACAACCTAATTTGCTTCAAAAGGTCAATGTCACAGCTTTTGTTTATCTTGCATCTCCAACACTGCCCGGACAAGGCAAGAGAAAGAGGATTCATCTCAGTGTGGGCAGACACGGCACTACATTAGAGCTCCCTGGGTTATGTATGTATATCAGCTTTGAGGCAAATGAGCTGGCTGAAGGCTGTCAGTTGTTTCGATCAACAAACATTTATTCTCCCGTCTCCCGCTAAGTTTAAGAAACAAGAGTTCTCTTTCTTAGCTTTAAAGTGTAATCTTTAGCGCGTTAATTGGGAGGGACTTCACGATCCATTACGAAAACGGCAGAGCAGCCTGCTTAATGTAGCAGGACTCGCTGTGGCTGGAAGCCTGCAGCTTCGCAGAAAAAGCATTTTGCTTTCTTTCAAAAAATCTCTGGTCCTGATCCTCATAATACACATTCCTTCAATTTCTTACTGTTTCTACACTCGCCTGGTCAAGCTCTATGCTGCTATTACAATGTTTGTCTTCTTTCCCATACAATACTGCCAAGTAATAAGAATTCAAAAAACCAGTCTGAAATTCTCATACTTTGCATAATCTTCTTTCTTCTTGAGTTACAAATAAGGTATTGTATTCAATTAGACTCACAGCAGGTGAAAACCCCAATTAGTGAATCCATTTTCTTGGCTTTTTTTTTCCCTACCTTACACCCACACACCACTTTTTCCCTTGAACAATAAGGGGGAACTCTGAGTCATTCCTCAATTGAAAAGCAAATTAACCCTTTGATCTCCCAAATCAAACTATTACCCACTCAAGAACATCCAAGGGAAAACATGAGTGTTGAAAGATTAAAGGATTAAGGCCTATTGACTTTATAATTTGATTTTATATATATAAAAAAATACCTATTTAATTCTGCTTGCTGTCTCTGAATTCACAAGAGATTTTAGCAACTTTTGACCTCGAGATTATACTTCTGCTGTACAACGCAAGCAAGGAATACCACTCTTATTCCAAATTATTTTTAAACTATTAATAATGTAATTTGTTTGCAATGTAAATGGTTACTGTCTTTGGGATTTTTAACCGAAGCAAGTCTATATGCCATACTTACTTTTAAGCCACTTATCTGATTAAAAAAACAGTCGTCTTCTGTAGAAAATAAAACAAGATTTCAGAACAAGCACAATTTGAATTCCCTGTGGTGCTTTTCTTATCCGAGGACCATTTAGTCAATTTGGGCACCTACACAGAGAACTTAATCAGAAGAACAGTGTTGATTTCTTACACTATGTGCAGGACTGTATCGGATCAAGGTGTCTGTCTCTTTAATATTTATCAGTTCCAGGTACTTCAGGGGAAATAACAGCCCCCTAATACAGGAGGGGTGATCTGCTTTCACTAATAGCATCTTATTCATAATTAAATACTAGCTGAGTACATCTAAACTCGGGATCTTCAGGTAGTATGACGGCACTGCTTGCTGTCCAAATGCTGATGGCATCCACCCATCTGAAAATTCCCGTTTTCCAACCCTAATGCATTATTCTCAGGATTTTGTCACTTTCATATGAGGAAAGAACAACAGACACAAAAACTTTAAAAATAGTAATACAAGCATAAAATAATCAATTCTCAAATACTATTGTTTGAGTGTAAATCTTCTCAGGTTTTATGAAGGAGATCGCCATTAGTACCCCATGTTACAGACAGACAAGGAAACAAAGGCAGAACTGAGTAGGAGCTTGCCTTGAACTGCTTAGGAGGGCAGACCAAAGTTTGCTCATAAGGTTGGCACTTAATGAGTCAGAAAACTAAAGATATTTCTTTAGTTTTACTGTCACTGAAAGTAAAGATACAACATTTTCCTATTAACTAAGTTTTGTTCCTGTCATTCTGTGAAGCGTGCAGTGCTCCTTGTACTCATGGCTCTACTATTTCTCAGTTATCTGTGCAGTGGATTAGCACGCGCTAGCCTTGTGTATAAGAAGACATTGTGGTGCCCTGTGTTGGGCTGGCTAATCCGCTATGCTCTTTGAGCCTATTTTCTTTTTCTTGGTATGAATAAATACTAAGAATCACTTGGGATGGCACGATGACACTTTCCTGGATCATCTGTCTTAAATATGCTCCAAGGGCTGAAACCTCCAGGATTTCTTCTTTGTTCACTGATAGCCCTCTCAGACAAGCCAAGAAGAGAATACTGTTTTGGATAATGCTTTTTTTTTCTTCTTTATTTTTTTTTCCTTTTTTTAAGCACACTAAAATACTGCAAATGCAATGCAGAAAATAATAGTTTTGAAGGTCTGCATTCATTTTCCCCAAAACGATACTGTGAATTAAACACTTACTAGAACATTCATTGCTATGTATAATCAGTTATTTGCACCATGTGAGAGCTGAGGAGGGAGCATGCCATTTCCCATTCAGAGGGAAGCCCAGTTTGTGTTCTGCATGAATGGAGATGAGCAGGTGCTGCTTCTTCAACAGGGATTCTCCATCACACCATAAGACAGCTGTGTAATCACAGAATTCCAGAACCGTAGGGGCTGGAAGTGACCTTTGGAAGTCATCTGGTCCAACGCCCCTGCAAGTTCCTTAGATTAGGTTGCAAGGCCTGTGATTTATATTGTAGAAATCAATCTAATTTATGTCACTCCAAGTGTACCATGTCCAAATCACCCATTTACATTTCTACCCAAGGAACGACTGGATTTCAAAGCTTGATGGCTGGGATGTTCTTTCATCAGACAGAGTAGGAAAAATGTTCATAAATATATACATATATATATTTATGTAGTAAATGTTGCAGAGCTTGCAGCAATTTAATGCACAATATGGAAAGTACTATTGCACAGCATGTGTAACAGGATGACATGTACCTCTGCCTTCCTTCACAAATCTCCTTTGGGCTGAGCTTGCTTTTACTGTAGTAAAAACACCTGACTAAAACAGAAGTTCTCATCACCCTGCAAGATGAGCGTTGCAGGGCCTTGGGAGCAGTCTGTGTGTGGCTTATGTTACACCACACTGTTTAAAGAATATGAATGATATGACACCTATCATTTTAGGTGTACTGAATATACATACGAAATTTATACTATTGAAATCTTGGAAAGATTAATTGGGAGAAGGTAAAACTGTTTTTAGCTGGAAGTGGCAACATAGGCAGCTTGCAGTAGCAGAGCGTTTGTTCAGTCCAGTGTCAGGTGTAGTACCCAGGTAAGGTTATGTGCACTGTTGGATGTAGGTGGCAGCACATCCTGATTCCACCAGTGTTATGAGCTTCTCAGGTAAGCACCTGGACATAAAAAAACCTCTTTTCTCCCCATCACATCAGGACTGGATGTGGCTCTGGGCAGCCTGGTCTGGTGGATGGTGACCCTGCCCGTGGCAAAGGGGTTGAAACTAGATGATCTTTGAGGTCCTTTTCAACGCAGGCCATTCTATGATTCTGCGATTCTATCATTTTCCAAGCCATAATTAGTAAAGAAAATGAAGAAAGAAGCAGAACCCTTGCTCTTCTGGGATAGAAATGAACTGGAATGTGAAGAGTCACAAGAATGGGAAGATGAAGAAGCAAAACGCTGGCAAAATGTTAGATAAATAAAAGTATTAAAAAAACCCTCTGGAGTAAGGCTACTGAAAAGTTAACCAGAAAAAAACGAAGCAGAATGACATGCTAATCTTGACAGTCTACAAGTAAGACTTTAGAAATAATAATTATACCTTTTTAAGTTATTGGTTTGAGGAACCTGTATTGACAAAATGGATGGCTATCGTTTCAGTTCAGTTGTGAACAAATGAAAACTAACAAAGATAGATTAAACAAAATGATGAAGGCAAACTCTATTTCTTACTTTCCTTTGTGTTCTCAGAAATAAATGACTGTTTTGTCCCCTGGGGTATTAAAATAAGCAGGATTCCGTAAACTCTCTTTCTCACTAAGTCTCTTTTCTCCTCCGAATCTTTCTTTCCACACATAAAATTCTGTGTTGTGAACGCAGAAGCTGGCTTCCCAGATCACAAACTTTTCTGTTTCCTGTCAGTGCACAGACTTCAGTTGCAAGAAGCTCTCCATCTTACTGGCCTCCATCACTCAGAGACCACAAAATGTGATGTGATACAGATCACCATGCATTCCCGGTGACAGGGCTGCTCGCTAGCAGCTCCCTCGTCCAAAGTCGCCCACAGACAGCAAAGGAGAGGCCTGCATTCCTTTTACACTAATTTACTTTTTGTTTGCATTCCATAAAATATTTATTTTTGACATTATCATCGGGTCTGTTTTTATGATTAAAACCATACAAACAAAAAAGTTTTTTCTTCCTTCATGACATTTTTCCAAAAAGGTCCTATGTAAATATTATCTTGAAGAGAAAATATTCATTTTGTGAAAAAAAAGCCATTTAGATCGCGCTAAGAGATTACCTACTGGGATATGGCAATGGTAAAACCGTGCTTAAGTATGCAAAGAGGACAGTGAAAATCTATTGCATTTTATGACAGCTGCAAGCAGGCAAGTTTCCGATCAGACGACTAACCAGGCAAACATTACATCTTTGAATTACTGCATGCATTTTTTGTGTCTGTATTTCAGCTCTAGATGTCTTGCAGCGATCTCATAGATCATGTAACATCTGTTGCTTTAAAATATACTTTGAACCTGTCATAACTACCATATCGTTTACTCAATGATTATAATGTAATATACATAACATTTTAATATATTATTCTAACAAGACGTCCTGCCTATCTTTTACATACACACTAGGCTCTTCCAACAGCTTCCCAAGCATGTTGAGGTTGCTGACCTCAGCAGATACAAGAAGGTCAAGAGCTGTTCCTAACTTTTTTTTAGGGACCACACAGAGCCCTGATGAGAGGAAGGGAGAACTCTCTCTCCCTGTTAATCAAACTTGGGTTGATTTTGTTTCCAGACCAGGAAAGGCTTTACTTTCCATACTACATAAGCAAAGCTCACTTTTCCTGAATGGCATGACTGCTCTGCTCTCTATTCCTAAATGTCCAACGTGGGTTTAGAAATCAGGGGAAAGCGTAGTACTACACTGGAGGAAAAGCTAGCCTACAGAAGCTGATGGAAGGTGAGAGCAGCTCTACCTAACTAACCGCACCAGTAAATCCATCTGGACCTACTTCTTCATCTAATTCAGGTGATGCTTCACAGAGTTTATCTGCATAGAAATGCAGCTTCAGATTAAGGTTACACAACTGTTCACAAACTGAGGTCAAACTTTCAAACAGCAGAAAAGTAAAAGCTTCTCAACTGACATTTCTGTAATGAAAACTTTTAAATTTCTTCCCAAAACAATAATCTATGACAAAATGTACTTCTCTTTAATTCAGTTTGACTGCAACATGAGGCAATTGTTCATACAGCTCTGACAGTGTACGCTCTCTCTAACGGCAGCTAGCAATACTCTCATCTTGTCCATGCCAAAGAGTGAAAATTAATGTTTATATATATGCTCATTTGAAACAAGCATGGATGTACAGACCTATGTCAGCAAGTACTTCAGAGACAGATGACTGAGCACCAGCCACCGTGGAGCCATGTCCTAGGTCACAGATATTAGTTTATCCTAATTGAATCTCAATGCCTGTTAGCACTTAAATACTACAGTAAAGACAGATACAGAGAAATTTTCAAGTAAGATAAAAATTATTTCATAGAATCCTAGAATGGTTTGGACTGGGAAAGGTCTTATATGTCATCTAGTTCCAACTGCCCTGACATGGGGAGTTAGATATTCCTTAGCTAAGAGCAATAAAAGCATTTTAGTCCTCTCAGCTTTTGTATGCAGGTATCTTTGTGTAGCTCCTTACAAGTGAGTTGGCAGTTAATGCAGGACACAGTCCTGTGGCTGCTATCTGATGGTAGGATGTAACTCTTGCTAGACTGTATTTCACAGTTCAAACTAGATGTTTAATGATGAGAATGCATTTAATAGAACTCAATGACTTGGTATACTTTCAGTATTTTATGAGCTTGAATTCAGCAAAACTTCTCAAAAGGCTTTCAATAAACTGTGATTTCATCAGCATACCTTCATGCCTTTCTCTGATCTTTTCTATCAAATAGAAAATGGAGTCTCTAGGTGAACAATTAAGCCTGCAAAAGGAAGATTCCTTTTCTAGCAAAGAAGCCAACTTAGCTGTGGAAAAACTTGTGTTGACAATCAGAGACACCTTGTCTGCACAAATCAAAGAGCCTTGATCCATATGACCAAAGGAACACAGATGACCTTTAGGATCTACAGTAATCCACTATCAAGTCAAGGAGAACAGTGACTCTGTGGAGCTCAAGATCAGCCAGAATACATTAATTCTCTCTGTATTGAACATTATCCTCATTGAGCCAATTAAACAAATTAGTAATTTGGATTAGGAACTATTTTCTTCATCTTTAAGAAACAGAAGTGCCATCTAAATCCTGAATATTTTGTACAGTGCTAAAATATGAAGAGAAAGAACCTTGTTTATGATCGGTATTAACATGCTTAGATCCCTGTAGCTACAAACTCAAAGGAACTATCCCTTAAATAAGTCAACCTACAATTCTACTATATCGTCTTCAGTTCTTTCTAAAATAGTCCAGACTGAAATAAAAAATTATTTTGCTAGGCTTAAGTGCAGTAATCTGTCTTCATCATCTTCCACACCACTTGTTACACAATGCCAGATTATTTTAAAAGTTCAGATTACCTAACTTCATACCTCTGTCAGAAACTCACAACAGTTTTCGTTACCTCCATCCAAAGTAAAATGGTGTATTACACTTAACCAAAAATTCTCCGTATCTATATATGCGGAGTATTCACAGGATCTAAACCATTGGTGTACTTTATACTGTCCGTCTGGATTACTGCTATCCTTTATGCTAGCATTAATTCAATAGGCATAGATAACATAACCCACTGTGTAGAAGGAAATCTTCTGAATGTCTTCAGGTCAGAAAGAAGGATCACCTGAATTCACACTGTCATAGAAAACATGACAACTGTTTGATCATTCATTCTTAATTCATTCAAGATCATTGAATCACAGAATGACCTGGGTTGAAAAAGACCACAATGATCATCTGGTTTCAACGCCCCTGCTATATGCAGGGTCACCAATCACCAGACCAGGCTGCCTAGAGCCACATCCAGCGTGGCCTTGAATGCTTCCAGGGATGGGGCATCCACAACCTCCTTGTTCTTTTGAAGCAAATCATTTTCCTTTAGTTACTATCAACAGCTCCTGCTCATGGTTGCCAGCTTTAGAATGAAATGTGATTTTGCTAGCAATTATCACCACTTAGTTAAAAGTCTTTACGCTAACATGCATCAGACCAGGGAAAGTAAAGCAAAGATGTTCACTTTATCATCTACATAAACACTAGGTTAAGATGTGATGTCTAGATACTCTTGTACTGTAGAAATGAAAGTATTTTTTTTCTTATGAACATTGCACTTTTTTTATCAGTAATCAAAAATGAATCTTTTCCATTGTTTTGTTGCTGCAGTTGGTCTTATTTCTCATTCTTAAAATTCTGTGTTCATCATTTCTCAAATTATTATCCTTCCACCCAGTTCCTTCGATTTGTTCTGTTTTTAGGGTAACTAACAGAGCAAATAATTTATTAAGGATAAAAACAATTTTGCAAAGATTTACTGATGCTGACAGCCTAAGAACTTTGCCAAATGGAGCCCAAGCAGGGAGTAAAGGATTAGAGCCTATCTATCTAATCCACTGGTTTATCAAATCATTGTATTTAGTACTGAACTAAAACCTTTGGAGACTTTTATTTTTAGCAGCTTGCCATACTGCTTATTCATTTGAGTTTATTCTAAGAATTACAATTTGGAAGTCAAAGAGAAGACAGATTTCTTGTTTGTAAGATATCATCATTAAAAGGCTTCTAACCCTTACACAACTAAATACCTTTATTTTTTTTACTCTGTGTAATATATTTTTTTTTTCTGGTAATTTCTCTAGTAAACATTACATTTTTCTGAAGCTAGCATTTAATTTAAAATTTTAACAGGGATTAAATGCAATGAAATCAATCATTTAGTGATGATAGTGCACTCTGTTGGGTAAGAGATGGAGAAAGTGATTTGTTTTGATAGCTGTTTCCATGTTAACTTTGTTCATGATGCTTACAGTAATCTGGAGAAAAACAAAGCCAGTGGCACTATATTTACACTGTCATTTTATCGAATGATTAAGTCTATGAAACAGGCGAGAGTGATCAGCTCTTTAAATCTGACACTAATTTGGTTATGTAGACTTTCTAGTGGCACATTCTTTTACATCTACACTGCTATGTATGTCTGCCATGAGAGTAACAGTCACCTCCACGTCTGAGTTTCACACAGTGGCTCTTTTTTTCGTATTGCTGAAAGCTGGACCACTCTCAAGTAGAGTAGCCACAGTACTGCTCTGCTTCCCGGTTAGTACCGCTGTGGACCTAAGGCATGATATATTCTTCTCAAATGGTTTAACCCACTGTAGTAGTAGTTGTGGCCTGGAAGAGCAGTAACTTTATGAAACTAGTCTGACTTCTTCCTGCAGAATAAATTCATCACGTTCAATGGCCGAAAAAAATCTCCTTTCATTGGGGGAACCAGGAGAGTTCTAGAACAAACCCCAGTGATTTTAATGCCATGCAGCAGAATATAGACATGAGAACTTTGCTGGTCCAGATTCCCTAGTTTTCTTGATGACAAAGCCTTTTAGTATATCTCTTAGGACATACTGAGCTGAATTTTAACTCTTTTAGTATATCTCTTAGGACATACTGAGCTGAATTTTAACTCTAAACAAAATTTGGCTCAATACCTTAGTAGGTAAAGGTTGTTCTGACATTGCCAGACTATACCATTCTCTGACAATTGGGTGCATTTTTAATTTCATGGGTTTTGTTGTTCCTAGATGGGCACAGTTTATATTAATTCCAGTCACCAATCTCAACATTTAAAAAAGATAGTTCTTGTTTATTTAATTTCGGTCATAATGCTGAAACTGTGTTTCTCTCAACCTTACTTTTTTGCGTAATTTGCAATTAAGAGGGTAATTCAAAACAATATACAGAATACATCACCCTAACCGCATTTTCCATCAATCAGTGTTATAACCTGAAGGATCACTTGGTCAGTCTCTTTACGCTCTGTGAGGTAGAAGAAGTAAATAAATAAAGAATTGCTACAGCTTTTGCTGGCACATGAATAGGATAAAGGTGGACACAGAGGCAGTGGGTACACAGTATAATAGCTTCCACCTGGCTTATCATCTGTCTACTGCTAGATATGTTGAAATAAATAAATGATCAAAAAATAATCTTATTAAAAGAAAGATCAACAAAGTCAGGATGATTTTGGAAATGAAATCAGACTTTGCAACACAAGTGATATGAAAGGTGCAATATGATTAAAATGCAGAATCTTATTTATTATACATTAGGTAGATCAAAGCTTTGCAGTGATAACAAGGCAGTGACTAGGTGTTGCCACCTGTTTGGTCTCACTTGCAATGGAAGTCTGTTAGGTGCAGCTGCATTAAAGATTGGCACTGTGGGTGACACTTATGAACAGCTTGCATTAAAACACCAAGGTTATTCTTATTTTGCTGGGCAGATTTACTCATCCATCCACCAGCAGAAATGTTACTTTTTTAATAAATACAAAAAATGGAAATTCTTTTTTCATTCAGGAAAGTTTCTGAACCAACTGTCAGAAACTACAGGTAAATTCTCTTACCGAGACACATCACATACTTCTTTGACACAGTGGCAAAAAGACCTGAAGAGTGTAAAATTAGAATACATTTCCACTGTGGTTTTGGAGAGAATGCTGAGCCCTGCAGCAGGTTGAGCTTAGAGAGGAGAGACTGTGGCAAGCAAATTATCTAGGGAAATAAAATTTGGAAAGCAGGGCAGGAAGCAGCTTTTTGAAATATTTTATATATTTATATATATTTGTCTCTTTTGTTTCATTTCTCTATAAAAGGAAAGCTGTGATTTAAGGAAAGTGTGTTGGTGGGAGAATCTAGCAGAGAGAACTCAGGAAGGCTGGAAAGATGCGAGATGATACAACAAGACAAATCAGGGCAAGGCAGCGATGAGCTGTGTCAGTGTCCTTGCAACTTGCTGCAGAACTGGCAAGACAGACGTGCAGAATGTGCAGTCTGGAGAGGCCA
The DNA here is from genome assembly GCA_030625065.1 of Alectoris magna. Classification (NCBI taxonomy): domain Eukaryota; kingdom Metazoa; phylum Chordata; class Aves; order Galliformes; family Phasianidae; genus Alectoris; species Alectoris magna. Next base: position 81,179,787 of record CM060560.1, read on the forward strand.
AAGCAACATTAGGATCTCAGGACTTTAAGTGAATATTGGGAGGAGATAAACTTACATACAACTGAAAGAAAAAGGAGGAGTGAGCAAAGATTCAGAAATACCCATTTAAAAAGTCAGCAGAAAATTATTTTGGGTTTATAATACCTGGAAAAAGTTGGTAAGTACTTTAAAACCACATATACCAAAGGAGAATAGTTTGGGAGGTCTCTGGGTGTTATAAATATATGCACCAAACAAACTGACCAAACCCAATGTTAGGGACCAATATAGGAGAAAGGAAATGCACTGCCTGAATCCATGCAAAAACAAAGACTACTGAGGGACTGCACAATGTGGGCATACCATAGGCAAGCTTAATAAAGGATTCACACCGACAGGCTCTTTTCCACTCCTTATTTCTAGAACAGTGGACAAATGCCCCAGAGCAAAGTACTGATCAGAGTATTGCACTTGATTTAGTCAAGAGAAAACTGTACAGATACAGATTCACGTTTTGCCAGCAGCGAATGTTTATTCTACAGTACTTTGGGCAGTGATGTGAGAAACTATGATACACAAGAGGAAATGCTGAGAGCCAGATTCTGATCTCTTTTATGCTTCTAAAAGTAAGAGGTAACTTTGCTGAAATCAACGAGCACATCTTTCAATTCAAGCAAGCTGCAATGGAACTTAAACTTGATTTCCAAACTTCTGACCACTTAAGTCTGACAGGAGTCTAATAAGACCCCACCATAACTCAGCAGGCTCTTCTGCTCATCTCAGGTTGCTAGAGTGCAAATAAATGTTTGTTTCCACCTCCAATTGTAATCATAGCATCTGCAAGCAAACACTAATATGCAGTGACCCTAATGGTATGGTTTTCATTACTTTTGTGTCATAGCAGAGTTAAAACAGTGCAAAAGCAGACGAACCATTAATGTGCAGGTCAAATGGTCAAACACGAAGAGATAGAGTACTGTCTCCAATTAATATCTGCTAAGCGTTTTACATTGCTTGGTAATATTACAGCAGAATTAAAAGAATAAACACTTCCACTAACAGGCAGCAATTAAAAGAAAAAATGAAGCTGAGTGCACCTGTGTCCAAAAAGACAATCTCTTGGTGTTTTTCATTTATGCCTACAGTGATGGTTTATGTCAAAATAGCTCAGCTCAAAAGGCAGAAGTTCAATCCAGTATTTAAAATTGTGGTAAGATCATGCATAAAAGACTTTTGGGAGTCAGATTTTTAACCTTTCAATTTCAGGTGCCACTTCACTAAGCTGAAGTATAGGGATGAAATATGCTCTTTGACAGCTGGGTTCAATTGACTAAAATGCTCTCAATGGCAGAAATTAGAATGAAATTTCCTTCTAAAAACTGAAGTAGGATTTCAAGATACCTTTATTCCAGAATTTGTTTTTGTTTGGTTGGTGTCTATTCCTGTAGTCGCTGACATTTCCAGTCTCCACTACAAATTCATGTTACACAGGAAAACAGCCGCAAATTACTTACTTCCATTCTCCAGGGTTTCCAGAAGTTGAAGCTGAGTACAATTTGAAGATTGATATGTGAAACAAAAAACTGAGAATATCTGCTTATTTATTCTTCCAGAGTTCAGTATTTAGAAGGGGAATCCGCAGACAGTACAGCATATCTGAAATCCATACTCTTGGAACAGCACAATTCTGTGATCTCCTTATGTAGAGCAAATTTAGAAACATCTTTAATGAAGAACAGCTTCAGTAGCTTTTTCAAGGATGCACTTAGGTAAACAGAGGATACATGCTTATATTTTCGGAAATGCAGTTTAGTCATTTTTATAAGCAAGAAACTGGCAATTTCCTCTCATTTGCCACAACACCACGCAAGCGTCTGACTTTGAATGAAAGAAGTCTGGAATGGAAAATAGTAATCTGTCACTGATCATTCCCAGACATGGTCTCTCTCTGCCTGTAATTATTACAGTAAACAAGGCTGTAAAACCCTTGCACTTTTGGTAAATCTTTCTAATGACAATATAGCGCAATGTTTGCAAAGAAATAATAATTTTAAAAGATCTCCAAAGATGATTTTTTTTTTTAATGTACGGTTCTTCTAAGATGGTTAAAAGATTCAGCATTGCAAGAAACTATGATTGAACTTATCCAACTTAGCCAGATTTATAAAGAAGCTATCTTAGAGAGAACGCTGAGCTCTAAATGAAGACTGAATCATAGGTTCAGTGAAAATTATTCAGTTTTTAAAATGCTCCACTTCACCACTGAATGTATCTAAGATTAAATGGCAAAATTCTGCAAAGCATTACAGTTCAGTAAGTATGTATCTTCACTGCAATAGGGCATGGAAATTTAAGAGAGGAAATGAACTTTCCGATCTCCCAGAAAGCATCTGACAAGCAGCAAAGAAGGAAAAAAGTAGAGAGAATCAGCAAAGGTGAAAAATTAACTTGACCTAGTGAAAAGGTGCTTGTGTAAAAGAAAGACAACAAATAGTGGAGCAAATGAAGCCGTATGTATGCGTTTCAGAACGTCTGAGAATGGCAACCCCCTTCTATGTTAAAGCTCTCCAAGTGCCAAGCACTGAATATCCTTGGTTAACCCACCATGGGCAGTTAGTAGTTACCCTGTGAACCGTTTTCCTCAGGTATATTCACCACTTTTAAAGGTGTTCCATTTCTGCAAGTTCCACAAACTGAAAGATTAACCAGTGCTACAAGGACAGATACTAGCAAATCACTGTATGAAAATGTGTCCCATTTTACTAAAATGAAGGAATATTTTTAATGGAATGGATTATACTCCCTAGCTTTTGCAATACAGAGAAGTGCGTTTACTTGTTAAAAGACTGTTCTGTGCAAAAATCTGCAAAAGGAAGTATTTTAGAAGGAAGAAAGAAAAAACCTTCCTGTGCCAAATTAAAACCCAGAGACATAATGCTAGAGAACATTTAGTTACTTCTAATCTGTGCTTGTTACTGATGAGCCAGGGTGCAGCAAATTAAAACAGCAGTCCTTCTACTGACCTCACCCTGCTCATCGTCTACTTTCTTTAATGTCTTTCCCTTGCTTCTCTTTTCTGACTCCTTCCTCTCTCTTTATCCACAAAATATTTGTTTCTATAGCCCAAGTGTTTCTCCTGTAGGGATTGCAATGCTCTGCCTTGAACAAGACGTATGACAACAGAATGCCTCAGGGAGCATTGAGGAGATGTGGCACTAACCAGTTTCTCAAAGTGCAAAATACTGCCGCAGCAGGCTAACAGACACGGCCTCAGACCACAAAGGACATCGGAGTACGCTCATGACCTATCTTGATTTCCCTTAAGGGGAGAATCCTTCTCTCCCCTTCTAAACTGTGTGAGACAAGTTCATACTGGAATGCTGTTTCACTAGAGGTGATATATGTACTTACATTTCAGTTCCTGAAAGGAAAGAGAAAAAGATACAGAGACAGCACAATTTAAACACCAATACAGCACAGAGCAGATGCACGCTCCACAGAATGGGGCACTGCCCATGTTTCACCATGCATGCATCTTTTACAGATTCTCAGCAGAATCTGTTACTTAGTACAGATTCTTGAGTAGAAGTGACAGACTTCATATAAAACTGCACTGTTCAGCAGCAGGCTGGCAATGAATAAATGTTGCTCGAGAGGCTAGACATACATACACAGCTGTAGAGATCATGAAATTCAGCCTCTGTCTTGCAATATGAATACCTCAAAAAACTGGGAAATTCTGGACAATGGACATTCAAATGAATATAAAAATTTTACCTGAAATACATGAGTTTGAGCGCCTTCGCTATTTATGAATGACAAGTAAAGAAAAATCTTTTTATGGAAACAAAAGCACAACAAAACATTTGCTGTTGCCCTGAATACTAATGATGGAAGACTGTTGCTATGGTGATGCTAATTTTAACGCTCTTGCCTGTGGACTTCATATGAACTGCCCGTTTTAACTTTTGCAAATGTCATTTACAAAATGAAAACCCATTAATGACTGGCGAGGGCACAATGTTCCACTTTAATTAGAATAATAAGGAATGCTGATGCACAAAGTACAGGTTTGTGAATTGCTACAAAGCCCACACTGTCAAAATTAATTACCACTGATGAGGATTTTTTTTTTCTTTTTTTTTTTCTTTTTTTTTTCCCGAAGGAAGCTTTAGAATAAGACAACCATAGCTTGACTTGGAAATGAAAGCCAGCTTTCCTTTTAATATAAGGTGGAATATAGAAGTTTACAAGACCAACAGTACAGAAAAGGGTATGGCACAGCTTAGAATTGTGACTGAGCCTAACAAGTAAGCAAGCACTCTTTTCAGTAATGGCAAAGTACAAGTGCCAATGCTCCTGGGAAAAATGAATTATTTTTCAGAGAAGTACCTGTTCTCAAAACCAGTCAGGATTTGGAAAATGGAGTTTAAGTTTTTAGAGGGTTTAAAAGTACAAGTTGAGGACAAGTAAATGAGCGCGTGCTACAATATGATTCTGAATTGTGTTGCTGGGATATTGTGGTAACTTGCTCTTTGCCAAGTGCTGGGTCAAACAGATGATGTTTAGGAAAAAACACCATACACAGCAGCAGTAATCCCTTTTGTCATGCCCAAATCACGAGTGTACACTTCTCGTGAGAGGGGAAAAAAACTGCCAACTACCACTTCTGTTTCTGGGGAAATGTCTGAGACTATAAAGTAGTTACCATGCTGGTAAGGGCATTTCAGTAGGACTGACTGCAATGAGGAAAGCATACTGCAATGAAAATCATCACAGGCAGCTGCTAAGAGTACGTTATTCAAACTAATTGTTATTATTAAATATCTCCATTGTACGTAGCACCGCCTAGAGAACTGAATTTAGAGTTGAGATCCATTGTACTGCATGCTGTACGAACATAAAGAAAACTTTCTTTTGTGAAGAATAGAGCTGTGAAGAACTTGATTCACCTTTAGGCTAAGGCCCAGTTTCAGTGCTATATCACTGGAAATGGGGCTGGTGTGATCAGGAATAGCTGCTAAAACAATTATCTAAATTCCCATTTCTGACAGCTTCTGCCAGTGAGTGGTCAAAAACTTTCTTCTGGCAGTACTGGTATGGAATTCACTCTGTTTACTGGTGCTTTTTAGCTCTGGTTTAAAATGAGTTGGTTAGTTCTGCCATTGATTTTTTGGCTATCAATCATAAAAGCTACTGATCCTGCATACAGCTAAGTACTCAGGTATGCTCAAATTTGTTTGCATTACACAGAAGGGAAGTACAGGAAAAAATACAGAGTTTGCTGAGAATGGATGTGTCTGCTGAGTCTGATCTCAAGTGTAAGCTTTCTTGCGAGGAGTGCATTTAGTCAGGACTTGTTTTCCTCTTGCTGCTCAGAGGAGTAACTGGAGAAGTACTGAAGACCATTCTCATCAAAGACCTGCAAGCATCCAGCACTTGTCTCAATGGGGCACTATGTTGGAAATGTGAATGTCCACAACTGGTTATAATTTTTTGCTGATGTTCACCAACATGCTTGGTGTACAGCCACACATACTGTGCTGGACGGCCATAACACCTCCCACTACTCTTGGGTCAATGGGCTCAAGCCTAATTTGTATTTCTGCAACACCTTGTCCAATGGTGTGTTGTTTCAGAACAAGAAGGGACAGAGAGGCCCTATTCTACTCAGGAAAAGCTGTAGCACTAGCTGGAATTTGGATCGAGCCAGAAGCAAACAGCATTTAACAAACAGGGAACCAGTGTGTGTTAACAAACTGACACTGTAAACTAAGTTGGGCAGCTTCCCAGAACTGTGAGGCTACAAAGCTTTAGCTTAATGGAATTTATCTGAAATAGAGAAAAGCATCTGAGACAAATGTCTCCCATAAAATGGCTACTAACCATTCTTAGGAAGACGAGAGAGGTGTTTCTGGCAATATCAGTCCCTCCAGCACTGACGTGCAAAGAATTGAAAGGACTTTAAGATAATTGAGCTTGACAGTGTTGGGGATCTAGACTACATCAGTCTCCACGAGGACAGGACAGACATCTGGGAAAGAAAGAAGTATTTCTGCTGTTGTTTAAATTTCTCTGTTAATCCACGTGAACAGACAGAATGTGGAAAGTGTCTGCCTTTTGTGCAGAGGTACAGCAAAATGGATACTCCAAGGCATACTCTGAGGTTAGGTGATGGAGAGGGAAACAGTGCCACAAAAATGTCTCAGTTTGCATTCCGTATTTTGTCATATATGCAGCAAAATACTCTGGGCTATTCTAGTTGATCTTATAAGTATTGTTAATCCAGTGAACATACTGCTTTTTAATGAGTAAGTAATGGCTGAGTCTGGGGTAGATAACTACTCATCTCAGTGACTGAGTACTGGCTAAAAATCTTTTTAAGCAGTATGTCAGTTTTAAACAGAAATCAGAAAAATATACTTATTTGGTGCCAGAAAAGGAAATAAAATGTTTAAATGATAAGCAACACTAAATGTCTAAGTAGGCATAAAATGCACGTAGGGGGCCTAAAGGATAGCTGACAGAGGCAGTAAAATGTTGTGTAAAATAACTAAAAGAAACTTCAACAGAGAAGCCTGGATATTTAAGAAAACTTATCTCTTTGGTCTTTTTGAGCTTAGGACGTAGCTATTCAATGGGGCATGCCATAAAGAAAATGAAAAAAAAACAACAACAGTAATTAGTGAATTGCATGTAGAAGTCATCAGCACAACTAAATGAAATGGACATGAAATGAAATGTGGTTGCTATTAAGATATGCACATGGACTGAAGACTGAAAACAGTGCTAAGAGAAAGTAAGATAAAGAGGGTGATGGGCTGGAGGCAGACTCTGCAAAGAGTTCATTAGAAGGCAAGGGAAAGATGCAGAAAAAGTGAAGGGTAAATTATTACAGGGGAAATCCTGAAAACAAGCCAAGAGAAAACAAAAAGGACAGTGGGAAGATGGTTTGCTCAAAGTGGTGGAATGACCTAGAAGAATGCGAACACTGAAAAGATTCTTGGAGCTGGGCAACAGGAAACTGTTACTGACCTCAAGAGCTGTTTTAGTGGGGAAAAAAAGGCTACAGAAGCTAGAAGAGACTGGGCAGGAAGAAAAACATGGACTAGCAATAGACGCAAATTCCAGGAAAAAAGAGGGCAATGTTCTGGATGTTGAACAGTGTCAGAAGAGAGATTTGTTTTATCAAGGACAGTGCTACAGATTTTCATTCAAATAAAGAAGCAGCAGATAAACTTCAAAGAAAATACTAAAAAAAAAAAAAAAAAAAAAAAGTCTTAAAGACGATATTTTTACATTCTCTGGCATCTAAAGGGCTGAAAACATTAAGCAAATACACTTGTTCTCTAACATTCAGATTTTTGATGTCTTAACTATCATTTTTTCCGATTTCTTTTTTTGAAATATTTTGCCTATAAATGATCAAGAAACTTGCAATGACCTCAAAGGAAACTTGTTTCACACAAGAATCTTCTCTTTCAAACAAGCAATGATTTTAAACCTTATTTCCGTCACTGGTCCATATCCCTGAGTTTTTTACTACTGTACATTAGTACATTTAACAAACAAGTTTTCCTTTGCTGTGGACAGGTCATATGGCCAACCTCCATTGGTTAGACATTCTCTCTCTCTCTCTTTTTTTTTTTTTTTTTAATATCTATTTTCCTTTTGCTAATTTCTATATGGAAAAAAAAAAATGAAACTGAAGATCAATCAGCTGGACAGACTGATAGCAATTTAGTTCAGGAATACTTCAGGATAAAGATATAGTCAAGAAGCAATGAAGTATGGAGCTAGCTAATGCGCTTTTCCATCAGCTCTGAAAGTACTGAATATGACTCACATAGAGCCTGCTTTTTTGTGTGTGTGCATGCTTCACATCAAAGAAAATTATTAAAATCACAAAATTTTTATTTACAAAATACAAAATATAAATGCAAGCTCTCTGTACTGATTGAGGATGTTTTGGGGGCTTCAGGTTTTTCTTTTTAATGCATTTAATCTCAGAATGAATCTTTAATGAATTTGAATTCTTACAACTGAATATCAGTCCTGCCTTGTGGAAGCAAATTTCTAATATGACAACTTTTTTATAGTCAAGATTCTGCAAAACACGACAATAAAAATAATTGAACATGGTTGCTATAGCTAAAAGCTGATAAATACATGGAAAAATGTTTCACATTAGGATTAAGTTTCTCATTTTCTAATGAAATTTCTTTTCAGTGATACTGGAAACTGCAACATGACTGCAGCTGGTGATAAAACGGTAACAAAACAAAATAAAATGCAAATTAATGACATGCAAAACCATAATGAAGATGTAAGAAAGCCTATAGTAAGTGTAGGCTTCCATACTTTTTAAAGTTTATCTGTTTAATCACACTTCAAAGTCAATGCATGATAGATAGAGCCCAGGCATTCCTAGCAAACATGGTTAAAAAACCCTTAATTGATACAATTCTTACTTTCAACACTTTTCAGATTGTTCCTTAACTGTTTGGGCAGAGGTAGTTTAAGGATGTATATATGTGCATTTAATATGTTACTTTAATCTTAAGATTCCTATAAAGTTTGCATTTTTAAACCTCTTAGTGAAGTTTTAGTTGATGGAAGATGTGCCTATGAGTTTGCTCTGTATTGTTATTATTTATATGGTTATTGCTGAAACTGAATTATACACAAAGTTCCTGAGGGACATTTATAGTCCTCTCTCTGGCTGCTGTTGCTGTTGTTAGTACCTAGCAGTTTCTGCACTTCCTTTAACTTTTTGTGCATTTTATAGAAGATGGGTAGGTAAGGTCAGCCAACAAAGTTTCCATTGATGAAGTCCTAACAATAAATGCAATTAAGCAGACTTAAATTGAAGATGAAATAGCAGATAAAAGTCACTGATCTTGGAGGACATATAAAGCTTCTGATTTTCTAATGAAGGTGCAGCTATTCTATGTTTCAACATGCAGGAAAATCTCTTAGGTTTTTTGTCACATTCTTTATAATGTTAAAATATGTGTTAGTTTATGTATATCACCTTATAGCACACCACCAGGATGGCAGATATCAGATTGGAAAATACTGGCTGGAATGAAAGCTTATTTTAGTGTTTCAGTATTTTCTTACAATTTTAAACCTTGCTTTTTATTTGCCTTCCTCATATCTATTTATTACATATTTTCAGCTCACAGCAGCCGAAATAGCAAGAACAATAACACGTTTGTATTACTATGTACTCTTTCACTCCTGTATTTTAGAAATGTTTATGGGATATTTCCTGATGTAAAGTAATAATGAACATTTCTTAATGATGAATGAAGTATTACACCCATGACCCAACCACACATTCCCTGGTGTGTGATTAAAATTTTAAATACAACAATGGCGTTTCACATTTGTGTTATAGTCATGACGCTATTATGAAATCATCTGTTCCCAAGTCAAACACAGCAAATTTCCAAACATTAATGCTTTATCTTCATGTCTCTAGCAGTTTTTTTCCATGCTTCACACAGGATGTCATGAGCTGTTGGAAAGGGTCCAGAGGAGGGGCATGAAGATGATCAGGGGGCTGGAGCACCTCCCCTATGAAGACAGGCTGAGGGAGCTGGGCTTGTTCAGCCTGGAGAAAAGAAGGCTGAGGGGTGACCTCACTGCAGCCTTTCAGTACCTGAAGGGAACCCATAACCAGGAGGGGAGTAAACTCTTTGAAAGGGCCGATAATAGCAGGACAAGGGGAAATGGTTTGAAGTTGAAAGAGGGAAGATTTAGGTTGGATGTTAGGGGGAAGTTCTTTACTAGGAGAGTGGTGAGATCCTGGAACAGGCTGCCCAGGGAGGTTGTGGATGCCTCTTCCCTCAAGGTGTTCAAGGCCAGGTTGGATGGGGCCCTGGGCAACCTGGTCTATCTAGTAAATGTGGAAGTTTTGTGGCACTGCCAGGCAGGGGGTTGGAACTTCATGATCCTTGAGGTTCCTTGCAACCCGGGTCATTCTGTGATTCTGTGATCCTCAAAAGTTAAGTTCATAACATTTTCTTCAGCAGTACAGCTTTTAAACAAAAATGCAGGCAAATGTATTTAAAGCAAAGCAAGGTAAGATACATCTTTTCCTCTCTGCTCCTGTGCCATCTCTACTCTGCACTAGTGGGCTAATTATTTAAAGCCACTTTTTCAACTTGCACATTAAAATAATATAAAGTTATCTAGCAAACATCTAAATTCAGAATACCCAAATGTGACCAAATTATTGTGGTTCTAGATACTTGCATTTTTTTCCTCACAAAAATTCTAATGTGAATGTTAATCCCCCCACATCCACTTCATTAACATAATAATTTATCTGCTCACATCATAAAATATGAAATATGCAAGTGAAGAATAAAACGTAAACAAAAGACTTCTGCAAAGGTTTGCAGCAACCCTCCTTCATAGTAATTTAGTGCTGTGCTAAATGAGCTTGCACCCCCTCAAAGTCCCCAACCTGACTTTTACAAACAACATTTATGCAAATGTTGGCCCTTTTGGAAAAGAAAAAGGAAGGCTGAGGTACACAAACTGCTGCTAGGCAGCAAAGTTTGTCTTTTCCTCTCCACACTACTCAGTAGGCTGTTGACACCATTTGGTGATTGTGCTAGGTACACAGAGTGCTGCTTGATAATGGTTTTCTGTTGTGTTGTACTTATAAATGAGATTATGGTGCAGTTTCCATGGAAAGAGAATGAATGTTCGTCTCATCAAAACTACTTCTAAGAAAAACAATTTATTCAGAGATGTTGTGATACATTTTTTTTTATGGTTAGTTTTCCTTAAATTGTGTAGCCACAGATTTTCTAATATAAAAACGTATCTGATGAATAATTGAAATTCAAAGCAAATACGTAGCATGCAAAAGGCTGCCAAGCCTATAGATCATATTTGAAATTGTAATTTATCTCAGAAGGTTCAAATTTTTAATCAGAAAATCAGAAGCAAGAAAATGTATATAGATTATTTGATTATTCCTAACCTATTGGTTAGACTCTAAGTATTCTTTACTTAATGAAGAATCTTTACTTAAGATCCGATCTTACCAGCATTTATACAGTTTCCAGTTAATAAAATTTATGTTTTCCCTTAGCATCCTTAATCTCTAAGCTTAATACGTACATGAAGTACTTCTCAAGATTGAAGATCTAAAGACATGGGTCTTTAGATGGATGTGTAAATGGATGTGTAACAGCATTGCTGCCATTATCTGACAAAAAAAAAAAAAAAAAATAAAGTTCTTGAAAGGGGTCCTATGCCGAGAAAACTGGTTCATATAATCCATTGTCACAGTTCAGTATATAAAGACCACACAGGTCACCTGGGACAAGAAATATGTTGAGACAGAGAATACTCTGAAATATAGGAGCTTATTGCTCTGTATAGGAGGACTGGCATCTCAGACAGCCAGAGAAGGTGCAATCACATGAGAGATTTAGCAGCTTCAGTGAGTTCATTCTCAAAAAGTAATCAAATCAGGAAAAAAATCTGACCTCTACCTGATACAGCCACAGGAGAAGCTGAAGCCCACCTGGTATCTCTGGATATAGCACTCGGTCTTTGCTAGACTGTTGCCTTGCCCTGGATGCCAACACTACAACATCAAACAGCCTGCCAGAGCCATGAATCCATATCAGGTGCAATTAAAGATGCGTGTTGTATATATCCATTGTATTTATAATAACTGCTTTTTCATTGGTATTGAAACATAGGATGTACAAATGTTAATTACAGTCCTGTCTTATATTAGAATGATGAGATCACGAAGAAGACAAAAAAGCACTGTAGGTAAACAGGGAGCAACTTACTGCTGACAGTAATGCTTACAGGGATGCTATTTTTCTCACGTAGAATGGGGAAATACTTAGCCTGTTCACTGTTCATCAGGAGAGATTAAACCAAGGCCAATACAGACAACAGACATGGCAAGTGCTATTTGGGAGAAACTGTCAATCTGCTGAGGAAACAAAGGACTTACGAAACTTCTCAGTATAACAAGAATATGTAAAAAAATCGGAGATATTGTTCCCTGTTCCCTTGAAGATTTCATTGGACAGTTGTCAGAAGCTGTCTTCTCTTTGTCTGTCATCTAAATTAAGTATGTAATTGATCTTTAAAAAAAGAAAAGTCTGACAGGCAAATCTTTCCATTTTTTCCCTTAATATGTCTAATCTTTTCAAGTTCAAAGCATTCCAGTGGAAATCAAACATTATTCCTATTTTTGAATTCTGCTCATTAAGCACACAATGTTTAAAAGATGGGCTTGAAGTATATGACAATAAATTTCAGCTATCAGGAGAAGCTGTAAAATCTATTTTTTATGGAAGATGGGGCATGCACTGTATAAAATAGGCCCATATTGTATATATGTCATTCAACACTTTCAAAATTATATGGGCTATGTTAATTTTCTATTCTTGATGATGGGTAACACATTGAAACTGTATTTAATAACTGAAGTAAAATGGAGCAAAGAAAATGAAGTAAAAAGTAAAGTACAAGCAAAAAATCACATTCAGCTTACAATAAATGTAACAATTTCAGCTATGATGCCTTCAATATTATGTAATTATATTGTATTACTCTATAAAGATACTCCTTGTACAGTAACAAAAGTTTACTTTTCATCTTAGCACCTATAAAAATAGTTCACTTATTGCTCTCTTAGCCCCAGAGCTGGAAAGCAATGAATAGGTGAATGTAATGGATTTAAAACGTTGATGCTTTCCTTTTAATTAAGGAAGTAGGAAAGCCAGATGCCATCCAAAATTCTTTTACCCAGCTCATTCCTAAACTGAGCAAACAAGCCAGAAAACTCAAATTCATTCCTGGAGAGTAACAACATTATCTTCATAAAGCATTTTAAGATTTAACCTGCACAAAAATTAACCTTACTTTCTTCTTCTCTGTAATGTTCAACAGTATAAACAGTCACGATAATTTATATTGAATGCATCTGATAACAAATCTTAAGTACTTCATTTTCCACTTCAGCACGAGCACTGTAAGATTAGCAAGACCACAGTCTCCGAGTGCTGTGCAAGTGCCTCAGGAAGCTCCTCTGCTTTGGCTTTGGCTACAAGCTCAGGGTTTTGCATTCACTCAGAGCCCAGTTTCCAACTTTGTGGCAACGTTTGGAGCCAAGGCCCCACAGTCCAAAAGATGACAAAGGAAGGCTGCATTTGGACAAGTGTCTAGGAAACAACAGATATTTAACTGACGGTTTTATGCTAGACAGCATGATAATTTTAAGACAGACTGAAAAGTATGAGACGCTTTCTTTTCATTACAATAGCTGCAATTTTGGAATTGAGAGTTCAGAACTGAAAGACATGAAAAGATCAGAATAGCTGTGTTTTTAAGAAGTCAAAGTATTACATTTTTCGGTACTTGGTAGGTAGGTTAACTGTCAGTCATATGCCTGGCTTGCATAGCTTGCTCACAGCTTTGCTCACTACATACACATAAGTATACATTATTTATTGATGGTGTTCTATGTCTCTCTCTGCTTTGTCTGACAGACATTTCCTACTTGCTTTTGTGTCGTACTTATCTACATTCTGCAGGAGAAACAATTAACCCAAGTGATTTTACAGCAGCTCTTTGCTTTATTTTATCTTAGTGGAATTTAATTCAGATAGATTCATTTGTCCTGTGTCTAAGTTGAGGAAAAAAAAAAGTGAAAGAATCATGCCTTTAATCTGTTTGCTTTTACAATGAAAACTGTGGGCCCCTTGCTTTTTTTTTTTTTTCTGTGCTGAAATTCTGCATGGTTACACAACAATTAAAAAGGAGATTAAGAAGCAAGACAACAAAGAAGTATGTTTATCGACCTGGCCTGCTGTATCTCCCATGTGGAGTACGGTAAGACTGCAGAACCTAAAACTAACAAAAATATATGTCACAAACTGATATATTTAAGGTAAGTAAAATACTCTCATGGGAAACTGCAGCATGGAAGAGGGTCAGAAAGTGGGGATATGTTGCTCTTAGAGTTAGTACACTGCATAGCAAGTTTATATGGATAGTCTCATGCGGATCTTCTCAAGGGGCCAAATCTATGCTCCTGAGAATCCAGCTTTGTCCTCAGCAGGACAAAGTTCAGTGAACTGCTATAATCTGTGTAAGAAAATAAGCTTGGCTGGGAAATAACTTGGAAGGCTTCCTTTGTGAAAAAGTACAGAGATGAAAGACTACTGTATTTTTGCAGAAGCATTTTAAATCCTTCAAAAGAATGGGCACAGCAAGAGGCTGAGAAGGCAGACACTATTAACTGGAAGTCAGCTATATAGCGGAAGAATAATGTCAAAGATTAGTACAAATAAATAAGTCAACAACTACTAAATTTCAACAGATCATGACAGCAGGAATACTGAGTTTTTTGGGGAAATAAAGTAAATTGCTGACTTCAGTCCAGCAACTCCTCCCCACTCCAAGGCAACAGAGGTCTCTTATGACTGCATAGCGGCTACATTATTTACTTAGCAGGGGTAAGCCATACACAAGGCAAAACAAGATTCAGAGGATATAGCTGAGTTTTACGTCCCCTCGTGCCCCAAGAGGATGGTCACTAGAGAAGAATTGGGTTGTGCAGCATGAGCAACTGCTTCTGTTGCAAAATCCAAAGCAGGCATTTGGTTCTGCTATCCATCACTGCTTTGGAGCTGTTCCTCCATGTTTGACTGGAGGATAACAAGAGTACGTGCATTTGCATACATCGATCACAAGGGTAGCTCTTCTAAGATATGATTTATCCCTAATTCTGAAATTAAAATCTGCGGTCTTCCTACCTTCATTATCATCCTTTTTTTAGAATGTAAGCTTTTTTTTTTTTAAAAAAAAAAATCTTTTGCTAACACATGCAGTAGTCTTTGTTCTGCACATTTGTTTCACTTGCTTTTCAAATTTTTGATGAACAGTAATTGCCTATTTTGCCTCCTAAAACCTTAAATTTAGAAATTTTAATGAATAACTAAAACATCGCTAAAGAGCACATACATGACTCTGCCTACTTCTGCTTTCCCACTTTCCAGGTCACCCTCAAATAAGGATAGGACCAAGGCCTCAAAGAACAGAACTGATTTTTCTTTATCTTCCTCTCCTTTTTCAAGTTCATAAAATCTTTAAATGCTGCACTTGACACAAGGAATATATTGAGGAAAAAAAAAAAAACAAAAACCAACACATAAAGAAAAGCATTTGATAAAACATGTTTTAGAGAAATTTTGCATGTTTTAATTCAGAGTCAAAAGGGAGGGATTATTTCCTCAGTAGCGCCAGACATTCTAGACAGGACTGTCCACTTGCTATTCTGGAGGCCAAGATACCTCTGCTGTCCTTGAACACAGAAGTCTGGTTTCTCAGAACACTGAGGAAGAAAGGGGTGAAGCTGATCTGCTGTCCTGGCTCATTATTTCCACTGGGACCAAACCACATGAAAAAGTGGAAGAACACAGCAGCTGGTGCTTCGCCACTGTGCTGCAATTTTCATGAGGCTGACAGTAGGCCAAGAAACTATGAAATGATAGAGACTCAGAATACCTGGAACAGGCTGTACATTGTTGATAATTATATTTGCAATGGCAATGATGCCTACACCAATATGATTTAGAGAAAAAAATACCAGCGTGAATACTCTTACGAAGGAATTATTGAAATAATAGCTTTAGAGGAAAGATTAATCAGCTGTATAAACATTAAATTTTAACGAGGGAAATTGAAAAGCCTGAGCATACCTAGCAGTAAGTAAATATCACTACTGAGGACTTTAACATTAAGTACTGCCTGACTTAACAAAGGCTCTGTCATTGCAAATGTGAAAATGATGAGATAAAACAGTTAAGCATCAAGGGAAAAACATAAAATGAAAAATAATAAAATGTGTATCACCATTCTTTTACACTGATGACAGAAAGAAAATTATATAAGCATTAAGAGAATGCTACTCATAGCTGCTCCTTCTTCATGGAAACTGCTAGAGGATTCACAATAGAGACGTAGTAGTTCAAAGAATAAAAAAAGAATATACTAAGTTTAATAGCTAAAGTGGTGCAGAAAACTGGCAATTTGTGTAGTTGGGTTGAGATGTGAAATGTGAGTGATGAGAACGGATGAAAATGACTGAGGTCTGCTGGTGAAGGGAACAGATGTAACAACTAAGACTCATTAAAACTTGACCAATTTATTTTTCATCTCAACAGCAGTAAGTATTTTTATAACAGTTGTAGCTGAATTTAGAATAGTAGTGCTACAACTCATGGCTAATAAGACATTTTCTAAAGTGAACAAAATAAATAGTTTATTTTGAACTTGCAAATAGCCTGGAACAGAAGATGAAATGGAAACTTAACACAAAAAACTACTAAGCAATAATCATCGGTGATCATTTCATCATGAACAATCAACAGTTATCCATGGCTGCTGGATGTGGGTAGCACATAAACAGGTGGGAAGAGCAGCATGAAACATATCTCATGCCTACACTTAAGAACTGCCAAGGCATCTCTCACTGTAATGGCAAGTCATGTCATGAGACAGAGAAAAGGAGGATCCTTTCCTTCACTGTGGTACCACAAACTGACTCCTATCTGCCAGAGACTCCTATTGCTTTCCAGCACTTTCCCCCCACTGACTGTCCTCTCTCCTCACTTTGACAGAGCTATCAGCTTCCTCACATCTGTTTCATTATTTGTAGCCAAATAACATCGCAATGATCCATTTCCAAGTACATCAAGGAAATCGCACAGCAACAGCAAACCCACTTAAACAAGGTACAACTAGGTACAACACTGCATTGCACAACAGACTTGGCCTTCTTCACATATAAAGGTTTGTTCTGAAGCCACTGGAGTGACTGAAGCTCCACAGTGGCCAGATGGTTGAGTGACACTGGTTGAGTTTCGAAAGTATAGAATCATAGAATAGAATCATAGAATCCTCAGAGCTGGAAGGGACCTCTGAAGGCCATCTAGCCCAACTCCCCTGCAATGAACAGGGATACCACAGCTAGATCAGGTTGCCCAGGGCCTGATCCAGCCTGGCCTTGAAAGTCTCCAGGGACAGGGCATCAACCATCTCTGGGCAACCTGTGTCAGTGCCTCACCACCTTCACTGTAAAAGATTTTTTCCTTATATCTAACCTAAATCTACCCTCTTTGAACTTGAAACCAAAGTGTACTGAGAAGGCAAGGAGGAAGCATTGTGAATATGCTATTAAATGGCACACGTTTCAGTTACTTGTACTACAGCCTTAATCACAGACATTGCACCTGCCATTTTCTCCAGAAGCTATGCATAAATAGTTCAAAGCACATACTGCAAATAATAAGCAACTGAAGAAAGAAGGGAAAATGCATTGAAAGTTCTTTTGTATTTGCTGCAGAACAGGGCTGTATGGGGCTGTATGGCACTGGAAACAGGTGAGTCCAAGCAGTTGGGTTTTTAAAATTTTCTCTCATTCTTTATGTACTTTATGATGTTTTATGTTCTTTATGTACAACGAACTGTCTGAATGTGGAAACTAAGATCAGAAAGAACAGTTTACAGGGACTATTTTGTCCCTCAGCAACAGATTCAGCTAAACACTCTCCTTAAAAGAATTCACTGTATTAAGTATTTGCATTGCAAGATTAAAAAGATAGTGCACCACATCCACAACTGCAACACTGATTTTTTTGTTTCTGTTGTTTTGTTAACTTTGGCAAAACCTGCCATGTATGTTCTTCAGTGGGCAATGGAACAAACTCAAATATAATCCAGATACCCCAAAGCTTTACCTGTTCTGCAGGTAACTTATGGAGGCATAAAAGTAAGCAACAAACAAATCAGTGTATCTTATGGTATTTTAAAATAACTTGCATAATTCTGTGAAATTTACTGCACATTTCACTAATTTTTTCTTCCCACATAAGAACAGTTCATGATAATATAAGGAAATGTCCAACGTCCCTCTTAACACCAAATGTAAATAGCTAGAACGAATTACTCTTTATACTCACTTGATGTAATAGGGCACTTTGTTTGGCGAGATTGCCCTCTCCCAGGGGCCTTGGACAGAAGCTGTTAACCAATAAAGAAACAAATAAATAAATAGCTGCACGTGTACATGCATACATACAAACATACCTAGAAGAGAAACATGGGGGTCAAGTTCAAAGCAAACAGGAAAGACAACATTAATCTCTAGAATTACAATTTTACACTTGGCCACGCTGATATTGGTCTGTTTGCTCAGTTGCCCATGAAGGCGGGAAGGATTAACCTGCTGTTCTGAAATTTCTGGGCTAATCTGAGTGAAATTGAACTCATTCAGCTGCAAAGATAAACATAAAAAAACTCCTTGGCTACTAAACTTCAAGAGCAGATATGAAGCAGAGCAGGCAACCTATCTCTGTGCTGTGCTCTTCTATAGGCTTCCTTCTGCCAATGTGTGTTTGGCTGAGTTTTCTTCAATTTCTTTTCTTGCGTGATCAGCTCCTTACATCCATCTAAGAACAAAGTTATATACTTGTTTACACTTCATGCTGAGTGAAGCTACGCTGACATACCCTCTGAGCATTTTGTTTATTCTCCTGTTGACTGGTTCTAAGTGCAGAACAACTTCATTTTTATTTCTCCGCATGACTAACTGTGCTTTATTGACTTCCAATAACAGCAAGTAATGAAGAAAATAACAGTGTGGGCACAAGAAACATTGAGGAAATAACATTACTTACTATTGGCTATCACGGTGTTAAATGTCTACATCAACATACAATATAATGAAAATGTTTTGTAATGAAGTCATATATAAAATGAATAGTTGACAAAATAATTCTAAATAATTAGATTCTGTTAGAGGCATCTTATAATTTACGCCACAGTCTGAACGCTAGGTTGCTTCTTTCTTTGTTTGTTTAATTAAGAGATTTTTATCTATCAAGAACTGTAAGACCACAGATTTTCTTTTCCAATATAGTGATTTCTTTACATGAAAAGTGACCTAGCTGGAAAAATAAAAAAATAAAAAAAATGGCTGTTTGCTTTCCCCAGTGTAATCCTTCTTTTTAGTGACCCCTGCTGTTCACGCAGGAAAAGAATCGTCTCTTGCACTCAACTCGGGATCTTTTGGTGAAGTTTTTTCTTTCTCTTTCAAAACAGACACTTCAATAAGGCCACTCCTAAGCTGCAGGTACTTCAACAAAGTCAACAAATCCCTGCATGTCAGAGGAACCACTTCATATATTTGTACTAGAACTGTTAACCACATAGGAGTCAATCTGCAGAGTGAAATTCCTCCCCTGCTGACCGACTGGAGTTGGAGGAAAGATGTGAGACTTTCTCAAAAAATAGCTTCACTGGGAAGTTCTGATATTTTGGTAAATGTGAATACATGTGGATTCTGGAGGAAGACTGGGAGGATAGGGACCCCAGTGAGGCAAGGCAGCGTGAAATGAGCTGGAGCCATTTCAGACGCACTGGAAAGGAGAAGGGAGCAGGGTGCAGCCTGTGCAGTGGGACAGTGGCTTTTGTGTGCACTGTAGATGATGCTGAGAAGCTAGGATAAGGAAGGAATATGTCTGGAAGAAATCCAAATTTGGTGATTGTAGTTCAGATTACTGGCGGCCTATGAAACGCCTGCCACGGCATGTTAGTAGGTCCTGTGGTTATTGACTTTAACCCCCAAAAAACCATCTACAGCTCAGCTGAATGCACTGCTTTCCTATTTCTTACATGGTTCTGCGCTTTTTATGAAAGAAAGGAGAAATTAAATTTTGATGGCATGAACCGTGAAAACAGATAGCTCTTGAAGTGCATCAGAAATGCAGAATGAATTATAATGACAGCTCCCATGGAAAAAAGAGTGCATTAATGCCATTGATGTGTCATAACCCACACGTACAAAAGCACTGCACATTTTCCAATGCCAATACACAGATACACACATCAGTGAGAGATAGTAAAACATTCTTTCCTGGGACAGGCACTGACTTTTTGTTCCATGCTTGTACACTGTGCATTGTATTTCTTACATAATTCTCCCCTAACGATGCGAATATTGCCAGGCTACAGTTCTGCCACTCTATGTTTCTTTTCTTTTCTTTTCTTTTTTTTTTAATTAAACACCCGAACAACAGATTGCCATATATTTTTGGAAGGTGTGCTTTTTCTGTTGTTTCTGAATTAATCTGCGTAAGAGCTTAGCAGTCATAACTTATCACAAAATCTTACACATGATGATAGTGTTCTGGATACTTTGAAAGAGGAACAAATGCTTGCCTTCATGAGAACTAAGTGCTCTAGGAATAATGAAATTCTGTGATGTTCTGCATAATGGGATTTAGTGTTCCTTCAGGAGATTGCTGTGAAGCTGTCTATAATACACTTTTGCTTTCCTGAATGATTCCAGCCCTGCCTGAATTTGAGTTGACAAAATATGCAGTACTTTTTACAGCTATGCTGAGAGAATAATCATTTCATTTTTGGCAGAAGCCCAGAAGCTGAGAGCAGTTGTTTCTTATCGCTACGTACCAGTATGGGTTTAGTACCCATTACAAAGCTAGCACAGGTAATGGACATGTATCTGTAATTCCTAGTTACAAGCATGCTACTTGTCCAACTAAACACACTTGCTGGCAAACACTCTTCTCTATGACACTGTAGTATCCATGCACTCAAGAAGTAGACATTTTCCTTTTTGCCATATGTAATTCAGAAGTGTTTTATTGTTCTAGCTTCCAAAGCGTAGGAATCCATTACAATATACCCAGCTACTTGCAATGATGTCTACTGAAATTGAGTACTGTAACAAAACGCAGGACATTTTAAGAGTGAATGTAAATTTCCCTATACTTTATTTCATTGTTATTCATTTTAATGGTTACCTAATCTGAGAGTTTTATTTTTCCTGTTGGTGCGCTCATTTCTAAGACTTGCTTCTCCTATTGTTCAGCATAAGTAAACACGGCACTTGGTGGTAAGCCTACAACTTTGTTTGCAGAATGCATAATGAAACAGTAATGTGCTGGCTCTAGGAACATCAGCAGTGTTTTAATCTGTGTGGGAATCTGAATGAAATACTAATTAGAACGATACTATAATTCTGTATGTGTCCATATTGCAAAACTAATTTGATTAATATTTCCCTTTAACACAACAAACATCACAAAAAATATGTGTATGTTGATTAACAGTAAACTATCATTCCTCCAGCTATTCAAAGAGTTAATTTAGTATATCCACTGTTACAAATTACTCGCAGTAGACTTTACTTAAGCAATGAGCCCGCACCTCTATTGACCATACAGTGTCATAACTTTATACTTTCAGTTTTAATTACGGGAAAAATCTTTTGAGTCTTAACCATCACTTGTGGAGCTAAAGCACTGGGAAACAATTTTAGGACAGGAACCATGAAATCGCACTTCCTAGTACCTATCCTCCATGCAGTGTTATGTATAACTTAACAATTATTTTTTCTCAGGAATTTATTATATTAATTATATATGTATTTAATTTTCATGATATTTAAAGTGGAGCTCATCCATTTGTTCACAGCCAAGACCTGTGCTACCAGCTTAGTGACCACTCTATCTGGAACACAAGGTGCTTAATTACATTCATGTTTTATTAACACTAATAATTTGCTTCCTTAGCCTAACTCTACCTGTGTGACTGCTATTTTTCTACCTGGGATGATCACTGTTATTATCTTTATGCAATCACAGAGCTAAGAGCTTGTTTTATTTCTGCACATAAAATGTGTTTTCATACCCATTATTTTTACTGCAGCTAGTTATGGAATTGGCAACTTCAGATAAAGGCAGGCAGGAGCAACAGAACAATGAGACAGTCTTTCGGTCTGCAGAGGTTTTGCTCTCCTCACAATCAGAAGTTTGTGTATTCAAGGTACTTCACTCTTTCAAAGAAGATGCATCGAGTGCTATCCCAATTATTTTAAAATGAGACCTTTATAAAAGATAAACTGTTGTGCTCTACAGTCTTCAAAGAGCTTACGCTTCTCTTCCTGAGAGCATACACTAAATCAATGTTTCTCCTCCATAATCAGTTCCTGATACACACTGGGAAGTGTGTGCCCAATAAGTATCCCCATGTGACAATGGCACAATGCAAGGGTTTGCATCATCTATGAACTCTTTGACATCCCTTGTAACAAACATCAGGATACTTCTGTTAAGTATTATTTTATTCCAAATTTATAGAGAATTGATTTCTAAATTATGTGCATTTATTATTGTACCAAGTGAAATAAGGGAACAATCATATTGTGTTGTGTAGCACTGAGGCCTGCTGTTGCACTGTGTAGCTGAGAAACTGAACTCGGAACACAGTGACTGCGCAATTTAGAAGTTACAAGGCAGAAACATCAGCCAAAACCTGCCTTTCCTAAGAGCTACACAGCATGGGGTTTATTCTGCTCCAAGTCCCAGCTTGCTGTACGGCACACATGAATGACTCCCAGGCATTTCAGTGACAGCTACTTCTCAGTTTGGACTCCACAATTCTTAAATCCAAGCGAACACCCCTTACTTCCCTGCAAAGCCTGCAGTACTGTCTGTCGCTGCAACACACATGCAGGCATATAACGAATACATTATTTTCTGAATGCATCTGATCAGTTTGAAGAAGGGATTATTAGTCATGAAAACATTCATCATGAAGTCAGAGACAGTATTAATTTGTTTTAGAAGAGTTATAAAAAGGGCTTTCCATCCTGTACTCCCAGCTGGAATCCTTGTGGCCAATTTATTTCCTACCTAAAGCCTAGGGTTGACATGTATGATACAACTTAAATACTGCATGCCTTACATCACGAACAGTATTTCCAGAAGCTTCCAAAGGATACTTGTAATGCAAAATATAAAATCTAATTCTCCATTTTCTTAAATGTCACACTACTGTAAAATTACAAAAATACAAGCATCTACTTGTTTAATAAAGAAATACTGCATGAAATAACAGCAGAGCAATATAGTCTGCATTGATCCACATATCCCAAGTTACAGATACTTCATGTTTTTAACAGTGGCTGTTGCACTCATGTATTGTTAAAAATAAAACCTTTAAAATTGGCTCATCATATTGTTGGTGACTTTTCTGCAAGTGGAATCAGATAAATACAAAAATAAATCTTTGCTAAATACTCAATTTAGCAAAATATACTAGAAAAATTCTGACAGATATATATAAAGACAGAAAATCTCTGTTGTGCCACAATCCAGGAATTTGAGGACTAAAGGAGTGGTCTAAACTTGACACAACTTACAACTCATGACAACATGGGCACACGGCTAAATGCATCAGAGTTAAACTTGTTGGTATAAAATACAAATATTTCTTTTAGGAATCACAGATCCAGCATTACTTCAAAAATATGGAAAAGTATGTTGTGGGGGAAACTTTGCCCTAGCAACATAGCACTTCATCCAGTGCACAAAAGGCAACCCATGTTTTGAGTCTTATATTGATTTAAGAGTGAAGAATAACACTGGATTACTTGCAGATTATTTACTATTGCAGCATATAGAATTATCTACTAATCGAGAATAAAATACTTATTTTATTTATTATTAGCAAAAACAGGACAGGAATTTCCTTGATAACAAAACAAAACATTGCTTTAAAATTAATACCACGCACTATTTTGAAGCGGTGGCAAATGAAAACCAACAAATAAAGATTTAGAATGAATTACACATAGTTACCATTTTACGGTGCTTTTTTCTTAGAAGCATTTTTATCACAAACACAGGATATTAATTTCAAGGAAAAAAATTGTGCTCACAGGTGAATAGAATGGGAGAACATCATTTTTTGAGAACTGACTTTATCATTTTGTTCAGAAATTTGTATTCCAATGCATTATAGAGGCATGTTGGGTCATATAAGATATACCTTGGGAGATTATAAGAAATGGTCAATACTCAAGTTCTCAATGCAGATGCACATGCAGTCACTTTGTATTTAGACAAAAGTAGGAAAAAAAAGCAGTCAGGATCCTGACTAGGATTTAGCTAGCTTGACCACATTCAAATGCTATTACAAAACCTCTGTGCTTCCAGAGAGTTCTCAGAGTCAGGCTGATTCTTCTGAGACTACTTATCCTCCATCTTTTTATTATTCCTTGCTAATATTGCCTATTCAAAGCATTCACTGTGATTTCTAAAAGTATGAAATCATATATCCCACAGACATGGATGAATGGACATGGTCTTTGATGTCTGCATGTAAGAAGTGGTATCTGGAAGACAATGTATGATAATATATGCAATGAGAAATAAAAGACAAAGATACTGCTGTTCACACTGGAAAATGATCTCTCAGGTGAATGGGTAAAATCTCTTAAGAGTCCTGGAACCCTGTCATTTTTAGAGTCAGATCTCTTAATTAGCAGGACTTACCGTTTTACAGACATGTTGCCTGTGCAAGAGAGTTTCACTCATCTTTGCTTTGCATAGGGATCTAAGTCCTCAGAAAGCACTCAGAGAAATCCAGGATTTCTCAAGAGAGTGGCCTAAATAGCAGAAAAATTGAACAAAGGCCCAGATGGAAGAGAAAAATAGAGATCTGAACCACAGGAGCTCTGAGTATATTCAGAGAAGCAGAGTCCTAGGCTACACAGCCCACTCCTTTGGTCGTATTTTTCACTTCTAAACAACTGCATGAGCATTTCAATCACTAGCTTGTCATGCAAACTGTTGGTTTCACCTTTCCCAGCCTTTCTGTTTCTGAAAGAAAGCTGCTATGGCTGCTTCACTTCATGTTGAAGTCAGTGCTGTTACTGCTTGAAGCCTAGAAGTGCCTGGGAAGCACAAGCAGCACCTGGGATTTGCTAGTTGAGGTCAGAGCTGCCTACCAGTTATACCTGAGCACTGCTCATGGAGCCATTCCTTGACACGCTGCACATGCTAACAGATGGTCTCACACTGGAAGTAAATTATGAGGCTTGCTTATGCCTTTAAAAGATGCAATATCTTCTATTTTTTAGCGCTCACAAATGATCCACATGAGTGAGCTACCACATTACAAAAGGGACTGATGGAAGGTTGGCTAGCATGGGAAATGATATTAAAAGCAATCTGTCATTAATCATACCTCTTACTTACTGCATCTCAAAAAAACATATTGTTTTGATAATATAGGTGGGTTCTCCAACAAGAAAAAATGAATCCCATTCTTTGCCAGAGGCAGCATTGTACACACAAATAAAGGAGTAGTCAAAAAAGTGGAATTATTCCAGAAGAGAAAGTAAAAACTCTGGAGTTGGCATTCTTTTGAAATGTGCACTCAAAGTAGGATTTCAAGTATTCTTTTTCATGCTTCAGTTTCTGTATATAGCTTCCAAATTAAGCACCACCATCCATGAAGGAATCACATATTTTTTTTCATTTATTTATTTAAATGACTTTACTAAATATTTACCAGTTTCCCTCTAATAGGATTTTTTTTTTCTATTTTTTTTCACATCCCAATTTAGATCATTCTAATTAAACAGCAAAACCTTCAAAACCTACAAACTGCGAATTCATGGTATGTCTTGAGCACATAATACATTAACCAGCTATATCTTAACAACTATTCCTGCTAATGGTGAGAGTCTCAGTCCTCAGCAAAGTGGTCAAGAATACTTGGGGAAGAGCTGGGACTCAGAGGAAACTGGTAGAGCGCAAGATGAGCTCGGGAAGCATGAAGGACTGATTGGAAGATCGAGACCTGAGGTGAGAGAGCCCAGCAAAAATGTGCATGAGGCCTGGAAAGGGGCAGGTCCACATGCTAGCAGAGTGATAAGGAAAAGTTATAGGAACAGCTCTTGGAACAGGCTGTAAGTGCTTAGAAATGGCAACTACCGCTTGATTCCTTGCCTGCATAGGATACGATAAATAGGTCCTGTACAACTCCCCACTACTTCTGTGCCATGTTTTCAACAGCCTTAGAATCATAGAATCATAGAATCACAAGGTTGGAAAGGACCTACAAGATCACCTAGTCCAACTGTCCTCCCATTACCATTGCTACCACAAGCCACTAAACCATCTCTTGTAGCTCCTCAGCCAGATGCCTCTTGAACACTGCCAGGGATGGCAACTCCACCACCTCCCTGGGCAGGCCATTCCAGTGCCTGACCACTCTCTGAGAGAAAAAGTTTTTCCTTACGTCTAATCTAAACCTCCTCTGGTACAACTTGTTGCCATCTCCAAAAGCACCGATGCAGAAATAAGATGCCAGATGGCAAAGACCATGGTACTCCCTCTCTTAAAAAGCTACTTCTTCAACAGATCTGCTTCTGTCAGTGCAGGGATGTAGATGAGTTATCTGGAAAGCATGTAAAAGCATACTTCCCTTGAGTATGGTAATAATGCATGATTCTGCAGGACTTTATGCTTTGGGGATTTGATTTTTATAAAACATGAGGCCCACAGATGCACTGGTGGTTTTCAGTGACTGAACACATACACTTGGGAAGGATTTGGTGGATACTTTCAGCATTTCAAGCCCAGGCTGGTTGGGCCTTTGAGCAACCTGGTCTAGTGGGAGGTGTCCTTGCCTATAGCAGGGGGGCTGGAACTAGATGATCTTAAAGGTCTCTTCCAACATAAACCATTCTATGATTCCATGATTACAAGTGCCTAACTTTTTCAGGTACATCTATGAATATGTATTTGCACGTTTGCACAAACAGCTAAGACAGAGAGAGACAAGCAAATAAATACATAGGATGTATATGCCCTTTCTTTTTTTTCCCCCTCAGTAATTTATCTATTTCCAAGGCCAGCATGCTTTCCCCCAGCTCCATTTCCTAAAGCGATCCTCAAATGGCAACAAGTGACCAGAATGATTTCTGCTGTCGGCTTGCCCTGGTTAGTGCACTTTTGGATTCATCTGCATTATCAGCAAAGTGGTATCTGTCACGCAAGTTGCCAAGCTGCACTCAGAAATGGCACAGAAAACAATACTGTGATGTTCAGTATGATGGCATAGTTCAGATCATTCTATTCTCTTGCAAATTGCAACACAATCTTGGTTAACGTACACCACATTTTTCATTTCTGAGGAACGTTTTTTGTTCCCCGGGAACGAACTGTATGTCAAATAAGAAAAAGGCATCTCTTTACATATTGCATTCATGTCATACACCCATAACTCTCACACATTCCATTCTGGCAAATCTGACTTGCAGTTATGCTCACTGGGCAAATTACTAATTACCAAAGATTAAAAATTAATAAAAAATAAATTTAGAAAAATTAAAAGAATTGAAAGAAATTGGTCTTATTTCTTCCGAGACTCATCATCTGATTAAAAAGAAAATAAATAAGTAAATAAAGGATGCAAGGCTGAACCACTGTGAGCCTCAATTGTGCTTCTATGGCACAAGATAGACTCTTTTTTAAAATTTGCCGTTCGCCCCACTGTCACTGTCTCTTTTTTTCTCCATTGCCTTTCTCACTCTGGCTGGTGGAAACATGTTTAACCAATTAAAATTACAGTGCAGTATCAGCTGTAGAAAAGTTTGTCCTCTTCCCCAGTGTGAATGTAGCTGTACAATAATAGCAACATCCATTTTTTGATGTCTAGATAGCTTGTCTCCTCTCTGCATGGAGGAGCCATTATCCCGTGACTGTGTTCTGTTCTGCTGATATAATCTCTTAAATAAAGTTTCACTGTTTACTTTCTTTAATTGAAGTACAATAGAAAAGACATGGTCTTTGAAAAGCTTCATATTAGTTACTGCCTTAGAGCTTTGAAGGTGTTTCAAGTTGTCTTTCAGCATACTTCAAAACATCCTTGATGAAAGAGTGCATATGGAGGTGGAGTGGGAATGTTACTGGCAAAACTAATGGCACTTAGATTTTATGCAGAGTTGTAAATGTTTACTTAACTGCAAACCTTCTGCCAACTTTCTCACTATGGTTTTGATCCTCTTACTACTCTGCTAAGTGATAAAATCCTACAAAGCCTGTAGAAAAATATTTTTCTTGCCTGCCTTATTTTGTCCCTTTTTGGAGTGGAATACTTCTGAACCTGAACAGAAAAAGCAAATTTGATTATTACTTTCTCTCTCTCTCTCTCTTTTTTTAATCCTTTCTGGGTTGCAATCATCAGAAACTCTTATATTTTTCCATATCTTTTTATTTCTTTAGTCCTAAAAGGACTTCAAACAATGAAGAATAGGTTGGCAATGACAAATGTATGGGCAAACAGACCTGAAACTGGCAGTCATTTTCCTTTTACTGTGGACTATGTGAACTTATTTAAAGCAATAAAAAGAAGAAAAAAACATTTGAATATGGTCTAAAATAGAAACTCAGAGCAACTATAGTTAGCACACAAGTACAATTAATTGAGTGTGCAAGCTGAGCAAGAAAAATGGAAAATTACTCACTGGTAAGAAAATGCTGGGAAGTAGGGCCAAAATCCCTGTGAGCTTCATGCAGTTGCCTGATGCGCTCATCAATGGCCACCTGTGAAGAGAGAAGAAAAAAAACACCCCATGACTTTCTGCAAAAAAGTAACAAGTAGCAATTATAGTCAGATACTTTTTTCATTAGAGAACATTCTGTTTAAAATTAAGAAGGCTCCTGCAACAATCAGGGATTAACTGGGATTTAATGTGTCTTTTTCAAAAGAAAGAAGGTCAAAAGAGGTTTTTCCCCCTAACTTAAATCGATGCTGGAACAAGTTAAAAATGAACAGGCTGATAAATATAGATACAGCAAATTTGCCTGATTATATGCACTTGCAAAGAATATGACCATTGACTGCCATTACTGAAGTCAGAAACATTTCCAACTCTCTTCCAAGATCTGAAAGGTGCTTACAGTGAGAGCGGGGTGGGTCTCTTCTCACTGGTGAGAGGTGACAGGACGAGGAGAAATGGCCTCAAGTTGCACCAGGGTAAGTTTAGCTTGGATATCAGGAGAAACTTCTTTTCAGAAAGGGTTGTTAAGCACTGGAATAGGCTCCCCAGGGAGGTGGTTGAGTCACCACCCCTGGATGTGTTTAAAAACTGTTTGGATGTGTTGCTCAGGGACATGATTTAGCGGAGGGTTGTTAGTTAGGGTAGTATGGTTAGGTTGTGGCTGGACTTGATGATCTTTAAGGTCTTTTCCCACCTGAGCAATTCTATGATTCTGTGATTCTGTGAGACTTCTCCTTTGTTTTAATAATTACTTTCCAATAAATCCAGTAAGATGGAAAAAGTACTTTCTGACATGCAGAATTTCTAAAGAGAATGACTGCTCTATGGATTGCCCGTAGGGAGTGGTTTCCTGTATGAGAATGACAACATCCAGTTTGCAATCAGAATAGTAGGACCCTTGTGGCATTTGCCACCAGTTTGTTCACAGTCCATACAACTTCTTTAAGTGTGGCAAAGCCAATAAGGCTTATCATTACAAAATATCCAGGAGAGATTTGAGTTGCTCAAAATTATTACACTCAGATTTTTCACATCCTATGCGCATCCAGCAAAAAAGAAATAAACGGAATACCTCAGAGTAAGCTTTCAAACTGAACAACCTTGGACATGAGCCAGGAAATATCTTTGTTTAGAGGTAACTTTCTTAATACAGAGATGAATAAAAAATGGGAAATCCTGAATATTCTTTGAGAACAATCACTTCAGAATTCAAAGGTACTCCATTTGGTTACCAAAAAGTGCCAGTTACTGACCTACTGTATGCAACCTTTTAGGTGCCCAAAGATGGATTCACTGTTGATGTTAAAGCAAAGAATATTATTGAAATTGGTCTCAAGGAATTTTACTAAGATGTAAACAATAAAATAACAGAATTCGAAGTCACAGTTACTGGAAAAATTGAAGAAACAATAATTACTTAAAAATTCCTGAAGACTGGGTACCTCTTCCAATGAAATCAAAGTTGGATTTCGCGTTATGGCTGAAACTCTAACTGGTGGGAGAAACAAAATTGTATCCACCAGTCAGAGAATCAGAGAATCATAGAATGGTTTGGGTCTTCATAGCTTTGTCATGATTCTTGAAAAAATGTTTTCACTTCTCATTTCATTACCAACAACAAGCAATAGGTAATTCATCAACTTAAATTTTGTCTTAAATTTTCCTAGGAAGCAAATGAAATAAGTTCCACCAATACAAATATATCTAGTAGTCTACGCTGTGCACTGAACCAAATGCAGTCTTTCTTAGAACAAAATGTGCAAAACTGCAGTTGTATGTGAAGAAAACAGCACAGTTTTTAATCCAACTGAAACATTCATTTTCCTTGCTTTATATGCAAGAAAATATATGTAATATTAATGAAGTTTTGCAATAAAAAAAACACATTTCTCAATAGCCAAACAAAATCTCTTCTGACTTCAGTAGTCTATTTCTGCTAGTATCAGCTCAGTCAGATTACTGTGCAAAAAAGGCACTGTTTTAAAGGTACTGTTACCAGTTTATAACATATGAGATGGACTGGATTAGGCTGTCTTTTAGTTATAACTCCCTACACTATTTCTCCACAGATAATGCTACTGAAAAATAAACAGTCAAATTTCTAACAAGATATTCAAAAATGGTTTTAAATGACCAAAATCTTCTACTGTTATCTATTTTTAGCTTAAAAACATTAGGATATTCTGTGATCAAGATACTTGACTTATTGCTTTTCTTCACTAACATTTTTTACTTGAAGAAACACGAATTTCCATTATTTATTTAATCCATAGTTTTGTGTTAAATATATCTTCTTTCAATCAGAACAAATGAAGGAGTCACTGTAGAGCAGTAAACATTATACATAAAGCTGAGGATTGTAATAAAAAAAAAAACCCACACTGATTTTAAGTGATATTGACATAGAACATAAAAAGCTTCTGCTAAACAAACAAATAAAACATGTTATTTAAAGTCCCTTTCCACTAAGAGAGGAGAATTTAAAAACATCTGATGAAACACATTCTGTTTACCATCATTTGAATGCAGCCATGTGAACTGGATATATAATCAGGTTCAGATAAACAAATGATAATGATAACATAAGCAAAGCTATATAATGCATTTGTTAGGAAAAGTTTCTTCTTATTATCTAATGTAGGGATCTTATCTTGAAAGCACTTTTTGTAACAGCTCTAATGAAATCTGAATAAGGATCTGTTGGGTTTAACTTGCACCAACTACTACAGTCTCTCATTTTTGCTATTTTTTTCTAGATTTTAATTGAACATTTTTAGTAATATGAAGTGTTATATTGTGTATATGCCCAGATTACAAAACAAGCCTAGATAAAGAAGGAAAAAAGAAAATTAAATGTTTTGATTCTCATTGTTTTTCATGTCCTCAAAAAGTACCATTCAATAAGTACTAAGTAGTGCTGTAGTTGCAGAGCTACTTGGAATGCCATGACAGAGGAAGGCGGCACGTACTCTAATACTGTTAATGTTGTGCCTGCAGATAATGAGTGCCCTCTGCAAAGAGCTGAAAAAATGTTCTCTCTCTTGTTCTGTGAATCTTATACACTTGGCTGTACAAATTCAGCACTGCCACTACACAATGCTCAGCCGAAGCCTAGCACTGTGCCTTCCTCATAGCTTCGATTTTGAATTGAACAAGTTCAGCACGGGAAACCGCCTCCATGGTACCTCCTGGACAGGTTGTCTCTGACTGTACTCTGCAAATGAGTGGCTCTGATCGCTGCGTGAAAGCGAAGGTGACTGCTAGCTGGCAGTTTATTTGTGCTCATTATGCTTTGGGAATTCTAATTCAATGAACTTTGCAAGGCACTTATTGAAACAAGTCTTATTTTTGACAATGGCCACAATGAATTTGCAGTAATGAAGGAAGCTGGTGACCAAGTGTTACGAGAAAACATCAGGCAAATGGGGAATCTTACAAGTGATTATACGAATACCTCCACCTTCTTTACCATGATGGCAAACCAGAAAGAGACTCTGATTCAGGCACCTGAACTTTCAGTTAATTCACTTCTCTGTCAAAGGCCTCTGTTCCGACTTGCTTCTCTGAATGTCCTTTCATATGCTTAGAGAACAAATAACACAAAAATACTAAAATGTTAGCTATCTGTTAAACACTTCTTATGTATCTCCTTCCTGAAATATTCAGTCTCCTGCAGTGCTCCCTAAGAGATCTAGCATGCAACTGCATTTGGCTTTCTGGTCCTCATGCTGTGAATGATAAATGTGTGAATGCACACTCTTGCACAAAAAAGGCACAGACAAATGCCTACAGTTCTGCTCAAATTATACTGTACCACCAGCACCTTTGCTGTACCATATCACAGTGCAGTCCAACTGCTGCCATACTAGTGAACCAGCTGAAAACATGCATAATACACTCATCTGTTCTTGCTGGAAAATATTACCGTCTTTCAAAGATTAGTTATTGTAGAAAGATTTAATAATGTTCTCCATGTTCTGATTTTTCCACAGCAATCATGTTTGTAATACATATCTGTTTGCCAAAAACATTGGATAAGCAAGGGAATAAAGTGTATTACAGAAATGGGATTCAAATTAGCATCCCTTAACTTGCAGTGTGATGTTGCTGCCAGAACTGAAAGAACTGCTGGTTTTCTCCTAGAAGACTTCTGAAGAAACAGTGTGAGGAGGAATTAATCAAAATCTGTTCTGTCTGTAGAGTGATTGTTTATTTGCATTCATGTAAAAAACAACAATTCTACATGTGACACCAGGGAGAGCAGTACCTGAAAAGTCAATATGCAGTTTAAAAAATGAAAGTAGCAAATGAAAATTCTGTATAATTATACTTCACACATCTACGTACATTCTATGTACAGTACTCTTGAGACTCACCCCGACTGAATTCCCAGAATCATAGAATCATTAGGAAAAGAGCTCTAAGACCACCCTGTCCAACCACCAGTCCATCCCCACCATGTCCACTAACCACGTCCCTCAGTATTACATCTACACAATTCTGAAACTCCTCCAGGAACAGTGACTCCACCATCTCCCTGGGCAGCCTGTGCCACCACTCTTTCTGAGGAGAAAGAAGATGAATCTCTTATAAGTACCTTAATTTTCAATCAAGACAATTTTGTTTTTCTTCCTGTGTTTTCTCTGCACAGTTACATTTGCAGTTCTGAAGCTGACTTATATTCTTTCTAGGAAAAAAATAAAAAGATCTTTTTATCTCTGATGTTCCTGGAAAAGAACAGCAGCTTCTTACTATGCCTATTTCTAAGCCAAATCATGCTATCGAAGTGTCTCCACTTCTTACTGTCATGTGCTATTTTGATAAGGGATGATTAATAACACAATAAAGAAGAAAATGTTCAATTCTCCTTCTTCCTAATTCATAATTGCCAGGTCTACTAGCATGCTAGCCAAGCACTACAATCCCAACATAAAATGCAGAAAAAAAAAACACACTTTCTTTTTTTCTTAAAGAAAACAAAACTTTTTTTTCCCCCTGAATGTTCTCACTTCTGAATACAATATATATCAAATATAAGCCAATTTTAGAATATCTTTTAATCCACCAAGAACACAGCTTAAAATAGGAAAGGGAGAATGGATTCAATTAGTTCTATGTTGTCAAATTACTTCATTTTCTAGTTTTAGATCAGTGATAGCAGAGTGGAGGGGTCAGGTAGGTCTCACCTATTCGACTTAATGGAGACTTTTACGTTGGAGTTTAACTTCTTTAAATTATTGCTCATTTGAAGCACAGCACAGCATAATCTCCTTTGAGGTCAGTGTTGTCCTTTCTGTAAGGGTATCTAAGGGTGCATACAGCATAATATATAGACACCAATTCTACAATTAGGCTGCCCAAATGCTGGCAGATTACATGAAGTAGCAATTTTTACTGCTTATTAACATGACAAAGGAGAATTTACATTAATATTTAACAAAATACAATCTATAAAGAGTGAAGTCAACTTTTAAGAAAAAGATGGCTGAATATGCTCAGGATTCTGAGGAGAAATGGCAAGGAAAGAAGGAAGAGAGCAGGAGCTGATCATCTAAACAGCTATATTTAGTGCAGCAGCAAAATGACACAAACTGTTTTTTAAAATCTGCTTCACCAAAGGCTGTTCTCATGAAAAGCAAAGGGCAATTTTCTGTATTTAATAAGTATGCATAAATACAATACTTATTAAAATGACACTCCTTTAATTCCCTCACCACACTCATAGCATTTCCAAAGCCTCTTGACCTTGACTCTGATCACATCCAATCTGACTGCATATCAAAGGAAACCGGCTTCTACAAGACCCTCTTTAATGTTACGCAGCAATTCTCCTCCCAGTAGCTGAAAAGCCTCTTTCTTTTCTCTCCGTGACTCAGAGCTGC
Organism: Alectoris magna; assembly: GCA_030625065.1. Taxonomy (NCBI): domain Eukaryota; kingdom Metazoa; phylum Chordata; class Aves; order Galliformes; family Phasianidae; genus Alectoris; species Alectoris magna. Next base: position 81,214,086 of record CM060560.1, read on the forward strand.
CAAACCAGTATGTTCTTTACAAATCAATAAACAGGAAGATCTGATCTACTGTACTTCCAGTAGCTGCTCAATTCAGCTACTCTCTGCTTCTTTATATATTAGGAGATAAGGATGGATTTAAATAAGGATGCTTGGTGCTGTTACTGAAGATCAGCCAGGGAAAAGGCACTTGATAGGCATCGTACTTAACTGGCTGAATTTCAAGCTTAAGACTTGATCTTGACTGAGTCTAAGGCACAGGAAAGGTCTATTTTCCTGGTGAAAAGTTCGGTAACCTGAAACATTCTGAGTTTAAAAATAGCATTATGTGTGCTTATTTTCCATGTGAAAGCAGAAAAAATGATAAACGTTTTATTATTCATGTGATTTACATTTGTTACAAAGGCTACATTCCAATGCCAACATCTCTAGGTCATGGTGGGACAGTATGCTTCATCAGATGAAAATGTGACTGACTTTATGCAATCCTCCTTTCAGGGGAAAAAAAAAAAAAAAAAAAAAAAAAAAGTATAAAATCTAGTAAATCTAGCATGATAAATCTAGCATGATATTTATATTGCATCTTGCCTGCTTTTTTTTTTTTTTTTTTTTTTTTTTTTTTTAAATCCACAAATGAAACAAGGGAGTAAAATGTAATAAAAATTCAGGAAACATCTTAAAGCCCTGTGCACAGCACCTTAGAAAACGGGGGGGGGGGGGGGGAGGGGAAGGAAAAAAGACAACCCACTGTCTCCTTGAAATAATATATCTATTGTGAACAATCAGCCATATCTTCTTAGGCATGTGTTTTATAATCCCAATTCAGTGAACTTCAGGCTTCGTAAACATCTATGTTTGAGGAAAGAAAGTTAAATATTATGGTCTAAGTAACAAACACATTCACATTTAGAGGAAATAAAACACTTGTAAATGCTGAAATCTTATGGACAATCATCTTTAGGAAACAGTTTTTCTCTTAAAACACATTGCTTGTTTTGAATATAAGATAATTCTGTCGGAGTGGCCTAACATTTCACAACACCATTGCTCTTGTAAAAGCCATCACAAATGCTGGTGGGAGTTCTACAAGGAAATTGTCCTTCTTGTTTCTGTATACTACATAAAATGTTTTATGAAACTGACATGAGCTGAGGATGAACTCAGCCTTTTAAAATTACAAGAAATTGCTGTGTAGTTCTCAATTCTTGAGAATTTTATTAGTAAAATTTTACAATTCTTGACTTTCTACCCCGTTATTTCTTTTTAAGCATTGCCTCAATCTTCTGAGCTATTTTATACCAAATTCCTTGCACGATATTATAGCAGATAAAGAAAATAACTTTTTACTTGGGAAATATTTCTTCTCAGAACAGCACTGCACCACCTACAATGTTTTGATTCAAAAATGATATCAGTTTCATGTATACAAACACCCATTGACATCTCACTATAGATTCCACACTAGGTGGGATAACCTAATCTAACCTAACCTAACCACATCTTTGCATATACACAGAGACAGTGTCTGCAAATACCCTTCTGGGTTACCCATTCCTGCTTACACTTTCTGCATAGGCTGGGGTGAAAGAGGTCATGGGACTGGTGGCACTGGGAGCAATGGCCTGCAGAGTTTGTTATTCGTTCACTAGATGAACAGTCTCTGCTTCAGGTGTTCCTTTATACCAGCGTAACTATCTATGTGCCTGAGCAACAGGGGTTAGTATGGAAACATGTATGACCTGCTGAGAGCAAACGTTACTTAAGCTGCCATTGCTGCCAAGAAATCTACATAGCCATAATGTGAATTTAGTGATGTAAAACTTTCCCAGATGAGAATTACAAAGAATTTAAGAATTAAAGATGTGCCTTGCAAATACGTATCAAAGCAGTGACAGGATTTGGACTTGATCCTTGTGATCCCTTCCAACTTGGGATATTCTGTAATTCTATTCTATATTCTCTTTTTATTTTTGAGCTTCGATAAAAGCTCCTTGCTGGCCTCCTGGCACTTTTGCCTGACTTTCTGCTCCTCAGACTGGACCACTCGTGAGCTTGGAGAAAGTAACCTTGTAGTATAAATCAACTTTCTTGGACTCCCCTTCATCAGACGCTTCCATGCAGATCCCTGCAGATACCAAAGTCTACTTTTCTGTAAGTCCAGGAATCTGGTCTTGCTTTTAGCCCTCCTCTCTCCTCATAGGATCCTAAACTCAACTATCTCTTGGTCGCTTTCTTTGACCTTCCACTTCCCAATAAGTCCTTCCTTGTTTGTGAGTATGAGGTTCAGTAGACCATCTGCCAATCAATTATATCTGGTAAGTATCAATGCTCTCGAGGATTACTTACATCCTGCTGCACTGTTTCCCCAGCAGATACTGAGGTGGTTTCTCATGGGGTCCCTGACCTGCGAGTGTGAGGCTATTTCTAGCTTTCTATAAAGGCCTAATTCACAATTTCTTCCTGGTCAGAAAGATGGGCAGGTGCAGCATCCACGGCGATGCCACCCATACTGCTCTGCCCTTGAATCCTTACCTGTAAGCTCTCAGCTGGCACATCACCCATCCCCAGGCACAACAACATGCATTCCAGCTACGCTCCAACTCCTTGTCTTCTCACCCTGTACTTCCCACAGAGTCTGCACCCCACCACTGCACCTCTCCAGTACTGGATACCATCCCAACAAGTCTCCATGATCCCAACTAGATTATAGCTCTGCAATCGCACACAAATCTCTAACTCATCATGTTTATTCCCCATAACGTGTACAGTGTTCTGAAGAGTACAGGCACTTCAAAGAGGCACACCAGCATGCTGATATCCCAGAAAAAGTCTGGTTATTTTTACATAATTACGTCTCAGAGGCACTGCCCGGTTTTCATGCCAGTGCTTGAGGTGAGCCAGATTAAGCCTTGTTTTGTTGATTTTGTGTTCCCTTTCATACACAACACCACAGGACCTTTCCTGGTCAGCCCTGTCCATCACTCTCTCACAGGTCTGCTGGTAACATTCTCCCGCATTGTTCCTTGTTTAAAGCTGTTCTTTATGTATCTTGTCTACAGCTCCAGAAAACGTACTCCTCAGAGCTGACCTTGCAGATCTACAAGATTCAGCGATTTCTCTCCTGCCTTCAGCATAAAGCTGAAACTCCATATACTCATTTCTGTATTGTAGGGTGGGGAAAGCATTAAGAAGAATGTATGTGCTATCCATAGCCTCTGGAGGATTATTGATCTTAAAATGAGTCTAACTTTGATGCAGTTTGACATTTTCAAAGTCAGTGGGAACAAGGGACCTGCCACTAGGGAAAGAATGTCATCTATAGTAAGTAAAACCATCTAGTATGGAGCTCATCATGGCATATATTCTTTCTAAGATCAAATCTTGCTTTTGAGATGAAGGCATCTGTACAGTACTTTGAAATGCCTGCACTTAAAATTCTTTTTTTTTTTTTTTTTTTTTTTTTAACAGTCTTTCTAGCCTTCGCCATTGCTCAACATTTATAAGAATTTTAGGTAGTATACTGTGATTGTCTCTAGGCACCATAACCAATTGGAGAGAGCCTAGGGAAATGAACAGGAGTGACGGTGACACACAGCGAAGGGCTGAGCGAGCAACTGCAGCTAAGATTGATGAAGAGAAGTCTTAAGAAATCAGGAAACAGGGACAAGTCCTCCAGGAAATCAACAGATTATCCAGAATAATCTGCTCTCCATGTCCAAGGTAGGGGCAGACAGGACAAGATACAATGACCTTAAATTTCATCAATAAGGATTTGTTTGATCAGAAAAATAAAAAAATAAAAAATAAACTAAGAAAAAAAAGAAGAAATCTAGCAGTAAGAATAATAAAGAACAGGAACAGCGTGCCTCATGAACATCCTTCTCTCTGGATGTCCTTGGGAACAAGTCAGACAACACATGCTGGGAATGACTTGGGTACAGCTGATTCTGCCTGGAGCACAATTTTGTTATTAAGTTTAGTTTTATTCAAAAGAGTTGCTTGAATATGAAATGATAGCTACAGTCCACTATTTTCGTACTATGAAATACAGTAATTGCTACTATGCTAGTGGTATCTGATTTAATTTGCTAAAAACTCAACGTGAAATGTTTTGGGGGCTATGAATTATAAATTATGTATGTTGACACCATGAGGAAAAAAAAAATTCTCCATGTGCTTTCTGTGTTACTTGTGTTAACTATTTTAAGTGGTTCACTATGAAGATACATGCTTTTTGAATTCTTTTGTGAAATTGACAAAATTAGGAGAAACTTATTTTGCACATCTTGAAGGGAATAAAAGGGAAACTCTTTCAAGTACAAATCTCAGCTTTTCACCTCTTCTACAACCTACTTTTGCACCAAACTTAGGAGAAATCTTATCTCATAAAACCAGAAATTCAGATTTAGGGGAGAGAGGTGAGGAGAGGCATGCAGATTATTCCTAAAACTGAAGATATGTACTATTTCACTCATAACGTTCATTGCAACACAGTGTTTCCAGAATTTTAAAATGCCATTGGCATATTACACTAATAAGCACTCCCCATCTCTTCTGCAAGTCCATGGCAACAATTCTGCTCTCCCTTGGAGGCAATGGAAACACAATTGATCTGATAGAAACTCAATTCCACCCTTTTTCACTCTCTTACTCTCATCAATTCCACATACATATCAAGATGGTTTCAGTAACTTTAAAGAGAATGAAAGCTGTGAGGTACACTACTCTAAAACATAAAAAATAAAATAACAAACATGATCATGTGCCTTCTGTGACTGGAGAAACTTGCTATTTTTTCTCTCCCATTTCTACCTCAAATGACTTTCAAGAGGTGCATTCTCTCTTCAGTCACCTTTGTATAAGTAGTATCTTATTTCACAGGAAGTCTTTCTGATTTCACTGACACTATTCATGGAAGAAGTTACAGTTTCACATCAGTAAATGCGTATGGATTGGGAGAGAAAACAATAGAAAGGATCAGGTCCAGTAAGAATTCATTACAAAAGATGTGCTGGGGATTGAATTTTCTCTGCTGAATGCTCATAGAAAAGCAACTTGCAGCAGGGCAGTACAGGGTGTTGATCTCTAGGGCCTCTCTTGAGGTCATTAACACAGAATTACAGAATCACAGAGTCATAGAACTGCTCAGGTTGGAAAAGACCTTAAAGATCATCAAGTCCAACCACAACCTAACCATACTACCCTAACTCTAACAACCTTCCGCTAAATCATGCCCCTGAGCAACACATCCAAACAGTTTTTAAACACATCCAGGGACGGTGACTCAACCACCTCCCTGGGGAGCCTATTCCAGTGTTTAACAACCCTTTCTGTAAAGAAGTTTCTCCTGATATCCAAGCTAAATTTACCCTGGTGAAACTTGAGGCCATTTCTCCTTGTCCTGTCAGCTGTCACCAGTGAGACCAACCCCACTCTCACTGCAATCACCTTTCAGAGATTGGAAGAGAGTAATAAGGTCTCCCCTCATCCGCCTCTTCCCCAGACTAACAGCCCCAGTTCCCTCAGCCTCTCCTCACAGAGCATATTCTCCAAGCCCTTCACAAGCCTCGTTGCCCTTCTTTGGACCTGCTCCAGCACCTCAATGTCCCTTCTGTACTGAGCTGCCCAAAACTGAACACAGTACTCGAGATGAGGCCTCATCAATGCTGAGTACAGGGGCAGGATGACTTCCCTAGTCCTGCTCACCACACCATTCCTGGTACAAGCCAGGATGCCATTGGCCTTCTTGGCCACCTGGGCACACTGCTGGCAGTGTTATAATGCAGTACACTGCATTATAACACATGTATTTACGTTCTTGTGAAGGTTCTTAAAATTGCATGAAGGAACCTCAGAGGCACAGAAAAGTTCTGCAGTGCTGTATAGATGCTGCCCCCATCCTTCCCTTGCATTTTTCCAGTAGAGCTTCTGTTATCTGTGATCTGATTATTCTATGATCTGATTATTCTGTTATCCTTACTCTAGATGGGTACTACAACATTTTCTAGCAGGAAAAGACTGAAATGTTAATTACCGTGCTGTTGCTGCTGTAACATTAGTCTTGTGGGGCTCTATCTATCTACTGCTCCTACTTTAACAGTGTTTCTTGATAGATGTGCTTCTTTTAAACATTCTCTCTCTGCTTTTGAGGCATACGTTGAAGGTAACATCAGACGTACTATGGGTAGGTCTTTTTAATATACAGCCGTAGAGACGTAAAAATGAAATCTTGCTGTGGCCTTTTGTATTTTGTTACCTTCCATGTTGAAGTAGCTATTTCTCATTGTTATCTATTTTACGGTTTTTTCTTTTACAAATATTTTAAATTCCTTCTTCTTTTTACACTTCATTCTGTAAATGCTCTTGTTAATGATTTGTAATCTACCCCTGAGGTAAAGCAATCTTTTCTCTTAACAAGATTCGAATGTGCCTTTTTTTGCTTTTATTTTTTTTTTCTTCTTTCTTATTTTTACTCATTAAACAGCAACAAAAAAATCATGTTGCACTGAAAATACCATTTGTTTCTGAAAGGTCAGGTAATACACATGATCTTTGTGCCATAGGGAATGTATCTTTGGTGACTTAAGGAACAGAATGTCATACAAGAAAAGTTTTATTTTATAACTGCTCCAGAACATGTGCCTGCAATTTCCAATATCAGTTGAATATCACTAATATACATTATTCTTTTATGGCATTAGTTACATTCTCTCACTTTCATTGATCTTTTATCAGTTTTATTGCCCCTTTTCCTGAGATTTGTGAATCTCCTCGGCCCTTACTAGCATTAGCTGCGGGAGTAACTGCCCATCACTGCAAGTAAGAAGCTCAAAGCTCAGGCCTGCACTTCACACAGTATACTTCAAAAAGAGAGACATCATTCAGTATTGTCTGTACTCAGCACTACCCTTAGTTGATTTTAGCTTTAAACTATTTTCTTTGACCATCTTCAGCTCCTTTCCACTAGCGTTGCCCTCTGACAGCTCGGGGATTATCATTCCATCAGTATTCAAGAGACTTCAATTTTCACTCCTAGCTGCTTCACTCTTCTTCCTCTCTTGTCTACTTAATTTGTTGTCGAGCATCATCATTTTCCTTTATTGTTTCAATTCACACTTCAAAATCCATGTTGCTTCTGACTAATGCAGTGAAAATACATTTTTTTTCATATACATAGTAAATTTATCATTTTATTTAATAATGTTTATAAATAGGTGTAGAATTACATTGAGTGTTGGGCTGCAAGCAAAAAAATATACCAGGGAAGACTAACATAGGGAATGCATGGAGGAAGAGGAATATAGGAAAATACTTCTAATGGTGGAAGATGAAACAAAAACATTATTTCCTGGGAAATATTACGGGACAACAACAAACAATAAAGGATTCTATGTGCAGCAGCAGTTTCATCAATCCCATATCTATTATCCTTCATATTTTCTACTCTTCCCTCCCTTTTCTCTTTGAGAAATCATGTTACATCAATACTGACAAATCTATTCACTGTAAATAATCCTTACCCCCAAGATGTCCCCAGATGGACTGTGTGTTTGGTTTCCCTTTTAGCTGCACAGGATGAAACCAGTAAGATGATGTCTGTGGGGACAGTTTAATTACAATGTGATCTATTCACATTGTTGGACTGTTTCATCCATATGCTTACATCTGGCAGGCTCAAGAATGTAATATTCTGTTTCAAGCTGTATTAAAAGTACTTGCTCAATCAATTGCTGACACAACATGAAAAGAAAAGCTTCATTTCATGAGATTACTGACTGGAAGGATTAAAAAAACTTTTATTTATTGTTCTCGTCCAATGAACCTTTTGAAGATGGCCTCTCACTCTCAATGACTTAGCAGAATGAGCTATGTCCCAGCAGCTGCTCAGGCTTGGGAGCATCCATATGATCAGTACTTAATGCTCCCTGTTATCTGACACTTCTTTGTATACAACCACAGCTCCTGATTTTGCACAAAAGCCTCTTTTTCTCCCTGGGCAAGAAGTGCATATAGCACACTGAAAGATAGCAAAATGACTCTTGGCAAATAACAGTTCAAATGGAAACAATTGCTGATAGGATTGATATTACACTGATTGAAGATAACAGCAAAACTCCTATAATAGTGTAATATGACTTGTGAAAGGAGTTGTCTGCCCCCTGTAGCTGGCCAAAGTCTACGTATTTGTGCTTTCTAAGCTGTGAGTTAAATTCAAGTGACATGAAAGCAAAACCTAAGTTATACATGGGCCACACTGCTAAGCCTCAGTGACACAGAACACTTTCTAGTTCAAACTAGAAGACACACTGTCCTATTTCCACATTTTAATCATTTTGAGAATAAAAGGTGTTATATGGTATGTATATATATGAATATGCATGTATACACACACACACATCCCCCACATATTTGCTGAGAATATAGGATGATATATGGCAAAGGTTGAAAGTTATACTGGCACAAATGGTGACAGCAGATGTATGAGTCCAGGAACATCATCACTCCACGTGTACAAAAAAAGCATTACCACATAGTGCACTCAATACGTGCCATAAATGTTATTCAATTCCATAATATTACCAACAGTTTCCTTCTTTTAACTTTTTTACTCCTCTTTTGGCCAAACTGAATGCCTTATTTACTACTGTCAAACTGAAAATCCCAGAGGAATCAGAACACTTCTGAAAAGCTTTTACTGCTCCCCAGCTCAGCCCACCCCACAGATAGATCCTGCCATGGGCAAAGGAGGGTTCTGCCTTTCCACTGTAATAGAGCCCCAGTCTGCAACCTGCAGGAGGAGGTGATGCCAAAGCAGTGGCATTTGGGGTAACTAACTACTGACATTTCACAGAATTCAAACATATTAGTGCAAACCTTAAACAGATCCTTTTTGCATATTGGCTCAAAAATGAATGTAACAAACCCTGGAGCATAAATGTCATGGTAGAGTTCTTAAAAATGCATGTATCATTTATCTGCATGGCCTCAAATATGAAAAATATGTACCCTTTAACCTCAAGGTAAGGTTATAGATATATAACCTTTTATATAGGAAAGGTTAAACTCTAACAAGTCATCTTCTGAAAATCATTTCAGTTGTTCATTATTAAAGGCCATAGAAAACCTCTCAGTTTACCACTTTACTTCCGCAGATCTCTCTATTTCGTTGCTATTTTTTTCAGAGGTAAATAATTTAATTCTGTTCCACCTTAGCTTATTACTCAGTTATTTGAGAAGACAGGCATTTGGGAAATCTAAGAATAGAAGAGATCTTGGGGAACCAAGACAAGGGAACAGGGATCCTGAGGTGAAGCACAGCTGGAGGAGAGCACAATGCAAGCAAACCGTGAAACAAGGAGTAATGATAGGAAAGATGCAAAAACAAGATTTCCAACACAGTCCAAAGCTAGCCTCAAACCCTGAACTTGCAGCATCTGTATATGGGTCCCATATAACATACTGAAAGGCAGTTTAATTGGCAATTAAAAAACTTTAATTTACTAAGCCAGAAACCCCTTTTGAATGTCTAGTGTACAAGCCATAGTTATCACAGTGACAAGTTGTGACATGGCCTTTCAGTTAGGCAAATAAAGGGAATAAATGAGCTTTCTCTTGATATATATATATATATTTGTGAAATATTTAATTACGAAGGTCTTATAGCTCATAAAATTTGAGTGACTTCTATGAAAGATTCTCATTGTTTCTATAAAATTCCTTTAAAATTCCACGTAAGGGCACCTTAAACCCATGCATATAGTTTAAAAAATAAAGATGGACTTGATTTTACTTTCAGTAAAGCCTTGGTTGCTATTTGCTTTAATTCTACAAGATCAGATGCCACATTTTTATATAAAATTGCATTAACACTTCTGAGATTTAAATTCCTTCTTGGGGATTATCAGAAGTTAAAAAAAAAAACCCTCCACCACTACATGACAATAGAAGAGGTCACTTGCCCGTTATGGAAGGTCTTTGCAGGATCATCTAACCGCAAAATCAAACAGATGCCATTAAAATTAGGTGAGCAACCCCATTGTCCAGGCAACAAACAGGGTTAACACATCAGGATGGCTGGGGTTTCCAAAGAAATACAACAGAAATAAGCTTCTGCATGCTTTTTTTCACTAATTATTTCAGAGAAAAGAAAACAGATCACTTGTAAAAAGAAAGCTCATATTTGATAGATATACTGCCATATACCACTGCAATGAGCTTACACACTTGAAACAGACATGCAAAGGAATTAGATGCAGCACTAAGTCTTCTGTAACTTAAGTTAAAAATAACTAACTCCCAAGCAGAAGTTTTACAAATGGATGATAAAAACACTTAGCTGTTGGGTGTTTTTTTGTGTCCATATTCATTTTTTTAACTTACTTAATGAAAACCTCCAGGAACAAAAACATGGAAGTAGAATCATTTAACTCTGAAACTTTTCTTGTCCTAGTGTGCTAGCTTTTCTTTGCCCACTTTGAATCAATAGCACAGTGCTAGTACTATACAGATGAAATTTCACTGCAGTTATATGAAACCCAAAATGAACGTGAGTGTCGTTATTGAGCTCCAGCTCCAGTTATTACTTTACTTTTTCTGTTTGTCTTTTACTATCATGTAGTTACGTACTTTTAAAAATCTACTTACATTTGTATCTTAAAAAAATAAAAATAAAACCACACTGAAGAAAGTTTTTCTTTTTCTCTTTCTCTCATTAGAACCTTCTCTCTCTGCTCTTGCAGATCCTATTATGCCTTTTCTTTTGTACCCTGGTAGGTCCTTTCACAACCTCCACAGCCTTCCCACAATGTCATGGGAACACAAAAACCAACAAAAATAATCTTCCCACTCTTAGCCAACCAAACCTAAGACAGAAGGCATTATTTAGACAGCCTATTCAGTCACTAAAGCCACCATGCAGTAGCATTCCTCTGAACAAACAAGTGCTTTGATTACACACTGCTGGAATGGTAATTCTGGCCTACAGTTATGTGTCAGCAACTGCTTTCTGGCTGCAGAGGCCAGATTCCGCTCTGATGATCTGTAATTGCTTTTGACCAGCTAATTTGTATCGTTCTGGATCGCCAGCAGTAGCTGATGTGAGGCTGTAAGGTAGCTACAAATTTCAAAGTGAACTTTGAAAACAACTTTGTGAGAAACCAGTAGACTAGTTATGGAACTGAAGAAAGTATACTGAGACTGAAAAAAGTGTAGGAAAACCACATGGGCAAAATTTCCTAGACTACACATATCTTAGAAAAAAACAGCCACAAGGACACAATGGTTACATTTGATTTTGAAATATACATCCTTGTAGAGCGTTCCATGGCATTTCCCTAAGGACAGTAACTCTATCAGTGTGTTTCAGTCACCCACACCAGCACACTGTCTTGTAATTTAGCATTTGTCTCATCTAAGCCAAAGCAATCACAACAGTCAGATTTCATGTTATTAATGTTGCTCATATGAGAAAGCAACTGGTAGGATCAAGTACCTGAAGGGTGCAGAACTTGGTAAAGGAAAAATACAATTTGTGATTGTTCTTAAATTGGTCACTTTTGTTTTTTCCTTTTTCACATGCAGCTGCAGATTTCCTACACTGAGTCAAGGAGGCTTAAGCAAATTCATCTGCAAACAACTAATACACCCCTGAAGAAATATCCTCTTCTATCTCAAATCAAATGCAAATTCAACAGCATTGACTATGCCCTTCTTTTTAGTCCATGGGCATGACTACATTATCTAAAGCTACAGATTTGAGGTATACCCAGAGAGGTATAATCACTCATTTATGTCTGCATTACCATCAAGATCAAAACACTGAAAATGTGAGGACTGTCTTCAAATTTGTGTTAGACTGTCAAAGGGTGCAATTTTAATGTAGCCTTTTTTTTTTTTTTTTTCTTTTCTTTTTTTTCCCCTAGTTATAAAAGTTTTAACATGAAATCTTGGACTTGGAGTTTAACATTGTTCCCTTGAGAAAGTGCGTTACTAATCTCAATTCCTGTATCTGCAAAACCATTTTGCCAGCTGAATCTCTGTTGCTATTATGAGCACTTTAAATTGTTCAGTGAAAGAAACGATATTTTCATATTAATTGGGAAATCATTTCCCAAACTCTACAATGGCAGATAACATTTCATCTCTAATAGATTCATATTTGCTATAGTGTCTGTATAAAAGTTTATATTCAAAGTATGTTAATCTTTAAGAATTCTACAATTTGTATCTACACATGTAGATTGCGGGATGTCTTAACAGATTTTCCTGCATTACTAGGAACACCAGAAGTCCTGTTCTAAAAGCTCTGTTTCATACGCTATGAAATTCCTCAGGATAACAAGACACATCTCTTCATTAAATCATACCGTGTCTGCCTGTTGGCCAGATTATGGTCTTGGAAATAAAGAACAAGGGAATAAATATTCAGTTAAGTAAGTGCTTACTATTAATCTGTGAGAATTAGAAAGATTGAATGGCATAGCAATAAGCACCAGAAAACAGAGAAAAGAAAATCCCATTGATCAGATCATCTTTTGTAAATCAGAATGAAACCTTAGTTTTGTAATAATTAAGGTACATTACTAATAATCTGACTTGAATATTATTATTTTTTAAAAGCAAAACAAAACACACAACACAATTAATTGCAACTGAGCATCTGCTTCATAATCAGTAGGAAGGCAAAGTTCTTTGACACCAGCAGTGTTCTGTAACTATAGAATAATCTGCAGATTGGAGGCCTTTCTGGAATCCCAACCTTTCTCAAGTTCAACAAAATGTTAACAATGAAGTTTAATAAATGTCCAGACCTGGGCACCTTGCTCTGTGCTTAAGAACAAGTGGTATGGGTGGAATTACCTTGTGAATTTCCAGAAGAGATAAACGATGAACTTTACAACAATAATTAATGAGTAACTATGACATGGCTTACGGTAAATATTGTTGATGATGTAAAAGAAATCTATATACCCTGCAATATTAATGAAATAGATGCTATTACTATTGCTGAACAGACGTGTTCTATACCAATCAGGTAATACAAAATATTTGAGTATAAACTCTTTCTCAGAGAAGACAGTTTTCAATATACGTGCATATTATTTTCAGATGGAATACAATCAATACCAGTTTCTGGATTTGTAATTTTATAGCTTGAACAGCCTGCAGACATTACATCAGCTATCAGAGACACTGAAACTACAGCAACCGTCATCTCAACAGTACCACCCCATCTAATAACTTGGCCAAATAAGTTGAGATCATAATGATGCTGTTCAGCTCTTCAGTCTTTAACAAGTTATTTTGGTTCATTTAGTATAACTTCCTGCAGTTTAGAAAAACGGCTCTTGAATTCATAAACCTGGTTTGCATATTGTCCGGTTTACGTATTACACTACACCCTCATGGAAAATCACTCTTACCATCTGTGCACCCGAACAGTTTGAGACTATATAGCAACCAAACTTCACTTAAAAAAAACAGCACACTGTAGCACAAATAAAGCATTCCAGTAGCAGAAAATAAAGAAGTATTAGAAGATTCTCCACCATTTACTTCAAATCTACAATTTAGCCAATTACTCCCATTGGTTAACCAGGCAAAGTCAATCTAGAAATACTGCCAATGTAAAAAGTTGATCTGAGATGCTGACCATCTTAGAATTATTCTTATTGAAGTCTGCTAAATTATTCCTTTCATGTTTGGAAAAAAAGACGTATTGAAAGTCGGACTACTAATAAAATTTCACTACACCACTTCCAAGAAAGTTTATTTTTTACACCTAACCAGTGAGTACTAGATTTCATCTAACCTCCTTTTATTACATCGAATATTATTTTATACATCACTTTTGTATTTTTAGTAGCAAAGCTGAGAAGAAAATGTTATATTTCCTGGAACATAAGACTAAAATCTTTAAAAAAAAATAACTAAAACCACACACAGACACACACACACAAAATAATAATAATAATAATAAAATAAAACAGAAGACCAAACAAAAATCATGTCTTTAAAATTTATGCTTAAAAAAAATCTGCTAATTTATTCTCTCACAATAACTTCAGAGTTCTTACAAAACATGTAGTTAGAGCATTTCTGACAAAGTAGTATTGGTCATAATGGTAAACTTGTTTTATACTAAAACCAAACAGGAGAGGACTAGAAGTGCTATACATATATAGTAACCACATGGAAAAGGTGAAGTTGTGGGGACAAAGATCATAATGTTCATTTATATGCTGAAAATCAAACCCAAGCCTTTCCTGAACATGATCCTACATTTTTATAAATATATGCTTTAAAGAACTTTTGGAATGGCAGCATTAATGGATACCGTAAGAGCAAGGATTGAAACAATTAGGAGTTACTTCTTAAAGTTCCTTTGTCAGGATGGAGTAAATTAAGATAAATATGCACCTCGAGGAAGGCAAACAAATGAGATTGTTTGCTCTGCTTCAAATTTATGGCCTGACTAATATGACACTGAAAGGACTTGAAGTCCTTGTACTTTTTGTTCTATTTTGTTCTACAAAACCCAGCATTCTGCAGATAAAGTGCACTGCAGACAAAAAGATGAAGGAACTCTAATGAATGATGCTCAGATGAAAAGAATCAATGAAAAATATCCAGCTGTGCTAAAAAGGCTTCAAATTATCATTTATGCAACTGATGCACACAATAGGTGTTGGGAAGGAAAAGAAAATTACTATAAGTCATCTATTTGGCAAAATATCAATGTAATTCACTTTTCAATCGTAAGGGAAATGTAGGGCAGTGGAAACAATTTCAATCAGAGAAAAACAAATACTACTAGAAATTCTGAGTGCCGTCACTGGAAGATTGCGGTCATCAGTACAGGTTCAGAAATGGAATGTGAATCACATTTAACTACAATTATACAAAAATATTAAGCATAACATTAAATACATATTTCTACTTCAGGTAGTCACAGTCCAGTGGTGAAAAGCAATGCTTAACCTTTTCTCAAGGGGCCAAGTCATGGGAGAAGGTGGCTATACAATACAGGATTTCACTTAAATAGCTGCACACCCCCCTCACATTATGTGCAATGCTCCAGCCTCTCTTTGTCTCTCTACATCTCTCATAGCAGAGCAGGGAACTGGAGAGGAGTTGCATGCTGTGATGGAAATGTGCAGGTGCCTCTGGAAGTCTACAAAAAGATTAAACTGTGTTGGGCCCCCGCCTTCCTCTCTGGACTTCCTCCTCCCTCCACAGCCTATACTTCTGACAAAAGGGCAATGTGCTCAATCAGACTTCCCTGAGCATTGCAACAAACCTCAAAAGAACTGTCCCCTGTAGAGCCTTGTGAGTGGTACCTTTTCAGTAGTCCAAGTTAGCGTCAATGTTGATGTGACATTGTAAGAGGCACTAAAAGTTCAAGTGGGATAAAGACAAACAAGCCCCAACACATACAAGATGAGAAAAATACTTCTTCAATCATCATCTACAGGCTGAGTTTTCAATTATCTAGCCCTTTCATAAAATCCATAGGACTAAATAAATGTTTGGGAGTAAAAGCTACCCTACCAGTACTTGAAAAAAGCTGGTAGAAATCTAGCTAAAGCTTAAATACTTTCTTTTCTTTCGTTATTATTATGATCTGTTACTTAAAATCCTCAAGCAGGAAGAGTTATAAATTCTAAGGACTACCCCAATACATTTTCAATTAAATAACTAAATTAATGTAGAGACATTTAATTAAAGTTGCACTAGTTTTTACAAATGCAGTTAATTAACCTGCTATCTAAAATTAAATCTCTCTCCAAACTCTTTTGCATTTCTGCAGCTCATCTGAAACAGAAATAATTAAAATTCTAGAAGTTCACCTATGCATGTGAATATTGCAAATTAAAAACAAAAACAACAACAAAAAACAACAAAACAAAACAAAAACAAACAAACAAACAAACAAAACAAAGAAAGAAAGCAAAACCAAATGAGAACCTACAGAAGTAGTTTGAGGCTACTATTTTAATGGGATTTACACAATCTTCAGGGTGGGAGAACAGCATGGGCTAAAACCTCAGAAAGAAATCTAGGTTCTCACCTCTCACCCTGATTTATTCATTCTGTATTACAGACCAAGATCCTCTGAAGATTTTCCACAAGTGAAGGATAACAGGTTGATGTGATCAGGAAACAAGGTGATAAATCTTGCTGACTTGCATGTGCCTTCCACTGAAGTAAATGGGACTAGGATAGGCAAGGCAAGCAGCACCTGCACTTACATTCAGGAGCAAACGTGAGCAGACTATCAGAGAGGAAAATTGATTTCCCATTACTGGAATACCTCTGATCTTCAAGTGGCCCAAAATATCCCCCTCTCTTCCTTGGTCTTTGACGGTCTTCTTTCTTGGTCAGTGGGCAGTTAATGTCACTTGTGAGAGTGATTCTTACTGATTAGTAATAGAAAAAAAAAAATTCTAGGAATTACTCTTCATGGGGTGGAAAAAAAAAAAAGCTAATTGAAATGTAGTTGAAAGGCTAACCTTTATTGCAAAAGACACTAAATTATTATAATGTGCATACGCAAATGATGTCTAAATGGCACTGGTGAGGCACTGGACCAGGTTATCCAGAGATGTGGTGGATGCTCCATCCTTGGGAGCCATTTAAGGTCAGGCTGAATGGGGCTCTGAGCACCCTGATCTAGCTGGAGGTGTCCCTGTTTATTGTAGGGGAGTTGTACTACATAATATTTAAGGGTCCATTTCAACTCAAATGATTCTACAATTCTCAATCAATGGGGCATTAATGACTGAAATATGGAACCAGTCACTTCAGCAGTTTACTCTGTAAGCAGGAGCAATATGAACACAGTAATGCTGTACTCAAACACAATTGATGATAGCACGGTTTCTGTTATATGGGCCTCAGGAGCTCTGTGAGCATAGAAAAAAAAATTACACTCTGAGGTTAAATACACAGAAATGAAATGCACAGCAACGTAGCAATACTTTCCCAACAGGTATTTATTTTCTTCTCCATCCATTTAGGAGGCAGAAGATAAAAATCAACCAGATTTTTCCCATGCTGCAAGCACAAAGTTCTTTTCTGGGAAAAACATGGATGGGAAGGCCAAGTATAATGTCATAAAACTAAGGGTTAAGGAATAAAATCAAGTTTTAAGGATCTAAACTCTAAATGGTAACTGAAAAGCTTCATTTGAACAGGAAGATGATTCAGGATCTGGGCATCATATTTATTTCTAATATATGGCTCAAGCATCTTTCTAAACAAATAAACAAACCATCTGCAGTGCTCTCTAAAATACAAATTCACATAGGTTTACATGCGTACAGATTTCCACAGGGTTTAAACCTGCCATCTGAAGTACAAAGTAGAACTGCTCTTCTACAAAGAAGAAAACAACAAACCTCCAGAGTATGACATTAACATGCTAAAATATAAAAGCCTTCGTACTCCCTTTTGAAGAGTCCTCTCTCCTTGGATGAGGAAAATTACTTTTTTGTGTGTGTGTGTACAAAATATATAAATCTATTTTGCTTCTGGCACTGTGAAATCTGGAGAATGTGTGAATATAACAAAGGTAGGAAAAATCCATAGAAGCTTGTAGATTGATCAGCCCCTGACAATCTATCTTTCTGTATCATTCTCCCCCACCTTGAGATTGCAACACAACGGGACTCTGGCAAATTGCGATAATCTCCTTTAACCCTAATCACCATTTTAATCAAAAGAGGTGGAGCCGCCTGGAATTCATACCACAAGGACAGCCCTGCAACTGTCAATCTATTTGCTAAATACACAGAGTATGCCGCTAAAAGGGTGAAATGGTCCTAACTTTTATTATCTTCACAAGATTACCTTCCAGCATTAATATTTGACAAGTAAAAGAAAAGAAAATCATGATATTGTCTGCTCTGAAGTCTTAGAAATTTGCTTCAGTATGGTGTATCTGTCACTAACTAACTCTGCTCTTAAGAGAACCTTGGGGAAAACAAAAAGTTGCGATTCACAGAACTGCCCTGACTAAAAGCCTACCTCATCTGCACATTAGATTCCACTTTGTCTCTCTCCATCCCTTTCTTTCCCCCTTATGTTAGGTTATAACATTTCTGGTTTTGTACTCTATTTGCTTATTTAATTACTTTCTTCCCAGCCTATTTTTAAGAAGTAGTGATATGAATGTAGATAATTCAACGGACAAGGAGAAGCTTGTACGAAGAGAAAGAAAGAAAGCTTCAAGGAGAAAGAGCAATGAGATAAACTAAAAAGAGCATCAAGGAGACTGGAGAACGGGAAAGATTAAAGGAAAAAGCTTCAGAGAACTGTGATTTTAAGCTAGAAGGGATTCAGCAGCTGTCATTAAAAACCTGCAGCTCTGCTTGAGATGTATTGATCAGACTATTTCAATCTTTCTGCACAACTTACAGGTCTCTGCATTTAGAATTACAGCAATGTGATAGTCCACTCAAGAAACAATATCTCGGCTAACAAATATTTGTTCCTTAAAGGAGTCACTACCCTGTACTTCCTCTCTTCCTCTCCAAAAAGGGATTCTACATACAGACATGCCCTACTCATCTTCTCACTGGTAATACATGAGTACCAAATACTCTTCATGCCAAAGAACACCAGAATTTATTTATTCTTATTTTCAGTAGTTCTGTTTATACTTAAAACTCCTTAATACTTAATTCATTTCCTAGAATAAATATCCCTTCAAGGCAAATAAAGATAACAGAGTAGACAGTATCTGTATCCACAAAGTACTGGACAGTGGTAACCACTTCAGCTAAAACGGCAAGTGAAGAACATCACTAGGTTATGGACAGCTGCAAGAAGGCATATTTCTGTGTTTTTCCAAATAGTACCTTTGTACTGACATATAAAAGATACTTTCTAAAAAGCAACCACTTGTTTTGATAAGTAATATTGCTTAGACACTCCTTATTTTCATAGAACAGCCTGCGTTGAAAAGAACCTCAGTGATCATCTAGTTTCAGCCCCCCTGCCATGTGCAGGGTCGCCAACCACCAGACCAGGCTGCCCAGAGCCACATCCAGCCAGGCCTTGAATGCCTCCACGGATGGGGTATCCACAGCCTGCTTGGGCAACCTGTTCCAGTCTGTCACCACCCACTGTGTGTAAAACGTCCTCCTAATTTTCTACCTGAATGTGTCTCACACTTTGAAAGTTATTTCACAGTTCCTAATCATATAGGTCCTTTTAAAAACATTGTACTCCAAAATGCACTAAGAGGGCAAAAATGCATGGGATTTGATTCACGTTGCATGTATACCAGTGCTCTTGTAATATATATTTTTCTGTTATCATTTCTTCTTACACCTCAGAAGCTGTTCAGTCTAATCAACAAGCAATTACTTTAGGCGTGGGGCAGAAGGGAGAAAGGCAAAAATGAGGAGACACAAACACACTCACAAAGCAAAACCCTCCCCAGGAATTCTCATTTCACATTGCTTTCCTGCCTAGGTGAAAGAATGACATTTCTTTTCTGATGTAACTATTGTAAGAATCAAAATCCCTCAGCAACGAGCCTGCTTTTTTTTTTTTTTTTTTTTTTTTAATAATGCTCAAAGCTCAACAAACCTTCGTGGAAAATAGAATACTCTTAATTATGAATAAATTAACTAAATTAGTAACATGAGATGGAGATGCAATTAAGGGACTGTTAATTGAAACTGGAAACACAGCTGTATACAGCTCAGAGATGAATCACACCAGTAATGACGCAGATGTTTATAAAATGTGATTATGTTTAGCAGGAGCGTACTATTGAAACTCCCCAGCCTATTCTTACATTGTGTTGCTGAAATGGTTTTTAAACCCATGAGCACCAGGATCTCAGGGATGGCAAATTAGGCTCCCTGGATATGTGAATTAGTGTTGTCTGAATGTCAGCAATTTAATTCTCCAGCTTTCAAAGAATGCAGACATGGAGCCAAAACCAAACATCTGTTAGTTATATGCTCATTCAAAATAAAATATCTCTGGCAAGCTACAGCCTGTCTGAATGTGAGAAAGACAGTAAAATACAGTATCTCCGAGCAGTTACACTGCTGCGTGAATATACTGATCATGTAAATAATACAGCCTGGGAGTTCATGAAACCTACTTTGTGCACAACTATGAATACCCCTTTTCAGAACTGTTCCTCCAAAGAGCTAGAAGGAGCAGGAACAAATGACATTTCCTGTCTGAAGGAGTAAGGATTGATTAGCCTTCTAAAAACAGCAAATCAGGATTTTTATTCTTTCAGCTTTTACGTCTTTCATGGGATGCTCTTCCATACAGTTGTAACGAGTTTTTCTTCTGGCACCAAAAGGCACAAATGTTTCTCATGGGGCACACAGGGATATCTGAGCTACGCAAGCTCAGCAGAAGCAACAGTGTGCACAGTTGTGAAGGATGGCAGAGCAGCCAAAGCAAGCGGCCAGCTATGGCTCAGCTCCCACAGGCTGAAGTCTGCCTCACACCTCTTCCTTTCCATAGTAGTGCTACCACTGAATGCCTGAATGATATATGACAGCATGCAAATGGTAGGTTTGAGTCTGTCACTTGTTTTTGGGTTTAAGTTCACAGACTAACAGAGTTAGGTTTTACAGCATCCATATTTTCCTTACATATAATTTTCTTTCAAAAAACACGCCTAACAACAGTATAGTTTGTGTCCCAAAGCCCTTCCACATACTGTTCTACAGCTACATCAACAAACCACTATTTGTTTTGGTTCAGGGGCTTTGGCCCATATAACAAATAAGTACAAATGTGCATGAAATAGAGGGTTTTTTTTTTTTTTTTTTCCGGTCCCCTTTTCTAGGGAACAGGACAGATCCTTACAATATGCAGATTTTCAAACTGTTGTTAAAATAATTTGAAAAATTATGTATTGTAACTTTAGCCACACTAAAATTATCAATCCTGGCACTGACAGACATCACAGGCTTATCCCATCCGTCATGGGTGAGGGTGTGGGGCACAGTGTTGAAAGGAAAAGAGGCCATGATAAAATTAGTCTCATCTCTGTCTTTCAGAAACTCTATTTGCTAGGAGCTGACCTTCTATTCATTGATGAAGAAGGATTAGGTCTTGACTTTGTCAGAGAAGAAATTTGCATGGTTTCTACGACAGACCAGACAGGTCTGATAGTAATTCACATGTCATTTACAGCTGAATAAAGTTATGAAGACGTTGTGAGAAAAATGTAAACCCTTTCTCTTTAAAGGTAATCCTAGCCAGCCAGATTCTGGGATATATTGCAGCCAGCTATGACAACTGATGTGCAAACCAAATTCAGTTATCTTAGCTCTTGGGCTGGCAAAAGTACAGACAAAGTCAATTCAGGATTTGAAATGTGATGTTTTGAGATAAGCAACTGGAATGTTGGGATATACAAGAAATACAAAGCTATTTTATAGATGGCACATTCTTCAGTTTCCTCTGAATACCCCAAAACTCACTGCACTGCTGAAACAGTGCTGTAGTATCAGCCTTATGTCAGATAAGTAGGACAGAACTCACTGATTTTACAGATTAAAAAGAGTCATAAGTGAGGGAAGTGGGGAGGAAAGAAAGCACCACACTTGTGACCAATATAAGGAATTGGACCATTTGACCATGCGACAACATCTGACACAATAAAAATACTATCTGCAAACACAGATTCAGGCTTATTGCCCTAGCTTGATTGATACAAATTCTTCAAGCCACTATTTTATTTTATTTTTTTTAAACAAACTGAGCTACGGCACAGAATCAACTTGGAACATATAAGAAAACAGAAGAAAAAGGCTAAGTTTTGTCTCAAAATTAGGCACCTGAGGATTCCCAAACAAAACGCTATGCCCTGAAGAATTCATTTTCACAACATATGACTTATATGTTGGTATGATTCCCCAGGTACAAAAGAAATAACAAAATACTATGAATAAAAATGAAATTGTAAGCTTCAAGTCAAGAACCATAATTTATACTGTTTGTTCTTCAACCAAGGGGTACCTTTCTAATGGTTGTAAAGTATACGTTATTCTTTATTAAGTATACTTTCATACTTTTATAAAGTCACAGCAAGTACAAGGATCAAATGGGTCAGATGAGCCACTGGAAGCAATGACTACTGAAATAACTCCTTTTATCCTGGGTTGTCGCACATGGGTACAAATTTGGAATCATTTTATAAAAAACCATTTGCACACAAAACACGTACAAGGAATTGAGCTATTTTAATTCTAAAATGCCCTCTCCTGTACAGTTAACGTACTATTTATTACAAGACTTCCAGACCGCTCAAAATTTTCCATGTAAGGTCACAACACTCATCTTTACTCAAGGTATGATGAAAACTACAGTGGCAATTTTAGAGGGCACCTTGTGAAAATATTCTGAGAATGACATGCATACTAATCAACAAAGGCAGGTTTTAAAGACATGTCACAACTTAACACTACTGACATTTTTAGTATTTTAACCACTATTGTTAATAGCATTTTCTAAAATGGCAAAAATATCTTTAAAGTTTTACCAAAGCAGAAAGAAATAAATAGAATATTTAACACACAGTGCTGCACAGCCTGAAAACTGTAAAAGCTTTCTATAATCTGAATGTAGACAGCCTAACATAAAAATATCTGCAGTAATATAATACGTAATTGATATGGCAAAAAGACACAAAATGACTCAACAGAGGGAAAAAAACAGGCTAACATAAACTTTTTGAATGAGAAATTTGTGTATTTTTTTTTCTCTACCTTAGGGCTTTAAATCACTTTAAATAACATTTTCTTTAAAAAAAAAATAGGAGCATTTCACAGAAAAGAATAAGCAAAAATGGGTAAAAAGGGAGTACCTCTTGCCAGTTTTACATTCTCCCTCTTTAAGATCCTTCAACAGTACTTTGGCACCAGAGCCTGGAATCTAAGTGGTTTTATGCTGTTTCCAATCACATTTAGAATGTGGGTCTTTACAGGGCAGCTCTTAAACTCTATGAAGGCTCTGTCTGCCACAACCATGTTCCTTTGTAGATCTGCTTTAACCTTGCTTCAAACCAAGCAGGGCTGAGTGGACAGATGATCTGTGTCAGCAGAGTACATCCCCTCTGGGCTACGGAGCCCAACCACAGACTGTTAAGGCTCGTCATCCCTCTGGTGTCAGCAGATAGCTGACAAGGAATCCTACCCTACCCGATGCTACACAATCCTGTCCTGCTCTATTCTGCTTGAAAATCTAATCCACGAATTATGAGCACTGACAGTTGATAACATTTTGGCAAGGAAAAGGAGCTGTGATATGGAAGTCAGGTTCGGAGAATGACATAATTGCAAGGTTCATTCTGGTTTTGTCCTCGTTTGCTTTCACTGTTCTGACTGCTGCTTGCTTTGCGCACTTCCCAGCTTTTCACCCTGAATAAGCTCACACACCCTTATCTTAAAACAAAACACACACTAATGTTCATATTAAGCAGACTAAACATAGCTGGGAGGAATCAGGTCACACACCTAAAAGGTGTGAAAAAAAAAATCAGGCCATATTCTATGTTGACAAAAATGAAGCAGTCTATGCAATTTTTACATCCAAGGTAAACACAGAGCTTTAATTGTTCAAATGCAATGTCCACTTTCTATGTCAAAGAAACTTTTACAGAAAACAAAACCAATATCTTTGAGATGTTCAGGAATTATGGTTCACTGATATTACAGAATACAAATATTCCGATCTTCAGTACAGTTTCACTGATGACTAATGAATAAGTTAAAAAGCTACATGCTCAATCATTTCCTTATAACTATTTGACCAAAAAGCAACAGAACTAGTGTATGTTGGTTTTCAGTTAATACATTTTCTACTGTATCATAACCTCAGTTTTGCACAGTACCCTAAATATAGTCTGGTGTGACTCATACAGATGTGTGCTGCCAAACATCTATAACTGCTGACAGGTGGAAGTAAACTGCATAAGTTTCATTTTGTAAGGAAACAGGACTAATGGATATCAAATACTAAGCCCATTCTCTTCCTATTATTTATCCAACAACCAGATAAATCAGAAATCTTACACGATATATAACATACGCAAAGATTCTACAACAGGATAATAAACGTAGGCTGTACATTTTCTTCAAATTCCTACATTTTCTGTGCTTGTCTTTGCACTCACAAACCATGTAACTCAGAGTTTGTTCATTTTTTTTAACATTGCATATAAATATATATGAGAAAAAAACGTACCAAAAGAAATTTGAATGAGCATACTAAAA